>JAOWCC010001634.1:6671693-8044677 GCA_030867875.1 Actinernus sp. WN-2022
AGGCTTATCCAAGGGGGGAGGGGGAGTCATTATTTGTTGACACCAGAGAACTGCAGGGCCACAATTTTTTGAGCAAGTCGCAATGCAGATCTAGTAGCCCCCAACCGCTAAATAATGTCCGGTCCCTAACCATTTATCAGACTACTTATCGCATACCAAAGCTGAGTATGAGATAGTGGGATATGTGGTTTATCCCATCAGTTATAACAATACATTTTGGGTGTGGCATGAGAGAAGTACAACTGAACCTCCTAGCCTTAAAGGGGAACTGAACCCCAAAATCAACCCAACGTCTGTACAAACATGTATTCGAAATAAATAGGTTCTGCTATTTTATTTTTCTGTGTTGCGCGTCTATGAGGAGAAAATTAGTCTCCAAGTTCGACTTTCCGCTGAAGAATCTATAACTCTACATTTATTTATATCTATATACGTGATACTGAAAACCTGCGATGTAGCAGGTGTTATTTACACACAAAAAAATATAATGTATATCTAAAAATATAAAATATAAAAGGTCCTAATACACGCATGTATAGAACTGTTCTTAGTTCTGTCCGTCTTTAAGAAGAGTACGACAAAGGGATTTGCTTTTCTTAGATCATATCCGACTTTCCTCTGGAGGGAGCAAACAATGAAGCTTGTGTGACTTGGAAATGCTTATATCATGAAAATGTTTCACACAAATGGCTGAACGTCTACATTTAAGCGTTTGTAAGCTGGCGAGAGCTAACGCCTCATATCATATGAGGAATGATGGTATATTATGCTTAATGCCCTCCGTTGCAGACGTTCGAGCTGACTGCACAAATACTCTGGTAAACTAAAATGGTATACCTCGCACGCGTATTCAATGACTGATCTAATACAAGTTACATAAAAGGAGCACAATTCTTTGTCACCTATTTTGACACGCTTTAGCTGGATTAAAAAGTACATCGCTTTGACGTCTTGGACAAGGATATGCTCAATATGATCGTTCCACTTTTAAGTTAGAACTAATTATTACACCAAGTAATTTAACCTTATCTACATCCTCCAAATCGTTCCCTCCAACTCTAATTGGGGAAATTGCTTGAGGTTGTTTGCTAAAGTGAAGTCTAAGCTCTTTAGAATTGATCGGGTGCAGCTGGAAGAGGTTTGTGTTTGCCCATTTTTGAATGTTATTAACGGCTGCTTGAATTAAGCTTGGAGATCCTTTCATGATCGTCTCAGAGAGTGTCGTATCATCGATGTACTTCCAGAGCTTGAATCTTGGACTCACATGCAGGTCTCCAATCAGAGAAGATAGCCAATCAGAATAGGTATCCAATCAGAGCGCGCGAAAAGCGTTATTCACTTGTGTGGTATATATACTAAATGCAGATATCACATTCGGTCTGCCTACACGGTCACGGCTGAAAATAATCAGACTCACCTCTCTCTTTCTGGTAAAAAAAGTATCGTCCCTCAGAGCTCCTATAGCTGTCATACTCCATACATGATATAGTCAGTATAGTCCATGTTTGGGTCATACTCCACACATGATATAGTCAGTATAGTCCATGTTTGGGTCATACTCCACACATGATATAGTCAGTATAGTCCATGTTTGGGTCATACTCCATACATGATATAGTCAGTATAGTCCATGTTTGGGTCATACTCCATACATGATATAGTCAGTATAGTCCATGTTTGGGTCATACTCCATACATGATATAGTCAGTATAGTCCATGTTTGGGTCATACTCCATACATGATATAGTCAGTATAGTCCATGTTTGGGTCATACTCCATACATGATATAGTCAGTATAGTCCATGTTTGGGTCATACTCCACACATGATATAGTCAGTATAGTCCATGTTTGGGTCATACTCCATACATGATATAGTCAGTATAGTCCATGTTTGGGTCATACTCCACACATGATATAGTCAGTATAGTCCATGTTTGGGTCATACTCCACACATGATATAGTCAGTATAGTCCATGTTTGGGTCATACTCCATACATGATATAGTCAGTATAGTCCATGTTTGGGTCATACTCCATACATGATATAGTCAGTATAGTCCATGTTTGGGTCATACTCCATACATGATATAGTCAGTATAGTCCATGTTTGGGTCATACTCCATACATGATATAGTCAGTATAGTCCATGTTTGGGTCATACTCCATACATGATATAGTCAGTATAGTCCATGTTTGGGTCATACTCCACACATGATATAGTCAGTATAGTCCATGTTTGGGTCATACTCCATACATGATATAGTCAGTATAGTCCATGTTTGGGTCATACTCCACACATGATATAGTCAGTATAGTCCATGTTTGGGTCATACTCCATACATGATATAGTCAGTATAGTCCATGTTTGGGTCATACTCCATACATGATATAGTCAGTATAGTCCATGTTTGGGTCATACTCCATACATGATATAGTCAGTATAGTCCATGTTTGGGTCATACTCCACACATGATATAGTCAGTATAGTCCATGTTTGGGTCATACTCCATACATGATATAGTCAGTATAGTCCATGTTTGGGTCATAATACATACATGATATAGTCAGTATAGTCCATGTTTGGGTCATACTCCATACATGATATAGTCAGTATAGTCCATGTTTGGGTCATACTCCATACATGATATAGTCAGTATAGTCCATGTTTGGGTCATACTCCATACATGATATAGTCAGTATAGTCCATGTTTGGGTCATACTCCACACATGATATAGTCAGTATAGTCCATGTTTGGGTCATACTCCACACATGATATAGTCAGTATAGTCCATGTTTGGGTCATACTCCATACATGATATAGTCAGTATAGTCCATGTTTGGGTCATACTCCATACATGATATAGTCAGTATAGTCCATGTTTGGGTCATAATACATACATGATATAGTCAGTATAGTCCATGTTTGGGTCATACTCCACACATGATATAGTCAGTATAGTCCATGTTTGGGTCATACTCCATACATGATATAGTCAGTATAGTCCATGTTTGGGTCATACTCCATACATGATATAGTCAGTATAGTCCATGTTTGGGTCATAATACATACATGATATAGTCAGTATAGTCCATGTTTGGGTCATACTCCACACATGATATAGTCAGTATAGTCCATGTTTGGGTCATACTCCATACATGATATAGTCAGTATAGTCCATGTTTGGGTCATAATACATACATGATATAGTCAGTATAGTCCATGTTTGGGTCATACTCCATACATGATATAGTCAGTATAGTCCATGTTTGGGTCATACTCCATACATGATATAGTCAGTATAGTCCATGTTTGGGTCATACTCCACACATGATATAGTCAGTATAGTCCATGTTTGGGTCATACTCCATACATGATATAGTCAGTATAGTCCATGTTTGGGTCATACTCCATACATGATATAGTCAGTATAGTCCATGTTTGGGTCATACTCCATACATGATATAGTCAGTATAGTCCATGTTTGGGTCATAATACATACATGATATAGTCAGTATAGTCCATGTTTGGGTCATACTCCATACATGATATAGTCAGTATAGTCCATGTTTGGGTCATACTCCACACATGATATAGTCAGTATAGTCCATGTTTGGGTCATACTCCACACATGATATAGTCAGTATAGTCCATGTTTGGGTCATACTCCATACATGATATAGTCAGTATAGTCCATGTTTGGGTCATACTCCATACATGATATAGTCAGTATAGTCCATGTTTGGGTCATACTCCATACATGATATAGTCAGTATAGTCCATGTTTGGGTCATACTCCATACATGATATAGTCAGTATAGTCCATGTTTGGGTCATACTCCATACATGATATAGTCAGTATAGTCCATGTTTGGGTCATACTCCATACATGATATAGTCAGTATAGTCCATGTTTGGGTCATAATACATACATGATATAGTCAGTATAGTCCATGTTTGGGTCATACTCCACACATGATATAGTCAGTATAGTCCATGTTTGGGTCATACTCCACACATGATATAGTCAGTATAGTCCATGTTTGGGTCATACTCCATACATGATATAGTCAGTATAGTCCATGTTTGGGTCATACTCCATACATGATATAGTCAGTATAGTCCATGTTTGGGTCATAATACATACATGATATAGTCAGTATAGTCCATGTTTGGGTCATACTCCACACATGATATAGTCAGTATAGTCCATGTTTGGGTCATACTCCATACATGATATAGTCAGTATAGTCCATGTTTGGGTCATACTCCATACATGATATAGTCAGTATAGTCCATGTTTGGGTCATAATACATACATGATATAGTCAGTATAGTCCATGTTTGGGTCATACTCCACACATCATATAGTCAGTATAGTCCATGTTTGGGTCATACTCCACACATGATATAGTCAGTATAGTCCATGTTTGGGTCATACTCCATACATGATATAGTCAGTATAGTCCATGTTTGGGTCATACTCCATACATGATATAGTCAGTATAGTCCATGTTTGGGTCATACTCCATACATGATATAGTCAGTATAGTCCATGTTTGGGTCATAATACATACATGATATAGTCAGTATAGTCCATGTTTGGGTCATACTCCATACATGATATAGTCAGTATAGTCCATGTTTGGGTCATACTCCACACATGATATAGTCAGTATAGTCCATGTTTGGGTCATACTCCATACATGATATAGTCAGTATAGTCCATGTATGGGCGGCCATACTCCACACATGATATAGTCAGTATAGTCCATGTTTGGGTCATACTCCATACGGCATGATATAGTCAGTATAGTCCATGTTTGGGTCATACTCCACACATGATATAGTCAGTATAGTCCATGTTTGGGTCATACTCCATACATGATATAGTCAGTATAGTCCATGTTTGGGTCATACTCCACACATGATATAGTCAGTATAGTCCATGTTTGGGTCATACTCCACACATGATATAGTCAGTATAGTCCATGTTTGGGTCATACTCCACACATGATATAGTCAGTATAGTCCATGTTTGGGTCATACTCCATACATGATATAGTCAGTATAGTCCATGTTTGGGTCATACTCCATACATGATATAGTCAGTATAGTCCATGTTTGGGTCATACTCCATACATGATAGAGTCAGTATAGTCCATGTTTGGGTCATACTCCATACATGATAGAGTCAGTATAGTCCATGTTTGGGTCATACTCCATACATGATAGAGTCAGTATAGTCCATGTTTGGGTCATACTCCACACATGATATAGTCAGTATAGTCCATGTTTGAAAGACATGACGAATGGCGTCGAGTACTAGAAAACGCTCAGGAAGAGTGATAAAAAATGCCAGTAGCTATAGCTACGAATAATGTAACTGAACGTTCTTATTTTATTATGCAGGTAATCAGAACACATCAGTCTACAAGCTGGGACTCCTTACTCCAGTTAATTCAAGTATTACAGAGGGGAAGAGAGATGTAAGTGAATGCCTTTAATCAGAGCCCTCAATCGCAGGTCACTGAAATCACATGTTAATAGACATTAGTATAAACCAACTAGTGGACTATTACAAATCCTCCATTCTGATTGGCTACGCTACTATAGGTATATTTGTGATAGCCCATGGTAGAAATAATAATATTAATAATAAAAAATCAATTTCTATTATTTTCTACTGTCCGACTAGTTAGTTTATAATAAAAAAACTAGATCTCTCTCCTAGCAACACGGTGTGGCTTATCAGCTTACAACTGCTAATTTAAAAATATTAAATATATCGTGGCTATCACTAAAATTTACAAATATTTCTATAACTATAATATTTTATACACTATGTCACTAATTAATTCATAATTGCATTATAAATTGGTTTACAATAATTAATATATAATGAATAAAATAAAATAACTACTATAAATATTAGTTCCTGCTTCCCATGAGCGCCTTGATCTAAAAATCTAAAAGTAGCTACAAGGAGAAATTGGAGTAGTCGTTGCAACTAACTCAGTTTCTTTTTGTATGTCAAAAGAGATTTCTCTTTTCATAAGTCGTAAGGAAGGCTGTTCCACAAAACCGCTCCGCGGTAGCTAAAGCTTCGTTTGCAGTAATTTGTACGCGGATGTGGAACAGCAAGCTTATTGGAAGAATCTCTGAGATTATAATGTGTCAGTTCATTGCGAGGTATGAATTTGGACGAGAGGTATTCTGGAGTTAAACCATTCAGGAACTTAAATTAAAAACCATCATTACCAAATGAGCTAGACGCTGGGTTTTGAAATTCTTCCAACCCAGCTTTTTGAATAATTGCTCAGTCGCCATTGGAGTCATATGAAGCGCTCAATAGAACTCTTGTGGCGCGATTCTTGAGTTTCTCGGTAATTTATCGTTCAGACCTTTGTTAAAATTTTCCCACTCTTGACAACAATAATCAAAGTGTGGCTATATTAAAGCATTATACACTGTTAACATAATGTTGAAGGGGAGTTTGGTCTGATACGTTTCAAAGCTCCGATACCGGAAGCAATTTTCTTCAGATGTCACTTCAATATGCTTTGCCCATGTTAAGTTTTTATCGATATGTAACCCTAGATATTTTGTTGTTGTGACTTGCTTTATTGGGACACTATTTATTAAAGGCACAACAGTTTGTGCTTAGTTTTTGTCTTGAACAAATAAGCATGAACTCCGTTACGTTAAGTGCCAACTTGTTTGCATTAAGTTTCGTATCCGGGAAGGTAAAATATAAAGTTAAAGCAGCGTCGGTAACTCGTGACAGTCTGGTGAGACTGATATTGATAAACTTGGGGCCGACATGGGACCTACGATTTTACGTCCTTATCCGAGAAGATCTAACCATTTGAGTTCGAGAACGAGATTGTTTCACAAAGGCAGCACCTTCTACTCAGTTATTTTAAGACCCTGAGTGCGGTTGTTGAACCGGGGTTTGAACCCGCCGCGACCTCCCGCAAGATGAGACCGGAGCTTGACCACTGAGCTAACCCGAAAGGGTTAACAGAAACTACTTAGGCGCTCTTTGACACAGGTTTTCTCACTACCTATACAAAAGTTAGTTAGTGTTTATGACAAATTTAAAGAGGCGAGGACAGGGCGGGGAAGGAAGGGCTTATAACCGGATAGGCTTATAACCGGCGCGGCCTATAACTGGGGAGCTCATAATAGGGATTTTATGGTAACTCAACAACTGAACAACAACAATAACAACTACTTTATTTGTACTTCCTATTATAGTAATGTTACAATAATAAATATTTGATAATTTAACAAACTTGAAGTAACAGGGCACTCGAAATAACTATAAAGAGCCAATTTAGTCGAGTGCCATTAAAAAATAAAGTTTAACCTGTCAGGAAAATAGGCAACTCCTGTTGATGCCTGTATATATCTTTATACTCTAGGAAACCATATTTAAATCAGCCGTCGCTGTGATCAATAACCTTTGTGGTGGCAGGCAAGTTCGGCTGGAGCCTGTAGGTAAATATTGACCATGGAAGCAAATTTATCCTATATTATTATCAAAATGCGCGGCCAATTATAAAACCGCCTTCATGAAAACACGCGTGTAGCGGGCTGCAAATTAAACGACCTCTAGCGGACTGCAAATGCATTTGCAGCCCTGTATCTTATTGGCTCTTGCTTTATCATGATCATCCGCCTAGCTATCAATTTAGACTAATCAGATTAGTGGCGCTGACGCGGAAGCCATTCAGGTGCAAATCCCGCGAAAAGTTTGAAGCACTCAAAATGCAAAATGCAAAAAAGGAAAGATATCGGTGAAAACGGCGAACTTTGAAGATGAAAAAAATATCCAGAATTAATTTGGCCTTGTATTTTGATAATAATAATAAATTGACTTTAGTCGGATCATATTTTTTTGCGCCCTTGTAGTACCATTTGTGCTGTCTCTCGCGTAAGTCCTGTTATTCCCTTATATTATCTACCGTTGAACTCCAATACGTCTACGGCCGCTCTAATTCAATGGCTGGGTTTTCGAAAATGAATATAGTAGAAATCAATCAATTATGCAGAAAACTGAAAAGAAAGTCAGTAAACGCGAGCAACATCTATTACACGCTGACTTTCAAGCTGACTTTCAAGCTGGCTTCACCAGTAAAAATCAGCGCGGGGACAAATATAATGCAAATTTGTTTTATAGAATAAAAAAAACCAGCCATCTCCGTCTAAACGACATCGATCAAAGAGTGCTAACATGAAAAATTTGGAAAAAGGAGTTTAAACTTGTGCTTATTAAGTGGGGGAAACATGAAAACGAGGCCTGGCTAGTAAATACCATTCAAAGTCTACTAATTTCAAATCCTGACTTATTTGTCACACTAAGTTTCATGTTATACCTCGCAAGATTTACAGTGTGACTAATTATTTTAATAGTTTTGTCTGACGGTATCATGGGTTCCAGAAGAGAGGAAGGGCCTCTAGTTAAATCTGTTGAGAATGTCACTTTCATGTAAATATTAGCCTCATCTCTGATTGGTTAATCTACGCATTACAAAGCGCGACCGCGAGTGCAGAATGTCATTGCAATTTTCAATGGTTTATCAATGCCCAGCAAAACTGGTTTGACGTGTTATATTGATTTGAAACTCGGCGCATGGACGTACTCATCTCTCTCCTCATCTTTTCTCCTATCTCTCCTCTCTTCGCTTCTTAATTTTAATTTTCTGCGGGCCTCTGGCTCCCAGGGTATTCAGAGTTTTACAGAGCAATTTTCAGTTGAGTGTCGTAAAACCAAAACCAAAGTAATTACATAGCCAATCACAGGACCAGGGGAAAAAACAATGAGCCAATCACGAACCGAAGTAATTCACGATTGGTTTTACTTGAACCAATCACAAGGCAAAGTAAACGCAATCACCAATACCGTCGCTAAAACAAAACCTGATTGCGTGATTGCGATTGGTTTTAGTTTAAAACTTGATTGGCTGATACCTGGAAAACATTTCTCACAGCCAATAAGGAAAGCTAAGTAAACGCAAAACCAAAGCAATCACTTGTTGCTTTCGACACTCAATCGAAAACCGCCCTATTATTTAATAAGTAGCCTCAATTCCAAATCATGGAGCTTGAAAAGAGCTATATTTGTTACATTAGGTCTATTCTACGGTACAACACTAAACTATCATTTTTATTTATACTCCTTTTTCCAGTGGGTAACGAAGAAGACTGTTTACACGCTGTAAAACGTCTTGATCACTCCCAAGTAGTAGCCATAATTGGCCCGACAATGTCTAGCTGTGCTATACTAGCGTCAAAACAGTACGGTAAGTATAGACTGAACCTGGACGAGTTATTGCATGAGACCTTACAAACTACCGTCCTTTCTAAGCACCGACGTGTCCTGTACGCATCTGACAAACTAACAGTTACTGTAATTCATCGTTCCGACTCAAACAATTATAGCGAACCAATCAGAGCGTAGCATATTTCCCACAGCAATATATCATGTCCCACAAACATAACACAGACTGGCTATTTTAGAAAGGTTTTTAGCATTTCACGAGTTTGATGATGATTATATTGTTAGTATATGATACCTAAAATTTGAACAACACATAAATATTTTCAATCAACGTATTTTTCGTGCCATTTTCGGGTAAAATCTGATGGCGTGTGGGACGTAGCAACAGTAACTATGTGGCGCGCGTCGGAACTATCAATTGTCAGGTATGTTCCAATTATTTAAAGAAATTATGGTACATCATCAAGAGCTTTACTTAATCAATGCCTTTTTATAAAACAAGACTACAAACAGACTGAGTTCTGGTTCTTTCGCTTTTCTTCGTTATCATCAAAAGTTTAGGCCTCACAACTCGGTTTAATTTTCTTTATAATATAATCCCGCCCAGAATCGGCGAAGATTACAGTTGCGTCTACGAATAACAGTTTCAGCGGTATTGACCCAAAGCTTCACGTCAATGTAATGAAGCACTATTATACTCCAAACTGTGTATCTAAATTAGTGAATGTGCTTGTTTAAGAGGGTGTTGGTGTCATGCAAGAATGATGGTTTCAATGGCGCTTCATTACATCGAAGTAAGGCGTCCGGTCAATACCGCTGAAACTGCCATTCGTAGACGCAACTGTACCATCTGCTTAGTGGGTTCTTTATGTAGGCAGACATGAATTACTACCAAATTGTATTGTGTCAGTGTGTTCTATTGTATTGTGTATTTCGTTCTATTGTTTTGTATTGTGTTAATTCTATTGTATTTTGATAGTAATTCATGTGTTGCCTACTGACGGGATCACCGCTAAGCGGCATGTTTGACCTCAGCACAATATTAACATATATTACTTTTATAACATTGCCACCAAGGTTGGTTAAAAAATGTGTTTAGTGTTTTAAAATGATTGTTTGCATTCCTCGCGCGCTTAACTCTAAAGTATATCATAACACAAGTAAAGTAGCCTTGTCCACGTTTTATACTGTCATAAAACACTCCAGTCATTTGAGAACATTCGAGAAATGTTTAAAAGCATGCGCATTCAGCTCGTGCCTTCGACATTTTTTCTCTTATGTTCTCAAATGCCCATTGTGTTTTGTAACAGTATAATATATGGCTAAGGCTTCTTTACTTGTTAAACTGAATTACGTCATATTGTCCTACAGGTGATATGCTACCAATCATCTCATCAAGTGTGACGTCGTCAGCCTTATCTAACAAGACTGAGTATCCGGGTTTCTTTCGCACTACGTCGTCGAATGTCCATCAGGCAACAGCACTGGCTGCATTCCTTCACAAATACGGCATTACGCAAGTAAGTACAGGGTGTGAGGAAAACATATCCAGGCATTGTAGATTTGATTTGAACAAGACGTAGGACGTAGGACGTAGGACGTAGGACGTAGGACGTAGGACGTAGGACGTAGGACGTAGGACGTAGGACGTAGGACGTAGGACGTAGGACGTAGGACGTAGGACGTAGGACGTAGGACGTAGGACGTAGGACGTAGGACGTAGGACGTAGGACGTAGGACGTAGGACGTAGGACGTAGGACGTAGGACGTAGGACGTAGGACGTAGGACGTAGGACGTAGGACGTAGGACGTAGGACGTAGGACGTAGGACGTAGGACGTAGGACGTAGGACGTAGGACGTAGGACGTAGGACGTAGGACGTAGGACGTAGGACGTAATCTTTATAAAGAGACATGATATCAGTGGTTTCCGTTCCATCATAGTTTACCAATAATAATAATAATAATAATGATTTCTCACGCGTGGGCTCGCACTGAGCAGTTCAGAACGAGTTCAGATGGGAGAAAACAAAGGTTTTTATTTCCCTGGGATTAAACATGGCCGATGTGTTAGGCAGTTATGCAACTTATTCATGCGCGCGCAGAAAGAATAATGGTAACAATGGTATCATAGCGGGGCCATTTGTCCCAAAGATCGCAAAATTGGAGTCGGCCAGAAACGTCTTAGTTTCTCTCGTATCGCACTGTTGTGTTATTTTGTGTCAGAAGTAAATTAACGTTATTTTTCGCCATCGAGTCAGGAGCCCATAATCAGGAGCGTCCATATCTCCTATATAGTTGTCACAGCGTTTTTACAAGTTGGGCTATTTTTAGATTATTTTTCCCGGCAATTAATGGTTGCACCGTGGCGGAACAAAGGATGCCTCATTAGCTACTTTTGTTATACCAAACAACATGGCTGCTACGCTTTTGTGATTTGATTCCCTTAGGAATAATTGTAACTCAACAATAGCGGGAAACCGTTCTAAAAATAACCTAACTTGTGAAAATGCTGTGACATAGGCCTAGTATGTGGGATGGACGCTCCTAGTTATGGGCTCCTGTCGAGTGAGATTTGTTCTCTTCCTATGACAAGCTGGACAGCTAGCCTCGCTTTGTTGCCTTTATGAATAAGGTAAATAACCAAAAGCCATTCAGCTTTGTGAATATCGATCCTATGTCCCATTATATCATATCGATCCTATGTCCCGTTATATCATATCGATCCTATGTCCCGTTATATCATATCGATCCTATGTCCCGTTCTATCATATCGATCCTATGTCCCGTTATATCATATCGATCCTATGTATGTCCCGTTACAATTGAATTGACAATGTCTAATGCACACGCCGTATCAACCTTTTGTTAAAGTGCCTATATAACCCTTGTTGCAATTTTTATACTTATTTTTATAAGCTCCGAAAAGTTTTGAGTACTTCTGTGAATAATGTTTTGGTTTTCAGTGAATACTTTATGTTCTACGCTTGTTTGAAATCATGTAAATTTGACCTTTCCTGACCCATGACCGCGTAAGTAAAAGCCTGGGTCGATTCCTGTATAGATGACGTCATATAATTAATTCGGCTTTACAATCATTTGAAGAAATACTTAACATGTTGACTAAAATGACTTTCTTCTTTACTAACAACTCACAAACTGTGTATATTTTCTATGCATCGATGTTGTTGTGATAGAAAGGCGCCATGGAGAATAATGCATTAACCCTTTGAGCCCCGTGGGCTTTTAACTGATATTTGGCTCATTCTAGACTGCAACAAACCCTCCCCCCCTAAGAAAACTGTAGTCACTGTTACCATGGAATTTTCATCTGACCAACAATACTTGGGGCTCAAAGTTTTTTGTCGGCCATTTTGGATACGTTGACGTCGCATTGCTACGGAGCTGGAGGGAAGTTCGTTTTGGGGAAAACAGAATTTCAGGCTTTTTAAAGCCTTTTTTCCCATTTTTAGAGTGCTGGAGGACATCATTAAGTCTGATGAGAGCTTAAATCAGTACTTTCTCGAAGAACTGAGTCTGTGCGTGCTATTGTGATAGAGAAAGAGCTTCATTTTCCACTCGTGAATGGGCCAGGACGCATGGTCTTCTGTCACTTTAGCGTGAGCTTTATAAATGGAGGTCTGGAGCCACCTATCATAGCTTCTTTGGAATATAGGACAACATTTACTTGCCATTGATTCCAATATGAAGCTATTAGGTCGAAATGGCTTTAGACTTAGTATATATTTTGAAGAATGAAGATGGGGGAAGGGCCATGCCGCTGTTTGGTAGGATTTCCCGGCATGCTTTGCGGTCATTATGGATGGATTTAGCTTGTTGTGAAGTGCTTGTGGACAGAATGGCCTGGTGCTGGGCAAGTTTAGGTGTTGGGAGACAGAAAGTGAGGTTAGTGCAAACATGAAACTCTACATTTTATGTAAAATATGTATTTTTGTGAGAAAATTTAGAATCTGAGGGGAATTTTTTTTTTTCTGTAACTGTCATTTTAGTCCCTTTTTCTGAAGTGAAATAATGTCAACTATAGTTAACTTATGCAAAGAAAGGGGGATTTAGATGAAATTATTCATTTTTAATATGCCTAATGCAGTTCAATAGGATCATTGGTCTATACATTAAGGTGTGTGGGAATCTCAGGGCATTGCTCGATCTTTGAACTTAGTCAGATTTATACCCTCAAAGCAAGTAACCAGTAATAGTGCCATATGGCACTCTTGGGGCTTAAAGAGTTAATGAGATGACGTCGACCCAGGCTTTTACTTACACTACACGGTCATGGGTCAGGAAGGTTAAATTTACATGATGTCAAACAAGCGTAGAACATAAAGTATTCACTGAAACCAAAACTTCCTTCACAGAAATATTCAAAAGCTATAAAAATTGCAAGAAAATTGCCATTCCTTCAGTTTTAAAGATATGAACCTAAAACTTGGGCTTTTTACTAAGAGGGTTTCAATGGGGTTAACCGTTAGCCGTAAATCGGCAAAAAAAACTAGTCGTTAGGCGTAAAAATTACATAATTTTAACCGTTAGTAGTAAAAATAAATAACCGTAAACTGAAATATTCTAACATGGCCTATGAGACCTATGGCTGTTGTGTGTCTTGTTGTGCGTTTCTGTCTCCCGTGGCTGATGCGGCTACACATGGCAGTTGTCAATAGTCTCAATAAGCCGCTTTTGTGATTTTGTGCGCGTCCTGTCGGTAACACACCGGTGCAGCTTCGTCCCCAGGCTACTACTCGGTCAGTTTCCCATCATGCAAAGTGGTTTTTCTAGCGCATTTTCAAAATGGCGGACTCTTAGAAGCTGTTCACCGTAACGGGAAAAAACTAACCGTTAGTCGTAAAAAAGCCCAAATTTTAACCGTTAACCGTAAAAGCCACCACCCCATTGAGACCCTCTACTAAAATCGTTCTGTCCAGTTGACGTCATAAAATATTAGCATAATAACAACATTGCATTGTGGGATCGAAATGCGGACAAATATTTCAAAATGGCTGCCTCGGACATAGTTGTTCCTGCGTGCGGTATGGATAATTTTAGAGTTTTATTCACAGAAGATGAGGTACGTTCCAGGTGCCAAATTAACCAAACCACCTGAAACGTTGGTTAGAGTGCCACGGGGAGAAAAAAAGTGGAAAAAGACAAGAATTGGTTGATCGGGTGAAAGGATGTATTGCTCAGACAAATTCGAAACAAACCTTAGAAAATTCACATACTTGTAAAGGCCTGATGAACTTAATTATATTGGGTAGAACCAATAGAACGAAGCTCTTCGGCAACGAAGCTCTAGCTTGATGTAGGAGATTTCCTTTTCTTTTTCAATCTCATGGCCTGTTCTTCGTCAGTGAGAGATGCCAGTAATGGGTCAGGATATTCGTCAGTCGGTCCTTTTCGCCCAACGAAATGCAAGGAACAAATGCAACTATCCTTTTTGATATGTTTAGTTGGGGAAACAAGCGTGAATTGACGTTTGTGCTTTCAGTGTTTTTTCGCATTTCTTGCTTCTTTTTCCAATCAGTCATGGATTGGTTGACTTCCCCAGGCTTAGGAAACCTTATAAAGGTTCCTGGCGGTAATTTATCAGTATATCGTGAATCTGATCTACAAATACCCCAAAAACAGTGCTTCGTAGTACCTGCTTTCTTCATAGCTACACATAATCTTGAGTTGGGTTCTGGAATATTTCCGCATTTCAATCCCATGATGTTTTACGTCAATTCGATATTTAGAATCTTGGCAGAACGCTATTGCTGGCTTTCACTTGACGTCATAGCCGCCACGTTGGTGCCCTTAACTGAATAGATTCCTCGTTAGCTTCTTTTGTTGGGGCACCAATATGGCCGCCATCCCTTTGTCATTTAAATCTCTAGGGAGTGAGTGAAAACCAGCAATTTTGGCTTGCGCTTTCCATTTCTGGCATCCATGTTGTTCTAGCGTCAATATTTTGATTGACAGGCTAAACGGGTCACGTGACCAGGTCCTGCAAAGGGCCTATTGCAGTGTTGAAAATTTTAAGATAAATTTGGAATTAAATCTCTGGCAAATAATCTATTGTCTAGACCGATCTACAATTATCTCTACTACGGTTTTTCAATACTAATTTGATGTTTAAACACCAATTTGCAGGTCGGAACCCTATGTATTAATGAGACAGATGCAAAAGCTTTATTTAAGAAGTTCAGGACGACGTTGAAGAGTTTAGTAAATCCATCAATCACTATAGTAAAGCGAGTGACTTGTCAAAATGCTAGTGATGGCTCAATCACTGAATGTCTTAAAGAGGTAGGATACAGAAGTTTTATTTATTTTTCTCGCTAAATACTGAAAACGTAGCAATCCTGAAACTGACTGAGATTCAGGGTTTTAGTGTACACAGGTAGCCCAAGCGTATACGATTACAAGATAATGTATGGAACTATTCTAGTTGTTCTCTAATATCGCTGTATTAATGTTCTTAAATCTAATCAAATGTTTCAAAAACCGTCGCGCTTTCCCTTGTAGCTATATGGTGATTCATGGGCAGTTTAATTAGCTTTATTCGTTCCTTATCAATAATTAAGTTTAGCCTTCGCTTGATTTAAGGGTGGCTTTTGATTTCCTAATTTTCCCAGAATATTACACCGATATTATATAGAAAATTTCATACATTCTCTTGTAATATGTCGCTTATACAGATCGTAAGCTTGGGCTACCTGTGGTGTTTATTCTCTGTTCTCTCACCTGTTTATTGATAGGCTTTTTTTGTTACTTTACATTTTAGCTCAGGAGCTCTGGTGCCAGAGCTATCGTTATCAATGCTGCTTCAAGTGATGCTTCCTGCGTCATTCTCAACAAGATCGTTGAGTTGGTAAGTTGTTCGGCGGAAATGGTTGAAATCATAATTTGAATGAAATCAGTATCAAACCCATGATAGCTTTGTAGTAACTTCGTTAGTAAAATGATGCTGTATGTTAGACAGGAATAAAAAGTGAAGGGGCAATGTCAATTGAATTCAATCTTAGTCTCTTTAAAACAGGAGTGCTAAAATAACATAGTAAGGTAGCAAAGAGTATTCTAACTAAGTATAATCAGCCACATTTCACATAGGATCACTGTTGATCTGTTATATCAAAGGTACTGAGTAGCTGGGATATTTCCAGCACATAACTGTCAGCAATTTAGCAGCAATTTGATTTAATTATGCACTAATTTGTCCATATTTCCTCCTCATTTAATTTTTTTTTTCTACATACGCTCCAGGCTTGCTAACTCTGAACCCTAATGTAATTCCCATAGTCACAACACAAGACCTATTCGATCGAATTCTTTTAAACTACCACTTTTCAGAGATCATACTTCAACAGAACTATAAGAATATGGAACACTCTAGTTAATGAACTTGATAAATTCAGTACACTAGAACTGGCCTCATTTAGATCTGTCATCAGTGCTCAGCTACTATTTTACTGCCCTTGCAAACACTTATGACCCTGATGATCCACGTTCTTTCAAATCTGTTTACCTAACTTGTACTAATAACGTTCGCAGCCTTACATACAGCATTACCTGCTATTTTTAGCTCTTAGTTCTATATTGTATCAGTTTCATTATCTAGTATCTTTTATCCTTCGAGTCTATGGGCCCGCAGTAATTGGCTGTTACGCTGTTGCGGCAACCCGGTCATAAGTTTGTGTTTATTTGTTTAGGAATATTTTTTTGCTTTTGTTTGTTTTAATACCTTTTGTAGGTAAACTTAGTTAATCAATGGCGAAGCTTTTAAATAAATAAAAATAATGATATACTATATTGTAATATTTTCGTTTTTACCCCCGCGTCGAATAGCACTAGGGGTGGTATAACTCAAAGGTTGTATTATATGTATACTAATGAATTTGAAAGTTGAATGCCATATGATCATCCTGAATGTCTTGATAAATGCTTTACAAACCATTTTCATAAAATTGGCAAACATATTTCATCCTCTCTAATCTTTGCCATCCTTCATCAAAATTGATTTTCTCCAGTATACCTGGAAAACATTCTCTGCTAATCTGAGTAGTTATTTTTGTACAGATATCTCTCGAAAGCAGTATTTTTTATCCACTCCAATCTTTGCCGTCCTTCATCAAAATAGTCTCAGAGTTTCTCCAATATATCTTGAAACTGCTCTGATTCGGAGTAGTTGTTTATTGTCTTATGAGAAAGTGTATTCCTACAGGGGCGTTGCCAGAATTTAAAGTAGGGGAATACCTAACCCCTACGGGGTCCGGGGGCATGACATCCCGGAAAATGTTGAAGGTCTCTTAAATGGCATTTCCTGCATGATTAAGGTAAGAAACGCACTCTCTCTTTCTTTGTCTCTTCTTTTCTTTATTTCATTTTTTCTCTGGCTTGGAAAAAGGAGGGAGAGTTTTGTTTACCTCAGGAAAAGGAGAATTCCAGAACCCCAGGAACATTCCCCTGGGTACCCCCCGGGGATCTTAATTGTCAGTGCCATTTAAAGCGTCCTTTATGTACTGATCATGCATATGTGAAGTTATTTACAGCGTAAAATATTTGTTTTTTGCCTTCAGGAGATGTATGGCCAAGGATGGACATGGCTAGCAACTGAAGGAGTCGTTGTTGAGCCGGTTACAAACCAACCGCGCCTGGAGAACGTACTAGAAGGGTTTATTGCCATTGCACCAAAAGGTTATTAAATCAAAGTTATAGCTTGTTTAAAGTAGGACGCTGTATGTGTCGAAACACTACTTGATCGATATATGAATTAAATTTTATTCATCGAGTATGCTGATTAAGTGCTTAATTTAGCTATGTTTTCTTTAATTCCACAGGAGCCGAAGGCCCTGTTTATATGGACTTTCTTGGGCATTATTTAACTATAATTCCTCCGGAAAATAGCACTGTATCTAAGGTAAGGTATCGCAAATTATGTTCTTAGTACAATGACATGCAATTATTATAGTCACGCTGCCAGTTGTAACGCTGTTATAATATCTTTTAATATTTATTTACAAATCGTTTTATAATATCACTAATACAAAATATAGTTTTTAATTAATATTTAGAAAATGTGATCTAGACGTCACGGGCACTTTTTCCCGATCTGGTTACTAAAAACACACTTATTCATCATTATCATCCCGCACTGCCTAGCTTCGTGGTTTGACTAATGTGCATGTCATCGTACTAAGAACAGAATTTGCACGAGCGTTCCGACAATAGCGAAGTGTAGCAAGCGTGCATGGTAAACTTGTTAGTTCTAAAGCACACAAGCATGTAGAATCTAGACAAAAGAAAAATTTCGGAAAGACACAAGCTATCAACAAGATGATATAGCAGTGAAGCTTGCGTGGATGAATGTAAAAGTTCCCTATGTTTTTGTTTTTATTCCGCGCCCTTAAAATGATTCAATGCTCTTGAAATTTACAAGAACAGGGTAGTACATGTTGAATTTCAGGTGAAAAGATAAAAACATATTTATCGACTAGTTTTCGAATTACAGCTTCCTTAGCAAATACGTTACTATTTTGAGTAAAATGAGCATATTTATGACATTACTTACGATTCCATAAACCGAAATCGAATAAAGCAAATGGAATGAAATTTTCATGGGAAGTAGTCCTATACATTGTACGCCACAGGTATGATATATGCTAAAAATATCGCTTGAATCGGTCGGGAAAACACAGTTCTCGACGACTAAACAGAAAGCAAGGCAAATTGTTAATTTTTTAAACGAAAATATTCAACAATCATACAATTGTTTTAAACTTTGCAGTCTTAGAGGCCTACATTTAGACTACAAGGGACTCTGGGGTGTTTTAAAAGTTTAGGTCTGGATTTTGAGAAAATTGAGGATATGTAAAATACATGACGTCAACGCTGTATTGCTATGGTAACACCGATGTCAAACAAACCTACATTTTTGGAATGTTTATTCTATTTCTACTAAATGGGTGAAGTGGCTAGCCCGACCGAGCTCTGACAGTGGAGTATCAGCCGTTCAAAGTGGGTATGGTTCGTTCCTGGAAAATCCAGGCGAGCCACCTAAACATGTTCAATTTTCAACTTAATTTCCGTTACATCTCCGCGTGCACGCATACGCGCCATATCCTTTCCGTTACATTTGCGCGTGCAACTCATCTGACGTCTGCGCGCACGCATTACATTTCCGTTACATATGCGCGTGCAATTCAGCTACACGTGCAATATTTATTTTCGTAATTTAATTCCCATTACATATATGCGCGTGCAGCCCTTCGTATTTGATTATTACGACCTCCGCCCTTAGGCTTGCCAACTATACACACCTATTTCAAAACATATTGTCCCGGACAAACGGCAAACGACGAGCGATAAAGGATTGTCATTATAACTGGCGGCAGCTATGCGGAATGGAATACGGTGTAATTCGAAAATCCATTCGATGGAAATCATTAATATTCTTCTTAAAGCCGTTGACTCCAAAAACAACGAATTCACCAGTCTTTTAGCAACAACCATAATCCATTTCCGTCTGGGTATATCGCTCGTCGCTTGTCGCTTGTCGTGTGTCGCTTGTCCGGGTGTATACACCTGTTTCAAAACACGTTGTCGGACAAACAGCAAGCGACCAGCGACACACCCAGACCGAAATGGATTATGGTTGTTGCTACAAGTCTGGATAATTGGTTTGTTTTTGCAGAGTATTACTCTGTAATCGACATTCGACATTGTTCATGGCACTTGTATCTATAAACCACATCTAAAACAATTACTTGGCTTTGAAATATTACTTTACGGCCGATAAAAATATCATCGACCCAGCTAAAAAGAGCCGAAAAAACATTGTGATTGTCTGTTGTCATTAAATTTCCTTTTTTGTTTGGCTTGTCTTTATTGCATCTTAGTGGTGCATATGTTAGCCTAATATTTACTCATATTAAGTGAAAATAATCTAACATTTCGTTATATCTGTGTCGACGTTTGCTAGGATCTCGCTACAATTTTCGCTGGTGGCTACACAGGCCAACTTATCAACGCGGTAAATGTGGTGGCTAACGTTTTAAAGAGAGTTTCTGGGGTAAGTAAGGCCATCCCCTTTTCCCGTTTCTCATCGCTAAGATTCGTTGAAGTTGGGTCGCACGGTCGGCCAAAAAAAAGAGAAAACTAAATTAGATTGGAGGCTGGAATCTACTTGGTGAGGTATCTACGTCAACAGTATTACGTCGTGGTTCGAATAAGACAACAGCAATTCAGTCGTTTGAAAGTTTATGCGACTTGCCGTGTTCACTGATCTATCATGTGATTTGCGTGTCTCTCCTACTTTATATTCCTCTTCTTTCTTTGAAATAAAGAAACCAATTTTGGGTCGGACGATGAGAAATGGGAAAAAGTAAGGACGGCCTAAGAATATGTTAACACCAGCCACTTCACTAATAACTCCATGGGGAATGAATACCTGTCGGATCATAAAAATCCATAAAAACTGTGTTCTCTTGAAGGGAATTAATATGGACTTGGATATGAACAAACCCGTCCAATGCATTATTCTCCATGGCGCCTTTCTATCACAACAACATCGATATATAGAGAATAATACACAGTGTGTGAGTCGTTAGTAAAGAAAAAGTCATTTATTCAAATTATTGTAATTCAAATTAATTAGATGACGTCACCCCGGGAATCGATCCAGCCAGTTTTTCTTTCGCGGTCATGGAATCAGGAAAGGTCAAATATTCACCATTTCAAACAAGCGTAGAACATAGAGTATTCTTTGTAAACCAAAAAATTCTCGCAGAAGTACTCCAAACCTTTCAAAGAACCAGTCATAGATATAAAAAATTCAAAAGGAATTAGGGGCACTGCATGGGACCGAAAATCACTGATCACTGAGCGAGAATCGCACGTGCAGTATAGAAAACACTGCATGAAGTGACTTGTTTTTTAAATACGATTATATCATGTGATTGATAATAGCCAATTACCTAGAAATAACTTGAATTAAAGGCAGCCAAATCAACTGATAAATTGAAGTTGCAATACAAAAAATGGGAAAAACTGAAGAACGCACTATCTGCTGATGACTATAGTCATTACTGTATAATCCTTTTTGTCCTTTTTCTTTTTAATATGTATGTATGTAATTAATTAATATGAATGTAAGTAATTTCAATTTGTATGTATGTAATTAATTCTCAAAAACTTGTAAATAAAGTTTGAAATTACAAAAGAAAAAGTGCGCTGTTTACAATCTCTGATATAGTGCAGAGAGAGAACAATGAGTTGGATGAGGACCAGTAACTATAATATTTTGATTATAGCAACGGACACCCAACGACACTAGGAAATTACTATACCAGGGTTTAAAGAATATCACCTTGAATTTAACAACCGTACAGAGCGCGACGGGTGAGTGATCATCGTATCTCAGTATCTGGTAGCAATACACAACTCAACCAGGATTTCAATATCCCATTTTGACGATGTTGCGCGTGCATCTAGAACAATGGCAATCTGTTTTAAATAACAATAGGCTGGTGAATCAGAACTAGTCTTAGCAGCTCGCGTCTATTGTTCTACTGATGCGTGCGCAGCATCGTCAAAATGGCCTATAGGCCATGGCGGTATGACGTCAGTTGACTACAACTACCAGAATTATTTGCGCTGCATCTTTTGTTCTTCTAATTTGGACCATTGTCTTGGTATTCTCAGAGGAGTTTCAAATCCGAATAAGAAAAAGAATTCCAAAAGCATTCTGGTACTGGTAGTCAACTGACGTCGTAACTCACGCTAATGGTAATAAGATATGGGGAAAAGTTGATCGAGCGCTTCAAGAAGAAATGGAACGGGTGCTGGAACGAGCACCGGTTCGCTCCACACGAATGTTCCGCAAGAGGGTGGGCCGTTCCACTGCTCAGCAGGAGTGCTCGGTCTGGTATTTATTACTATCCCAAGGGAGGTGGTAGAGAACCCGTAGCTAATTGCAGCTCATCTTTATTAGGTGTTATCAGTTCCGTATTTTACACTTCGTGTGTCATTTTCGAGCGTTGGTATTTTAATTAACCTCCTCGGCAGGCAACTGTATTGTGAGAATAAAAGAAGAAGAACATGGAATGTTGGGTTTCCTGTGGTGCAAAATCCTCAGAGACTCAGAGAGTATGGGGCGGGGCGGCCGAGGAAAAATCCTGCCAAACCCTGCACGGTGTGGGCACAACCCTTCACTCACGAGAAATCATGTTTATGACGTCATCTCAGCCTTTGTGAAAGAGGAGCCAATAATATAGCTTGTTAGAAATGGACGTGAAGAAGAAAACGCAAGATCTCCTCGATGAATTTCTACACAGCGTATATTGTTATGTTTTCATTTAATAACAGCTGCTCGGGCCTTTTCCTGCTCATAAAATCACTTATAAATTAGGAATACCAACAGTGTAGCATGCCTTCTACAAAGTTTCAAAAAAGGCTGCAAGGACCACCGTTACAAACAAAATTATATACTGTGGAGATCAGGATTAGCAGAAGGATTGAAATATATGAAGACTGCAAGGCTGATCGGAGGGCTGTACGATGTTATTTATTTTACCCTATATATAGTTCAGTTCGGCAGAACGAACCTTCTTCGGGGGTATATCAGCTTGCCTTTACATAACTCACTTCTCAGTAAAAAGTGTAAAAATTCACTGTGATTGGATCTAAGGACTTGTAGAAGCCATATTTACTCGAACACGTTGTATTTCGTCATGCTTTTGTCTCTTTTCGATCGGGAAACCGATCGGGATCCCATGCATGTAACGTTTGACTCCATATACACTCAGTTTTGTTGCCCGATGAGGAGAGAGTATGTCAATCTTCTGATCTGTATCTCCTTTGCAGGTTTTAGGTCCAAAGTTTTCTTTGACGAGAATCAAGAAGCAGCAGCTGCGTATGACGTCATCAATATCCAAGTATGTGAAGAACGTGTACCGCTAAATTTATGCATTGACATATCGGAAAATTTTGGGGCAACACTGGCGGCACATGACCGATAAAAGACTTGATCGAAAACGCCGTTTTTGACGCGAATTTAAACCTAGATTTCCACCTCTCATATTTGGAATACTCTATTTACTCGAATAAGCGCCCGTGGTGCTTATTTCAAATTTCATGTTCAAGGGGGAGCTTAATCGAGGGGGCGCTCAATAAAAAGGATGCTTTATTTCGACATTTCACATTTCAATGAACACGTCATTTAAGGGATAACCTAATTATAGTTCCATTTGCTCTGTTTTTATCTTACTGAATAGACCTCTTGCATGTGAAGGTCTAAAAACTGTCTAACCATTTGCAGTTCGAGAACGAGATTGTTTCACAAAGGCAGCACCTTCTACTCGGTTATTTTAAGACCCTGTCAGTGTTGGTCCGGCCGGAGTTACGTACGTTTGAACACTCGAACTCCCGCTATACAGACCGATGCTTTACCACTGAGCTAATGGGGATGGGGGATGTAAATATCGTTTAGTTTAAGTATAATTCTTACATTTTATTGAAATTGGTCGATCACAACGGCCGCACTTGAACAAGGCTATGTAGACATGATTTCAAAGAAGCAAAATTGAAATGTTCTTAAAATTTTCTCATTCTTATTTTATACCATTATGTAAACACAGAAACTAGTATTTCCTATTTCTTAAATATATTCTTCTTGTTGGCCATACTTTGTTAGATTCTACATTTATATAGAATATTCTTTCTGCTGAAATAATATTGCATGGTCGTTTTATCTTCTCAGAATGGGATGGCCATTGTCATTGGATCATACGCTGAAAAACATCTAGCTATCCATCGGTAAGTCGCTAAAACGTTTGTCGGGGCGACTTACGGTTAAGGCATTGGTGAAATGAATATGACACATTCCTTTTCATTCGTAGCAATCCAATATTCCCTGGAGGAATCACGGAACCCGTTGTTAAACAACTACATTATATGATAGCAGGGTTCTTTCCACTCAGCACAATGGGAAACCATGCACAGGAATGGGTAGGTTATTATTATGATGTTTCAAATAGCCTGCCGATAGGCTCATTGGAGAGAGAGAAAAGGAGAAAGGAGAGCCTGCACGGACGCAATACAAATTAATTTTGAATATCTGTGTCCAAATGTTGACGCAAACTGGCCCATTCTACGATGAAATCTGTTCACGTCTTAAGGTGGCTCGCCTGGATTTTCCAGGGACGCACCATACCCAATTTGAACGGCTGATACTCCACTGTCAGAGCTCGGTCGGGCTAGCCACTTCACCCATTTACTAGAAATAGAATAAACTTTCCAAAAATGTAGGTTTGTTTGACATCGGTGTTACCATAGCAACACAGCGTTGACGTCGTGTATTTTACATATCATCAATTTTCTCGAAATCTATACCTAAACATTTATAACGACCTAGTGTCCCTTGTAGTCTAAATGTAGGCCTTCAAGACTGCAAAGTTTAAAACAATTGTATGTGAGCGTTTTCGAAAACAATTAGGTTGAATATTTTCGTTTAAAAAATAAACAATTCGCCTTACTTTCTGTTTAGACGTCGAAAACGGTGTTTTCTGGACCGATTCAAGCGATGTTTTTAGCATATGTCATACATGTAGCATTGGACTACTTCCCATGAAAATGTTATTCCATTTGCGTTATTTGATTTCGGTTTATGGAATCATAAGTAATGTCATAAATATGCTCATTTTGCTCAAAATAGTAACGTATTTGATAAGGAAGCTGTAATTCGAAAACTAGTCAATAAAAAATTGTTTTAATCTTTTCACATAAAATTCAACATGTACTATCCTGTCCCTGTAAATTTCAAGAGCATTGAATCATTTCAAGGGCGCGGAATAGAAACAAAAACATAGGGAACTTTTACATTCATCCACGCAAGCTTCATTGCTGTATCATTTTGTTGATAGCTTGTGTCTTTCCGAAATTTCTCTTTTGTCTAGATTCTACATACTTGTGTGCTTTTGAACTTACAAGTTTACCATGCACGCTTCGCTACTGCCGGAACGCTCGTGCAAATTATGTTCTTAGTAGAACGACATGCAATTATCATAGTCACGCTGCCAGTTGTAACGCTGTTATAATATAACTTATAATATTTATTTACAAAACGTTTATAATATCACTAATACAATATCTCGTTTTTAATTAATATTTAGAGGTGTGGTCTAGAGGTCACGGGCACTTTTTTCAGATCTGGTTACTAAAAATACACTTATTCAACATTATAATCCCGCACTGCCCGTAGTTTTATGGTTTAACTAATTTGCATGTCATTGTGCTAAGAACAGACTTTTCACGAGCGTTTCGGCAGTAGCGAAGCGTAGCAAGCGTGCATGGTAAACTTGTTAGTTCAAAAGCAAACAAGTGTGTAGAATCTAGACAAAAGAGAAATTTCGGAAAGACACAAGCTATCAAGAAAATTATACAGCATTGAAGCTTGCGCAGATAAATGTAAAAGTTCCCTATGTTTTTGTTTCTATTCCGCGCCCTTAAAATGATTCAATGCTCTTGAAATTTACAGGGACAGGGTAGTACATGTTGAATTTCAGGTGAAAAGATAAAAACATATTTATCGACTAGTTTTCGAATTACAGCTTCCTTAGCAAATACGTTACTATTTTGAGCAAAATGAGCATATTTATGACATTACTTATGATTCCATAAACCGAAATCGAATAAAGCAAATGGAATAACATTTTCATGGAAAGTAGTCCTATGCCACAGGTATGAAATATGCTAAAAATATCACTTAAATCGGTCCGGAAAACACAGTTCTCGACGACTAAACAGGAAGTATGGCGAATTATTTATTTTTTAAACGAAAATATTCAACCCAAGTTTATTCGAAAACGCTCACATACAATTGTTTTAAACTTTGCAGTCTTGGAGGCCTACATTTAGACTACAAGGGACTCTGGGTTGTTTTAAAAGTTTAGGTCTAGATTTTGAGAAAATTGAGGATATGTAAAATACATGACGTCAACGCTGTATTGCTATGGTAACACCGATGTCAAACAAACCTACATTTTTGGAAAGTTTATATTTCTAGTAATTGGATGAAGTGGCTAGCCCGACCGAGCTCTGGCAGTGGAGTCATCAGCCGCTTAAAGATGGTATGGTGCGTCCCTGGAAAATCCAGGCGAGCCACCTTAATTTAGATTTGATGTCTTTGGCCCATTTGAGATGGCGCTTCACTCGTGTGCTGAACCTAATTAGATAAACAAAGCCGCCCAGTTATTCTCCTTTGTTTCAGCTGCGTTCGGTACGAGTGGACATGGATCGGAGCGACGTCTGAATGAATCGAGTCTATAAATGGCGGATTAATGTATAGGAGCGTAATTTACATTTGTATAGCATCCATGCATGCTCTTCTTCCCCTTCTTATTTCCTCCTCCCCTATTCGCAGGCTATGTTTGATCTGTTTCAAATGTTTTCTATGCATGTTCAAGTTTTTCTATGATAGCTTGGGTCATGAGAGAATAATGTGAGAATAATGAAAACAAAACCGTTAAGTAATGGACCGCGCAAGATGTAGGCACAATTCTATAGTGACGATAAAATTTGCTTTTCCCACGTTAGAATTATCTGTTTTTCATCATGACAACTTATCAATCCTTAAATGATAAATTTCTGAAATCAAATCCACTAAAAATGTTTTAAAACTACTTTACTTTTGTGTAAAAACTGAAGAGACTAAAACAATAACTAAGAAAGTTTTCAAATTTAAATGTTCCCCATGTTCAATTTTCGTCATACTTAAAATTATGAGAGCTTTCACTAGACAAAATTCAAATCTGTTTTAAAAAACTGATAAAATGATATTCCTCTTCAGGTTTTGCTAGATGTTTAAACCAATGAGGTGGACGACTGAAACAATACTACAATTAGCTCCTTTTTACATTCCATGTATTGCCAATGCCTAACTCTTTCGCCGACTATTCAGTACTTAATTTCGTTCAATCAGGAGATTGGAGCACTGCTCAAGGCGTCCAGTTTGAAACACTGTATTTTGGATTCTTAGGCCCGATTCAGACGTCGAACTTTTCATGCGCCGAACGCAATTGGAACAAAAGATAATTAGGCGGCTTCTTTTGATCCAATTAGGTTCGGCGCGCGAAAAGTTCGACGTCTGAATCGGCCCTTAGTTATCGTAAGCGCCTTTTCAATCTGAATCTTTTGCCGCTTTCCTATTGGCATGAGATAAAAGACCTGCAATTTTATACAGGCCACTATTCCATTCGTATCAATAACTATATTGAACTTAGACCAGTCAACAGAGTTACACACAACAGCTCACCACTAGATCTTCCTGTACCAAAATGTCGAACTAAACTCTTTCAAACTAGTTATTTCAACCATATTACCAAGATATGGAACATTCTACCTAATTCTATTCGTAATTCTAGCTCTGCCAATCAGTTTAAATCGCTTCTTATACAAATATTACTCATCAGCCTTACAAACATATTTTGATATCAATGGCCGTATTTATATCTAGAAGACGGCTAAGACTTCCAAGACGTCTCAAACGTCTTAGCCATCTAGTATATTCGTATTTACATTAGTTAAAGTATAAGGAAATATCTTAAAACACCACAGAGAGATGGAGGGATGGAGGGAGGTATGAATGGATGGAGGGAGGTATGAATGGATGGAGGGATGGGTGGAGGTATGAATGGATGGATGGATGGGTGGATGGATGAATAAAAGAATAAATCAGAGTACGATATATATACTATATGGATGAACCCTAAGCTTAAATGGCTTTTCGATTCTTTTTTAAATTCATAAAGGTATCTGCATTCAAACTTGCTGTAGAGATAGTCAACGCTGACCGTACATTCAAGAGTTCGTTTAAGTATCAGATCTTTGACGAGGGACCAACGGATGCATCGTGCGAATCAGTTGCAAAGGTATGCATTACAGATAACAATCGGCGACAGTATACCCAATGTTCGCAGCGTTAATCACTGGAACTGATTTGTACCTCTTCCATTGAATGGTAATTTCTTGGAAATTAGAGTTTCCAACAACATTTCCATGGTATTTCCAACATGTATCCATCCGTTGGAAAGGTGCAAAAACATGGAAATACAAACTCCCAACTATTTTTCAACAAATTTCCATCCCATGGAAGACGTCCAGTTTTTCCAGTGAATGGTTTCGGAGTTTTTTAAAGAGGAAGTGTCAATCAAATGGACCCCGTGACATAAAAGAGAAATACCTACCGAATGTCTTATTAATTTTAACTCTATAAACTATTTTGATAACGGATGGAAAGATTAAAGTTGATTACCTGGTCTTTTTTTAGAAACTTGATCTTGCGGCTCCACGGTGGTCCGAAATGAAGTTGCGCTGAATTCCTCTCTGAAGCAAATTATTTCTTATCCACTTGAACCATTGTAATCTTTCATCAAAATTGCCTCAGAGTTTCTCCAGTATATCTGAAAAACATACTCTGCTAATAGTTTGTTAATTATGTTTATTGCAGAACCTTCCTCAAGATATAGATATGATAGTTGGTGCTTCAAGCTCATCCTGCTCTCTCGTGCTAGCTAACGTTACAGGTACTTCGATCGTTTAATTTTCTGCAGTGTATCAAAGATCAAGGCTTGACTGTATCAGACGTTAGCATAGAGGTATAGCGAAAATGAATAAAGCTAAAAGGCAGTATCCTTCGCTTTGTTGTGATGCCATCGCCGCCATCTTGGTTGATGCCTCGTTGATACTCTTGTTAGTTCCACCAACATGGCCAATTTGTCATTTGAATCTGGGAATTGATTGAAAGCCAAGAATTTAAGCCCGTCTTTCTGATAATTTCATGAAAAATATATATTACATCGTAATAATTGTATTTCCCTTGCACTGGAAAAACCGAACCTTCTACCATGGGATGGGAGTTTGTTTGGAAAATAGTTGAATTTATATGGCTTTACACACTTCCAACGAATGGATATATGTTGCCGAGAAATATCATGGAAATGTTGTTGGAAACTCTAATTTCCAGGAAATTGCCATGGCTTTCTCGCGCAATTCGGGATTAATTTGAACGAGTGAGTTTTACAAAGAGTGTCAAAATTGCAAGAGCTCTTCGAAAAATCTCAAGAGTTCAAATTAATATTGAAAGGCTCAGTTCATATTTTTACTTAGTGTTAATAATATTCATCCGCGTATTAGTCCTTTTTGTTGTGTTGTTATTCCAAGGATTGTGCTTCAGTTTTTCACCTTTTTCCGGCTGTAACTGAAGAAATATACCTTTGTTGTTGTTCTACATTGTTACAAAAGTTTGGAAAGACCGCCGGCACGATTTGGTACTGGTGTTTAGCATAATATAGTTGCTCTCAACCAATGAAATTCGAGAAATCGTTGCATGTATTTCATTACGGCTTTTATCATTCAACAGCTCAACGCAAAATACCTCAGATATCTTATTCATCTACATCTATACGATTACCGAAGGCTACGATGCCCCCTTTCTTCTACCGCATAACTCCGTCTGGTACCCAACAGGGTAGGGCACTGGTTGAGATTGTTAAAAGATACAAGTGGACAAAGGTGAATATTTTCATACTTAAAGACTGGATATGAAATCAAATTAAAAACATTTCATAAAAAATGCTGGAAATTATGTAATTCGTTGAAATATTGAAATACACGTTAGTTTGATGCTTTCAGAGCAGCATACTTTAGCATGGTGTAAAATAGTGTACTGAGGTTTGTAATAAGTACAACAAATCTGAACTAAAGCAAGCGTATATAAAAAAAACACTTCTCCTTCAAGGGGCTATGTCATGGTGTTGCGCATGTGTGAAGTCATTGTTTGATTGCTGGCTGTTAATTGGCTACACACAGTTAAAGGGGCTATGTCATGGTGTTGTACATGTATGAAGTCATTGTTCGATTGCTGGCTGTTAATTGGCTACAAACAGTTAAAGGGGCTATGTCATGGTGTTGTACATGTATGAAGTCATTGTTCGATTGCTGGCTGTTAATTGGCTACAAACAGTTAAAGGGGCTATGTCATGGTGTTGTACATGTATGAAGTCATTGTTCGATTGTTGGCTGTTAATTGGCTACAAACAGTTAAAGGGGCTATGTCATGGTGTTGTACATGTATGAAGTCATTGTTCGATTGCTGGCTGTTAATTGGCTACAAACAGTTAAAGGGGCTATGTCATGGTGTTGTACATGTATGAAGTCATTGTTCGATTGCTGGCTGTTAATTGGCTACAAACAGTTAAAGGGGCTATGTCATGGTGTTGTACATGTATGAAGTCATTGTTCGATTGCTGGCTGTTAATTGGCTACAAACAGTTAAAGGGGCTATGTCATGGTGTTGTACATGTATGAAGTCATTGTTCGATTGTTGGCTGTTAATTGGCTACAAACAGTTAAAGGGGCTATGTCATGGTGTTGTACATGTATGAAGTCATTGTTCGATTGCTGGCTGTTAATTGGCTACAAACAGTTAAAGGGGCTATGTCATAGTGTTGTACATGTATGAATTCATTGTTCGATTGCTGGCTGTTAATTGGCTACAAACAGTTAAATGGGCTATGTCATGGTGTTGCGCATGTGTGAAGTCATTGTTCGATTGTTGGCTGTTAATTGGCTACAAACAGTTAAAGGGGCTATGTCATGGTGTTGCGCATGTGTGAAGTCATTGTTCGACTGCTGGCTGTTAATTGGCTACAAACAGTTAAAGGGGCTATGTCATGGTGTTGCGCATGTGTGAAGTCATTGTTCGATTGCTGGCTGTTAATTGGCTACAAACAGTTAAAGGGGCTATGTCATGGTGTTGCGCATGTGTGAAGTCATTGTTCGATTGCTGGCTGTTAATTGGCTACAAACAGTTAAAGGGGCTATGTCATAGTGTTGTACATGTATGAAGTCATTGTTCGATTGTTGGCTGTTAATTGGCTACAAACAGTAAAAGGGGCTATGTCATGGTGTTGTACATGTATGAAGTCATTGTTCGATTGCTGGCTGTTAATTGGCTACACACAGTTAAAGGGGCTATGTCATGGTGTTGCGCATGTGTGAAGTCATTGTTCGATTGCTGGCTGTTAATTGGCTACAAACAGTTGCCTTCCTCGATGCTTAATTGAAATGATACGCAATAATGATATTTCCTTGAAAACTAGATCTACACACCGTTTGTTAGTCATTTTTGCATATATGTTTCGATTTGAACCATCACACATGTACGCGAGGTTCGTCAGTTTATATGAAAATCGCTGAAAATATAACTGTCCGGCCAGAATGCGAATATAAGGCCTCTCACCGTGATACAGCACCTAAACTAGTGGAAAGTTCAGTTTTTCATCATTTGTCCCTATGAATCATGATAGACACATTGCACAAAAACCGTTAATGTGCATTTCGCTTACGATTCTAGTAAACAAAGAAATTATTATTATTTTATGTTTCTTCTTAAAAAAGGCCGCAGTTTTCTTATCTCAATTCGTTTTTTTCTCAGATTGGAGTAATGACAGCTGGATCGTCTTCTGGCCTCGCGTCTGCAATTGAAGAGGAGCTAAGAACAGCACGCATCTCCCTTTCAGGATCTTGGCACATACCTTCTAATGCACCACAAACGGAGACTGACAAGAAATTTATTCAGGTGATCCAGGAAACATAAACACAACAACTTGTATCATTTCTTTGGAAAACAGAAAGCAAGAGGAAGAATGGCATAGTTTAGGCATGGGTATTGTGGCGTAGTTATGTGTTCTCACTCATCTCTTGTCGAGTACTTTTAACATGAGCCCCCGGCTCGGGTGAATGGGCAACCACTCCCTGTGTAATCGACTTTAAATAAATTATTGTATGCGATGTCATGACCACCATGTTGGTGTACGATAACAACACTGAATTTTGTTAGTTCCATCAACATGGCTTTATCTTTGAGTATCTGGGATTTTGTTACAAACAGGCAATAAGAGATTGACCCACGGCAAATGATATTTATTCGTTTAGTCGATGGACTCAACTAGTTGCCGGTCGATATAATGTTTTTACAATTGTGATTTTCTGGTTTGTCCGCTATCGTTCCGAAGTTGTTAAATCAAATACTATAAAAGTGGTACCATGTACTCATTTGCGTACACATGCATTTGTACCCAGCGCATAGCATTTATATCTGCGCATGACAAGGTTCTATAATAACCCGCAAACATCTGCATTCCCACCTCGGCGAAACGTTCTGATCCACTGGCCTACAACTGGCGAAGGCTCGCACTGGATTGAAATACAAGTTTCCTAGGGCTTCAACATTTTAGTAAATAATTTTATAACTTAGTGTACTCACAGTGAATTACAAAATTAATTGAGCGAACTATATATTTAATAGAAATCGGTGACGTCATGCAAAAAGGTGGTTTTGTGAAAAATGAGTAAACAGCGGGTTATTTGCGTAGTTACCAAACAAAACTAACCAGACTTCATTTATATTTTTAACAGTCAATAACAGGCATTTAAGCTGGAAACAGTCACATTCCTAATGTAGATATTGTTACTTAAACAGCTAAATGTATATAAGAATTGCCAAATATCCCATGTGTGATGTGTGATGTCTTCTTTAACAAAAGAAGGTGGAAGTAAGATCCAAGGATATTTGGTGACTGAAGTAGTATTCTTGGTGTTCTTTCACTTGAATCAACAGATGAAGGCTTCGGAGAATCTTTCTGCAGTCAATCTTCTTGGTAGTGAACAAGCTGCGGCACCTCGAGTTATTCAGGCGGCTCATACAGCGGTAAACAACATGCTTACGATTATCGGCATATACACTACAACGTCACAGACTTATTGGTTAATCTGAAAACATTTGCTGAGCACCTTGAGTTACCTCCTCAGTGTTTATGGCAGTGCGCATGCGCTCACTCTTAAGATGCTTTGCTTCTTCTCCAGGGCGTTACCGGAAGTGGCTGGACATGGCTGGTCATGGACGATGTGACGTCATCTGATTACAGTTCATCAAGAAAAGCCAGACAGGCCCTACAGGGCATGGTGGGAACTAGACTACAAGGTGCGCTTACAGTTAAGAAAGGAGAACATTCTCTACACTTGTACAACGATTTGACAATTAAATGCTTCACATTTAAAGAGCAAACATACCCTTTGCACAATTCTGGAGTTCTACTTCCGGTTACATCTGTAGCCTCACTTTCATGCGACCGGAAGTAGTGACCCACATATTTTGGGTTATACTACTTTCTACTTTCTATTGCATAGAACGTGAGGCTAGATATGTATATTGATGTAACCGGAACTAGGAACCAGATTAAAATGTCGAAATTGATAAAGACTGGCATCTCTTGTGAAAGGGAAAATGGGTTACTGTATATGGCTATACACACTATTGGCTATACACACTATTGGTTATACACACACTATATGGATTGGAGGGACAAGCGTCCCTCCAATCCATACAAACGTCTCTGTTTCTGCGATTTTTGAAAGCTCACCACATGGTAAATATCCAGCGAAACGTCACCAAACTCGGTAGAGTGCATATGAGCCCAAATTTTTTATCATTAAAATCGATTCTCCATCAAGTAAATAGTTGAATTGTAAAATATTTCTTAATTTGAGTGCTGCGTCTATGAGTTCTAGAGATTTCTATTTCCGATATGCTAATTATGTGACGACATGTGAGGACTCATTTATTATACAAAAATGTGCTGGCAGAAATACAAAGAGAGGAGAAAGAAGTGACCTTTTGTTGGTCTCACATGTCATCACATAATTAGCATATTGGAAATAGAAACCTCTAGAACTCTAGACGCAACACTCAAATTAAGAAATATTTTACAATTCAACTATTTACCTGATGGAGAATCGATTTTAATGATAAAACATTTGGGCTCATATGCACTTTAAACTTGCTAATTTCAATGTGCTCTTTCTTGTGATGGAGTTCGTTTCTTAATTAAATTATAATTAAATTGATTTTACAAACTCGACCCAGTCCTTTTTTCGTTTCTAAAGTGGCCAATTGTTTGCTGTGGTGTGTGTATGTCTTTGTTTGTGTTTCGGAAGGAAAGAAGAGATGATGATGTCCTAACTGTAGGCTGAGTCTCGCATATTTCAGTGGACGTCTAATGTATGTGTATGAGAATCAATGAATTTAATTATATTTTATAGCAGCTAGTCGATTCTCTGATTGGTTGATTACCATTGGAACTTGAAGAGGACATACCATGGTAGATTACGTGATCCCGTGCTAGAATATCTTTTTCCCCGCAATTCCCTCGTTTTCAATGCCCTGCCCGCTTTCATGGCAATTGTTAGTTTGTTGTTGTAAAAAATACCAATTTAGCGCCTCGTGATCCACACTAAAATATTGACCATGCAATGACACAAATAGTGGTAAATAAGAAAACATAGAGCTGATTCCGTATGAGTGGGCAAGTTACGGCACTGACGCCCGTTGTACGCATGCCCTGACGTTGAAATGGTCCTTATTGGTTTTGTTCTCCTGATCCAATCAAATTACAGAGTTACGGTACAGTAAGTTACAGGCATGCTGTATTTTTTCACTCATACGAAATCCGCTCTAACCCAGTTTAGTCAGGGAGTGAAGCTGGGCGCGCGTTTTTCATAAATCCTTTTCTAAGAACCCGAAATGATCTGACTCCGGTCGGCTATAGGTTTACAAGCCTTGCATGTTGTCAGTGTATCAGTCTTGAGCACACATGCTTTGTGGATTTCTACTGAAGAGTATCTAATCGTCATCTATGTATTCAACGTTAAAGGAGGATCTGGGACCGCTTATGATAGTCTTCTTAAGCTCTGGAGATTAAAAGACGCCATGAAATACCCTGGAACACTACACGCGACAAGAATTAAGGTATGACTGAGTTTTAACAGCTGAACTACTTGATCGTTCAACAAATCGGGTGTTTTAATTCTTACATTGTATAGCGCGTGAAGTGCAAAAGATAAGATACGATCTTGACCATCAATGTTTGGATATAGAGCTAATCAATATTAATGGCAGTGACCATATCTAACAATTATTCACCGAGACGAGACGCAGTCGAGGTAAATAATCACCAAACACTGTGACTGAGACTTAAACAATTGTTTTAAATTTCAGAAAAGCTTTAAACAGCACCAGTCTTTCTTTCTGCGTCATTCAACATGCGCGTGGAAGGACATGACCAATAACATGATCACACAAATTATTCATCATTCATTAGGGACCTGTTATTAATTATTGGGAGAGGGCCGGTAAGTTTCCATAACTCAAGGCCCCAAAAAATGAGACCCTCCCCCAATAAAATATGGGCCCTAACCTAAACATGCGCTAAAAACATATGACCCTTCCCCTGTTAAGACAATTGTAACAATCGTGAAAGTAAAGATCACCATGCATGTACAGTACTATGGATTGATAAATGGATTTCTCTCAACGTTATGCAACTTCGTCAAGCAAATTAAAACTCCCTTAATTTTATTAGATATAACTTTGCTGTTGTTTTGAATAATTTTACTAACGGAACTCCTGCGTGGGCCGAGTACCATGCATGCCATCTCCAATAATCACGGCCTTTGCGCCCGCTGTATGTAAGCGGTTTTCACGGCATAAATGACTCTTAAAATGGCCTCAGATTTTACAAATAATATATGGAACGGCTTCGTAATTTCGCAAATACATATTTCCACCTTACCGAACCAGCAGTCCATTATACAAACTCAAACTATCTGATTCTTTCAAAAGTTAAGGTAAAATGTTTGTGTTATACTTTTCGATTCCACTTTAATTTTCTCTATAACAAAGAAAGTTGCCACTCAATCCGTCTTCTGGAAGAGCGCCGGAAAACACCGCTAAACCCAAATACTACAAGATCATAACTCTATACCAATGTTGATTACAGCAAGCAATCGAAAAAATCGCTGCCACGCGTGTCTGTCCACTCGCTCCGGCCCAGCTCTACTAGTATTTGCAGCACTTTCTTTCAAACTTAATCGACTATGAGGACCGTTATTTTTTTCAGACAGGGATGGGCTGGTGGAATTCACCACACTTCAACCTCTTTATATTTTGAAAAAGAAGACCATGCGCATTATGACATTCTCGAAATTTGATGAGCACTCAAACCCACTATTCAAATCATTGAACATTATTAAATTATTTGACCTTATTGCCTTACATATTTCAGTATTTATGTTCAACTTTCACAATGGATTATTACCTTCTGATTTTGACAACTTCTTTACTTATGTACAAAACGTTCATAGTTATACTAGATCTGCAGCAAATCAATCATATTACTTACCTAGAGCAAGAACCAATTATGGTCTTTTCAATATTAGATTCAAAGGACCAAAAATTTGGAACTCAATTGGTGAACATACAAAATTGTCCTCATTAAGAACCTTTAAACAGAATTTGAAAAAGGAATTTATAAGTAAATATTAGCTTAAGTTATTTTCTTGTATTTATTTACCGTATTTACCTCCAGGCTTATACTGCATGCTTTATACTATGATTTATTTGCTATTTGGTTTCTCTTACATACGTTATAATGTTAGGTTGTGTGTGTGTGTGCATTGTGTGTGCATTGTGTGTGCGTGTGTTACTCCGACCTTGTATTTTATATTTCTTCCTTTAAATCCTGCTTCCTGGTTCCTTAACCCTATATGGTTATTTCAGGAAGCCAGCACTCCCCTTAGTATTTATATTTATTCTTTAATATTTATTGTATTAACTTTAGTCATAAGGGTAAATACAATTGTTGTTGTTGTTGTTGATTCGGTACTTTACTTGGACACAATGACATGCCCCACTCCCTATGATAATATGTTTTGCATTTCCCCTCCATGTTGATATTTTTTGTGACCCCTCCCCCAATATTATAATGAAAATAATACAGTTAGCCAGCAACTAGATATTGTCCTGCTGACTTTTAACATAACTAGAACCTTGTCTACTTCCTCTTCTAATCAATATGAGGCGGACGTAAAAGAACCTGTTGTGTTATTTCGTGAAAGAGTAGGGGATTGTCTCCCGGCACAACAGCCATGTATTCTGAGGTACTAACAAACACTCATGATTGTAAACTGCACGGCAGCATATTGCTTCACAATAGCAATCCGTATCTCCAGACCTCCCCTGTGAACTGAGCGCATTTGAATATATACCTATAGAATTAGCGCTATAAGAATGACAAACTTTACTTAATATACTTTTAGACTGCTGCCTTCACAGCTCAAGTATACGATGCAGTGCTCGCCTTTGCACACGCTGGTAATATCCTGTATGATAGTCGCCAAGTCACAAGAGTAAGCTATGTCGTTTTTCAGTCATTAATTTATTCAGTTATTATTAATTTATTCATTCAATTCTTTTTGGGGGCAATTTCAGAACACACCTTCGAACAAAGTGAAAGAGCTGCTTGTGACTGCCTTAAGGAATGTGAGCTTTCTTAGTGCAACAGGTACTTAACCCATCGAATATCCAATATATCGTAAAATCACAGTTATAAGCCCCCTGCTATAAGCCCAGCCCCTCTCGATTATATGCCATTAGTCTCGTAACATAAAATCCCACCCGGATGTAAGCCCCTCCTCGTCTCTTTAAATTCACTGAAAGTACGGTTTATTTTCGTACCGTTTCATGCTTGGACACTAGTACAGCGGAGACTTCATTATGCGCATGCTTGTCAGGTCTCTGCTGAGAAAAATAAAGACCCATTCGAAAAATGGCTGCCACTAATTTGCATAATTTTGATATTCAATATTTTCTGAAGGATAAACTAGCCTATGTGAAAGAGTGAGTTCGTGTTAGCAACATGTAGCTCTTTGATATTGGAAGAATATATCCTTACAAAGCTATCAACGTTTGAAACTCTCAAAAACATGAAAACTAGGCTACTCAGTCCTGACGTCCTCAATCTCGTACAAAATTCACTTGTTGCTATGCTCCTTAAATTTTACTCATTTTTGCATGCTCTCTGAAGTGGCAGTGCTTATTGTAGTGCAAACATTTCCTAACAACCCAAGCTTGGTGACACCATTTTTCGAATGGGTCTACGAAGGGCTCAATATAATGTAAGACGGCGGCTGTTGAAGACATGCTAACTTATTATTATTGACACTTGTGAAAACACAAAAATGCATAAATAGTGAGGAGATTAGTATCAAAGAGCATTTATTATAAATGGTTTTATGTTAACGCATCTAATAACGTTTGTGTCATCCCGATCATAAGCGCCGTCCGGATATAGGCCCGCTCAGCCCGTTATAAATATTGATATACGATCATATGGTCATACTACACTATTCAGATATTTCAAATCAATAATAACCTCGAAGGGCTTATATATCTTTAATAAGAGCCCTATTGTTGATCCTGCGTGCTCTTAAAATAGTGTTATCAAAAAATATATAACCTACTTGTCTAACCTACCTACTACCTCTAACCAGGAGCCATTACCAGCAGCGTGCATCTCCCATACTGGGTCTGTGAGTTAGCACATTCTCAGAACAGGTTATTTTTAGAATCGTATTCCCGTCAATAATAGGGACTTTACGCAACCAGGACGGCGACGGCAGTGACGACGGGAGGTAGAAATGTGTTTTCTCCCGACATTTGGTGTTTCCTAGTTCCTTTATTCGCTTTTAATTACGTTTCACATCCAGGTCTTCGAAAAATATGATAAGCATAAAGTTTTGCTCACGCCGAACGAAAAACAGTGATTTACTTTCTTACGTTTGCGTTCTCTTGTAAACGTAAACTTTGGGGTTTTCACGTTGTGTTTTTTCAGACAACGGTTGAAATGTAGGCGACTGCATGCATTTTCACGTGCAGTTATTGTATTTTATAATTAAGGCTATTGTTTTATGCCGTCTTCCTAGACGTTGCCGTCCTTGTTGCGTAAGGTCCCTAATATCAGCAGCCAACGATAATGCACAAACTCCGGTTATTTTATGGCCAATCAGAATGCAACAAATCATGCATCATTTGCATAATACGTGTTTCTTCAGATCGTTTGGCCAGGAGCCGCCATTTTTGATTTGCATTCAACGATGTGCGAACGTCTGCAAAAACCTCTTCCCGACAACCTGATTCTTTAAATAGCCTGTTCTGGGAATATGCTGCCTCACGAATGCATAACAGATGGATGCTCCTGGTAATGGGCTGCTACCTAACATACTTGGTGATGACTATATAGAGCAGATTTCGTATGAGTGGGACAAACTACTGCATGTCCGTAACGTGCTGTAACCGTGCTATACTGTAACTCTGTGATTTGATTGGACCAGCAGGACAAAAACAATGGGAAACCATTTCAACGTCACGGCATGCCGTACGGTAACCGTGCTGTAGTCAGTACCACTCATACGAAATCTGCTCTATCTATTCACGGTTTACTCTTACGTTCTGTCTCTCGAATTGATTCGAAACACAGCCCCAGGGCGCATGCGCTCTTTTAACGCCGGTTATGCCTTCACATCTTGTCAGGTCGTAACATATCGTTTAATGAAAACAACGAAATTAGTGGCTCCTTGGACATCGTCAACTATGTGGTAAGTACTTTCAGTTTGATAAAACTCGAATATACATTGTAGTGATCATGCACGAAGCTGCAGAATAATCCTTAGTCTTCTCTAGTCTACTCCAGTGTGTGTTTATCTTTGAAGGCAACCTAATTCCGCTGTACCGTAAACACAGCTCTTTTTTACCACAATTGCCGGTAATCTCGCGATCTGATTGGTCGATGTGCGGTGGTAAATGAGAGTCCAGACAACGGTGCTGACGCGAGAAAGTTATAGACAACGCTGGCTCTTTCAAGGCTGTCGCGCTTTGTAACGAAACTTCCTTGTATGTTTTCTAATATTGTTGTAAAAAACAAATTTCCTCTGGTTTTCCGTGGTGTGGACTCTTATTTACCACGATTTACGTTATCACATGGTCAAAATTTGTAGTCCACACGACGGAAAACCAGAGGAAATTTGCTAATTACCTCATGCTAGAAATACATCCACGAGTTGTCCATTGGGAGGTTATATTTTGTAAATATCTGTATATTTAGTAACATTATTGATAGTTCTCTTCTGCGTTAGTAGCTTTAATTAGTTATACATACTATTTATTAGCATTAGCATTAACAATTAAGGAAACTCCGACTGTCGGAACAAATTGTTGACAACATAGTCTAAATTGAAAATTTGTTTAAAAAATGGGGAAAATATGTTAGAGATTTTGAAAACATTCGATGTGTGCGCCGCTATCTTGGATTATATGAAGTTTCATTAATCAATAGAGAATAACACATGGCCGCGTGGAATTTATCTTCTCGTGCTCAACTCGATATCTTACGAGTGAGCGCATATCTCCAAGCGTCCATGTATTTATTTATTTATTTATTTATTTAATAAACAATACTTGTGACCTGGGCCCGGTTGTTCGAAGCAAGGGTAAGCGCGTGACGTGGACATCGCTGATTGGCTGAGAGACGATATCCATACACGTCAAATTATCGTATTTTTACGTGTGTTCAGATACAATATTTCTCAGTGCTGGAGATCCTTGTAAAATACTGTAGTTTATATAATAATAATTATTATTATTATAATAGTATCATCGTCATCATCATTATTATTACTATCATTATTATTATTATTATTATTATTATTATTATTATTATTACATACGATCATCATCATCTTTGTTTCCTTGTCCACTATTTGAACAGGGCAGAGAATGGTTTTTAGTGGGACACTACGACGTTAAAACGCAGCAATTAAATATGACAGGGTGAGATATCTAATATTTTATTCATCTACACGTGACTCAGACAGCATGGCTAACTATGTTGGCTATATATGTCTGTTAGCATGTTTATCTCGTTTCTCTGGTTGCTTTGATCTCTCAGAAACGACATCGTCTGGTCAGGTGGATCGTTCACGCCCCACTCTACTGATGTACCTAACAGGTAAAGTATATCTATTGGTATTCTGTATCAAATGATAAGAATATTATAACTAAGCCAATTAGAACTCCGTGTTGAATGGTGCAGCATACTACCTTGAAGGCGATATTCGAATTATTTATCAGTTACAGAATACTAAATATGCTAATTAGAATTCTGCTATTTTTATACAGAACTATGTTCGTGTTAAGCCTGCTTCAGATGGCGAATTTTTCATGCCCCGAACCAAATGCCTTTAAGTTCGACGTTGGACTGACTGACTGATTCAAACGGCGAACTTAAGTCGCTGAACCGATTGTATCTGGGTCTAGATTTTTATTTCAGCGCGAAAATTAAATTTCAAGATAGCATAATTCATGCATTTAGTTCGGCGCCCTAATTATGTCGACATAGTAAGTATAGTCCATGGGCCAAGAGCCAAAAAATTGGAATTTCTTACCACTCAGAGGGACAAAGGCTATCGTACATTTTTGAAAACATCCACTCCTCTACTTCATTTTGGTATATGATAGCAACGTCAAATGAGCAGCTTTAATGCTAAAATCACGTGATTAAGTGACGTCATCACTGTCATAAGAAATGAACCAGATCGACTGATGAAGACACTACTATTCTGCATATTTTGAGCTTATTGTCTTTTTAAACATGCTAAATAGCTACAATAAGATAATATAAGAAAAATCTAATAACAAAATACTAATATTGCTTGGTTTCCATGGCAACCGCTCGTTAAAATTAAACACAACACATAAAATCAATGACTTTCCCAGCAAATTTGATAAGTTGTATTTAATATTCATTCCTTACTACTCTAAGGGGCAAGTGCTATCATACATTTTTTTAACTCCATCCCTCTCCTTCATTTGACATATAATAGCAACGTTGAAAGAGCAACTTTAAAGCTTTAATTACTTCATGAACTGACGTCATCAGTACCAAATATATCCCAATATTATTAAAATTTACAACAAAATGTTGTTTTGTGTACCTCTTAGTACGAATATGCATTTGAAAGGTGCCAGTTACATCAAGAATGATGATATATATTGCTGATCAGATCCCTACACCCGAGGAGATCCGGTTTTTTATCATTTCGTCTGTGGTCCCTCCAATTTTCTTAGAATGGCAAACTGATGTTTTCGTTTGGTTTCCATGGCAACGCGTTGTATAATTGCACAATATAAGTATAACTCCTAAATAACTGGTACTTTTTTCACCATTCTATTTAGTATTTTACAGGTAACTGTCGATAACTCTATCACTGAAATAATAACACTTATACAACGGAATGTGTTATATTATACATGTATCTACTCTCTTAATCGTCTTAATCTTCGTCGTCAGAGTCATCTGTAAGTGAATCCTCGGCGTAGGTTCAGGCTCACGCCGGTTTGTAAAGTCTTGTAGCTTACACAAGTCAGTGCACTGCAGACCGTGGGCAAGACAGGTACAGCTCGGCAACTTGCAGATTCTCTTGCATTGGCAGGATAGGAGCTCAAGTACAGCCTTGGGTGCCAGTTCCTCACTCATCCAGTTAATGGTTAACTTGCCATCCTCTAGACTCCATCCAGATCCAACGGGCGAAGGGACCTGAGGACAGCCCTGAAGACTTCTGCGCCATATTGCTGTCTGATAGTTCGATCTAGCGGAATGCTTTCGCAGAGTGTCCTCGCATGGTGGAAGCTGGTTCGATAGCGCAGCTCGTTAACATCCTTGGTCCCCGGGTGTGAGGAGTACATCATACAGGTGAACTCTTGAAGCCTCGTGAATAGCTCATCAGGATTTCGCTCCACCAGTTTTAATGCAGTTAGCGTCAGTGCCTTTTCTGGAAAAGGAAAACTATCACACCCAGTGAAAGCATGCAATCCGGGAAGACATTTACATAGCTTCGCCGATATCAAAACCCTAAAAAATACGACGATCACCCCTACAAGCCGAATATAGGAAGAACCCCCCCCCCCCCCCCCCCCCCGGGAAAAAACATCGGTTATCTTCTGATGAAATGACAACGGCGCTGTAGCCATTACTTGCTACATGAGAGGCGTGAAGCAAAAGTCTGGCGTCCGCTTCCTCTTGCGTATACTTAAGATCTTCCCTGAAGGTAACGACACCGTCTGGTGAAATCTCAACGTAATTTTTCTCGGTCGTGGTGTAAAGCGTTTTTCCTACTAGCCTTCATCTGAACCTCTCATTCTGCCATTCTTCCCGATCGGTGACAAATCTAACGAATTGCTTCTTATTTTGAGGGTTTGATAAAAAAAACTTCCTCCATTGCTGTACTCTATTATCTGGTTGTATATTTCTGTACTCGTTTCTGTCTCACCTCCTCTCTTCTCTCTTTCCATATTCTTGATCAATGTCTCTCGATAAACATCAAAGACAACATCTATCCGGTTACTTGTTGCTCCTTGCAAGACCATAGCCATCAATACATCTGCCATTTCAGAAAACGTCTTTTGGTCTCCTTTGAGCTTTTGGACCATGACCATGCCGCCAATGATGCATGCCGATGGTTGTGGCATAGCTTCAACTGCTGGGACATCCTTCTGGAGTTCTTTCGCTAGTGTAGACGTGTTAGTCTTCTTTAGAGAACCATCGGCAGAGGCCAATGCCATGCAGGGAAGAGGCCCCAGCGGGTGAGAGAGCACTGAGCTTTCTCGTTTCAGCGATTACGATCATTTGCGCAAACAATGCTGTCTGCCTTCAGTATGACTTCCTTGGCAGTTCCCCGTCGGAGTTCCATTTTCTTTTTAAGGTCATTGAAGGTCTTAAGGCTTTGCCTAGTGTCATCTTGTCGTGAAATTTTACCTTCGCTGGATTCGACTCTAGCCTTTGATTGCTAAAGGAACGGTACGCTCTTTCGCCAATAACTTTGGCCTGAAGTAGATCACGTTCAATCTGTTCGGTGGCCACCCTGCCTGTGGATAAGCAAACAAGATCTTGCTGTTCGATTTCAAATGGATTTATCCAGCTATCCAACGTTAACAGTAATGACTGTACATCTGCTTCATCTCTGGAGATCCGGCTCTTCTGGAGATCATCGTGCTGACAGCTTGATTTGTTCAAGAAAATGCTTCTATATTCCGCTACTATTATTTGCTGAGAGCCTTGGGTTTTAGCTAGGCTAAATCCCGGCTTTAGTGCCCCGGGGTTTGTGTGTATTTACCGTTTACTCGCATGCTTGGTCTACAGGTATTTTTCTGCACAGCAAATCAACCATTATGATATTTACGATATATACGACGAAGTTATGTGACCATTTCAGCCCAATTCTAATAGTCTAATGTCCTGAAAGACATGGTTAACAAAACTACACAGCAGGTATTGCCAGCAAGCAAAATTTAAGAGTGGTCATGAGAGTGACACGGAGGAGTCCATGATACATATTTTTGTTGAGTGTTCTCATTCAGCTACCAGTTGAATACGGTTCTGGAGTTATATATTGTTCATTTTAAGAACTCCTGAACTGACTCTGCAGCTTCTCTGATAAAGCAGTTGCAGCTGAGCAGGTCTCTCAAGCAAGCTTTGTCAGTTAATTAGAGAGGTGAATATAGCAAGGACTTCCACTCCAGGTGAATCAGTTAGAATCTGGATATGTGAAGAATATAGCTATGAAGTATTAATTGTTCGTTCCCGATGAAAATATCAAGCAAATCGGCACTGTTGAAACCACATGAAGCCCTGTAAGTCTTCTTAAGGGGTGGTTTGGGTCTTATTTATTTTAGGTATGAGGGGGAGTGATAGTTAATTTCCCTTCTATTAAGTAAGGGGGGGGGGGGGGGGGGGTTGAAGCTTTATCTTTAACCATCTCTTTCCCATTTCCCAAACCCCTCCTGCTAATTATTGCACAGTCCCTTACTAAAAACATCCATTTACTGCTCAATTTATTTGAAAGACACTTCCGATAACTCATTAACCTTTGGGTAGGAATATATTTTGTATATTTTTTATAAAAATATCGAAAATCCGATATAAAAATCCGACAAACACAATTGAAAACATACCTGAGAGATTGTCCGCCATCTTGGATTACCCATAACGCATTGCAAATTTTGGTGAAGGTAATTTTGAAGTAAAACAATGTAAAAATGGTCTTTTTGAAAAAAAATTGAATTAGGTTAACAGAAAATATGTTTTCTCTTTGTGTTTCTTTTAGATGGCGTTGAAAAATTATCATTAATGTTTTTTTCAGGCATTCTTCCTGGTAGCCTCGTTTTCATGCTGGGGTGCCATTTTTCACTTTTTTTAAATAAAAAATATACCATAAAGCTGCCCATTCAAAATTGCTATCATCAAAATTACAAAACACCTTCGAGTACTCTTCAAAATGACACCAGTCACAATTTGTCCCTCGAAGTGGTAAGAAAATCTGGTCTGGCCCATGGACTAGTAGCCACTGTATTATTTTAGCGGTGTTTGAATCAACGCCGCTGCAGCATCGCATAATGTGACAGTATCTGCCGTACCTAATACAAACATTTCGAAACCAATTGATTCACACGTCGCTCTTCTGCCGTACCTAATTCATCTGCCGTACCTAATACCAACATGTCGAACCCAATTGATTCACACGTCGCTCTTCTGCCGTACCTAATTCATCTGCCGTACCTAATACCAACATGTCGAACCCAATTGATTCACACGTCGCTCTTCTGCCGTACCTAATTCATCTGCCGTACCTAATACAAACATGTCGAACCCAATTGATTCACACGTCGCTCTTCTGCCGTACTTAATTCATCTGCCGTACCTATTTCAAACATGTCGAACCCAATTGATTCACACGTCGCTCTTCTGCCGTACCTAATACAAACATGTCGAACCCAATTGATTCACACGTCGCTCTTCTGCCGTTACTAATTCATCTGCCGTACCTATTTCTAACATGTCGAACCCAATTGATTCACACGTAGCTCTTCTGCCGTACCTAATTCATCTGCCGTACCTATTTCAAACATGTCGAACCCAATTGATTCACACGTCGCTCTTCTGCCGTACCTAATTCATCTGCCGTACCTATTTCAAACATGTCGAACCCAATTGATTCACACGTCGCTCTTCTGCCGTACCTAATTCATCTGCCGTACCTATTTCTAACATGTCGAACCCAATTGATTCACACGTAGCTCTTCTGCCGTACCTAATTCATCTGCCGTACCTATTTCAAACATGTCGAACCCAATTGATTCACACGTCGCTCTTCTGCCGTACCTAATTCATCTGCCGTACCTATTTCAAACATGTCGAACCCAATTGATTCACACGTCGCTCTTCTGCCGTACCTAATTCATCTGCCGTACCTATTTCAAACATGTCGAACCCAATTGATTCACACGTCGCTCTTCTGCTGTACCTAATTCATCTGCCGTACCTATTTCAAACATGTCGAACCCAATTGATTCACACGTCGCTCTTCTGCCGTACCTAATTCATCTGCCGTACCTATTTCAAACATGTCGAACCCAATTGATTCACACGTCGCTCTTCTGCCGTACCTAATTCATCTGCCGTACCTATTTCAAACATGTCGAACCCAATTGATTCATACGTCGCTATTCTGCCGTACCTAATTCATCTGTCGTACCTAATACAAACATGTCGAACCCAATTGATTCATACGTCGCTATTCTGCCGTATTTAATTCGTCGATTAAGTTCGGCGCATGAAAAGTTCGCCATCTCAAACTGGCCTTAGTATGGGAGGAGTATTGCCATCGATCACTGACCACCCCTAACCAAGGGAAGAGTGTCGAGGTAAAACTCCTGTCTCGATGCATACAGACTGACTCCTCACCATTATGGGACCTGTTTTTGTGCACGCTGCGCATGTCCGTGACGCAAATTACAGAGCCATGCGCTCGGCCATGTTTGTAAATAGCCAATTGATTTGCCTCCTCGTCGAATGAGATCGTATTGTTTAGTTTAAACACGGCGACATCAGCCTAAGTTGCAATTAAACGCACTGTCTGTATAAATAAATGTTGTCATTGTTAGTAGTTGTAGTAGTAGTACGTAGTAGTAGTACTGAGTAGTAGTGTATGGTGGTAGTAGTAGTAGTGGTGGTGGTAGTGGTAGCCGGGTAGCAGTGGTAGCAGTAACAGTAGCAGTGTAGTGGTGGTGGTGGTGGTAGTAATGGTAGTTGTAGTGGTAGTGGTGATGGTATATAGTAGTGGTGGTAGTAGTAGTTGTAGTAGAAGTAGTAGTAGTAGTGGTGGTTGTGGTGGTGGTTGTGGTGGTTGTAGAGGTTATAGTGGTGGTCGAGGTAGTAATGGTTGTAGTGGTGGTCGAGTAGTAATGGTTGTAGAGTACTTAGAAGTGGTGGTGGTAGCAGCAGCAGCTGCAGTAGTATAGTGGTAGCAGTAACAGCAGGAGTAGTGGTGGTGGCGGTGTTGGTGATACTAAGTACTGTGTTATACTTACCATACTGAGTGGATTTAATAAGTTGTAGTAGCATATAGTTGTTATCTTTGTAATTTAGTTATATGTCAATAATAGAAATAGAGGTGCATGATCATATATGTTTTTCACAACAGACACCAGATGACCTACATACACCTGGCTATAGTTCTGGGCGCCACTCTGTTGTGCTTTGTACTGGTGGCGGTCGTTATGTCTCGTTACCTAACCAGCAAAAATAATACTTCAACTGCAGACAATCCCTGCGTGACAGTCATAGAGAATAAGGTGTGTCAGACCTAGTATATATACACAACCTGGTCCAGGTTGTTCGAAGCAAGTCTAAGCACTATCCCCGGGGGTTAAATCGCTAACATGAGGGTAAACTGTAAGATTACAATTACACATTTAGCATGCACTATCCTAGGGATAAATAATTATTCTTGCTTCGAACAACTGGGCCCAGGAGTATATCCAACATTTTGTGAGCTCCAGATTTAAAAGCTTTAGCAAGAAGTATATTTGATTCTACTAAGATATATATTATTGATAATAGTGTAGATGCAGAACCCCAAACCTCCAGGGAATAAGTGAAAACCGAGGACAGTATCAAACTTTGAAAAAGGAGATCAAAGTGGTCCGTTAGAGTAGGCATAAAATTTATACTCTTAAGATTATATATATATACATTCGGCTACTTTCCTTAGATCAGAAATAGATAATACTAAATATGTGTCTCAGTGCTCAGTGACACGTACCTAGAAGCTTTAGTTTCCATAATATGCTCTATACTCTTGCAAAGGTGCAGGTGGAATGCTCTTGAGAAGCGTTTCCCATGTTTTCTTTAGATTCAGGTTCATACGATTATTTTCAGTCCAGTTGATGACAGATCGTACTTCTAATTCAGATATGATTGATTGGTGTTTCGAATTCCCCTCCCTTCCCCCTACCGAAGCTAAGCCACTAGGAGACAAAAACACTGTATAGATAGCGGGAACCGAAGAAGATCGACTTAACTGATTTTTAGTTTATTTATTTGTGTGCTTTTTCTTTTATCTAAAGGGGGCGAAGAGAGGGGTAGTGGCGTCCTGTCGCAAGTCAGACCCTTCAAATGGTAACAACGAAAGGGTAACCCGATTCTAGAAGGAAAAGAAGACGACGTTATCAAGCCACCTTTGCTCCACCTCATGTCCTGTCAAAAAGATGGATGTATGGCCATATTACACACAATTCTGTGTGATGTTCTGGTCTGTTTGGCACTGGCCAGTTGGCTACATGTAAAACCTCGATACATTTGCTGCAACATGTTGAATAGAAAGGATGTTGAAAGCATGGGTGTCAAACGGTTTCAACGGCATCGATTCAACATTTATTTTCCGAGAACAATAATAGTTAACTAAATGTTGGACAGATGTCGAATCAAAGTTTATACGCATTCAAACTCTATTCAACATGCTTTCAACATCGTTCAACACCTTTCAACAATTTTGAAAGGCCCGATCAAATGGTTCAACATCGGGCCGGTTTCAACAAAACGTTGTACCGATGTTAAAACGCGGGCCATTTGACGAGGGCTATTTAACGTTCAGCCATTTTTCCATTGTGTCTGATGGATTGTCAACACACGTTGAATTCTCCAGTTCCTTAAGTCATTCATGATTTTGTGTGGTAAGGGCTTGAGGAACTGAGAGGAAATAAAATAGTATTTTGTTATCAAATCAACAGCTAAGCGTTCCTATGTTTTTAACCAGAATATAGATATGGCTCCTACACGCATTCAGTGTAAACGCTATCAAATGTAAAGTGTTTTTTTAGATGTACCTGCAACAAATCATTTTGAATATCACAAGGGATATTGAAATTGCAGTGAAATTGGAATTAATAAGTTTAGCTTACTTCATATAGAAGTTTGCAATTTAAATTCAACTCAGCCCCAGGTTTTATCAGCATAGATTAGCTAATATAAAACGGTATGACCGAATTGATATATTATATCGAGAAATAAGCTAGCCTCCTCCGCAGGCAACTCTTAATAGTTTTTAGATCCGGCAACCGGAGAAGCCGTCCTCAGACCCTTGCTCGTCCCTCTCTTACCACAGGATGCCCGATTTCACATTCTTTTTCTCGATTTTTTTCCGATTATAATTAGGAGTTGCCTGCGGAGAAGGCTGGAAATAACCTAAGAAAGTGAACTTTTTGCTGCGGTAAGTAGCCGTAAGTGGTGCTAGTGTTTGCGTTACGACCCTAAGAACGGCTGCGAAGGAGACTACGGGTTCTGTGCCATGTTGTCACACCCACCCGTAAGGGCCGCCACTACTGTGTACTGCGCACGCTCTATTTGATCACCTGTCAAAAGCTTCGCAGCCTTGTGTGCTTACATGGATCCTGGACATCAGTTCAGTTCTAATATTTTTATGTCCCAGTCTCTGTTTCACCCCGGTATCGAGCCCCAGGTGAAGTTCCACCACCTGAGGGGAGTATCATTCGTCATAAAATTAAGAGGCCCATAGTCATATAAAACAGGTTACTCTAGCGTATCTGAAGTTTGGATCAGAAATAAAACGGAGAAGCAAATTCATTTAATGGCACAAATATTGTTTATTTACCGTCACAATTCCGTATTACGACACGGTTTTTTTTCACACGGAATTTACCTTGTCACATTTTTATGAAGGTCCTGCTTACAAAATACATGAGCATAACAGGTAATGTTCGGTTTGTTTAACGTGTTGTGTGTTGTCTATCTGTACGATGTATGCAGCAAAGCCTGGTCATCATCATGACATTAGTACAGCCGTATTATGGTCCGAAATCCTGATCTTATCACAGGTAGGTTTTGTGTTTTCATACTGACCTGAAAACACCGTGCCGTGAACATGTGAAAACTTGGGAAACTGAGAATTAAGTATACAATCAGGCCCGTTGACAGAGGTTCAAAGAGAGTCAAACGAGAGCGAATAGTCCAATTCGTAGTTTTTGACCGCCATTTCGAAAGGTAACCAAGCCTTTGGTAACATCGAGGCTCGAGTTGAGTCAGCTTAGTTAGAGGATTGTATCTAGTTAGCATGATAATCACAATCTATCCATATTTATAGAAAGGGTGAATGGAAAATCAGTGTAGGGTCAACTCCATCCTTCATGGAGACTAAGGCTTGGTTACCTTTCAAGAACTACGAATTCGAATAGGACTAGTGTACATCGATGTTTTAAGAGATTTCCACCCGTCCCAAACAATGGTGGTACATTTGCATAGCTGAGCTGACCCCACGCTGGAGAATTTGTCACTAATGCCAGGGGGGATGGACAGGTTTGGAATTGACCTAAGGTTATGTATCAATCGGGCATAAAATCAATTTCGTAGTCAAACTCTTATCTCGTTCTCCTCCTCCTCCACCTCTTCTCTGTACTGATTTTGCTGTCTTTCCTTCAGCTTCTCGCTGCCCCAGCAACGCAGCTGATACAGTGCGAACAGAATAATGTGTGCGACAGTCTGAAACAGCAGTGCGTAGCCAAATACAAACCCGGTGGCAGAGGCTGGCTCGTTAGTGAAGTCGGTGCTGCCGTAGACGTACGGCTTTCCTTTAGCATTCGTACCATCACTTGCCCAATAAATAACAAGAAATGTCACATAGGCAATGTGGAACAGAAATGGGTATAGGATATGAAGCAATCGCACTGGTACACTGCTCAAAAACGTCTCTACCACTATAAACAGACAGTTTAGTAAATGTGTACTGACATCCAGACCGTTGAGAATGTAGGATTCTGGGTAAGCAGGATAAGCTAGTGTCCAATACGCTATACAAATAGCAACGGCATTATTGGCAGCGATGTCATATATTACCCATAATGCCTCGTGGTACCAGCACATTGGTTCTTCCTGCTTCGTGTCAAGTGGACTAGTCTGACTTTTGAGGCGCCCACGTGAATGATCACGTGGATCGCTTGACTGCGAACGCGATTTTGGTTTCAGCGCATCGTGGTCCTGGACGTCATATTCTCCAACCCACCATTCTCCGCGGTAGTAGACAGCGGTAATAATAGTGGAGCATGCGAAGTAGAGTGTGAGGAAGAAGTAGCTCCAGTTTGTTAGGTAGATGAACCATTTCTCGTTGCCATTCGATGGGTGCAGACCGCTGACTATGATCCAACCGATACAGTAGGCCGTGAAGATAAAGCGGTATATGAGAACTCCTAGTACTGGAAACCACTAAAAGACAGAGAGAAACAGGCGGAGTAAAAACGTATGTAATCCTGGCTTACAACACTTCACAATTTACTGTTAATAGCCAATGGCTACTCTAAAATTCTGATAAAAGGAACTTGGTTGACGATTGAATGATATCATGATCATAGTTAGTAATAATTCGTAATAAGCGGTATGAATAAATTATTCCCGGGAAAGCCATTTTAACTGGATGTATTTAGGTTTTTACTTTCTTCTTTGCATTTTTAAAGTGCTCTTGCATTTCTTCGGTGATTTTTTCGGCAAAAAGATGAACGATTTCTCGAATCATTTTTTTTTTCAACCTAACTGTTGTGATATTTACATTTGTATTCGAACACTTTTTCCCAACTCATTCAAATATTGTAATATCTATGAGAGCTTCGAGAAAGAAACATAATTCGATTGGGCTTTTGAAAAATTCGAAGTTAATTTACAAGCCCGCTGAGAACCGAAACACAAGTGCGCAATGCATATTTGTCACATAATATACAGTCAAACTTGTATTAAGCGGCCCTGTATTAAGCGGTCACCCTCTATTAAGCGGTCACTTCTCAAAGTCCCGGATTTCGCTTCTCTTATTTACTGTAAACTTGACGGTCACCTACATTAAGCGGACGCGATCACCTTTTGGAAGTCCCAATGGCCTACGTTTATTGTCTTTAACCTGGTTATCATTTTATATACAGTTTCTTCAACACCTCGCTAAAGAACCATTTATATAGACCGTTCCTGAATTCGTCGGCCTCTTCAAAAAAATTGTTAACCAGGTTGCAAATTCCCCAGTCATATTATTCGGATGAGATTTTAGATCAGCGACTGAGTCGCCTTCTTTCGTACTCGCCTTCTTTCGTGCTTTCATACTACAGCATGATTATTTCTTGGCGTTACTGTTCATTTAACAAATGTGTATACATTTTGATCAAACACGGCATTTAGTGTAGTTTTCATCATGTTTTGCTATTCCCCGAGTGTGACCGCTTAATACGTACAGGTTTGACTGTAGTCTTATACACGGAAATATTACTTATAAATAGAGGAATTCGACAAATATACTTTCATGGTATTCTGTGATTTGTATTTTTGAAGGAAAACGTCATCATTTTATCTACTTAATCCCATACCTCCTTAACAGCTTCTTGTCCTAAAATATTGACTTGTACCTAAACTACGACTACTCGAAGATGACAAGCGGGTATTAAAGCCTCATGACCTGAAGCTAAGGCGGTTTGCGCCTGTCAAACTTGATACGAATAATAATTGTTTTGAAGACATCGTCGAAGAGAACTCACATGGTATTCAAAACGTCGATTCTTTTATGGCGTTACAGTAATTTAGAGACTGCCCTAGCCCTACAATCAGTCGATACGATGAACGAAAATATTCAGTTTATTAAACAAAGGAACCGCTAACCGTATGCAACCAACACTTGCATTAGCGTTGTGAATCTATCTGACATAATTTTTCGCTTCGAATACAACACATATAAATGATTCCTGATCAGTGAGCTTAGTTGTAATACAAACCAGGTTACGATATTTTAATAAGCAGTAAGTGACTGAGTAAGAGAATGTTTAAACATAAATATAGCGTGAGAATTGTGTGTTGATGACATATCTAACATTTGGTCTAAATTAAAAACGGTTTGCAAGCGGTAGTACGCGCCATTATATTAAACTGTCGCTCGATACCTTTATGATAAGAGAAAGGAGTGTAGTTTGTGGTTTAAAGTGTGAATCTTAACTTATCAGAAAACTCTTTGAATAAAGCCAACTCAAAAGTACAAAGACAATCGAGAAGTGATGTGAAATCGATGTTGAAAGTTGAACAAACACAAACACTTACCGGAGATTCGGTGAAATCCGCCGAGTTCTTGTACAACAGTCGAAAATTCTGTAATTGGAATTCACTTAGGAACGCTTTCGTATCCATACCATGTAGATTGGACGGGAAAACAGGTTAAGGGAAGTTTGAAATGCAGGGTGCTCGATCAGGCATGGATAATATTTCCCGTCTGATATGCATTTTGTGTTGGTCGACTTGTGTTACTCTTTGAAACAATACAAGAGCTCGTATTTGCGTAACAATGCACGGCATTGGATGAAAGCTTGATATTGTAATTATAACGTCAAATTCACAATGCCTTTATGGCGCTTCAGTTTGCTGCTGGCTTGGTAATATGATATTGGTTCCCTAGCTATTTGTGAAGAATAGAAATGGAAAATATTTTGTTTTGAAGTACGGGATGTAAACAGAAGAGTCTGATTGAAGAGGTTATCCGGCCTAGACTGACAAAACCGTGAGCTCGAGATATACGGGTACCGGGCTGACACAAAACAAATATACAACGGATGTGAAAAACTAGTAAGATAAACACTGGAATAACAGGTTGCCCAAGATAATGATTTTTACAAGGAATCTTTAGGGATTTTTTTAGAAAAATCTGAAACTGTACTAAAATGGTCAATCAGAGTCATGAAATCTGACCGTAAAATTATAATGTATATAGAATTGAAGAGGAACAACTTGTTAACATACAGGTAAGATTTCATAACTTTATTGACCATCTTAGTACAGTTTCAGATTTTTCTAAAAAATCCTATGCATTTCTTGTAAAAATCATTAGCTTGGGCTGCCTGTGGTACAAGCCGCCGCCGTGGAAGCGAGTAGCAGCTGACGTTTCAAGTGCTAGCGTTCGGCTTTCACAAGTTTTTCGATTGAAAGGCTATGAGTTCTATGTTCAAGGTATGGGAATCGGATCATCTTGAACAGAGCACTTTTATCTTTCTCGGGAGAGTGGGGAGGGGTGTGAGAGTAGGGATTGAGTTGTCTGTTTCTTCTCATGCTGCCTATACGTATTCTTACACTTTTATTATCATTCTTAAAATCCTTAACTTAGATCTTAACCGTTAGATGTTATATTCATATGTGATATACATATCAAAGTCATTGCGTACAAAAGCCAACATATCGATACCCGGTGATTCACTTCGGTATCGGCCCAGTCATTTCACTCAAGACTACATGGATTTGGGAGCTATTTTGCCTTATAAAACAAATAAAATGATATAGTAGTACGTATACCTAACAGATAGTGAATGCTGCTATGACTCAGTTAAGGAAGTGTATTAGAAGAGAACCTACAGTAGCACTTTGGCAGTCAAAATAGATTACTGGGTGATACAAATACCAAGGTGTTGATGAATATATTTTGTAGTTTCGGGGCTATCGTGCGACTGAATCCTGTTTGAGCTGTGGTGTGTTACTCAAAAGTTGTCGCTATTTATTTTCATTTTGTCCCGACATATCAACGATCTCCCGGTAAATTCCCTGAGCCTACCAATTCCCGACATTTTCTTAAGATTCCCGGCACAACAAACTGCTGTTCTCCCAGGTGAAGTTTAAATACCGGAAATCAACTGTAATTGAGAATGTAGTTGTAAATGTTTTGACTTTATCGAAGCAAATAGAAGAAAATTATTTGCTGCTCACCATCTTGATAACAGGCCTAGGAGAGATCTTGCTCTTTGGAAACTGATAGTTCACGCAGAGTTAGAAAGAGTTCGCCTACACGTCTATACTTCAACAAATTCATGATTACACAATGATTGCGTACACAGAAATGCATTAAAGATCCACTTCGTGTAATGTCGCGTGACGATCAGATACTGCAAAGCAGTGTGGTAAAAAAAGACAATAGAAGTGATGCATTGTGGTAAAAAAAAGAAATCGAGATTTGGACCCGCTTACAGATTAGAACTGCTGCCTTGCTCGCTCGCGGCTAGACTGCAGAATACCCCGCAATTTCGAAAGATCACTTGAAAACCCCTTGAAAATTGTGCAAAATTATCCATTTAGCTCATGTGTATTTAGACTCGTTCTATGAATGATTTGGGGTTGAAAATGGTTAGGTTTTTTTTGAGTTTCAGGGTTAGGGTTTTAGAAGGTTTGTATGACAATTTGGGAAAATGAATTATTAATGAACCAAGTGCCGGGGTATTCTGCAATCGCTCCCTAATCTGCAACTGGTAACTGTTTGGAGTGATTATATTAAGATTTCGACCGTATAAATTGGTAATTACACAATAGAGCATGGTACGACTGCTAATTACACAATATAATCATTACGACTGCTAATTACACAATAGACTCATGGTACGACTGCTAATTACGCAATAGACTCATGGTACGACTGCTAATTACACAATAGACTCATGGTGCGACTGCTAATTACACAATAGACTCATGGTGCGACTGCTAATTACACAATAGACTCATGGTGCGATTGCTAATTACACAATAGAGCATGGTACGACTGCTAATTATACAATAGATCATGGTACGACTGCTAATTACACAATAGAGCATGGTACGACTGCTAATTATACAATCGACTCATGGTACGACTGCTAATTATACAATCGATTCATGGTACGACTGCTAATTACACAATAGACTCATGGTACGACTACTAATTACACAATAGAACATGGTACGACTACTAATTACACAATAGAGCATGGTACTACTGCTATAATTACAAAATAGAGCATGGTACGAACGACTGCTAATTACACAATAGAACATGGTACGACTGCTAATTATACAATCGACTCATGGTAAGACTGCTAATTACACAATAGACTCATGGTGCGACTGCTAATTACACAATAGACTCATGGTGCGACTGCTAATTACACAATAGACTCATGGTACGACTGCTAATTACACAATAGACTCATGGTACGACTGCTAATTACACAATAGAGCATGGTACGACTACTAATTACACAATAGAGCATGGTACTACTGCTATAATTACAAAATAGAGTATGGTACGAACGACTGCTAATTACACAATAGAGTGAAAGTAAATCACGATTCTCGCACGTGAAACATGTATATAGTCAAATCGAGCCAGATTCAGTGAGCAATCAACCGGGAACAGAGACGAATGCGGATTTGTTTTCGATAGATCTTTGTGTCAGTATGGTGGTCCGCTCGCGCGGGCCGAAGGAACTCCGCTATTATTAGTATTAGTGTAGCAGTAGTTTATTTACCCACATATTACAGACTCTTTTAAATGTGAACGTGCATTAAGTTTTACATGGCTAGAAAGTATATAAATTGTAGACTAAGATAAATACATGCAATAATAAACATATACGAGTCAGCTTTAGATACATAGTAAGAGTTGGTAAAATGCACACTATATACAAGATACAGTAATTGTTTTACGAAATAGTGGAATGAATTATATACATGTATAATAGTAAAGGAATATTAGGCTACTATTGGCCGTGGTACTAAAAATAAACAATAAAAATTAGCCAGTATGTGAAAGAAATGAAATGAAGGGGTATTTACAAGGACGGCATCAATCATTATTGCTGATGTCAACGTCGTTCCCAGGCTATTTGGGCCGTGCTAACTGCATCGCATCTGTCCCGAGGTAACTAATGCCAGGATTTTGACAGAATTATGTTACTTTTAATAAGTATTGACGTATATATTCGGTATGGTTATTCGCAGAATAATGATGGTATAATAATAATATTACAGTATAACTGTTTAAATTTAGCAACAAGAACAACTTTATTAAACAATAACATTCAATACAAAATTATTACCACCCGCAATTAGCACAATAGAAGCTATTCGAGGCGGGAGTAAAATGTACAGTATTCCAGTTATTAATATTGAAATAAACAAAACTTTACTACAGGGTCTAGGTATGAAGATGAGGGCTAAGGCAAATTAAAAATAAGAATGAGAATGAAATAAGGTGAATGAATTAACTATAATTACAACAACAACAACATTTTATTGTACTTCTTGGTGACATGTGTAAACTAAATGAAAGACCAAAGCAACAACAAAATGAGTACAAGGCACCTGTAATAACCATAGGGGGCTAGTCTAGTTTATCCGAGTTAATATTTGGGGGACCTCAACGTAGTCATCCTCTTTCTGAAGTATAAATTAATCTTGTGTTTAAATTGAGGTTTACTTAGTGATTTTATTGTCGATGGTAGATTTCAGCACCAATTCTCGAAAAAGATTTCCTCAGTTTGTCGATCCAGTTTGTCGATGTTTAATAAAGAAACAATCATTTGACGTAGACCGAGTTCTATATGTATGTATTTGCCTAGTTTTTATAATATGTTGAAAATATTTACAGGAGCTATTTGGTGGTTTATAAGGGTATAAGTACATGTCTTTATACACTGTAAAACAGTCCCTATCCGTCGAGCGCGCGAATGAAACGCACAGGGAGAGGCCACGCGTCTTTCCCCAATCCCCTTTCCTCTGAACGCGTGGCTTCTCGTTGCTCGTAGCCCTGTTTCTCGATTTATTTTGAGGATATGACAAGGACTATTTTACAGTCTAATATCTTTACGGTATAATTGCTTACGTCAGAAGGTTCTCATGTTTACATATATAAAAGTATGATTCATTAATTAAGCATAACAGTATAGCCATTCCGGTATATTACGGTGTAATCATTTGCGTATATAGCATGCGCAGGAACACGTTATCAGAGAGCACATCGATCAGCGCAGATCTACCGGGGCGTCACTCGGCTGCATTTTTGGGCGACAAAACAGCGCAGCTTGTACAAACCAAAAATGAACAACTGGAAAATCGGTAAGCCGACAAGTGCGGCTCCTAGAATTATACCCACCGCTAAACCTGGGTTTTTACTGTAGTCAACGTAGGAGTAAACATAGGGGTTGTTCTGCGCGTTCGTTCCTCCCACGGCCCAGTAAATTACGGTGAAAATTAAATAGCACATGGCAAATAGAAATGAGTAAACAAAATGAAGAAAATGAATGGGGATGGAGCTAAGCATGACTTCTGCCAACACGAAAATCGTGTTGAGTAAATGAGTGCTTATGTCAAGACCGCTGGTGGTGCCGAGAAATGAAAAGCTCCAGTAAATGACAGTAATCAGCATAGCACTAGTGGCCACAGTATTATAGATCACCCATGATGCTTTGTGATGCCATTTCATGGGGAGCTCATTGCTTTCATCAGGACGATCTCCAGCGGCAAAAGAACCGTAATGCTTCATTTCCAGGTCCTCCGCTGCCTCATTTCGCTCCCGGACGTTATACCACATGGTGACCAATGTTGCCACGATGAAGTAAACAGTAAGGCAAAAGTAGCCCCAGTTAGTGAGGTAGATGAACCATTTTGGGCCTCCGTTAGCGGAATGGAATCCGCTGTAGATAATCCAGCCCACGCAGTAGGCGGCTAGGATGAGACGGTAGATCAGCACCACGGGCCATGGAAACCACTGTCTCGAGGTAAATATAGAAAGTAATGCATTAAAAATTGCATAAAATATCAGCCTAATTATTCCACAGGAAACCCAAGCACTGTGTGTGTTTTAAATTATCTGAGCGTCAGGGATAAAACCTCAAACAGAATTCGCTGAAATTGCATACATACAGAATACACAGCCCACTCAAGAACAAATGAAGATTTCAGGCAAGTCTTCGTTGATTTCCCCCCCTTATTTCGGCCCTATAAACGGACTAGTGTGTTTTCACGTCATCTGACGTCATCAAAATTTTAACATCTAGAAAGCTGTTCTTTTCATATGATTTAGACATCGCTATACTCAGTTTCTTCGAAGATTTCACGTCGATACTGTGCATTGTTCTCTTTTGAGTTTAATTTGTTTAATTTGGCGATTTATAACTTTAGACCTAACAAACCTTTAAAAATGATATCTAAATTGTTTGAAGCCCGGTTTCCATGTGATCGTAGCGATCGCAGGATTCTTTGATTCGGTGTAAATCGAAGCGTAAATTTATACGCAGTACAAAATAACCCTGCGATCGCTGCGATCATATGGAAACCGGGCTTTTAATATTGTACAATACTTTGTCGGCAGCCATCTTGGCACCGACATGGTAGCCTGCTATGTAGACGTATTTTTTCACTTTCATAAATTCGAAGAAAAAAGTAACGTCTGCTTACTCGAGCGATTAAACTTTTGTGTAATGAACCGATCAGATTTTACCTTCCATATCCTATTAACATTTTTTTCAAATATTATTTGTCCAACAACTCAGTTGCAAAGTACTCTCTTGGTTATTTATGTATTATTGCCTGCTCTATAACACGATCTAAAATGATTGTATTTTCTGAACGCAAATTTTTCGTGTGACGTCAGTGAAAACACTATAACCAAATACTCGTTCATAATCTCATACAAAACCTTACAATTTGAGACACAAACAGAGCTTGAGATTCCTGTGATTGTAGCGCAATTTCACTCTAATTAATACATTGAACAGGGTTCTAACTGAACTGACAAGTTTGCGTGTACGGTTCTAATTCATACTGAGCACTCTTTACGGACGAATGAACGATCTAAAATGATTGTATTTTCTAAACGAAAATTTTTCATGTGACGTCAGTGAAAACACTATAACCAAATACTCGTTCAGAATCTCATACAAAACCTTATAATTTGAGACACAAACAGAGCTTGAGATTCCTGTGATTGTAGCGCAATTTCACTCTCATTAATACATTGGACATGCAGGGTTCTAACTGAACTGACAAGTTTGCGTGTACGGTTCTAATGTCATACATGGAGCTCTCTTTACGGACGAATGAACGCTGAACAATTCATATTCAGTATTCTCGAGATTTCGATAAAATGTATATATACCTTGTCGCTGTCTTACTCTGAGTTTTCAAAATACTAGAGCCGATCATAACGTGGCATATAAGCATATGAAGCATGTTAACACAAATGGAGCCTTCTTGTCTAAGACTGTTTTTGTGTAAACGTGCCTCATGTTGTGTACCCTAAACTCTTCAAAGTGGTGCCATTTCTCGAGCTTTTAATGGATTTCGACGTACTACACGTCAAAACAACCGTCTCTTCCCGTAGAGTAAGTTTAATTGATGGAATTTTGCCGTATTTGGAGTAGAAATACCAGAAAATGGCGTTTTTTCTAACCTAACCCTAACCTCTAGCTCTCAAATAAAGAAATTATGGGATATATCTAAGACAAAGGCATTATGGGATCGAAAGGCCAGAAAAGGCAGATACTGTCATTTGCTCTTAAAATAAAACACTGGAAAGCGCGTTATTGGCTCTTAAAGTGAAGAAGCACACAACATGAAGCATGTTAAGACAAATGGAGCCTTCTTGTCTAAGACTGTTTTTGTGTAAACGTGCCTCATATATTTGTAATAGTCGGAGGAGGTGGAAAAGCTGGTTTGCCATTGAGCAAGGCTACGAAAACACAAACCATGAATGTGGCTGAACCCTGCGAGCTGTAAAGTATTAACATATGATATTATACTGATTCAAAACAGTCAAAAGAGTTCGATGTTCATTCAAATATTATATTAACCTTTCCTGCCTGCTAATACTGTACTTACAGGAGACTCGGCGAAGTCACGAGCTCGGTTGTGGCACGGCTTTATCTTCGATAAACTCAATTCGCCCCCACACATCTTGTATCTATTATTCCTCGACTGATAACTTGAAATAGTATTAATTTCAATCCCGTCTTGGAAATTAAGAGTAAATGCTCTTGTAAAGTACAGATAGCGATGGACCTTCAATGGCGCTACCTTAGTAGAATGGAGCTGCGCTTCTTGAAACCGTATGCCTACTGACACATAAGATAGCGTTTAATGATCAAACTATTTAACAAGTTGTCAGAATATTGATTGCTCATTACTGAAAAACAATCCTATTAGAAAAACTCTATATTTTAACATGTCTTGGAAACGACTTGAGTTTTAGGAAGTACGAATTTATTTAAGACAAAACAGAGGTGAATGACAATATTTCTTTTCTCAACAGTGAAGAACAATGTTAAATAGTGAAATATTCTATATGGATCACTCATTACTGACGTTTGCATTATCACTGGGAGCCCCACCACACCTGAATAGCGCTAAAACAAAAGAACAATTAATAGTGAAATATTCTATATGGTGACTCATGACTGATGTTTGCCTCCCAACACTGTGGCCCGACTATGCTCATCACTATCGAGCTCGATCACTGTTGATCAAACATGACTTCAGTTCTCTCTCCTCTAAAAGTTACGTTGTCAAGCCGTCATGGAAACTTAACGATGGAATGACCGTCGATCACGATGACGCCCGATCAAAAAGCTACGCTTCGACGGCTAAAGTTTCAAGGACTTTTTACGGTTACATCGTTCTCAAATGTTCATGTTATGAAGTACGTCCGCGTTCTCAAATCAATGTTCATTTTGCAATGAAACAGTGTTATGACGATCGCGGACGATCACGGTCGTCCTCTACCGATCGTGGTACAGATCACGGTTGTCCTCTGCCGATCCTGCCGATCGTGGTATAGATCACGGGCGTTCTCTGCCGATCGTGGTACAGATCACGGTCGTCCTCTGCCGATCGTGGTATAGATTACGGTCGTTCTCTGCCGATCGTGGTATAGATCACGGTCGTCCTCTGCCGATCGTGGTATAGATCACGGTCGTTCTCTGCCGATCGTGGTATAGATCACGGTCGTCCTCTGCCGATCGTGGTGATAGATCACTGTCGCTCTCTGCCGATCGTGGTATAGATCACGGTCGTCCTCTGCCGATCGTGGTATAGATCACTGTCGTTCTCTGCCGATCCTGCCGATCGTGGTATAGATCACGGGCGTTCTCTGCCGATCGTGGTACAGATCACGGTCGTCCTCTGCCGATCGTGGTATAGATTACGGTCGTTCTCTGCCGATCGTGGTATAGATCACGGTCGTCCTCTGCCGATCGTGGTATAGATCACGGTCGTTCTCTGCCGATCGTGGTATAGATCACGGTCGTCCTCTGCCGATCGTGGTGATAGATCACTGTCGCTCTCTGCCGATCGTGGTATAGATCACGGTCGTCCTCTGCCGATCGTGGTATAGATCACGGTCGTTCTCTGCCGATCGTGGTATAGATCACGGTCGTCCTCTGCCGATCGCCACACACGATCGATCGATCTCCTAATGGACAATGAGAATTCTGACAGTCAGAAGACACAAGGCACTATTGAGTAGAGTACGGAGCGCTATAACGGTTCGTCGGTCCTCTGTAAGGGGAAATCAGGCTTTTAGCTTTAATTAGCGAGCGACAGTAGAATGAAAGCATTTTGATTTCAAAACAGCGTAGAAAATGGTCATTCTATTATCGCATTCCATGAGTTTGATTCAAACAAGACTCAGTTAGGAGAGATGCTCCTACAAGCACTTATTATAGTACGTTAAATGGCGGGCCTATTGCCTGATTGGTGCTTTGCAACTTTTAGAAGAGTTGGCAGGCAAGGGGGGGAGGGCACGACCATGTGCGAAATAGTTTCATGCTCGTGCCCCCTTTGCCTGACAACTCTTCCAAAAGTTACAAGGTTATAAAGTGTGTGGTCCTGGCCCATGAACAAAATATTTCCCCGGAGGTAATTGCCCGCTTATTCGGGAACTATTTTGAACGGGAGGCTATAAAAGAGGGTCTGAATGGGGTTAACTGACTACTGACAAACGGCCTTAAAAATAACTGACAACTGACAAATGACGATTTTTTTACTGACAACTGACAACCGAAAAATAACTGACAACTGACAAATTTGGTTTTTGTGGGTCAAACATTGTAAACTTGCTCTAGTGCTAACTGACAACTGACAAATGGCCAAAATTTTAACTGACAACTGACATGTAGACCCCCCCCCCCCCCCATTCAGACCCACATACAAGTGCCGTTTCAAAGATCCTTAAACAAAGGCCACCACCAGTCATGTGTAACGATACCACGCACCTTATAGAAGAGGGAACCATTTAATTTGGGTGCACGTCAATAATGGACTTGCCTGTATAAGAACTTTAATAAAATGTGTTGAGTTTCAAATAAGGACATATGGTCTTTTTTAGGTCTCTCTTTTACGGGAATGTAAACTGAATAGAACTGTGAAGAATAACGTCAATATATACATGAAGGTATTACGAACAGAAATATTAGGTTGAAATTCTAAAATTGTATCAGTTTTAAATTTATGCGAAAGACGTCGAATATGACCATTAGTCCATTAGTCAGTATCTATTGCCTTCTTTGGATTTTTAAGGTCGGTAATATCCCAGGGCACTGTAATGCTCGACTCTTGCAGTTGTGCCGGAATTCACCCTTCTCACACAGCGGCCATGTTGGATAGAAACAATCGATTTTGCGTCGCACTGAGCAGATTCAGAACGAGTTTAGACCGCAAAAACAAAGGTTTTTATTCTCCTGGGACTTAACATGGCCGCCGCGTGAGAAGGGTGAATTGTTGCCCCCATCGGTCCTACCTTTAGTTTTTTTTTTTTTTATACATTAGCTTGGCCTCTGGATAAGCCCTGGCTACTTATATTTCTTACGGAGAGACTAGAGGTCATAGACAAAGGATTCCGGAATAAAAAGTTGATTTGATTTATTTGTCATGGTAGCCCAAAAACGTGTCTTGGGTTGCCTGTGGACGAAAATCAAGCGCGCTAGAGCTCTTTGGCACTGGGTCGAGTTTGACGTCATCAACAGAAAATGCTTGATGCGCCATTGCATGAAAGGCCTTGCCGAATTAAGCTCTCCGAAGCGTTTAGCGCGATATTATTATCTTTCTCGGTTATCTATTCAATTATTTTGCAAATAAGCCAACGCTTTGAACCCCCGAAGGTGCGCGGAAATTATTCTACATTTGGAAGTTTAGTCGCTAAAAAAAGAATGACAACATTTTTATTTAAAAAAATTCGGAATTTGTTCTCTACCTTTTAAGGTCAAAGCTAAAACAAAAACATAATTGGCCAGGACTTATGTGCACTTTAACAAAAGCTTCCTCGTTAGCTTCTCTTATTAGTTCCACCAACATGGCCGCCTTGTACGGCTTTGTTATTTGAATCTCTGGGGCTTGGTCGCAAGTCAAGAATTCTTAATATGTTTTTTGTTTTTTACAATCAATTCGATTTCTGTTTTATTATCACGGTGGGCAGAAATGACCCTAAAATGAATCACGTTGCTATATTTTCAACGCGCCCTCGATATTCACTCTTCTTAATATTTATGCATATCTAATTCACTACTCGAAAACGAGGCTATCCCCGCATCGTGGATGCCATAACGTGCATCCGAGTTCGAAAGGACAATTCAGAATTTTTCCTTTTGTCTCCAACGCATAGAGGAACACAGCAATGTTCCGTCCGCGACGCCATTTTGCTTTTCAGCTAAGCAACGATGCAGGGATAGCCTCGTTTTCGAGTAGCTAATTATATGCGCATCAATATTAAGAAGAGTCAATATCACGTCTGAACGAATAACTACAACCTTACATAGCGTTATCCACCCTCAGTGAACAACCGGACTCAGAAAGATCATTCCCCCCCCCCCTGTGTTTCTGCTATCACACCACTGGCTGGTATTCAAATTTTCAAAGGTACGAACATATCTGAAATAACTTTATTTTGGATCAACCCATATAATTATAAGCGATCCATTCCACTACGCCCTCGGAGCAGACTGAGCCTTCTTCCCGCTAACGGAGGACAGCCGGGATGACTACTATTTCATGTAGCTGTGACTTAGCCCAAATTCACCCAAATTAGTTATTAGCTCTAAAACACCCAAAATTAGTGACTACCTCTAAACACCCTAAATTAGTGAGCACCCGTTGTTGACGGTTAGGGTGTTTTTAAATGTAGGGTTAGGGTTTTATAAGGGTTTGGGACAGTTTGTGCAGCTACATGAAGTACTTGCCCTGCCGAGATCCTGTCAAGATTACATTGAGCATGCTAGCTCCTGCGAGCGTTTCTTGGATACAATTTCAAGTCCAGGCTGCATCGAGTGGCCTCGAGATCGTGTTCAACAATTAATGCGTGCACAACGAGCTGAATAACTCAGGGCGCATGCGCGAGCTCAATCGTAAAGCAAACACTATCTCGTGTCAGTGATTGTCTCATGTTTGCAGTAAATTTTATCCCAGTGTCCAAAACGTAAACTGCACTGTTCAAAACATGTTATTACTCGGGCTGCCTGTGGCAGCGCCGAGTCTTAAAATGCAAGTCGTTATTATTTTTATTATTTTTATTTCATGTCAGACGGCTTCTGCGCATGCGTTAAAGGTCAAATTCCAACCAATCAGATTGCACTGTGCTGGTCACGCAAACAAAGGTTAGATTTCCTCAGGCGCGCTCAGATAAGAAAGCTCAAAGCTCTCAGACGAGGCGAGACAAGGAGATATCAATTTCAAATAGTCATTGTCAGAAATCTATTCCATCGTCGGTGGGCAATTATGCAATACAACCTAAATTTGGGTCAGGTCCATGTTTTACGACAGAATAACCAGAGTCTTTCTACTGGATTCGGAGAGCTCGAGACATTATACAAGTCTGCTAATATGGGGAAAACTGAAACAAAAAATGAACTTTGACGGCAGAAACCCTCATATTTGAGCCAAGCGGAATATTTACATGATCCGCTAAGATTTTTACAAATCTAATTAGTTAAGCAGATGTACGCAGTGTATGCCAACTGAAATGCTGTGCTCGTTTTGTGGTTACGGCTCAGTGGGGCAACTACACGAACAAGAAGCATGAACTGCCAGCAAAGAGAGAGGAATTGATCGGAGACGTTAAATTAATTTCATCTTCAAATTATCTTATGTGGCCCGAGTGAAAGGCCAGATGGGCTCTTTTCTACTTTCAACACACAGTCGCTAAACTGTACGAAATCTCCAAGAATAAATCCCTAATGTCCAAACTAACGGGAAAAACTGAAAGAGGAAATCCTTGTGAGAAATCGACGTACATATGAAGCTATATAAGTTATCATCGACTATATGGGAGTCAAACATCGAGCTGCTATGAAACCGCTTGTGACAGTTTGTTTACGCACTTTCATGACAAACGAACGTTTCTACTTTCGACACAACGGTCGCTAAACTGTACGAAATCTCCAAGGATATATCCCTAATGTCCAAACTAAAGGGAAAAACTGAAAGAGGAAATCATTGTGACCAATCGACATAAATATGAAGCTCCAGAAGTAATTATTGAATACATGAGAACCCATAGAGAAAACCGATAATAATGAACACGGTATTAGTTTCACCGACATTTGTGGCGTAACTGAACTCGCACTACAGCATAGCTTGAAATACTGTACGAAAACTCAAGAAATCTTCCATAGAATGTTCTATTTTTTTACAGCTGAGAACTGTATTATTAAACACAAGAAATAAAACAATGGTGCCATTTGAAGAATTATATCATGTCAAAAGTGCAAACGAAGAAATATATATCTACGGACGCGAGCAGCTCGATCGTTTCACTTTGGTCAAACTCGGACTGTTTACGACTGGAACCTGCAGTTTTATCGGACCTGCAGACTAAATTGTAAACGTGTGGCCGTGTTCAGGCTAGTAAATCTAGCTAGCTAACCACAGGAGGTAGCGAGCTTCTTTAGTCTGAACAGTTTTTCTGCTCTGGTGATTAGCTAGCTAGTGGTCGGTGGAATACTTTGAAGTTCCAAGCTACCTAGCGAGGTAGCTTGAATAGAATCTAGCGCGCTAAAAGCCCATCGATGACAGATTTTAGTTATTTTAAGGTTTTGAAATGTACACAAATGTCAAGTCAGTGTTATCATCCGATCTAGCCGACTTCTAGCTCTCGCTACGACCACGTTCACTACTCGCTCCAAGGTAATTTCTCTTACCACGACAACTACCGGGTGTATTGTACGTCAATTGAGCCATCATGGATAACGAGGATCGCCAAACACCAGTCAGTAGCAGTTTTTCGCACAGTTTTAATATTTTGGTTGAAATTTCAATTGAGCACTTTGGCGGTCAATTATTTGCGATTACGAAACACTTGCGCCAAGGGCAGTTATATTTCTATCTTTTAGAGGTCTTTAGAGATAGAAACAAACCAGAAGAGGGAAAAACAAAAAGTAAAACCTACTAAGTTACTAGGTCTGAACAGTACTAATTTATTAACTAGCTGCGAGTTGCTGACAGATATCTCAAGACTCTAGCTAGCTGCACGATAGTAGTCTGAACATACATACACACATGAATAAGTAGTGTTTTCAATAAAAGATCAACTACTTTAATTTACATACGAGAAAACAAAAATATTAAATTACATACATGTATATATATACTAGGGGAGCAGAGAATGAAAGTCACCGCGCTACCGGCCACTCCTAAAGACTGCTAATAATTCTTCCCTTTGGTTATTACTAAGAGGATTTCAAATGAAAGTGTATTTCATCTTCAATCTCATGTGGCCCGAGTGAAAGCCCAGATGGGCTCTTGTTTTATTAGTTTCCGAAGGAAACGGTCTGAGTATTTGAATAATAAAAAATAGCAAAAACCGTATACGACAATTCTGTCGGTGGTACGTTGGATCTTGCGGAGAGATCTGATCAGCCAAAATATACTAATAAGTAAACCAGTGGACTACAGAAAAGCTGATCGAACAACGTATATATAGAGAATTCTACGATATTTCGGCTGGCCAAACCAGCCTTCTTCAGGTAGATCTTACAAACGAATATTTCACAATGGCAAGTATAAATATCAAGGTGATTACACAATCTAAGAGGAAAAAGGAAATGACGTAAGTAAAAATATGGATTTGAGATAACATAAAAACACGGGTCTACAAGATAACATATTAAGTTTCATCACGTTTGTTCATGCCGAGAGGTTTGAGAGTTTTAGCTATGTCAATAAGATATGACTCTCTGGCTTTATATTTACGAATAGAGTCTCGCGAAGAATAAATTATTTATAAGGGGATAAGTTGCATGTCAGTATTAGAATGGTTAGAGCAGGAAAAGGAAATGTTCAGAAACTGTGGTGGGTTTAGATTTTATATTTAAATTGCCAACTGCTCGTCTGTGTTCATTAAATCGGTCTTTGAGCCGTCGTTTAGTTTCACCGATGTATTGTAAGCGGCAGCGATTGCATTGTACCATGTCAGTAGATAACGTTACTGGTGTTACATGTGATGTGTGACTTAATGAAACGGGTTTCCCCGGTGGAAGAAAAAGTGTAGCTAACGAGTCCATGATTAATGTAAGGACAAGTGGCACAGTTTTTTCCGCAGCGGAAAGAGCCAGATGGAAGAGCAGGTTTGTTAGTCACATTATGTAGTTGTGATTTGACAAGTAGGTCACGAAGGTTAGGGCAACGGCGGTGAGCGACGAGAGGCAGGTTAACAAAACATGAAGGTACTTGCATCTTTTTTATATTCGCTGCTGTCTACCTTAGGTCCCACGCGTTACGTTATATATTTAGCTGTGTCTTCGTGCACTCAATAAAAACCGGTTTAACAAGGGTAAACTGGACTGACTAGCCGGCCAGAAGTTGGGTCTGCTACTTGACAGGATTTCGGTAGAGCTTTCTTTAATTTTCTCTTTTAGTCGGAAAAAGGCTTTGCTCGCAGGGTGTTCCGCTATTGATTTTCATTCAGTCAATCTACTTCACCCTGTCCGACGAGATGGCCTGGTGCATTTTCATGCATTACTTTCAGTTCTCTTTTTTTGACAAATGCCGTCGAAGTCTAAACAGTCCATATAGGAATAAGTGCACGGACGGTAATACAAAAAGTGGGATTGCCAACACCACGACCAGTGCAAATCCTGGAGACTTACTGTAGTCCAAAACAGAGTACACGTAAGGTTTTCCATTGGAGTTAATCCCTCCTTGGGACCAATAGATTATTGTAAACAAAATATATATTGCTCCATAGCAAAATGGGTAGACAATATGCAGAAGTCGAATTGGTATAGAACAAAGAGCTGTCTCTGCTAACATAAAGACAGAATTAATTAAATGTACATTAACGTTCAAGGCCTGGACCTCGTACCCATCGTATAACAAAGTCCAGTATGCAATTGTGACAACTAGCGCCATGTCAGATGCTATGCTATACAGGACCCATAATGCTTTGTGGTACCACCGCATGACGTCATCCGAGGTGGAACTCCCGGATGTATCCTCGCTTTCATTAACTTCGGAATCCGACCAGTTCTCATCTTTGGTTTGGTCCAAGAGTTTGCCTTTCTTGCGTCGTTGTTTAATGCATTCTGTTATAGAAACTGTGGCGGCAGTGAGGAAGTAAGTTGTTACACATGTATAGGTCCAGTTGGTGAGGTAAATGAACCACGTGTCTCCACCGAGGGTCGAGCTCAGACCGCTGAACACAAGCCACACGAGGCAGTAGAAGGCTAACACTGAACGATAGGCGATTACGATTGGGACAGAAAACCACTGGAAAAAAAATGGTGGACCATGAATGTTTATGTCTGAAGCCGGGGGCTGCAGAAACGGGAGGGGGAAAGGTCATACATTTTTTGTCGGGGAAAAAGGGGTTAAGATGTAGTTTGCAATGTGCATGTTTGGAGAAGGGGGGGTGGGGGTCACGTACTTTTTGAAGAAATAGAATGACGGCTTCACCGCATCATATTTAAGTTGCCAACTCACCCTCGCACATTTATAGGTATTGACTGGTTACTCAGTAGTATTGATTTCACTGCTTTTGGTGTCGCGCCCAAGAATTCACTCGTTAATGGCTTTTAGAAACGTTTCAATTCAAGGCTTGCTCTTTCACTTCGTGGTATATACTGCAACAATTATTTCCCTCAGTTTCGGTGACAAGCGGTGAATATTTACCTCACCGCTCCACGGCTCGATAAATATCAATCACCACTACTATAGCTTTTCACCTCCACTTCGGGAAATAACGAGAAATAATTATTAATTATTTCTGAACTCAGTAATGATGGTTCAGTTTCGAGACAGTTTGCTTCACAATCTTTTAGTACGATCTCTTTCTGCACTTTTAGTCTACTAATTTGTTTTTAAATGCAGCCTCTTGGTAGCATTGCTTCGTATATATGCTATGGCTCAGCCACACATGTGCCAGTTGGTTGAGAAAAACCGGCAGATGAATTGGCTTCATATCTTTCGTATCGGCTCTCAATGTCCCACAGTAAACTGAATTGAGAAAGAATAAAACGTCAAATGATAATCAGACTAATTATTAACTGAAGGGATTAAAGGGTATTCTGCACGCAGGGAGTATTTGAGGGTCGACTAGCCTTGTTACACGACTCTTGCCCTTGTATCTGGTAGATTTACCAGAGTTTACCGTTATGGAAATGATTAACGGCTGTGAGAATGACTTGTATTTAGCCTTTTGTTGTCCTGTTGGTGCTCTTGGCGAAAGAAAAGAACTAGAAGCGCTACAAACAACGTACTACCACATACACCATCTTATCGGTTTTACAAATCAGTCATCCCGTTTAGTAATGAGGACAATAATGCTAAATTATCGTTCAAACAAGCAGTAAGCTAACTTATCAAAGATGAACCCTGTTATAGATTCTCGACATTAAGTTCTCCGGCAACGTTTCAGCAAACGCTGACGACTTTTGCAACGATAATATTATGCTAATTCCTCCTGCGTTCATTTAAATAAAATCGCGTATTTGCTCAGAGAGGACAGGCATTTCAACGTGTTTTCCGTACTGTTTACAGGTGGGCTCAATTTAGGCTGATACACGATCCCACCATAATTCTAGACATATCCACCGACCTCAAACTAAAATATCCGTTTAACTTATTCCTCGAGTATAACTTTTTCCTCGAGTATAACTTTCTTTCCGAATGTTATAACCTGAATGCTTTCGGCTTTAAATTGCTTTTATCTTGTTTTGTTATTAAGATTGTCAAACTGGCCACCAGTAGTGATAAGCAGGTAGAAATGTACTTACATCGGACCCTGAAAAGTCTGATACGGGAGAATGATGAAGCTTCACATTTTCCAAGCAAAATTCACCCTTGAACATGTCGAGAGTAATCCGCCTCCGAAGCGAGTATTCAAAGTGTTTTAGAGTCCAACACGCTGCTTAGCAGCCCATTTTAGATAAAAGGTTTAAGCTGTTGAATTGTTTCCTTTGAATACATGGTTCATTGCGTCACTAGTGAAGAAGACAATATTTTTACAAATTATGCAAGTTTTGCCTTCTAAGACGAGTGGTCATGTAATTTTCCAATTGTCATAATTTAAAGACTCTCTACTGACCGTTATGCTTTGCGAGGGTGGTCCAAACCATCTGTAAATACTAAAAACGTATATCGCTGTTGCTCGGAATTTGGCGCACAAATCACAGGCAGCTCAAGCTCTGTATTTGCACTATATGACCACTTTTGTATGTATAATATCAAGCCATTATTTCACTTAATTCTCAGATAAAGAAAATAATTGTCCTGTTGTTTCTCTGAGGTCTATAAATGGCGTTTATGGGCATTTCTCTCATTTGGGTTTGTCTCTCTTCTCTTTATCTGAGAATTAAGTGAAATAACGGTTTGATATTATATAGACAAAAGTGGTCACACATGGCAAATACAGAGCTTGGGCTGCCTGTGCACAAAGCGTTAAAGCCTGGTTTCCACTAGTGACGCAAACATAAGCACAAGCGCAACAAATGCAAAGTAACGTAGTAATCGAGTTCCATCTCCCCTACGATCTTTACACCTCGAGTAACGACGCTGAGCGAGATTGTCTGCCACAAGTTTATCAGTGTCTTAAAACTATCACGTGCCACACAAAGTATATTTCCTCTAAAATGTTGTATGAACATAAAGACATCAAAGCGAGGCTAGTTGTCCCAGCTCGTCACAGGAACAGGACAAATCTACAATCGATGGCGAAAAGTAACGCTAATTTCCTTATGACACAAAAAGAACATAATACATTAATTTCTGATCGACTCCAATTTTGCGATCTTTGGGACAACTAGCCTCGCTCTGAGCGTGCTTCGGAATTTTTTTTCACGCAAAAAGCTGATTGGCTATTACTGAAACAGCCCCATTTTGATTGGCTCGCGCGCTTGCAGAACCTATTAAGTGTTGAATAAACACAATCTCGTTCCCAGAGCCCGCGCGTTTTTCGGCCAGCGGTGTAGGTATTATCTATAGGTTGTGACGTCACACATACTGCTATTATCTGTAGGTAGAGCTCAACCTCGTCCCCAGGGTCTTCTCGGTCAGATCCAAGATGGCGGCTACTCAGAGAGAAGGCCCTGGTAAACGCTGAACTGTCACGTATTCTGATTGGCTCTTCGATTATGACGCAAGGGTTGTTCTGACAATCCTTTTTATTGGCCAAACGGACTAAGTCCAGAAAGATTAACTTGTATATAGATTCTATTGCTCAAATTTTATCAATAAAACGATTTTAAATAACCTTAAAACACGTTGTGCAGATAGAGCAATAGATGAAGTGCATTACTGGGTAGTTTCCTGGTAAGGTTCATCAGTGGGAAAGCCAGGAGAAGCCGTTAAACCTTTACATGTGCTATCGATCGCTTCGCTTCAACGCTAACGGAAAATGAACGGCTTTTTAGGATTCTCTTCTAGCTTAGATACATCCTGGTAGCTTTGTGATACCTTTCCACTGGTTCTTTATCCAAGTAAACTCCATTTCGAGCCATTTAGTAGACTTGTTTTCACTGCATCGTTCGCCGCGTGGAAATACCGTTAATCGCTTCTCGCTCACTCCGGATTGGGATACCTATGGTTTGTACACGTCATGAACTATTCCCATATTTAGCTTGGCCGCCATCTTAGATTGCCAAATCACGTGACAAAATACTCCCAAAATCTGGGAGTATTTGATCACGTGATCCAGCCTTTACCAGGGTCTTCTCTCGGGTGGCCGCCATCTTGGATCTGACCGAGAAGATCGGCTGGGGACGAGGTTGGGTAAAGCTCGATGATAAGCAAGTACGACCATTTTGCGCTAGAAAGTAGATACATTATTTCGCTTTTTTGTACCATTTTGTTATTTTAAGCTCTGAGCTATGTTTCCAGTCTTTATTTTCTCCTAATTTATAAACTTGTAAATAAAAGCAATTTGTAGCTCGAATAAGAAACAAAACATCTTGAAATTCAATCGTAAGCAAACCAATTGACGGTATACGGTGTTTGATTGAGCTTCGTTTTCGCTAGCTTTCTTTTTGCTAAAACGTTTATTACTTAAAATGTATAATAAAACAATTATTGAATTCAGTTTTCGCATGATAGCGAAAATCTAGACCTCGGCCTGTGTTATAAGCCTTCGCCTTCGGCAGATAACACAGACCTATGTCGTAATAATTTTCGCTATCATGCTATCATCCAATAATTGCTTATCGTATGTTTTTCCAAATTACAATAGGAGAAACTAATCAATAGAAAGTTCAGTTACAATTTTCTTGTCCACCAGCACAAAAGTAAATCATTCTTCTGAGTATCTCAATTAGTAGATTTTCGATTCAATCCACGGTACGGGAAAAGATGTACACTTTGACCACAATCCCTAACCTAACACAGTAAAAATAACACGTAGAAATCAGCTATTCTTTTCAATGACAATGTATTGGCAACAGCACTTCAGTCTTCTGGATTGTTTCCAAGATTTACAACTGTCTACGTTACGTTGGTTTTATAACGGATTTAAAGATTTTGGCACGCAAAGGATTGTGGGTAAATGTACAAGCTGCCATCTTTGTTCTGTATAGTGGATTGCGCATATGCAGACAAGGAGTGTAGTCCGACAGTGTTTCATAGATCTTCCAAATCATATCTTTCCGACTTTTCATAGTGGCGGACGAATACCAAAAAGCCGGCATCAAAAGAACTCAAAATAGCACCAAAAAGTGCCGATCTATTCATCAGTCATAGGTGATTCGGCCTAGGATGTAAAAATTAAAAAAATCAAACCTAGAGGCCTTAGGAAAACTTTGAATTAGAAATCCATACGATGACAATGACAGACGGTTGCAATTCATAAAGAAAAAAAAAACGCAAATTAACGAAAAGTAAGAACTGATTGAAATATCTTCAAACTGCAGCTATAACAAAACCCGAAAAATATTTATTTATTTTATTTATTTATTTACAACATTTGGGCGTAACGCCACAGGAAACAAGCAATAGGACTCAAGGTCCCCTACGAAGCTTGTCTCCGCCATGTCAGTGGACCTACGATTTTACGTCCTTATCCGAGAAGACGTGAAGGTCTAACCTGAAAGATATATATTTATGGGTCAACAACTAAAACCAAAATGTCTACACTGAACATTGCCAAACTCACTAATAGCATAACATTCTTGCTCTATGATCTTGACAATAACTCGCTGCTCTCAAAAGCTTATGAGGAAATGAAAATTACCAATATATGATATTTGGACACAAAAAAATACGTAATATTTTATTTAAGTACGGTTGAAATTTGGTTACTCGGCAACCCAAATCCTGAACTCAAGGGCCAAAGGTATTTCTCAGTAGAGAGTCATACGGAGATATGGAAAGACAATAATGCCTCTTTAGCTTGTTTAAAAACCCTGTGTCCGAGACCATGGTGCTTGCGCCAATATTATGATTAGTTTGTTTATCAACGGCCACATAAATTAAAGGCTAGCTTTTAGTCGAACTAAAATGCTCTCGATTGTTTATGTACTGTTTAATAAACGAGCGAGCATTGTTTTATCAGGTTTAAAACTCGAGGGCGCAGCCCGATAGTTTTATACCTGATAAAACACGTGCTGCGAGTTTATTAAACGGCTTCAAAAATGTATAATGGTTACTAATGAACCATTGAACCTTTGTATTCACAACGCCATGCAAAATATTCGAGTAATCACCGCCTGCGATTACGAGCATCTCAAGGGAATGACATGAAGAAATTACCATGCAAGAAGAACCTGCACTTGAAGGATTTGGTGTCGTGGTTGACATCGATAAAGTTCAAGACTTGGAAAGCGATGTGACTGACATGACGGCAGACTCTAAATGTTTGACTTCAGCACAAAATATGTAAGTTTAGTGCACGTTTTTATTATTTTACGGCTTTGAGTTTGGTTTAATAATTGGAACTAAACAGTGGCTCGGTTAACAAGTAATGGTAGTTGGATAACTTCATTTTAAAAATATTATCTGTGTATCTCGGTAGTCTGCTGATACTTACTAAATTTAGTGCAAAATTTATTATCTAGGTATCTTATGTTCCGTGTACTTTTTGCTATCTTTGGGTCTTTATCAGTGAATTTTTAAATTGCATATAAGTAGCCCTGGCCAATTATGCTTTTTTTTGAAAGGTTAGACCTTAAAAAGTAGAGAAAAAAATCCGAAATTTCTAAATAAAAACGTTTTCATAATTTTTTTAGCGACTAAACTTCCAAATGTAGAATACTTTCCGCGCACCTTCGGGAACTGGGACGAGAATAAAACGGAACGTCATCAACAGAACTCGTCTCTCCGCGGCTTTAAAACGTTGGCTTATGCAATAGATAATATCGCGCTAAACGTTTCGGAGAGCTTTATTCGGCAAGGCCTTTCATGCAATAGCGCATAGAGCGTGTTCTGTTGATGACGTCAAGCTAGACCCAGTGCGAAATCCTTTGGCCTCTAGTCTCTTCGTAAGAATTATAATTAATTATCCAGGGCTTATATGCACTTTAATTAGGATGAAACTTTATATATAATTTCATGTTTATTAGTATTCTTTATATAAAACGTTCATCCTAATTAGCAATTCAATGAAAAAAGCTGAAACATCAATAGAAATTCCAAGAGTTGCAAGGTGCTTATCCATTGTCTCAATCATTAACCCCGTTTCCCCCTGGGACAGAATTCAAATCCCTCCGCGGACTTTTTAGAATGATGAGATTTTATCAGGTATAAAGGAGCATGCACGTGACTGATTTGCTTCATCTGATTGGACAGAATGCTCATTAATTATTCATGTCTTTTGGAAAAGTTTCATAAAAGAAGTATGCATACACTTTGGATAACGAATTTCATAATTTCTACCGGATTAAAAACCCAAATCGAGCCCACGAATTTTCCCCGGATGCATCGAATATGATTTGAACAGTACTCGGCATGAAGCCAGTTGTATTGCCTCAGTTTAGATTCGAATTAGGTTTACGAGTGCGACTTTTCACAACTCTAAATTACATTAGCAAACATATTATCTTGCTACCTTGTTTTCATGTCACCACGATTGTTTAGCTGTATTTGAAGATCTCTACTTCCCTTGCGAATGATATATTTTGAGTGCAAAATGAAATGTACTCGCACTCGAGTCAAACAGTCTCACAGCGAAGTAACAGTTAATTGAACCCGCGGTCGTAGTTTTGGTAGCAAGACTTTCTGGACGTACTTGAGGATGGGAAAAAAGGTTAAGGGCATTGCTTTCTCTGCTAATAAAAAAGCAAAACAGATACAGATAAGTCGTAACACTTCAGTGGAGCTGAGCCGTGCGAAATTATAATTACGAATGATCTTGTGACAGGGCCTTTCATTTGCTGCTGCTCCGAACCTATAGAATAAGCTGCCATTATATCTTAGGTGTACTGACTCTATTGTAATTTTTAAGAAAGTCCTAAAGTCTCATCTTTTTAAAGAAGCTTTTCGATGATGCAGCATGTGTTTTTAATAGTGTTAAGGTTAGTTAGTTATTTGATAACTTATTTATTGACGTGTATATCTTTGTTTGTAAGGCGCATTTGAAAACGCATGTTGAATTTGCGCGGTTAAGTTAATAAATTATAATAAATTATTATGCCAGAAGTGGTTGCTTTGTATTTCCTTTGTATTTCCAACGAAGCCCGCCGGTCCCTTAGTGCAGAAAATCCCCGGGAAACTCACGTAGTAGTCCTTTTGAACCACAAGTGTTCTCTTGTAGACCTAGAGTAAAATATGGACTGCTGAAGGATTATTTGTCGAGTCGCTTCGCCTTCGTTCTGTTTTCGGCATTACTGACTACTCGCCACTCTAGACCGAGATTCGAAGAAATATTCGACTAAAGTCTCATTTTAAAAGGTATATATACAAAAGTTAAGATAAAAGAAAGTCAGTTAAGCATATATATATCTATAAATAATTACACGATGGCCCAAACTAGAGATGGATTTCGAAAGATTCGAGAGTCACATAACAACAACAACGATCTTTCTAATTTTCGTAACCTACGAAAATCATTTGCGCGCGCAAAGCACCATGGGCTCGGACACAGGGTCTTTAATGACAATAGAAATAACTCTAACCAGCAAAAACAGATTAAGAACCTTCCGTACCTTTATAACGTAACAGAGGTCGTCCTAGGGGATTATCTCTTACCAATAAGACAAGACAGATTTTATTGGAAACTTTGTGAACCGGGGACGTTACATTGGTTTGAGCTCCAATAGTTTACAACGTTTTTCTAATTTTAAAGTCCTGGTAAATAAATTTTGTGATTTGCTTTTCATTGACGCAATTAGTTCTATAAAAGAGACTCCGGCTTTTTTTCCCCTGATTGTTTAAGCAAGTTCTCGCGAGTTTGTATAAACTACATTCTAACAGGAAATGTTTTTCGTCTTCTACAGAAGAATGACAATTGGGACATTTTCTTATTTCCGGACTAACGTACGTTTTATTGTAGCGGCCATGTTCGATGTCAAGAATGTGGTCACTAATTCTAAGTTTGGTTAAAGCTCTACGATGGTCAGTGTTTTTAATCTCTGACAGATAACTGTTTCGAATGTGTAGTCAGTTTTGAATTGTCGATATGTTCCGGCTTAGTTTATTTCTTTCAACCGGTCTATTATTGTCATCGAAAAGGCTTGATCTCCAGTTTTGTATCTCTATATCTTTCAACCGTTGTTTAAAAACCTCAGCAAATTGTTTCAATTCATTGTGATAAAAAACAGCTGTTAATTGCACTATAAGAATAATGCACTTATCAATTGAAACCCGCAGGGGGAGGGGGAATTGGGTGGGGATTTGATTTGAAAAAGTTCCCAATGTAAGAAAACCCCCAATTAACCCCTGGGGCCGCTTTATACAGTCAAATGGGACCAAATTCCCGCCACTTTTCTTTCTTGTCTTATGTATTTTTATAGCACTAAAACTAAAATGAATTTGCTACCTGAGGCTTCATTGTTGAAACTTAACAAAAAATACTGATGTGAATGTACATGTAGCCTGCGACGGGCATTTGCAAGACTGCATGTTCAACTAGTTTGCTTGCAACTTTCCCTGAGGCTGCTCTCCCTCCCGCTGTAAGTCCAACACACTGACATTGTCTGGAACCATGCACTCTATTTTGCATCCTGGATTGTCACATGTAATCATTGCACTTGCTTCATCTGGTGTCCGGCACAAACAGTACAGTTGGAATTTTTGAGCAAGCCACGCTGGAACTTTGATGGTCCAGTTGCTGAAAAATAAAGTGTATATGGCATTTTTTTGTATAGAAACGGAAGAAAGCGGCTAAAATCTTACCTGATGATCGCCACCACAGATCAACTGAGCTCCAGTCAAATCCCCACCCCTCCCATGAACTTTGAAAGTACATATACTTGAAGCAAATAAGGTAAAATCCCCGACCCCGCCACAAAACCTGGTCAATCACCATCAATCATCAGTCAATCTCTTATCAATAATATAAAACAAAGAATCCAAGATATAGAACAACAACATACATACGCTGTAACGACTCACGTCGTAACACGAGGCAACGCAACAAGCTGCGAACATATAGAACCTGTAAATCAGCTTAGGAACTAGCGGAAAGTTACCTTAACGAAGTAGTAAATATAAAACATAGAATTGCCTTAACAAGGATGAGAATAAGTAATCACTGCTTGGAAATAGAAAAAGGAAGATATGCAAGACGTACAGTATAAAAGTATCGAGGAAACATTGTGCCCCATACGGCAATGCAGTCATTGAGGACGAAGTCCATTTTCTATTCAAATCTAGAAAATATAAAGATTTACAGTGCTTATAACCCCCAAAATTATTATTTTTGATTGAAACTTTAAACTATTCTTTAGAACTTAAAGCAAAAATGGGAGGCGAAAACTCAACTGTAGTTTTTTTTTACGGTCTTTCAAAGTTGAGAACCAGAACATGTGACCGTCAGTTTTCAATTCCCTTTGAGGGCCTGGAGACTAGTGACCTGTAACGTGTATGTAGTAAGGCATCCTTCCAATTCCATACAAACGTTTCTTATTTGTGCAACTCTTGAAAGCTCACCACATGGTAATATCCAATGAAATGTCACCAAATTTACTAATTTCGATGTGCTCTTTCTTGTGATGGAGTTTATTTTATACTGATTAGATTATAATTTTTCCTTATTGAACATTTTCCCTTTTTGAATTCTTTTTCTTATTCAGATTCTCCAATTGCAACTCCTTTGAGAATAGCAAGACAATGGTCTAAATTAAAGTAACCGAAAGAAACCCTGCAAAGGATTCTGGTAGTTGTAGTAAAATGATGTCTGTTGACGTCACAACTCCAGGCCCTCACCAAGACTCGCGCTGACTTCCAACTGGAAACAGGGAACCCAAAACGGATGTTTCCTTAACTTTGACGCCACAAAAATCGTCGAAGTTTATTTTTTTCACTTTTATTTTTCAAATCCTTAGTCAGGGCGTTATACAGAATCGATGTAAAAAAAATAATTTGGGAGGTTATAGGCACTTATATCACTGAAAAACAAGCTACTGTAAATATAAGTTTAATAAATGTGTCACAAAGAAAATTATTATCTGTGGTACTCAACCCAGCTCCTAAAATATCTCGTTTTAATTAGTGGCAAAATTTATTCACGACTGTCTGTCTGTCTGCATGCCATCAAATCCCTCACATATCCCCACCGCCGGGCCTACCTCGGGGGTCGGGGTTTCAATTGATAAGTGCATAAATAACATAAAACACCGAATTGCAATAATTAAGTTAAGAAAACCAATCATAATTTAATGATTGTAAAGGGGAGATATGTACGCCCTTACACCCCAGCAACCCACCTCCCACCCCACCCCCACCCCACCCCACCTCACCCCCCTCCCCCCCACCCCGTAAAGTGGCGGTGCCCTTTTTGTACCACTGAAACGGAAGAAGAAGAACATTTTCTCACCAGTTGTGGATTTTACAGTGACCTAGAAAGGAAATTGACTGAAGATCTGCGAGAACAGACCAACTGCTTCAAGACCTAAATGCTGACAGGCAATTTAGGTTACTAATAAATCCACCAAGAAAATGCATGAAAACTATTTCGAAATATATTTAAGATTGCTTCCAAAAGAGAAAAAACGGCACTGCCTCGTTTTTATTCAGCCTACTATTCTGACTATTATTATTGGACTCCCACTCATGTAAAAGTCTTTAAACAAAGTGCCAATAAACAATCGCTGTCTGTCTGTCTTTGTAACCTGTGGGATGTCACTGTTAAATTTGTGATCCCAAAATAGCTTTCTAGTGGGTCAGATCGAACTAACGTAACGGTTTTTTTTGGTTGAGGGGACGGTATAGGTAGAAATTTCAGATATGAAGACTGCAAGGCTGATCCGACGGCTGTACGATGTTATTCAGTTATTCTACCCTGTATTTCGGTTAGGCAGAACAAACCGCCTTCTTCAGGGATTATATGAGCTAAGTAAGGAATACAAGTAGACGTTGACATTATATACAATAGAGATATACAACGCTGATTGGCTAAGCGAAATACTAAAAGGGTCTGATGTAATGAGTATATGGAAATGTCGTAAACAAAGGTATAATGCGGATTGTAACTAGACTATAGTGATTACAAGGAAAATATATTTAGTATAGGGTCGAGATAGTAAAGAGCTAGATAGCTTTCGTGTTTTTTTTCGAATCCTCCTACTCAGTCTCATTTATTTGTCTATCACGTACCACTTGTAACTTTAAGAGTTAAATAAATGTTGTTGTTGTTGTTATCGCGTCTGTTCATTCCCTTAAACGTTTTTCTCAAGTTATATAACGCTTTAATTCGTCCTATAGTGTTGTATAATTGTGAAGTATGGGGTGCATATTCAAAACGTTTTAGTTCGATCCTTCGCATCTTACAAGAAGACGTTGTTTCACTCTGATTTATTATGTGAAAAGTTGAATATTAAGATGTACAAAATGCTACTAGGTGTGAGTTCCAAGTCTACTAATTCAGCAGTAACGTCTGAGTTAGGTGCCTTTCCTCTACATGTAACTATTTACAGCGTGTTGTTGAAATTCTTTTTTCATCTGCTTGAACACATTAACAATCCTTTTTTAATGGGGGCCTTGAAGACTTCATGTGAGCTGTCAAAAAAAGGAGCATGGTCTTGGTTCAGCCATATGTCCCTTTTATTTAAGATACTTAACATTAGAGTTAATGATTTTACCATTGTATCTAATTTAGTTTTAAATAATCTAAGGCAAAATTAAGACAAATTTACATAGATGGTTGGAATGAAGAGAGAGCAGAGATTGTAGTAGGAAATAAAGAATCGAAGTTAGAGTTATTTTATAGAATAAAGAACAATAATATTTTTTGAAACCTATTTAACCAAAGTCCACGATTTTGAAACACGTAGAGCTGTAACCAAGTTACGAATCTCAGCCCACTGTTTCCCGATTGAACAAGGTCGTTATAAAGGTATCCCTAGAAGTAATAGAATTTGCACCATTTGTACATCTGGGCCCGGTTGTTCGAAGCAAGGTTAAGTGCTAACCCAGGGTTAAATCGCTAACCCTGGGTTAAACTGTACAGATTGCAATTACAGATTTAGCGCTAACCTAGGGTTAAAGTTAACCTTGCTTCGAACAATCCGGCCCAGGTGAAGTTGGTAATGAACACCATTACCTTTTCCAATGTGATAATTCTCACATGATGCAAACTCGTGTTTCATTTATGAATAAGTTATTCTTGATTAATCCTTCTTTTTCTAACTTTGATTCTTGTAATTTATTTTATTATTTAATTTCTATGAAAGATGAAAATATTTTGAAGGTTAGCAGTTCATTCATTAAAGACATTATTGATAAGTATAATGAAATTGTAAATCGACATAACGTCCGTTATCAATCTTGTTATTATCCGGCTTCCCCTATTTTTGTAACACTTATCCCATTCTATATATATCTTAAACACATAGTTTTATTATTATTTTAATTTTATTTTATTGGGTTTATACCGATGTACACGTTGTTTGTATCAAGGTTCCAATAAATAAGTATTGTATTGTATCGGTATTGTTCATTCCATGAGGTTCTAAAGTGTTAGCCTAGTGCTTCCTAGTTTTACGACATTTCAGACTATTTTGTGTATTTGTGGCCTGCCTGGAGACTACTGTTGTCATAAAATATGTGCCTCCCTGTTTAAAACTCGTAAACTAAAACTAAAAACGCATCTGCTACCGTAAATAGCGTATATGCACGACATACAATGGCGAATAATCCGGCTAAATCCGGCTAAATACCTTGTTTGACCTTATTGCCAGACCCCAGCAAAGATTTAATGTTTCTTGTCTTACTTTACTGATAGTTACCATTTTTAAATCTTCACTAATAAAAAGATCAACTCTAGCAGGAACCCATTACCAGGAGCGCGTGCATCTCCCAGATTAGAGATTAGGTATGTCCAACAGCAGAACAGATGATGTCGCTGTATGATGATACTATGCAGATAAGCTTCTGCTAGTTAGTTTTACAATGCATTATTTAATTATCTTTCCCCTGCCCCGCCTCGAATAGTATTGTTTTTGCTAATTTGCGGGTTGGCAAATATCTTAATTCTTGTAAGTGTTTCTTTCATAATAAATTGTTGTTGTTGTTGTTGTAACTATATTTAGCTTCGTGTTTCCCACGAGAAGAAACAAAGGCCGTCACTTTTAACCAATCAGGATGCACTGAAAAATTGTAATGAACACGGTTCAAACTGCTAAGAATACTAAAGCGCAAGAGAACAAAAGACAACGTAGCCACAGCGCTACCCATCACATAGGTACGCTCCTGGTAATGGGCTCCTGGTGATATATACTATAAATAGCCACATCGTCTACGGTGCTGTGGGCGCTACCCATCACATAGGTACGCTCCTGGTAATGGGCTCCTGACTCTAGACAGTGTTAATAAAAATAGCGTTTAACTGCAGTACATCGCGGTGGATAGCTATAAACGGTAGGTTTTCTTAAAAAAGAAAGGTTTTAAGTCGCTTCTTGGAAGAGTTAACACAAGACGATGGCCGTATCTCCAATGGAGCACATTAGATACCTCATTACTGAGCTACTTTTGTTATACCAACCAACATGGCTGCTACGCTTTTGTGATTTTATTCCCTTGGAATGTTTGCAATCCAAGGATTACCAATAATAACCCAATAACAATAATAATCCAATAATAACCGAACTTGTAAAAACGCTGTGACGTAGGCCTAGTTTTTTGATGGACGCTCCTGGTTATAGGCTCCTAGTTATACGCTCCTGGTTATATGCTCTTGGTTACAGGCTCCTGATGAAGTTCTGTAGTGCAACAATATGGTGCAAGAAATATTCAGCTAGACCTAATTCTGATAATGATGATAAGTTGGTGGATCCTGGTTAAACGAAACAAATGCTTTTGAGTACTTTCTGGTTATCACTGGCGGAGCGGCCGTACTGCCCATTTTCCGTCTTGGCTGATAACTTGATTGACCAGTAAGGTGACTCACACTTAAATTATCAGAACATGCATGTCCTGATTCTGGAATGAACATTGAAGATAGCTTACGCGTCTTGTTTTTGTCTCGATTCCAGCCGGCAAAGAGTCCTTTTGAATATTCTGTGGAACCCATGTCTAAAGTCGTTATTAAAGACAGCAAATATGATGGGATTTACTACGGAGTTTGTATATGTAAAAAGCCAACAAATGATCACCGCTTTCGAAAACGATGGGTGTGCGACTCCACCTCCGAAATCTGCCCACAACCAGACAAACTGGTTTGGAAACATGAAAAATGTGAATATTATTACTATTCCAATAAATGTCCACGTTGCACGAGTATTAGCACTTCGACGTTTTAGTGAGAGTTTTGAAGCAGCCACTCTAATCTTCAACATAGCCGGTGGAAAACCATCTGGCATCGAGGTAACTCCTAGTTTGCGAGATTTTGCTCTGTGTACTGGCGTAGCATCTATCTGAGCGTCGACTATTTCCTGTTCCTGTTTGATTCTGTTGTCCTGAACTTTTCCGTTTATTGAATATAGCTGGAACAGCGCTATAGCGTACATTACTGCCATAAATACCAGCGGGAATGCGTACTGCACAAGAAACAGCACTGCCGTATAGCTTCGTCTATAGCTTTGTTTAGGCCACTGTTCGTGACAGTCCTGCTTCTCAAGTTTGAGAAATGCAATATAGGGTGATACTATTACTAAAGAAAAGCAATGAATGCCCACAACTATAAAACGAACTTGCTTTTTGGACAGCCTGGAACGAAACGGATGCATTATAATCAAGTAACGATCGAGAGAAATTGCCGCTAGGGTAAGAGATGAGGATGTTGCTGACAACGTAACAAGGGGCCAAAGAATTCGGCACATGAACCCGCCATATAGCCAAATGTATTGATTTTCCTCAAGCGCAAAGTCAAATGGAATGCTAACGAGCGGAGTTAATAAATCGCAGATAGCCAGGTTGAGAATAAGATAGTTTGAAGCAGTCTTTAACCTCCTCTTTGAGCATATAATATATGCTACCAAACTGTTACCGACCGCACTGCCAACTAGAATGAAAAAGTAGAGTGCAATTTTGATGACTTTGAACTGCAAGTCTTCGGTGTCCATTTCAGGAACAGAACTGTTCGCTGTTGGGCCGAAAGACTGGTTGCCCAGTGCAGTTTGTGTCGTAAACGTGGTCATGTGTTCCACTTAGCTGAGCTGTGGTGTTTGATGCTATAACTCTTACACTGAATTTGGATTTAGCTGAGACGAATTGTATGCCACTTACTTGAGTAAAATTGAAAACAAATGATAAAGCTGTTCGTCCGAAACCTCCTCATTGTACAAAGCAACAACTTAATGGGACAACTCTGCCAGTTAGCGGATCCATAAGTACAAATATCTTGAGCAGGTGCTGATTTATCTCACTTCAGATCAACCACAACAATCCCTCAGCCCTCCGGCATCTTTGGACTGAACCAGCAGGGTTTAGTTCTAGGAATGACGGCACTGTTGCACCTTTCTATTTATAGCTTTCTGTTTATAGTGCCATCTATGGCATTTACATCTATTATATGAACTAAGATAAAACATATATCTGACTCCTGAGAAGTATTTTTTTTATGGGATCCTGGTAAAACATATTAAACAGCTATTTAACAATTACACTGTGAGCTCTTGGTTTCTATCGGCAGGGCGCTGCTCCGAGTAAAATATCAAAGTCGATAGAAACCAAGAGCGAGAAATCTAATTGAGCATAATCTAGCCACCCTTCTATCAACTTAGCGATCGAGAAAACTGTGAAAAACTCGCAATTTAAAAGCATTTTTCTTCGACTATCGATCATAGACGGCGCCTGGCTAGCCAATCAGATGGCGAGTTTGCCAATAGACGGCGGCTGGTTTATGCTATTATTCATTATTTGGATGTTTGGGGATTTCCGCGATTATTTGTATTTCCTGACCGTGAGTTAAAGCTGTCTTAATTTGTCACCACTGAAGTAATTGTTGTATTAACTGCTACCCAAACTACTGTATCACTAGCGCAAGCAACTGGTCCTTTCAGTATTGGAATAATCATTGGCTTAACGGATCATACATATCGATTAGTGCTTTGCCTCCTAAAGTAGACCCCCGCGGCGACTTCCGTTTCACTTTGGGAAGTTCAACAGAAGTGGCTGCGGGAGTCTGCTTTAGGAGGCTATTAGTGCTCGGCCTGATATAATTATGGATGTAATTATGAAGCAATTCATCTAATGTCTGGATGTTGATTGATTAAATCTCAAATGTCCAAAACCGGCATTGAGCTAAATACACGATCAATATCGTACAAGTGCCTTTAAATACATAAAGTTTTGATCAGTTTTATAGAATGACCTCATGCTCAAACCAATCTGGCTTTAGATCTCTGCACTACACACTCACTGCCTTGCTTAAAGCTGCAGACCATTGGATTATACTTCTTCTTGTATCATAAGGCTCTGATCTGATGTGATCTGATCTGAACGCCGAATTACATCTCGGAATTACTGATAAGTAAGCCCAGTAGCCCATTACCCGGAGCGTCCATCTCCCATACTACGTCTATGAAGCAGCGTTTTTACAGACAGGGTTATTTTTAGAACGTGCTTCCGCGAGTTTGGTTCCGCTAGGCAATCACAAGCGTTTGCGTAATTTGAATTCAAATTATTACTGATGTTTGCAGCCATGTTGGTTGACCAAGCAAGAGAAGCTAACGAGGCATCTTTTGTTGACAACATTCCGCGATGGAAGCGAACAACGAGATGTGAAATAACGCGGTCTGTAAAAACGCTGCATCACGAGTATCATATGACAGATGGACGCTCCGGGTAATGGCAGAGTAAGCCTGTTAGCTCATATCATCTAACCTCTAAGCTCAGATGATCAGCTTCTACTCCTGTCTCCTCGAACAAAATGCAAGACTTTTGGCGACAGGGCGTTTGCCCACGCCCAGTACCCGGGGGGGGGACTACTACTACTAATAATAATAATAATGGTCTTTAATTTATTGATAAAATACATATCGTATGTTACAATTTAGTCGAATAAAATACGGAATACTAATTATAAATTATTTGAAAAAGTAAAAATACACCAGATTCAGACTTAGTAGAAATACATAATCAACCAATCAGCTGCCTCTTATTGCTGATGATTTAGTCATATTGTCAAAAACTGAGAAAGGGCTACAGAATCAGCTACAGTACTTATATAACTATTGTAACATGTCCAAGATATAGTGTAAACTTTGAAAAAAAAACTAAGATATTGATATTTAACAACAATGGTAAAAGAATGAATAATTACCAATTTTATTATAATAACACGAATTAAAAAATGGAAAATGGAAAATCACATAAATATCTTGGTTTGATGTTCACCACACTCGAGACCTTCGATTTAGCAAGGCAAGAATTGAAGAAAATAGCACTCAAAGCATTGTTTAAATTACGCAGAGATATGGGTGGATATTGAAACGGGTAGACATCAAAGGCCCTACCACCAGAAGAAAGAATTTGTCCAAAATGTTTTAAAGAAACTGAAAACGAAAAACATTTCTTAATAAGATGCCAGTTCTATGCCACAAGACGCAATTCTTTTTTTAAAGACCTAGAAAAAGCCCTAAAAAGAAACTTAAAACACTTGAGTGATGACGAGGTATTCTTACTAATGATCATGCAATCCCCCAAATACGGTGCAAAAAATGATGGCAAAATATATTTACGAAAGTTTCGAAGTTAGGAACAAATAATTGAACCCGTGTTGTACGTGTCATATAGCTATTTTAACTTAACTTAATTAAGGTAATATAAATATTATTATTATTTGGATATATACCAATGTAGTTCAATCTACAAGGTCCAAATAAAGTTATGTCTATGTACGTATATGCCGTGGGGGTGGGTCAGGGTTTTGAGCTCAGTTTGGGCATGCAGGTAGGGTCAGGGTTTTGACCTGATTTGGGCAGATCAGGTTCAGGGTTTGAGTTTAATTTGGGTGTGCTTTTTGATGTTCCAGCAATTAATTCCTTTTCAGGCGAACAATTTATTTCACAGGGCCTATTTGTTTTTATTTAAAGAAGGGGCAATCGTTTTTTTTCCCCAAAAGGGGGCAATCAGGGTTTTGGAGCTAGGATTTTGGGTCAAACAGGGTCAGGGTTTGAGCCTCTTGGCCTCACATACATACCCGTTTTTCATGTAAGTAGGAACTCCTTATCCCTGACTATTAGACTATTATTCAGCACATCGTAAACATTACCCAAATATGGTCATTTCACCCTCAATATCTGTTACCTACACATGACAGATACAAACACAATAACCTATTTGTGGTGTCGAAATATAGCCTGATATTTCGTCCGCGGACATTATCTGATCCGAGAAGAGAACAGTTCCCGAGAGCGAAATCCTTGAAATATTTTCTTTGACGCGCGCTCATTACTCACAGCTGATATTTCCCGCTCGCGGATAGAAAATATAGAGATTACTTAATGGGAAGTGCTGGCGTATGGTATTTACGCACGAGTTTGTTTTCACAAAACGAACGAGCGAGGTACGAGCGAGTGAGTTTTGTGAAAACAAACGAGTGTGTAAATACCATACAAAAGCACTTTCCATCTTGTAATTTGTTTATTATATACATACTGAGATTTTTCTCCAATATCAAACAGGTTTTATTTAGGTCTTGTCATTGAACACGTACATTTGTAGCTTTCAATTTTTTGTTTTGCATTTCGTATCCGACTCAACGTAGACTAAAATTTATGCTCGATACAATCAAAATGGAAAGAAAATCTTACTTTCTAAACTGACATCAGCCTTGAAATAGTTTTCAACATCAATATGAACTGAAACTGTCTTTGATTCAAATAAAGTTTACAAGTTTACATCGTCATTAGATTAGTATACCTGCTTTTGTTCAAGTTGTTTGCTACGAGTTTTCAGACATCTCCACGGCTTGTAGGTTTTCTCTGCTCACAGAATATTTACGATTTTTCAAATGTCGATGGTCTATGGAAGTTGAAATCACTCCACGAAGGATTGAAAGCTCGTAATCTTCGCCGTATTTTCTTTTGACACTAAGAATGATTTCACATAGATTATCTCAATATCTGTTGAGTTCTTTCGGTAGAATTTCGCTTCTTCTTTGTCGCTTTAAGTCACTTTACGTCTGTTTCTCTACGTTTTTGCTCTTGCGATTTTGTTTTCTTGGTCGATAATATACTCCTCAATTGACTTGGAAGTTTTAACATCGTTAGTTGGCTGTTTACAGATCAATATTACATTATTTTTAAAAAAAGTCAAAACTCCAACTTTCGTAGTGAATGAAAGTGGCGCCTCCGATCTCAAGTCCAGTTTGAAAATCTCGATATGTTTTGGCAGGTGTTTTCTGATTGGACGAAACGCTTTTCGCACGTGTGAAAATTTCGTTTCGCGATTCTGATTGGCTAAGGAAAATTGTGAAGTGGGTTTTCGCATGAATGATTCCATTCGTAAATCTCAGTATGTATGTGATAAATCGGGTCACGTGACGCATTCAACCAATGGGTTATAACCTGCGATATAGCTGTCGTCCGAACGAATTTAACATTTTCTTTCTACGAAATCTTGAAGTGTTTCAAACATGTAAAAAAATTATGAAATCGACTTAATTACCAATAACTCTGTTCACAGAGAACGCAAAGAATATTGAAGATTTTCAATACATACGTTTAATGGTAATCCACTAAAATTATTATTATTATTATTAGTCAGCTATGTTTGCCGACTAATACGTACAACGACGTGATTGCTACAATCCTACAATTTCCGAAAATTTCTTTAGTACTACTAATGTTGAAGACTTATACTTTTATATACGCAAGTGTGTCATTTTACACGTTTCAAAAGCATGAATTAAAGCTTGGCTCATTGCAGCTCACTAAGAGGCATGCGGGGGTAGAATGATGGTAGTAATGGAAATAAGGGGGGGTTACAAAATCTCAGATGAAGGCTATAAGTATCATGGAGGAGGGTTGGATAATAATTTGAACACACACCTAGCAATTTTGCCGACCCTCCCCCCATGCTCTAATAAATGAAAGCCCCCTAACATATATTTTGCAAATAACAGCTTAACGACTGAACAATGGTTTATGATTTACTGATATAATGATATATGCTATATATGTTCCATTTAATTTGATGTAAGTATATGCAACTAAAAGGAGTTAATGTTATTAATACCATGCATAGAGGAGAAATTACTCCCTAATTTTAACTTGAAATCAGTTTCATGCTTAAACAAATTAATTTCTGTATCGTAATTTGCCCTCCATGATATTAATGATAATCAAATAGTGACTCGTGAAATTAGGGATAAATTTCACTTGTATTTGTCAAAATCTACATAATTACTTCAATTTCAACATTTATCCCTAATTTTACTCGTCCCCATTTGATTACCTATCATTACTAATTCACTGGAATATATGCTATGGCCCTTCATCGTTATGTTTTGAAGACTGACAAGTGTTGTTTCATTTCATCCTTGACTGTTTTACGAATATCCTTCATTCGCCACAGGTAAAGCAATGGGTTGAACACGGAAGATATTAATGCAATTTCATCAGCCATTCTTTTAGCAATCAATCCAGTTCTTGTTTTACTTGCCACAAGACTGACAACAAGAAGAGGTACATAGGATAATAAGGAGCATGCAAGAATCAGTTCCATGGTGTATAGGGACTTTTTGTACTTTGAAACAATAAAGCCGCTTCCTACTTCTCCCTGCGCTGATCGGTTAGGATTGTCTCCTACTTGTGAGGATATCTTTCGCATGGCATTAAAAGCCATGGAGTAGGACACAGTTATGATGAGAAGAAATATAAACATAGTTGCGCCCAAAACCTGAAATAAAAAGTCATATTTCTTGAGAAAATACAGAAGCGCGAACGTAATAATGAAACCCACCATCACAAAATAATGCAGCGATCAGAAAGTTACAAACACGTCTCTTAGTTACAACAGTGCGATATGCTGTCTTGAGTCTTACGGCCAGATATCGATCAACACTGATTGCAGCGAATGTCGCTAAAGACATGCCTCCGAGACCATATCCAATCAAACCAAATATGGCCCACAGAATACAGAAAACCTCAAGGCGATCTCTTAATGCTTCTGACATTAATATAGAGTTCAGTGGCAGTACGATAACTCCTGTTAAAAGGTCAGACAAGGCGAGATTACAGAGTAGAATTATGGATGTTGTGTGCAATGAAGGTGTTTTCCAGATGGCAAGAATGACCAGAGCGTTGAGAACTGTCGCGATTACAGCAAACAGAGAATTCATAGCAACCATCTCAATACCAAAGTTTTCAAACGCTGGTCGTTTTTTTCGACAAGCTTCCCATAACATTGTGCGCACCTTACTCTGTAGATCTTTCTATCCAGTGTTTTTTCCAAGCTTTTCGTATTTGTCTTCCAGTTTGATTGCTGCGGATACCAAATCCATCTGCAGATACGATGTCAAAGAGTGAACACCTACTCAAGCTGTGCTTCCAATTAAATTAAATTAAATAATACTGACGAAAACTAACAAACGTTATCCAATTACAGTTAGGTAAAAGCAGTTCATTCAGTTTTCTTTCGTATATCTTTTCTCGAGGTAACGACTCGAAAAAGCGTTACGATAATTATATAAAGAAATCAAAATAACTGGTAGAATCAACGGAAATCACTGCAAAATGATTAGAAGAAAACGAAGATAACGAACAATGAAAAGAAAAATATTATCACTAGCTACTGGCCAAGGTTTCGTTCGCCTGGTTTCACCGCGACAAGTGAAACGGAAGTCACCACGACAAGTGAAACGGAAGTCACCGCGACAAGTGAAACGGAAGTCACCGCGGGGGTCTGCTTTAGAAGGCTAACATCTATGGTGCTCCGCTCGCAGCGAATTGCAAAAATTATTACTTATCCAGACACTGATCAAGATATCCAGATACGGGTGCATTGTAGGAACGATTTCCCGTTACTGACCCGCACAGAGACCGACGCGACAATGGCTACGTACTTTTAATGTACATATAAGTAGGGGTTATAATATACAGGAAATGTTCTGCAACAGTGGAGGGTTTAGACTTAATGTTAGCCAGTTGTCAACTGATCGTCTGTGTTCGTTGAATCTGTATTTTAGTCGTCGTTTGGTTTCGCCTATGTATTTGTTACCCGACAATAATCACGCAACTTATATTTTTATTATTTATCATTGAAGTCATATCCTAAATTTAATCTACTATGAATATCATGTTAATTAATTGTAGACAGTCTTCAAGTGCTAGTGTCTCAAAATGAGCAACCTTTGGAACTAGGAGAAAACTTTCTGACTATTACTTAATTTACACTTTTGGCTACGCAGTTGATTTTCAGCGCTTCGATGAGATACCATGGGATACCATGAATTACTAGGAACGTTTATGAATTAGTTGCATATTCTTAGTTACGCTTTTTATGTCTATATGAAACAAAATATGAAAAAGTTGGGAATCTCGTGATTAGTTAAACAAATGAATGATTGACACTTGGGCTTGTGGCCTCGACATCAGAATTGTAGCCTTGGCCGTTCAGGAACGGGCAGTATCACACCAGTGTGCGTACCTACATTAAATTGGCATCGTTGACAACTTTATCAAAACATCAAAACTATGCAACCTTATTTGGTACAACTGAATTATGAAAAGAAAAGGAGATAGCTCCTCAAACGTTACCTAATCTAAGGACTCCCGCGGCATACTGTCTGGTCCGAGAACATAAAAGAAAGCCAAACAGTTCTGTAAATTATAGTTAGTATATAATTAGTATATCGTTAGTCTGTAGTTAGTCAGTAGTTAGTCCGTAGTAGCAGTGTAATGTCATGTGCAAGAAGAAAGTAAAAAGAAGCCAGAAGTGAAGATCCCGGGTCGTAATCCTCTCGTAACATTGGTGGAGAATCGGACTTCATTTGGCAATGAACAAGAAAAGAACAGAGAGAAAAAGAACCTGCAAAAGGTATTCTTCGAACTGAATGTTAAAATGCTACTAAGGGGGGTTGATCTATGTTTGCCTTTCCTTGGGGTACTAGCCATTCTGTAATGCACTGTTTTAGTTATGTAAAATCTCTGTAATTTAGTAGTTAACGTAGTCTTTTACGGGAATGTCGAAAATTAATAGTAATAAGTTCATGTAAGTTCAGTTAGTGGTATAATAAATATGATGATTTCTGAACTCACAAGCTAGGCCAAATATATCCAAAATGAAAGGGAAAATTTTAATTATTTAATACTTTTTCATTTCTCTAATGCCAAATTCACATCTTGTAACACAACGAATTCAAACTCCTGTGGACCAGAAGTAAAACTAGACTGAGCCCTGAAAACTCAAAGGCGCAGTCCAATCAAAGTTTCCTTCATTCAGCGTGGAGCAATCTCGTGCTAGAACTGAGTACACCAATTTTGACTTGTCGAAATCAAAATTTAAGTCGTAATCTGATCTTTGTTCTGAAATTACAACTCAATTAAATCAAACCTTAGATCAACTGCACGAAAAACTAGGAACTCCCCAAATTTGAATTGAATCTCAATTACCTGATAGTTCACAGTTCGAAGCAGAAAACCATTAAGTCCAATTGGAAATTTACCACAACCGTCGAGAGAACCTTTAAAAGAAAAGCCATCAGAGCAGCTAAGAACTTTTGTACGAAATTCCTCTAGAAGTATCTCACTGAACCTATGAATCATGTTAAACCTAGACATCAGACAAATAATAAGAGAAGAACTTAGAAATCAGGAGAAAGCACAATTTAAATCGGACCAACCGGGACCGCGAAACAACCCATCCCAGGAAATTTCAGTAGGGGAGGAAGGACATCCTTTGGTGTCATTATATATAATAAGTCGCAACCGGGACCCAAGAGTCCCAAAGCAAATGTAGACTGCCCACTTGATCCGTAACATATCGAAGCCTATTAAAGTAATCAGTTAAAAAGCCAAACCTGTGTCCATAAGAAAAAGCAAAACTTGAGAATAAAAGCCTTAGAAGTGAACATTTTGAAAGTTCAAATGAGACTAAAAAAAATTTGAGCCAAAACAGTCTAAAAACCGAGACGGCAAACAAAATACCGTAAAGTTACAAGACACTCATTTCAAAAGGAGACACAACAAAGAGATATCTCACATTATAGTACCTCAACGGAGAAGTTAAACTCGCAACTCAAAGAGAAAGAGTTTAAAAAAATAAAACAAGGCGTACAACAAAATGTTAGTGAACAAAACGTTCAACACCTTCAACAAGAAGATGTATTAGATAGGTCAAGTATCCTTAAAGAAAACGAAGCTGTACCGTCGACAAATCAGTTTAAAATTTCGAGAGATACGAGCGAAATCCTTTCAAAGGAAAATTTTGATGAAAAATGCACAAGCCAAACTGAAGATATTACAAATAATGAAGGTAAAACAAAACCTCAAGAAGTAATACAGAAGAGCAATAATATTGATACAGGCTCACAAACAGCGTTTTAAAAAAATGCAGCCGTTGAACTCCATGCAAATCCAAACAATTTCAAACTTTTTCAAGGCAAAATTGGCAAACCTGAATTAAACATTTCAATTGTAATTGACACACGAGCGGCTGTTACTATGATTAGTGGAAACGAGTGGAAAAAGCTCAACCCAAACAAATACCATTTTGTAAGAATTAAACGGTACTTTTTAATTAATGTCTCGTTATTCCAGAGGGAATTAGCCAACCCCAGTGAATACGAAACAAATACCATTTTGGAAGAATTAGAGTACTTTTTAATTCATGTCGTTATATTCCAGAGGGAATTAGCCACCCCAGTGAAATTTCGGCTGGAAAAGAATTCCTAGCACCTCAATAGGAGATATTGTAGTTGAGTCTACGAATAGCAGTTTCAGCGGTATTGACCCGAACGCCTCACTTCAATGTAATGAAGCGCCATTGAAACCATCATTCTTACACGACACCAACACCCTCCTAAACAAGCACGACTAATTTAGATACACAGTTTGAATAGCGCTTCATTACATTGAAGTGAGGCGTTTGGGTCAATACCGCTGAAACTGCTATTCGTAGACTCAACTACAATATCTCCTATTGAGCTATCAACCTCAAACAGACGGATTAGTAAGAGCGACCTGAACGACCTTTGGTATGGACCGTGTAGAGTAATAGAATAGCTATCTCCAGTGCAACATTTTCCTAAAGATAATCGCCGAATAAAACTTGCCGTTTACATTAAGAGAATGAAATCATATATCGATCCAAACGAGAGACCAATAAACACGCCAAAACAATATGACCTCGATGACCCTTATTTAGACTAGAAGATAGCTTTGGCGAGAATGTCGGTATACCGTCCGCTGAAGACTCAACTGTGCTAATTAACTCTGATAACTAGTGTTCAAACCCAAACAATTGAAAACCATACTGATGTTAGACAAACGGAATCGGGTCCATGTCATGACCTTCCAAGCAAAGAGATTACTATTGATAATCAAAAAAGATTTAATGCAGAGAAACTGCTCAAGCAACGAAAACGACAGGGAAAGACAGAATACTTAGTCAAATGGGTAGGGTATCCGAACAATCTGTCGACATGGGAGCCAACATCGAACATTTTGGACAAGAGATTGATTCATGATAATTTTGACCAACGGCAACGCAAATAATTTCACTTTTCGATTCAAACAATACTCGGAAACATTTACTGACTTGATTGGACTGTTTCTTTAGTGAGATCTAACCATTTCATTGAATTAACTTTTTTTTTAAATTAAAGACAATTAAAAATTTAAAAACAAAATGTTATTTGAGTTATCTGATTTACCTAGATACATGTCTTCAAAATTTATCATTTTATTAAAGAGAGATGATGTACTTACGTTTACTGCAAAAGCACTAGATATATTTAATATTGATTTTTTTTTTGTACCCCTGAACACTTGACCCCACTTAAGTCTAATACAGTATTCAGAATCTCGAACCTGTTACACTAAATCTGTAGGGAAAGCTAGTTTCGTAATAGCTTGCTAAATAGTCTAAATACATAATAATTTCTTTTATATAAGTAGTTTTCTTTAAATAATGTATTAAAAATGTAAGTAATATTGAATGGTTGGGATTCTCTGGGAAGTCAAACGTAGGATTGACCTACTCGCGCGCTAACGTCTAGCAGTCAAGTTCCTGCAAACACTTACCCCCAATGATTCACCTTGGTGAACACTACTAGATCCTACTACCTGTCAACATCGTCAGGAACTCTTAATACCACTAATGTTGGAACACTGAAAGTGCCATATCCTTATAAACTATACCAGGAGTCCTTGAAAACAACACCACCTATAAAGATAAACAACCGACAACAACAAAACTGGCAGAAGACATAAAGAAGCCGCTAACAACGGAATTTATAACCTCAAGTAACAACAACTAACATCCTCTGATCGAATTCTGCTGTATGTCACAACAGAACTAATTCTGCTCAAGATCACCATAAATCAAGCGCCCAGAAATACCAGTGTTGGAAAAAATTGTTCGAAAGATGCATCAAAAGAAGTCAGTAGCAATACGACTTTGAAACACTCCAACATAAATTGATCTCGTAACAACCACAGACACTATCAAATTGAATAGTGGAACAATGGACATTACTCTATGAACCATTTACTTACATGAACCATTTCCATGCCATGTCACATCACTTTCACTGGAATGAACACAAGTCTATCATCTATTAAATATTAATCTATACCACAACTGGTCTATCCACATTGAATTTCACATTTACTTCTCATCGCGATAAACACCGTGTGACATAAATATATCGCCGTCAAGAACACAAACCACCCCCACATCCACAGAGAAACTACGAAACACTGTCAGTACTCATTGTAAGACACCTGCAGCCAAGAACTAAATATGCTGGAGCTTGACAATTACTCACAGGACTATTAGCTGTTCCAATTTGGCTGCCCTAGAGTTTGAAATACTCGTTGCCAAAGTGACTGACCTTTTTACAAACTTTCAGTAGAAAGAGAAAGACACATTTGCCAACGTCGAATGGCATAAGATAGTATATTCAAAATCAAAATCATTGTTGTTATAGGAGACTCAATAAGAATCAAGTAATCTAATACATTTTACTGTAGCGGCTATAACTTTACGACGATGCGAGAGTTAGTGTCAGAAGGCGTCTTCGTCTCTAATGTTATGAAGCTACGTAAAATGACATTCCACTAATAGTAAAGAATTCCAACTGTGTATCTATTTGGAAATCCTACAAAATTATCTTTTATTTTAACAGGTGCACCAGAAGAGGCACCAATCTAACCAGGCGGAATCCCTCAATTCTTAGGTTAAAAAACAATTATATAGTTATCATCATATATTTTCAGTATTATGAAAAATGCCCTGCTAAATAACAACATAATCACCAACAAAATAAAATAAAAACTATACACAATGTTAGAGAAGGGCTGAGCAAGCGCGCGATTGTTCAGTTCTCCTCGAATAGAAAAGTACCTTGAATATATATATATATATATTAGGTACAATATTCAATATTATTTTTTAATAGGGAATTACGTATTTCGGAAGACAGGTATCGAGGACGATGCCAGAAATTAGCATTAGGGGCATGTTACGCGACAATAATCACGCAACATATTTTTATTATTTATCATTGAAGTCATATCCTAAATTTAATCTACTTGAATATCATGTTAATTAATTGTAGACAGTCTTCAAGTGCTAGTGTCTCAAAATGAGCAACCTTTGGAACTAGGAGAAAACTTGCTGACTATTACTTAATTTACACTTTTGGCTACGCAGTTGATTTTGAGCGCTTCGATGAGCTTTTATAATTAAGTGAGTCCATTGAGTTAACAATCGGACTGTCGGCTTGTGGTCCAGAGCTATTGTGATTCTTAGTAGCCTATTGTACCTTGTCTTTTGAAAAGACCAGCGACCTGACATCTGCTGTTTGATGGGAAAACAAGTATATATATTTATTATATGGCTCTTCCACTTCTTGCATTCTGATTGGTCAATAGGCGGTCAAGATATTTCCATATACCACGGTCAATACGTCTTTGTGCTCCGGACCAGCATAAACTTCGTGTAAAAACGTTGATAAGCGGTGTACCGACGGCGAGTTTCAACTAAGCTACCGTACCGAGAGCAAATCCACCAAAATAAAGTATGACAAATAAAACCGACTGTTAAAAGAAACAAAAACAGAGGGTTGAGCTACCAAAGCCAAGAGTCAAGACAATGAAAATATAAAAGAGCAGCACGAAAGTTAGGACAAAGGGTTTGCGAAGTCAGTGATCATGAAGCGAAAATCAAAGCTGTTTTCATGGAACTTACAAATCTACCAATACAACAGAGTACCAGAAAGAAACAACAAAGAAATGAACTGAAGCTCTGCAGGTGAATATAACTCAGCAGATGGTGACCTCGCCGAAGCGGCTCCGCGGTAAATATCCACCACTATTCACCTCCAATTCGGTGAATAATTGTTAAATATAAAAAAATAATCAGATAATACAGTTGAATCACGCGCGTAACTGCCGTGATTGCGAAATGTTCAGTTCCCTGGCTATTTGTCTTGATGTGGCCGAATCGATATAATACAAAAGCTAGGTGGTTTGTTATAACTTTGGCTTTCAATATCAAACAAATGTTGTTCCCCTTATAACTTAGCTATTAACCCAAACAATTACGTAGTTTTGCTTGAATTCTAGTAATAAATTCTCACCGAGAGCATCCGCAAACAATGCCAAGGGTGATACTGGATCAGCCTGAGGCGGTTGAGAGCGGGTAGCTCCCAATGAGGGCAAAGAGGTTCATCGCTGTGGGGAGGGGGGGAGGGCGTAGCAGCGCGGGACTTCAGTGTACGAGTTGACAAGACTAAAGAGGACTTATTGAACAAAGCGAGGCTCTATATATACGGAAAGCATCATGTGGTTGCGTAACACATCCCCAAGGACCGAATACCGCATGGCCGGGGTTATGTGATAAGTGTGAGTATGGTCATTGTATGCGGAGTTCCCAGTGAGAATAGCACAGAAATAAAGAGAATTTCGGGGGGAATAACTACATGTACTTGGGGCTTGGGGCATACGGTATGAATTGAATAGAGAAGCTGAAAAGGGAAGTCACAGAATAGGCCTTATCACCTTGATGACGTCACGCTTTTGTGATCCACCACCAAGCCTCACTTTGGCACAACATTTCCTCTCAACACAAAAGTGAGGCTTGGTGGTGATCACGTGACATCATCAAGGTGATAAGGCCTATTCCTTGCACTTGTCATATCTCTGACTGGCTTCTAACGAACACGAACGAAAGGACAGCTATACTTTACTAAGCCACTATACTTACAATCGGTGGAACAAAGGAAAAGACGTTTACGCGCTGAACTCAAACACAGCTAGTTTCAAAGAAAGAAACTTTCATGGAACACATATTCGTATATAACCATCAACTATTTTCTCTCCCGCGTGTTGGTGAAATGTGTCACGTGACCCGATATTTGCTCTCTGCTGTAGATACGACGGATATCAGAGCCGATTCTCATAAACCAGCCGCCGTCGATTATCATAACCCAGCACGTCGATTATTATAACCCAGCCGCCGTCGATTATCATAACCCAGCACGTCGATTATCATAACCCAGCACGTCGATTATCATAACCCAGCCGCCGTCGATTATCATAACCCAGCACGTCGATTATCATAACCCAGCACGTCGTTTATCATAACCCAGCCGCCGTCGATTATCATAACCCAGCACGTCGATTATCATAACCCAGCACGTCGATTATCATAACCCAGCCGCCGTCGATTATCATAACCCAGCACGTCGATTATCATAACCCAGCACGTCGATTATCATAACCCAGCCGCCGTCGATTATCATAACCCAGCACGTCGATTATCATAACCCAGCCGCCGTCGATTTGCCATCTGATTGGCTAGCCAGGCGCCGTCTATCGATCAACCGTGCGCGATGCGCTTAGAATGCTTTTTTCCCCGAGTTTTTTCACAGTTTCGCGATCGCTAAGTTGATAGAACGGTTGCTTGGTTACGCTAAAACGATCCACCATACCGAAAAAGATAGCGGCTGTACATTTGACCACAATCCCTTGCGAACCTAACAGTAAAATAAACACTGAGACCATTGAGACCAAAACCCCAAACTGTGCGGTCGTGCATGGAACAAAATGCGCAGGACTTTAATCACGATTAAAAATCACGGTTTCTACGGCGGTATTCTACAGATTTCACTGTTTTCTTTTTCATCCGACCTTCCCGAATCACGAAAATAAACAAGTAACGTACTCTTTTATCTTGCTCTTACGCAAAGAAAAGTGTCAAAAGAAGGAGTGTTTGAAGAAAGCAAAATCGAGAAAGGCAAAAGAAGGGCTACATATTGCAAATTGCATACCTATATATTCTCGATAGACGACTCTAACCATTCGTCCACTACGTGTAGTGACGGCCCGAAGAAACGTCAAATTGTCCAACGTATCTTCTCGTCACTGTCCGCCGTAGAATGGTCAGAATCTGAATCAGTGTCGTACTCTTCCTCGTCTTCTTCCTCGGCTTCGTCTTCTGCTTGACCCTCTTCAGTGGCCTCGTGTGACATAGAAGGCGTACGTAGCAGTCATAGCAGAAGTAGCAGGCTGATTTGCAACTGTCAGTTAGGGTTGAATGAGACTTTATCTTTCGTATCAGTCTTACGTTCTGTAGTGTTTAATGGCAATGTTCCGGCCTTGAACATGGTGGTCTCCGGCCCCACACTTACAGCTTTCATTGATTGTCACCCACTCAATCACGAGGTCTTTTTCCCGCCTATTTAATTGCCTCATAGCCTTAAGATGATCCAGCCTCGGAATGGCATTTAGTGGAGTGCTCTGGCGCAGCACGGGATAATATGATTTATCGTGTGTGTAGTAGTAGGCACTCCAGGGTACTTAATGCTTTCGTATAAGGTATTCGCCAGATTCCGTGCGTACTCGGTAAAGCGATGGGGAACTGGTCCTTGAAATGACCCATTGGGTGTAGGTTTTCAACCTGAATTGTCAGACAGGAGTACAGATCAATGGTGTATCTTGAGTTAAGTTCTTTAACTAACGCCTCCAGATCTTTCAGCCCATTTGAGATCATATTGACCGAAAGCTTTGTCTGATTAGAAATAGTTCCTTGAGGACCGCTTGGTTTACCTGTGCTGGCGTCGTTGCTATGTGACAATGCTTTTTCTGTTGTTGTTCTCAAGTAACTGTCAAGTTTTTCCATAGGAATAGACATATGACACATGATACGCACGCGAAGCACGTGAATTGCACAATCGATTACTTTACGACGTCTACGAAGATTAACCGAGGATCACCGAGGAAAGCTCTCGGTTATTTGGTAGTTGCCGATGCCTTACGAGACGTTACGAGAATTGTACGGAGGTCGCGTAAGGCGCGTATCGAGGTCTCGCGAATCAAAATCACGTGGAATAAGTGTGAAATCACGAATATTGGTTATTAATTCAAGTTCTTCACGGGTCACCCGAAACCTTTGGGTCACGGATCACGAAGAAAACATTATTAAATTTACGTTTCTCGGAAAATAAAATCAGCTAATCACGCATCACGAGAAAACCCCTGTACGACGACCCTCTTATGAGCACTTCAATGCAGTACTGTAGTGCTACGTACAATATGAGTGCAAGAAATATTCAGAGCTGTAATTATTAACATGAATTGTTGGTGGATTCTGGCAGTAAACAAACGGTCATTGAGTACTTTCTGGTTATCACTGGCGGAGCGGCCGCTAGCTCTGCACATTTTCCGTCTCGGCTGATAGCTCGATTGACCAGTAAAGTGACTCGTACTTGAATTCCCGGTTTGCACTATTACGTCAGTTGAATACCAGACTCTACAACTACAACTAGAACTCCTCTGAGAATACCAAGACAATGGTCCAAATTAGAAGAACAAAAGAATCAGCGCAAAGGGGCCCGTGAATAGCGTTCTGCCCAGATTCTAAATATAGAAAACTCATAATTGACGAAAAGCATCAAAGGATTGAACCCTGACCCTGTTTGACCCAATCCGAGCTCCAAAACCCTGATTGTCTCCTTTTTGGGGAAAAAAAACCCTGTTTGCCCCTTCTTTAAATTGTTTTAAAAACACGATCGGATATATATCCTGGCCGGTATACCGCGTACCGGGATTGCATGCAAAACACGAAACATTTCAAGTCGGGACGTGGCATTGGGTAAACAAATCAGCAGATGAAGTACATAAATACGTACTGAAGTACGAATTAGCGGCGTCACGATGTATGGGAAACTCAGTGCTTGCATGTGGGCAGGCGATCAAACTGCGGCAACAGATTGTCTTTTTTTGACATAGTAGCTAAAAAAACTGAACCCCAACTGCCTAAAAAATACTGAACGCCGACCCTGACTGCACCCAAATTATATTCAAATCCTGACTCTGATCTGCCCAAATCAGGTCAAAACCCTGACCCTACCTGCCCAAACTGAGCTCAAAACTCGTACATAATACGTCACAAACAGGAGTACCTATGAAGTAGCTATGAAGAAAGCAGGTGCTACGAAGCACTGTTTTTGTGGTATTTGTCGATCAGATTCACGCTATACTGATAAATTACCTTGATTTTAAGAGCAATACATCCTTTCACCCGATCAACAACTTTTTTTCTCCCCGTGGCACTCTAACCAACGCTTCAGCTCCAAAACATTACATTCATCAGGTGGTTTGGTTAATTTGGCACCAGGAACGTACCTCATCTTCTGTGAGTAAAACTCTAAAATTATCGGCGAGATATTAAGTTATAATTGAACTATTCTGCATACTGTTTTCATTCAAATACACAGTGACTCGTTTGCATGTCTTTTATCTGGAACGTTTACTGTAAATATTGATTATAATTCAGTTTACCGAGTAGGGACATTATTTTCTATTGCGGTATAAAATGTTCCTTTATACAAATGAATCTCTCTTGGTGACATGAAATCCCGTCAAAATTAATATTTATTCTCTTCTTTTGAAACAGTCATTAACGTTAGTCTTTTAATCTTTAATAGTATCATTTTTAACTGATGAAGGCCGAAGGCTGAAACGTGAATAGTCGCAGAAATTGTACCGTATAGACGAGGAGTGGCACTGCAAAAATCAAATTGACCACGGAAATACTCAACGGCTAGCCTTCCACGCGTAACGGCAAAATGTTTCACGGCAAAAGTTGCAAAATAAAATTTCTGTTTGTTTATTGTTTGCGCGCATCCACGAGTTAAAAAGGGCATATGCCTCATATCAAAAAGTATCTTATCTCAGTTTCATGACTTTTAGTATTTCTTCACAGATTGTGTTTATTTGAGTAAATACGATATATTCCTGGAGGCACTCCTACGTTCACGGCTTTAAATGCCAGATGTGCTACACGGATATTGTATATCGCCCGACAGTTATACTTTTGTAGCTGTCGTCTAATAGAATAGGATACCCTTAAAGATGGTCTAGTACCTTCTACTTTGGTTACTTTCTGGCGGGGAGATCGCAACTTTCAGATGCTCGTTTTAGTTTGGGGTATCTCAATAAAAACCGAGACAAACATGAACATACACTTACACTCGACAACTGTATGAACTTTGAATCTCAAGTAACTGCTATATGCAAGTCTTCTTTTTTTCATGTTCGTAATATATCTCGCATTCGTAAATACCTATCTGTTGACAGTACCAAGACTTTAGTTCATGCCTTTTATTACTTGTAAACTTGATAATTGTAACTCATTACTATATGGTCTTCCTCAATGCCTTACTCATAGACTTCAACTATGATACAGAACTGTGCTGCCCAACTTATATTTTGCAAAAGGAAATATAACCGTGTAACTCCGTTAGTAATAGAACTTCACTGGCTACCTGTTACTCAACGTATTGTCTTTAAGATTTTGTTACTGTCGATCAAAGCACTCAATGGGCTAGCGCCTAAGTATATTACTGACTTACTCGCGAGATATGTTCCTGCACGATCATTAAGATCGTCCTCTCATTGCTTTCTGAGAGTTCTCTGGTCGAGTTCCAAAACTTATGGTGACAGAGCTGTATGTCTCTGTTTGCGCTCCAAAACTATGGAATGGATTACCTGGACATTTGAGATCGATCTAATGTCATTTAAAAGTAAACATTTAAAAGCAATCTTAAAACGTATTCCTTCTACTAAAAACCTATCCCATTTAGTCCAGCTATTTTTATTTTTAAGATATATTCCTAATGTATATTTTTAATATATATTTTTCATGTATATTTTTAATGTATACTCTTAACTCCCGGGCGGTCTTAATTATAATTTAGATTTATTATTGTTATATATTCCTGTAAAGCGCCTAAGAACTTTCGGATCATGTGCGCTATATAAATTTTATTATTATTACTTGTATTTGTATTTTATCAGGCCTTTATGTGGCAGAAACTCGTACAGATCAATGTTTGTCTGTCCTTGGGAGTTTCTCTGAACAGTATGAAGAGCCGACGGTTAAGGAGTTGAAGTTGTCTGATATTTGGGAGCCGGCCGGGCAGGCGCATGTGGTACGCGCTTCACCTCTCACTGCAATAGCCAGGGTTTAATCGCCTTGACTTGTTTCGAAGGTTTTTCTCCTGGTTCTCCGATTTTCCTTCTCCTAAAAACCAACCTAAATTCCAATTCGTCCCTGAATTCATCGATACTTAAACATTAGCCCCCTGCGACGGCTCCCAGTATTCGACGTAAAATAAAAAAATAAAAATGAAAATATTGGGGTCGCTACTTTCGCGATTTATTAGTAAGCATCAAATATATACTCTGCGCGCTCCAATCGGAGTATTATGCATGGCCAGCATAAACTGGCGGCTCTTTATTGTCCCATCTTAAGTTTACAAAGGTTAGTTTTGAATTAACGAAAGCATTAATAGTTGTGGCCTCAGTCTACAACATTAGAAGTACATATACGTTAGCTGAAAATGTCACGGTCACCGATACCTCGGCCGATTGTCGGTAAACTATCGACAGAGTATCGGTGATCAATCGGCCGACTGTCGGTGCATCATCAACCATGTCGGCCGACATATAGTGTCGGCCGAGTAGCGGTCGACGTTCGGTCGACTCTCGGCCGACCCTCGGCCGACCGTCGACCGACGTATCGGCCGACCCTCAGTCGACATGTAGGTCCATATGTCGGCCGACATTGCGTACAAGTACACATGATCCCAGGGAACAAGTATTTATCAGGCATGCGAAGATTCAATAACAAGGGTTGATTTAGTTTTTATTCTAGTGTAGTTTTGGGAGACTTGCTATGCTCGCTCGCTACAATTAACTGAACGTTTTTAACGGCTTCATTTCCTTTGATAGTTTCACGAAATTCAGGTCACTCCAGTTTCTTTTCACGGTTTCCAGGTCACATCCGAAGTTCGTATCGGTCTGGCTTAATACAGCCCACAGTTTCCCAGTCAAATCCATACGGCAATATTTTTGGCGGGTTCAGTTCATTAAGTTACACTCTATCCCAACTGTTTGTACGGCTTATAAATTAAGGCAATGGTAAGATTATAATATTAAATTTAAAAGTTCATTTTCACGCGTCTTCAAGTCAGATCAGGTCAGATCCGTCCGGTAGTAAGTTTAGGGAGCAACGCAGAATTCAGAGCCAGTTTGGAAACTCCATATATAGTTTGTTCCAAAACAAGTCGTGCAGAGAATTAGAAGAAAAATATAATTCCTGCACAACATACCGAAGAAAATATACATGCAGAAATGGGAGAAATCCGAGTATTTTTTTAAAGGTTTATGGCAAATCCAGGTTTTATAGTTTTCAGCTTCACGCAAACCACAGCCGTTTCAAATTAAAAGGTATGGTAATGCATTGAAAGTAAAATAAAGAACCGATTTTTATGGACTGCGAAGGGCGGAACGTTCTAGTGGATCTCAGAGTACGCTTAGCTATATTATACCGGCATAACTAATTTCGAGCATATATATTACTATGGTTTGGGAATGGGGAATTATACCGGCTTTCGTATAGTTTAGTGACTTTTGCATCTGCTCAATAAAGGAAATAGAAAAGTATACCAAGATTCTTCTAAAAACAGATCGATGTAACAGATGTAATTTGTGCGGAATTCAAAGAGTGTCAGTCAATACTGCATTGGTGTATTACATTTAATGAATACTCCAGTTTCGTATTCGAAAATTACCGCTGAATGCAAGGACTACAGACGCATGTGCTCCGGCTTAGCCTCATTCTGAAGTTAAACATTCATAAATACCAGCGAGAAGGTGGGCTATTCACAACTCTGTGTATTGTTGTAGTTTCGCGTTTTGCACCTTCTCACTGGTATTTATGAATGTTTAACTTCAGAATGAGGCTAAGCCTGAGCACATGCGTCTGTAGTCCTTGCATTCAGCGGTAATTTTCGAATACGAAACTGAAGTATTCATCTATCAGTTTATTTTCTTTGCGGATTGATGGACCGGAGGGAGGGAGGGGTGGGTGGACCATGTCTTTCTCCGAGCATTTCTGCATGTATATCTAAAACGGCAATGATCGAGAAACATTTTCCTTCAAATTTTGTTTGGTGTCTCACGAGTACTCGTGTTTGTCCCTTTCCATATTGCCAGAATTCAACAACACTGATAGCTCAGAAGCTGCATCAGCTTTGTTTTTTAACCAGTAGCAAGTGTAATTGGTGCGCCCGTCGTGATAGGCGGCCCACGTAGAGAATCAGCATGACTATTCTGTTCTCCACATAGGTGCTTTGCCTTCTTGTACTATTATAGGTATTGTCCTCTTTGAATGAATTAATAAAACTTAGACTTTTCAAGCCACTTTCCCTTTCAAGCCTCCTTAATTAAACACCAGTTACTACTGAAAAAGAACAATATGTAAAAACTTGAAATGTATAAGTTATTCGTGACCATTTCGGTTCCTGATCATCACTTTTAGTTTTAATCTTTCTTTTCATTAATTCTTCTATATCAAATTAAAAAATCCGGTCGGTCACGATTTCCTAAAGAACAATTACAGTTCCTTTGTTGCTACTATGTATTTAGTGCTCTTTTGCGGCATAATAATCTTAATCTCTTAAGCTATAAGCAATCAAACAGAACCAATAATGTTAGGAGAATTCATAAACAACTGCATTCAACTCACAAATCGCTCCTATATTTCCTGCTTCGTAATAAGTATTTCCATCATATTAAAGTTTTACAAACCCTACTTTTGCCTTTCAGAGCAGATTAACTGTCGCAGACATTTCTATTGCAAGCAATTTAATAACGCTTCGAGGGCATGAAATTTAAATATATGTTGTCATTCATGCAACTAAATGCAAATATAATTTAAATATTTTCTTTCTTAGAGTGATTATAGATTGATTTTCTCTCCATGGGACGTATGAAAAACGTAATGAAGAACTAGGCTGACTCAGATTGCAAATAATTAAGAACAGACTACTTCTAGAATGCTCAACTGGCTTTACAACAGATCGAGAAGTCTTTCAGCCAAGTGCACTAAAATGAGTGAACAACAAGGGTCAATGACATTATCTTCTGATATAACAGTAACAGCAACAACTAATTATCCAGCAAGTACTGCAACGAGTTCTCCGGATCAAGGCTCAAGCGATTTCGTACACTTCAAGATTGTAAAAATCTCCTTTTATTTTCTTATCCTCGTTAGCAGTACGTTTGGAAATGGAATGGTTGCCTACATCATATGCTCAACACGAAAAATGCGAAACGCATCAAACTACCTGATTTTGAACCTCGCAATATGCGATTTATTGACTCCAATTATTAGTATACCATTCGATTTTGCCTTGGAGGAGAACGGTTACGTGTGGCTGTATGGAGATTTCATGTGTAAAGTTCTGTCGCCTTCAGCAACGCTGACTGTAACAGCGTCAGCGCTGACTCTAGCTGTGATATCGCTGGATCGTTACAGAATCATAATGCATCCCTACAAAGCACGACTTACGCCTAAGCAGGTAGCCATATCAATAATAGGCAGCCATGCGTTTTCAGTAATATGTGTTGCCCCGTATACATATGTGCTCCATTTAGAAGACGGCCAGTGCAAAGAAGGATGGGTGAATTTTACTTATCGTCAATTTTATACAGCATTTCTATTCTTGGTGCAATACGGTTTACCGTTGATCATTATGGGAATCATGTATACTTTAGCTCTCGTAAGACTGTACCATTCTTCCGGACGAACATTTCATATGAGATCAATAATAAGGAAGCATGATGGTAAAATGATTTCTTCCGATGGTTTCACCACTTCGCTAAACCAATCCCTTGCCGAAACAAAAAATAAATGGCGTCGTAGGAGATCACTGCGCTTCAGTTCTAGATCTCTTGTTAGAAGTACCTCTCGTGCAAATATACGAGCTACGAAAATGTTCATCGTTGTTGTTATCGTTTTTGCTATCTTTATGCTTCCCAATCAAGCGGTGTGGATGTGGTCTGACTTTGGCGGCGGATATACGAACCAAGCCTTTGAGAAGATTGTCATAATTTGCTGGCTCTTCACCTACACAAACTGTGTCACTAATCCAATCATATTTGCAATTTTTAGCAAGGATTTTCGGTATGGATTTTTGAAGATGTTCAAATCGTCTTACAGAAGGCATTTTGAGTCATTCTCACCAAGTTCCCAAAGTCGTCGTTCGGAAAGGCTAAGCAGACAAGACAGCGGAAGAGCGAGTTCCGCAGTTAACGTCAATCGTTCGCTTTTATCTGATATTAAGACTGAAGCTGTCTTCGGAATTATGCGATTTTATAAAGTTACGATTTATTGTTGACATTTGGACTCTCGGTGTGAGGGAACTAGGGCAGTAGTTTCAATTTGATCTTTGACAACGTACACAAAACGTACACAAATCTCTTTCAGTAATGCTGATATTGATAAGTGTGGAGAAGAAATTGAAACTTGCCAAGGAAAATTATCTTCCTGGTTTAATTTAAATTGATGGTCAGTTATAAAACAAAACACATTAACATTTAAATGAATGCTTACTAACCCGCATGGTATATCCATGTCCACTCGTGACCCGGTATGGATTACACCACTGCCGGTAAAATCTCTGCTCAAGGACAAATCTAAGCTATCTTCCTGTAATACCGAGCGCCTAAAATCCATCAATAAGAGGATTTCTGAAGTCATCTCAGAGAACCGCAGAAACTTAGGATCCCCAGGGAATGTAGGCTCCAGGAACTGGTGGAAAAGAGTCGACTCGATCTCACAAAGGAAGGCCTCAAAAAGCCTCACCTTTGACCATGATACTTTGCAGGAGTTGAAGAAGTACTTAGGCAAACTGTACCAAGACGAAGCGTATGTGCGGAACCTGAGTTAATTGATATCACTGGTGAAGCAGATACACCGCCAGAGATCACTGTACTTCAGGTTCTAAACACACTAGGAAAACTGAAGAAAACTGCCACTCACTGCCGCCCGGACCTTAATTATACCCTATTGGGTATGGAAGGACTATGCCGACCTATACTATCCCCTGTGATCACTAAGGTCTGGAACTTGTCTCTAAAAACACACTCCTGGCCTTCAACGTGGAAAAGATCAAACTGACATTAATCCCATCCCTAAGATTGATATACCGCTCGAGAACTCGGACTTTAGGGGCATTAATGTTACCACAGTGATCGCAAGAGCCTTCGAAAGGGTGGGTGTCTCTCACAAAGGCCCTGTAGACGAGGAACAGCACCTAACTGTATCACAGTTTGCTACAAAATTGGCGGGAACTGCACGGATGCCGTGTCTACAACACGTACTCCTTGGGGACCTAGACCACCCTAACTGCGATGCAGTCAGACTTTTTGCTATGGAGGCTTTAGTAAAGCCTTTGATTCCGTCAAGCATAACTTACTCACTGCCAAACTAAAACTCCTACCACTGAACCCGTACTATATAATAATTGGTATCTGAGCTTCCTTAGTTAACAGTAAACAAAGAGTTGTCTCAAATGGCCTGAATTGCGATTGGATTGATGTTAATAAAGGGACTGTACAAGGGAGCGTCAGTGGCCCCTACCTATATATTTATTATATTTCTTAATGACCTCTGCATGACCTCTGCTGTAAACCTGGCGTAGACTCCGCTTTAGTCAAATACGCTGACGACTCTACTATAATTGTACCAGTTTCATTGGAAAGACTCTACTGATATTACAGGTGACTGCGTCAAATATTTTAGAGACTGGTCTAACGATAATGCCATGTCGTGTAACCCATCTAAATGTAAAGAGCTCATATTTTGCAAGAAAGTACATGTTAAACAATATCTCAGAGTTGGAAATATTCCGCAATGCACTGTACTTAAAATCCTAGGCGTAGTCCAGCAGGACTGTAAATTCTCTGCTCATGTAAAAAAGAAACTTACAGAGGCGAACAAATGTCTTTTTATCCTAAGATCCCTAAGAAAAGAAGGATTGAACCAGTCAGAAATCGACCACTTTTTAAATCTATAATAGTACCTAAGTTAACTTATGGCCTACCTGTATACGGCTCTTCTGAGCCTGACTTATCTATCATGCAGTGTTTTCTAGACAGATGTTTTAAGAGAAAATACACTACTAGTCACTTACGAATCAGAGCATTACCCCAAAGGTGTGACAGACAGATTTTCAGTAAAGTCCGCAATAATTCTAATCACCCTATGACTCAGCTTATGCCTAACTAAACCTTGTTCCAGGAACCTCAGAAATCAATCCTCCCTTAATTTGGCCGCCTAAAATAAACACCTCTCGCTTCAAGAACTCGTTTGCAAATAGATTAATCTTTAGATATAACTTGGCCCTTTAATTATAGACAATTGTTACATTTATATTTACTATACTTATGACTTATTGTATTACTCATATTTCTTGTATTATTATGACTGTAAGACTCGGTATGTATTTTACCGGTTGAGAAATAAAGACAATATTATTATTATTATTATTATTAAAACAATCATGGACTACTGTTGTAAATAAAATGCAGTAAGACAATTAGAAAGCACTTCATATCAGTAATAAAGAATGTAAAATTATTAAAAACATATAGGTATTTGATATATCTTCTGTTTTTAATTTTATATCTTTTGTTTTTAATACTGATGGCATATACGTCATCGCTGTTCGGACCTTTATTATATCTAAAATTCATTAATAATTCATAAGGGCACTAGATAATCATGTAATAATAATTATTATAATGGTCTTTAATTCATTGATAAAATACGTATCATATGTTACAATAATCTAATAAAAATACGGAATACTAAATCTATATACAAATACAATTGCTTATAAATATTAAATATACTGTTAATGAATATTTAAAAACTGAAAAGAATAATGTTGAATAATGTTGTAATCATATGTTAAATTAAGTAACTAATATAAAAAGGCACATGGTGGGTACAAACGACCATAAAAACGGCATGAGTTCTTTTATAAATATTTCAAAAATGTTTTCAACGCAGACGATTGAATTTTGGTAGGTGGGTGTAGAATCGTAAAAGGAATATAACCTGTTAATTTAAGCTATGTTAATACCATTGTGAACCTGAAGAAGGCTTGTACTGGCCAGCCGAAATATCGTATAAACCTCGACAAGCGTTGTATATGATCAGCATTGCAGTAGTATTCGGACACTTTATCGTTATTTTTTATACATGCCCTTAGAAAAAAATCATTTGAGTGATTTTCGAGTTTTATTGAAGAAATGCACTAGTCTGGCACTCAAAAGTCACATTATTTTATTTTATTGATTTTTTTAACAATAGGAAGCCTTATTTAGGTACAACTCCTGACGTCACTAAACATGACGTCATAGCTACAGTCATTCCTATATACCTTTGGCTGTAATCGTCGTAGAATGTTCAAATTTGCGCCAAATGAATGTGTGTCATGAAGGCTCTTTGATGGTGTAGTCTGTTTGTAACGTTTATAAAAGGGGATTTTTCACCAAAAAAAGGAGGAATCGCTTATGACGTACTAAAACAACGTCATTATGTTAACATAAAACACCTGAAATACGTAGTTCATTTTGTTTCCAACTCACCAACATTTCTTCAAATCAAGTAAAGAAATGGTGTTAATTTTAATTATTTGGTCACGCTCAATGATGCCGTTTTTGACGTTCTTTATACCCACCGTGGCAAGTGTGCTGAATGACACCACACGATAGCTTCTTTATTCTCCAGTATATACACTGATTAATAAAACATCAGATCTATATCACTGATATAATGACACTGATGCTTTATCAATCAGTGCTTGCTCCCAAACTGACAGTCGAAAGTGTTACTCAAACACAAATGCTCCCGAGATCACTGTTATGTCAATGCATATATAATGACACTATTATTTTGCTCCGTACTCTAACTGTACTGTACATGTCAGTGACGCACGACATAGCTATAAAACGGGAAATTTCATAAATTTTTCAAATATTATTATGTTTTAGAAGTAACATTTCAGAAGTCAGTTATGAGATTCGTTGCCGATTTATATCTACCGATATAACACGGCCTATCACTTCTTGATACCGAACCAAACCTAATTATGCACCAGTTCAGAGTGATTAATTAGGTAAAGGAAGGGGTACTGAGGCCCGGGTTCCGAGGCCCCAATGCACACTTAGCACTACAGCTTACCACTTTATATCACATTCTTTACACTTACTAGTGCTACGCGGCAAACATGATTTCATATCATAACTACATATACATATATAATCGCCGTGACCCCATAAAACGCACCAATACCCACGATTGCTCTCATCTGACTTGATAGCTCAGTTGGTAGAGCGCCAGACATGCAACCTGGAGGTCGTTGGGTTCGATCGAGTCCCACTTGGGTCAGAGATTTTTTCTCTTTCCCTCGTAGGGCGTGCACACTTAGCACTACAGCTTACCACTTTATATCACATTCCCAATGCAGTGGGCTGACCATGTCTATTGTATCGACCTGTATTTAACAAATAAAGAAACATTATCCATGTTTTATACTACTATAAAACACGATGGGCATTTGAGAACATGAGAGAAATGTTAAAGCACAAGCCGAAGGCGCGTGCTTTTAACATTTCTCGAGTGTTCTCGAATGCCCAGAGTGTTTTATGATAGTATAAAACATGGATTTAAGGCTTCTTTATCTGTTTTATAATATAGGTTTACACACGCGATGAAAGCAAACCGCCAGTTGAAAACAATAAAACACGGCAAACCATGTTATATACTCTGATAAAACATGGCTTTTCAGCCAATCAGAGCGCGCGTACTGTCGTATCTATATTATAAAATCCCATAACGACCAAATCATACTACAAGAGGATCTGGAGGCAACTAACCAATTATCTGCCCAGTTCTTGAGTTGCAGAAAATAATATTTGTTATAGCAGGCTGAGTATTACAGCTTACAGCTGGTTGGGGCCTGCTTTTACTCCTCACACACTCCCCCACTACATTAACTGTTTTGGACACACTACACTCGACTCACGGTTGACTTTTACGGAGGAAGGAAAACCGGAGAACCCGGAGAAAACCCTCGAAAGCAGATAAGGAATCAACAACAAACCTAACTCACATATGATGTCCGAGCCGTAAATCGAACCCGGGACCGCAGTGGTGAGAGGCGAGTCTTTTACCACTGCACCAACCTGCATCAGTCCCAATGCACTTTCATTGCGTGACGCGCAGCTACAGATATTATAATTATTACTGTAGCTATAATAATAATAACAACAACAATAAGTAAAAAAAAAAATTGTTCAGATGATAAATTAAATACAATAACATAATAAAATATTTAAAAAAACTGAATGTACATGTCATAAAGACTTTTAAAAGATAACACGATATAAAAAACGAACTACGACGCGCAGCTACAGATAATCAGACACGAGATTGTGTCTTGAATGAATAATTAGTAAAATAATCCCATATCGGCTGATAAAGTGATAGTGACCGCGGCTGAGAGATGCATGGTCCGAGAAAGAACAGTTGCCAGAGAAGCTTCGAGGGCAACTGTGATATTTTGAGGATCATCTCTCAGTCAAGGACATTATCAGCTGATATACAATAAGCCAGAAAGGGGTTTATTTACTTCATAACCCTCTGGCGCACGGCGTGCGAGAAAATCCAATAGCTTCTTTAGTTAATGGCATCTTAAAGCCTGACGAGCACGCTGATTGGTTGTCTTTTACCTTTATCGTCATTGGATAAGAAAGTGACATGCTGACAAACGCGCGCGCTTTCTTGTCGACAAATAATTCAGTGATCTGCAGAACTCGCTCGAAAACTGATGCCAGATTTACGAAGCGTTTTGACCTAAAAACTTTCAGATTTTGGAGAGCACGGGCTAGCCCGCCTCGCGTGTAATCGCGATCAATGCAGGTGCAAGACCGGCATGGCGAGCCAGCCAAAAACGTTCGCGCCAATACCCCAGCCCGGGCTGGCTCACTAATACCAGGCTGAAACACAGCTCGGCAAAGCGGGACAGTCCGCCTCATGTCATCAGGTTCTACTTCTAACAACTGAATTGATTTTAGTGACATCAATTGCATATTTTGTACGGAAGAGACATAGACATAGACAATAATTACATCTGAGTTTAGAGGGTTGTTTTTGTATTCGCACACATGGTGTGGTGCTATCTTATCTCGGCCTGGATTTTGACGCTATTTCTATATAACATACATTCAAATATGTATTTTGCTATTTCTTTCTGTATAGCTGGTTGTTTGATTGGGGGATTAATAAGAAATAAAAATATATCATTGTCAGTCATTCGGTTCATCTTATTTTTTATACTGGAGAAAAGAATATTCCTTTTTTCACGGTATAGAGGACATTTTATCAAGAAATGTATCTCATCCTCTATGCCTTGTTTGCATTTTTGGCATATTCTTTCTTCGAGTTTTTTATATGGTTTTGTGTACCGCCCAGTTTCTATTTCTAATTTGTGGTTACTTATTCTTAATTTTGTAAGTGCTATTCTATGGTTAGTGTTGGTGACCTGACTCAAGTAATCTTCATAGTTGTAGCTAGTTTTAAATTTTCGGTATGTCCTTAATTTGTTCTTTTGTTGGGGGATCTTTTCTTGAATCGTTATGTATGTCACTTGACCATGTTTGTAGTTCTCTTAGCTTCTGTCGGATAAATTTTTCGGCGGTTGTGTTATTGTAATTTCTCCTAATCCAGTCTGATGTAGCAAGGTTTTGATTTTGTGGCTCCAGCATTCTTTGTTGTCCTCATTTTTTTTATCTTTGTAAAAAACTATGCATTGCAGGATAGTTTATCTATATCAGTCACTTAATTTAAGCCAGAATTTAATGCTCCTACATTTTGCTTGCGTTCGTAACGGATATCTCCCTAATTCTGCCCTGCATGCATTATTACTTGAAGTTTTGTTAACCAGAATTTAATATGCACAGCTTCAATCGGATCGTTTTCTAATGGCCCTTTTATATCCACTCCCCATAATTCGCTACCATAGAGTAGAATTGGACTTATCAGGGCGTCAAATAGTTTGATGGTTAATTTAAGGTCTTTTCTGAAGTATTCGCCCATTTCTTTCCTTAATTTGTAAAGTGCTTTTAGGGCAACCTTTTTCAATTCGTGTTTAGCAAGTGTAAAGTTCCCGAAGTCGCTTAGTTGTAGACCTAAGTATTTATATGACTTAACATTTTGGAGTTTAATTGCTACCGCAGTGAGCGAGCCTGAAGCGAGCGAGCAAGGCAGCAGTTCTAATCTGTAAGCGGGTCCAAATCTCGATTTCTTTTTTTTACCACAATGCATCACTTCTCTGATTGTCTTTTTTACCGCACTGCTTTACACGGATCTGATCGTCACGTGACCTTGCACGAGGCGGAATCTGCATTGTTTGAGCTAACTTACGTTCGACCTAGCCTCCTCCGCAGGCATCTCCTATATAATCGAAAAAATCGAGACCGGGTTTCCTGTGGTAAAACGAGAGAAGAGAGGGGACTGATGATGAAACAATGGGGAGGGGGAGGGGGAAGGGAAGAAACGAAAAGAGAAGGGTTTCGGCAGGCATCTCTTTCCTTTCTTCTTTCTCCTCCCCTCGCTTCAGTCCTCTTCTTCTCTCCTCCGCAGGCACAGGTAACCCAATTTTTTTTTACAATTTTTTTCTCTCGCGGTCCTATACTAAGTACTAAGAGATGCCTGCGGAGGAGGCTACGTTCGACCGTTCTTTAATGCATTTCTGTGTATGCGATCCTTGTGCAATCATGAATTTGTTGAAGTGTAGACGTGTAGGCGAACTCTTTCTACCTCTGCGTGAACTATCAGTTTCCAAAGAGCAACATCTCTCCTGTTATCAAGATGGTGAACAGCAAATAATTTTCTTCTATTGGCTTCGATAAAGTCAAGCCGCCGGTTCAAAATACAATTAGCCAGGAGTACCCAACGAGACATTTTTCAAAAATGATTTGCCGTTTTTCCAAACGATTAGTTGGCATTCACTGAAACGTTTTCGGTTAATTATCAACTGTCCTGGGAAAAATATATCCGCTCCGCACTGCCAGCTTGCTCTCAACTCTAAGAATGTATTTGCCAGCAAGGATATGTTTCGGGAATTATTTTCCCCAGTCAGGAAATGTATTTGGACCTATTTTTGTCAGCAAATAGATACTATTGAAAGCCCTCTCCCAGAGCAAGTAAAGCCAGAGCTTATTTCCTGACAACGTAACGATTTCGCAATTACGTTTTTATTTTGGTTACTTTAATGAGTGACAATAAACAACATGTAATACTATGGGCGCATTCTCTTGGGAAATGACAGAATACACGGAATACTAATTCCGCAGGTGCATGACCTGGGACCGCCTGATCGGAAGCGCGCGCGCCAGGTTCCCAGTCACAATGAATATCTGGCGCCGCATTTAACAACAACAAAAAAACACCCGCAGAGGTTCCCGGTTGGTTATGGGCCTTTAGGCGGTTAGAAAAAAAAATCCCAGCAAGGATCTCTCAAATATTGAAATTCCCAGCCAGCTCAAGTTCAGCCTGCGGAGCGGATATTTTGTGGAGCGGTTCAGTTGATTTCGGGTGTTTAAACTTCACCGGAGAGAACAGCAGTTTGTTGCCGGCCGGGAATCTTAAGAAAATGTCGGGAATTGGTAGGCTCAGGGACAAAATGAAAATAAATCGCGACAACTTTTGAGTTACACACCACAGCTCAAACAGGATTCAGTCACACGATAGCCCCAAAACTACAAAATATATTCATCTAACACCTTGGCATTTTGATCACCCAGTAATCTATTCAGTTCCTGCCAAAGTGCTACTGTAGTGCTACTGCTGTAGGTTCTCTTCTAATACACTTCCTTAACTGAACGGAGCAGCATTCACTACCTGTTACGGGTATACCAGTAATAATAATAGTACTGCCGCAGCGAGTAGAGTCTTTTGTTAACGACCACCAACATGGCGGCGATGACGTAACGTGCAAGTTAGCAATTACCTTCGATAAAGTCAAAATTTGTGACAGCGGGGTTCAAAACACAACATTAGCATAACTCAATAACAGTTGATTTCCGGTGTTGGCGCTTCATCGGACTCCAATATATGCCTGCCTGTTTCTGGAGAACAGCAGTTATTTTTGCTGGGAATCCTAAGAAATTATAGGGAATTAGCAGATTCAGGGAATTTACCGGGAAATCCCTGATTGATATATCGGGACAAACTAAAAATAAATCGGGACATATTTTGAGAAAACATGCCACAGCTCAAACAGGCTTCAGGCAAGATTGCCCAAAGCTACACAATATTCATCTAACACACATTACACATTGAATTTTTTGTTACCCAATAATATATTTTTCCTGCCAGAGAGCTACTGTAGGTTTTCTTCTAATACATTTCCTTAACTGAGCGGCAGCATTCACTACCTATTTAATAGGTATACTAGTATTATCATAATAAAATATGTAATTGTTCATACTTTTGCCATTGTTGTTAAAGATAACTACCTTTGTTTTGTCTAAGTTGACCTTTAGATCTGATTCTTCGCAAAATGATCTTAGCTTATTTAGGTATGTTTGTAGACCTTTTGCTGTTAACGTTTTAGAGAAAATTACTAAATCGTCCGCGTATAAGAGGTAGCTTAGGGGTTTATCATTTAGCTGTATGTCGTTTGTGTTAACCAAATTCAGTTCATCAGGCAGATCGTTTAGATAAAGATGAAACAGAGTAGGTTATAACATACATCCCTGTTTTACTCCCGTGTGACAAGTAAGGGTTGCTGTTATTGACTGGTCTATTTGGCTGCTGATTTATCATTTGAGTACATTGATATCAGTAATGCGAGAAATTTTCCATTTACTCCTGTATTTTCAAATAGTTTTTGTCTTGGTATTCGATCAAAGGCTTTCTTGAAGTCTTTGAAACAAGAAAAAAAGTAAGTTTTTCTTCTTTGGTTTGGTTTTTACATATTTATCAATGAGAGTTTTGAGGATGAAAATACTATCAGTTGTACCGTGATTTTTTCTAAAACCACCTTGTTCTGGTTTTATTATCCCTTTTTCAACCAAGTAATTATGTAATATTTTGTTTAAGATAGATGTGAGCACTATGCCTAATGCGGCGCATGAAAAGTTCGACGTTTGAACCGGGCCTTATTCCCCTATAGTTTTCAGCCTTTGAGGGGTCATCTTTTTTATGTATTGGAACGATCAGACCAAGATTCCATAACAGAGGATATTGTCCTGTATTTAGGATTTTATTGAATAAAGCTAATAAGTGACTTTCATATCTTCTTTTCCTATCCTTTTATTATCGATGTCTAGAATATATATAAAGAACAGCTTTGTAGGACGTATAGTTTAAATTTTAGTTTTTTGATGACGTCACATGAAAACCAAGAATTGTTCGGATCACGGCTAATTTGTTTCCCAAGAGATTGTAGGTTCTTTTTTTCTGTTTCACATTCTTGATCAAACCATCCTTGATTGCTTTTTGTCTCTTTTTGTGGTGTTATTGTTTTGGTAACGTAGTCCTGCTTCTTTGCATACATCGATTAATGTTCCGATGAACTCTTCTGTCATTGTATTTATGTTACTATTATCTAGTGATGCTTTTAATCTTTTTTGAGTCTCAGTCGATCCTAATAATTCTTTGTCTATCTTTTGTTTTCTCATCCCACACAGTTACCGTGATATTCAGTGTTCTTTGAAAAGCAGTTTTAATCGCGGGATACCTGTTCTTAGCTCGTGGGGCCTGGGGTTAGATGCCGCCATGTTTTCTAATGTCGGTGAGACTTTCAGCTCCTGGAATCGCTTTGGCTGGAAAGGCGCTTAAAATGGATTGTCTTGAAAGTACTCACAAACAGATAGAAGATTTTGAGACATTTTTTTAAATTTGGATTCTATAGAAGAACCGTAATGATCATCGGAAAACGTCATCCGGCTCGTGTCTGAGTTACGTGCGTTTTTACCCTTGAAAACCATCTGGAAATAAAAGGCTTGGTGTATCCCCCTTCCCACTGGAAATTTGGGCAGATCGACCCCACCCCTCTGGAATTTCCAGTCCCTTTCATTAGAGGGGGAGGGAATTGATATTTTCCGGAACTATATATTACAGCGAAAATCCAGGATCTTGTTTAGTACTTGTGGTACATATATATGTGGCATCACAGCGACAATCCAGGGGGCTAGTTTAGTACCTGTGGTACCCCTGAATTCGACGTCGTAGACTACCATGACTACCATTCAGAGAAAGTACGTACATGTCAGGAGAATAAGAAACTCAACAAGCCAGTTGGCAATTCATGGTAGGTAAAACTATCTATCGAATAATGTTGGATTGCACAACCCAACATGATTGTTAGACCGTTTATCATCCCGGCCCATGTTAGATGATATTGGACCTGATAAAATGTTAGATGAAGTTTGCTTTCGTTAATTGGTTCGATCAGATGTTTGACAGTGGACGTTTTGTAGCCATGCCATGCACCCCAACATTTTCACGGCCAACAAAAATGCTTTGAATAACTTTGGCATAATAAGAACAATCATCGGCATTTAATTGCCTCTACTGCCGTGTTTGATTCCAGTGAACGTTCCTTAGCCGTTTCCAGAGTGCGAGTCAATGCCTGCAGTTATCAGTGGAGTTTTTCAATTTGTCAGTAATTCGTTACTTCTTTAGGCTGGTAAGAACTCTCATATTTTCTAGGAACAACTTGTGCAAGCAGGGTCCCGTGGCTGGGTGTTGCACTAGAGTCTCATTACGATAGAGACATTTATCCTCATACATTCTAAAGTTCGAGTTCGTGGTGATATTAATTCCCACCCTGTTAGCAAGTTCTCCAATGTAGGCATCATCGATCTTTAGGGGTCTTTTAAAATCGTACAAATCCATGAGTTTCTTCACCGCATCAGCTGATAATATGTACCCTCCCCCACTACAGTAAGGAGAATAATATGTCTTGTTCAGTTCCTCTTTAGAAACAGCATATCTCCCTTCTCGTAGAACCGGGCTTCCATCCATCACATTACCCGTATATAGGTTATATCGCACGGTGTCGCGGTGTTTTAGAAGTGATAGTATTCCATGAGTATTCACATATGTATCGTCGTCAGATTTGAGAAGAAAGTCGAAGTGACAGTGCCTCAGTGCCCACTCAAATCCCATAGCTACTTTGAAGCTCATGCTGAAGAAACCTTCTTCGTAATTACTCAAGATGAGGTCGCCGTAAACTCTTTCCTCTATTTCCAAGCGTTTCATCTGAGTATTGGATTGATTTTTACCGAGCAGAAATAAAGTTCGCCACCTTGGTAGAACTGAGAAGTCTGGCCCCCAGCTTTTGCGAATGTCGCTCCGTCGATCAAAATGTCCAACATTGCTGGAGACGAGGATGAGAAGTCGTATTCTAGAACTAGGGCACTGTTTTGTTGAGATGAGTCTCGTTCGGTGCCACACTGGTTGTGATTTAGTCAAGTTACTTCGGTGTATCTGCTCCGTATTTAGTTCATAGACAAGTAAAACGCGAAGCATCACCAAATAGCATACGAGTGACAACAAGAAAATGACGTGGCATCCTGTTTTCCTTGTACCACATGGAAGACGATAAATATTCCATTTCATCACGGCTGTAGTTCTATTAAACCTTCATTACAGTATACCTCTAACCCTTACCAAATAGAAACCGTACGTGTTTTTATCGGAGTTATAAAAACAAGAGTGGAAGTAAGTTGAGAGAACGCATCATGCGTATACGTAATAATCCGCAAGAAATAAACAATAGTTGAACTCAGTACTGAATATGTTTACTTGCATGATCGATCATAACGTAGTTCAGTGCATATCAAACAGATATATTGGTCATGCTCCAAATAGGCTAGACTTTAGAATACCCTGTCACTTTTTTAGCTACCATAAAAGACTGGCACCGTGGTCCGCAGTCACGCAGTCGACTGATTAGCATATTTATCAACTTCACTGCGGGACTGCGGACCACGGTGCCACTTAGTTATATGCCTTATCAGTAAATTCAATCTCACGCAGTCGACTGATTAGCATATTTATCAACTTCACTGCGGGACTGCGGACCACCATCCGAACCTAGCTTAATTTCTAAAGATATTACATTATCTGATGAAAGCTTTATTCCTAATGGCCCAAAAAAGCAAGGGGGTTTAAAATGGCTTTTCTTAATATTGTAAGCCTCCTAAAACACGTCGATGAAATTCGTATATCCAAATTATTTCAGTCGTTCGATCTTATTGGCTTATGTGAAACTAGGCTTGATTCTTCGATTTCGGATGGCGAGGTAGGAATCCGTGGATATAATATCATAAGGAAAGACCGATCAAGGACTGGCGGTGGTGTTTGTATTTTTCTTCGAAGCTCCATTAACTACCGAATTAGAAATGAGATAATTCCTGTTGATATTGAGGGTGTTTCCCTGGAAATTTGCAAGCCAAATAGCCGACCATTTATTGTCAGCGCTATTTATCGAGCGCCCAACACTCCGTGCGAATTTTTTACTAGTTTTGAAAAAATGATTAAGACAGTAGATGATGAAAACAAAGAGCACGTGATCCTTGGGGACATGAATTGTTGTTTGCTAAAGAAAAATTCTGATTGTCAAGCCAAAAGACTTAAAGCAATTTACGAGACATATCAACTCTCTCAATTGATAACTGAAGCCACGCGCATAACACCTCAATCAAAAAGTCTCATTGATCACTTTGTAACTTCATCTACAGACAAAATCAATTCCTCAGGCGTAATACACTTGGGAATAAGTGACCATAGTTTAATTTATGGGATAAGAAAGATAAATCCTTATAAAAGTACGCGCATCAAGGCCAAAACAATTGAAATACGAAACATGAAAAGGTTTAACCAGAAATGTTTTGTTGAAGACCTTTTTGCTCAGCCCTGGGAACAAATTGTCTTAAGTCCTGACACAGACACGATGTGGGCCGCGTGGAAAGATATATTCTTAGACGTGTTAGACAAGCATGCCCCAGTACAATCCAAAAGAAAAAGATCGTTTAATGTCCCATGGCTGACCAGAGAGATAAAAGAATTAATTATTACGAGAGATAAAAACAAACGCAAGGCAATGGTGACCAAATTATGTTCCGATTGGGATGACTACAAAGCATCCAGAAATGAGGTTAACATTGCTTTGCGTCAGGCCAAGTCCAACTATTATCGCAACAAGATTGCTAAGCAACACAATAATCCTAAAGAGGCCTGGAAAACAATTAATGATCTGCTTGGGCGCACTTCCAGTAAAACTGTTGTTAACGAACTCAAGGTCAACGATACTAAAATTAATTCTCCTGATGAAATAGTGGAAGCTTTCAATACTTATTTTTCCAATATTGGCCCAAATTTGGCCAACTCAATGGCCGACTCTAGCGCTACGTTTGAGCAGTTCGTAAAGCCTTGCCAATCTAACATATCACGCTTTAAGCAGATATCTAATGAAAAGATACTCAAGCTCTTGAGTAGTCTCTCTAATTCTAAAGCAACAGGCATTGACAAAATATCTGGAAAAATGTTAAAAATGGCAGCACCTGCTATTTCCCCGGCACTTACACATATTTTCAACAATGCCATTATTTCGAGCTGTTTCCCAGACGAGTGGAAAATAGCCAGGGTCTTGCCTCTTTTTAAAAAAGGGGGAAAAAACGCAGCGGATAATTACAGACCAATTTCCATTCTGCCTGTAATTAGTAAGATAATGGAAAAAATTATGTTTGAACAGTTATATGAATATCTCACATCAAATAGTATACTTTCTGAGCATCAGTTTGGCTTTCGGAGACATCACTCAACTGCTTCAGCTCTTTTGGATAGCACAAACAGCTGGTTTGTAAACATGGATCGGAAAATGTTTAATTTGGTTGTATTTCTGGATCTAAAAAAGGCATTTGATACGGTCAATCATAGTGTTTTACTGCGCAAGTTGGAACTATATGGTATCACCGGCAATGCCTTATCCTTAATACTATCATACTTAACTAACCGCAAGCAAAAATGCCAGCTGAATGAAGCAGTGTCTTCGGAAAGTCAGATTACGTGCGGTATCCCCCAAGGCTCTATTCTTGGCCCACTCTTCTTCCTTCTATATATAAATGATTTACCAGAGTGTCTTAGTCGGGCTTCTCCTCGGCTGTTTGCAGATGACACAAACCTAACGACATCTGGAAATACTATAGAGGAAGTTGAGACGGCCATGAACGACGACCTTGAATGTGTAAAGGAGTGGCTATTAGCAAACAAATTAAGCTTAAATGTCGCAAAAACGGAATTTTTGTTAATTGGCTCGCATTATAACCTTAGAACCCTTCAATCTCAACCGTGTATTACGATTGATGATAAAACTCTAAAACAAGTTTACCATAGTAGGGTTCTTGGCGTTGAAATAGACCAACATCTATCCTGGGACAAGCACATTGATAATGTTGCCAAAAAAGTCAGCTCAGGAATAGGAGCCATGAGACGAATTCGAGATTTTGTTGAAATAGCCACTCTAGTCAGCATATACAACGCATTAGTTCAGCCTCATTTTAATTACTGTAGTGAGGTATGGGATACCTTTGGTCAAGGTCACTCTAATAGGCTTCAGAAACTCCAGAACAGGTCTGCAAGACTAATTATGAATATGAGTAACGATACCCCTGCCATAGAGGCTTTAAATGCCTTAGGCTGGGAAACTCTAGAAACTCAACGAGCAAAGTCAAAAGTAAAACAAATGTATAAAGTGATCAATGGCTTAGCTCCGAGTTGCCTTGCAGATCTGTTCTCGAGTAAGAAGAATACAACTCAATATAACCTCAGGGGCTCCTCTGCCTCACTGCAGTTACCACTACCAAAAACGGAATATCTCAAGAAAAGCTTCTCATATAGCGGAGGTAAATTATGGAATTCGCTTCCTGAAGCCATTCAAAAATCTGACTCCCTATCTATCTTTACTAGCAGAATTAATGCTCACACTTTTACATGATTCTATTTAGTAAAGGTTTTTATAGTAACAAATTAGAGTAGTTATTATTAATGTATAGTAGTTATCATTATTAGTCGTTAGTATTAATGTAGTTTCAGTATAACTTTTAAATTAATAGTTTAATTTTTTATGAATTTGTAACCACACGCCCCTTGTGGAAACCAGCTTTTTATCTAATAGTTGACGGGGCAAGCGTGTATAAATAAAGTTTTACTTACTTACTTACTTACTTACGGTGCCACTTAGTTAGCTGCCTTATTATAAATTCAATCGCTTCACTGCGGCACTGCGGACCACGGTGCCACTTGGTTAGCTGCCTTATTATCAATAGGGTTAGGGTTTAGGTTGGGGTTAGGGTTAAGAGTTTAGGTTTAGACCTTGGTTCCATCGTTTTTTAGGTCGTGCCTTCAAAAGTGACAGGGTATTCTAAAGTCGCTCTAAAGAGAGTTACAAGAGGCTGCCATGCAAATTCTTTAAATAGACCTCACTCAAATTGTAAAGTCCATGAGTTTAGTTTCTTTCCCTGGACTATTAAACAATGGAATAATTTGCCATTTTATATTGTAAGCATAACAGATCATCTTAAGTTTAAGATAGCCCTAAAGGAACACCTTATTGCCTCTGGCGAGTGGTTTTAATACCAATCTAAGATTATTATTATATTTATAGTTTAAGCAGACTTATTACTGCATTTACATATTTATAGACCTACTAGATTCATATTGTAATTATTATACTTTAGCTTGATACTGACGTGATGCGGATATATGCCGCTTTGTTAGTTAATAAACCAGAACCAGAACCAGATTTGACACATTATTGAAGTACCCTCTTGAGGGTTCTAGAACACGAGGATGAGGGAGGAAAGATAAACGGATGTACAAAGCTAGTTTTGTAAGTTAAACTAGAATAACTGAACATCTTGGTATTTCATTCGAAGAAACCTTTGGTTTCAGCAAAATAATGGTTAAGAATGGCCACGAATCTTCGCTCCGTTGCTGGATCGGGCGGGTGTCGAATCTGATTGGTTGATCCTATAACGTGTTGGGAATCGAACAATGGGCTCCTGTGTAATCTGATTGGTTGCTGGCGCATTTCAGCGACACGACAAATAATAATAATAATAAACGGCTTGCATTTTCTGACTCGTGCCTCGGCCGAAGGCCTGGCCCGAGTAATAAAGCGGTGATTGGAGATATAATAACAATCTGTTCCAAAATGCCTTCGAAGCAGAACAGTCGTTAAAGAGGTGTAACAATGTTTGTTTATGAACACATGCAGATGACAACAATCATTTTCAATCAAATCATTCCTGTGTACACGGTATAAAAGGGCCATGGCCGTCTCCGAGTCTTCGTCGAGTGAACATCTCTCCGCTTGAGTATCCCTACTGATTCAAGGGCACCCAACGAGTACTTTTTGAAATTCGTTTGAAACCAGTTGTGTGCAGCTTATCTAGCCATTTTAAGGCGCGTACTATGTCTTTTGACGTATTCTAGAAAGCTATTAGCTGTTAGGATTTTCTAGGTGGAAATCGCGTCAACCGAAAATACTATGGCAAAATATTCCCGGCCTACGAATTTGTTAGTAGTCTAGAACAGAAACAAGAATTTTCTAGACCAAGTAACTTCATGTTGGAAAGCTTTGTGGAGGTACGAATTTTTTAGGGATTCTTTTTTCCTTTAGGCAATTCTTAGGGAATGAGAATGTGTTGTTCTGACTCTATTGATCAGACGAATTGGGACGTACGAATATTTTAGTCTCCCCTTTCTTCTATAATTTTCTAGGGATTGAAAACAATTTTTCTAGCCAGTATTTCAGAAAACAATTTTCTAGGGACAATTTTTTCAAATCCGAAAGTTTTAGGCTAACTTACTCTCCCGAACAGCTTTTTAACCGAAAACTTCGTTGGGTGCCCTTGCTGATTGCTCATCGCGCGATAATCAAATCAAACAGGTAAATGTTAAACTTTAGAGTAAGGGCTACATAGTTCGTTAACTAATCTTTAATAGATAACTATATTCCCTATGTTCACTTCTTGATGGCTTGTTTGAATTTAAGCACCCAAACTTTCGCATTTTAACAGGAGAGGTGATTCACTCGCAAACGTTCTTTGATTCAGTTTGACCGCACTATTTTTAAGGTAGTATCCTATTAGCTGGACTCACTAAAAGAATCCCATTGTCTTAGGGTAAGGATTTTGTATATTGTTTTAGGGGTAGCATATTGTTTGCGTAAACCCGCAATAACATTTTAGGTTGCAAACGGTGAAGTCTGCTCCACGTTATTCACTGCTCGGAAATTTGAATTTCAAATTTCGCGTTCGTCATTCGTAAAAATAGGAGGGGCTTACCCTTTTATACCGAGCCTGCGAAAAACCTTTAAAGAAAAACAACAACACAGAAACGCTTGCTGCGCAGGCTACTTTTATACTGGAACTTCTAGTTATGGCCGGCTCCTGTTTAAGTGTAGTATATGATGAATAATTTTAGCCTAAGGCTGAAGCATTGATAACTTTTAGACCTACACGTATCTCTATATAAGTAACATAATTATTACTTCGATCGGTAGGAATTGTAGGATTCCTACGGTGACGTCATATTCCTACAACCATAATACCTTGACCCCAAACCAAACCCTAACCCTCCACCAGGGTTTACATTCCTACCGATTCCTACCGATAGAATAATCTCCTATTACGTGTAATTTCAATACCTTCACCACTGGTAAAGAATGGGTCCCTAGACGCCAAATGAGGAGACGAGGCTTTACCACCACCAACAACGTGTGTGTGAGTGGAGGGGGGTATCATCCGGGACCCACCAACCTTTTGAAAACAAATGGGTCCCTATATAGAGTATCATTGTTTTGATCTTCTCCCAAAATTACTCCTTTTGCCTGTTCTGTTTATTCTGCTATCGGAAGGAGAATATAGCGCGAGGAACAGAAAAGCTGGGCGCATATATGGACGGATATCATAGTCTTCTCCTCTCTGTTTTGAGAACATTGATCACTTAAAGTGCCTATGAAGCTTATTATTTTATTTTAGATATAAATTCTACATCAAGTGAATAGTAGAATGGTACAATATATCTTGCTTTGAATGCTGTGCCGCTGAGTTAAGGAGGTTTTAATATCCAAAATGCTAATTACATGACGTCAGGGGAGGTATCTGCAATCACTTCTTAGTGGTTGTGAATGGGCGTTTCTACTGATATAGGAAAACAAATTTCTAAAATCATTTTATTTCAACCATGGGTATAACACTGATAATTAAAAAATATATTTAATTGTAACAAAAAAAAATGTATAATAATTGAGGCCTCCCATGACGTCATGGCGGCACAGCATTGAAAACAAGATATATTGTACCATTCTACTATTCACTTGATGTAGAATTGATATCTAAAATAAAAAAATAAGCTTCATAGGCACTTTAAAAAACTACAGTGTAAGTATTAGGGTAGCCTGCGTAGCAAGCGTTTCTTTTTTTTTTTTTTTTTTTTGGGGGGGGGGAGTTACAGAAACGCTTGCTAGCTATGCAGGCTAGTTATTAGTAGGGCTGTCCCAATTATGCTCGGCAACTTTTTGGCAACTTTTTGGATTTGGGGCATCTTTTTTGATTTGGGGCAACTTTTCTCTCGTCGGGCATCTTTTCTGCTTTAAAGGTCAACTTTTATGTTTCTTAGGATTTTCAGGGAAATCATTTGGCCTGAAATGTGCAAAATAATATTTTGTTTTAATTTTGGCATCAAACTTCACTTTACTTCAGTCTAAAAACCGGAAGTATCGCTCGAGTGGATTGGTATCAGTGTGGTCATCCTGTGGTTTGACGAGCATGCTGTATTGTTGGCCAGCGTTCTCTTGAGTATTCAAAATGGCGGAGGTCGCGGAGGCGGATTCGGACTTGTCGAGTGAAGAACTGCCTAATTACTTGGCCAGTGCAGATGGCACAGTTTGCGAGTCAGAGGATGATAAAGTACGATGGTGGAGTGATCATGTTAATGCTCTACCAAAATGGTCAGCAGCTACAAAGAAGATCTTGCTAGTTCAGCCGAGCTCAGCATCTGCAGAGAGAGTATTTAGCATGCTAAAGAATGCGTTTAACCGTCAGCAAGATGGAGCATTGGAGGAAACTCTTGAAGTTTCTGTGATGCTTCGGTATAATGGCAACAAGCGCAATAATGCCGAGGTGTAATTTGAGAAGTTTAAGTGGTGTTCTACTGAGCAGATCATGAAAGCTGGACAAATATTGCTATATGGGTGATGGCTCAGAACATGTTGCTATAAGAGACATATGGACATCATAATTGGAATATGGTGCGATATGAACCAAGTTGTTTTGTTTTCACTGTACGCATGGTGCATTTGTTATTGCATTACATTAATTTTACAGATTATTGTTTGTTCTTTACAATAAAACATCTAATTTTCAATTTTGGGTTTCATTTTCCTTATAAAAATCCCCGAAAAAAGAAAAATATCGGTAGCATCCTTAAGGCAACTTTTTAAAATTCAGGCAACTTTTTGGCAACTTTTGCAATTTTGGGGCAACTTTTTGGCAACTTTTGGCGATTTTTTGGGCATCTTTTCAGAGAATTTGGAGCATAATTGGGACAGCACTAGTGATTACCTGTGCTTTGACTGCTTTCCCAAACGAAACTTTACTGTATTTTGGGCTTCCTGTGGACGGTCCCACAAGCCCTTGCAGGGGTGCGTACTCAGCGGGTAAATCGAAAAAATGGCGCACATTGATTATGGCTGACCAAAGTCAAGGATTTTCCGCACTGTTTAACCGACTCTGCGAGATTGCCTTTATCTCTGAGGCGGCCAAAACAGACGACAACTATACAAGAACCCGCTACACGAATGCCAGGCGCTTGAAACTACAAACATGTCTGTATGATAGATTGTTTGAAGTGTTGCAGGCTCCTTGGGTTGGTGAGGGAAAGACGCCGACGGAATGTTTGACAAGCAAGAAGGGATCGACTTTCGATGTCTACAAAAAACTTTCCGTTGTAGCTTTCCAGCTTAGGTTGGCTAGACAGTTTGATGACGCTGATGCGTTGGATTATCACTGTGCAAACTGGAAACATTTACCAGGTAATTGGTAGTGTAGTGTCATATTTAATGTACATGTAAATGAGTTGTATGCTTAACATTGAAGTTTAAATAAACATGCACGTAATAGGCAATATTCGTATTCTCACGGACGAGCTGGAACGAACACTCAATGGAGGCTCGTGCGGGGGAATTCGCTAAGAACTATTTAGCATTAGAAAAGATTCCCCCGCATGCATGAGCCTCCATTGAGTGCTCGTTCCAGCTCGTCCGTGAGAATACGAATATTGCCTATTGCATTTGAAATTTAGTCGATTGAAGGTCCCAGCACATGGTGAGGGATTTGACACAGACCTTGAGCAAATTATGACACAAAAATTCAATTGACTAGTGTATTACTGTCATGTGCAAAAATACATTGATCAAGTACATGTAGGCATTTATTGTGCTCTTCAGGTGCACTAGAGAAAACTATAAACTTGAAGACCACACAAGATGTTATATGTGAACCAGATGCAATTCTGAGGTTTATTGTAGCGCTATCAGACACTGGACCTGATCAGTCATCACCATTACTGGGCTACCAGCAGAAGATATGGACTAGACATTCGACCCAAAAGGTATCAGTCAGAGTATTAAGTTCTGGGCAAACTATAGATGTTTTGCACCATCACACAGGCATGGAAATAATTGGGAACGACTGCAGAATAACCCACCACAGCAAGTAGACTTTATTCATGTCAACGCGTCATCGCGTCAACGAGTAGACTGCGGTTGCTTGTAGAACGAAGGTAGTAATATATAGAGAACACTTTATTCATGTCAACGCGTCAACGAGTAGACTGCGGTTGATTGTAGAACGAAGGTAGTAATATATAGAGAACACTATTCATGTCAACGCGTCATCGCGTCAACGAGTAGACTGCGGTTGATTGTAGAATGAAGGCAGTAATATGTAGAGTACACTTCATTCATGTCAATGCGTCATCGCGTCAACGAGTAGACTGCGGTTGATTAATATATAGAGAACACTTTATTCATGTCAATGCGTCATCGCGTGAACGAGTAGACTGCGGTTGATTAATATATAGAGAACACTTTATTCATGTCAACGCGTCAACGAGTAGACTGCGCATTGCCAGAAATTCGAGACATGGTTATTGCGCAACACATATTGACCCCTGTTCACTGTGTGAAATGGGTCGTGAAAATTTACAGAGAAATGTATGGGATCCTAAACATTTTCCTTATTTCTCATGAAATACGGTACAATCATAAAAATGTGCGATCGAGGCATTATTTCTACAGATATTATCAATTCAATTCAAAGCAATTCAAAGCCAAGTAGTACACTTTGATGATTCCTTTCTTTGATTTTAGAGGATGCATAAAAAGTCGCATTTATTTACAGTGGACATTAAACGATTTCCAGTAAAAACATGCAGTCATAACAGTTTATAAAATGTATCTGCTGCAAATCTACAACCTTAGAAAAAAATGTGCGCACGAAGAGTTGAACACATAAACAAGACCTACCGTATTCTTCCCTTCTGATGTCCCAAAGTTCATTTTGGATGATTCCTTTTCCTTCTAGAAAACTCAGCTTTTCGACAAGAAACCTCAGACTCCATATTTGCACGCTAAAACCTGTAATATTGCTCGTCTTGAGACTGCCATAACTCTGACCACAAGTGACCAAATTCAATAAACATGGCACTGAGCTTTGGAAACCTTGTTCTGTACTCTAGAAACTGCAGTGTTTGTTTAAACAGCTAGCGGTTATTCAAGCTAATTTGTCCTTTTGGAAAGTAGGTCCTAAACGGACCAAAAGAGACGAGTCTGCGATAAAATTCTGGTGAGCGGTGTTACCCAATTACGTGTTAGTACTTTATGTATCCTGCGTTATAGTGTCCCAACGTACCATTATGCTATGCCTACCATCCATATACTATCAGGCCTCAATGTCTTGAATTTCTGGCAATGGGTTGATTGTAGAACGAAGGTAGTAATATATAGAGATAATAGCAAGATTGATAATGGACGTTATGTCAATTTACAATTTTATTTCATTATTTCATTTTCAATTTCATTTATATGTTTGACCGTGACAACGCGTCGACGCGTTGACTGTCAACGTGTAAGGTAGATTACGTGGTAGGGTATTCTGCAGTCTAGCCAATAATTTATCTTACTTGGCAGGACATGACTTTTTGCAATTTTCAAACAACTGTCTTTTTTAAGTTTACTAATATCATAATCCAGGAGCTTTTTAGAAGAAAACCAAACAATACTATGGATTCAATTTGTTTATGTTTTGGGAAACATGTTATTGGTTAAGAGCTTGCATGGTCATTGGTCATTTTTTTGCTCAGACATGTAAAAAAAATGGGCTTGGACACCTTGTCCAAGCAAATAGAAAAGTCAGACATTTGCCGAATTTGGTCAGACATACATGTACGGACATACATGTACATGTATGTCCAATGTCTGGCAGCTATTTCCAGCCCTGATCACGGCCTTACTAGCAACTGTTGCTATGCTGCCATCCAGTCAGAGGTCCTTTTATAGTTACGGAGGTGTTAAGATCTGGAATGCCTTAGATAGCACACTTAAAGCATCAACTTCAGTTCCTCAATTTAAGAGAGCTCTTAAGTCTAAGTTACTAGCTTCTTATTATGACTGAATTCAATGTAATAGTGTTTAATCTTAGATATGATAGTTTTTACGCAATTTTATCAATAAGTATTTTAACAAATTTGTAGTCTCTCCTAGTTTAACGTACTTTAATTTATTTGTAAATATATGTTGAAAAGTCCTTCTGGGAACTTATAATTAAAGATATGTATACATGTACATGTACGTATGGCAGGTAGAACCAAAATGGCATACTGTTTGATTGAGCATGCCACTTCTTCCTCCAAGTACGTTGTACATGTATATGACGAAGACTGTGTGAAAATTAAGAGACATGGAAATTAAGTATTGCAGAATTTTTACATAAATCGGCTTGTCTATACTGAGATTGATGTATTTTAAGTGATTGCAACCAACCTTATCTTCGATAGGATTACAGTGTATCTGTGTAATTGAATACTTGGCCACAAATTCTTTAAATTAAGTAGTCACTAAACATATTTAACAATGAGCTCTAAACAATGAGTGAAGGTAAAAAGCTTTGAAACTAGATCTTAACAATGTATCTGAGCTGCACTCAGTGATGACTGAACTCTTTGGTCGAGTTCATGGTCAACAGTAACTGCTCCTCTCACCTGATATACATATTGCATCTTTCTGAAGAATCAATAAAAAGTTGTAAATTACTTATTATTTAGTTTTAAGATTATCTTCAAAAACATCCAAAAGTTTTGGTTTTGCATTGCCGCACCAGCTCATGTTTACTGTCTGAAATAAGACATGACTTCAATACAATAAAAATAAAATAAATAACATGTTAAATGTGCATGAGAGCGTGAAGATGGTGGACGTGTAAAATCGAGCTCCGCCGCTTGAACGAGAGATTTCAACTCGTAGAGTTAGTTATAGCCAATATGCCAAACAACAAAAAGCCTGATAAGAAACCTGAAACGAAAAGATCGAGAATGTCTAGCTCAGAAGTAGAAGAAAGCTTAAACGACGACAGATTCCAACACCTCGAAGAGCTGTTTCAAACTCAGTTCGGTGAGTTAAGAGCCGAGATTGTAGGATATAGAGAAGATACCAATAGTATTCTAAATGAGCTCAAACAAGAGGTCAAAGACTTAGAAAACTCACTAAACCTATCTTGGATAGAAATAGAAGAGTTAAAGAATGAGAAGAAGAACCTGGAGGAGAAAGTAAATGTAGCAGAGAAGGAAATTGGAAACCTGAAGACGAATTTGGCTCCACAGCTGGCAAAGAGAATAACCAAGCTTGAAGATTATTCCCGGCGCGAAAATCTGAGAATTTACAACGTAGAGGAGGGTGAAGATGAAAATTGCTTCGAAATTGTATCAGAGATATTCGAGGTTGTTGGTGGAGGGGAAAACGTAGAATTGCACGCAGCTCATCGCTTAGGAAAACCGGAGACCAGCCCCGGAGCTCGCCCTCGTGTACTCATTACGAGATTTGTCAACCGACAAGATAGAGTTTTTATGTGGAAAAACCGTTTCAAGATGAAGGGAAATGATAAGCTTAAAACAGTGTTTCTGGACGAAGACTTGTCGCAAACCTCGGCCCTGATAAGGAAAACTCTTCGAAAAGCTAGAAAGGCCGCAATGGAGAAGTACAAATATGAGTCGAAGCAATGTCGTATCAAAGGCGAGAAAATAACGATTAATGGAGTTACTTACACCTATACTTCCATTCCAGATGAGTTTAAGTAATGTGGCTAGAGTATAAATATACTATATGTCTCTCTTTATGCCTTTTTTTTTGTAATAAGGTTAACCGCTATGAGTCGAAGTTCTATTATTTTTAGTTTCTATATATTAATTTGTTTTGTTTTTCGTATGTACCTGTTTTATTTATTGCTATATATTACTCATATTTTCGCTAATACAATATTGAGTTTGTTATTATTATATATGTTATGGCGAGTTCCATGAATTTTAGTTTAATTTCTCTAAATGTTCGGGGTTTGCGCGATTATACAAAATTTAGAAAATTATACAACTGGATAAGTAAACATAAAGGGAACTATGGTGTTACATTTTTGCAAGAGACGCATTCCTCTCGCGAGGTGGAAATTGAGTGGTCCAATAGAATAAAGGGAGAAATAATAATGTCTCACGGAAACTCGCAAAGTAAAGGAACAGCTATCATTTTTGGTGATAACTTAAATTATAAAATAATCTCTCAAGAAAGAGATGCAGAAGGTAGGTTTGTTATAGTTTTATGCGAAATACAGGGTCAAAACTTTCTATTAATAAATTCTTATGCCCCGAACACCGAGAATAGTCAGGTGGAATTTTTCAAGGAAATTTCCAATATAATTACTTTATTGGACTATCCAGTCGATACGTCTTTTATATGGGGAGGTGACTTTAACTTTATTTTTGATATAGATCTTGATTCTCATGGTGGTAATCCAACACTTAAAACAAGCTCGGTGGAAACGATAGATACAATTATGCTTGAATTTGATTTATGCGATATATGGAGGATTAGAAATCCATCGGTAAAACGTTATACATGGCGTGGTAAAGCACAGGGTTTGCGCAGTACTAAACAGGTGCTTCATCGTAGACTGGACTTCTTTCTCGTTTCAAATGAACTCCAGTCTACGATTGAGGATAGTGATATTATTATAGCCCCGGCAACTGACCACTCTGCGATTATTTTGAAAATTAAAAGTCTCGAGGAAGAAATGAAAGGCCGTTCTTTTTGGAAGTTTAATAACTCGTTAATTGAAAATAAGGAATTTGTAGCAGGGTTGAAAGAAGAACTGCAAATATTTAAAACTACTCTAAATCAAGAAGGGATATTTAACCCACAGTTAAGATGGGAGCTGATTAAATATGAAATACGGAAATATTCTATTAAGTTTTCAAAATTGTTGGCAAAAAATCGTAAAAGCTTATACCAAGATATTGAGAAACAGATTTCCGATATAGAGAAGGTTAAAGGATGGGAGTCGGAAGACAATAAAGTAGCAGAGCATGATAATTTGGTTAAAGAATTAGAAGGATTGAGTAATTATATAACGGAAGGTATTATTATCAGATCAAAAGCAGAGTGGTACGAGATGGGTGAGAAAAATACAAAGTATTTTTTAACATTAGAGAAGAGGAATAAGTCAAAAACGCACGTTAAGAAATTAATTAGAAGTGATAAAAGCGAGATTTCGAAACCTGATGAGGTACTTAAAGAGATAAAAAAGCATTTTGGTTTATATTTCCAACAAAAATCAGGAAAATCTGAGGCGCAGTGCATGGAATTTCTAGCTGAGTTGAATACTCCTCGATTAATAGAGGAAGATAGGGAAGCATGTGAAGGCGAAATTACTATTAAAGAGTGTTATGATAGTGTTAACCAAATGGGACCTTCTAAAACTCCAGGAATGGACGGATTGACGAAAGAATTGTATGTTTCTTTATGGTTTGAAATAAGCCATGATTTGGTCAACTGTCTGAACGACGGGTATAGAAATGGTTTGCTCTCTACTTCCCAAAGACAGATTATTTTTATTTTGCTTGAAAAACCTGGAAAAGATCATAGGTATATTGATTCTTGGCGCCTAATTAGTTTAATCAATGTAGACGTTAAAATTTGTAGTAAAGCTTTGAGCAATAGGATGATGCCTGTTCTCCCATTTCTTGTACATTTAGATCAGACAGCGTTTGTGAAGGGTAGAAATATAGAGGAGCCAATTAGAATTATTGAGGATATATTGTTTTACGCGAAATCTAAAAATATACCTACAATTTTATTTGCGGCTGATTTCGAAAAAGCATTCGATTCAATTGAACATTCATTTATAACTGCAGTGCTTAAAAAAATTGGATTTGGTGAGAGTTTTATTAAGTGGGTTAAAGTGTTGTTAGAAGGTAATCAGGGGTGTGTTAACAACAATGGTACAGCTACAAATTTGTTCCCCATGTTCAGGGGAACAAAGCAAGGCGATCCCATTTCACCGTACATTTTTATTTTGGTAATCGAGATTATGGCCTTAAAGATAAGAAATTGTGAGGAGATAGAAGGCATTGAGCTTCCAAATGGATTGAGCCGAAAACTTGTTTTATTTGCAGATGATACTACGTTTTTTCTTAAAAATACTCGTTCACTTGAAAAAACATTAGAAGTACTAGATAAATTTAGAGTATATTCTTCTTTGAAGATTAATTTAAAAAAATCAGAGATAGGGTGGCTGGGGTCAGGGTTAGGGTCAGGCAACGATAGTTATAAAGACTTTAAATTAGTTGATTTTGAGGACAGCGGCCTAAAGATTTTGGGAATTTTTTATTCATATAATAAGAAGTTAATCTATAGTAATAATCTACATCGAGTGTTGTGTAACTTTAAAACAATACTATCTATTTGGAGATCACGGACGCTTACGTTATATGGAAGAATACAGATTGTTCGTACATTAGCACTGTCTAAATTGTTGTATGTTTGCTCCAAAATACACGTATCTGAAGATTTTATCAAACTAGTAGAATGTGAGCTAAAGGATTTTATCTGGAATGGAAAAAAAACAAAAATCAAGTATCAAACATTAATTGGAAGTTACGAAGTAGGGGGTTTGAAAGTTCCAGATTTCTCATTGTTAGTTCGAGCAAACAGAGTAAAATGGGCCTGCTCTTTGTTAGGTAGCGAGAAATCCGCATGGAAAGATATTCCGTGCTCCTATTTAGAAAGAATAGGTGGTACGAAGGCTATAAGTGTTAACTTCGATAAGGAGAAAATCCCATTTGACATTCCAGATTTTTATAAATCTATTTTAAAGTGCTGGGCCGAATTTTGTAAGAAAGATTTAAAAACTATGGATTTGCAGGAGGTTCTTCAAGAAAGTTTGTGGAACAATGTTTACATAACAATTAATAAGAGATCAGTATATTATGAGAGAATGGCACGATGCCGTATAAATAGGATAGTTGATATGGTTAATGAAAATGGGGAATTTAAATGGGAGACTGTTAAACAAAAAGGGTTACAAGATAAGGATTTTATGAGCTGGGCGAGCATTGTGCACTCTTTGCCATATGATTGGAAAGTTCTTTTAAAAGCATCGATTATAACACATCAAGATATAATTGTGCCGGAGAAAGTTTTAAGGGTTGGTGAAAAGGATATTGCCATAGATAACATAAGACACACGAAGATTATATATCAATGTTTAATTGATAAAAAGTTTAAGTCACCTACTTCACAAGTTAATATATCTAAACGGATTGAACCAGGATTTGTAATTAATTGGAAGTCTGTGTATAACAAAATTTACACCACTTCAATTGATGCATATTCTAGGTTTTTTCAATACCGTATTCTAAATAATTGTTTATTTCTTAATTACGATTTGTTTCGCTTTAAAATTAGTAGTCATCCAAATTGTTCGTTCTGCCAAACGTATTATGAAACTATTGATCATTTTTTTGTTGAGTGTGTTGAGTCAAAAAACTTATATTTTGAAATTAGAACTTGGCTTGAAACTGTCAATATTAAGTTGCCAGAGTCCAATATAGTAAATATCATTTTAGGTGTAGATGATCAAGTTATAAATTATATAATTTTAGAATATAAAATGTGTCTTTATAAAGCTAGAGGAAAACAAATTCCGTCTATCACTCTTTTTAAGAACTTATTAAGATACTCAGAAAAAATTGAATTAAAAATCGCCAAAAAAAAAGAAATAAACTCCTTTCACATTATAAGAAATGGAACACAATTCTAATGGCAATAAATAAGTAATTAGAAAAACGTAGCGTAAATTTGAGTATGTTTTATAATTTTAGTTATTTTGTGTATAGTTTAGTGTTAGTAGATGTGTAATTTTGTAAAATTTATTAAAGAAAATAAAAAGAGGTTGTTAAAGACAAAAAAAAACATGTTAAATGCGGAATAATCTCAGGAAACATCTGGCCTGTCGCATCCCACACTTTTTGAGATTTGACAAAAAAAGCTTTCAGAAACTTCTTGCATTTGCCGATAAACTGAAACTGTCGAGGACACTTTTCTTTGATTTCGTCACTGGATTCTTTGGATTCTCGGTTTGTTTGTTATCAAGCAATATGCTAATGGCTCATTCCACAGTATTTTGGACATGAAGATCAGTTTTTTAAATGTTTTCCAACAGACCTAAAGTGTTCATAGAATTATAGCTAAGTGATGATAGTTTATTTTAAAATATGACTTTTTTGGTAGCAGGTCAACATTGATGCATAAATTATAATCAATTAAAATAAAAGCCAAAATGGCTGTTGCGGAGAGGACAAATCAATTACTTATTTATAAATTAAACAAAAAAAAAAAATCTTTCAAAACTTATCAGGACATAAACTATTCCTTGTTACTTTTAAAAAGCAGACGTTGTTACGTGCTGACTCTTTGCTCAGAGTCACACGGTAGACATTGTCCATTTGCTAAATGTCCCCTCCACAACATTTTCACACCTTAAAGTTTATATTATTAGTGGTCAAATAGTCATATTAGGTACACAGTATAGGAACTTCTGATTTATACCTGGAGGTATATGGCCTTGTGCACGGAGTTGGTGTACACAAGCTAACATAAAATTCTAATGCTACGTTTTATTATTTTTCTCAAAATCTAAACATCCTATAACCCTAGGACTTCAGAAAATAAAACTTCAGTCCAGGTGCACAGAAAAACGAGAAAAATACTTTCAAAAATGGTTTTATTTGAAAAAAAAAAAATTTGTTTGAATTCTGTCTGAAAAAGTTCGTCGTTTTCCACCCGATTTTTACTCCACATCGCAATGAATTTTTATCGTTTAAGAAATATCAGAGAAGAACATTTACAAATGTACTTTGAGGTGAAGTGCACTTGAAATTCACCACAAAACGTTGTGGTTTTCTTGTACTTTATGCTTTCTTGAAAAAAAGAAATATCAATCAAAAACTAGTGTCAGAAAAAAATCAATGTCGGAAAAAAACACTCGTTCCAAGTTTTCATCGAGTCTTTTTTGCCTTCGATCGCGCAAATCACGCATTTCGCGCCAATCGCACACTTTCTCCATCGCGCCCTTTTTCTATCGCGCCAATCGTGCACTTTTTCCATCGCGCAAATCGTGCCAGAGTTAGTAGATTGTAATCGTAGGCTGACATGTCTGTAAAATACAAACTTACGGTAACTCAAAATGTTCACCTTAAAACATAGCAGCTTTTTTGCTTGTATTTTATAAACTCCCAAGTACAGCTCTTGCGAAATAAAGCTGGTGAAATCAACCCTCGTTTTGTATCAAAGATTTCTCATTTGTGGTGTTGCATGATACTTCCAAAACTTAACGTCTTTGTTTCCAAAGAAAAAAAACACTTCCTCTGTTTAGCCTGAAAAAAAAATAAACTAAGCTCGATTTACATAAAGACTGCGAGCCCATTCAACCCCTGTGGGAATTCTTCAAAGTTGGAAGTTGTAAACAACTCCTGAAATTAGTATTGTGACATCACAGCAGGGCTTGAAATTAAGGGAAAAAAGGAGGCATAATTTTACGCCCAGCTTAAAAATTTTAGGCGTAATTCTCCAAAATTTAGGCGTAAATAATTGTGCATTAATTAGTAGCTGAAATTTGTATGTCATAGGAAAAGGGTAAAATTTGTTTGTTTTTTTATGTTGCAAATCATTTGCTTTTTTTGTAATAAACATTCGACTTTAAACTCATTGAGTTCAATATCGCTTTTTTAAACAAGACAGAGAAAGACAAAGGCGTGGCAGCCTATTTTCCATGCGGTCACGCAAAGTTTCGCAGGAAGCCATGCAAGTGTTTAAGTGTAACGTACATGTCTAGGCTGAGCTAGGCTGTTAAAACATCTATCGCGCCGGCTTTGAGACAAATAGAGCGGCAAGCAGAGACGATTTATCTCATCTTTCTACAAAAAAATTGTTTGCATTTTACTACCATTTGCAAGCAAGCGTTTAGTGTAAACTTTTTTGTCTGTTGTTTCAAGTTTGAAATGCAAGTTTACTAATTACGCGGCGACGTTTGGCGTGTGAAGTCTGAACTTTTAACCGCAAAATGTCAAAGTTTGACAGCTCCTGTAATGTAAACTATTTTCCCGCATCAAACAAGTTGTTTTGCATGACAAAAGGTTATTTTTGCATGACAAAACCTATAGATAGGAGCTGTCAAACTTTGACATTTTGCAGTTAAAAGTTCAGACTTCACGCGCCAAACGTCGCCGCGTAATTAGTAAACTATGCGTTTCAAACTTAGTAGTAATTTTTTCAAAAAAATAAGATAGTTTTAGAGATTTGGAAATAAGACTTGTGTTCCGATAATTTTTACCTTTGTAAGAGGACACCTAAGTGGAAAACGTTACGTGTAAAACGAAAAAATCTAGGCGTATTTACGCCCGTATCGGGCGCAATTTTGAGCCCTGCACAGACAATTTAGATTGGCACGTGCAAAAGATCAAAAACTTGAATGAACTTCCTCGCATTGACAGTGAATTAAGACGGTCGATCTGTGCACATTTTAAGGCCGATTTCCATCGGATCATAAAGCAATAATCAAATTTCTGACAAAGCCGAAAGAGACTAGCCAATTTGTTGATTATACGTTTAAGTCATAATCTTGTCATTCAACGCTAACACTCAAATTTAAGTGATAAAATGAATAGTTTCGCATTGATGTAAATATATTTTATTGGCAAAGTGATAGCAAAAAGTGCAAAAAAGGCAAAAAGTGTGCGATGCAAAGAGTGCACGATTTGCATGATTTGCAAAATGGCGATTGTGCATGCCGATTGGCGCAATTTTCACGATGAAAATTCCCCCTGAAATTGAGAGGTTTTGTTACGCTGCTTTCGCGTTTTTTTTTCTGTTGAGAACAGTTGATATTTTTATTCTCAGCGCCACGTTCTTGACCCTCTTTCGAAGATAAAGATTAACATTCGAGAAACTACATCAAACTAAGGTCAAAGTGGTGGGAATTTAATAACATTCAATTAAATAACGACAAAGTTACAGCAATTCTAAAACAAATTTTGTCTAAATTTTCTCCATTTTCGTCGTGTACACCAACTTCGTGCGCGAGGCCATATTGTACTCTATTGTAAAGTTCCTGGGCTCTCCATTTAAAGGTTTAAATATGTTGCAGAGGGGACATTTCTGTTGTGGAGGGGACATGTTCTATTAGAGGTGCATGAGTCTAAATTATATTCAAATGTGTAAGTAAAATTAGTACTGTAACAATTAAAACAAGTTATTATAGTGTTTCTGTATTCATGTCTAATTATAGTAAGTAACCCAAGACACATTTAAAATTTAACAATAAACCTTTCCTGTAAATTCTAGTAAAACCACAGGTAGTCCTAATAGTCCATGAGCCGAGGCACTTTTTAGTACCACTCGAGGGGGCAAATGCTATCATACATTTTCTGAAAGCTATTAACCTGCAGATCAAGAAAATATATGATAGCCTTGTCATATTTGTAGCTTAAGGGTGTCACGTGACCTTAAAGTCGAACTTTACGCATAATGAGCTGACATATACCATCAACTCTTTATTTATTCATATCTTTTTTGACTTTTAATGTAATGATGTTGTTATAGTTGCAAACAGTTGGTTTCACAATAGGCTTTATTGCATGCATAAAATCCTATTAATATTCCTCATTGGGGTCACGTGACAATGACGTCATTTTCAAAAAGAGCTGAAAATTTAAGGTAAAGAGAAATAAAGTGTTATAAATAACCAATAAATACAAATTTCCAATTGTAAACAGTAAAGCTACATTAAACTAAGTATTATAACTAAACCTGGCCATTTTTTTTTCTATAAATTTGTTATATTATCGCGAATTTACAATATTTATGTAAACCGGAAGTAGTTTTGGGTACCCTGTGGTAAAACAGAAAATATGGATATTTCGGAGTTTTTCATCTTTCGAAACAAATTCCTTAAATTTAAGATATGTTACATCGGTTTCCATATTATGAAAGTCTTTATATAAGAGCCATCGAAATCGCAAGTTATGTTTTATTTCTTCTACAGAGCGTCAGTGACCATCTCGTGGCCAGTCTCGTGAAGTATATTTGTATTGTGATGTTAAAAGAGTGCCAAATATCTTATAACTGTTTTAACAAAAAGAGGTTTACATGAAGCAGTTTTGTTTATAGTTATACAAATTATTGATTCAGAACATTTCTATGATAAACTTACAGGTCTTCTATGTCTGTTTATTACGGTTATTTTACAGAGAAGTCAGTGTGTTATGAATGTTGTAATTCTTATTATTTCGGTATTTGATAGGCAACATTTGTGTAATATAGTCCAGTTTTGTTTATAGTTCATACAAATTATTGATTTAGGCAGGAGCCTATTACCAGGAGCGTCCATATATACTATACCCGTGAGTCAGCGTATGAGCGGTTTGAGCTATTTTTAGAACATGTTTCCCGGGTAACTGCCTTCTGACTCTGCTGCGATCGTGCATATGCTTGCCGTAATTATCGAGATTAAGAATGATCTATTGTTCTTTGAGGGTGATTTTACTAACGCTGCATTGTCCTGACTAATATAATGGTTTGATTGGATTCCGAAAGTGTGGGCACGTGAACTCCCGTGAGATCTGTTCTAAATATAGCTCAATCCGGTCATACGCTGACTCACAGACCTAGTATGGGAGATGGACCCTCCTGGTAATGGGCTCCTGATTTAGGACATTACTATGATAAACTTGATGGTCTTTTAAGTCTGTTTTTTCGAAATGAACCTGAAAAAAATGTGTAATCAGAATAGGTCTCTTGATTTCAGAGAAGCGAAAACAAGGGAGGGAGGACGTGCACAATAATATTACAAAGCGCTTCCGAACAGATACACGGCAGAATGCATAATACATTGCACAAACGACCTTGACAGTCAGAGCTTGTCTAAATTAAAAGACATTGAATCATGGCGAACATTGGTAAAGGCAGCACAAATTAGAGATCATAAACCGCTTCTTGACATCGCAGCTGCTACAGATGAATCCGAAATCCCAAAAAATTGAATATCATCGTAAGTGTCGCAGCATTTTTACCATGAAAAAGTCCTGAGATTGAGACAAGCACTTCATGGCCCCCAAAGCCATCAGAGTTGCAAGAAAGTGCTGTCGATATCCCCGATTGTCTAGGAATGTTTTTTTTTAAGACGTACACTCCCTGACTGGTAACCTAGACATGCAGCAAGACACATCTTCTAGGGTTAAACGTCTCATCAATTCCTTTGGCCAAGACTGTGTGTATGGGGTAAGCTGTAGGAAGCAAAAAAACCCAAAGCACATCTTACTGCCTTATGCAATTAAGTCTCTAACCAACAACGTAGAGCTGATACAAATTATAAATCGCTGCAGCCATGGGCTTTCCTACTCGCAGATCGAAGAGATTGACACAGCCTTGTGCTTACACAAGATGGCTAGATCATCAGATGGGAGTGTTCCACTTCCAGAACATATCCAGCCATTTGTCCGCACAACAGTGGCTTGGGATAATATCGACAGGTTAGAGGAGACGCTTTCCGGTACATGGTGGCACCTCTCACAAGGTAAACGGAATTTCTTTACAGGCAAAAGTGTTTAGTCCACAACTCCCACCCGATCCTGTTGTCGTGAAAGAAAGAAAAACGAAATGTAGAGCTGCCTCCATTATTGCTCCCAGTATATAATGCTGGTGCCCGTGTTGGACCTCCTGCGCGAAAATATGTAGAGGTGACATCTGTAGAGGTATTACAAAATGCTTGGAAGAAGAATCTGCTGTGGGTGTTTACCCATCTACATGAAGCCGACAATCAGAGGGTTAGCAGCTGAACAGGGTTTAATATTTCCAGTCATGATGATGTAACTGTGTCCCAAGATAACGTGGGATACCTTCCTTCGATAGATGCACCAGCAACTAATCTATCAACTATTTATGAGGTACTGCTGCAGTCGGTCAAGATAAAAGATGCATTAGCTCTAAAATGTATCCTTGTTTTTGACCAGGCACTTCATGCAAAAGCTGCAGAAGTCATCTGGAAGAGAAGTGATCAGTTTCGGGACATTGTTCCTAGGATGGGTGTGTTCCATACAATATGCACATTGCTCTCCATTATTGGAAAGCGATTCCAAGATGCTGGATTTAGAGACCTTTGTATAGAATCTGGAGTAATTGCTGAAGGTTTCCGGAGTCCTAGACGGCCGTCTGTCCGATTTCATAAGCTGATGTACGAAGTACTTCTCCACCTTGCGTGGAAAGGCTTCCAATCGTGGTTGCAAGTTTGCCATGGAGACAATATACAACTGGTAGAAGATGTGGTTAACGATTTGGAGGGCCTTCGCAACAGCGTTTGTAAGAAGGAATTGGAAGAAGACATTGTTTGCTCTATAGAGCTATTTGACGTCTACCTAGATTACCTTCGTTGTGAGAATGGGAACCTTAATTTCAGCCTTCTGGATGTCGTACATCGACATGGAGGGCTTCTGAGAGGTTCCAGAGCGGGAGATTGGAATTTACATTTGTCATGTATCAGAGCAATGATACCCTGGTGTTTTGCATATGATAATCTGAATTACGCAAGATACTTATCAGCCTACATCGAGGAGATGTCCTACCTCGACCAAGAACATCCTGAGTTTTTCGGTTGCCATTGGTGCAGAAAACCCATTCGGAAGAATTCCAGTTGATCAGGCATGTGAAGAAACTGTCAATAAAGACACTCAAAGACCAGGAGGCACAAAGGGATTCAGTTTGAAGCCGGGAGCAGTCAGCAGATACTACATGGTTGCTGAGTACAGGAGCATATTTCCTAGACAACTCATGAGAGACATGTTGGATTTGAAGTCCCACTTTAGCCATGCAGATCTACAACGTACTAGAATACGTAGCTAAGGATGAAGCAGATGTGAAGTCACTGTTGGAAATGTTGGAGAGTAATTGGATCGACCCATTTTGCAGTGAACAACAAGACCTTGTGTGTCTCTCTACAGGGAAGGTTGCTCCATCTCACGTTGAGGCAGATTTGCTTCATGCCAGAGATACCGGAGAACGAGCCTACAGAGAATTTAGCGACCAGAGACTTGAAAGCTGTCCACCCGAACATAAGTTCCACGATAAGATGACAAAATAGAAGTTAAAAACGTTCAGCTAGCTTGACAAGAAGATGTAAGTTCGCAAAGAAAGTGGTAAAGACATCATCTTGAAAGCAGATCGCATCTTATTTGGGCAAATGATCGTGATAGATGAGAGCAGAAGCCTCAAGATGAGGGATGTTTTAGCGCATCCTCTTGGACCACTGCCATGGTCACTGGCAACGTCAGACGGTTCGTTAAGAAAAGCTATCAAGGCTGCACTCGCTAAAGAACTCCAGAAGAATGTTCCTCCAGCTGAAAGAATCCCTGGACCATGTGCATGCATCATCGATGGTATGAGTGTTGTTCAAAGCCTCAAGGGTGATCACAAGACATTTTCAGAAGTTGAAGATGATCTTCTCTGCAAGGGCCTTCATGAATGTCCCGACAGTGAGCGGATTGATATCGTCTTTGATGTTTACAGGCTGGATTCCATAAGGCAAAACAGAACGACTGTTTCTGGGATGCAATACAAAAATATTACTTCTGGACACAAAGTACAGCAGTGGAGAAAGTTCATAGCCGATCCAAGCAACAGAGTGGAAGCAAGACAAATACAGGGCAAAGCTACAAGGAAAAGTCTTGTTTGTCATTGTGAGGAAGATTGTTCGGTAAGATAACCACAGACAAGGTAGAGAAAGCAGACGACCTGAAGTCGACACAGGAGGAAGCAGACGCACGTCGCTTCTATTCCATGCAGATCACGCTGCTACAACAGGTTACAAGTCAATCGTCATTGCATCAGAGGATACAGATGTCTTTGTACTTTGCCTTGCCTTCAACAGTACTATCCCTTGTTCTATGTATCAGAAATGTGGTACACAAATACGAACAAGGTAAAGTTGGTGCAATTAGGAATCTCGAGTGCAACCAGTCATCACAAGAAATAATGCAGCAGCTAGGAGTGCAATCAGAACTCTCTGAGGAGCTTTTCTGTCATTTACACAAATTTACCTGTCTGATGTACAGTTCCAACCCTGGCACTGAGGATGTCAACGAGCTGAGGTACAGGCTGATTTGTGCCAGGAAAGGTGACCTTGACTCGAATCAACTTCCTCCTTGTGCTGACTGTCTGCATAAGCACTGTCAACGCGCCAACTACCAGGCAAGAATATGGCGACAAAGTCTTGTCGGATGCCCTGACGTTCCATCACCGGTTGGATCAGGCTGGTGTCGGATGGTGCTGATGATGCTAAAGTCTTGCACTAGACTGGATGGTTGTTGACCCAGCTCCAAAAGCTGTATTGCAGCTATTGTCCTGCAGATGTGTGTGCTCATGCAAGCTGCCTGGTTGTTCGTGTCTAATGAATGGACTGAAGTGCAATGACATGTATGTGCAAACTTAAGGATTGTCAGAACTGCTCAAACGAGGACAGTGATAATCTGAAAGTCATAGATGACGATTATGAAGATAAGGAGTGATTTCACAATATAATGTTACATATCACAATTGATATACATGTATTTCCCAGTAGGTTTCTAGCTACTCGTGTATGAGGTCTAGTGTTACCTACTGTCGATAGGCAGAGAGCAGATATAACTGATAATGCCAACTTTCGGAATAGCATCGATATAACGTTCGATATAGCACCCAAAAGAAATAAATTGACTCCTGACTTAACTTAATCAATGGCTCTTAAAGAAATACAACGACTTCAATAGCATTGACACTGTTGTTGCATGTCTTACATTGAAGAAATTTGCTTGGAAAGATGAAAAACTCTGAAATATCCAAATATTCGGATTTAGCACAGGGTACCCAAAACTACTTCCGGTTTACAAAAATATCGTAACATTCGTGATAATATAACAAATTCAAAGAAAAAACAGGTCAAGTTTCGTTATAAGACTTAGTTTAATGTAGCTTTACTGTTTACAATTGGAATTTTGTATTTATTGGTTAATTATAATATTATATTTCCGCTTTATCTTTAATTTGTACCTCTTTTTGAAAATGACGTCATTATCACGTGACCCCAATGAGGAATATTAATACAATTTTACACATGCAATAAAGCCTATTGAGAAACCAACTGTTTGCAACTATAACAACATCATTACATTAAAATTTAAAAGAGATATGAATAAATAAAGAGTTCATGGTGTATATCAGCTCATTATGCATAATTTTGAGTTTAAGGTCACGTGACACCCTTAAGCTACAAATATGACAGGGCTATCATATATTTTCTTGATCTTCAGGTCAATAGCTTTCAGAAAATGTATGATAGCATTTGCCCCCTCGAGTGGTACTAATTTGCCATTTTTGGGCACTCGGCTCATGGACTATAACTACAATGTACATGTACAGTTTAATTTGTATGAGTCTGCTTGTGCTAAATATAAATAACAGCAACTCAACTGAAATCAACTAAAAAATATTTTTATATGTATGAAACTTTTCACCATCATTTGAGATTTTTAATCCATGTTTCCCATTTGCTGTCACTTTTCTCTTTTTCCCATTTGCTGTCACTTTTCTCCTCTCTGCTAAAACATCTGCCGACAGCTTTTTTACAATATGATTTATATGGCTTTGCATAATTCGAATAATTTGCTGTCATTTATTTTAACTTGTACATAATTTAACAGTACTTAATGTACTTGCAAAGAATGCTGGGAAATCCTATACTGAGCATATGCAGTAGGAGGCAATGAATTGTGGGTAATTACAATGACGTGCTCTGATTTAATATGGCTTCTCTGTAGGGTTATTTTGATGTTCATTAATGCTTTGTTGATGAATTACTATGTCCTCTAATACAGAAAGGAGTAAAATTAAATAATATAATAATGTATAGTGTGGACAAAATGTCCCCTCTGCAACGTCCCCTCCGCAACAGGTCACAGTCTAAATGAAACCAGTTTTGATAAGAATATAGCAAATGCAGCTGGCAATTCCATGTTGTGGACATTACATTCAGAGACCAAAAATCAGATTACAAATGCTTCCCAAACTTAATTTAAAATAGCTGTGCTGCTTAAATTTATACATACATGTAGCACACCTTAGGTGGGCCTCTCTATTTTCAATTTAAAAAATTATAATTTCCTATCATTACTCTTTTTTAATTAATATCTAAATGTCTACTTAACAGAAGGTTCAGCATGTTTACAGATCAAAATGTTCACTGACTTCTGGTGAAACAGACTCTTAAAGCCTACAGAGTAGCTCAAAAACTAAACAAACTTCTTATACATTATTTTTAAGCCACTGGTAAACCTTTTATATGTCAATTTGTTCAGCTACAGTGAAAGGACCTATTCCAGAGAGGGTTACAGGCCCATAGAAGACACATGACTTGTGGACCTTGTCAATGTACACAGGGTATCCAAAAGACACAGGGTACCCAAAAGCAAAAAAGCATAATTGCCAAAGGCCTGTCTGGACTTCACATTTATAGCATACAAATCCAGAAATCATGCTTAGTGCTTGCAAAACGTGCTGACTGAAACATTAATGTGCAAAACCTTAAATATATTTTTTATTAATTCTTTAATTACAATCAAAATTATTTCCTTTTCAATAACAAAATTCCCCTCCATAACAATTTTTCCCTTCCGTAACACTTTTTTATTTTGCTGTATCTCAGGAAAACTAAAATCAAACAGATGCTAATATATCTCATCTGTAGACTCACAAATTAAATTGGCAGGAATAAAAGTGGCAAAGTATTTGGACTTAACATGACTGTAACTGCAATATACTAATTTATGTACCTCATATTGTTACGGAGGGGAAAATAGCATATTGGTTGAAATCTCTAATCCTGATAAAACATTTTTCCAAAAGATTTCTATTACGTTACTGTTAAGAGTGACTGGTATGTTATGTGCATCAGCATAGAATGCCTTTATGTAATCTATGTGTTTGTAAAAATAGAAAGGAAAAAAAATTCCCCTCCGTAACACAATTTATCCTTTTTTCAAAATCAGTGGTATTGTTTTTCTTTTGGGTGACACTGGAATGAAAATAAATCTTTATATCATAAGGTTTGATTATCCAGCTACTAGAAAAAGTAGTTTTTAGACCACAACATAACTTCCAAAAGCAATTTATGGCCAGTGCTTACTTTCTTTTGGTTTGGTGTAGTATTTATTAGTATAGCTTCGTATTTCTTTTAAATGCTAATTTATGGAAATTTACGAACCTTACATGTATATTCGGTAGATGTTCTCGCAGATAAGCCGCACCCCCGATTTTAAACGAAGATTTTGGGTGAAATGGTGCGGCTTATCCGTGAGTGAATACAGTATGCTGTATTACCATTTATTATTATGCAGCTATTAAAGGTGTTCCTATTAAATGGTGTTCCTATTAAATTACATTTTTTTATAATACTGCATAATGCCTAATATTTATCCCCTGATATTGTGTAAAGTTGGTTTGTTCTAGAGACCTGAGTCGGCAATGCTAAGTTGATCAGTTGTAAACTTGTGTACAATAAAGTCTGTCATTGAGTAATTCTCGGTTCCATTACAATTATAATATGGATTCTACTTGTAAGTGTTTCTTGTTGTACATCATCTATGTTTACATTAAGATTCTTTTATCATTATCTTAAGATGCTGATCGGTCTGTCGAAACTTTCAGCTTCCATGAATTTAGTATGTTTGAAATTCAATAAATTGTAGACCTAATGCTAAAATGTAATATTAAAGGGGCTGGGTCAGCGCTCATTCGTTACCAGTCTATCGCACGGCCAAAGGCAAAATTTGATTTCCGACTCCGGGAGTACGAAATCAAACCTCCCTCCGAAGGAACCTTTCAGGAATCCATTTCCATCGCTCTTATTTCGAACCTCTAAAACATTTTTTTTGCAGGAACGTTTTGTTTAGCATTCATTCTAAATGTAGAGTATTTCATTTTTACATTTTTTGTTTGAAATTCTGATGAATAAAGGCTCTGGAGGAAGGGGAGGTAAACGAGTCGGGGCAGGAAGAAAGAAAACGCCTGCCTTGAGGCAATTGACGAAAAAAAAAAATGACCGACACTGGAAAGGCCAACATGCTGCTATATACTTAAGCAAACAAATATTCAAAACCTGGCGGGAGCTAAAGGCCAAGGAACTTTTGGTAGTACTTCAAGAGTAGTTGATTGAGATTGTTGCCACACGAAACGTTTAGTGTTTGACTCAAGGTATAACAAAAAGTAACGCCAGAAGATAAATAACTTGCCAAAAACCTTTTGCTAAAAAGCAATGTTTTATAAAACGGACAAAATGAAAGAAAAGAAAGAGTTTATTTTGCGACTTTTCTGAGCACAAGCCAAAACACACCAAAGCCAAGACAAACTCACCAGCCAAAACACACCAAAGCCAAGACAAAGGACAACCCGAACTCACCTGAAAACGTTTTCCAGAATCAAAACAAGGTAATAAAACATACCTGAAATTTAGCTGAACCTGCTACTTTGTCGGCTCTTCAAAAATAATTATTTATAGGAAACGGCGAAGTTCGAGCCAAGCTATCTCACTGACTTTATTCCAGCGAAGCATTTATAAACACTTCACGAACGAACCAAGGCTTCACAACAATTATCATGAAAGGAGGCGAATTCCAACTCTCTTTACAAGTCTTTAGAACTCCAAACGATGGGAGTTTTCCGTTCAGCAAGGCAAGGAACGACGACTAAATTTGAAAACCGTCCGTTCAGCGATCAAGTCAACACGGGACCAAAACCATGTTTCGCAAAATGTTGACGATTTTCACAAGAAATGGCGCCAGATTGTCCTAAGCGATGACAAGTAAACAATCCCTAGTATTACATTTGACGAGGTGAAGAGTTTTTGTACACATTTAGCCGGACTTTCATTGCTGTATTTTCGGATAAATCGAGGTGAACTTCCGTAACTGAATTTTACTTTCTTACACAAAATCTACCCGCTAACATTGAAAGGGTTTCAATCTTACCCTCAACCAATCAGAAATGAGCTCTCGTTGAACTGACCAATCAGACACAATGCTACTGTTGCTTGCGAAAGAAACCATTGCGATCGCAGAATAATTTTGAATATTTATGATATGCTAATTACCTCAAGAGCATACTTACTGCGCACGGGCACCAGGTGACCCAGCCCCTTTAAGTGATTTTTCGTTTTAATCGAATGTTGCCATTTTATCTTTGCCTTACATTTCATGACAACCTGAATCGGAGGCTGCTTCTGCAAATAAGAGTAGTAAAAATATTACCTTGTAATTTTCATTGCTAACTTGACTTGGATTATTAAAATTTGTTTTTTTGTCAACTGAAGGCAAAAATTGGTATCATGCAACTTTTCTGTCATTTGAGCATGTGGGTGGGGCCACTATTGTAAAAGTTTGTATTGTTTCAATATTTTACTGGCCAAAAATGGGTTGTGTCCAAGCAAAATTACATTTGACCGGACAGCATATCCGGCGCCTACCCTTTAGTTATTTCAAGCCCTGATATTACATATGACTTTTTATGCGCAGAGCTCTATTTATAAAGCCATATGCATGTACATTATGTACATGTTCAGTATAAGGAACTTGTCTGGCAGATTACATGTACAATGTAATTGAACTGGTTTTGCTGATGCAGCCATAGCAAACATGTACATGATGTTGTTAATACCACATGCTTAATACATTGTTGTACTTGTATACATGTACACCATTAGGATGTAAAGAGTGTTCAACCTGAAGGTCCACTGCTTAGCACAGACAGCCACAAGCTAATGGAACTGGCTCGTTTGGAAGGGCATTATGTGCATTACTCCAAGTAAGGTCATAAGGAAACTTTGTACACAAATATCAGTATCACATTTATTATTCACCAAGCCATTGAATACAGGGTTGTACATGTACGTGTATACGCATACTAAACAATTGTGAAATATAAAAAGAAGTTATGCACATCTGTGACGTCATCATTTTACAATGTACATTTGTACAAATGTATGTTGCACGTAAAAGCCTTTTCAAGATAGTACCTTTACAGTGTAAAGGAATGTCAAAGAACAGATCTAGATAAAATGCATATGAAGCATGTTTTCATGATCATTAATTGAAATACTGTAATGATGTTCTTGTTTTTCATGAGTTTTTTACATTAGTAAAATGTAGTCAGTAGTCCTACCATATCATTTTATAGTCGTAATATTTTCGGCTGAAGCCATTGTCAATATTTGCAGCATGCATCTTGATAAGAAGCCCCCCTCTTGAGTTTGGTAAAGTAATCTCGAGAAGAAGCCCATCTCGAAATGAAGCCCATCCAAGGGTCCTAAATAGAAAACAAGCCCATGGGCTTCTTTTCGAGGTATATATGCACTTAAATCCGTTGTACACTTGTCTACTAATGACAACATTAATCACTCAAAGAACAAATCAGTCACTCTGTGCGGCCATGCACTGCAGATTGTGAATACCAGGGCTTTCAATAACTTTTTAGGCAACTGGCAGTCCTGACATTAGAGGCGGTGGTTAACCTAGTAAACTTTACTCAACACTTAACAAAAAAACGCAACGATCGTGTGAAGTAGCCGGCAGTAAGAAGCAAAGTAACTGGTGGTTTATTGCCGGTAGCTGCCTTCTACTGAAACCCCTGGAATACTACTGAAATTGATATTCCCAGTAATGAAACAACTTAATGAGCAATTGCAAATAAAGCCCAGAAAATAATATGAGGCTTTAATAGGATTCAAACCCATGACCTCTGCAATATCAGTGCAATGCCTACCAACTGAGCTACATTTGTATGACCCTTATTGGGAGCAGGTCAAGAGTGACATCAATTTACGTGATTGTTTTTGTATACCAGGTGACTACTGAAAGAATTAAAATGAATATGAGATGAACTGATAAAACAATTGCTGTACCATGTTTTGTTATTAGTGAATTACATGTATTTACATGTAGTTTAATTTAAATCAATTTTTTTGCACTTTATATATTTCCCCTTTGCGATTATCATAACTAAATAAATGAATAAATAAATAAAACCTAGTTACAATTTAAATGTGAAAACTACTTTTAATTATCAAACTCTTTAATAATTCATGAAGCAAAAACAAAGGAAATTAATAAAACATCAGTCTGATTTACATAAACTTTGACTGTGATTTTCTTGGCCGAAGTAAGTCGTATCACCTACATCTAGACGTTTGATAAGTGTGATAAAGAATTTGTGTCCAATCTTTGTGGGATTTACAATGTACAAACTCTCGCTTTCAGCTTGAGTTTGTAAATCCCATGAAGATTGTCCACTCATTCTTTATCTAGTACTTAAACTACACTGAAAATAAACTGCAGAGAAAAAATGGTGGGTGGGGGAGGGGGGGGGGGGGACACTTGTATGATAACAACAACAACTTCAAACAACAAGTATTTATTAGCACCTTGTACGACAAATGGTACATGTACATCAGTTTGACACTAATAATCGTAGATAATATATATAACTATAAACCAAATACAGTAAGAGCTAGCCGGTCTTACATGTAATATAATTATTTATAATAATAATAATAACATAGGTTCTTAAATCTCAATGTGCTTACAAATGTCTGATACAGTAACTACAGTTATTTACAGCAATAGATAAACATATTCATGAATAATTTTTTTTGTTTACAATCTAATGTGGATATAAAACTAAAAACTAACAAATGTAAGCTACTTTCAAATAATAGGTCTTAAGAGCAGATTTAAATTCAGAAACAGATTTACAGGACTTTATACAGTCTTGAGAATAGATTTAGAATATTTATGAATCAGTAAATGGGTACATTGTAGGTATGCATATGTGTGGCTTTAGGGTGAGCCCAGAACCGGACCTGGTTTTCAGAGAAAAAAATTGATCAAAAACTCAGATTTCCAATAATTGTGATTTTTACAAAAAAAAAGGTTTTCGCCCTGTTTGATTATTCTGAATTTGTCTATTACAGTTTATAACAGAAATGTAGGTTTAGTAGGAGCAATGTTTCATACATGTATACCAAAAACTATGTCCAAAAAAGAATCAATATTGATGGTGAAATACCAAAAGGAAGTTTTCAACCGGATTAGTAAATGGTTCTGTTTGATTGACAGCAGATCATTGATATATCACAAGTGGATCATTCAGCCGTAAAGAAAGTGCAGGAAAGCTGGTACATACATGTACACATGTATTCATTTGATCTACGAGTGTTTACATTTATTGCGAAACGTTTTTTCCACACATTCAATAATTCCATCGGTTGTTGGCCTTACAATGTAACTACATGTATGTATTCCAAAAAGCAAGCAGGATGCCCTAGGACAACAAAGAAACAAGAAAAACAAAACAAGGCCAAAAATGCATTAGAGAAAAAGAGATTGAATCTTTGTAAAATCCGACATTGAAGGGTTCAGGCAGAGTTGCAAAAACCTGAAGATGAAGGAGCGTTGATAGGAACCACTAGCCAAAAGAAGCTTTTTTCCAAGAAAGCTCAGATGGAAACAAAGTCTGACGGTGACTCTGAGTCGTTAGAATCCAACACCACAATCTCTGCAAATTGACCTAAGCATGTATTGCCGTGTTGTTTCAGACAGCTGCCTTATCGGTGGCCCTCAGGGGCATTCACCTTCGATTTCATTGACCTTTCTTTGCCTTTTATAGATGTTCCATTTCGCTTTTGAGGCACTTTTTGTCTTTCACATTTTTCTGAAATAGCCATTGATAATTATAACACAAGAAGAAAACAAGGTTTTGTAGCTGAGATATCAATTTAAAACTGTCAAACTATGATGGTGAATAATTGTCCAAGAGATCGCTAATGATTTTTGTTGTTGAAGAGGTGAGGCTTTATATAGCTTCAGATTCACACACACTGGAAAGCTACATTTTTCAATTTGCTCTTTTCTGTGCTTGTGATTTTCATCCAAAATAGAGTTTTACAAAGCTCCAACTCAAGATGAATTTGTTTGATTTCTCTGAAATTTTCACAAAATATCAATTGATATCTCAGCTACATGACATTAATGTACAAAACCATTTTTGGGAATTGGGAAAAACAGAGCTCTTGATGGCCTTTACCACATACTGTATCTACAATGTAGTCAGATTATGTTTTTGCCTTTTCATATAAAGCATTATTTTTAATTATAACTTTTGAACTAAATTGAAAATTTTTTTTTGTAATACAATTCCTCCAAAATATTTAAAAACCTTTAAAAAAATCGCAGCTGGAGCTTCCTAAAACTATCTCACCAGACTAGAGAAATGGGATGGCAGAAAATTTGAGATTTTCAAATAACTTGAAACTTTTTATATAATTATTATTCTTGTAGCCATTTTTATAAGCTTTAAAATGATATATGGTTGAGGTACATGTATCTACGATTTTTCCTTGAGGCGCTACATAATTTACACTGGAAATGCACCCCAAAGGTATCCAATAACCTAAACACAGGAAACAAAAAAACATGAACTTGTTTTATCCTATAGTGCTCTGTTTGAGAGAGTACCAGCTCTTGGGTCAGGAGTGATGGAGCACCCTGAAGGAGTGCAGACATTTGAACAGGTCATGGGGCCAGGGCGCAATGGGCCAAGGTCGAGATTTTTTGCCCTCCAGGTAAGCATGTGGTCTAATTGACAATTAGACTGTGAGCTCAAGGTTTAGAAACTATCAGCTGATAGTTGACAAGCGGAGCACTGAGGCCCGAGTCAACTATCAAAGTCGATAGAAACCAAGAGCGAGCCAGTCTAATTGTTTTAGCATAACCAAGCCACCATTCTACCAAGTGAACTTATTGATCGAGAAAACTGAGAAAAACTAGCACATTTTTCTAATTGATTTTTGTCTGCAGCACGCACAGGTTGGACTATCAATCATTATATATTATAATAGTTCACCACAAAATTTTGGTGCACTCTCATTGGCTAACAGTGATCACATGATGTGATAGTTGTCATCCACGGATGCAAACTATCACGCATTATACATGTACATGTAGTTCACCACAAAATTTTGCTGCACCCTCATTGGCTAAAAGCAGTCATGTGACGTGATAGTTGTCGTCCGCGGATGCAAACTATTATACAAATAGTATGTTCCATTGAGGAACTATCGGCTTGCCCGCAGAAATTTGATGTTTTTAAAACAAATATAAGCCTGAGAACTCAAGAACATCAAATATTTCCAAGGGAAACTATCAGTCGATAGTTCCAAGACAAACACACTCTATTTGTTGTTATTGTTCATCACAAAATTGTTTTCCATTCTCAGTGGGCACTGTTATACAAATAGACTGTGTCCGTCGAGGAACTATCGGCTGATAGTTGCCCGTGGAAATTTGATGTTCTTAAAACAAATATAAGCCCGAGAACGAAGTTCGAGGGCTTATATGCTAGTTTTAAGAACATCAAATTTCCAAGGGAAGCTACATGTACAAATGTACATGTATCAGCCGATAGTTCCGAGACAAACACAGTCTATTTGTCATTATTGACCATGTGCACGGAGTTGATACTCAAACCCGTAACAACAGTGCATTAGGCACGCTATACCGTGCGTAAGGCTCGCTTAGCACGCTCATCACAGAGTAGACCGTGCATAAAAGGACGCTAGACCGTGCATAAAAGGACGCTAGACCGTGCGTAAGGCTCGCTCAGCACGCTCATCACAGAGTAGACCGTGCATAAAAGGACGCTATACCGTGCGTAAGGCTCGCTCAGCACGCTCATCACGGAGTAGACCGTGCATAAAAGGACGCTATACCGTGCGTAAGGCTCGCTTAGCACGCTCATCATGAAGTAGACCGCCACTGCATGTAAAGGCTCTCGGCTTTGCTAATAGCACGCTCATCACTGAGTATCAAACTCTTGGAAATTTCAAGGCAAAAATGATTCGTAATAAATACGGTGATTAGTTATCATCGCTTACTCTAATCTCCCCGTTTTCAAGTCACGATTTAAAACCACTGCGCTATTTTTATGATCCTACCGTAATTGAGAAATTCGCGAACATTGTTGAACATAAATAAAAGCGTTAGGGGCCGACGACATATTCGAAATGCCCCGCTCAACTTCCAATGGACGTTAAGACCCCCTCCCTCTTAACGTCCCGGTAACGTCCGCCGGTTTTGTGCACATGAAGACACTATGAAATTACGAAATTTATACACAGGACTAGTATTAAACAACTTTGAAATATTCCCGTACGAGCTCATTTCGGAATCTGAATAAAATACTCATTACCAACGACAGGATTAAAAGTTATAAACTGAGTTTCACTTACCTGGAGCTTTTAAGTATTTCATGATAATTGTTATAGGAAGACCTTGTGAAATTTTGCGCTCCAAATGCCTTATTCATCCTGATACCCAGGCCTTCGCGCATAAAACACAGGGAGCCCATATATGCAAAAGGTTGCTTGATCTCGCAACTTGACTGAGAGATTGTCAACAAATATCTGCATTGCATAGATATGCGCAGAAACCTATATTTCGTGATAACATTCTGTATAATTCTCCAAATAATGCTGGCATCTTGCCAATCTAATTACGATAAACATTAATTAATTGCCGCATGTGAAACCATGTCGTGTCACTTTGCCGAAGAGGAAAGTTTTTTCAATGCTTTTTCAACGTTTGAACTAATCTGTGAACCCATTCTCCGATATTTTTGAAGTATATAATTTACGATTTAATAACGTTCTGACATTTGCATTCAGAAACGTTAGCGATGAATATACTGACGACTTATTCAGTCGATGTGTCATAATGTATTTAAGTTCTTTAATACATTTGTGTATATTTATACAGTCCTGACGTCCTGAATTCATAGCTATGTCCCTGACTTTACAAGTTACTTATTTTTGCATACTGTCTAAAGTGGCAATGATTATTTTAATACCGACATTTCCTAACCGATACAAGTTTGATGAAAACATTTTTCGAATGGGTCTATACATTATACAGACGTCATACAATCAAGAAGTTGTTCTAAAATTCATTTGGCTTCAAAATTGAAACGATTGGCAGACTTTGAAGTTGTTATGAACACATCTCAATAATTCCCATATATTGATCCACTGCAAACTTTGATAACGAAAAGGGAAAAAAGTACACTTGTTTATTTGGATTCATCTTCATATTCATCGTCTTCAGGTACTTTGAAGACCTTGTCCACTTCAATTAATTCTTTCAGTCCCTCTATGTTGATCTTCAAAACTATAACAAAAAGGAGTTTCAATCTTTAGACCTAATAATGTACACAAAGTTAGGTAGGTAACATGCGTATTAATGTGTATATAATTTATTTATTTTAGTGACTTACGTTTGTAAGTTCGTTGGAGCTGCCTTTCACGTGGCTGCTTGTGAATATAGTAGGGATCTGACACATCCGTATATTCTTCATACAAGCAAAATGCACTTTCCAGACTTTTAATAGATTTTTCAAACTGCCCGAGGGATTTCTTTGCTTCGTCTTGTGGGGTCAGCGGTTTCCATGTTGGTAGTTGTTCGTTTGCCATTTTTGATTTTCCAGTTATTAACGGCAGTAACTCACACTAATATGAAAAAATTACTCTTGTTGGCGGTGAACTTTAGAATTTCTTAGTACTATTCAACTGGCTTCAGATTACATTTAGGCGTATCGCTTATTTAATCTGATCATGACACGTACAGAGAGAGGAACAACATGTTTTTTTGCAATACGTGTCCAAGCTAACAATCAGTCCTGTGTTTTTCGTATTTTCCCGGTGACAATTTTATGTTATGCTAATCCACCCCCCTCCCCCCCCCCTTCCTGTTAAATAACTATGCGTTTACATTATCGTTTCAATGTTACGCCCTTCCCGCCTGATGCCCGTTGTTAATGTTCGTTACGCGCGTTACCGGTGTCAGTAATGCATATGCATAACGCTAGGTTTGCTTACCTGGGAACTATCAAGTTCCATCTTTACTGAGGCTGAAGAAGTGTAGTCTGTAGATAAAGAAACGACTGATCGAACTAGACTTTAGTCCGTGTGTCGGTCACTAGAAGCTTATAAAAGAAATACCCAAAATAATCAATTTCCAGTTATCAACAGTTACTCGCAGTAAAATGAAAAAAAAATCCCTCTTGTCGGTGAACTTTAGAATTTCAAACTGGCTTCAGATTACAGTTACGACTATCATTTACTTAATCTGATCATGACACGTACAGAGAGAGGAACATGTTTTTTTGCAATGACGTGTCTGAGACAAAGCTAACAATCAGTCCTGTGTTTATCATATTTTCCCAGTAACAATTTTATGTTATGCTAATCCACCCTTCCCCCCCCCCCCCCCCCCCCCCCCCTCCTTCCTGTTAAATAACTAACATTTACGTTATCGTTTCAATGTTACGCCCTTCCCGCCCGATGCCCGTTGTTAATGTTCGTTACGCGCGTTACCGGTGTACTAACGCATACGCATAATGCAAGGCCTGCTTACCAACTGAAGGAACTATATCAAGTTCAATCTTTACTGAGGCTGAAAAAGTCTAGTCTGTAGATAAAGAAATGACTGATCGAACTAGACTTTAGTCCGTGTGCCGGTCACTAGAAGCTTAAAAAAAAAAGACCCAAAATAATCAATTTCCAGTGATCAACAGTTATTCGCAGTAAAATGAAAAAAAATCCCTCTTTTTAGTGAACGTTAGAATTTCTTAGTAATATTCAGCTGGTTTCAGATCATACATGTATTTACGAGTGTTGTTTTTATAATCTGATCATAACACGTACAGAGAGAGGAACAACAAGCTTTGCAAACATGTCCGATATTTTTCATATTTATTTTCCCGGTAACAATTTCATTTTACGTTAATCCACTCCCCCAAAAATAACTATGCATTTACGTTATCATTTCAATGTTACACCCTTCCTGATGTTCTTCGTTACTATACTGGTCACGTATGTGGGCCGGTATCAAATATCTGTCTTAATATACCATGATATACAATCATGGAATCTCCGGTGATACCAATCTAGTGTTGACTGACTATATATTACACTGTTATCAAGGTCATTCACTACTAATACAGAATCAATACCTTGAACAGTTTAAGAAATGGCAACCTACAGGCTTCAAATTGCTAGTTTGCAATCAAAGCGGTTTGGTCTTTTCTATTTCCCTCTTGACAAATCTCTCGAGCCTGCCAAGGTATCATGCGTTATAGAAGGAACAGTCCAAGAAGGGAATATGGTCCGCCTATACTGGGACAAAAAGAATAAGGATTTACCTGCCAAGGTTATTGCCGTAGAAGGTATGTACCCTTTTAATCTTTACAAATTTCATTTCATTGTTGTGCATGCCGGTAAAGGGGCAGTTTAGCGAGCCGCTATTAAACACAAAAACTGCGATCTACAAGTTCAATACTAAAAAAAATTCAGTGGTCAGCTTGGTGCATTTGTTTAACGAAACTCATACATTTTTGTCTGAACTATTAAATCACTTCTTCACAAATGACAAACCACCATAACTCGGGCTTTTCAATATGTGGGAAACCTGCAGCGCCTTCAACCTTAAAGCACCTGCGATTCCATTTAATTTTTTAAAACAATTTTCTGTGATGCATATATTGCATGCATATACAGCAGGCGGCAGGGCATTAAATGTAAAAATATAGAAAGCGGTATATCAGTGACATGAGAGACTACAGAACGTGCGTGGCGGTTTACCTTGCACGGGAAATGACTAACCTCTAAAATATATGCTGTATTACGCAGTTAGCGCTGACGATCCCCCTAAAAGACAAATCATGATACTCTGGCACGCCGTGCCTCCTGAGAACGCTTTTGCGCGTTACAAAGAAGAAGGTCTACGTTATTGCATATTGTTATGTTCGTATCACTATTTTGATGGTCAGTGCTAACATAACTGATTTGTATAGGTAATCAAATGTGTTTGTCAAATTTATCAAAATCTATGAAATTTTCCTCGCCGCTTATTACCATTAATATTATGGAGAGTAAATTACGATCCAGAAAAACATTATTTTAAGCGCGCGTAGGTGGCGTTTGAAATTACACATTACATATGAAATTTCAAGTTGAAATTAGGGTTAATTTGTCCTCTATGGTATTAAGTGTGTAATAGAAGTACTGTTATAGCCAATATTGTCTGTGTAAGTAGTTCTCAATGTTCTGGTTAGAGAAATAAAATTAAAACAAGACTCACGTTAAAATTACGAATGATGAAAGACCGAAAACAATTTGTTTGAGCCGGATCCGTGAGCCGGGTCTCGTAATACAAATTCAATCGTCATAAAGCCAACAGTAAAAAGACAAATGAAAGTTGAATGAAATCTAAATCTGTTAATTTATGAACGTTTATTTTCAAATACTTTTTTTAGATCACACTTTTAAGCTCATGCAATCAGTAACCCGGTCTGTTCTTGATGTAATGATAATGACAATTTGCCTAACTCATTGCTGTGTTGTTCTCTCATAGATGCCATAGAAGCATTGGAACAAAGGAGAAATTATATATTGACAGACAGCAAAAGTAGTGTTCTTATTATAACTGAGACTGATCAGAGCTTTATCGATAAGTGGCAGCATGACAAAGGGAAACCTCCAGTAAAACAGTCAAAAACTGCTACTACTAAAAGGAACGAGAAAGATCATCCACAAAGTACGTGTAAGAGGAGAAAAGAAACTGATGCCCTTTCAAACACCTTAACTGGCTCAAGTGGATATATTTGCCCAGATTCACCAGACGACGGAACTGGTTTAGTCAGTAGTGTTCCTTTGACCATCCCATCCTCTAAGAGTCTACCCGCATCAAGTTCTAATTTTCAACCTTTAACCTCCCAGTCCTCTGACAATCTACCATCAAGTTCTAATTTTCAGCCTTTACAAATTCAATCCTCCCATCCTTCCATTCATAACAGCATGTTGGTTAGTGCAAGGCAACCCCAAAGCGTCATACCCATTAATACCCAGCCATCAAATGCATCTTTATTTGATAGTTTTTCCACTAGCCATGAGCCCTTCCAAATACACGATGTGCCCTCTGAGGGTACGTTCCTGAATTCCATTTTTTCACCGACAGAAAATCCAGCTTGCATTCCTCATTCCATTGTTCCAAGTTCTACTAATTTTCGCTCTGCCAGTAATACATATAGAGTGCCACGAGCCGACAGCTTACCAGGGGCAGGAATGCATTTATGGTACCCACAGAAAGCTTTGTCTGATACTCCGGCATCACCCACTATGCAGATGCTAAAATCGGGATTCTTGATCAAAAGATTGATAAGATACTGGTAAATCAGCAAACGATTCTTCAATTGCTGCGGGTAACTAATTTAGGCAACAACGCTTTTCCTGCTGCTACCTTCATTCATTCACAACAGAACCAGACAGAGCAACGTACACAAGCATTCAATTTTACCCACACAACAGTTTCAACTGATTTAACTAATGCCAGAAAAAGTTTAACATTGGAGGAGCTTCAATCTCTAAACAAACGCAAAAAGAAAAACACTACTGATGGCTACTTTGCAGTGATGATATTAAAAGAGTTGACAACGCCTGAAGAACGCACTGACTGTACTGTCTATGGAGAAGGGCTGAAATCAAAAGGCTTGAGTCCAGACATTGTTACGAAAATTAAATCCTACTACGGGCAAATATGCCCCATTGAATCATGGAATCATGCCGTTACTGCCATGAACAGTCACATGAGAAAATACTGTTCTTCAAAGAAAAGTAATAAACAGGCATAAGCATAAACTGTTAGTTAGTCATCCAACTAGTTAGCAACATTATTCTGTAACAGCTATAGTCTCCTCTCAGTAAAATATTTAGCATTGTACAGAAAAGTATATAATTATTAATTAGCTCATCATTTATTCCTTTTCTATAACATATTGTTGTTCTGGTTATGATAACGACGATGATGATAATAATAATTCCTATCGATAATCATAGAGATAATACAATCATTAATTAATTATAAATAATATAGTTTGGTATATAGAGAATAGCAAATTGAATAAAAACCAATGTTACTGATGCAATTTCACCCAATGTAGTAAAATAAGCTTCTATGCACGCTTGAGGTCTTGAAAAACTACGGAGGCATGAGTAGAACGCGAGTGCACTTAACAGCTTTTCAACACCTCGAAAGTGCGTTATTTTGTTATAGCTGACATAGGAGAACCATCTTCTATTTGTTTGATAATATAAAATTCGGTCGATCTACCCGTATTCCAGTACATGTACTTACAAGTTCTGTTAAAACAAGACTGACTGTATTATTTTGGCCGAATTTGACCCTTAAGCATCACGCCATTCAATTTATTGTGAATGTACGTCACAACACCGTGCCCATCAGCGTGCCCAGTGTGCCAAGGGCCCGGTGGCCTAATAGTCATTTCCGTGGAAATTTAATCCACACGCGCTAACCTGATTTGCCCCCAAAATATCAACACGTAATACCATAATTCTGCATTCATTTAATGTCTACATGACACAGCGCGTATTAGAAATTAGTTATTTCCGTGGAAGTTTAATCCATACACGTTTTTTTAGAGTATAATTATGTTGATATACGGTATATACTGCTGTTAATAATTTTATTGTAAACTCCCTGAAGAAGTCTGTTGTTAATACAGACGAAATGTGTCGGAGAAATTAAAAACGTTTACGAACGAAACTACAGAGTTGTCATACATGTGCTGTTCACCAGTTCTAGCAACAAAAATATTTTAAAAGTTCTCATACATTGTACATGTACATATACATGTGCCGCTTTCGAGAAACGGATGGTAAAGGTGTTTGGTCCAACTTGACCCTAAACAGCACACCATTCATTTTATTGTGAACGTACGTCATGACAGCGTGCCCAGCGTGCCAAGGGCACGGTGGCCTAACTGTGCGTAGAGGATCAAAGGAGGACCTGAGCGTGCCACAACAGCGTGCCAATCAATAGCCACTACGCACGGTGTATGTCTGCTCTAAGCGTGCGAAAAGCGTGCGTAAAGCGTGCCCAGCGTGCACAACAGACAGGAAAACAGTATGGCGACAGTTCGGTTTGGACAAACGTTGTTCAACCATTTTAAAGACTTAATACTCAAATATATTTGGCAATCAACCCATCGATGGTGAATGAAGCAACTTAGCATTATTTTCTCGAGGCAATTGAAGATAGGTTTCTGTATTTTATATATCGAATGAAATATTACAGCTCATGTAAGACTGAGCCCCGGCCGCCATTTGTGATCTTGGACAACGTTGTTCAAATTGGAATTAACGCCGTACATCTCACAAAAAGGTATCTTTAAGAATGGTGATTGTTACATTTCTAAAGTGTGTCCTTTTCTCAACCTTGTTTATTTTAAACTGACTTCAAAACGGCACAACTAATATTTTTATGAGCAAAAATTCGCAAGGAAGTCTTAACTTTGTTACGCCTAAAATCAACAATTTACAGTCATTTTCCAATTTATTTAGGTGTTTCGCATTATTATTCAAGTCTCTTTTAATACCAAACATTGACAAAGAAAGAACACTGTACGGTAAAGTAATTCTGAGCTTGATCGACCAAAGTTATCGTGTTTTATGTTAAAAAAAGTACAACCAATTCTTGCATAATGAAATGTAAACCAACACCGTGCACATGGTCAATTGTTCATCACAAAATTGTCTTCCGCTCTCAGCGGGCACTATTGCCTGATAGTTTGCATCCGCGGACGACAACTATCACGTCACATGATCACTTTTGGCCAATCAGCATGCACCAAAATTTTGTGCTGAACTAAACACCTGATAGTTTGCATCCACAGATGACAACTATCACGTCACATGATCACTTTTGGCCAATCAGCATGCACCAAAATTTTGTGCTGAACTAAACACCTGATAGTTTGCATCCACAGATGACAACTGTCATGTCACATGATCACTTTTAGCCAATCAGCGCACACCAAATTTTTTTGTTGAACTATAATGGCAGATAGTTCTTTGACGGATACACTATTTGTATAATGGACCATGCCTGGCTAGCCAGTTTCCCAATAGACTGTGACTGGGTTATGCTAAAGAGGCATGTACATGTTTAGTGTTTTGTGTATACCTAGATATTTTTGTCAATAAATGTTATCAGGGTAAAATTAATATAAAATCAGAAATCTGAGGCTAAATTTGAATGCAGTGACATTAAAACAAGAGAAAGTAAATAATGGATAACTTACTATGGCTTCATTATTAAAACGAAGTTCATTCTATTGAAGTGAATCCAATGGAGCCAGATGGAACACAACATTATTATAGACAACCATGATTTGACTTTAGTTAGTCTAGAGTTCCTTTGGATGACAGTTTTTTTTAAATAAGTGTAATGCCTAAACGTGCATGAATTTATGTATATAATATAAAATTATTGTATATGGTACATTTTTCCATTGTATATCTTTCAGTATAATGATGAGTTTATGTGTTTGTATGTCTTTGATTTACAGGAGGATGCTGAGGACGTACATGACAAAAAGACTAGGGTGTCTTTGTTTGGTGCTTTGGCTCATGGTCACACAGAAGATATGCATGTCAAACTGGGACTACCTGACTTACCCACCAATCCCAGAGAAAAGTATAAAGCACAGTACTCTACTCTATTATGCATGACTGTATACTGTAAACACTTGTAGACAAGCCACACTCAAGGTTAACAGAGCTGTGCAATTTTGATTGTTTTTAAAGAAAAACAAAGTTGACAAAGCTGTTTGACTTTCCTTTATTGGGCTTTCAAACTGGAGAAAAGTCTGAAGTCGAATAAGGCACATCCCCCCCATTAGACCCCAATTATGATTGGATTATCATTGAACAGAATTGGAATTGGAATACATTCAGCAGTATCTATTCTAGGATTGTGTGATTCACGCTCAGTTCTATGAAATCCCCCTCTAAAATGGACCATTGGATGATAATTGTGTTGATAAGATGTGTCCACCATCCATAAGTCAATTTGACATTGCGAATATCCCATTCCATGTAATTGGTAAAGGAAACAGGATAATTATAATGTAGCTCTGAATCCGGATGTCATGGTCATCAAAACGTTTGACATGCCAATAAAAGCACACTGCGTTCTACTCTCGACAAATGGCCCTGGTATAGGGTATTAAAATCTGCAGGACACACGATCTGCAGTCTGCACGACACAAGGACGTAAGACAACGTACAAATTGTTTGATTTATTAGCTTCATGTTATTGGTTACATGTATAAGGCAGTCAACACCCGAAAATGAAATCCCCCTCAAAATTTGAAATCTCCCTCTTTTTTTGAGAGGGAAGACTTCCCCCTTCATTTTAATCATAGAATAGACACTGATTCAAACCTCTTAATAATAGTCACCAATTATGATCAGGACTATTATGATTATTTCAAACAACCTCCAGGGGGTTGTTTGCAACATTTATGCAGCATATAAATTTCAACCAAGAAGGCAGACAACTGGTGGTCCAATGAAGCTGAACAAAGCTGGACTTCTCATTAGTTTATGGGAACAACTAAACAAAATGCACTTGTAACAAAGGCCTAGTGTGTCATGGGAGCAAATTAGTGCACAAATGACCAGAGGTTTATACCAAACATGCTCAGTAAGTGCCTACTCGAGATTAACAACTCAGATGGAAAAGTACCAGAAAATTTGTGATTTGAATAGCGAAACTGGGAAAGACAGACACGGGTGGGCATTATTTCGAGGCTATTGACATTGGGATTGGATTAACCTGAGTATCAGTCCCTCTCTCCCTTCCTTTTCACCACCCCTCCCCTCTAAGGAAGGAAGGGAAAGAGGGCCTGACACAATTCTTTGCACGACCGCTTGCTAAAAAGCCATATTCTGGCTTTTTCCTTCATTGGTCAGAAAAACAAAATAAACAGGATCATGACTTTTGATTGACATAAACGTCAATCGTATTTATAAATTTTAATTAAAGTCAAACAAATTAGACAAAAACGTCAATCACATGTCTGGATTTTAATTAAGTATCAAACAAATTAGACAAAACCGTCAATCACATGTCTGGATTTTTGTCTTAAAATGGCGCGAGAGGCGGAAGGCGGCCATGCAAAGAATTGTGTCAGGCCCTCTTTCCCTTCCTTTCTTAGGGGAGATGGGTGATGGAAAGGAAGGGGGAGAGGGACTGATACTCAGGTTAGGATTGGATGTAAACTGTCATCAGAACCTCTAGCTGTTACTGATTGAGCCCAATTATAATTGCAAGTGTGAATGGAAACATAATCAAACCAAATTGAATGAAGTATCATAACTTCAATAATTATTGTACTTGAAAATGTAATTCACTTTCTGGTATGATTAGTCTTACCCTTAATTTCAGTACTGAAACAATATAAACTTCATATCTTAACTTTCTTATAATTTTTTAGGCAGACATGAGTGCATTGAACAGGTTTTCAAGACCTCAAATGTGCATTATTTAAGGGTAATAGAGACTGGCATGCATGTTTTATTGCCAATTAGAGGCATGTGCTACGATGAACAGAAAATAATGAATACTGCACGAGGCCAAAGGCCAGTTCATCGTACTGAGTCAGCAATTAAGTGCCTGTATTTGTCAATAAAACACAAACATAAACTAAGTCTCTAACCTTTTAATATTCAAACTGAGTGCACATCATGCTGTGGCCCCAATAAAGCACTGTCATTTACGCCAATCATTACTGTGCACGAAGTTGGAATATTAATTTGTTATAGGACATGTAGGAGAACTATTTTCTATTTGTTAAATATAATTATATAAAATTTGATCTGCATGGAAAGAAATGTTTGGGCTGTATATTTTACTCTGCAGAACATTTGGCCTTTCAACCTTAATGTCAGCTGAGGTAAGAAATTAAAGAATACCATAAGATACATGTACATAATATCTATTGTTCATTAACTGAAGAGTGGCAAGAATGAGACATTTTCAGATTGAAAAGTGATTATCGTATTAACTTTTATTAACAGATCTTCATGTACATTTGCAAACACTTCCTTAAATATTTACAAAAAATATAATAAGTATAAAGCATCAGGATAACAACTTATCATACTTACAACTTGTCTATATAGATGCTGAACACAAGTAAAGGGGTTGTTCCAGCTGTATTGTTATCAATTGTGCAATAATAGACCTACAGTGAATAGGCCTTTTGCAGGAAACAGTCACATGCTGATATATATCACTTCAATAACCAATTAATAGGTGCACTTGTGATCCCATGGGAAAGGCTTTTAATTATTGGATGGCAAATAAACTTCAAAATGCTGTTTTAGAAAAATTGACAATCACTTGGAGATGGAAAATAGCATTTACAAACAGGTTTTGCTAATAACACTAAGTTACTGATCTCGTACAAGTGCCTTTAAGTAAATGAAGTCAGATTGTTTTTGTCATCCAGTGCAACCACATGATTGCATTCCTGCAAAAGGTCCATTCGTTGGCCTCAATCAGTTGTCAGTTGTCCCTGTGGTTATTCTGGCACAAAAGAAAACTCGGCTATTAAAAACTAAACAACAGCCATGTTATTCCCTTGTCTGAGCATTATTTCTTTTATTGCATGAGAAATGCACGTCAAGAAAGTACTGCAATGTTATGGAAATACTTCAAACAAATAATTAAATTCCCAAAAGACATGTAATGGGACAACATTGAGGCTAATGAATTAGAGTGGTTTTTGTATATTAAGTGGAAAAGTTAGGACATTGACTTTATTAAGGCACAGTTACTGTACAGCATGCCATGACATTGAAATGGTTTCCCTATTGTTTTTGTCTTTCTGATCCACTCAAATTACAGAGTTATGGTACAGTAAGTTACAGTACGGTTATGGTAAGGTTACAGAGATGCTGTAACAAAGTTCACCCTAGGTCTATTGATATTTTATTCATAGATTTTTGTTTACTTTCTGCCAGTCTGCAGATGATGAGGGTTTCCATGAGGTAATGGACACATCATCAGTGACATCAGTGGCATCAGAACAATCAATACACGTTACACCAGAAGCACAGGCCACAGAAGATATTTGGGATGCAGCACTCAAATTGACCCCACAGAAGTTTTACACTTGGGAGATGGAAGGAAGGTTTATTGACAATTATTTTGATGATTATTTGAGGAATTTTATCATTACGCAGCAGGGCTAGAAATTAACTCTCACAAACTCACAAAATGTTAGCAGATTTTGAAATTTGCAAGTGAAAAACATTTCCATTAGCAAATTTCTGCGAGTCAACTTTTCTTTAAGGTACAACTCGGAGTCTGAAAACCTCAAACGAACATGGCATATTTTCAGGAGATTATTATATTATTTAGCCTATTTTTTACCTGATACAATTAAAGTATGAAGCATTTAGTAGTAGCCGTGAATGTAAATTCTATAAAAGATATTCTTGTATACAATGTACATGTGCTTCAATGAATTAAAGTGATATTGTGAATGTATAGAATATGAGAACAATTGCACGTTCCATTTCATTTTGCCAGTACCTTCTCAATGTTTGCTAGTGAAAAAGAAATCTTACTTGCAGACATTTGGTAGTGGATTTAGAAGTTGAGTTTGATCCCAACCATACCAAGTTGAAGTAAATCTAATTTCCAGTTTTCACCCTACTTAGGAGAGATGCTGTTACAGAGAGACCATACATCTCTGAGGCAGGCCCAGAGGTTTTTGACGAGCTTTACAACTTATTGACAAGACAAGTGTCTTATTTAGTACAGACACCAAACCAATATTGGAGGGTCTCAATGACAGACCTCATCGATCACTCACTCCATGTTTTAATTGGTGTGCCGTCAGCTACATATGGACTGGTCGAGGTGGGTAAAGTGAACAATCTAATGCAAGATCCTCCAGAACTCTTGAGAAAAACTTGCCAGTGAAAGTTTAGAGTGTTCATTTTTCTAATACTGCACTATGAATGCACTGCATGTTAGATGGACTATTAAAAAAATGGATGATTTAGAATAATTGAAGGCTGTGTGCCACAAGGGACCAAGTGCCCTTTTCAGGATGTCCCCCCCCCCCCCCCCCCCCCCCCCCCCCCCCCCCCCCCCCCCTCCCCCACCACCAAATATTTTGATTAAAAGTACCAATTTAAGTGAGTACACAGTTAATTATAGCTTAACAAAAACGTCCTGAAAAGGGCACTTGGTCCCTTGTGGCACACAGCCCTTCAATTATTTTATCAATTGACAATAATTATTTAGAATACATGACTGTATGTGTGTACATGCATGCATACTTATTTTGTTTTTCAAAATGTTTTCCCTTACTAATTGTATTTCCTGTAGTTTGTTGAAATTCAAAACCAACTGTAGTTTGTTGAAATTAACCAACCCAAACTTTTTTCTAGTAAATGTTGTTAAATATTATTGTTATCCTAAATCAGGTTTCAAAATTAGTACATAATTAAAATATTTGTATGTTTAAAAAAATTTACTTGTGTGGTACGCAATTTATATGTGTATGTACTATATTTTTTAGATTATTTACTTCCTTATCTATCTTACGTATTGTCAGAAATCATCCAGTTTTATGGTAAATGAAAATGTGCGTCTGTCTGGGTGCTCTCCTGAGCTTCTTCAGAGTACTCTGGACAAGCTGGCATCTGTTGGTACAGACTATGTCCGTGTGGCCAGGTTTATTAGCCATGAGAGCCAGTCAGGAGGTCTGGTTCTGCAGGCTTTCATTGGTGGACTGAGAAGCTACTTACAGTGCTACAGGGCAACTGTGCTTGGTTTGAATGGTATGAACATCCACAACTAGTTAATAATTTTGTTAATACGATACATGTACAAACATGCACAAAGAGGTTATTACACGAAAAGTTGTGTAATACGGCTGGGTATTTTTACTAGTCAGTTAAAATAAAATAAAATAATTTAATATATTACACAACTTTCCATGTAATAAATTGTTTATTATACATGTACAATGACTAACATGAAGAAAAGTGTTTATTTTCACTTACTTTACTGGATTACAGCTATGTTTGAAGAAACTATCTTGAGAGGAGAAACTAACAGCCTTTTTTGAAGCTAAATAAATGTTGGGGTGCTCGCACTGAAAAAAAAGGTGTTTTTTTTCGTGCTAAAAGATGATTGGCTATTACTCAAACAGCCTCATTTCGATTGGCTCGTGCATGAACCATGTAATAGGCTCGCATATTTGCACTCGTTTTATCCTGTCAGGGATTTTGGGATTTTGCACTTGATATTAATAGTAGGTTAAAATGAGAAAGATGTATCTGTTTAAAGACCGTACATGGATTTTCAGCTGGGAAAATCGAGCTGACAGCTGGGTATTTTCCCTGGCTTCTGGCTATTATCTACATCCCTACCTTTATTTGTAGTCGAACATACCAAGTCATAATAATAATAAAAGTACATTATACACCTATTGGATTCATCTGAGCCCAATATGGGAAAATATATAAGGCAATATTGTGCAAGACCAAAGCTGATCGAATATAATATTAAAAGTTTAGAATATTGGGCGAGGATGAATCCTACATGTATAATAATATTTATGTATAACAGCAGTATGATAGCAGTTAAGACCACTACATGTAAGTGGGGACACTATAACAGAACTCACTTATGACTCACTTACACTGTATCACTACTACTAAAACTAGCTACATATTTTTTTTTTATATCTAAGCTCTGAAATTTCCCACCTAATTTGCACTTCCCCATTTATGTGTAAATTAAAGTCTGACTCACAAATTGCAATCACACTATATAGGAGAATAAAAATACAATAACAATGACTACTACTAAGACTGTAGGTAGATATAATTTTAATTAATAGTTTAACATTTATAATCACTAAACTCTAATTTCACACCCTAACTTCTCCAGCTTTGTGTCAAAGTATCACAAATTGCAATTACAAAAACAAACATACATATATAAAAAATATACAGACAGACACATACAACGTAGGAACATACATATATATACAGACATTGTTTTTTGTCTTTACTTAATATTTACCAGAACATGATATTGTTATATTTGAATGCCCATGTGAAATCCCAACATGGACCATTTTATATTAATAATAAACTGTGATTTATTCTTGAGTTATAATAATTCATATATCATTGATAAAGCGTACATGTATGACTTGTGTGATATTGTTCTACATTTTATCCCTAGTGGCTTCTGTTCAAAGTCCTTTTCAGCTGACCTTCACATTCCAAAGCTTAGGGAAACAGTTGAGGTATTAAATGTACAATCCCCATGTATACTATTTAAGAAATAGAAAATATTTCCCGTGATTCTATAGAGTTATAGAAACACGAGTGGGAGTTTGGGAGAATGAGAAATGGCAGTGGGAACACGAGCCCGAAGGGAGAGTGTTTCCACAGCTATTTCGAGTTCTTCCAAACTTCCACAAGTGTTTCTATAACTCTATAGAAACAAGGGGAAATGTTTTCTATTTCCTTTATAAAATAACCCACAGAAAATAAGTACAACAAAGGAATATCGCGCGTTTATTATGATCATCAAAACATAAATTCTCCTAACTCGTGCAGTCGTACGTCATGAACTTATCACATGACTAAATCAGTCAGTTTTGTCAATCTGATTCAGTGAGTTTGAAAACAGTTCCCTAACTACGAAAAACCTTTTAATTGTAGCCCAAAATTACACAGAATGATGAAGAAAAAGAAGCTCTATGGACTAATGCTAAAACTGGACTGACAATACACGGAAGCACGTAATGTTCAACAGTTCATTTTGCCTCATGTACTTCACGGCGTGGATCAAGCGGGCGCCGGTTTTCGTACCAAACAAAGTTTGCAGGAGATCAAGACGTGTTGCAAGAAAGGAGGATATTTTGGATTTCTCTTTAAAATCTAGAGATACAAAGCATGGAAGTCATCCCTCGGGTCATCAGTTGTTTTGTACATTCTGTCTTCCAAGGACTAGAATAGTTCTTCGTCGATTCGCTGTGTGTCATGCCTCATGCGGTCGCATATGGACGGCAGGTTGTTTTCATCAGACACTTCAAGGGCTAAAGTGAACAAGTTGCACCGTAAGTACGTTGTCGGTAAGTGGTCGGTAAGTGGTTGGTAAGTGGTCGGTAAGTGGTCGGTAAGTGGTTGGTAAGTGGTTGGTAAGTGGTCGGTAAGTGGTCGGTAAGTGGTTGGTAAGTGGTCGGTAAGCTGTCGGTAAGTGGTTGGTAAGTGGTCGGTAAAATTGTGTCGGTAAGTGGTTGGTAAGCTGTCGGTAAGCTGTCGGTAAGCTGTCGGTAAGCTGTTGGTAAGCTGTCGGTAAGCTGTTGGTAAGCTGTCGGTAAGTGGTTGACTCATTTGAACCAAAATATGCTTTATACCTTCTTAAGTTTCCAACGTTCTGGCAACGATAAACCGCTTCGATAACAGATAACAAATTAAAATATCCGTGGCACTCGCTGTTGGGCCTCTCCTGTTGTGTCAAAAACCAGACAATCAGTCTGAAAGCGCATGAATCGTTGGCTCAAGAATATTTTCAACCAAAATACGCTTAATTAAGTTTCCAAAGTTTCCAACGTTGTGACAACGATAAACCCCTTCGATACAGTGCGATCTCACGGCAAATTAACAGATAACTACAGTATTGTGCTAAAGTCATGCAAACATATTACGACTAATTTCGCTCTTAATGTTCCTACGAATGCCAACGCGAATTCGAATTCATGAAAAACAGTTTTACAAACGTACAGTAAGATGGTTTTGGTAAATACCCTGCGTGCCAGAGGCGTCAAAAAGTCGGGATTCTAAAATAATAGATTTGCTGCAGTTTGCCGCAGTTAAAGAACACGTGATATCACGTGGAAATCCAAGATGGCGCGGGTTCACTAATTCACGGATTTGAATCGAGAATATGCTGCAAAGAAGAAAAGACAGATATAATGAGTACACTATTTTCATCAATATCCAACTATCTACAACGTAGTAAGAATATGCTATTGACAAATTTCGTTCTAACATTGGAAAGCTACGTGATATCAAGAGCGTGGCGAGTATGTACGCACATACGCACACTTTGAGTTTGAGACGAAAATTCCCTATTTGTACTATCAGCTGGATTTTTAATACTTTGAGACGAAAATTCCCTGTGGAAACCATTCGTCAAGTACTGTCGGTAAGCTGTCGGTAAGCTGTCGGTAAGCTGTCGGTAAGCTGTCGGTAAGCTGTTGGTAAGCTGTCGGCCGACCACTTACCGACAACAAATTTACGGTGCAACTTGTTCACTTTAGCCCACTTCAAGCTTGATCAGATTTCCTTGCCATTCTCATCCTCTACGGCACCTGTAGAGTCATACTGAACCGTACATTCCTCAATTGACCAAGAGTAGTCGAAAGGGACGGCATTGGATGGAGTTTTAGCATCTGTACAAGACTGTAGCACTTGGATGTTGATTAACTTTGTCAGGTTTGTGCTCCACGTTTTGCTGTACTTTTGATTTCTATTTCTATTTCTATTTCAACCTCTATTTTGTGCATCTAGATCATGTTAGAAATATTTAAGACAGGATTTTTTTTAAAGTTCTCTCGCTTAAATCTACCAAACAATAGTTAATTTTAATTGCGCTTAGTCAGCCCAAATAGACTGCTTTGGCGAAAATGATTGTTTAATATCGCACAAATTGCGAGCATTAACTCAACTTTGTCCACAGAAATGAATGTCGTAATTCGTACTTTGAGATTGTTTTGAGTTCAATAAAACATCGGCTTGTTCCTAAACTAACAACACATTGTCGTTTCTTACAATACTGTAGCTGGTTCTTCGTCGAATTAAATTTAGTGGTCAATGTTTTTAGAAAAGTGTAGGAATTATTTCGCCGAGTTTCCAATTGAGTTCAAGGCCACGATGCCGGTGTAATTTGCTATGTTTCTATAGAGTTATAGAAACACGGCTTTCAACCAATCAGAGCGCGTATTTTCTGTGGGTTATTTTATAATAATATTACATTAATATGCAGCCTTGAGCACTGACATTTTAAAGAATATGACCCAACCGTGATGGCTTAAGCAGCCTTTTGTTTTGTTTTGTTTATTTCTGCTTTGTGCAAAGTTCTATCAATTATTGAAACTAAACAGGAAAACTACAAAAGAAACTTTCCAAAAACAAAATGAGATTCAAATTGAAAATATGACACAAAACAACAGCACTGTAACAATTTTCAAAAGATTGGAAGACAGTTCCTACAAAACCGACTTTTAAACTGTAATAAAATGGTGACCATATGCATAGTGCGCAATTAAAGCATGATGGTTGGGTATATATTCTTTAAGAAAAAGTATATCTCTGACTAATAATAACTCACTGAGCTTTGACCATTTTTATTATGCCACAATCCCATGCACCTCTCTTCAAAACTGTCCTTTTCTCATTTTGGTTAATATGTACAATGTACATATTATTTGTGTATTTAGAGGGAATTTGAATTGAGTGTGGAAAATTGTGTGTGCTGTAACCCAAGAATGGAAAATAAGGAACAGAACTGCAAATTACAGTAACAAATAAAATATAGAGATATTGACTATTAAAAGTAGGTTCAAATACCATAAACAAAGGGAACATTGGGCAAAACACTGACAGCTACCCAGGAGATGGTTAAACTGTAACTGTTAACCTTTTGTATACTTAAGTTTGACAAGTATTTGTGTTTTGTTCTGTCAGGTTCCTTTCTGATATGTGCATGTGCTCCAGGGGATCAAGGAAACCTGGTGAACCCAAACCAAACTTTCCAACTGTAAGTATCCACCTTTAACACAAATGTACATGATGTCCAGTTATCATTTGTCTCGACATTTCCAGATCTTGACAAACAGAAGTGATATAGCAGGATTGAGTACAGTTTGTTTGGAACCTTAATACTGTGTTTAATAGCAGCAAGACACAATTTAGCCCCAGTGGAGTCTAGTAAGTTTTAAATAGCAAAAACATGCTACATTTATAAGTTATACCATGGCATGAGGGGTATTAGTGATTTAAATTGCCCCGAGAGCCTCGGGGCAATTTAAATCACTAATACCCCGAAATGCCATGGTATAAGTTTGTTATACCATGATCGCCGAGGAACGGAACAAATCTCTGAGAAGTTTAGTTTTTCTGCCGAAACTAAAGACGTCGCAGTCGAGTTGCTTTCGAAAACGTTTTGTTTAATGCTTGACTGAGCGCATTGATTAAACGACCCTGGCTTCCCCTGGGGAAAAGCGTGTTGTTTTTGAGAAGAATAACACTAAAATACAATGTAATTATGCGGTTGACTAAATATTCAAAGAGCATGAATGGATTTTAATTACGTCACGTTTATGGTTTTAAGTATCCCACATGGAAGAAGCGGGTTTGAGAAATTAAGAGAAGAATATGCAGATTGAAATACGTGATCCCACATGTATTACATTGAAGGTTATGATGAAGACAGGTCAGTTTGGATTCAGTATTTTTCACCCGGGAGCGTAGGGCTAGTCGTGCCAGAGGGGAGCAGGAGTTGATGCTTTTGACCTTCTCACTTCCAGCCTGCATTCTCTTCTAATTTTCCCTCATTACGCATGCAGGGGAAATTTAGAAATATGCATTGTCTCGAAATTTCCCGGCGGGAAATTTCGAAACAATGCATATTTCTAAATATCCCTGCCATCACGGAAAATTAGTGCTTTAAATGTGCCTCGGAGAACAAAAGAATCCGAGGCTACCATGGTATAACTTCCAGTATTTCATATCCATTAACTTTCCTAATCCCCTCTTCTTTCTTCTCATCTTTTGCTCACTCTTAATAGTGGATAGGGAAAGGAGAGCAATTCTGTGTACCCGATATGGATATAACTCCCCCATATAGCCCATGCCCCTGACAAATTTGTATATAATTATTATTTTCCCAAAAATCGACCTATAGCTCGAGTGATTAATCCACTTTTATTTCATACTTGACACGGTTTTCTTTGTTCTTCATGACGCTTTATTTTCCATACATCCCACATTATAAATGCAAGGGATGTATGAGAAAAGTTCCCGGGTTGTATCCAGATACACCCCGGGAACTTTTCTCATACATCCCTTGCATTTATAATGAGCAATTCAATACAATTCAACAATATTTTGTTGTTTCTAGCTTATTATTTTCTCCAAGGAATTCATTCACCTTGGCTTCAGCCAAACTTACTAAATATCCCTATAATGATTTAGAACCTTTTCTCCATCTTGGTACTTGCCCAAAATCTACCTAAAAAGAGCTACATCAATGAAAATTTTGCGAAAACCTCGTCAAGTATGAATAAGTCAGTTAAATACCTCAAACCTCAGCTTTTATCCAGATACATCCCTCAGGTTTACGGCCCCTCGGGATGTATCTGGCTAAAAGCTGAGGTTTGAGGTATTTAACTCTTCCATATTGTTATGTAATAGATACAGAATGAGTGGCCATGCTTATGGGATTTACAAACTTGAGCTGAAAGCAAGAATTTGTAAATCCCTTAAAGCTATATATGTGCATGTAGAGTCATGTTTTCAGTTATTTTGGCGATACAACTTATTTTGGCCAAGAAATTTGAAGCATTAAGTTTATGTAAATCAGGACCAAATCTGTATCAGATTTATAGATCACTTATCGCTCGGTGATTTCCTTTGTTTTTCCTTCATGAATTATTAATGAATTGATATTGAATGTACATGTAAATACAAACCATACATGAAAGCCATTTAAGTCTGTTTTGTCCAGGGGTAGAGTTCCTAAGGACAGGAACTGCTCAACAGATACCAAAGCTGCCCTTGGCCACTAAAAGACTGGCACTAACCAAGTGGTTAGGTGGTTAGGGTACGTTTTATGGTTCCGGTTCAGATTTGTGTTAGAGATTGGGTTTGAACATAAGTCTGTGAAGTGATTGCTGTCATTAGGAGAACATGCCCAGGTGTGCCTGATCTTGTAATAATTATGATGCATGCTCCTATAACAATTTGGAATCTGTGTTGACAGGGAGTGAAGCTTCTTACCTACCTCTACAAACTAGCACTAGAGCACTCCAGCTCACAACTCTACCCAGTATTATTGTCACTATTAAAACATAGCTGTGCCCCTTATATCATGTGAGTAGCCTTTCTTTGCCTCAGGAAAATATTGAAATACAGCTTGCATAGACCTCATTCATAATGGCCACCTCCTAATTTGCACAATCTGGAAGATTAATCTGTAGATCGAGGAAAACTAATGTACCACAATTCATAAAAGATCGTAATTATCTTTGAAACTTAAGAAACTGTGTTCAGTTGTAGAGCAATGTGGAGAGTTGCTGTTGAGTTATACAGATTTGAAATGCAGTAAATACATGAAAGTGAGACTAGAAAGGCCTCCGTTGTTTTTCTCATACACATCTCTCTAATTTCAAATGGCTGTAACTTCATTGCTTTTTAAACTACAGCACTGAAATTTCAGAAGATCACAAATGTCGACACATTCTTTTATGTTGCAATGTTCATGTTTTTGTACATGCGGATAAACTATTGAAACAGGATTACACAGTTATGAATACCAAGGTCTATGCCTTTAACTGCCAGGGTCCGCTTGTTTGAAGCAAGGGTAACTTTATCCCTAGGATAGTGCTAAATGTGTAATTGTAATCTGCACAGTTTAACCTTGGGTTAGCAAGTTAAGGTTACCGGATACCTTCAAAACGAAAAAGATGGGAAAATATTTTTTTCGCACAGCAATGTAGTTTTAGTAGTAGTGTCTCGTATACCAAAAACTCCGTTCAATAAAAAAAATATATATTAACGGAGAAATACCAAAAGGAAGTTTTTAACCGGAAGTAAAAGGTTATTTTTGATTGACAGCAGATCAATAAATACATGACAAGTGCTCACTCGCCAGTAACGACGGTGTGGGAATAGCACATATTAAATTCATTTCATTTTCCAATGTTTACGTTTATTGAAAGTTTTTCCACACACAATTCCACAATTCCATCGGTTGTATGCCCTTAGCTTGAAAAACAAAGAAAAAAGCAAAGCAAAACGAGGCCAAACAATGCATACAACTACAATTACAAAGCCAAACAGCAGTCCTCGAAAAACCCGACAAGCGTTCGTATTTTCACTTTCAGACAGAGTGCAGAGTGATCCACATCTGAATCGGTTGAACCACGATCTCGCTATTGCCGTGCTGTTTCAGACGCCTACAAATTGCTGTCTCCTCTACTAACTATGCTGGCATTCAAGGCGTCTCTATAGTTGTTCACCTTGGCTTTGCCCGTCGAGGTCTTTTTGTCTTTCCCATTTTTCTAGCCTGGGAAATCAGCCGACTCTTGCCGCTATCATTTTTCAAGTCGCACATAAAAGAAACATTTTCTGGATGCGGCGTGTAGCTTTGATCGGAAATAAACATTGGCAGGAAATCTTGACAGATAGTTGAACTGTGATGAGAAATGATTGGCCAAGAGCTCGCTAATTGTTGGAGAGGCGGGGCTTCAGATTCACGCACGACAGACGGGTATATTTTTTGAAGTGCTATTTTCTCGCTTTCGATTTTCAATCAAAATAGAGTTTTAAAAAAGCTCCCACACAAGAGGAATTTATTTGATTTGTGCGAAATTTTCACAAAATGTCAATTGATATCTCAGCTGCAAAATTGTGTCGGGGAATTGGGAAATTCAAAAAAGAAAGCTCTTGACGACGTTTCCCGCATATCTACTCGGATTATTTTTCTTCTTTTAACGGAAAGCATGATAATAACTTTTGAACTAAATCGAATTTTGAAATTCCCCGACACGGTTTTGTAATACGATTCCTCTGAAATACGACAAAGCAAACAGATTTTTAAACTTTAAAATATTTTCGGAGTCGGAGCTTCTGAAAGCCGTCTCACTAGATCGGAGAAACGGGATGGCGGAAAATTAGAGATTTTCAAAGAACTCAAAACTTTTTATGTATTCTTGTTGCCAATTTTATAAGCTTTAAAATGATATATGAATGATTTATCTACGATGTTTCCTCGAGGCGCTACATAATTTAGACTGGAAACGCACCCTGAAGGTATCCGGTAACCTTAACCCAAAGGTATTGCTTAACACTGTTTGAACAATTCCCTTATATCCCACTCCCATCTCCTGATCCCCACCCCTACCCCCACTGGTGGCACCACCACCCCTACCCCTGTCATCACATTCCCATTCCCTGATCACCATCCACTACAACCTGCTCTTGTTGGAGCTCCACCAAGATACCCAAACACCTTGTAAAAGTATAATGTCCAATAGTATAGGTTTGTTTGCAAATTAATAGTGTTTGTTTGTTTTGGTTTAGGTTTGTACAAAAGTGGGTATTTAGAGGTGTGTGTGAAGATGTGTTTGGGGAGTTTATTATTGAAGTTGATGATCAGTATCTGGCATATCGAGGTAATATCTGTTAATTTATGTGAACAACGTTTTATTACTGTACATTAATTTGTTACTATCAAATTAAACTGTTCAAGTGCCCCTAACTCCAATTTCTTTTCTTTTCTTTCTTTAAAGTCTTGTTTTTGCATGAATCCTTGATTGACTATGACCTGAAGTTGGTTAAAAAGGCAAAAAGTGATCTGGCTCTTTTCACGACCGAGCGGCAGTACACAGATTAGAAGCATTGGCCTAGTACATTTGTACATTGTGTGACGTAGACCAGGAATCCATAACAATAGAAACTATAATAAGTGCCAGTGAACAATGGCTTTTGCCTCATCCTACGTCACTCGACCAAGACTTCAAACTGCGCCGTCGTGAAACAAAATTCCCGGGACTTTAATCACGATTTAAAAATCGGGGATTGCACCGATTTCATTTTTTTATTTTATTCATCCTCAGTTTTTGTATAGTCTTTGAAAATAAACTAAATTGGGGTCAGGGGCACTTCAACTTGTTTCAACCAATGACAGGCTTGTGCTCTTACATGTAAATAACTATTTTCTATACGCATGAATCTTTCAGTTGTCAAATAAGTTAAGACAAACCTTACAAATATTCCTACAAGATTGACAAGTTCATGGTTCACCAATGAGAAAGGATAACATCTATTGTCAAATGACCTGTTCGGGCCCACGCTAAGCTTAGCAGATTCTGCTCGAAAAATAGGGAATAATGCTTTTCGGCGTCTCCCATGAAAACGGACTATTATGCTCTGATAAAGATATGGCTGACCCCTCCCTGCCGTCCGCGTCCATCAATACGCAAAGAAAAGAAACTAATAGATGAATTCATTAAATGTAGTACTCATACACCAATGTGGTATTGACTACCACTCTTTGAATTCCGCACAAATTACATCTGTTTTTAGAAGAATGTTGGTACACTTTTCTATTTCCTTTATTGAGCAGATGCAAAAGTCACTAAACTATACGCAAAATAGAACATTATACCAGCATAATTCCCGATTCCCTAACCATAGTATTATGCTAGAAATTATGCCGGCATAATCTAGCTAAGCTTACCCCGCGTGCGCTTTCCTTTCATGTTGTGATCGGGGACGTACGTGTTTGACGTGCGCGGGCCGGAAAAATCCTTCCGCCGTTGCTCGATTTTTTACTTATTGTTTTGCCATTTGAAAGTGGTCACATGATAAAGAAACTTATTGACTGAGTTAGATCGGGCCGAACAGGAAAATATTAATTGTCCCTCGGGGAATTCGTACTGACCTAGCTTCACTTGGGCCTCCGAATAAGCCATTTCTCGTTGCGCAAAAATAACACCAATTTCGGCTCATGGGAATAGAATAAGCCACATTTTGCGATTATACTGTATAAAAAAGAGGTTTCATTTCTCGAGCAAAAATATCAATAATAATAGTTTTATTCATTCCTTATTGCAGAATGTTAGCTGAATTACAAGGAAGGGTCATACAAATGTACACTAACATATCTATAACTAACATATCTATAACTACAATTACCGTAAACACCCGTGTATAAGCCGCACCCGCAGATAAGCCGCACCCCAAGTTTTGAAGCTTGAATTTAGGAAAAAAACGTTTTTTGAAAAATACAAAAAATAAATAGAAAATCTTTTGTCCGAGTTCATAAACGCTTGTACATGATGCCAAACATCTTCCAAAAAAAAGGAAATCTTTTGTTGGAGTTCACAAACGCTCGTACTTGAAAGCAAAACTTCATCAGATTGTCATAAATACTTAATTCGATCGAATATGGTTCAACTTGCCTTGTTATTTCTTGTGTATATTTTAACCTGCAGTCTTTAAATCACTCCAGAATTCTTCCGCTTTTATTCTCCCATTAACTAACAACGATTCCAAGGAACCGCTTTCCTTTAATCGCAAGAGCAAGAAAGGTTTTCTGGCGAAACTATACTTGCACGAGTAGGTCTGAGGTTCGCCATCTTGGATTTTCATTAACTAGTGCCAATCTCCCATGTGTAAAATTGCGAAGAATGCCTGATTATTTAGAAGAGTTTTTGCTTTAATTCTTTCAAACTGCATGTTTTTTTCCCCAATGATTATGCTTAAATTGCTATATTACACGATCGGATGCGATTTGAACCTGATTGTAATATACGCACCGTCACATAATAAATGCTTCATACAGGTTCATGATATGTAAATATATGTTAATGTTGGGTCTCCTTTCTAGGTGTTCCCGTAGATAGGCAGCACCTCCGATTTTGAACGAAAATTGTGGGTGAAAAGGTGCGGCTTATCTACGGGTGTTTACAATATATTACATAATAGCCAATATAATATATTGAAATACAACTACATGTATGTACTAATCCTAAATGAAATGTTCCTGGTATTTAATGGTGAAAACGTTTTCAAGGCGCTTAGTTTTGGGCATAATAGGTGCCACAGAAGTGCGGCCAGCACCCAAGTTATAATGATGCCGAATAGTATGATGCGGCACAAGAGACTGAATTAACGGAGAGGAGGTACAAGCGCGTGTAATGAACTTCGTGCAAGCATCTTCTCTCCTTTGATAAAGCGTGGAGAGACACGATGTATACAAAGCATCGGCAAGGGAGGATAATACGTAACGCGCTTCTGAACTGATTCTATTGTGTCGCTGAGACATACGACGCAGCCCAGACAGGGGATGCGTATTCTAAAACAGGTCTAACGATAGTACAATAAATGCGCACTCACTGCCGTACATCTAAGCCTCACGTTCTTAACGTGTGCAAGGCACGTTACTAAGTAAGAGGTATTTTTTGAATACAACTTATGTTACAGATAAACATTTTTGGACCCATGGATTCGTGATGATGGGAGATGACAAACTGGACTGTGTACCAATGTTTCTCAGTGATTTGGCCAACGATATATTCGTGTGTGGAAAGTCAATTAACCTTATGCGACTCTGCCGTCCAGAGGTAAACGAAATAATGTGCACACCTTGTTAGATTATGAGCACAGGTAACCCAAGCTCTGTAAATGACAATATTTAATAGCACTTGTATGGGATTTCTTGTCTAACATTTTCAACGTAAATCTTGAATTAAAATCGACAAAACTTACAGGGTGTCAGTACTCCTTAGCTATTTCTGTGACAATTTTCGGCGAATTTCAGCGAATTTTTCCTCACTACGTACAGAGTACGGTATGAACACAAGAAGATAGCTTGTAAGTTTTGTCGATATTTATTCAAAATCTACGTTGATAAGGGAAGACTAAAGCAATTCAATATTGCTATTTACGGAACTTGGGCTACCTGTGTTTGAAGCACCATATTCTTATGGTATAAAGGTCATGTTATGCACTAAGATAAAACAACCTTATTTAAAGTGCAAGTAGCGCCATAAAACAACATTTAATTAGCTCTTTTAGCTCCAAATTGTATTTCTAATATACTTCATTTGTCTAATTAAAAGTAGTTTTCTTTGAGAGACTGGAACAGCAATTCAACCAGAATAAAAGTTACCCGAATTGCGGGATTGATTCATCTTGTGATGTCACAATAGAAAGCTACGGGATTTTATTGTAGTAGTTTTCTCTTGGGAGGGAGTTGATTCATCTTATGACGTCACAGGACCACGATAAATAACCAAAATTAGGGATTAAACGTCAGAAATTTTACAAAATCTGCAAGATTAATACTTTTTTGCAGTTCGAGAATGACATTGTTTCACAAAGGCAGCCCCTTCTACTTTACATGGGCACAAATCAAGCATAACGTGAAAATGTATAGTCGCTTTATTAATATCCTGATGGTTGTGTTCAAAGGGCTTATTACACGAAAAGTTGTGTAATACGGCTGGGTATTTTTACGAGTCAGTTTTATTTTTTCGAGCCTGAAAGGCGAGAAAAAATAAAATTGACGAGTAAAAATTCCCAGCCGTATTACACAACTCTTCGTGTAATAAATTGTTTATTATACGACAGCTAACACGAACAAAACATGTTTGTTTTCGCTTACCTTACTGCTCTGTTTGAAGAAAATCTTGAGAGAAGAAATCTCGAGAGAAGAAATCTCTCAGCCCAATGTCGGGGGCGGGCGCGCACTGAAAAGTTTTTTTCGCGCGCTAAAAGCTGATTGGCTGTTACTCAAACAGCCCCATTTCGATTGGCTCGCGCGCTTACAAAACCTTTTAAGTGTTGAATAAACCTGTGCAAACCGGTTTGTGACCCGTGTAATACCGTCTCATATTTGCACTCGTTTTAGCCCGTATTTGCACTCGAAAACGCCAAGTCGTATAATAACAGCACTTATGTGATGCTATCATTCCTCCCTCTAATATCCTGTTAGTATTCTCTGTGTAATTCCAACTTATATACATATACACGAACTACCATGCATAACAAGTTTAACAGTTTTTTTCTGCCTTTTGTTTGTAATTCGTAGTGTTTGTAATACATATCCTCTCATAGGGTGGTTATGGCTAAACAACCCAAAGGTTTTTTTCAGGACCTACCAGCTCAGAAATGTATATAATTTTGTATTGTTTTGCTACCTGCATGTAACTCCTCCATCTTGAGTGAAATCAATATATTGTTACACAATATATATATTTTTAGTCTTCATTTACAATTAAGTAATTGTCCGTGCAAGAGGTAGGCATATGTTATGCATGGAATGTAAAAAGGTGCTAATTGTGGTATTGTTTCAATCTTCCACCTCATTGGCTTAGACATTAAAATCTATCTAAACTTGAAGAAGAATATTATTTGTTTTCATTTTGTAAACAGATTTGAATTGCATCTAGTGAAAACTCTCATAACTTTCAATATGACGAATGTTCAATATAGGGAACCTTTTTAAATTGAACGTTTTCTTGGTTATTGTTTTGCACTCTTCTGATTGGACAAAATGTTTTCACACAAAAGAACTGTACCTTTAAAATGCATTTTAGTCCATTTAATTTCAGAAATTTATGATTTAACGGTTGATGAGTTGTCAGTATGAAAAACAGAAAATACTAAAGTGGGGAAAGCAAATTGCATCTGAACAATAGAATTGTGCTTATCTCTTGCGCGGACTGTTATTAAGTATATAGATTATATTTTATTCATATCTATTTTTGATCGTTTTACACACTTTGATATTTTTAGCTAATTGGCTGGGTTAGTGCATTAGATATGTTAGATTATCTTAGATAGGATAGTGTCCCCAATTAGCTTGTCAAAGCTAAATAACTTAAATAAAGTTTATTATTTATTTATTTATTATTATTATTATTATTATTATTATCAAGACCGTTGTTGTATTGCGTTTGCTTCACACACACACAATGTTATAGGATCGACCCCCAGCAGAACCTCACAATACTTTTTATACCAATACTTTCGTTCCAGCACTTCTTATGTGATTCTGCTATTGCTTCCCCTAAAATGGAGGTGACATTCTCTATGCAAGAACTCAAGTCCATTGACCAACATTGCCGCAGCTACATAGATGCCATGGGAAAAGTAGCACGAAATCTGAAAGATCAAAGAATGAAAAAGGTCAGAAGACCAGAAAAGAGGAAGGACTGTGTTAAACAAATAAATAGAAATAAACTATTTTACGTCGAGCCGTTACCGTCCGGGTCTCTCAAGCCAGTGGCTTGTAATTAAGTATTCAACGAATTCCTGTGTTGAATCGAAATTTAGGTTACAATACAGTTATTGCGGAGAAAAAGATACCTCAGATGTGTAATTATAATTGTTTTGATATTTCAAGTTGTGAAATATTACTGTACATGTAGCTGACCCTGCAATCGATGGCTTGGTGAATAATAAAATTAAATGAACTGAATATTGCAGACACTTGCTTTGGTAGAGGAGAACGAGAAGGCTGTTCTTGAAGAAAGAGAGCGAGCAGAACAAGCACTGGCCGATATGACAGGTGAGGACTGCTATATAGTCTGATTTTTCATGGTCACTTTTCTTTTCGGTAATGTTTCGGAGAAAAGGTACATCAGTAATAGGATTTTTGCAGGAAACAGTCACGTGCTGATATGTCACAATAACGAATGCATTGCGCTTGTGATCCCATCTTTAAAAACTCTGTTTAGAAAGATCAACAATCGATAGGAGGTGGAAAATAACATTTACAAACAGGTTTTGCTAGTAACACCACCGGTCTCGTACATGCAAGTGCCTTAAAATAAATGAAGTCAGACTTTTCGCCATCCAGTACAACCACGTGATCGTATCCTGCAAAAGGTCCGTTATAAGTTTGTGCTGCTGTTTATTCCTATCATATATGCCTTGCAGATCTGATCGATAAAGCCAAACAAGCCGTAAAACAAAAGAAACATGATGATCTGAAGATGCTCAAGGACCAAATGGAGGAAGCAATAAAAGTAACAAACATTTCAATTTTGATTTGTTTATTACTCATCAAATTATACCACCAGTTGAACAATATACATGTAATTTTTATACACAATTAATGAAGAGAAATGGACGAAACTAAAGTTCGGTAGAGGCAACCTGAATTAGAATTTTAGATTACAAAACGAAAGAAAATGGTTTTCCGTCATAAACCCCTACCAATACAAAGTTTGCACTTAGTACTTGAAAGCCGTTCATTTTTAGCACACTCGCGTGGATACAGAATTGTGGACTTGTAGGAGGTTGTTGACCATGAAAGAACATAAGAATCGAAGCCAAGAAAGACTCCAGCTTTTTGTGTGATTTAGCAACCTTCGGAGTGCATCTATAACTTGATCTAGAAACAGCTATGTATATATTTCTTTAGTGACATAGCCACAACAATTTGAGAGGAAAATAGTGTTTTTACTGGTCGGATTAAGTACGAAATTCCCAATACATGAAGCTTATGCATGAACCAGTGGGCAATTTGGTAATCGCTATTAGCCAGTCAGATAGCGTCAGATAACATGATATGTTATGATTTCTGTTAAAGTCCTATTTTGTAAAGTACATGAAAAACCATCTTCTGTGAGATAACTGGCTGTCTTGATTATTTCTGGTACTACAATCCCATGGAAAATACCTTGAGACACTTATCTATTTTGATGAAAAAAACACAAAGATTGTTTCCCCACCACCCTCCTCCCCATCCCCGACCACTACGCAGACTAGCGGCTCCAGACTCCCTCATCTTAGCACCAACATTGAGAGGGGGTAGGGTGATTATTATCTTTTTAGATTTCCCCCCTCAATAATTGGTACAATTTTTTTGAGGTGTCTCAAGGGTTTTGCACGGGATTGTAGCTAAAGAAAGTAAATGATGTAACTATGTTACTATCCGTTATTAGCAAAGGGAGCTTTCCAAGATGAGTGAAGCAGAAGATGAGAGGAAGTTTATGCAAGAAGCGATGAAACGTGAGGTGACAACAGCTGCTGCAGAGGACGAGTTGAAGGAGAAAACAAGGTGTGGATTTGTGCATAGAAGATCCATCATATTATCACTGGTACAATCAAGTAAAACATGGTTCGCATGGGCCTTCAAAAGTCTTTGCATTTTGACAGATTAGGTTTTCTCCTTTAATAGACCTTAATTTTGTTGATTCTTGGATGTTTGAGAAGAACAGCCTCATTTTACCTCTAAAAGATGGTTAGAGCAGTACTGAATGATTCATAGTGCAAACAAGGGTTTAACATCGAGTATAAATTGAGTAGAATTTTAAGGTCATTAATGTGTGATCGTGTGGAAAAGTCCTCGAAAAGTGTGGTTGTCCTTGCACGGCAGTAATTTGCGCCACAATACAGCAGTCTATATCTCAACTCCTCATTTGAATATATAGTTATATATGGAATTTGCGCTATATAAACGATTACATTTACCTTTTGAGTGCTCAAAACGTCAGCCACACTTCGTTTCACAAGGAAGTAAGAATACACTTGCCAACTCTTATGCACCTATCAATGTTAAGCTCGAGGTGGTCGGCAAGGGGTGAGGATTTGATATTTTCTCCCTTGGTCTAAAATATCAAAATTTCCTATGATATCCTCCTTATGTTTCATTTTAATAACCCACCCTGGGGCAGGCAGCGTATGTCACAATCCCCACCCTCGGGATAGCGCTGCCTGTCAAATCCCCCACCCTCGGGATAGCGCTGCCTGTCAAATCCCCCTCCCCGCCTTCTCGGGCTTAACATTGATAGGTACATTAGTTAATGAAGCCAGTAACTACATGTAACTTTCCCGCAGATGCAGACCTACACTGTTTCAGGAAATAGTAATCCATTATATTAAGGTTACCGTAGACCTTCAGAAGCAGAAATGTGGTCAACATTGTTTTTTCGCTTGTAATGTATTTGATAAAGTATTCCAGTACAACAAAATGTTTTTTAAATAAATAATTTCCCCCAGGGAAAAAAAACGATTTATCTAATTTACTGGAAATAAATTTGCAAACTTTGATCGACAGCGCACATGTCATGCGAGGTGAAGGATTACTCAGCCATAACAAATGCCCACGGAACAAGCACCCTGAATTTAAACCTTTCGAATCAGCTCCGACATTTATAATTTACGGACTTTCAAATATATGGCTTCCTTTGTCATTCGAGGATGTCACTTGAAAATATTTCAGGAAAAGGAGACGGTTCATATAAAAACCCCGGAATACAGAGATTTTCAGATTTCCACCGAAACTTGCAAAGCCTCATACATAGTAATTTCTACTTGTAAGGACAAAGATGAAGAAGCTATAAAGCGAAATAAAATATAATGCTGTTAAATGCCTTACCGGTAAATGTAATGAAGTGAAGTCTGACTCGGACTCGACAGATTCCGAGAAAAAGAGTATACGCCAAACTCCTGAGAAACACTTTAAACATGCTGTAATTGTCAAATGGCTGAACAGTTTCGAGAAAACGTAAAATAAACAAGACGAAATACTCAATCTGTTGATGCATTTCCGTTCGCTAACTCGGGCTTTACTTTGAAGCGGCCGCGCTTGGTGAATTTTATGATAATGGTTAGACTCGAACGACTATTATATTTCTGGTGTTGATACACTTTCAATTCCCCAGGGGCATTTCCTTTATTTCCCTGGTCCCTTTTCCTTCCTTTATTTTGTATAAATCACTTTAAACAAACTCTTTCTCGCCGTGATTGTATCAGTTCAACGCTCGGCGAAAAGACGTGACATCATAGAAAATCTGATCTGATTTGATTGGTCAGCTACTGGAGAAAGTTTCGAGGAGGAGGGGCTAGACAAAGGGGGCATGACACTTGACCTTTCTCTCTGCAAAGTTTTCTGAGCTACAGAAAGAACTTCAAAAAGCTAAAGCTGCACACGAATTTATCGGAATCGTTTGAAAATTGAAAGTCTTATAGATCAATATCTCGGTAACAAAAAGTGACGGGGAATTGTAAAGTTCTCGTTATTTTTCGTTTTACAGACTTTTCCGTGGGCCTATTTGGGTATAGTAGTTATAAGTTCGGCTGAAAACAGTAAAAATTCGATAACTTTAAACGTATTTGGAATATTGACAAATCCAGACACATTTTAGAGTACAGACCCTTCCGGTTGTCCTAAGGTGAAAATGAAACCAAATCCTCAAATTTTCGATGCGCGTTAGCTTTTTGAATTTATTTTTTTAGAAGTTGTGGAATCAGGAGATCCAGAAGAATATATTTTAAGAGAAATCCAAAAAAAATTGCTGCAGTCTTCAGCCAGTTATATAAGTATGTGCGGTTAATAATGGAGCACAGTGAAACTTTTTCAAAAACGTGCTGTCTACGGTAACCTTAATCGCCTAATTTTTGCTCATTGAAGTTTCGTGATTGTTCGTAAATGAATATGGTCTATGAAATTGAGAAATGCAATCACGTGGTTGTACTGGAGGGCACAAAAATCTTAATTTATATATTTAAAGGCACTTGTACAGGATCGGTAGTGTTATTAGCAAAACCTGTTTGCACAGGGTTGTTTGTATAGTAGTAAAATACAGAAATTACTTTTCAGTGTTAGAGGATGGGATGCAGACTTTCTGAAATCTGTATCTGTATACAGTACTCATGTATTGCATACTCACTGAAATGATCTCTCGTTGCTTTACAGACAAGAACTTATAAAGTACTACGGGGAGCTCAGTCAGGAAATAGATCGCCGCGAACAACGAGCAAATTGGCAAATCAAACGACATCAGCTAGATACAGCTAGAATGCGTTTCTTTGCCCAGGAGGAAGTACACCTCCAAAGCCTCGGGAAGAAGGCTGATGCAAGTTCTGCTCAAGTAAGAACTCCTGTTATAAATCTCCAAGCGGCCACGGATGGAAATGAGCCAAAAGCTCAAACTGAAATAACAAAGGGTTCAGCTTCTGTGCCTAGCCCCAGCTTGGTGTCCTTAATCGCTAGTGGCGTTAAAACTGATGCTTTGGTGCACCTTGAGGCTAGGAAGGCTCTGGACAGATCAGTGGTCGGTGATGGCGCCGACTCTGGTGTAGTTTCTGGAACATCTTTCAGGGTTGCTACCCCTGGACATCGAGTAATACATCAAGGTCATGATTCTGACTTCTCAGAAGGAAATACAATAGTTTCTGTGCCCTCTTTAGACCATGATGATGACACTGATATTTCGGTTGCATCAAACGTTGGTGTGGAGACTTTAACAGAGAGAAGAAGGAAAACGTGTAGTCCTGAAGACATAGCAGCTAAGGATTTAAGGAATGAAGGCAATGGAGCCATGGCAAGGAAAACATGGGAAGCCCCTTCTGATGGTGAACTGGGCTTAGCCGAGTCTCAGTTTCCTCAAGGACATCCATCAGAGTCGTCAATCCAGTTTGTAATGTATGGAGACAAAACAACATCACTGCAAGCAGAACCGTCCCATTCTGATGCAAGTCCTGCTTCCTCACAAGAGGCTGCAAGAACTGCAAAATTACACCCATCAGATTCGAAAATACAGAACGTACTGTACCAAGAATCTCACACTGCGTCTCTTGATGTAACACTTTCAGTTAATACCAGCCCTGCAGACTCCGCACTTCAGGATCTGTTGACTGAGGTAGATTCGGCAGCAACTGCAAATCCTTTAACTGGTCATCCTTCAGATTCGTCCGCTCAGGAATCCCTTTACCCATCAACAGATGGTGATAAGGTCTTTCTTGGGACTTCGGCTTCCTCTCATGCACATCCATCAGATTCCTCTGTTCAGGACTCCCTTTACTCATCAGCAGATGGTGATAAGGTCTCTCTTGGGACTCCTGCTTCTTCTCAAGGACATCCATCGGATTCCTCTGCTCAGGACTCCCTTTACCCATCAGCAGATGGTGATAAGGTCGCTCTTGGGACTCCTGCTTCCGCTCATGGATATTCATCGGATTCAATCCTCCAAGACTTCCTTCAAAGCATTTCAACGGGGGTAGCGTCAACTAGGACTCCAGAATTTGGGCACCCATCCAATTCATCATTACAGGATCTTACGTATGAAACCAAAGGGACCACAGAAGAGGTGCAGGTTCATAAGAGATCCACCCATGGTCATCCTGCACATTCCTCAGCTCAAGGTATTCTTTACCCTGATGGGGAACAAGTCGTAGCTACTAGTCGTACAAGGTCCGATGTTGGTCATCCCACAGATTCTACAGCAAGAGGTATTTTATACCCCAGTCTTGCAGCCCCGACAGCACCAAGTTCCCCTAGGTCTGCATATGGCCACCCAGCTGATTCATCAGCTCAGGATTATCTCTATTGTGATGTGGACCCCACACACGAACTGAGACACCCTCAATCATCGTTTGGGCATCCATCAGATTCTCAACTGCACAGCACCGTACCAAGTACTTATAATATGGATAGCGTTTCGGATGTGCTGACCCACAAGTCTAGATCTCATTGGGGCCACCCTTCAGATAGCACTGTAGAAAAACTCACTGGGGACATCTCCACGCTTTCGGAGAGCCAACAAGGTACTCGAGGAGCACCACCACAAAGTGTTGCACAGTATCTTATTTACCCTGATTCCGATGGTGCAGGCCCTGGGTATCAGTCGACTCGAGGAACTCCCCCAAATGATCAAGCAATGGTAAGTATGTATCCTGGCCAACAAGAGTCCATCCAAGGGAAGGCATGGCTTTCAACTCGTGGCCATGAACCTGCTGTTAAGATCGAAAAGTTGATGTACCCAGGAGGTCCTGTGCAAGGTTAGTTCTTGTATATTTTTTTTGTGTAAACGTAAAGGACGTAAAACTGAAAGAGTATTCAAACCCTACAACACAACTCAAAATACCTGCTATTAACTAATTATCGACCAATTTCCCTTCTACCAATATTTAATCAACTTCTTGAAAAACTGATGTGTAAACGCCTAACCAGTTATCTTGAACAACTCCATATATTATATAATAAACAGTTTGGTTTTCGTCCTAAACACTCGACAATACATGCTATTATCTCTATAGTTGATAAAATACAACAAGAAATCGAAAAGGTAATATTTCATGTGGGCTCTTTCTCGATCTCAGCAAAGCCTTTGACACAGTCAATCATGAAATCTTATTTTCTAAACTTCAACATTATGGGATCAGAGGAATTGCACTAAATTGGTTTAAATCTTACTTGCATAATAGAAGACAATTTGTAGCCCAAGGTAGTACTAGTACTAGTACTATGTCAGAACAGAAGACCATTTCCTGTGGAGTACTTCAAGGATCGGTATTAAGCCCGATACTGTTTTTGATATACATTAATGACTTCCACAACTGTTCAAAACTCTTTGATTTTCATATATTTGCTGATGACTCTAACCTATTTTATACTGTTAAAAGCGTATTGAATTTAGAAAGCATAATTAATGAGGAGTTAAAACTTGTAGACAAATGGCTGTGTTCAAACAAACTTTCACTAAACATTTATTTAGTAAAACCAATTTCGTAATTTTGTATCCTAACCAGAAAAAGCTACATTCCTCAGTTAACCTGACACTGAATGGCAAAGTCATAAAACAAGAGAAATAAGCAAAATATATTGGTATACTAATTGATTGTAATTTAAACTGGAAGTGTCATATTCGTGAAATAATTAAGAAAATAAATATATCGATTGGTGTACTTTGTAAATTAAGATATTATCTCAACTTACCTATGCTGACAAATTTATAATATTCACTGATTTATATGTATCTAATGGAATCCTAATTTGGGGAAATTCCTATTACTCAACTACACTACCTTTATTTGTTCTTCAAAAAAAAGCACTTCGCATCATAACTTTCTCTACTTTTGACGCACATTCTACTCCACTATTTAAACAATTACAGATTCTTAAACTTAATGACTTGTTATTCCTTTATAATGCACTGTTTACATTTCAATTTCATACTAACACTCTACCTAATGTATTTAATAACTTCTTTGAACCATTGTCTAATATTCATTCCCACAATACCCGGTTAGCATCAAGATCATCTTACTATCTTCCTACTATTCGAACTAATTATGGTTTCTTTAATATTAGATTTACTGGTGCCAGAGTTTTGAATTCTATTGAGAAAGAAACAAAATCTCTATCAAAAAGTAAATTTAAGGAAAACATTAAATTAGATCTCTTGGGCAAATATTAATTTTCAAAATTCGATAGTATTAGCGTATTGTCATCATTCTCGTATTTTCTTAATTTTGTCATTTCTTTACATCACCATCTAACTTGCTTTTGAATGATTTTTTTTCTCTATAATTCATTCCGACTATAAATATTTTGTAATACATAATTTTGGTGGCCTAGTTTATTTTAGCTTCTACAGTTATTCTAGGCCACCCAGTACCTTATCCAAGTCAAATTATCTTTTTTTTGTCATCTGTATTACTTTTACATGTTGGTACAAATAGAGTTGTTTTTGTTAAATAAATGCCCTGTTAAAATTTACGCCATCTGCTCTCTTAGAGGCCAAGCCACAGCTTTGGACATGAATAGTTGGAACACGTCCCCCGCACCCCCTCATTTCAATGTTGGATAAACTTTCGTACTGGTTTGGTCACTTTTTCCCCCCAACATGGAATGGGAGGTGGAAGGGGGGAGAGAGGAACTGCAGGGTTGCGCGCTGCTTCTGGTCCATAACAATTATAGGATTAGTGTTGCAAGAGTCATGTCCAAAGGTGTCTGAGAATAGGCATTCATTAACGTCACCCGACGTTTAATTAAACCAGTGAACTACTGTCAGTGGGACTTTATAGGTTGTAGCCATTATATTCAGGGGAAAAACTCATTAGAAAATAGTAAGCGTCATTTCACAATCGACTATAAATATTATTCATGGGATATGTTTCAGAGTAGAGCAAGTAAAATGTTGAATTAGATGCTTTAAACTACTGCTAATTCGGGTTATGTTATCGACCGGCAACCCAAACTAAATTCGATTGAGAGTCACATCATGTAGTTTAACACAACTTGAAGTAGGAGATAAATCATTTCTTGCCGGGTTATTATTCATTTGTAATGTCTCTGTTTTTAGTAGTTTTTTAGTAGTACTAAAGTCAAAGATGGATAACGGCTATTATAAAATTAATGGATATTAATCTAATCACAGGCGAGTCTTTGCAGATAAGACGAGCCTTTTACGAGTTTATGTTTTTATAAGCGAGTTTATTGTCAGTACTACCACCATTATAATTACTAAAAATGTACTCCCATATGTCAATTAATATCAATGTTATAAAAGTGTATTTACAGTTCTTTAAAAAAACAAATCTAAATGAATGAATTTCAGATTATAATCTGCCATGTAAGTTTAGGTGATCTACTTAGGCCTTATTGTCCTGTTCGACATGAAAACGAGGCAAAATTGCCTTTCGGTTTTTGTTTTCCTTTCATGGTTGTAACATTGGTGAACGAAACTTCAAAAGGCATACATAATTAACGAACATTTTGTCCAATTAGATGAAGCAAATCACTCACGTTTATGCGCCTTTACACCCGGGTAAGACGAAAGAGTCTTTATACGACTTTTCACTGTAGTGATGTCTTTTTCCTTTGTTGAACAAAGGAAAAAGGCCTCAACAATGACGTTTTATATAGGGCCACACTCGTACAGTGAAACGTCTTATAAAGACCCTCCTAGTCATATCTTTATAAGGCTTCACCATGAAACTTTATAAAGACCCTGGTACAGTGAAAATCCTTAAAAAGACCCTAGCGGAGAGTTTCAGTTCATAAGATGAGCCTCAGAGTTGCTCAACCAACAGCATAAGTGCACTCAAGAACAAATGCCCCTTGGCTCACAGGTCGATTCATACGCAACCGGCCTAACATTATGGGACTCACATTTTCGCTCCCTGTCCCAACTGCGCATGTCAGTACCGCACAACGTAGCTATAAAACCTTGTGTTACAGCAATTGTACGTCGAATAACTTGCAAAGAATATCATTTTGAACAACAGTACCTTAACTTTAGCGGGTTTTGTAACGGATCTTAACAGTCTTTGTCTATTGCAAAGTTGTTGGTTAAGCGTGGTAACGCGTCCATTTAACGGGTAATCCGATGGTAAACCGATGGTAATCAGATGGTAACCCAGAGTAAAGTCGAACATTAAACAAAGATCAACACCTTTGTGACCTTTCTAAGTAATTATTTATTGAAATATAATGAAGCCGTGTAGCAAGTACATAACCAAAAAGCTACTTACAGTCAATTTAGTCCGCTGATATTGCAGTTTATTTTAGAATTGTTCTTTCTCAGACATTATTAGGCATTCACGATAATAACAAATGATAAGTGCTTGTGTTTGTCATTTTGAGTAAATCCTGAATCTCAACCCTTATTTTTCTAAAGTTGCAATAATGTCAATACTTAAGGCGTTCACCTTTTCTTTGAATGACAAGTTTTACACGTCGATTCATGGACTCAATTAGTTTGTTAATTGCATCAACTGGTATTTGGAAAATAGTCTTGCGAACACGTTCACTAAATTCGGCAAATGTTTCACGGCTGATCCGATATCTTAGCGCATCTCCCCTCAGTCTTCGAGAAACAGCACTAAACATATTTTCAATAGGGTTCAAATCTGGACTACGAGGAGGAATCTTGAACAGTTCAGCATTCACTCGTGTCATCGCTGCCCGAGCGTTTGCACTATTTTGCGATGGATCTCCATCTTGTAACCAAAGGCGACTGTCACCTTTACCCGCCAATCTAAACACCAGGGAAAGTTCTGGTCGATGAAGGACTCGAAAAAGTCGCCACACATTTTATTATACTGAGAACAAACTATAACGTCTCGGTTCAGTAGCTAATTGCAACAATCATCTTAACAACTTTACCACCAGTCCCTTCTTTTTTTTTTTTCTTAGACGTACAACCGTGTGCGAGTTGGCGTTTTTAGTTTCACAGGAACTCCTACATATTCTCAGAACTGTAGATGGAGACACTTCACACTCTTTTGCTACTAATGACGCAGGGATAGTTTTTGAACTCCTCGTAAATATAAAATGTATGAGCGCTTTCCCACAGGAATTTTTTTATTTTGCCTCGAAATACCATTCTCATTAATCAAAATGTAATCCAAAGTATACTTTGTGTGTAGATCGAGTAGCTAATATTAATACTGTTTTAAAGCCCAGTGAACGTGCGAGAGTTTAGAACTTTCGTCATAACACTCCCAATAATCTTGTCACGAACGCGTACGTCACATTAATTTTTGATATGAGAAAAGAAATGCGATATTCAGACAGCTTTGGACATGAATAGTTGGAACACGTCCCCCGCACCCCCTAATTTCAATGTTGGATAAACTTTCGTACTGGTTTGGTCACTTTTTTTCTCCCAACATTGAATGGGGGGTGGAAGGGGGGAAGGGGGGAGAGAGGAACTGCAGGGTTGCGCGCTGCTTCTGGTCCATAACAATTATAGGATTAGTGTTGCAATAGTCATGTCCAAAGGTGCAGCTTCCTCTCAAGGGCATCCATCGGATTCCTCTGCTCAGGACTCCCTTTATTCATTAGCAGATGGTGATAAGGTCTCTCTTGGGACTCCTGCTTCCTCTCAAGGACATCCATCGGATTCCTCTGCTCAGGACTCCCTTTACCCATCAGCAGATAGTGATAAGGTCGCTCTTGGGACCCCTGCTTCCTCTCATGGATATTCATCGGATTCAATCCTCCAAGACTTCCTTCAAAGCATTTCATCGGGGGTAGCGTCAACTAGGACTCCAGAATTTGGGCACCCAGCCAATTCATCATTACAGGATCTTACGTATGAAACCAAAGGGACCACAGAAGAGGTGCAAGTTCATAAGAGATCCACCCATGGTCATCCTGCACATTCCTCAGCTCAAGGTATTCTTTACCCTGATGGGGAACAAGTCGTAGCTACTAGTCGTACAAGGTCCGATGTTGGTCATCCCACAGATTCTACAGCAAGAGATATTTTATACCCCAGTCTTGCAGCCCCGACAGCACCAAGCTCCCCTAGGTCTGCATATGGCCACCCAGCTGATTCATCAGCTCAGGATTATCTCTATTGTGATGTGGAACCCACACACGAACTGAGACACCCTCAATCATCGTTTGGGCATCCATCAGATTCTCAACTGCACAGCACCGTACCAAGTACTTATAATATGGATAGCGTTTCGGATGTGCTGACCCACAAGTCTAGATCTCATTGGGGCCATCCTTCAGATAGCACTGTAGAAAAACTCACTGGGGACATCTCCACGCTTTCGGAAAGCCAACAAGGTACTCGAGGAGCACCACCACGAAGTGTTGCACAGTATCTTATTTACCCTGATTCCGATGGTGCAGGCCCTGGGTATCAGTCGACTCGAGGAACTCCCCCTAATGATCAAGCAAAGGGAAGTATGTATCCTGGCCAACAAGAGTCCATCCAAGGGGAGGCATGGCTTTCAACTCGTGGCCATGAACCTGCTGTTAAGATCAAAAAGTTGATGTACCCAGGAGGTCCTGTGCAAGGTTAGTTCTTGTATTTTTTGTGTGCGCAAATGTAAAGGACGTAAAACTGAAAGAGTATTCAAACCCTACAGCACAACTCAAAATACCCGCTATTAACTAATTATCGACCAATTTCCCTTCTACCAATATTTAATCAACTTCTTGAAAAACTGATGTGTAAACGCCTAACCAGTTACCTTGAACAACTCCATATATTATATAATAAACAGTTTGGTTTTCGTCCTAAACACTCGACAATACATGCTATTATCTCTATAGTTGATAAAATACAACAAGCAATCGAAAAGGTAATATTTCATGTGGGCTCTTTCTCGAACTCAGCAAAGTCTTTGAGATAGTCAATGATGAAATCTTAATTTCTAAACTTCAACATTATGGGATCAGAGGAATTGCACTAAATTGGTTTAAATCTTACTTGCATAATAGAAGACAATTTGTAGCCCAAGGTAGTACTAGTACTAGTACTATGTCAGAACAGAAGACCATTTCCTGTGGAGTACTTCAAGGATCGGTATTAAGCCCGATACTGTTTTTGATATACATTAATGACTTCCACAACTATTCAAACCTCTTTGATTTTCATATATTTGCTGATGACTCTAACCTATTTTATACTGTTAAAAGCGTATTGAATTTAGAAAGCATAATTAATGAGGAGTTAAAACTTGTAGACAAATGGCTGTGTTCAAACAAACTTTCACTAAACATTTATTTAGTAAAACCAATTTCGTAATTTTGTATCCTAACCAGAAAAAGCTACATTCCTCAGTTCACCTGACACTGAATGGCAAAGTCATAAAACAAGAGAAATAAGCAAAATATCTTGGTATACTAATTGATTGTAATTTAAACTGGAAGTGTCATATTCGTGAAATAATTAAGAAAATAAATATATCGATTGGTGTACTTTGTAAATTAAGATATTATCTCAACTTACCTATGCTGACAAATTTATAATATTCACTGATTTATATGTATCTAATGGAATCCTAATTTGGGGAAATTCCTATTACTCAACTACACTACCTTTATTTGTTCTTCAAAAAAAAGCACTTCGCATCATAACTTTCTCTACTTTTGACGCACATTCTACTCCACTATTTAAACAATTACAGATTCTTAAACTTAATGACTTGTTATTCCTTTATAATGCACTGTTTACATTTCAATTTCATACTAACACTCTACCTAATGTATTTAATAACTTCTTTGAACCATTGTCTAATATTCATTCCCACAATACCCGGTTAGCATCAAGATCATCTTACTATCTTCCTACTATTCGAACTAATTATGGTTTCTTTAATATTAGATTTACTGGTGCCAGAGTTTTGAATTCTATTGAGAAAGAAACAAAATCTCTATCAAAAAGTAAATTTAAGGAAAACATTAAATTAGATCTCTTGAGCAAATATTAATTTTCAAAATTCGATAGTATTAGCGTATTGTCATCATTCTCGTATTTTCTTAATTTTGTCATTTCTTAACCTCACCATCTAACTTGCTTTTGAATGAATTTTTTCTCTATAATTCATTCCGACTATAAATATTTTGTAATACATAATTTTGGTGGCCTAGTTTATTTTAGCTTCTACAGTTATTCTAGGCCACCCAGTACCTTATCCAAGTCAAATTATATTTTTTCTCATCTGTATTACTTTTACATGTTGGTACAAATAGAGTTGTTTTTGTTAAATAAATGCCCTGTTAAAATTTACGCCATCTGCTCTCTTAGAGGCCAAGCCTGAGCGTGCCAAACCACTGGAGTTCGAAGATATATGGCTTGCATCGCAAGTACAACCCCTCAGAGACAACTACGACGTATTGGGTAAGACAGTTGGATTATTGTTAAAACAATTAGTGTTACTGAAGGGTGATTATATTTTTGTAACTATCAAGAACATGCGCACTGTTCATGTCTTATGTTTCAACTGGTGCTCCACCTATTGTTTAACATCTACCTGACGTACGATCCTGAAACTGGGCTGACTCTAAATAATATGATCTATATTTATTGTTACGTGTACATTTATTTATATACATTCGAGTGTGTCTATGTCTATCTTTATAAGTTAAATTGAAATTGCCAGCCTTATGGGTTATCCTGTTAATGTTAATTGTCTCTACCTAATCTGTAGATATTTGTGTCTTCCTTTCCTTTCTTGAGTCATTGTAATTTGATTTGTTATTGGTACGAAACTACGACTAAACTTGTCGCTGTTGTTGATATGTGAGCACTATATACTGGGGTTGTGGACGTTCTGTTAATACCAGCATCCTGGATGCTTTTGTCTTTAACCTTTTAGACAAAAAACCAACAACTGATCTTTTACGAGGTGCTCTGGGCTCGGTTATCGAGGATAAAGGTGAGATGGGTAGAGGGGAAGAGGTTTCTTTTCCCTCGCCAATTCGCGAAGCGATTACAAAAGAAAGGGAGGAAAGGGAACCTCTGCTATCAGGGAATATTGAATCAAATTGTTTGCCAAATTAAAATATTGATAGCGGCCCATTTATTAAAGGGATACCCGAGTGAAAACACATTTGGGCTCAAAATAATATTTAACATGTCCTTTGTTCTTATTTAAATGTATATCTTCGATAGTATGAATTGTAAATCAATAAATATTTTCGAATAGAGAGAAGTCAGTGAAGTTATCTTTTTTTCTTCTCAGATATATTCAGGGCATTAGTCAAGCCATAGATCAATATGGCTTTTGGCTAAATGTTATACATCTAGTTGTAGTAGTTTATTTAAACACGTTTCACAGAATGAGCGATAGGCTCGTTTAAATGTGTACGTGCATATGTTACAATCTTAAGATAAATAAAATATGAAATTCAAGATACAATGTAGATACTATAATAATAAATTACACAAGCTAATATTATAATGAGGAAATAAGTATTATTGCTTTATATGAGTAATTTTCCCACAAGGGGATAATCTAGATGCTAAACTAGAAGAAAAGTGACAAGCACAAATAATATTGGGAGACAAAGTAAGTTGTCGTAACCAACACTTAAAAGCTACCTGTGTTGGGATTATTCTTATGTCATGTGGAAGGTTGTTCTAGAGCCTGGTAGCAACATAGGAAAAGGAACTATGCAGGAATGTGGTACTATAATTAGGCTGCGTAAGTATGTACATCTGAAACATCTATCAAGCGATTAATTGGTTGTGGACAGTGCTAAAATATACGTTGCCCACTGACGCCGTCCAAGCTCTTTCTAGTATTTAGTATGGCTTGATCGGGCTTATAATAGAGTTTATATTGGCTTCTTATCATTGAGTAAGATATTGAGATATCTTTGTTGCAGTAAAATTACTTTGAGTGTCTTGTTCTTGTGTCCTGGACTGGTATCTCCCTCTGCCATTTTGGGTTGTAATAGATATAATAGCTCAAACAAACAGCTCCAAGATACAAACGCATTTCGAATTCAACAGAAATACTAATATATCATAATTTACCTTTAGTCTTTTGTCCAAGGCTAGCAGTTTCCGTACAATATAAACGCATACAGCGATACCTCACATCGTAGCACGATGTTGTTCAGTCTACACGCTTCGTGTACGAGCAAGCGGTCCACCAACTTTGGTCATTTCGCCTTCCAAATGGTTTTGATCATCCTCTCAGTCTTCTAAATCGTCCCTCACAATCTTGTCTTCATCATATTTCAGTTCTAGTAAAAATGATTTTGCCATCTCGATGAAAATCTACTTTAATTCCGAGCAGTTGAAAAGTCACACCAAAATTTACAGAGAATAGGAGAGATACGTTAACGCTGAGAAAGTGCGTGAGACCTGTATGACGTAAAAACGTCACCGGAAGTAAATGCAAACAAGATGGCGGCGGCGGAGCCAACTTTTAGGTGCTCGTTCTAAACACTAAAAATGTTTTTTGCATATTCATAAAGTAGAGTTGATATATTATTACTAGTCCAAACCGTTTTTCGATACGACGACTAATTTGAATCTAAACGTCGGCCATTGCTGAAAGCCGTTCCTTTATTCAGCGGAAGTGACGTCATACGCGCAACGCTCGCCTGCACAACACAACGCCTTGGAGGCATATTTCTACTCGTACACAAGAAGAAAGTTATATTTATCCTTGCGAGCTTCGCGCGAAATAGTGTGTATAAAAAAGCAGCCACACTGGTTGTCGTGTTGCTTGTATGACATCACTTCCGCTGAATAAAGGAACGACCTCCAGTAATGGCGGACAGGATTTTATCGGTAAACTCTTTTAAAAAAATCCCACGGGTTCGCATTGCGAAGTCAATCCATTGTATTGCGATTTCAGTGTTCAGTACAGTCTAAAGTTCATTTTGAGCCCATATGTGTTTGGGACTCGGGTATCCCTTGAACAGAAGCCGATGAAAACATACGTGACAGTTGAGCTTTCGCGAAAATGCAGCTTTTTCGAATTTTGTAGCGCACGTTTTGTCGTTAAGTGTTTGTTTCTTTTTTTTTCACTCTGCAGAGGAGGATAACAGCATAGATGCTGCTCAACTCATGTCTCTACCCATTCTTCTTCGAAGATCTGTCACTGCACCATTACTCGCCCAGTAAGTTTTAGTAGAAGCAACCCAAACTTTGTACAGAAATCCTTTAATTAAACCACTTCTAGTCAACAGAACCTGTTAGACAAATTTAGGAGATTTAGAAATAGTGCATGTGCTTTAGTCTCTTTTCTGATTTAATGGGGCTCGAAGAATATTGTAACTATTCTTTTGTTTTGACTCTCAACCTCGTGTGAGCACTTCGAAACTGGTTACATCGCAAGGGCTTTAGTCACCAGCCTTGTGCACACGTCATTGTTACAACATTGCCCTTAAGTACGACACACAGTTCAACAACTATTGATTAACAATTGTTGAACCGTGTATCATACAATGTTGAATGTTAAAAGAAGCGAGGCAATGTGTTGAACCGTGTATCATACAATGTTGAATGTTAAAAGAAGCGAGGCAATGTGTTGAACCGTGTATCATACAATGTTGAATGTTAAAAGAAGCGAGGCAATGTGTTGAACCGTGTATCATACAATGTCGAATGTTTAAAGAAGCGAGGCAATGTGTTGAACCGTGTATCATACAATGTTGAATGTTTAAAGAAGCGAGGCAGTGTGTTGAACGAGGATGAACGAAATAGAGACATGCGGCACTATGCCATTCAAGAAGCTGCGACTTGTTGAACGAAATTAGCCAATCATATAATCGCTGGTGAACCTTTATGATGGTAGAACTATGATTATATTTATCGCTGGTGATCATGTGATTTTATTGTACACGTGATCATTCAATATATGGAAGAACTATGAAACAACTTCGTGCTCTTGCTCAGACGAAGGGCTAACGCTCGAAACGTCAGTTGCTACATGTACTCAATTATTTTAAGACCCTGAGGATTGGTCTGGCCGGGGTTTGAACCCGTGACCTCCCGCACGACATATACCGGAGCGTTAACCACTGATCTAACTTGGAGGCAGTTGTAAACTAGATAGGCGAAGACTCAATAGGTGTTTGTTGTGTGTCAGGGTCTCGCTTGTTAACAAAGCCGTGGTAGAGTACTTCATAGAGGATCTTCAAGTCCAGCAGCACTTTGAAGTCTTCAGGAAGTTTCTGTTCATGGAGGATGGGGAATTCTCTCTGTCTCTTTCAGACCAGCTTTTCGAAAAGGTATTAATGCTTTTCTGTTAATTTTGTTTATTTATTTATTTATTACGACAAAGATATAAAAATAACCTTACTAACGACAAATCTAATGAACAGGCGGAATTGCATTTTCAGAATATGCGCTTGCAACGTATTATTTTCATTCTTATCTTCGTACTTACTCAATAATATTTACATCGCATGAATACGAGTGCTATTCGGGAATATTTGGGTACGAGTGATGCGTCGAAATCTTTTGCACGAGCCTTTAAGGTACATACATACGCTGCCACATTGCCGGCCGGCAACAACGACACTGCACTGTCCCCACCTCTGACACTGTTGTGTGCAATGTTGCAGGGTGTGCCGGTTAACTCCTCAAATTAATTGCTGACAATTGTATGCAAGGGAATTTGCAAACTTTCACAGCATTACAAGATTGACCAGAGAATCCAGAGGACAGCCAACTTGATGACTTTAATGTTAGGTTATATACCCATAGTTTTAATGGCAACATAAATACATTATCGCTTTATACCTAATAGAGTCCGCCAACGTTTGTTTAGTTGTCGTTAGGTGCGACTCCACGTGAGCTATGTTCTACAACTGTTATGAACGGGATAGTTACCAGGGCCCTTCAGCTCTCAGTTTACGCAGACAAGACTGGGCACGAAAAGCAGTTGGCCTTTGCGTTGAAGTGGATGCCAGAGATGTTTAAGCTGAATGGTAATAATAATAATGCCATATTTATAGAGCGCATTTTCCATGTGTGTCCAAATGCGGGGGTTAAAAAGAAATGTCCACGTATGTACATAGTACATAAAAGATTAAAAACTGCTTCTTAAAAAGAAAGGAAATAACTGAAAATTGAAACAAATTGGAAACCTAATCAATGATTAACAATTATTCACCTCAGTTTCGGTGAATAGCGGTGGATATACCACACTGCAGGTGAATAGCCAGCACCAAATAGTTATTATATTTTCTGTCAAATCATAGTTAATAGAGTGGAATGGTTATGAAACCCAGCGACCTTATTATATGTCTTTGTTCGCATTTTTCAACCATTACCATGCACAAAACACAATAGAAATTCCAATATGTTAATCAATCAGCCAATAGAAACGTGTGGGTTCAGTCGTTCAGGGGACGCTAATAAACTATGACCGTGCACAATCATTTGTTTCCATCATAAATCGCAGCGCCTTTGTTAGCCCCTTTGAAGTTTTCCGAGTTTCCTAACCATTCCACTATAGACCCTATGCATAAGTCCTGATAACTAGCATGTCAACGAGGCCGGTAGGTCCTCTGGAATGTTTAAATTGAAGCGCCCGGGGAGATTGTGAAATGCACTGAACGAATGTTCAGTGAAACAATGCCGTTAATTTGCTATGCGCCTGGCTGGTTGTACTATAAAGAAAAATAAAGGATAAATGAGGACAGATCAGCAACAAGCCTGTTTAACACGTTTCACACCTCCTGCTAGTATTTCAACTTCAACATTCCAGAGGACCTACCGACCTCTTTTTCGTGTTGTGACCGCGCGAGTTATGCATAGTGTGTATGTTAACTATGGTCAAATGGACAAAAGCTCGCGAGAGATGATCGCTGCTTCGCTCGCAGGTGATATGAAATCATATTCACTGTTTGAGTAGCCAATCAGAGTGCGCAAAAAGTGATATTCACTGGTGTGGTATATACTAATATATAATAACTGAGATGTAACTAATAACAAAGATGTTCAGTTATTCTTCTTTGTGAATATATAGTCACCTTTGAAAACAAAAAATGGCTACATAGACGCACTAACCAGTTCAAACTGATGGTTGTTGGGCTACATTTTACCCACAACTGTAGTCGGTGACCTGCGTAGTGACCCTCTTAATTATTTGTTCCGGCGGTCTTAGTTTGTCCTGACGCTAAGTGGAGCATGGGTTGGGTCAAACATGATCGCGAGGTCTTGCCTAATGCTCGGTCGTGCTTCGCACTCATCAAAATTCACTGGGGAAAATATGCAGGCTATAGTAACAGTAGTTTAATCGTCAGCAGTGCGCCCTACTAATCGTGATGGTTCTTGTCTCTTCGTTAGATATTGACACATTAGATTTCTTGGAGCTACGCTATAGGGTAAGCACACTATTACATGAGCTACGTAGTCTCGGCTGTCGCTTGTAAAACCTCTCGTGATGTATCGTATATTGTATTATTTTAGTATTAAGTACAATGAAGTATATGAGCATGTACAATGTCGAGCCATTGGGTGAAATTTGCTGAAAAGCGTAAAATTAAAGTTTGGCGCTAATCGTTGTCATCACGGACATGCGCAGTGTGCACAGAAACAGGTCCATAACGGTGACCGGAGGTTTACCTTGACCCCCCTTTCACCCTCACCCCTCCCCGGGCTGCATATTTTGCCCTGGTATGGGGGAGGTCATATTTACGGAATACTAACTAGCCTGTTTAGCGGCGTAAAGGAGGGGGATGGAAGAGTAGCTTAGTATTCTGTAACTGACACTATATGGATAGGGTTTCCACGCTCACGGAAAGACTCAACATTTTCAAGGTCAGGGAATATAGGATTGGATCAGGGAAATCCCAAATTTCGATGAAAAGTCCTGACATTTTTTTTTCAGGCTTCACATACTTATTTCATTGGGCTGTTTAGAAGTTCAATGTTTCTGTCTTAAAACTACGATTGAATATTATACAATAATTCTACGCGTGGATATCGCCTTTCAGCCAATCAGCGATGTCCACGTCACGCGCTTACCCTTGCTTCGAACAACCGGGCCCAGGTCACAAGTATTGTTCATAAAATAAATAAAATAATACATGCGCGGAGATATGGAATTTAACTCGATATCTCACGAGTGAGCGCAGCGAAGATCAATTCCATATCTCCGCGCATGTATTGTTTTATTTATTTTATGAACAATACTTGTGACCTGGGCCCGGTTGTTCGAAGCAAGGGTAAGCGCGTGACGTGGACATCGCTGATTGGCTGAAAGGCCGATACCCACACACGTAAAATTATTGTATTTTAACGTGTGTTCAGATACGTATGTTCAGATACGGTATTTCTCAGTGCTAGAAATCCTTATAAAACACTGTAGTTTATAGAATAAAAATGTTTTTTTTTGGTCAGTGAAAAGTCGATTTTTTTTCCTGCAAATGTGTGGGAACCCTGATGGAGATTTGTGACTCGAATGCTGCGTTTGGATGGGTTAGCACCCTTATGAATTATTATCCTATTTTAAAAGCCAGTTTTAATGACATGACTGCTCCGTTCTTTTCAGGTGGAGTGGCCTGTGAATATCATTGTTACAGAAAACTCTATCATCAAATACAACAAGGTATCGTACGTCTTTGGACGTTCACGCAGATACGGGAAATGTTTTTGGTAACTGAACTATGCTCAGAATGGTATTAAAAATACATTTGGTCCATTTGAAACAGCGACAAAAACACCTTAACAGGATGAAGACACCTATTAAACGAGTGCGAAGCGCACGGACCGTTAAAAAGGGGGATCTTTCTGAACCGGATAAAAATGAAAGGAAAGTGGAAAAGTAATAGTAGCACATGTTTTCATTCGTTAGAAAGACATTTTTTAAGAAACCGCTTTTCAAATGAAGAATAAAATTTGTAAGAGACATCAAACTGGCTTGTGAACGCAATCGCTGGTTTGAATTTCTGCCGTTGTCCAACTTTTATCCTTGAATATTTTGCGAAACAACTGCAATGGAGGCTTTCTGTGTAGATGAGAGGAATGATGAGGAGATTGTTGGACTGACAGTGCTTATTGTAAGATAATTTTGAAGTGAGGATTGCTAAATTTTAATGCTGCAGAGAATGAGTTTGAGAATTGAGGTGACGGCGAGCCAGCACTTTGAGTCGGATTGGGAAAGGAAGCCATGAGGAAATTTTGATCTAGAGTAGTTTTCCAAGAAGCTTAACTCGAAAACAAAGTTTAAAATTTTCCACTACTATACATATTCAAGCTACACAACAACTCCTGCAGAGATAAGATGGTGAGATCGTTATAAATATTACATTTAGCTCATGTTTTCTCTTTTCAAGGGCGATCATACCTCAACAAAATGAGAACAGTCGTTCGAGTAGCAACTTTTGGACAGCGGTTTTTTGTACTTTAGGAACTGAATTTTGGCAAATCATTCTTTCCTTATCTAAATCAGTTGTCCAACTGTTCCAAACTGCCCTCAACTCAAAATCGGTAAAATATGCCATATACATAAGGTCCCATTTGCTTGGCGCGGCCCATGTACTGATTGCCCTTTTTTATTCTGAAAGAGGAAGCTAACCTAGTGAGGGGCTAAAATTCGATATGACAAAATGGTGATGTACTTTGTTACCAAACAACCACGACCAAAAAAGACTGATTGGTCAAGCCGTGTGTTATTAGAGGACACACACATGGATGACGTCATGAGCGCGCGCAACCAATTTCTCAACTCGATTTGATTGGACATTTTCATAGTTTTTAGTTTGCGATTATTATATAAAACAAATAGATTTCATGCTGCCGTGTGTCTTCCTTCTTATAGATGCAGAGATGACGTCACAACGTGAAGAGAACTCGTGGCGCACTTCTTTGTTCTCTTCACGTTTTCATGTCATCTGTGCATTTATGAGAAGACAGACGCACGGCAGAATGGAATATATTTGTTAAATAGTGCATAGTGAATTTTGTTATCAAAAATAAGATTTTGAACAAATTCTGTTCGAGTGTACTCTGGTTGCCAGAGGTTTGTTCTCGCTCATGCATCGTTAGTTTCCTCGCCCTATCATCGCCTCTCATCGCTGACGGCGCACGTTTTTGTAGAGGTAGTAGAACCTCTGGTAACCGTAGATCGTATTGTATACACTCACTTTGAAAATAAGAAAATATCCTATTATTTGAAGAACAATGCCGCCTTGACTTACTCCAGAGTAGCCATGAAACCTCATCAGCCATAGATGGCGGCGCACGAGAAATTCTAGTGTCTCGTACTCGAACAACCCTGAAAACTGTTTGGTCACAGTCATTTAAAAATACCTATCTACTTAAACTCCCTATACTTGTAGTCCATAACACATGTTTGTTGCCGATTGTCGTAGGTGTTTTCGTTCATGTTGCGCCTGAAGAGGATCTCGTGGGTATTGAGGAATATCTGGTTTCACTTAAAACACATTGGTGAGTATCTCGATACTATAGCGGAGGCCCCGTACGTACTATACGTATGAAATGGGATGATTATATGCGGTTTTGCATTTCGACCACGCGAAAACGATGAAAAGGTGGATAGTTTTGGAAAGGGAAGTGTGTCGCTTTCGTGTAGTCTGTGAAAATGAAGGTTATCTAAAACGCTCGCGTGACGTCAATGATAATAACCTGTCTGTACATGCGCAGTCTGTGCCGTTAGCGTTTCGAATCGTTTTTAGCTTTTTCGTGTGGATGGGTGAAAACGATCGTGAGGACAGACAACTTTTACTATTTTTTGATGAAAAGAAAACGTTTTGTATCGGGCTGCAGACGACCTCTGGCCGACTGTAAATCATTTGCAGCCCTGTATCTCATTGGCTCTTGCTTCATCATCCAATCAGATTTTGGCGCTCACGCGGGAAGCCATTCAGGTACAAACGAGTCGCCAAAAAGTGCTTTTGAAAAGTTTGAAGCACTCACGGAACCTCACCCAAAGCAATACGCAAAAAAAGGAAAGAGATCGGTGAAAATGGCAAATTTTGATGATGAAAAAAATTGTCTGAATTCACTTGGCCTTGTATTTTGATAATAATACTAATAACATTACTTTTATGGGGGCACGTTTTTCTTCAGTCCTTGTAGTACCGGCTACGTTGTGACCGCAAATGGTACTACGTGGGCTGGAACAACAAACTCAATACGCCCTCCAAAAGTCATGTTATTCACTTATTTATTATTCAAAAGATGAGTAGTCTTCTTTAAAGGGGCTGTGTTCACAGTGAGAGACCTTTATATTCGCAGACCGGGCCAGACACAGTTATTATCAGCGATCTTGGTATGAACAGACGAACCTCACACACATGTGGGATGATTAAAATCAAAGCGAATATACACAGTCTTTAAGGAAAATATTGCATATCATTTCAATCAAGTATTGAGGGAGGGGACCTCGACTGTTTGCAGCCACTGAACTAACCACCACTAATCGAACATTTACTTCATACATGCGCAACACCATGCCATGGCCCCTTTACTATTTCACTCTTTATTGTTAATGTTGGTAGGATTCTCACGTGACGCTGCAGGGTCTCCTCAGCTAAGACAGCTTCAGTTATTTAGGTAAGATGAACAAGTGTTAAATATATAAATACTCGGACCAGTACTTTATTTCCTATAGTACTGCGGATTGAAAGCTTGTTAACTTCAGACCGTAGTAAATTGTACTGTGTTAGCTATCCGAAAATCATTTCATGATAATAGAAAAGTAACAGTAACTGTTTTCTGTTTCTTTTGTGAACCGAGTAAATATTAAAGCTATTTTTGTTGTCACTAATATCGATTCTAAATCGAGTAATTAGGTGAATAGTAAAGTGTTCTTGATTTGAGTGTTACGTCTATGAGGTACAGAGGTGTCTATTTCCAGTATGCTGATTATGTGATGATAAAAGAACATTTCTTTATCGTTGTGAATGAAACTATTTCTGATTTATACAACATATTTTGTAAACTCACTGATATAAGGCCCAAATATAACATGGATGTGTAGAAAAAAATAGTTATCTCTGCCAGCACGTTTTTGTATAATAAATGAGATCTGTGACAACACATAATTAGCATATTGGAAATAGAAACTCTAACTCATAGACGCTACACTCAAATCAAGAAATATTTCATCCACTTGATGGAGAATCGATTTTAATGAGAAAACATTTTGTCTGATAGGCACTTTAAAGGGCTCGGTCACTCGATGCGCATGAGCGGGTTTCGGGCAATTTAATGATATGCATAACTCATGAGTTTCAGTTCGTGGTACAATTACAGTTGACGAGTTTTCAGTGACCGGATATCGAGTATTATTAATATCGAATTTTGTCGTAAACTATATTTCCATGTGTGCCAGTTGACGTGATTTCTCGATGAGATTCCACCAAATTTACTCATCTAGACACAAAATTACTTGAAAATACAAGTTAGAGTGCTTGTAGTAAGAAGCGTATTAAGCGAGCGAATGTAAGCGGGAACGAACAACCGAGGCAAACTTCACTGGCTGGAACCTTGGCACTGTCATTTGTAAACTGGCATAGATCAGACTTCGTATGAGTGGGACAAACTACGGCATGTCCGTAGTCTTACCTTAACTGTGCTGTACCGTATCTCTGTAATTTGATTGGATCAGCAGGAGTCATGACGAGTGTGATGACAGTTGGTATCCCCTGAAGGATTACCTAACAGCCAATCGAAAGCTCTTTACTGAATATCTAATTAGGCGTATCATAATAATTCCCATCTCACATCTGATTAGCGACCGCAAGTGCTTATCGCCGAAAACAATAGTATTCTGCGCGATGACAAAAGCAATAGCAAACCATTTCAATGTCACGGCATGTCGTACAGTAACAGTACTGTAGTCAGTGCCGTAGTTTGTCCCACTCGTACGAAATCTGCTCTATCCAGAGCAGTGTTTGTAAGTCGTTATGTCCCTGACACGTTCTCCATTGTGCTTTCGGGCTCTGTAAAACCTTTCTGCGGCCACATTTGTTTCCTTCGTCCACCTTGGCAGTTGATCCACCATTGTAGTTCGAAAGTCTTGTCGATGCCATCCCAAAATCTAACTAAACCTATACATTTCAATACGAAAATTTCTACTAAATATCAAAAGAGAACAACTTAATACCCTAAAATAATGGATTCGACGTAGAGCACTAAACTGAGATGGTTGTAATATAGGATGAATGAATCGACTTGCGAGAACTCTCGAGTTCGTCGCGTTGGAGATCGAAATCAAAACTTTGAAAACGTTTAGTTATGACCGAGCCCCTTTAATAGCATCTCAATAGGCGTGTACTAGCCAATCAGAGAGCGCTTTAGTCACAAACACATGGCTTTCAGCCAATCAGAGTGCGCGTACTATTGCAAAAAAAATAGATGTTATAGAATTTTCGGATCACCGATTCGGAAAGAGCAATATAAAAGAACATTACATACCAAAAATGAGGCGTATACGATGAAAAGCGGCTGAGATATGACCATTGGAACATAATTTTCTTTAACAAATCACTGTATTCGTGTACTGGTCATAAACTTAGGACCAGGTCAAAAATACAGTTGATTTGTTAAAGAAAATTATATATTCGAATGCCCATATCTCGGCCGCTTTTCATCGTATTCATCTCATGTTTGGTATGTTTGTTCTTTTATCGTGTTCTTTCTGAAACTGTGGTCGTATTTTTATTTAATTTAATTAATGGACATTATAATATTGACATTGACAAGCTATCTTTCTGCAAAGATCGAAAGGTAAATTACCACCTAAGAAGTAATGACTCGCTTGACCTGAATCATGTTTATAGTAAAACAAATGTTTTTAAATATAGTTTTTTTGTACGAATAGTTGATGAATGGAATAGTGTATCACATAATATAAGAGAGGCCATAAGCTTATCAAGCTTTAAACATAAGGTTATGTCATTTTTAAACTGATAAGGAGATTTTGCAATAGTTTTACCTTTTTTTTTATAGCCCTATTCCACAATACAATTTGAAAAGTTATTTATGGATTATAAATAGTAATATTATATTGTACTTATTTTTAGCTGGGGAATATCCCTCGAATGGTGCCTTGGGTGCTTTTGGATATTCCCCTCCGTTTTTTTTCTTTCGTTTTTCCTGCTCATATTATAAACTTGTAGTGTTATAGTATTTGTTAATAACGGAGTAAACTTAATAAATAAATAAAAATGTTCTTAAAGCGAAAAATGTATTATTTATGCCGCCATCACTTATGTACTCTATTAGACTATACGCTAGAAACTGAGCGAGTATTCTAATTGTTTTGGATGCGTGATTTCTTCTAATTGATGATAGCACTTTTTCATTGTTCGTTTCTTCAGGCACGAGATGCAGCATTTTGTACAGAACGTGGAGGGTTACTTATCCAACCAGATACTGAACGTCACCTGGGCGCAATTTATACAAGAACTTACTAACAACGTAAGGACAATTAATGTTTTTAAATCAAATTGAACAATGAACAACACACATTGTTGGGGACTTCTTTTCAATATTCTCCACTATGTTTTTTATCCCACAAATCTGCATTTTAACTCGTGGATATGCGGAGCTAAAAGGAACAAGTTATTGTGATGGCGGAATACCCCATACAGGGTTGCCACGGTCAGGAAAAAGTCAGGGAATTTTGCATCTGGTCAGGAAATTCTCAATTTATTGTCAAAGTCAGGGAAAAGTCCGGGAATTGTATTTTTATGTCCTCATGCCTCGAAGTGTCTGCGAGGGGAAGATATAGGTAAAACGTAAAGTGTATACACTTCATTCGAACAGTCTTATTATGGTCAGTGAAATTGTTTTCTGATCAGTGAAAAGTCAGGAAATTGTTTTTCTGATGTGGCAACCCTGTCAACAAACGTTATCCCGGCAGACAAACGGCAAACGACATTCCCAGACCGAAATAGATTGTGGTTGTAGCTGACAATTTGGTGAATTCGTTAGTTTTGGGGAGAAAAGAATAAATATAATTGACCCCGGAGCTTTACATTGAAAGCGTTGTGCGTGACAAGTGAAGCATACATCGACCGTGATGTATTGTGTCACTCCTTAAAGTGCCACTACAATCAAATAGTGATATTTGTACGTATTTGATTTTCGATATGACGACGGGAAGTCTTGGTTTTTTGGGTCCGAATCTTGGGTTTTTATGTTCGCACTGAGCCAAACCCGTTCCTTGACAGAGCCTGTACATAGCTAATTTTCAGCGGAAGTGACGTCATTTTCTCAACTCAACAATATGTGAGGCTATTTTTCACACAAACCTTCGCGTGGATTTATGAGTAAAGTACAATATTTTACTATTTTTGCCACAAAGGAAAGAAAAGAACGAAGTTTAGAATAGAAATATGCCTTAAAAAGAGCGACATGTTGAGAAAATGACAGCAAACCGCTGGACGAAAATCGCGAACTATTTGGACCACACTTCAGTAATGGCGGACATGATTTTGACGGTGAACTCTCCGCAAAATTCATAGTTTAATTTGGTCCTTTTGCAATATTTTTCACTGATTTGAATATTTCCACCACTGTGAGTCCTTTTGGAAGACAAAAAAGTGGCAAAAGAAATGGTCGAATTTCGTCGTAGTGTCACTCCTTAACGATGTGTGACATGTTTAGCAGGGCGAAAAGAGCCTGAGAACGAGGCTGGTGATTTTGTCGCGTTTTGCACGCAGTTGATGAAATGTTTCAGATATTTATCGCAACAAAGTAGGAATCGGCTACGTAAACAGATGCTTAGATGCTACTCTGGGGAATTGTTCCTTTTTCATTCTAATCATAATGCAGTCATACCTATCTGAATTTAATTAATTTTTGATCTGCATTGGGGTAGCAACAGAGTTAGCCGATTCCATCCATCTGTTCCATTGTAATCCAGTTCCCATTATTTCATTCTTCCTGTTTTAAGAGTGATGTACAGTGGCTAAACTGTATTTAGTAGTATTCTTTTAAGTGATTTCTAAATTGTGACGGCCGGCAGCTTTTGTTTACACAATCTATTGCACCACAATATGAAATTATATTATCAGGTACGAGTTACAAAATGAAAATCCTCGGGTTTCCGAGGTCAAAATAAGACCGAATCGCAGACTAGTTTAGAGAAATCCTGAATTCAAAATAAACTAAAACTTAACTTAGATTTTTTTAGTCAACGTTGTATCCACGAGTTCTCAATTGGGAGACCTTGTGTCATTACTCTATTTAATGTTTCCTCTAAGGTTCGTAATCTGTATTACCTTCACCACCGTCACACCGAGTACCTTAATAAAGCAGTGTTCAGATCCCTTACATTAATGCGTCATCACGCTATTTAAGTAATAGTTCGTATAAGAACTGAAGCAAGATCTATTGTTCCGCGGCAATGAACATAGAAAATGGTTCAATGTTTTCTAAAGATATCTCTTGGTATTAATGTTCTCAAATTAAAATGCATGAAATCGCTCGTTGTGTATACGTTTTTGATTCCAAAACAAATTCAGCCAATACAAAGACACTAAAATAAAAGTGGAGATATTTAACAATTGTTCACCGAAGTCGGCGAGGTAAATATCCACCACTATTCACCAACACTGATGCGAATAATTGTTTTAGTATATACCACACTCCAGGTGAATAGCCAGCACCAAATAGTTACTTTATTTTCTGTCAAATGGACAAAAACTCGCGCGAGATGATCGCTGCATTGCTTGGAGGTGAATATGAAATCATATTCACTGTTTGAGTAGCCAATCAGAGCGCGCGAAAAATTATATTCACTGGTGTGGTATATACTAATATAAAATATTTCAATGTTCCCCACATAGGATTTCTTTCTCTCTTTTTACATAGTTACATATTGTCCACTTCAATAATTTTCTTTAAAAAAATATTGTGAAATCAGAGTTCTTTACTATTTTTAGGAGGTTTATTTCTGTTTAACCAATGAGATATCAAGTTTCAACAATAGAAAAATTAACGCCTTTGTGCATTCCTGGCCGTTGAGTGCTCCTGTTCTTACGCGAACCATTACTTAATGTTTCCTCTAAGGTTCGTAATCTTTACTACCTTCATCATCGTCACCCCGAGTACCTTATCAAAGCAGTGTTCAGATCCCTTACATTAAATGTATCATTACGCTATTTAATGTTTCCTCTAAGGTTCGTAATCTGTACTACCGTCACACCGAGTACCTTATCAAAGCAGTGTTCAGATCCCTTACATTAAATGTTTCATTAGGCTATTTAATGTTTCCTCTAAGGTTCATAATCTGTACTACCGTCACACCGAGTACCTTATCAAAGCAGTGTTCAGATCCCTTACATTAATGTGTCATCACGCTATTTAATGTTTCCTCTAAGGTTCGTAATCTGGACGACCTACATCACCGTCACACCGAGTACCTTAACAAAGCAGTGTTTAGAGCCCTGCTCAGCAAGAAGGCAGCGCCTGTCATGAAAATCATCAATGACATATTTAGCCTCGTTCTCAAGTTCCGCGCACAGCTGCTGTCGTGTCCATGGCAACAGGATCATTCGCGAGGTCACGTGGTGCACCCTTCGTTTGCCGTCATGTGTTCGAACCACAAGGCCTTCAAGGAGTACTCGGGATTCCTTTTCACAGGTACTTAACCTATTTTAGATTTTGACTGCGAGCTCGGACTATATTAATTAACAAATAAAGCAGCCTTAGCTCATAAAACACGATGGGCAATTTGAGAACATGAGAGAAAAATAAAGCACAAGCCGAAGGCGCGTACTTTCAACATTTCTCGAGTGTTCTCAAATGACCAGTGTATTTTATGTAATAGTTCTTATCCTCGCTAGATCCGCGTGCCAAGAAACAATGCCGAGGCGAAGGCTTATTTTTCGTTGAATTAGTTTTGAAGCCGAGGGAAATTTAGGGGTGAAACAAGGACTCATTTCCATATTTACCGTATCTAGAAATCGTTTCTCAATACAGTTTTGGGTCATTTGCATATTTTTCGTATTGAGAAATGATTTCTAGATATGGTAATTATGGAAGTGAGTCATTGTTTCACCCTTAAATTTCCCTCAGCTTCAAAACCCGCCCACTTGCATAATTTAGTTTGTCGTTCTATCCTGGGTTTCAAAGTATCTCCACGTGACCTCGAGCAAGCATCCCCATTGGCCGATGTGGCATGCATATCTAATGTAGTATGAGAAACTCTGATAAAACATGGCTTTTTAGCCAATCAGAGAGCGCGTACTATGGTATCTATATTATAAAAACAAATAGTGTATCAGTCGAGAGACTAAGCCGCCGTCTGTTGAGAAACTCGCCATCTGATTGGCTAGCGAGGCAAAATGTTATCTTTCTTATTCGAGCTAAAAATTGCATTTATTTTACGAGTTTAGGGGAAAGGAATGACTAGAATCATAGCTGAGTGTTTAAAATAGCATAACGAAATAATAGCCGTTATTACGGCTGCGCCAAATGCCATGAAACGGTCAGCGGTTTCAACCATCTTATCAGGTCATCGACTCGTTTGATGCTGAAACGAGGCTGTTTTAGTGAAATTTTCTTTGAAATATCCTCGTTTTACCCTGCTTTATCATTCGTGTTGCTTCATTCGATGCACTAGTAGCGATTGTAAGACGCTAAGTGGCCTAAGGATGGACTAACCGATTTGATAAGGCTGAATGCGAAAAGAGTTGATCGAGTCAGTTGTTGACTTTACGGACCCAAGAAGCTTCTGAAGACAAGGCTTGTAGAAATTTTCCGTCAAATCACTCCAGTGGCCAAGGACAGACGCCGCTTAACATTTATTCTTGCTTTTCTTTAAAAAATAATCGTTTGGGGCATCATCTTCTCGGTGATCTCCGTTTAACGCAACTCCATCTCTGTACCATTTTGAAATGACCCGATAGCCTCGCTTTCATGAAGGCTGATGGGTGAAATCACTGACCATTTGGCTCAGCCGTAATAACAGCTATTGCCCTGCTTTCTAGCGTAAAATTGTCGTATTTGCTTATCATCGAGCGATAATACTATTATCTGCTATCAGATATTGTACGAATGCGCACTTAGTGCTACAGCTAGCTATCGAGAATTAGTTGCGTGTTTTCAGCCAATCAGAATGGAGATGTGAGTAAAATGTATAGTAACGGTCATGCTAGTTAAGAACATCAACTATCAGCCGATATAGTTCCGAAACAGTCTATTTGTCGTTATTGTTCATCACAAAATTGTCTTCCGCTCTCAGCGGGCACTATCGCCTGACAGTTTGCATCCACGTCACGTGATCGCTTTTGGCCAATGAGGGAGCGCCAACACTCATTTTTACACATTTTATTTTTCTATTCTAATAGTGTAATTTACAATCTGAGTGGTCCGCAGGTAGCTTAAAGCTAATCTAGTAGGCGGGCCGAGTCTTATATAAGTAAATATACTAATTACAGTTTAAAAGAATAAGTTAAGTTTTACATGTAATGGAGGGAGAGAAAAAAAAAGAGGAGAAAAAAAGAGAAGAAAAAGGAATTATAAAGAGACAAAAGACAAGGTGGTGACTTATGTTGATAGAACTATAAACGTTAATTTATAGAAATAACAACTGTAAAATCAGCAAATTTTATTTGAATGATTTTACTTTTGAAATAATCATGGATGTATCAATATATGTATCTTCTAATTTGAGGATATTAACTAGTATTTTCTTAAGTTCTATTTTAAATGCTTTTTTTGGAAGATTTCTGAGATAACATGGTATCTCACCAAAATTTTGTGGTGAACTATAACTGCCGATAGAAACCTCGAGCTCGCAGACTAATTGCCCGACAACTAGTTTTATAAAAGAACATCAAATTTCCGTGGGCAACATCAGCCGATAGTCCCTCGACAGACACACTATTTGTATAACAGACAATATAATAAGCCAATCAGATTTCGTGTTTGCCGATAGTCGGTGGCTTTTAATTGGTTATGCTACAATATTTTGGTGTCGGCCTATACAGATCAAGGACGAACATTATTTATATATATCAAGTAACATATTGCTCGATAATTCTTGAGGAATGATTTGCGTTCCATGTTTAATTTGAATCGTTAAAAAGACTTGGCCTGCACAGGGCGGTGGGAGTGGACACTCGGAGCAATGTCGCCTTTGCAGGCAATCAGATGGTGCACGCAAAACCTGTTCCAACATAGGGCTTTCAAGAACGCTCTTGTTTAAAGGATTCATATCCTTTATAATATATTTGTAAAGCTGCAGAATTGCCTCTAATCACAGTTAATCCACAGTACTTTTTGTTACTTCCAGTTATAAGCAAGCTCGTCCGGCGAGGTTACCAATCTCATCTTGAAGATTTTCTACTGAGACTCAACTTCAATGATTTTTATATGATGGTGTAACACGTTAACAATGGTCAGGAGCCCATTACCCTGCAATGGTACATCAACTGAACGAGACAATGGATTACAGACAGTCGGCGGAACTGATTCAGTACTAATAGGATTATCAGTGAAGCGTTATACTAAAGATCGGTGGCTCAATCCCGGTTTCTGAGAAACTACCCACCCACTCCTCCCTTAGATGTGCATCGTTTTATTAATGATTAACCATTAAAGGTTATGTGGGGGAGGGGTTTCCCAGAAACCGTGATTGATCCAGATCGGTGTACACGACAAATATGTTGGGCACGGTACTCTAAATGATTGGTACGCTTGCAAGCATTGTTCGCACCGAACCCCTTGTTTTTGTCGTGTATAAAATGAGTATATTCCGGATACGCGCGCCCTGAACTCTAGGGGTTCCGAGAACCTGTGAAAAGGTATTCTCGTCGAGTACTACAGTACCGCTCGAGACCTGTGTTCTGATTGGACCATTATACTGTAGTTCTTGTTTTTGTACTGCTCGTTCTAAAGGTTAGGGTATTTTGTATAATTGGGTAAACCTACTGTGGCTCGTTTCGAGCTGTACAGGTTTGTCTTGCTCTTCTCGGCCCGCGTATTAGGAGTGCCGTGCCCAAAATGCTTGTCGTGTACACTTAAGTTATGAGGAGCCTCTACTAAAGGCATGGTGAACTCACACAGGCTTGTATAGGAAGAATTTCTATAAGAGAAACATGTACTGGTTATTTAAAGAGTAGGAAAGGTAAAAACTATCACCAAGGTATGCGACATATTTTGAGAATAACGTTTCATTAAAAAAATCAAATTTCAGATGTTTTATCAAGTTCTTGATTTGCATTAAATCGCCATGTATTCCAGTAACAAAGACGTGGCGGCCATGTTAGTTCATCTTTTGTTTACGTCAACCACTGCGTCTGCGTATGTTACTTGTGCTTATGTCGCTAGTGGAAATTCACTTGATTTAAAGAAAAGATGTCTCGTTACCTCACCAACATGGCCGCCATCTTGGCTCACGTAAACAAAAGATGTCTCGTTAGCTCTCTTGTTAGATCAACCAACATGGCCACCATCTTGGTTGACATAAACAAAAGATGTCTCGTTAGCTCTCTTGTTAGATCAACCAACATGGCCACCATCTTGGTTGACGTAAACAAAAGATGTCTCGTTAGCTCTCTTGTCAGATCAACCAACATGGTCGCCATCTTGGTTGACGTAAACAAAAGATGTCTCGTTAGCTCTCTTGTCAGATCAACCAACATGGCCGCCATCTTGGTTGACATAAACAAAAGATGTCTCGTTAGCTCTCTTGTTAGATCAACCAACATTGCCGCCATCTTGGTTGACGTAAACAAAAGATGTCTCGTTAGCTCTCTTGTTAGATCAACCAACATGGCCGCCATCTTGGTCGACGTAAACGAAAGATGTCTCGTTAGCCTGATAATAGCTGTGTGACAGGGCCGAGGGAACTGGACATTGGCGCGCGGTGCGGTCACACAGCCAGCCGTTTTGTTGAATTCGCTTTTTCCGAATAAAGGCTAAAGTTCTTGAAAGAAAGCTGTTGAATCGTATCCATGCGAAATTATCGCCTCGCTTAACGATCGAGTTATCACTGGTGGCAGTACTACTATTCACGACTCATTCGAAGATAAGTTAGAAGCCGAAAATGCCGGTTAACGTAACAGTGAAACAGTGAAACAGCGAAATCGCTTCTGGCAACATATAAAGGGCAAATCGACAAACCCAAAGTTTTCGATAGTTACAAGGCCCAGGTTACGGGCGCCCTACTGGCCTTCGACGAGGAAATGACTCAACAACAGCGACTGGGATGAGACGGAAAAAGCCCGTGCCGCCATTCTAAGCAAGCAGTGCAAGCTTCAGTTAGTCTTGGCAAGCATAGACACGTCGGTACTCCAGCTCTGGCCAAACGACATTGCAGAGTGTCAGACAGCAGAGGATTTACTCCGTTTTTTTTAACGAAAAAGCTTGTCAGACTCCAACGTGGGACACCTTGAAACCACTGGGACGATTTTACTCCAAACTGTGGCTTGGATCAAACAACACAATCCAGCTGCAGAGTTCACCCATAGAAGTAGTAGAGAACCTGAACGGGCGGCCCAGCCTGGGTACTGATGTCCTCTTTAAGGAACATTCGGATCTCACGGAGTCGATGGACCGCGGCTGTAACGCAATGGATAGTCAAACTGCCGATAGCGACATCGTTGGACCCACACCTCCTGACTTGACTCCCCCACAATTACTTCGTCTCACAGTGATGACAGACGTCACGATTCCACCTCGTTCGGAGCGAGAAGTAGTAGCACGGGCTGCAGAGTACAGAGAACTTCCGAGTTCCTCACAAATAGGAATCCGATACAGACTGACCCACCACTTTGTGTTGGGGCATCTATATTCACCATGACGGCTGCCGACAACACTACCTGTCCTAGTACTCAACTCACATGACGTCGCAGTAACGCTCAAGGCTGGTACGGTTGTCAGTACAGCCGAAGAAGTAACAATGCTAACTGACTCGAAGCTACCGGCAGCAGCTAGTGTTAGTGTACGTGACCATACCCCCGAAGCAACGAAGAAACGCACCGAGCGGATAGCGGCATTGATGGGCGTGAAAGAGCTCCCCAAGGCTGAACAGAGTAAAGCAAGGAAACCTATTCGTGTTCACACTGGATTCCGCAGAGCTGGGGTTGACGCACCTAACTCACTTCAACGTCCATACCGGTGATGCAGCTCCCGTCGTCACACCACGAAGACGCACACCTTACTCCTTAAGGAATGAAGTTGAACGACAGGTTAAGGCTTGTCTTGAGTTTGGAAATGAAAAAAATCCAGCCCGTGGTCGGTTTCAATCCTCATGGTCCCGAAGGCAGATGGTACATGGCGGCTGGGTGTAGATTACCGATTCCTGAACAGTGTAACGACTTCAGATCCTTAACCCCTTCCTAACATGAGTGACTGTTTGGAAAACCTCCGCCAGGCCAAAATCTTCTCAACGCTTGATTTAGTTGCAGTCTACTGACAAATCCCAGCATCTGATGACGCTGCAGACAAGCTAGTGTTCTCGACGGATTTTGGCCAGTTCACGTGGACAGTGACGCCCTTCGGCGCCAAAACAGCACCAGCCGTCTTCCAAAGGCTCGTGGATATGGTGCTTCGTGGGTTGCAATGGGATCGAGTAGTCTGTTACTTTGATTACATCTTAGTCGGTACAAGCACCTGGGAGGAACACTGGGTCAGCTACAACCAGTCTTGGAGCGCTTGAAGAGTGCCGGACTGAAGGTAAAAGCAACCAAAGTACAGTTAGGTAGGGCAGAAGTTGACTTTTTAGGCCACATCGTGGGCAGTTACCATATCAGATATGAAACATGAAGTTGACAGGGCTAGCATCTCCCTGCATAACATGGACAGGCGTGGAGGCAGACACTTAGTCTTTTCAAGATGAGGTTGGTGAGGGCAGCTTATTTCAAGATGTGAATCTGAAGAGCGATGAGAGAAATACAGCAACATTTGCAAGGAAAAGAGCAAAATTGTAAATGAATCAAGAGGATTTCTGCAGGAGAGATTTGAAATTTTTTCTTCACCAGTCTTAAATGCAGCTGCAGTACTTACCGATCATAATGCATGGCCAAGAAGAAGAGAAGACCTTGGCTTGTATGGTGATGAGGTTCTCAAACTAGCAACTCATTACAGAGCCACATTACAAAGAAACAACTTTGATATTGAGGAGGCAAAAGAAGAGTGGCTTGCCCTTAAACTCCATGCCTTAAACACAAGAGCAATGGAAAACCTTACACAGCAAGAATTCTGGAAATATATATATAACTTACACTTTCAATTGATAGGTTCTCCCAAGTTCTTATGTTGGTTGAAGTAAGCTACACAGCAAGAATTCTGGAAATATATATATAACTTACACTTTGATAGGTTCTCCCAAGTTCTTATGTTGGTTAAAGTAAGCTTGGCCATAGCAGTGTCATCCTCTTGCTGTGAGCGAGGTTTTTCCTGCATGTCTAGGCTGAAGACTGAGTTCAGGAACTCACTTGAGGTGCAAACACTTAGTCATTTGATGAACATTTGCCTTAATGGACCACGCCCTGAGGACTTTGTGGCAGAAAGAGCCATTGTACACTGGCTACATGATGCAGAGAGGGCCTGTCGCCCCAACTTCACAAGATAAAACTGAATCTTTGAATTGCACTGCAGGATAGTTACACGTAGAAGTGAACACTAAACTGACAGCACTGATGTGTTTTTTGTTCTTTATTGATTTACTGTTATGTGCAACATTGAATTGACATTAAAGTGCTACAGTATAAAATTACAATATTTGGAATACTACTCCTTGGACCAGTTCTTCAAAAAGTTAGTTTCAAGCACTGTGAACTGACGCCACATGTAAGATGGTAACAATCAAAGCAAACATGCAAGAATGATAAAAAAACTGTAAAGATTAGTCTCCAAGCATTGAGGGAGGGGACTCCCTCATGGACAATATCATAAAACTTGTGTATTGATGTCACCAATATGGGACCGGTTTAGTGCACGTTGCGCACCGGTTCGGACTTTATCAAAATTGCATTTTTTTTTCCTTAGTTTAATAATTTTAAAAGTAATTTACAGAATTCGTGTCCGTGTTGCATGTATCGGATCTTCAGATTCTCGCCTGCGGATCGGACCTATATCCACCGATACAACACGACCGCTCATTCTGTAAATAGTTCGTGTATGACCATTTATGTAAGTGCTTACTAACGCGCTCTCTGATTGGTCAAAAACATGTGCATAGAAAGTACGAACAAACCAATCAGAGCGCGAGTTACTTGGAAATCCGGATGAAATGATGTCATGTCCCATGTTATCAATAATTGAATGGCGAAAGTGACACATTTTCAACTGGACTTTGGCGGTTTATGTTGAAGCTGAAATTGAAAGAGAACTAAAACATTTCCGAAAAGGATAACCCAGGGGTGAAGACAATTTTTGTCGCAGATTTAAGCCAAAGGATAAGGAACAGTAGACTTAAAATGGATGTTTTTTGTCTTTGGCCTACGGGACTCGGGACTAATATTCCATTAGCTTTCAGTAAAGGAACTCTTATTTTCACCAAACTGAATGGGAAGATCTAGTTATTGGGACCTTCCTTCCAGTGAAATGAGGCTTTGCATCCAAGGTAAGAGAAAAGCTCGCTTTTGACGTTTTGGTTTATTTTTGTGTGAAAAATCACCATTTGTTATTTGCTTACAAAATTCTGATATTATTTTTCATGTAGTTGATCGTAAAATGAAATGAGAAAGCTAAAACTGAATTGGCCTAATCATTTCATGACTGAGACTGAGACAAACTAGTGAATATGCGGAGACTTTGAAGAAAACTTGTGATTCCTGTACTATTTTTTTAATGTTCTACAGCTCCAGGTTTTGTCAGAGTACAGAACACAACAAACCCTGTTCCATTTGTTAAATATGTGCTACTGTTATATATGTATATAATATTCTTTTTACGGATAATTATATTTTCTTCAGTGTTAGGTTAGGTTAAGCATTGTCCCTAGAAAGCCTCTATGGGGCGTTGACAATAACGAATGTAATACTGACACTGCCCCCTGAAGCTTTACATAGCCTACTAAGCTTTGCTTTTAGAAAACGTGCTGTCCATTGATATATTGACCCTTCTCCCATGGCCGCCATGTTGGCTAGAAACAATAGCAAGGTCAGCCTCGAACTGAACAGTTTCAGAACGAGGTTAGACAAGGAACAACGAAGGTTGTTATCCTCCTGGGACAAGGTCAACCATGTGAGAAGAGACAGTTAAAGTATTTAATATTATTTACTATGCAAAATGTTGGTACTGTTTCAGCTAATCCACAACTATTCTAATAATTAAACAAGAAGTCCGGTATAAAAGGGTCATTACCTCCTCTTTTCACGCATGGCGAACTCGAAATTTGAAATTCAAAGTCCATATCAGCCTCGTGTTGAAATGCGAAATTTTGATTTAAAATCAAACAAACCATCAACGAGTTAACAAACGTTAGGTGGTAGTTTGTGTGTTTACAAACTCTGTAGCCCTTACTTTGAACATAGTTAATAGAGTGGAATGGTTAGGAAACTCAGGGACCTTCTTTGTTATAGGTCTTTGTTAGCTTTTTTCGACCACTACCGTGCACAAAACACAATAGAAATTCCAACATGTTAGTCAATCAGCCAATAGAAACGTGCGAGTTCAGTCGTTCAAGGAACGCTAATGAACTATGATCGTGCACAATCTTTTGTCTTACCCCCTTCCAACCTAAATCGCAGCGCCTTTGTTAGCCCCTTTGAAGTTTGCCGGGTTTCCTAACCATTCCACTCTATTGACTATGCTTTGAAGTTTAACATTATTTTGTTTGATTCTAAAGCTACAGTTGTTTATATTTTATTGAATCTTTTGCATATCTTCCCAATAATGTTTAACTTTTTTTTTTAAGTGTTTAAAGAATTATCTATTGTCTTATAATTTAATTATACAATGTTTCTATCTTCGTATATAACAGTTAGGAGGACCAGATTGGAAACAAGTGTAAGCTTTATCTGCATATCCTCATTAAATAAAGTGTTAATGTTATAGTCATTATTATTGTTATTAATATTATTATTATTAATTTCTCACGCTAAGCAATCAGTAGGGAGCACTCAAGTGGAGTATCCCAGAGTTGTTTACTCCACAAAGGCTGAGTGACAACTGAAGATGGCAGGGTCATGGCGCTTTTATACCGGAACTTCCCTTCGTGTGCCTTTCATTGAAAGTGCACACGAATAATTTACAGTATTTAATTAATACGATAATTAATGACAAATTTTGTTTGGCTCTGCAAAAAAAAAAAGTATCTACCAAAACTGTAGCCTGTAACTAGAAACGTCGATCAAAATGAAAATTTGAGATAAAATTTGTCCGAATCAAGGCATGCTCGCCGAAAGAACAAGCGAGAATTGATAAAGCTGTCAGTGTTTGTCGTGCTCTGCGCTAAACAATATCATTGTTGACATTTTTTTTTAATGTTCAACAAAACAGTCGCCTATTTAATTATATTAAATGGGGGAAAACGACATAGTATGAAGTTGTCCATACTATTTATTAGCCTGCAAGGGGGAGGGAAGATAGGGGGCCTGTGAGCTTTCTTCCCAGTCCCTACACCACACCCCGGCAAAACGTCACGCGCATGCGCTTTTGATGAGCCAATCGCGCGCGCGTCTTCCCAGTTTCCCGCCGAAACTAAGAGAAAACAGGCAATCACCCGTTTCTAATTTTAAGTTATGTACCCGTATATCCGTGAAATGTTTCGCGAAAAACAAGAAAACTACTTAAAAGCTAAGACTTTGACAGGTAAACTTGTAAATCACCGAGTTTACCAACTTATAAAATTATTTACTAAAAGTTAACCCCTTGGAAACTTGTATTTAAACTCCCGAGCCTTCGTTCTCTCGGCCAACGGAGCACGTTTTGCCGCGGTGTGCCCCTATGCAATCGATTTTTGCGCAATAGATGGTTTTCACATGACGTCACGGCGGCCATGTTGGTGTAGATTCTTCGTTAGCTTCTTTTGTTAGGTACACCAACATGGCCGCCATGCCCTTTGTCATTTGAATCTCTGGGGATTGAGTGAAAACCATCTATACGCTGTCATTTAACATTGGTCAGTGCGGTGATGTTCATGTGCGAGATACAAATATATTATGATAAGAGGTAATCGGCTAACACTGTTGCCACCCAATTCAGATCATGTGATGTAACAGATGCTACTCTGGGGAATTTTCCTTTTTCATTCTAATCATAATGCAGCCATGCCTATCTGAATAAAATTAATTGTTCCAGACCAGATGAAAATTGCTCGAGTTATTCATTATTCAAATCAGGTGATAGTACTTTGTTTTCTAATTACAGACCAGTTTCGGTATTGCCAATTTTTTCTAAGCTATTAGAGAGGGTTTACAACCGCTTTATTAACTATTTTGATAGAAATGACACAGTAGGAATTTTTATTGATCTTTCCAAGGCGTTTGATACTGTGAACCATGACAATTTGTTAGTCAAACTTGAGCATTACGGTATTCGCGGATTGGCCCTTGAATGGATCAAAAGCTATTTGTCCAATAGATTACAACAAGTTGAATACAATGGTACCTCTTCATCGTTCTGTGGCATCAAGTGTGGTGTACCTAAGGTCAATTCTCGGGCCGCTCCTTTTTCTGGTATACATAAATGACCTCTGTAATGCCACTAACGCTTTTGAACTGGTCTTATTTGCTGATGATACAAATCTATTCTTTTCTCACAAGGATTTACCCCTCTTGATAAATACAATTAATACTGAAATGGTTAAATTATCAAATTGGTTTGATGTTAACAAGCTATCGATTAATATTAAAAAGTCTAATTATATGATTTTTAAACCACGACAAAAAAGGCAAACAATTGACTTAACGATTGAGATTAATAATCATAGCATTGATCATGTCAGTGAGGTGATATTTCTTGGGGTGGTTTTAGACGAAGACATGTCCTGGAAACCTCAAATTTCTCAAGTTGCAAGCAAAATATCCAAATCAGTAGGAATAATATATAAATCAAGTTTTTGCCTTTCTAAGCCGGCCCTACGAACACTATGTTTCCCTAGTGTACCCGTACCTCCATTATTGTGTTACTGTTTGGGGCTCAACGTATCCATCTAACTTACACCGTATTATTTTGCTCAAACACGTGTAATTAGAATTATAGGTAAGGTAACCTTTGACGCCCATACTGACCTAATATTCAAACAACAAAGGATTTTGAGATTTGAAGATATTTATTTACTCAATTTGGGAAAATTTATGTATTCGTATCAAAATAATTTACTTCCTTGAGGTTTCGACAACTTATTGTTGAGAAATGATCAAATTCACAGTTACAATACCTGAAGTTCCCATTTATTTCATGTTCCTTTGTGTAGAACAAATATAAGACAATTCTCTGTTAGTTTCCAAGGTCCTAAATTTTACACGTAACGCAATGTCCTTTTCTTCTTTCCAATTCAAACTTAAGAACTACTTTTCTCCCGCAATTTTAATTGTATTATCTTTCATGTTTGCATTTTAATGTATGTGTTTAGTTTTGTTAGCGTGTTGCTCTTGCCGCCTCAATCAATTTATTAACCAATAATAATTGCATACATCCCAGCCACTTTTTGGACAAATTTGATAGGAAATATAGGCTGTGCAAGTTCTAAATAATTATAGGAAAATATAGGATTCTTTTCCAAAATATAGGCACTTTATAGGAGCTAAAATAGCTTTCAAACAATAAATAGTAAACAATAAACACACAATTTTTAAAACATGTGAACTTTTAATGTGTTTGATCAAACCTGTGTTTTTTTTATTGATAGGAAAGAATTTTGCTTTTGTTAATTCACAACAAAAATGCTAAAAAGTGCAAAATATAAATATATCACTCAGCATACATCCTATTTATAGGAAATATAGGAGGATTTCTTGAAATATAGGCTCTTTATAGGATCCTATACAAATTATAGGATATATAGGAGGTCTGGGATGCCTGTAATTGTAACGAGGTGGCCCAGAACCTCACAAGCCTTTGTGGTTTCTCTTGGGCTACCCCGCCACTTATTTTATTCTTTGTAAGATTACTATTTATATTTGTGGCATAAATTAAACTGAACTGAATTTTCAGAGTCAATTCTCCAGAGTAATGTGTGTTTACATCACATGATCTGAATTGGGTGACAACAGCGTTAGCCGATTATCTTCAATAAATGTTGAATGACCGCCTAGCCTAGCCTCCCTGCAGTCACGCGTTCTCACGGGCCATCCTGTACCGCTCGAAACGAGCTACAGCATTGGCTTACCCAATAATACAAAACACCCTAACCTTTAGAATGTGCAGTACAAAAACAAGAGCTACAGTATAATGGTGCAATCAGAATACAGGTCTCGAGCGGTGCAGGATTACTGGTTCTCAACCCACAAACGCCTGCTTATCTGGCCACGACGGATTGCACGAAAACCAAAATGGTGACCTTGATAAAGCACTTAGGAATGCGAGTGCTACATTAAAAATCACAATAGTTCTTATTCAAATGCAAAAATCCAAGCAGACGCTTTTCAACATAAATAACACTATTTCCGCGGGAAACAAAACTTGACACAATGATTCGCTCGTGTATGACAATCGAGAAAGGAATGTCTTCGGACAACAAGGCGTTTGTGGGGTGAGAACACGTGACGCCTAAAAACGACTGCGGGGGGTGGAGGATTAATAACAGCCTTGTTCTCTGTTCGGAGTGTCCGGTAGAACCATAAACTTTAGGATATTGCTTTCGAACACAACAAAATAGACGCTTTGTTTATGAAAAACCTTATAAAGAAACTGTTTTATATGCCCTTATGTAAAACTGCTCGAAACTTAATTTTTAGTTTCTATTTCGTTTTATAAATTATACAGTAAATCTTTCGACTGAGCCGACCAGAGTTATAAATACCGCCTGCTGTTTTAAAATACTCGATGTTCGTCTCTGCTGTGGCACGGCCATTGTTGCTGTTTATATTTCGATCATCGTAGCATCCTGAAAAACGTGACAACATATGGTTGCGTTCAGTTATTTTTAATCGTCAGGACATCAGACTATGTGCTCGCTTGAACCACGACAGCTAGCACGTTGAATCATTGACCCCACAAGGCCTAAAATGCCCCTAGCATGTTGAGTCCCTGAGCCCACACGGCCTAAAGTGCCCCTAGCATGTCGAGTCCCTGAGCCCACACGGCCTAAAGTGCCCCTAGCATGTTAAGTCCTTGAGCCCACATGGCCTAAAGTGCCCCTAGCATGTCGAGTCCCTGAGCCCACACGGCCTAAAGTGCCCCTAGCATGTTAAGTCCTTGAGCCCACACGGCCTAAAGTGCCCCTAGCATGTTGAGTCCCTGAAACCACACGGCCTAAAGTGCCCCTAGCATGTCGAGTCCCTGAGCCCACACGGCCTAAAGTGCCCCTAGCATGTTGAGTCCCTGAGCCCACACGGCCTAAAGTGCCCCTAGCATGTTGAGTCCCTGAGCCCACACGGCCTAAAGTGCCCCTAGCATGTTAAGTCCTTGAGCCCACATGGCCTAAAGTGCCCCTAGCATGTCGAGTCCCTGAGCCCACACGGCCTAAAGTGCCCCTAGCATGTTAAGTCCCTGAGCCCACACGGCCTAAAGTGCCCCTAGCATGTTAAGTCCCTGAGCCCACACGGCCTAAAGTGCCCCTAGCATGTCGAGTCCCTGAGCCCACACGGCCTAAAGTGCCCCTAGCATGTTAAGTCCTTGAGCCCACACGGCCTAAAGTGCCCCTAGCATGTCGAGTCCCTGAGCCCACACGGCCTAAAGTGCCCCTAGCATGTCGAGTCCCTGAGCCCACACGGCCTAAAGTGCCCCTAGCATGTCGAGTCCCTGAGCCCAAACGGCCTAAAGTGCCCATAGCATATTTTCAGCGATTTTCATATGAACTGACCAACGTGGCGCATGTGGGATGGTTAATAAAATTAAAACAAAAATTACTAGTTTAACTGTGTGTAGATCTAGCATTCAAGGAAATCATTGCGTATTATTTCAATCAGGCATTTAGGGAGGGGACTTTAACTGTTTGTAGCCAATTAACAGCAACCAAATAAATCGCACAGACTCCAGACATGCGCAACACCATGACATAGCCGATTTGCCGCCGACTGGGTACTTACGTCATCACTGTCGTGGTATGGTCTCAGTCCCTTGGGTCTTGGGTCAAACATGTCATGGTCATCATTACGAGGCTCTTCCTCCGAGGGAACAGTAGAGTACTGATATGCTGGCTTACTGTATTTGGTAAAGCAGAAAAGAACTCAACAGTCTACTCCGTACAGTTTTCGAGGCACCTGAAAGTCGTAGTGCTTACACAATCACGGTTTCTATCCACTCTCCCTTGGGTATACATATGTATGTAATGATTAACTGTTATTGCGCACAATGAGAAAACCTTGCCATTGTGAAAGAGTCATTTATAGTTTATTTATCGGCCTTCCGCTGAGTCGCCCTCAGTGAATATATCACATACTCCCCGAGCGGAGGCCAACAACTTCAACCATAAAATACGTACGCTTTTCTGATGTCCCAGTACGTCTTAGCGAAATACAAGCACGCAGCGAGCGCAAGGAGTATCACGATCGGCACGATGACTGCAACCACATTAGATTTCCCACTAGTCTGCAAACAACAAGAGAATGGTTTACTGCAAAGACACCACCGTGAGAAATACGCGTGTACGCGGACACCTCCAAGCGGGTTGTCTCCAAGAAGATTACTACTGATGTCATTCCATTTGGCAGGGTGTTAAATGAGGCTCGCGCGCTCGCAAATATACCTTTTGCAGCTAACAGTCACATGTTGATATATCAATAATCAATGAATTGTGCTCGTGATCCCATGGGAAAGGCTTTACTGGACGACAAACAGACTTCAAAACTCTGTTTTAGAAAGATCGATTGGGGGTGGAAAATAGCATTTACAAACAGGTTTTGCTAATAACACAACCGATCTCGTACAAGTGCCTTTAAATATATGAAGTAAGATTTGTTTTGCCATCCAGTACAAACACGCGATTGCCTAAATGCGAAAGTCCCGTTGCGAGTAGATCTTTAGAAAAGCGAGTAACTGAAAATCTCTTGACAACTTCCAACTGTTGCCGAATCTTGCCGCAATATGATTTTCTTGTCGCCATGTAAATAGTAAAACTGGTGACTATGCTTCTCTAATTGGTTCACAACAGATTGCAAAATGCCAGTTGCGAAGGCAGTAATGGTGGTGGGCAATTGCTTTAAAATAGGGTTGTCACGATGCAACACTCCTACAGCAATTTCAGAGGTGAACGAACACGACCATTGCCGGCAATGCGCGCGCGGAATGTTGCATATTGCCCGTACCTTGGCTCTATATTATACTCGACAAAATATCTGGATTCTGATTGGTCAATACCGAGTACACAGTTGCACGCTCTCAGCATATGCTTGCTCGGTATATCATAAACAACAAATCGCATGAACTGCTCCTGCTATACGTCATTTATGGTCACTGATATTTTGAAAGATCTCAAATTGCACTCGCCTAATATATTGTACACTTGTTGTCCTAATTCAGATCATGTGTCAGCTCTCCAGAGGATGTCCAATTAGAGAAATTGATACATTTCCTCTTGGGATACAGAAAAACCAGAAAACATTACTTAAGAGAAAAGTCAGGTGACCTGAATTGGGACAACAAATGTACAAGCTAAATCGGTCAATGATCAGAAGTTTCAAAATATCACTCAGTGCCCATAAATCAGGTATAGCACTCACGTTCATGCGATTTCCTTTACTTATGATACTTTATTATCGGCATTATCTAGTACAAATGCAGACAAGAACGAGTGCAAACAATGTTCATGTTAGGGTATTAGCTCATGAACTGGTTTTCGCCGATTCAGTACTTGAAAAGGTTTTTAAGCGCGTCATCCAATTAAAATGTAATATAACGTGATGTGCTGTCAGTCTATACCTTTGTCTGTGTGTCTTGAATCATTTCCATGCCATAGCTGTAATAAGACGCGTTTGTGCATTGCTGGTGTGCATCGACGTACTTCTCCACATCCGTTAAGCCCTTCTTACACACATCCCCGGGAATACGACGGTATCTATGACAACGAGAAGCAAATCAAACAATGACATACTCGCTGATACGGCTGAGACACAGTGATGCTTGGAATTTTAACAGCAAGATATGTTAAGTACTTTTGACTTTAGCATAACCAAGCCGCCGCCTTTGGCAAACTCGCAATCTAATGATCGTTTAGTTCAGCACAAAATTTGGGCGGGTGTTTATTGGCCACAAGCGATCACGTGACGTGAGTGTTCGTCCGCCACTTGGCACTATCAGGCGTTATAGTTCAGACCAAAAACAATTGGAGCGCACTCATTGGCCAAGACCAAGCATCTAAATGACCGAAACATCGTGTAACATTTGCACCAATCTGCAGCCAGGTTTCCATCGCGATTTTAATGACTCAAAAAAAATATGGCGTATACCGTTCCAGTTGGCGGTTCCATCCCAGCCGGTTTCTCCGTGCAAATGTTAAGCGCTCGTAGAGACGGGAATTTCTCTTATAATCTACTCTTTACGTAGTAGTCGTGGTCAATTCCAGGAAGATAAAAACCTTTGTTTTAGAGCGTCGTTCTGAAACTGTTCGGTCCAAGGCTGACCGCACAAAATCTATTGTTCCTAGCCAACATGGCTGCCATGCGAGGAGGGGCAATTTTAACTTTTTATTAGATAAATAACAGGAGTATATTACACAGGAGTGTTCCTGTGCCCTTGTGTTGACCTCTAACACAGTAGATGGTGTGTCTATTTATAGTCGCGAAGTTCTGGTATGCGATTACGTTGTCTTTTGTTCTCTTGCGCTTTAGTATTTTTTAGCAGTTTGAACCGTGTTAATTACAATTGTTCAGTGCATCCTGATTGGTTAAAAGTGACGGCCTTTGTTTCTTCTTGCGGGAAACTCTATGCTAAAAATAACTCTACCTTCTACAAGTGTTGTGTGACAATATAATGTGGGAAGAGGAACACTCCTCTGTAATATACTCCTGTAAATATTTATCACAGTTTGACCGAAAATCGGAAAAATCCAGCTTCAACATAAGTCTGGTAAAGCTTTGCCGCCTCGGCAGACAACTCTACTCTTCAATCTACAGGAATGGGTAACCTGTGGTCAAGAGGGAGACTCGGTCTCAGTGCTCTCCTTCTCCGATATACAGGCACAGGAAACCCAAGTAGTAGTTTTACTATTTGCTTGCATGGAAGTGAGGCTAGATATGTATATTGATGTTATCGGAGGTAGGACCCAAGAATTATGCAAACTTTATTCACGAAGTGTATTTGTTCTTACCCCCTGTCATTAACAATTTCCAGTTCTCCTTTTAAACAGAAGCGCGGTTTCTTTTTCTGATTTCGCTTGCAGGTGGTCTGGCCAGGCTTTCTGTAGTACCCATAGTCACTAGAAACAAAGGAAAGAAGATTGGTATATTTATACCTCACGCAAAAATGGCTGCCGTAATATGAGCACAAGGAATAATCAGTCGACATTTAGCTAATTTGGTAAAATAAATATCATCATTTACAGGGCACGTCATGATATGAAATACGTAGACGTGTGGACTTTAATAGACCCTTTCAGTTTGCCTGTTTGTTGCCCTATTTCAGACCACGTGAAGTTCTCCAGAGGATACAGTGTTTTATTTTCCAATTGTAGAAATTGGTACATTTCCTCTTGGGATACAGAAAAACAAAAAAAGCATTCGTGAAAGTCACGTGAAAGGGTCTACTGCTGCAAAGATGCCAGCTTTTAAAAACTAGAAAAAGCATGAAGGAGGCTAGCCAGTCCACGTCAATCTCTAAATTGAAACCTCAATAACTTAGTACCATTTTACACTATCACAACAAAACTTCACAGTATCACTAATTGTGACATACATCCCATTTTAAGGTGATGACCATTTTGCATAAGGACAGGAGCCCATTACCCGGGATGTCCATTTCCTATACTACGTCTATGGTGCAGCACTTTCACAGACCGGGTTATTCTTAGAATGTTTCCTGCGAATTCGGTTTCCGCCTGCCAATCACAAGCGTTTGCATAATCTTAATTCAAGTGCTTAATGATGTTGCCGTACAGTAACTTTACTGTAACTCTGTAATTTGACTGGTTCAGAAGGACAAAACAATTGGGAAAACCATTTCAATGTCACGGCATGCCGTATACGATAACAGTGCGGTATGTCATTGGCACAACTTTCCCACAAATACAAATCCACGCAAAGCGGTATAAATACGTGTTTTCGTTACCATTCTAAATCAGCCATAGTGCACGGGCAGTATTCAATCGTCGACTGCCTAACATAATCCTCTCCGTTAAAGCACCTGAAAGAGAATGTTTTGAAGTGAGTATAAAGATTATGGGAGACCTCTGCAGAGTACTTGGCACCATAATCTGGAGTAACAGGCAACCAAAGCGTTTGCAAGCAACAGAGAATCCCTAGCCCATGAAAATAGGAGGGGGGGGGGGGGCATTTTACAATGATCTATTGTTTGGCTCGGTTTAGACACCGCACTGAATTTTCTAACGGGACCTGAAACAACCATAAAGGCTGATCAAAGTTAGGACCCGGCTAATTTAGCGTGTTGGTTTTTATGGACCTGGAGAACCCGGAGAAAAACCCTCGGAGCAAGGGTGAGATACCAACAAACTCAACTCACATGTGTCACCGTGAACGGGAATCGAACCTGGGCCACAGAGGTGAGACTGAGCGAAGCGCTTACTACTGGGCCACTCCGGCTCCCCCCGGCTGATGTCCACTTGTGCCGCACGCAATTGAAACAAAGGATGATAATTGGGTGGCTTTGTTTATCTAATACGCTCTTTTCACCTGGCGCATGGCCATCTTGAATTCAAAGCGAGGCAATCCTTTGTTTTTTTGCTAGGCTAAACTCGTTCTGATATTCACTCAGTGCAAGGCTAACCAAGAAAAACAAAGGATTGCTTTGAATCCAAGGTGGTTTCAGCGACATCTGAAACTCTTCCTAAGACATCAAATCTAATTTACACGTGGATAGATTTCATTGTAGACACAGATATTCAAATTTGAAATGCCTTCTTGCCCCTTCTTCTCTTCGTCCCAGGCTACAGAAACCCGTGCTACAATAACCCGTGCTACAATAGGGAACTTAAGCAATTAGGACGGCGACGGCAGTGACGACGGGACGTAGAAAAGTGTTTTCTGCCGAAATATGGTGTTGACTATTTCCTTCGTTCGCCTTTAATTGTTTCTCACAACCAAATTTTCCAAAAATATCATTGAGTTCCGTTCACGCCGAACGAAAAACGGATTGATTATCTTTCTTACGTTCGCGTTGTCTTTAAAACGTAAATGTTTGGGGTTTCACGTTGTGTTTTTGCAGACAACGGTTGAAATGTAGGCGACTGCGTAGATTTTCACGTGCAGTTATTGTATTTTGTGATTAAGGCTATTGTTTTATGCCGTCGTCCTAGACGTTGCCGTCGTGGTTGCTTAAGTTCCCTAATAGCTAGCGAAGGACCTCTTTCACATCCAATACATTAATTTATCTCTATTCGGTTTCCAGAACAGCAAGCACTTGCACAGAATAATACTTAAAATACAATTCATAAATAATTCATAAGGTGCATGCTAACAAACTACACATGGCTACCCCTGTAAACCCCATACAAGATACAGAAAAACAAAGGAAATCAATAAGCGATATGTAAATCTGACACAGATTTCGTACTGATTTACATAAACTTTTGCTTCGATTTTCGCCGTATCGCCCAAAAAACTGACAAACTCGACTCTATACATCTAGACGTTTGATAAAGCCACATACAGAATTCGTGTTCCTGCTTTATCGGATTTACAAACTCTCGCTTGCAGCTCAAGTTAGTAAATTCGATTAAGCATGGCTACTTATTCTGTATTCTATTACTTACAGTTTATCAGGTTTGGGTCTGAGGATTGTGACTTTCTTGCCAAGTAAGCATCCTGTCTTGGTCTTTCCTGCGCCATGGGGCTGCCACGTGATGTAGTCTGACTTGGCAGGGTCCACATTGTACATACCTGTCAGTGTTTGTCAGTGTTTGTAGTTGTTGTATAGTGTTAGTGATATCTGTACTGAGGCTTGCGCTTCCAATGTGTACACTGGTATAGAGCGGTTTTCAATTGAGTGTCATAAAACCAGAGCCAAGCACAGGAGCAAGCAAAAACATCAATGAACCAATCACGAACGTAATTCACGATTGGTTTTACTTCAACCAATCACAAGGCAGAGTTAACGCAATTATGGATAACTAACCAATTAAATTCAATACTTAATTGAAAACTGCTGTAAACAATTAAACGTCAATTAAGGTAAGCTAACTACCGTGGGAAGTGAGTAGCAGCTGACGTTTCGAGCTATTACAGCTGCTACACGCGTAACCGGGGCCATTTAGACAACGAGAACCAATCACATTGCAGAATGAAAACAAAGCATTTCAACTTGCGTTTATTTGAGCCAATCAGTGTCGAGTACAATACAATAGTATTTCACCTTGCTCGAGCTTCGATGCGGTAAAAGGCAAATTGAATGGACTAGTTTGGAAGTTTTTTTAATGAAGAAAATCGCATGGATGTGCTAGGATTGATACTTTGGAATGCTCTATTTTCGTTTCGCAATGTGTTTAGTTCTCGTTGTCTGAGTGGTTACAGTAGTCGCACTGTAATTTACTTTTAGTTGATTACACCAGTGTTTGTCTTCGCCGCCGATGCAGACCAACACTAAAGGAACTAGTCATCCATTGTAGCTTGTGATTTTAATGTGTGTTACTCAACACATGGACGCCATTTTGGTTTGTCTGTCTTGTTAAGCCTGGTTCACACTAGCGACGCAAGCATAGGGGCAAGAGACGCAGTGGCGTAATTAATAATCACAATTAATAATCACAATTAATAATCACAATTAATAATCACAATTAATAATCACAATTAATAATCACAATTAATAATCACAATTAATAATCACAATTAATAATCACAATTAATAATCACAATTAATAATCACAATTAATAATCACAATTAATAATCACAATTAATAATCACAATTAATAATCACAATTAATAATCACAATTAATAATCACAATTAATAATCACAATTAATAATCACAATTAATAATCACAATTAATAATCACAATTAATAATCACAATTAATAATCACAATTAATAATCACAATTAATAATCACAATTAATAATCACAATTAATAATCACAATTAATAATCACAATTAATAATCACAATTAATAATCACAATTAATAATCACAATTAATAATCACAATTAATAATCACAATTAATAATCACAATTAATAATCACAATTAATAATCACAATTAATAATCACAATTAATAATCACAATTAATAATCACAATTAATAATCACAATTAATAATCACAATTAATAATCACAATTAATAATCACAATTAATAATCACAATTAATAATCACAATTAATAATCACAATTAATAATTACAATTAATAATCACAATTAATAATCACAATTACGGCACTGCGTATGTGTCTGCTGCTTGCCCTTATGCTTGCGTCGCTTTATTGATGCACAAATGACATCGAAACACGAGAACAAAGAAGTACGGCACGAGCTGCAGCCAAGGAAAGCGTAAAAATGGAGAATACAAAATGAGTTTGTGAAAAACGTGTCATAATAAATAGATTAATATTCTGGAGCAATCAGAGAGCGCATTTCCCACTGTGTATGGTTATATATAGATTAATATTCTGGAGCAATCAGAGAGCGCATTTCCCACTGTGTATGGTTGGTTATAAATAGATTAATATTCTGGAGCAATCAGAGAGCGCATTTCCCACTGTGTATGGTTATAAATAGATTAATATTCTGGAGCAATCAGAGAGCGCATTTCCCACTGTGTATGGTATATATAGATTAATATTCTGGAGCAATCAGAGAGCGCATTTCCCACTGTGTATGGTTATAAATAGATTAATATTCTGAATCACGGTTTCTCGGAAACTATTCACCCACCCCTCCCTTGGGTGCAGATGTGTAATTAATGGTTAACCATTAAATTTTGGGTGAAACAGGGGATAGTTGTTTCCCAAAAAATCCTGATGCTAGCTAGGGCTATACTGCTTTAATAGCTTCTGTTTCAAGGAATATCGAGGAAGGAATTTTAAGTATAATGTGTAGAGTATAAACAAGTATTTACCCACATGTAGTAAAATTATATGATAGTTCTCCTACTCACATTTTCTCTGTAGTATCTTCCTGAAGTCCAGTGTGATAACCCTCCATATTCTCTTAGGCATAGTGTAACCCCAGATACTGAAGCTCATTGTTGTAGCTCCAGGAGCCGTAACAAGACCAGTGAATACCATAGGATCCTGAGTGAACTCGTACTTGAACCAACATGTGCCTTCATTAACAGAATACCTACCAGCGAAGTATAATGTTACCCGAATGGTCAAGCTATGGTTTACTACAGATGTCTCCATAGAACACAGTGTCTCCTCACTCCTTGTACATCTATGGACGTCTTTCCAGCCCAACGAGAAAAACTTTCCCTGACCAATCAGAGCGCATACAGCACTCTGATTGAATAGCCGGCTTTTTGAATGGCTGGCCCTTGCACCGGGCTCTTTTTATTGTTATTATATCGAGTTGAAGTTCAAACACTCGTATTTATTCAGTTATTTATTCGTTATCAGTTATCGTTTTCATTGAAGTGCAACTGTGAAAGTCTCGTTTGGAAAATTGCATTTCGCCGACCATCAATAAAACAGGTACCGCCTAGATTTAATGAAAGCCGCAGACTCCGCATTTGATTGACAGTTGGTTGATACTTCCAAGGTCGCACTTCAATGATAACGGTCATAAGCCACTAGCTTGCCGACTTAGCAGCCGTGCGATGGACCGGTCATTTCGTCCATTCATGCTTTGCACGCCCAGATCTCCGTTCAGCAGGTTATAAGTACTCACCACAAGTAATTCGAGCTAGTAATCTTGGTAGGGATGGCTACTATCAGGTTACCGTGATCACCAATGGAGTAGTGATGAGGCCCATCTAAAGGCGGAGCCTACAGTGACAAACAATAATGACGTCTGGTTGCTTCGTGTAAAGCCTGGTTCACACTAGCGACATAAGCACAAGCAATATAAATGTACAAAGACGCAGTGCTGTACTTATCATTATTACATTATCATGTGAGTTGGCATATTTACACTTTGGGCTCTTTTTAAATCTTGGCTATAATATTTATTTACCCACGATAAGTTTACAGCGTTGCTGATGTGGTCGTGCTTATAACTACGCTATTCTACCCTAATAATAATAATGATAATAATAATTAACTTATACATACTCTATTCAGTTATTCAGTTCAGTGTTTCTTTTAAGATTAATGTTAAACTATTAAGTGATGTAGTTGACCTTAGGTCGTTACCGAGACTGATTTTCTATCCCAAGGCGCATCGTCGTTGTCATTGGTGGTTTGTTTTTGTTTTCTGTATTTCGTTTCTTTGTTTTCTTTTTTTTGGGGAGGGGGGATTATCCAGGCTATTCCAAAAAAGGAATACCCCGAAAAACCAGTATTGTTCCCATTATCAAACAAAAATAGAATTCCTAAGGGAAGCACTAAAAGTAGCGATTACTTTCCATATTTCGGAAGAGGGATATGTACAGGATTTGGAGGTATTCTAATTTCGGAATAGCTGGAATAAGGGCCTGTTCGCACTACACAAAATTTAGTTTGTTTTACAAAAAAATTTCAATGCCAAAAACGTACAAGGACCCACACTATAAAACGGGCCTCAACCAGGTTGAAGAAGCCATCACTGTCAATCAGCCTTTGTTAAGTGAACATCTCTGTTCATATGATAACAATGATGTATGTTAAACAAGGAGCCACACTATGAAAGGGCCTCAACCAGGTTGAAGAAGCCATCACTGTCAATCAGCCTTTGTTAAGTGAACATCTCTGTTCAAAGCTCTGAGACATGAGATGCTCCGCTTGAGTGATCACCGACATTTGGTATCGCGCGAAATTCAAATCGTGAATGTCTAAAAATACACTAAAAAGTTTGTAAACGGTTCTAAGCTTACTGCTGTTGACTTATTCTCGGCTTATTTTAAATTTGCCTTCAGCTATTTAGTATTCTAACAAGAGAAGACTGCATGATTACTTGCTTGACTGTTCTTAATTTGAAATTCAAATTTTGAATCCCAAAGGGCGACAAGACGAAGGGTCTTCTCCCTTTTATAGCACGGGGCTTTGTTTATTAACAAGTGCAAACGTACTTTCTGCAAACCAAAATGCTGTCGAACGCTACCAAATATCAAAGACGTCGAAGAGCAGCTTTGAAGGCCATCGATTTTTGATCAGGCATCACAATCTATTCTTCCATGACAGCCCAATTGATCTCAGCAAGCAATGGACTCTTCGTGTTCTATTTCAATTTGACTGACGTTGAAGTGCAAACGCGATTACCAATTTGCAATATTTTCGGTCCCCAAATACGCGCCCTGAGGAGTCCAGGGGTGCTTTCCATTCAACCAAAAAAAAATAAAAAATTCGGTCAGAAATCAAATGGAACAGTAAAATTTCCGGTTCGAAATTTCGGAAATTGTGGACCACCTCGCGAGGTGGTCCTCTTTTTCCGAAATTCCGGTTCGATCAAAATTTTCTGTTCCATTCAAAATTCCCGGTTTAGATTTGCCGTGATTTGCCTGTTTTGAGAATTGAAATCGGGGCTACTAATAACCGGGTGGTTTCTGCGAATGGAACGCGATTTTTTTTTCGACCGGTTTGTCTAATTCGAAAAATCCCGTTCCATTCGACATTCGAAATTTTCGAAACTTCTAACCGGTCGTTTTGGTTGAATGGAAAGCGCCCCTGACCTGTATTCTGATTGGACCCATTATACTGTAGCTCTATTGTTTTTGTACTGCTCGTTCTAAAGGTTAGGGTGTTTTGCATTGTTGGGTTAGCCAATACTGTAACTCGTTTCGAGCGGTACTGTATGGCTTCCCGAGAGTATATACAATGTAACTACGGTGTACCTTTTTCCAAGAGAAGCCTCCGTCTCGGGATACCCATATGCCAATGTTTTTACTAGTAAGGGCATTGCCAGGGTTAGCGTGTGCAATGATGACGCCCACAGCATTGGCTTCACTGAGCGGTCCCTGGGGAACAGCCACGCCACGACTCTGGCTGAAACGGCCGTGAATATGCAGCGAGCACGTCTCTCCTTTCTGTATGACGAAAATAGGATATGTTTGACTTCTTTGTAGAGTGCGAAATGGGCACTGATTGGACGATACAGAGTTTGGAATTACAGCAACATATCGGATCAATCACGGTCTCTGGAAGATTAATGCATTATCCTCCATGGCGCCTTTCGCCAGTTGTTCACGAGTTGTTTGTAAAGAAAAAAGTCATTTTAGACAAAATGCTAAGTATTTATTAAAATTATTGTAATCCAAATGAATTAGATGACGTCTACCCGGGAATTGACCCTGGCTTTTTCTAACGCGGTCATGCGTCAGGAAAGGTAAAATTTCACCATTTCAAAGCATAGTAAATGTGCTACCTTACGGCCCGACCTACATTTTGTAACTCAGTCAATACGGTTTTTTTTATCATATGTCCACTTTCAAATGCCAAAACAACAAGCAAAAAAACGAGCGAGGCCGGCCTGCTTTCTCCGGCCCACTCCCGTCAAACATGTACCACCCCCTAATCTCGTTCCCAGATCCTCTGTTCCATGGGTAAGAAAGGATCTGGAAACGAGATTAACCACCCCCGTCACCTAATTTTTCTAAATGGTTTTGAAAGTAAAGCATTCGCGAGCCAGTACGGGTCATGTAATAATCAACTGGAACGATGTATGCGATTTGTTAATTAGTTTTAATGGCAATAAGAGAACATATCTTCCACCAGATTTCCATGGTATTTCCTTACTATGGACAAATAACAATAACGGTGGAAATTTCAATTGACAACATTTTTCCATTGTACATGTATGTATAACTTTGTAACATTTCCAACATTATTGTATTTTTCCATAGTATGGTAGATTGTATTTCCAGTGATGTGCCCCTTGGCGTCTCTCTTTATTTCATTGTGATATCACAAGACCTACCAAAAATACTGTATGTTCGCAAAATGTATCCTTATCCAGAGGTATTGGGTTCCATTCTCCTCCACGATCAAACGTAATTACTGTACTCAAGCTCCTGTCTGGAAAAGAAAGTCAAGGCCTTGAGACTCCAGACTGAGAAACTATTAGAACATGACTTTTGTCGGTACAGCGGCGGCGACAGCAACTTTGTTTAATGAGGGTAACACTGGACAGTTACAACTGATAAACTCGTGGCCCTTAGGGTTTGGACGATTATCCAGGAAAGCACCGCTAGGTCTTTAAAGGGGCACTGTCAATCGAATTGAACCTTCAAGTCTCGTTAAAACAAAACTATAAAAATAGAAGAGAGATAACATGTGAATGTCCTGATATGCTTTTCATACTTTTTCGATAGAGGATGGCAAAGATTAAAGTGGATTACAAAAGCTTATTTTAGAAACTTGATTCTGGTTACAGTGAACCGATTTCAAGTTGCTCTAAATTTCTCTTAAAAGCAGTATTTTCATTCCCTTGAATCTTTGCCAACCTTCATGAAAAGTGTCTCAAATTTTCTCCAATATACCTGGAAAGCATACTCTACTAATCTGATTAGTTATGCTAAATGCTTATGTTACGCTAAATTCCAATTCGATATGTGGATTAGCCGGGTCCTGCCTTTGATCAGCCCCTTATGGTTGTTTCAAGTCCCGTTAGAAATTCGGAGGGGTGTAGTATGCATTTTTTTCGCGGTGTACGCACGAAGAGAGATTTCAGCGCTCACCGGAGTTCGAGCTGCTAGGGGGCCTGGGAGCAGGCCTAGGGGCCGCTGTCAATGTCGTAGCATGTCCCACCCATACCGCGACATCTGTTCTATAGCTATAATACTGGTTTACTTCTGACCTTAGGTTAAATAATAACTTTGTCAACTTACCACTGTTCATTCTGCTGGTGATGTATGCACCATTCATCGACTCAATTTTATAGAAATCTGTCACCTCGTCATAGTTTGTGTACTATTGAAAAACAATAATTTATTGAAAGAAAAATGGCGAAGAAGGAATTCGAAAAATAAGGCAACCTTCAGGACCAATATCACAATTCTTTCCTTTACCATAAAGTGCCTATAAGCCCAATTTGCTTAATAATTAAAATCGATTCTACATCAAGTACATGGCGAACGGTAAAATATAGTTCTTGATTCGAGTGTTGCGTCTGAGTCATAGAGGTTTCTAATTCCAATACGCTAATTATGTGTCGGAGGCTAACAAAAGATCATTCCTTTCTCATTGTGAATTAAACTATTTCCGACTTTGAAAATATATTTGGTAAAATCACTGATATAAGGCCCAAACACAACATGGAAGTGTAGAAAAAATATTTATCCCTGTCAGCACCTTTTTGTATATAAAATGAGGCCTCCTGTTACATCACGCATTAGCATATTGGTAACAGAAACTTCTATATCTCATAGACGCTACACTCAAATCAAGAACTATCGGCACAATTCACCTGTTTACTTGATGGAGAATCGATTTTAACGATTTTAAAAATGGGTTTATAGGCACTGTCAACACGCGCGCTCTCAAGTCACCTCGTGGTTACCACCTGTCATATATACTTTACCACGTGGTTATCACGTGCCAAACATACTTACCAAGTGGTTATCAAGTGACTCGTCGAACACAATGCCATCAGCATCTGACGTGTACAGAACACCTTTGCCCGTGTCTAAACACAAACATCCAAACGGGAACAACTTCAGTTATAAGCATTTTTTTAATGAGACAAACTTGGTGCTTAAAACAAAAATCGAACTCATTTACATCGGTAATGCAAGGAATGTTGTATGTCTTAACATATTAGATGACATACTGAAATGCTGCCTTGGTGAAACCATATTGAGTAACTTCCAAATACAACTGGTTTGAGCCACATAATTATCACGTTTTCTCCGATCGAGACGTTAAACTCCTGGAAAACGACCATCGACTCCAATGACAGTTCATCAGTCTTACCACACTGTTACTGATATTAGATAAAGTTGGATTACCTTTAAGCCCCGCCAGTCAAATGGTTTCACCATCGATTCAACATTGGCAGATACCACATTTGTTGAAACCGATCTTGAAACCATTCGAAATGGCCTTTAAACGACGTGCTTTCAATATCAACACCTTTCAATAATGTTTTCAGGTCATTTCAAACAGTTTCAATATCGGCTTCAACAAATGTTGTACCGATGCCGTTGAACTAATGTTGAAACTGTTTGACCGACGTTTCTACCCACTTTCCTTATGATATTACAATCAGTTTTTGTACTTAATTATTTTAATAGCTCATACGAATCGTTATTAGAATACATCAATCAGCCTTCCCTATGGAATACGAGAATACATGATACACCAATCCTTGACATTACTAGGTGGTCAAATTGCCAAGTATAGATGGTTTGCACTCAATCCCCAGAGATTCAAATGACAAAGGGCATGGCGGCCATGTTGGTGCACAGAACAAAACAAGCTAACGAGGAAGCTATTGTTACCTGTACACCAACATGGCAGCTATGACGTCACGTGCAAAGGGTCTATATTAGTGAACTTCTTACTGTACCGAATTATAATATAACTCTGTGCCCATGCAACGTTCATGCATGATTCCTTGATGAGTAACATCTACCAAATATGGAATTCATTTGTTCCGCTCCTCTGCTATTAGAAATTCTCCTTCGGTCCGTAAACACCTTTAGGCTGACTGCTGTTCTTACTGTTTGTAATTTCCTTCTAATTATTAGCAATGCTATCCTGACTTCGAAGTCTAATGTTTATTGTATAGCTACGATCACTAAACTACCGCCGAGCGATTGCTTTGATAGTTACCGGTAGTGTTTCGATCAGAGATCAGAGCCTGGATGCTTGCTGACAAGTTAAAGATTAATGATGAAAAAACAGAGTTCATGTTGATTGGCACAAGACAGTAACTAACCAAAATCAACATTGCCGATAACATAACAGTTGGGGATGCCAACGTTGCTCCTGTACATGTTGGAAAGAATCTTGGAACATGGTTTGACTCTAAGCTGAACCTTCAAACTCACATTACCAAAGACATGTACTGTAGCGTTACTTTTACCATCTGCATACTATTACCTAGGCGCATCAGAAAATACCTAACCAGTTGATGCTACTAAATCGTTAGTTCATGCTTTTATAATAGGTCGAATCGATTACTGCAACAGTCTCTTTTATGGTCTACCAGCAATCCAGCTTAACAAACTGCAAAGTCTTCAAAATGCTGTAGCTCAACTCATTTGCAAAGTTCCTCGTTTGACTCATATTACTCCAGTTTTATACAATTTACACTGGCTTCCTATTAAATATAGAATCGATTTTAAAATATTCGCTATTACCTTTAAAGTGCCAATGACATGAAAAAAATCGATCCCATTTTTATTTCATTTTATTAAATTATAGGCTTCCCTTAGCCATTTTGTGCAATGATAAATCAATTTGGAGAGTGCAAACATAATTTTATTTCTTATCGAAGTCGGGTATAATTGCCAAAATTAGGCGACAAGTTTTATGCCATTAAAGATATGCTAATCACATGTGTAATGTCACTAGGTCCTACATTTATATTCACAAAAGTAAATATGGCTGACTGCAAGGATTCTATTAGAACAATTGTGGCCATCATCAAGGTTTCTCAAAGTATTACATATTTAAATTGAAAACTGGCCAAAAATGCACTTATTTTGTAGTATTTATGGAGACGAATATAAATGTGCATGTGATTACCATATCTTTAACGGCAGAAAAATTGTCGCCTGATTTTGGCAATTTCGTCTGACTTCGATACGAAAATAAAATATGTTCGCGCTCTCCAAATTGATTTTTAATTGCACAAAATGACTAAGAGAAGCCTAGAATTAATAAAATAAAATAAAAAACGTGATCGAATTTTTCATTTCATTGGCACTCTAGCTACACCCACACTCTAATTCTATTGCAGCCACCTAATGTAAAAACAAAGGTAACGCTTGGAGATAGAGCATTCACAGCAGCAGCAGCACCTGCACTCTGGAACATACAATGTACCTCATGACATCAGAGAGCAGAAGACATTAGCTAAATTTAAGAGTATGCTTATGACATCTTTTTTAAGGAAGCCTTTATATAAACATTTTCCAAGAACATTATTCTTTAATAAGTTTTATTTAATAATTATTATACTATAATTAGTTAGATTACAAGTTTTAAATATTGACCACATTGCATTATAGTTAGTTTTACTATTTTAACATTAGATATTAATTCTAGTAGTATTTTAGGCAATCCCTTTATGTAGGACGACACAAATTTTTACCAAAAATACAATAGAATACAACACAATACAATTCAATACAACAATAGAACGCAACACAATACAATAGAATACAATTTGGTAGCAATTCGTGTCGTCCTACATGAAGGGATGTCCGTATTTTAGCTTGCATTGTAATGTGCATTTAATCATATGCTAATTTGTGCACTATAAAATTATCAAATATTATTATTATTACCATCGCTGCATGTTTATTTTTCAATGGTTTTGTTTTGTTTTTCTGTATCCCAAGAGGAAATGTACAAATTTCTCTAATTGGAAAACAAAGCACTGAGTCCTCTGGAGAGCTGTCACATGATCTGAATTGGGATGACAAACGTATTTTATAAGCTAACTCGGTCTATTTGTAAAGCAGAGTAGCAATGATGTAACAATTAACAAATAAAGAAGCCTTAGCCATGTTTTATACTATCATAAAACACGATGGGCATTTGAGAACATGAGAGAAATGTTAAAGCACAAGCCGAAGGCGCGTGCTTTCAACATTTCTAGAGTGTTCTCAAATGACCAGAGTGTTTTATGATAGTATAAAACATGGATTTAAGGCTTCTTTATCTGTTTTATAATATAGATTTACGCGCGCGATGAAAGGAAACCGCCAGTTGAAAACTATATAACACGGCTAACCATGTTATATACTCTGATAAAACATGGCTTCTTAGCCAATCAGAGCGCGCGTACTATCGTATCTATATTATAATGATATATACATAACTCATGTACATGTATGGCCAATAAGGAGTTGAGGAAGAGACTGGGACCAAGTTTCACAAATTAATCTGAGTAAGAAATGAACAACATATCAAGCAAGATCACATTAAAGTACTGTATTCACTCACGGATAAGCCGCACCTTTTTGCCGGAAATCTTCATTTAAAATTGGGGGTGCGGCTTATCTGCGAGAACATCTACCGAACAAAAGGTCTGGAAATTTCCATAAATTAACATTTAAAAGAAATACTAAGCTACAATAATACATACTATACCAAACCAAAAGAAAGTAAGCGCTGGCCATTGCTTTTGCAAGTTTGGTGGCTCCAAACAGATCCGTTTATGTTGTGAATATTTCTTCCTCTGCAAGCAATTAAATACCACACAATGGCACAATGTTTCTTTGCAGCTTTGCACTTTAACAGCAAATTTGTCTAACAGATCTTCCACCTCTCTTTGAGTAACAAGTTTTTCTCCAATAGATGGCTTCTGGATATCTTTTTAGGCATGATGGCAACAGACAGCTGATGAAAAAGCAAACTACTCCATGTTATTTTGACTTCGTTCAGCGAAAACAAAACTTCTAGTGTCCAGTTCTCTCTCTTCCACAGGTGCCTGGTTACTAAGCTACGGACGAACGTGAGCACGTTGTTGGCTTCGTTGACATGTAAAATTCAATCTAAAAAGTGACCTGAATGAAAAGATCTCAGTAAACAAACACTATGAAAAGATAAATCATATATCTAAGTATGTAGACATGAAGTTTATACTATTTCAGAGCTGAAATTACAGGTACAACTTGAGTTTTCTCCAGTTTGAAAGTCCGATGAAGGTTTATACAAATATGTACATGTATGTTTGATATTCTTCCAAAAAACTTTTTTTCTCTGAATCAAACTTCTAAACTCGGGGTGCGGCTTATCCGCGAGTGCGGCTTATCCGTGAGCGAATACGGTAGTAGGTTTACTGAGTTTGAGAAAGATTAGTGTGATAATAAGAATGTGGCAAACTTTCAAAAATTAAAAAAAATAAGAGAGAATGTATATCTTTGATGGACAGCATCTCCCAAAACATTTGCAATTCCTGAAAGTTTGTATCTGTCCAATATTATTCTCAAACTCAGTAAACTTACTAATTTTAGTATTTTTTAACACTCAGTCCCAGTCTCTCCTTAACTTCGAAATAGCTGTACTGTATTACCTCCTTTGTCATCAACGTGTAGAAACACCATCCCCTCTGACATATCCAGAATGGAATAGAACTGAAAAATAGAAAATATGTCTTAAGAAAAAGGAAACATAATTTTAATACCATGTATACATAATGTATTTCTATAAAGAATAGCTAAGTTCTTGAAAGCAACTGATTTCCCCCCTAAGTGATGTTTCTAGATTTGTAAAAGGTTATGTTCACAAGTACATGTATAGGCCCATTCTCTCTCCCTGTACTTATTAGGAGCACTTGGCAGATATTAAACATTTAATGGCTGGTCCCAAGATCATCGATGTTCTCTGAGGCAGGGTTGAGGGAACATTGTGGCTCCAGGGGAACAAAAGTGACTGATTACCAGGGGACCAGTCATAAGTGATTCGTTATATAGCAACAATAATTAACATATGTTTTCCTGTCTTTAGCTAGCCAGTAGCGCGTGCAACACATCACACTTTCTGTCACGATGTGATCACACATGGCAGGATACATTTTTAACTGTACCGGATACATAGGATTTCCGCAAATGCCACATGACCCCTGGTCAACCAATGAGTGTGTGTCACGCATCTGGAAAACTCATGGTTATGTAACAATGATTTTGATGCTTACCACATGACCCCGATTCAACCAATGACAGCATGCATTAGATCTCATGAAATCCGGCTTACTTAGGCTTAGTTGAGGATAAGTGTGAGTGAGAGTAGAAGTTGGATGTACATTTTGAAAAACAGTGTTCATAAAAACAGTTAATAAAGGTATGCTTATATCAAAATACTTCACTTCCCACAGCAGTTAACACGTTTACTGCATTAACCTTTAGTTTACACAGACCTACACTAGTATTAACCAAAACTAAATATCCTTGCCCCAGTTATTCAAAAGTGGATAAACTGCTATCATCATCCACTGGATAACTCCCTATCCAGTGGGTAAAATAAGTTTGATGGGCCACTTTTGAAGTTCTGTATATATTTTCCATGGCCCAGCAGTGGATCTCAGCTATTTAACAATGAAGCAAAACTAAAATAAACATTAAGCCTACATGTAGCAAGAGCTTACTGTATTTTGCGAAACGAAACTGTATTTTGTGAAGTTGTATTTTGCGAAGTTGTAATTTGCAAAGTCGTATTTTGCAAAGTCGTATTTTGCAAAGTTGTATTTTGCAAAGTTGTAATTTGCAAAGTTGTATTTTGCGAAGTTGTAATTTTAATTTGCAGAACAATACTTACTGAAGGTCACTGAACGTAAGATTCCCTGCTAGCAGAGATCTCTCAACTGGTAAAATGGAGACTACTAGCAGAGAAAACGTAGGCAGCATTTATCATCTTGTTTCTCGGCTCTTTCTCCGTGTACTGATTAACGTCTTCAAGTGAGTAACTCAAATGGAAGTTAATCGAGCCTGCTATCAGAGGAAAAGTAGACCGCATATTTATCATACCATTTCTATCCCAAGGAGAAAGTTTGTGGAAAATTGGATGCTGATCATAAAAGTGACAGCTTTCGTCGGGTTACTCCAAGGAGTCGAACATAATTATTTACGACAGTTGGGAACTTAACCAATTATAATTATCATCTGAGAGGAGCAAGTACAAAATTCCACATCCCTCAACCTAATACGGAAACTAATAGAAAAAGCTTCAGTTATTATGGAGCAAAAGCATGGAATAATCTCACAGAAAAACTACGTCAATCACAGCTCTTGTCTCAGGATTTAAGAATCAGACTAAGGCTATCACTACCCATAGTTCTATTAAGACTTTCATGCATGTAGCTATTGTCGATTCTATTTTTCTTATATTGTAATGTTAACACGGCCTCTATAAAAATCTGTTTAAGGCTGGTAGAATATTTCCGTGTTTTAGTAAAGTATTGATTGATTGATTCAGATACAAAACGTTAGAACACCCCAGAACATGTGGTGGGATTAACTTCCCACGCCGACGGCATCATGCATGTACTGAAGGTCATTCAATCTGTGGGTGATAAAAAGCCGAGATGGCTTCCGTGGTATGATAAATATATAACACCAGAAGCCATACATTTGAAGTACATGTTTCTAAACAGTAGAAAAACTCAGTGTTGACAGATTACAATTAGTAAATGATACTATCCAAGCAATGTTACAATAGAATCGTCCTTCATAGACATAGCATACACAAATAAGTCTTCAAACTTTCAAAGACAAATTGAGCCATCAGTGAGCCGTCAGCACAGGAAGTTAATAATTAAATCCCTGCATGAACAGGCTACGGCAGTCCTGAAATGTTTGTGGTAGAAATGAAATTGTGCTAGAACATGTGGTGATGTGGACGTTTGTGGCAGAATAACCTGGCCGAAGCTGTCACTTTTATCATGGTGAGAGAGAGAAACGAGATGATAATGCCGCTTACATTTTCTCTGCTAGCAGTCTCCATTATTACTAGTAGAGAGATTTCTGCTAGCAGGGAATCTTACGTCAGTGACCTTCAGTAAGTATTGTTTCACAAATTACAACTTTGCAAAATACAACTTTGCAAATTACAACTTCGCAAATTACAACTTAGCAAAATACAACTTCACAAATTACATGATTGTACAACTTCGTTTAGTTTCGCAAAATACAGTAAGCCCCTAGCAAGTGATTTGTTCAGTGGCTCGGCAGTGGGTCACATTCAAGAACAAACATATATATATATATTTGTTATGGCTGAAGAGCCACCCAATAGAGCCAGGCATAGACCTTGACAAGTGGTCCTCTATTCTGTAGTTCTGCCTTGTTTGGTTAATATATACTTTATATCCACTTTTTAAACAACTGGTGCCTGGCTTTTATAGAATGCAAAGGTGCGTTGTACCCAGGTGCTTTTTGGGAGCTTGGCAAGGAGAACGATAGAGCACACTGACAAGGGAGCACGGTCCCTCGGTCCTTTGCACTCCATCTAATCCCTTCCTGTGGTCCTTTGCTCCCTAATATCAGAATTCTCTTTTCAAAAAAAGCACCTGGGTACGAGGATGAACTCCACGTAGCCTGCAAACAGCATCACATAGAGCGGATTTCAATCGAGTGTCAAAGTGTTTTGCTTTTGCGTTTACTAAGCTCTCCTATTGGCTGAGAAAGTAAACCAACCAATCAGGATCCAAAGTAAAACCAAATGCAAATTGGCTTTGGTTTTGCTTTGGTTTGTCATTGGCTCACAGGGAAGCCATTTATGAGTTACTTGACTGTGATTACTCACTCCTATGATTGGCTGGCTGTGGGAAAATTGCGTTTGGTATTTCAAGACTCGTGTGAAATTCTCTCTAATTCCAATTCAATCTGTGGAGTAGCCTGTATGATTGTTTCAGGTCCTGTTAGAAATTTCAGTTTTTTCTTCATACAAACTGAACTGGGGTGCGACGCGCCAGGCTACGCAGGAACATGAGGAATGTTAAACTTTGTAATCTTACCCGTTCTGGTGTGATAGAAGGTACTTGGGCAGTATCAAAGGTGTCTCCGCCATCACTGGATACATGCATTATACGAGTCATGTTACTCTACAGTCAGAGAGAGTAAAGCAGGAGGTTAGTGAGGTCACTCAAGTGATTCAATCATGTTACTCTACAGTCAGATAATGTAACGCTGGAGGTGACTCTTTTAAGAGGCTGAATTGTATCTATATACAGGGCTGGAAGTAACTGTCAGACATCAGACATATGTCTGACCAAATTCTGCAAATGTCTGATCAATTTTGCTATTTGCTCGGACACACTGGGGAATGCATGAGGCATGGTAATAAAAATGGTTCGCAATGCATTATAGGGTGATTTTCAAACAAGTGTCTTTGTTAAGTTTACTAGATCATAATCTAGGAGCCGAAACAATACTTTGGATTCACTTTTGGGGGGGTTATTGTTATTGGTTAGAGCTTAGTCATTGTTTTGCTCAGACATGAAAATATATTGTGCTTGGACACCAGGAATGATGGCACATGCCAGTCGATGTAATTAATGTTAATTAATGTATGATCAATTTTGATGTGTGTCCAACCAATTTTTATGTCCGATCAAAAGCAAGGTTTGGAAGGACACATGTCCTGCCATAAGTAAGACAAGTAAAATTATTTCCAGGACTGTATATACCATGTATATATGTTTTGTTGGCTGTATGACATGACCTTTCGAAAGCCAAATCTAATAGACAGAATCTGCTAACTATGTTTGCTACCCAATTCAGATCATGTGAAGTAAACAGATGTTACTCTGGACTGAATTGTCCCTTTGAAAATTAAATTCATTCACTACAGATAGGCATGACTGCATTATGATTAGAATGAAAAGGAAAAATTCCCCAGAGTAGCATCTGTTTATAATTACATCACATGATCTGAATAGCTGTTATTACAGTATGTATATTTACAGCAAGTACTGTGTACATGTACATTTTGTATTTCTGTTTTTCTAATCATCAACAGCTTACAAGAGCACTGTAAGTTATACACTGTCCATCTTAAAGAGGTATGTAATTTGTATCAATTTTGCTACCTGGGGCCGAGATTAGGAGTCTGTTGTCTGTAATAGGGATGGTCCGTAATAGGTTTTTTTAAACAAAGAATATATGGGGATTTTGCCGGGACCTAGAGATCTGTCCGTAATATGGAGGTGTCAGTATTATAGAGGTGTTTGCATGGAGAGGTTCCACTGTATATACAATGTAGGTAGATATACAGCCCTTTAAAATAAGTATGCATACACCTGGCTTGAAAAAAATGAACATTTCAGCTTGCCAAAAATTCTTGAGTTTTACTTGCCAAAATGATTATATGACAACTTCTAGCAAACTTGCCCATGAAAAGTACAATGTACTTGCCCAATGTAAAAATCAACTGAGTCCCAGCTAGACTATTGGGCACAAGATATTTCAAACCCTGATGTACATGTTCTGACACTACAAATTTACACTATCTTTAAATTTACACTACTCAGAGTAAAATACCTTGTTGAAATCAACAGATACAAAGAGGAACGGTCCCTGGATTCCAAATGAATAGCAGTGTTTGACAAGCACTACAAAAATGAAAAAAAAAAATCCACACTGTCGACATTATTTTATAAAAATAATACTGAAATGCATGTTTGGTCAACAACAACAAAAAACAAAAAAAATGTCATCATTTCCAATAAATTTATACATGTAGTTTCCAGTAGCAAAGCTTGAGGGAAACTGAATTTTGAGAAACAGATACCACAAAGCAAATTAATATATTATTGTTTTATAATCCTTCAAAACAAATATAAGATTGTTTTCTATGTTCTAACAAAATTATGCAGAGACCGATCGTGAGTGCATTTAGCAGCTTTTCGAGACCTCAAAAGTGCAATATTTTACAGTTATAGGGCATGTACATGTAGAAGAACCATCTTTTATTTGTTATATAATATAAAATTTGATCTACACAGGAAAGAATGCTCGTTCTTAGGACACTTCCACAATTTCAATGCCTATAAATTTAGCATAACCAAGTCACTATACAATCATGTAACTACATGTATTGGCAAACTCGCATTCCGATTGGAAACATTTTCAAATTAAGTTTCTTACATTCAAAACGTTGCCCCAAATTTCTTGATCTCCACAGCTCTAAGTCATAGATGTTAATTTGACCTGCATTAAAAATGTCAGATAAAAAAATAGACATTATGTATTAGCACAAACACACAAAATTACAGTTAATTGAAAATGTCATGTTTACAATCATACAGCAGATTCCGGTTGAGCGGTTAATAGTGTCTGATTTTGTGTTCATAGCAATGGTTGCTCGCTCATATTTCTAGACATAATTTAACATGTTGCAAACGAAAAATGGACGTTCGCATTTAACCCTTTCAGCCCTGAGTCTTTGGAAGTGATTTTTAGCTATTTCTAGACCAAACAGAACCCTCCCCCCCTAAGTAAACTGTAGTCATTGTTACCATGGAATTTTCAACTGACCTATAATACTGGGGGCTCAAAGTTTTTAGACGGCCATTTTGAAAGCAGTTGTGGATTGCTTAATGGAGCTGGCGGGAAGTTTGTTTGGAGGAATACAGAGAATGTCAGGCTTTTTAAAGCCTTTTTCACCATTTATAGAGTGTTGGAGGACATCATTAAGTCTGATGAGAGCTTGAATCAGCACTTTCTCAAAGAACCGAGTCTGTGCCAGTTTATTGCGATGGAGAAAGAGCCTCATTTTCCCACTCGTGAATGGGCCAGGACGTACTCTTTTGTCACTTTAGCATGGGCTATATAAATGGGGGTCTGGAGCCACCTATCATAGCTTTTTTGGAATATTGGATAACATTTACAAAATGTACTTGCCATTGATTCCAATATGAAGCTATTACCGGTAGGTCGAAAAGGCTTTAGACTTAGTATATATTTTGAAGAATGAAGATGGGGGAGTGCTATGCCGCCGGTGGATTGGATTTCCTGGCATGCTTTGCGGTCAAAGTGGTTGAATTTAGCTTTCTCTGAAGTGCTTATGGAATGGTGGCTTGGTGCTGGGCAAGTTTCATTGTTCAGGGACAGAAAGTGAGGTTAGTGGAAACTTGAAAACCTATATTTGATGTGAAACATGCATTTTTGTAAGAAAATTTTGAATCTGAGGAGAACTATTTTTTTCTGTAAGTGAGATTTTAGTCTTTTTTCTGAAATGAAATAATGTAAACTGTAGTTAACTTATGCAAAGAAAGGAGGATTTAGGTGAAATGATTCAATTTTAATGTGCCTAAATGCAGTTCAGTAGGATCATTTGTCTATGCATTATGTTGTGTGTCAATCTCAGGGCCTTGCTCTTTCAACTTAGCCAGACTGAAATCCTCAATGCAAGTAACCAGTAAAACACAACAAATGTCATGTTTGGGGCTGAAAGGGTTAACCATGCTTTTTTTTGTTTCTTTCAATCTGTCTTTGATCGAGGTTCAAGTAGGTAGAATACATGTACTTACTATTGTGGCCAAATAATTTCATCGATTTTAATGGGGAGAAAGTAACAGAAAGGGCATAAGTGACTCTTGATCACATTCTAAATTCTCCCTTAATAGAAAACAAAGAAATTGTAGGAGAATTTAGAATGTGATCATGAGACACTTTCTTAATAATTATGCCCTTTTTGCACACAGCCCTTCAAATAATGTTTTGCTTACTTGCACAACCAGCAGAACGTACAAAGCCAAGCCGCCTTGGACAGATGGCAAATTGGTTAATATATAGCAACATCTCAAATTGGTCTGACTAGAAACTGTTGCAACGAACACAAAATCAGACACCATTAAAAGCTCGACCTGAATCCACTCTATGTAAAAACAGCAAGTTGAACACTTGCCATGTAGTACTGGGGCTGCTGTGAGTAAAATAGTTTGCTCTTCTCTGGGAACTTTCTTGTCAAGTTGTGCACCCCTGAAAAAAAAAGGTTAAGGTAGAAAAAGTTTTAAAAAGCAACAATAGAAAATGGCAAGAATTAATGAACGATGAAGGCGTGGAATCAAATAAATTACCATTTTACACTAAGCACATTAGGCCTTAGTCTTGTCCAAGAATGCCCAAAGTCCTTTGATAAATAAGCCTAGCAAAAAATAGAGTACAAATTAGAAGACTGAGTTAAAAATAACATAATTTAAATATATATAAATACAGTTTAACAAGCAATAATAATAATTTATCATGATAATGCATTGTATAATATTTTACTCTATAAACTACAAGGACTGACTCCGTGAGAAATATTGTATCTGAACAGATGTAAAAATACGATAATTTTATGTGTGTGGATATTGACTTCTCACCTTATTCGGCAATAAAATTGATTCAGTAATATTGTGCTAATTAGTATTATTTACAAAATAAATGTGGACACTTGGAGATGTTCACGTACATGTATGGCATTTATCTTCTAGTACTCTACTCGATATCTCACTCGTTGATCCTGCACTCACTTGTGAGATATTCACTCATTAACCCTGTGCTCATCCTTGAGATATTCACTTGTTCCCTGCGCTCACTCGTAAGATATTGAGTTGAGCACTTAGAGATAAATTCCACATGTACATGTATCTCCATGCACCAATGAATGTATTATTCTCTACATAAAAATAATTATTACATGTACACATATTTGTTGGTACAAGTACAAATGTATTTTCAAGTCAGTGTGTGTCTGCAGTGGCATGCAATATTTTTCCTTCTGTGCGATGAGAGCAACTGTTATCAGGATCATAGTACTGTGGATTTGTCTTTTTTTTTATCAGCTTTCAAAAACTCAAATTAATAATTCATGAAGCAAAAACTAAGGAAATCACGGAGAGATGTGATAGAAATGTCATCCTCATTTACATAAACTTTAACTTGGATTTTCTCCACTGAAATATGTATGTCATATTGCCAAAATAACTGAATTACATGAGTTTATACAGTGTACATTGACGTTTTTGAAGTCGTTTACAAAACTTGCAGCAGTGTTTTATCAGATCTGCAAAAACTTGGGCTGCACACTCAATGTTTGTAAAACACTGCTGCTCATTTATTAAACTTACAGGAAAAAAAAACATTTCTCCTCAGATTCTAAATTTTAATACAAAAATGCAATTGTTTCACATGAAATGTAGGCTTTCAAGTTTGCACTAAGTAACCTCACTTTCTGTCCCTAAACACTTAAATTTGCCCAGCACCAAGCCACCCATTCCGTAAGCACTTCACCGCAAGCTAAATTCAACCACGATGACCGCAAAGCATGCCAGGAAATCCAACCAAACAGTGGCATAGCCCTCCCCTCATTTTCATTCTTCAAAATATACACTAAGTCTATAAAGCCATTTCGACCTAATAGCTTCATATTGGAATCAATGGCAAGTATTAAAGTGTTGTTCAATATTCCAAAAAAAGCTATCAATGATAAGTGGCTCCAAACATCCATTTATAAAGCCCACAGCAATATAACTGAAGAGCTTGTCGCCCATCCCTATCAGCAAGAAATAACAGGCTCCTTCTCAGTCAAAACACCAGGCACAGACTCAGTTCTTCAAGAAAGTGCTGATTGAAGCTATCATCAGACTTAACAATGTCCTCTAGCACTCTATAAATGGGGGAAAAGGCTTTAAAAAGCCTTAAATTCTGTATTCACCCAAACAAACTTCCCACCAGCTCTGTAGCAATCCAACAATGCATCCAAATCACTGACTAAAAACTTTGAGCTCCAGTATTAGAGGTCAGTTGAAAATTCCATGGCAACAGTGACTACAGTTTTCTTAGAGGAGAGTTCCTTGCAGTCTAGAAATAGCCAAAAATCAGTTAAATGTGAATAACTGTACAATCATCTACATTACGATTTAAATGCAGCTTACCCCTTGTGACAAACGGGTTGACCTGGCTAAAATCCAATTCTTGTTTCGTGGGTGGAACTCAATAGCACCTGCTAGCTGGAAGGGAGCTCTGGATTGTACCCAGGAATTGGCACCATCTTTTGTGATATACAGTATTGAGCCTCTTATGCTAAATATTGGCAAACCGAATGACACAAGGATAACCTAACAATAAATGGAGCATTATATTATAAGACAGCAGCTGTAGAGACATATACTTGTCTAACAATAATTATTATTAACAATTATCCTGCAAGATCACACAGAATATTTCCAGCTACAAGTACTTAGCCTACAGTACCGTGCAAAAAGATTTCAACGCTAATTGGGGATATATCCCTGGGGATATATCCTTTAAAAGGGATATATCCCTTTTTCGTGAAGTGAAATAACCCCGTTTGAAAAGGATATATCCCCTGAAACTTCCCCCAAAAGGGAAATATCCTTTTTTCAGGGGATATATCTCTTTTTCAGAGGATATATCACTTCCCCAGTTGAAATCTTTTTGCACGGTACTGTATGAGGGCCATGACAATAAAAATATGTAAATCTATATTCAATTATCTTTACAAGGCTCCACAGGGCTCAAAATTAAGAAAAAAAAGGAGGCATACTTTTACGCTCAGCTTAAAAATTTTAGGCGTAATTCTCCAAAATTTAGGCGGAAATAATTGTGCATTAGTAGCTGAAATTTGTATGTCATAGGTAAAACATTTTTTTTTAATGTTGCAAATCATTTGCTTTTTTGTAATAAACATTCGACTTTAAACTCATTGAGTTCAATATCGCTTTTTTAAACAAGACAGAGAAAGACAAAGGCGTGGCAGCATTTTTTCCATGCGGTCACGCAAAGTTTCGCAGGAAGCCATGCACGTGTTTAAGTGTGACGTACATGTCTAGGCTGAGCTAGGCTGTTAAAACAGATCTATCGCGCCGGCTTTGAGACAAATAGAGCGGCAAGCAGAGACGATTTCTCTCATCTTTCTCCAAAAACAATTTGCATTTTACTACCATTTGCAAGCAAGCGTTTAGTGTAAACTTTTTTGTCTGTTGTTTCAAGTTTTAAACGCAAGTTTACTAATTACGCGGCGACGTTTGCCGTGTGAAGTCTGAACTTTTAACCGCAAAATGTGAAAGTTTGACAGCTCCTGTAATAAACTATTTTCCCGCGTGACAAAAGGCTATGTTTTGCATGACAAAATCAGATAGTTTTAGAGATTTGGAAATATGACTTGTCTTCCGATAATTTTTACCTTTGTAAGAGGATCTAGGCGTAATTTTACGCCTAAGTGAAAAACGTTGGGCGTAAAACGAAAAAATCTAGGCGTATTTACGCCCGTATCGGGCGCAATTTCGAGCCCTGCTCCATTGTTCAAAGCATGATTAAGCTAATCAAGGATTAATGTTTAACTTAAGGAATGAGTAATGCATTATAATTGTAATCCTGGATTGCAGAAAGACACTTTTTAACAAGAGAACCAGAATCCTCAGTTAACATTTAATCCAGAGTAATGCTAATGGGGCTTTGAACAACTGGAGCAGCAGGTCTTAATATAGGGAGGGACACTTGTTCCAGCCTGCAAACTTAACATACCATATTAGGATCAACAGGACTCTTTTGGATTCCAAAGTTCTTCCTGATATGCCCCTCAAAGATATCACTATTGATTTTCTTAAATGTCTTGCCAAAGTCAATGCTAGAAAAATAACAAATTTAAGATGACACACGTTACAGTAGTACCGTATATTGCAGAAACAATCAATACATTGTATGATATTTATAGAAAAATATTACGAAGTTATGATGACTATTTAACGAGTACATGTAAGATGGTTCTCCATCAATTGTTCTATAACAAAATAATGCACGCTCGAGATCTTGAAAAAGTTGCTGCACAAGCAGACCAGGAGTGCATTTAGCAGTGTTTCAAGACCTCAAAAGTGCATAATTTACGTTGTTATAGGAAACAGGGGAAATACCTTCTACATGTATTTGTTTTATAAATTTATTTATATAAAATTAGATCTATGCAGAAAGAAATTCCTGTGTGCATTATAAAATCAAGCATGCTGAGCAGCCAATGAAACCACATTCTTAGGATGCTCCTGCACATGTAGTTTATACATGTATTATAAAACAAAATAATGCATGCTTGAGGTCATTTAGCAGCATTTCAAGACCTCAAAAGTGCATTATTTTGTTATTGGACACAGAGGAACCATCTTCAGTTTGTTTTATAATTACAAAAAAATTGATTTACACAGAAAGAAATTCTTGAGCGTGCATTTCTAAGAAAATCAAGCATGCTGAACAGCCAGTGAATTTGCCTGTTCTTACGATGCTCCTGTAATTTATATTACAGCACCGATCGAAACTAACCTCACCCTTGTGTTTACTGCATATACTTTGCATGCACACAGAATAGACCCAGTGTTTACATGTACTTTGTGTTTACTATTGTAAACCACATTTCGGTAACTACTAATAAATTATTGTGACTTAACTTTTTTCCTATTTCAAGCCCCAACTGTAAATTGTACATTATATACACCTGTAACAAAAATATGACTCTTGAGATTTATTACTTAACACGATTCTTACCTCTTGTACAGCAATGAATGCTGGACCACAAATACTAAAATCTCTGATGTCGCCAAAAGTAAGATTGTCTGAAAAAAGTAATGAAATTAAGAAGTGAAATTACAAGGCTTAAGTAGCACTTACAGTGTATTAACAGTTAATGTACTTGTAACCTAGCTATTAAGTTTAAAATAATTGAATTCCTAATTTGATAATATAATAATATAGTACACATTTATTTTATTTATAATATCTAGTTTTGATTCTTAATTCAAGGCTGCTAGGGCGAACGTGTTACTGATAGTGCTACAATGCTTTTAAAAATAAATGTAAGATTGCTTAAGTTTATTCTTACATGTACCATATTCACTCACGGATAAGCCACACATTTTTACCCGAAATCTTTGTTTAAAATTGGGGGTGTGGCTTACCTGCGAGAACATCTACCAAACACAAGGTCCGGAAATTTCCATAAATTAACATTTAAAAGAAATATGAAGCTATACTAATAAATACTACACCAAACCAAAAGAAAGTAAGCACTGGCCATTGCTTTTGCAAGTTTGGTGGCTCCTAACAGTAACAGACCCGTTTATGTTGTGAATATTTGTTCCTCCGCAAGTGATTAGATACCACGCTAAATGGCACAATGTTTCTTTGCAGCTTAGCACTTTAACAGCAAATTTGTCGAACAGATCTTCCACCTCTCTTTGAGTAACAAGTTTTTCTCCAATAGATGGCTTCCGGATATCCTTTTAGGCATAATAGCAACAGACAGCTGATGAAAAAGCAAACTACGCCATGTTGTTTTGACTTCGTTCTGTGAAAACAAAACTTAGTGTCTAGTTCTCTCTCTTCCAACAGGTGCCTGGTTACTAAGCTAATGACGAACAAGAGCACGTTGTTGGCTTCATTGACATGTAAAATTTGATCTAAAAGGTGACCTGAATGAACAGATCCCGGTAAACAAACACTATGGAAAGATAAATCATATGTCTAAGTAACTATGTAGACATGAAGTTTATACTATTTCAGAGCTGAAATTACAGGTACATGTACAACTTTGGAGTTTACTCCAGTTTGAAAGTCTGATGAAGGTTTAAACAATGTACATGTACGTTTGATATCCTTCCAAATAAACGTGTTTTTTTTCCCTGAACCAAGCTTCTAAACTTGGGGTGCGGCTTATCCAGGAGTGCGGCTTATCCGTGAGTGAATACAGTACATATAACTTAATATACAGTATAATTATAGAGATTATTATATGTTAAGAGCTTGATATCGTTTTTATTCACGAGGTTTTCGTATCATATTGCGAACGAGCGAGTCCACTGTGCGACTCCACCCAATACGAAATATATTTTCTCTCAACTGGCCAGCAATATAATTCGGTATCGCCGTCTCAAAATCGCAATTAGTTTGTATTATCACACAGATATCAACCCCAAATGTGTAATAAATATATATATGTTGCACTTCAAATATGATCTCAGTTCAAATTTTTTTAACTAATTCAAATTATTTTTGAACCAGTTCAATTTTGTTTGAACTAGTTCAATTATTTTTGAACCAGTACAATTATCAAGATTATAAAAATATATCCACCCTCCCTTCCCCCTGTCTTTTCCTACCTCTCTCTTCCCTTATCACTTCCTTCCCCTATCCCTCTCTCCACAAGTCTCCATACATGCAGTGCTACATTGCTTTAATTAACTATACTAATTACCATATTGAATTACTATACCGGATCTGTTGGCCAGAGCCTTAACCACTGGACGATGTGAAACCCCTGTACTTATTTACTATATATGATAGTGCTACTAGTACCGTCCCTCACAATCTAATCAAAATTTGCATAAATACAGTAAAAGGTAAAAAATATTTTTTCGTACTACATGTAAGTCAATCCAAAAAGATTCCTAGAAAATTTTTTAACCTATTTCTTTTTTCTTCCTTTTTCTTCTTTTTTCCCTTTTCCCTTTCTTCTTCTTTGGGTTTTAGGGCTAACACACTACAGTAAACAACAGAGAAACATACATGTAACACTTCTTCAATGGTCCTGTGAACTAATACAAATTCTAATCCTACATTTGAAAACACCCTAACCGTCCACAATGGGAGCTCACTAATTTAGGGTGTTTAGAGCTACAGTGTAGTCACTAATTTAGGGTGTTTGGGGCTAAGTCACTAACACAGACTATAAATAATTATATCCTCCTTTAATAATCATGTTAATTAATCTAAACCCTACCCTACATTTAAAAACACCCTAACCGTCCACAATGGGTACTCACTAATATGGGGTGTTTAGAGCTAGTCACTAATTTTGGGTTTTTAGGGCTTATTATTAAAGTGACTAATAATAATAATAATAATAATAACGTATTAGGAGCATCCTACAGAGTCTCGATGCTCTTACATATTATACCTAATAGAAATAAAAATTACATGAATATATAAAAAGTATCAAGTAACTAGCTAAAAGCATCTAAAAAGAAAGGTCTTCAAACTTGATTTAAACCTAATTAATGAATCAATACTTCGAATATAATCCGGAAGAGAGTTCCACAGTTTAGCTGCAGCGACATAGAATGATCTGTCGCCATAGGTTACATAGGTTAAATATAATGGATAAATATAATGCTTCTTCAGTGCTTAATTACTATCTTGGAAAAAAAAACAGTACAAAAATAATTTCACTAGTTCAAAAAAATTTCAACTGGTTCAAAAATAATTTGAACTGAGATCATATTTGAACTGCAACACACGGTATATACTGCAGATGCACAAGTGGAACATAACACCTCAAAAGTGCATTATTTTGTGATAAGACATATGGGAACCATCTTCTATTTGTGATTTCGTATTGATTCATATTTAAAATTTTGCTATCAACCGGTTAATACATGTACCGGCCACTAACTACAGTATCATGAATCAATATAATTAAACTATTTTAGTGTAAATTGAGGATGTGATGTGATGTGATGTTGGACAATCTATGTTCAGCATTGATTGATACAGCCATTTGTGGGGAGGATCATGACCAAACTCACACATATTAGTATTAAACTTAATATACATATAGCACTACAAAAATACAATCGTCAGTAACTCCATGCAATAACAAGGTAAGGTGTAAACAATGCATAGGACTAAGATTTTATCAAGATAAGGGAATTGGCTAACATACTCTGTCGCTACCCAAATCAAATAATGTGAGGTATTGGAGAATTGTCGCTTTGAAAATTAATTTTATTCAGATAGGCATGCATGACTGCATTATGATTAGAATGAAAAAGAAAATTCCTAAGAGTGCAAATGTAGCATCTGTTTACATCACATGATCTGAATTGGGTAGCAACACAGATAGCTGATATATTCCCTTTATATCTACCATTACAAGGCAGACTCATGATTGCTACAATAAAGCAATTATAATAAAATTATGTAAATGTACTAAATTCTAATGATTTCAGTTCGACCAAACAATATTTTTTATTCAAACAGGGGAAATCTCACTTATAGTATAAAGGGGTTTAAAGAATAAACCCAGAAGATATCATTTTTGATAGGTTTTATCAGTAATAATCTTTCTCAATCAGAGAAATATTTCTCTTGACGTTTAGCTGCCATAGTGATCATTCTCAGCTTTATAAATTATTAAGGACACATGCAGTCTTAGACAAAATCATTTGATATTTGCATTTCAAAATACACAGCAAGTATACTGCATTACACCTGGAAATGTTGGACAACTGTAGAATACCCTGCCACCTGGTTTTAAAATTAATAATCCATTTTCTCATACAAACCTTCTCAAACCCTACCTAAAAAATTCAAAATATCCTAACCATTTCCAACCCCAAGTTCGTAATTAAAATATCTTATTCAGGATATTTACATAACGTTCTTAAATTGAAACAAACAGTTTAGAGTAGCTTAGGCCTACGGCAAATGTCGAACTTAAGTTGCACTGATCCTATTAAAAAATAGGTTCGGTAGAAGATCGACTTAGGGCCGACATGGCAGCAAACGTTGAACCGTAATGTTGATCTTAATTCACTTGCACCTAATTAAATCACGGGAACTAACACATGTCCTGGCGCATTTCACTTTTCGCCCACGGTTAGTGATATGGCAAAATACAGCGCTCAGTCGAATATATTAAAGAAAGGCCTTTCTGTGGAAAATGATTGTCCAAAACAGAAACAGAAGAATGCCGTTCTACACAGTACTCGGTGCCGTGTATAGGAGACGATGGTTGTCACTGCAAGTGGCGTTATTGGCCATGTTTTTAGCGGTTGCGATTCACACATTGAAACCTCTGTTAATAGTCGATCATGCCACAGTTTTCAACGACATTCTGGATGGGTTGACTTCATATGGTAGAAGTGTTTCAAAGCGAGCTATATCGCAACATTCGCAATAGCCAATGCTTCTGCGGCATTTCAGCCAGACACATCTTCATTACTTTCGAATACTGAGCATTTATTACAAAAGGGCATTTCGCATTTAAGTCAAATGTATTTTGTGACGTTAAAGCACAAACTACACATTTCCGGCAGAGCATCATGCGGCAATCACTTCCGATAGGCCGCCATTTTGCCTTCGAAATCGCCTTTGCACAGCGCATGCTCACCAGGGGGGGATCAGTGTTTGGGAGATGGGGGAGATGTTGTTTTCACGGTTTTGGTACAGTCCATACTATTTGCATGATTTATTTATTATTTTACATAATTTATGAATTTAGTTCGGCGCGTGTTAAGAACGACGTTTGCCGTAAAGTCGCACCAGAGTCGTAATTCCCGACTTGGCTACTCGAACCTCATGCTGGACTCGTACCTATTGAATAGGTCGATCTCAGTTGCGGCAAACGTTGTACTATCCATGAGCCTATTTCAAAATTAATAGGTTCGACTGAATTAAGTTCATGGTTAGTTCGACGTTTCTGTTGGCCTTAGGTATTTTTATAGAGTTCGGGAAAGCATAAAGACGTGTTTACGTTTTGGACTTTTCGACTCGAAAGGCAGTTTGTACACACTCATTTGAAGCTAAAAGTGTTTCGTTGTTGTAAAAAACAAATTGAAGTTAGTTTTGTATGTGTTTGTCCTAATATCGACAATGATTTTCGTCATAACATGGCCAAAATAGCTGCGGATCCACATAAAAAACTAACTTCAATTTGTTAAGTTGAAGGCGCTAAACAAACCTTGTGATCTTTTCCGACCCAGCTCATAGAAATACTAAAATGGGTATTATTTGAGAAGTCCCACTGCAAAACGAGAAAAAGAGAAAACTGTAAATATTAACCACGAGATAAACAACTCGACAGTTCAGGAATCACGTGACTCGTGAATTAACATGAAATTGAAACGGGGAAAATTAAACAAGTAACTCTTACCTTATCATTTATGATATTCCTGAATTTTCCTGCAGCAGGATCCGTACAAACTTTATTCACTTTGTCAAGATCAGAATTACTTCGCCGTGTTCTGTGTCCGTTCAGTGGAATCTTAACTTCTTTGAAAGTACTTCGGATAAAACGGCGTTGGTGTTTCCTCGACTGTTCGTCATTCGAGGCTTCGAAAACATCTTTAGTACGCCTTTTTCCACTAAATTCTCTTGCACATACCAGTGCAGTTATTTGTAGTGTTAGAAGGCAAAGTTGAAGGGTATTTGGTAGCATTTCAGCTGTTTTTCGGAGCCAGTTGTCACAAAGAAGTCTTTTCCATGGCGAAGATTTCAACTTTGTTTGCAATGTGGACCTGCGCAACCTGTTACTGCGCATATTTTCATCAAAGTACATTGTACCTTACACCAAATCGCAGGCTTCTTTCATATCTAATGTCATGCTGTGTAAGCATCACAATCTTGATCAATGCGCGCGATTCACACTGAGTTACGGCATCAACCAACTTCTGAGGAGACTACAAGCGTTCTTTGAAAATATAACGTGCGTCATAGTAATAGTCGGCACAGCGGTCAAACGTCTGCGCATGCGTCAAAAGTCTTGCAACAACAACCTATTCCAAAACAAATTCAAAGCGAGCCGGCGGCCGTCACTGTTCACAAACCCGCTTTCAAACCTTGAGAACTTCTTTGGTAAATTACGAAAATTTTGGGTAAACTCACAGTTTGAAGTTTGTTCAATTTCTCGTCGACTGTGAAAATAAAAAAGCTTAACTTTCACGTATTTTTCTTAACTTTTGGGGGTAGAAGTTCACTGTAATAGGTTTTAAGGTAAATTTGCGTGGGAAATTCGCGCGGCCGCCCACCAGACTGACCGTAATACGCACGCGCAGACGTTTGACCGCTGTGTGGGCTAGCCCGGGGTAGTTAAATACTGCTGACCTTTTAAGCCGAGGGCTCAAACTTTCTCCACAATGCCATTCGGGTGAATTCTACGAACTGGTCGACGGTAGGTATTGCAACTTCTGTAGGGTTTCCAATGAAATGTGCTCTAATTAGTCCATGGGCCAAGACCCAAAAAATTGGAATTTCTTACCACTCAGAGGGACAAAGGCTATCATACATTTTTGAAAACATCCACTCCTCTACTTCATTTTGGTATATGTTAGCAATGTCAAATGAGCAGCTTTAATGCTAAAATCACGTGATTAAGTGACGTCATCACTGTCATAAGAAATGAACCAGATCGACTGATGAAGACACTACTATTCTGCATATTTTGAGCTTATTGTCTTTTTAAACATAAATAGCTACAATAAGATAATATAAGAAAAATCAAATAACAAAATACTAATATTGCTTGGTTTCCATGGCAACCGCTCGTTAAAATTAAACACAACACATAAAATCAATGACTTTCCCAGCAAATTTGATAAGTTGTATTTAACATTCATTCCTTACTACTCTAAAATATAAGGGGCAAGTGCTATCATCCATCCCTCTCCTTCATTTGACATATAATAGCAACGTTGAAAGAGCAACTTTAAAGCGGCTTTAATTACTTCATGAACTGACGTCATCAGTACCAAAAATATCCCAATATTATTAAAATTTACAACAAAATGTTGTTTTGTGTACCTCTTAGTACGAATATGCATTTGAAAAGTGCCAGTTACATCAAGAATCATAACGAAATACTTAGAATGGCAAACTGATGTCTTCGTTTGGTTTCTATGGCAACTAGGCCCTTATCGATTGTGCTAGTAAAAGTAGCATATTATGCTACTAGCAGTGCCCGATTTTTTTCCAAATTATGCTCGTTTTTGAAAATTATGCTACTTTTTCTTAAATTATGCTTTTACAAAAAACACAAAACAAGTCCAAAATGATATATTTGTTGTTAATATTTTCTTTATCTTGAGTTACACACTTGCTCTGATAAAGCACAACTAACTACTGCACTTCATTCCAGACTAGAAGCGGTGACTTAATGTGTATTTGCTTTTGGTTTGCTTCAGGCTCCGATCTCTAGCAATTTGAGCGGGTTCTGGCCTATCAGGCAGCTGTTTTTCTCGTATCTGTAAGTTGCTCGACGCCATTTTGTTGCCTGTGAAAGCGGGAACATGGACCGACGCAATCTTTACTTCCGGTGTGCCCAGTCCTCTAGAGTCTAGACGACCAACTACGCAATATTGGGGTAACCTTCTTCCCCTCCCCCAGACGAATTAGACTGAACCATGGTAAAGAACTTGAAAATAATCAATCTTAGAGACCAAGTAAGTCATGACTCTGGTAATGTTCCCTTCAAAAAAAAATATATATGCCGATTACGGCTAGCAGTGCTACTTTTATAAAAAGTGCAAAAATTATGCTCGTTTTTCCAAATTATGCCAAAACTTATGCTAGCACAATCGATAAGGGCCTAATGGCAACGCGTTGTATAATTGCACAATATAAGTATAACTCCTAAATAACTGGTACTTTTTTCACCATTCTATTTAGTATTTTACAGGTAACTGTCGATAACTCTGAAATAATAACACTTATACAACGGAATGTGTTATATTATACATGTATCTACTCTCTTAATCGTCTTAATTTACGTCGTCAGTCATCTGCATGTCAGTGAAGCCTCGGTAGGTTCAGGCTCACGCCGGTTTGTACAGTCTTGTAGCTTACACAAGTCGGTGCACTACAGACCGTGGGCAAGACAGGTACAGCTCGGCAACTTGCAGATTCTCTTGCATTGGCAGGATAGGAGCTCAAGTACAGCCTTGGGTGCCAGTTCCCCACTCATCCAGTTAATGGTTAACTTGCCATCCTCTAGACTCCATCCAGATCCAACGGGCGAAGGGACCTGAGGACAGCCCTGAAGACTTCTGCGCCATATTGCTGTCTGATAGTTCGATCTAGCGGAATGCTTTCGCAGAGTGTCCTCGCATGGTGGAAGCTGGTTCGATAGCGCAGCTCGTTAACATACTTGGTCGCCGGGTGTGAGGAGTACATTATACAGGTGAACTCTTGAAGCCTCGTGAATAGCTCATCAGGATTTCGCTCCACCAGCTTTAATGCAGTTAGCGTCAGTGCCTTTTCTGGAAAAGGAAAACTATCACACCCAGTGAAAGCATGCAATCCGGGAAGACATTTACATAGCTCCGAACCATGAGGTTGGACAACAGTTGTAATGTTGATGTACCTTGTACGAGTCTGTGTACCACATTTCAAATACATAGTAGATGGAACAAAGCACTTGAAAGCAAGACAGAGTACAAAAACTCGGGGGAGGGGGGTTCTTCAAGGTAAAAAGGGTAGGGGTGACCGTCGGAAAACTCGAAAAATACCCTAAAAAATACCAAACCGTGAAACATTTCCCACCTTAAAATATGCCTCATGGTCTAAAAATCACCCTAAAAATGGATTTCGCTTGACCAACCCCTAAAAAATACCGGATCGCCGATATCAAACCCTAAAAAATACGACGATCACCCCTACAAGCCGAATATAGGAAGAACCCTCCCGGGACAAAACATCGGTTATCTTCTGATGATATCACAACGGCGCTGTAGCCATTACTTGCTACATGAGAGGCGTGAAGTAGAAGTCTGGTGTCCGCTTCCTCTTGCGTATACTTAAGATCTTCCCTGAGGGTAACGACACCGTCTGGTGAAATCTCAACGTAATTTTCCTCGGTCGCGGTGTAAAGCGTTTTTCCTACTAGCCTTCATCTGAACCTCTCATTCTGCCATTCTTCCCGATCGGTGACAAATCTAACGAATTGCTTCTTATTTTGAGGGTTTGATAAAAAACTTCCTCCATTGCTGTACTCTATTATCTGGTTGTATATTTCTGTATTCGTTTCTGTCTCACCTCCTCTCTTCTCTCTTTCCATATTCTTGATCAATGTCTCTCGATAAACATCAAAGACAACATCTATCCGGTTACTTGTGGCTCCTTGCAAGACCATAGCCATCAATGCATCTGCCATTTCAGAAAACGTCTTCTGGTCTCCTTTGGACCATGACCATGCCGCCAATGATGCATGCCGATGGTTGTGGCATAGCTTCAACTGCTGGGACATCCTTTTGGAGTTCTTTCGCTAGTGTAGACTTGCATGTTAGTCTTCTTTAGAGAACCATCGGCAGAGGCCAATGCCATCAGTGCAGGGAAGAGGCCCCAGCGGGTGAAAGAGCACTGAGCTTTCTCGTTTCAGCGATTACGATCATTTGCGCAAACAATGCTGTCTGCCTTCAGTATGACTTCCTTGGCAGTTCCCCGTCGGAGTTCCATTTTCTTTTTAAGGTCATTGAAGGTCTTAAGGCTTTGCCTTTTGTCATCTTGTCGTGAAATTTTACCTTCGACTCTAGCCTTTGCTTGCTAAAGGAACAGTACGCTCTTTCGCCAATATCTTTGGCCTGAAGTAGATCACGTTCAATCTGTTCGGTGGCCACCCTGCCTGTGGATAAGCAAACAAGATCTTGCTGTTCGATTTCAAATGGATTTATCCAGCTATCCAACGTTGACAGTAATGACTGCACATCTGCTTTATCTCTGGAGATCCGGCTCTTCTGGAGATCATCGTGCCGGCGTGTCTAAAACGCAGGTAACGGGTAGCGGGTAGCGGGTAGCAGGTAGCGGGTAACGGGTAACGGGTAGCAGGTAACGGGTAGCAGGTAACGAGTAGCAGGTAACGGGTAGCAGGTAACGTGTAGCGGGTAACGGGTAACGGCTAGGTTAAATGTATTTGTTCAGTAGAACAATACAAAAATTGTCCGGTGTTATAAAAAAAAGAAAAGAAAAATACTCGCTTTGATATACACCGTTATCCTGACCAGTGATAACCATGATCGGAAATGGATGTGTGGCTGAGGTAAGCAGCTGTTAGTGGGGCGGCTAGCGTTACGCGACGACCCAGGCTAAGAACGGCTCTGAAGGAGTTACAATCATGGATAAAAAAATACTATTATATGAAAATATAAATTAATATCTAACGCAAAGTTAACACAGCCTCAAGCATGTTAAGGCATGGTTTTTGAACCGTTCTGATAAAACATTCAAAATTCGTTATCTTTGTTATTTATATATGAAATACCCTATAACTTTGGAATAATACGGTAATCGTGTGTCTTAACATTTAAGTATCGGTATTTTGGTGCTTTGAAGGTCACGTGACCTTAAGGCTGATAAAACAAAGAAATCAAAATGGGGTGGCGGAAGTTATTGTTTCGTTTCAGATTTTCGATCCGAAATGTTAAGCTTGTTATGGGAAATGAGACTGTGTCCGGAATGGTTGACTTTTTATCACTGAAGAGGATATAAATGGCGAAAAACGGTTCCAAGAATAGGTCACGTGACCTGTTTTCTATATTTTCGCCTTAACAGTCTATCATGGTCAACCATTCCGGACTGATCTTTAAAGTCAACCACAAGTGTAATCAGATAAACACAAAATCGTTACTTAAAATATAAAATGCACCACCCCGTTTTTAGTTTAATTTTCAACTTTTTGTGATCACGTGGTTGGTCACGTGATAGACATTTTACCAAAATTTTATATTAGGACGATTAAAAACGCTTAGATTAGTTATAACCACCATTGTTCTAGGATTTGAGCAAATTCATGTGACTCTATTCAAGAAAATAGCTGTAGCCTCGTTTTCATGTTCAAACCATGCCTTAACATGCTTGAGGCTGCAGCTTCCCAAACCAGTGAAGCAATTTTCAGATTGAAGGTGTTCAAAGGGGGGCCGGAGTGGGAGTTAAATGAATGGACAGTCTATTATTATTATTATTTTTATTATTATTATTATTATTATTATTAAAGCGACCAGAGTCCACAATCATTGTCCAAGATTGTAGTTTCATGGCGGCACAGTAAGAAAGCTAAGATACGGATTTCGACGTAGATTGTTATAACCAATTCTTGCATCGATTAACCACATACTTGGGCACAATGTTCATGGATAATCTATCTTCCATACACAGTTGTCAACTGATTGCGCATTGGATTATAGAGCTATTTCTTACGTCCTGGCTGGTATTTCGTTTCGTTTACACATAATCAGTCTACGCTGATAATGGTGTACCTAAGCAGACATTTGTCTCTTTTTTCCATACACACCGTAAACGGGTGCCAGATAATATTTTTGTACTTATATAATTTCAAAAAAACTTTCATCTATCCGTTACCCGCTACCCGTTACCCGCTACCCGCTACCCGCTACCCGTTACCTGCGTTTTAGACACGCCGTCATCGTGCTGACAGCTTGATTTGTTCAAATGAAGCATGTCCTTTAAATTCCTCATGAAAATGCTTCTATATTCCGCTACTATTATTTGCTGAGAGCCTTGGGCTTTAGGCTAAATCCCGGCTTTAGTGCCCCGGGGTTTGCGTGTATTTACCGTTTCCTCGCATGCTTGGTCTACAGGTATTTTTCCAAAAGGGTTACCTTTCCCTATCTGCACAGCAAATCAACCATTATGATATTTATGATATATACGAGGAAGTTATGTGACCATTTCAGCCCAATTCTAATATTCTAATGTCCTGAAAGACATGGTTAACAAAACTACACAACAGGTATTGCAAGCAAGCAAAATTTAAGAGTGGTCATGAGAGTGACACAGAGGAGTCCATGATACATATTTTTGTTGAGTGTTCTCATTCAGCTACTTGAATACAGTTCTGGAGTTATATATTGTTCATTTTAAGAACTCCTGAACTGACTCTGCAGCTTCTCTAATAAAGCAGTTGCAGCTGAGCAGGTCTCTCAAGCAAGCTTTGTCAGTTAATTAGAGAGGTGAATATAGCAAGCACTTCCACTCCAGGTGAATCAATTAGAATCTGGATATGTGAAGAATATAGCTATGAAGTATTAATTGTTCGTTCCCGATGAAAGTATCAAGCAAATCCACTGTTGAAACCACATGAAGCCCTGTAAGTCTTCTTAAGGGGTGGTTTGGGTCTTATTTATTTTAGGTATGAGGGGGAGTGATAGTTAATTTCCCTTCTATTAAGTAGGGGGGGGGGGGTTTGAAGCCTTATCTTTAACCATCTCTTTCCCATTTCCCAAACCTCCTCCTGCTAATTATTCCACAGTCCCTTACTAAAAACATCCATTTACTGCTCAATTTATTTGAAAGACACTTCCGATAACTCATAAACCTTTGGGTAGGAATATATTTTGTATATTTTTTATTAAAATATCGAGAATCCGATATAAAAACCCGACAAACACAATTGAAAACATACCTGAGAGATTGTCCGCCATCTTGGATTACCCATAACGCATTGCAAATTTTGGTGAAGGTAATTTTGTAGTAAAACAATGTAAAAAATGGTCTTTTTGAAAAAAAAATGAATTAAGTTTCAAGTTTCAAGTTTCAAGTTTCAAGTTTATTATCAAGTATCCTGTCACCTGTCTTCAAGAAGGGCACAAAATCGGACCTGAACAACTATCGACCAATAAGTGTTATTAAGTTAACAGAAAAGGTGTTTTCTCTTTGTGTTTCTTTTAGATGGCGTTGAAAAATTATCATTAATGGTTTTTTCAGGCATTCTTCCTGGTAGCCTCGTTTTCATGCTGGGGTGCCATAAAGCTGCCCATTCAAAATTGCTATCATCAAATTTACAAAACACCTTCGAGTACTCTTCAAAATGACACCAGTCACAATTTGTCCCTCCAAGTGGTAAGAAAATCTGGTCTGGCCCATGGACTAAATTTTGGAGAAAAATGCCACTGTCAGAGAGCTTGAGGACATCATTAAGTCTGAGGACGGCTGAAAATTACTTGGTTTGCTTTTAGTAGGCCTTGTGAGGGGATTTCACAGGGTTTTTCCGTTGTGTTTGTGCTTTCAGACACAGGAAAAAATTCTTCAATGAAATCCTTGAAATCCTGCAGTTGGTTGTCTTTTACCCCTGCTCAACCTATTAGGATGTGTTTTTGTCACTTTAAAGCAACGGCTTGAGTCCAAATCACCGCTCTTGGTTGTAGGGGTAAAAGACTTATAAATAAAAAAACCTACCGGAGTCCCAGAGGGGGTGACCCCTTGTGGAATTGTTGTCCATTACCCAGCATGCAATCGGAGGTGGGAGCAGTGCAAACATCGGCGTGGTTCACCGTCGCTTGGTGTGTTTTGTGAAAACAAACCTGCTGGTTGGAAAGATTAAACAAGGTACTGTAACGACTGTGTGGTTATTTTGTGTTTGCTCTTGATTTCAAGTGCGAATGGGAAGGTTTTTTTTTAGCCGATTTTCAGCTCCTCGAAATTCGTGAAAATCGAAGAAACGAAGCAATCGCCAAAACAAATGGGCTTTTCTCCATAGTGAAAGAGTCGAGCGATCCCTGTTATAGCTCTAACTTTGAAGCCATGCATCCCTTCGCATAATATCGCAACATCGTCTTTCCAGCATGTCTAGACGTGATGCAATAATTTTTCTAGTAACGGACTCATGCGTCTCCTATTTACAGGCTCGGACGGTAAAGAGTTAATTAATGATACCCTATACGGTGAGAGAAACGGAAGTCGCCCACGCGCAGGGGTCTGGTTCAGAAGGGCTTCACCTCTAAAGAGCAGCTTTCTGATTGGCTGAACACGAATACTGGTCGCGAAAGTCGCACACCAATGAGATGTATTGCTTTTAGCACGTGTTCGAAACGTGAGAGCAAGGTCATTTCGCAATATCGATGCAGAGCGAGCAGTTCAAAATATGGCCATTCATTTAACGTGATCAAGATTGTGATGCTTACACAGCATGACATTAGATATGAAAGAGTCCAGATATCGAACAGTTTTCTAATTACAATTACGCTACGAAAGCCGTTGTTTTGTTTTAATATGGTACTTTAAGCTGTAGTGTGGTCGATAGAGCGCTAAGCATGGCGTCAACGAAAGTCCCGACACAGCTGATTGATAAAATTGACAAATTCTTGTTCGTAACTGCTCCCCCGTATCATTGACACATAGTCTTTCACTAACTTTGACGCTGCAGGGTTTCCGTAACCAGGAATTGGTGACTCGTCCGCACCGCAGTTCCGCTGCAAGAAATATAGAGCGTAATTTTCCTATAAGGGAATCCACCGTTCTATAGGCGAGTCTTTTCGGACATGCGCAGTCAGTATCCTCTTATTTCCTAAGAAACGGTATTCATTTTGGTGAACTTTGGTTTTCCCAAAGCCATGATCCTTCCAAATCAAGAAATCTACCATCAATTCTGGCGTTGCTGAGGTGATGTCCCTTGGTGGTACCATGCTAGCTAGAAAACTCTCAAGCTACAACAACAACAACAAGTTTATTTCGTACTTAGGTTACATATTTGCAGAGGAGAGAACTGTTATAAGAAGATGGAAATGTGAAAATGTGAGACAAATATGACAGTAAAGTAATATAATAACGTATTAAACATTGAAACTAAACCTAACAAAATAGTGCTGCAGATTATATACAAAATAAATAGAAAATACATGTTGAATATATAAATAGAAAGGACTGAGGACGGATGGTATTGAGGTGATTTTATTATAGGAATCTATGATATCATTTTGAAGCTTCCTTTTAAGCCAGATTTATTGAGGTGTTTTGTGAGCTCGTCAAAGTAGTATTATAAGTGGGGATCCTGGGCCACATCCTTATATAAGCCCCCGTTAGTCATACGGATATCCCTACGCCCATGAGCCACATCCTTATATAAGCCCCCGTTAGTCATACGGATATCCCTACGCCCATGAGCCACATCCTTATATAAGCCCCCGTTAGTCATACGGATATCCCTACGCCCATGAGCCACATCCTTATATAAGCCCCCGTTAGTAATACGGATATCCCTACGCCCATGAAAAAAGCAAATCAACGCCATTTTAACGTTTTTTACACAAGAAAAACAACATATGACACAACAAAAACAACATGTGACACAACGAAAACCAACATGTCAACACTCAGACATCACCAGTACCATCCATCCTCACTGCTGCTATTGCTATTACATTTGTTGGGGACTGGTGCAACATCAACGTTTTTCATCTGTGCGTCACATCCGATGGCACAGATGTTGTAATTTAGCCATAAATACGTTGGACACCCTCTTTTACTCCACATGATATACCATTTAAACAAATAGCTACGCTTAAGATATAGTGCCACCCTAGGAGATGGAGTGTGAAAAGTGTGGGAGAGTGTTTCAGAGGAGTTGGAATCTGAAACGCCACCGAGAGAATCGCAAGACCCCATGTGTTAGGACTCCAAGGCGCTTTATATGTGAGAATTGTGGAGGCGCTTCAAGGCGCTTTATATGTGAGAATTGTGGAGGAGAGCTAAGCTGCTACTTTGCTTTGTGGAGACATAAGAAGAATAACTGCCCCAATCCTACCATTAACAAAAATTAGATACGCGCCGTTACTCAACATTATATATACTATTTAAACAAATAACTCCACTATAATATACGCGGGCCGAAAACTCATTCTGACCGACGAGATGTGAATAAAATTGAAGTTCGCCCGTAGCATTCCTAAACGCCCCAGAAATTCCTGAGCGCCCCTAAAATTCCTGAGCGACCCAAATTTGTTTGAACGAGTAGAATCGGGTCGCTAAATAGGCATGCGAAAAAGTTTGACGACCGAAATTCGAGACTAAATTTTGCGTACGACTTAGAAACTTTATTTCACCAAGTTGACGATTGCCCACGCGGTGTCTCGAAATTTGCATACGAACCAGACATACGAATTAAGTGCAGCTGCTCTTAGCAAAGTGGAAATATCGCCCATGCCGATTTTTATCCCAATTTTGCTCTCATTTCTTCTAGCATTTTTTGCTTGACTTCGGATCGAATTTGTTCCACGCTTTTTTCACTCATTCGTCCTAAATTAGCTGAAGTTTTATGGCGAATTTCGATCTTCATAGTCTCGAATTTATCTGCCTCAGCAAGGATGAGATTGTATTCGGCGTCAGACACATTTTCAGCACGTAGGGCTTTTGACACAAGATCACGAATCGTATTAATTTTCGCTTTCGCCAACATAGCGGTTTTTTCATGTTTAGAAACTTTTATGCCAAGCTTTTTAGCTTCAATAGTCGTAACGGCTGAAATCACTCCACAGACCCCACCAATAACACCGAGTGGTAGACCGATTATTACGCCAAGACCGGTTAGAGCGATTGCCAAGCCAGAACTTGATAAAAGTACGGATAGGCCGCCCGTTACCACGGAGACGCCATGAACAATTCCTTGCACACGAGCATATTTCTTACGTACCACTTCGTAGTGTTGTTCTTGGGCTTTGATGGTCTCAAGTGTATCGCGGATATCTCGCCGACGAAAATTATCTCCATCGAGAAACGGATAAATATTTGGTGCCGTTGGAAGTAGTTGAATCGAATCGCTTGCCATTATGTTATAGCTTCGCTATATGTGGTTATATCGTAACTTACTCAATCTTCAATACGTATTGTATAGGTCGCCCACGAAAGTCTACGATATTTCCTTTTTCGTTTCTAATTGTCAGGCGAAGGCTGTTTCGTCTTGTCCCTTGAGCTCGCATGGCTTGGGGATTCGTTAGAGAGTAAGTATTTTTTGTAAACCTTCCACCTCGGATCACTAAGTTAGCCAGCACGTTTGATTGCTTTCCATCGAGAATTGAGAAAGTAGAATCAATCACATCGCAGTGGACATATGCTGTATAGATATTTTGTAGCGTAATTGTGTGGGAACCAAATTTTAGGAATGCATCACTTCTATCGTCGGTTCTTTTGACATCTAACAGTGTACATAGATTTTCACTAAGATGGGTTTGTTTTTTGACATTTAGAAGCCAACTTCCAATTTTTGATAAGTACGTGAATTCCAAGGCGCCAGCAATGACTGCAGGTTTAAAGTATTTTTTAATGCTTGCTACATCATACTGCCCCGTTTCGATAGCGTATGCGAACCCCACGCCACCGGTATCCCACTTGAATGAACCATTCTCTTCTAGGTTCCACCAACTGTTCTCAAAAGTGATCTCAATTAGCGAAGTATTATGGATGTAAATAGGTTCTTGAAAATAGACCGTATGGTCAGCCGAGGTAGTGGTAACATTTAAGATTACCATATTAAAGCCAGAAGTTCTTACTTCGATACTATGGTACTAACATATATTCTTTACTTCACAATATTAACGTATGTTGTAACTTTAATACGTATTAATATCAAACAGATGAGTCGAGAGCATGAGTCGAACGGATTGATTGAAGAAGTTCCAATTTGCAGCAGACGTCAAGGATAAGAAACTAGCCAATACTATGTCTCATAAAGTTCATTTCAAAGGTGATTGGGGTGACTATATCGCACCTCGCAATGCGAAAGCCTTTGCAGTCTTCGAGGAAAAACATCCCTATGCCGACTTTGAGAAATTCTCAGCTAGGACAACGGCGTCTGACATACATGATGAGTCAACATACGAGACTAGGATCATGTTTTATGATGGTGGACAACATTGGGATATGGGTGGTCTCATACCAGTAGATGTACGAAATCATCTAAACGAAGCGTTACGAGGGATAGTTGTGGGTTTTCCACTTCCCTTCAGAAGGACCGATGTTAAGTATCCAGTTCCAGCTGTGCCATGGTCACACGTTGCTAAGGACATATACCCCCTTGTACAAACTTTAAAGATCTACGTAGCGAAGGACCAGCTATTTACGTATGAGCCACGACATATATTTCAAGATCTGGGGTTCGATCTTAGTGAAAAACAATCGAAAGATCCGCAACATGCCATAGAAGATAAGCTTGCTAGTGTTGCCATGAGAATGGTAAAAACGAAAAAGTGGAGCGATGCTGAACCAATGAAACTTTGGCAGCAACAATTCTGCTTTGCAGTTTGGTGCGCAACGTCGGGATGTGGGGTGTCATTCGATGACCATCTTTCAGACGACGCACCAATCATTGATAATGTTCGGAGCTTTTACCGCTTTCATGTATACTATACGATAAGGCGAATACTATTTGAATTAGGAGTACCTCTCCCCAGAGAAAACGTCTTTAATAAGTTTAACAATGTTCCATGGAATTACGTTAAATATGATAAGATCAGGAGAGAGTTCGGAGCCCATAAAATCAATTTTGCCTCACATCGAAATGATATGAATGAGAAACACTACAATTGGTTCGTTCCACAGAATGGAAAAGGATTGACAAAGGCCGGGATAGCCCGAATTAATACATCAATAATGGTATATTTGTTTTGCGTCTTGACATCCCAGGCTTCGACGTCGACCAGCTCCCCAATCGTAGGTTCATCATCCGCAGCGGCCCAACATAACTTCGATACAAAGTTGGAAGATGCAATCGGGGAATCGGATAACGACACTCTTGCGCAATATCTAGAAGCCGTTAAGGACATTAGTTCTCGCCTCGATCTAGCAGTTGCAAAGGATTGCTTGTTAATACCCAGCTATATGATTATTTTAAAGGGTGTTAAATATACGAACGGGCTACGAATGGCAAATAAACCTGGCATCAATTTAGGAATAAATGATGATATCAATCTTAATGAAAAGCCACCACCACCAGATCTCATGGAAGGCTCAACATCAAAGACACATAAACCTGTTACGATGGATACGCATGTTACTAAGCCACACAAGAATGCGTCACCAACGAGTCACGAAACCAATTTGGCAATCGTGGGTATTGTGGCCGGCGTAGCCTCATGGATGATATTTCGTTAGCGTCGCCGTTTCGACGATTTATACTGCTCTACTAAGAATATGACCACCGCTACGATAAGTAACCATGCATTCTTGGCAAGAAAGGGAATAACTTGACTTGCTATCTTGAATATGTAACTCACAATAGCACTTATCGCGGCAGGTAACATGTTAGCTATCTTCTTTCCAAGATCCTCCAAAGTCTTACCAACTCCCTTAGTGATAGCAGCCAAGCCTTTTGTCAATATACCAACGATTGCACCAATTACGGCACCTGCAACAGCTAACACTCCAATCACTGTAAATCCATGCTTTTTGAATAGGGCTTTTATGCGGTCTCGTAGCGACATACGATCTTTGATGGTTTCGGAATTCAATTTCTTTATTGGTCTCCTGTATATGCTCCTCTAGTGCTACTACTTTATTCGTTGAAACCTCGTATTTTGGCGATCCCTTCGTTAACGAATTCATCTTCTTTATTTCGTCGGTCTTTTGTTTCTCCTTTACAGCGATCGTATCCTCTTTCATACTAATCACCTCTTCCGCAGTTGGGCCAAGAGCCTTTAAAATCTCCTTCGTCAAACCTGCCCTGAGGCTACCATCGCCCTTGAATAAAGTGTAGAGCGCTTTACCCGTAACTCGCACTAAAACTTTTTCTTCATTCATGGCGGCTTCTAGCTTACTTTGATCGACATTCGGAAACTTAGCACGTATTTTTTCCCAGGCCTCATCAAATCGATCAGAGTTTTCGAAGGCTTTTAAGTCTGACTCACCGCTTTGCCCAGCATCATCTCGATTGATCAATTCTATATACTCAGCTGAGCTGCTTCCCCAGTTACTCCGATTTCTCCACAACTTATCGCGTATGTATTTCGTCGCATTTTTGAATCTATGCTTAGCTCTATTCCACCAATCCATTTCTGCCTCGTCATCTTTAGGTCGAATCTCAGCCCAATCTTCAGCAGTAAGATTATTCACATCAGTGCTACCTTCTTCGGTTGTAGGAGCAAAGTCTATATAACTTCCATATTGAACAGTTAATGTGACATGTATTATTAGTATTGACTATATATTCAAGTGGAACAAACATGATATCAACGAATCTCCATCCCGACTATGTTCCTAGAGAAGGTAGATCACTCAAAGCCAGTCGTGTGTTCCATCGTGTAACTTTCACTCCTTCATCAGCCAATCCAGGGGAAACTTTAATTGTTAATGTTCCTACGTTAGGCGAAAATAGACTTCTAGTACCTGGTAGTTTAGCCCTCAGTGCCAATATCACTCTATCCAATGGTCATGCCGACAACTATTTGGTGGCCAATGTTGGACGTTGCCTAGTCTCAAAGCGAGTCGTATGGATGGGAACTACTAGATTAGAAGATTTAAGTCGACCCGATCTACTGCAGGCATATAGCGATCTATACCTATCTGACGTAGAACGAGAGAATCGCATAGAGCAGGGTATTCAATCTATTAATGTGAACAAACTTCGTTCAAAGGCCAGCAACGCAGTTAAGTCTAATGCGGCTGATAATGCGACACTTCTCGCATATAGTAGCGTGTATAAGATACCTATTGATCATGAAGTTATCACAACCCACGGAGTCTTTTATCCACATGCGGTTCGAGATAAGATGTCATTTCATTTGACTATGGCACCATCCACCGATGTCATAGTCGGATCCGACAGTACGAAAGTAGGTACATACAAATTATCAAACATTGAACTAGAATACGAAGTCATCGAAAGTACGTCTCGATCTCGCGGCGCAGGCCAATAGTACCTATGACAGTGGTAAAGCCTTTCTGTACATCCATGCTGAGTACTTCAAAACCGTCTCAATCAATCTAGAAACCGACACACTCGTATCTGAAAGCATAAACGTACTTCGTCTCTCTCTCAATGGTATCCTTCTTCTCTTTGTGGATCCCCATGTGGCAGGCGCCAGAGATAGTGAGAAGTTTGTAAATCCAGGAATCACCAAGGTCGAGGTACACGTCAATGGCATTCCCAACGCTCTATATTCTTTTGGGATGCTACCAAATGATTTATGGAAGTCGGCAAAGAATTGGTTTTGTGGATTGTCGTCCCGACAAGATGGTGGCATTCCGACGACAGCCACTACATCCATGACACATAAGAAGTTCTTTGAGAACAAGTTTGCCGTACTCATCGATTGTCGCACCTCGCAAACCAGTGTAGTTCATGGAGATGGTCTAGCCCAATAAGATGCTGGAGCATCCATTCGCCTAAGGATCCATCGCACTGGAGGCTCAGGTACTGTAAACATGCACATATTCGTGATTTCTGATGCACAGGCAACTATTGAACAGGGGATGCTACAAAATGTTTATAATTAACGTACTTGTTGACATGGATACATTGGCAGAACAAATTCCCTTTAATGCACTCATAATTGGCCCCACAAACTGTGGAAAGACTCAGTTTATAGTCAATCAGTTGAGGGGTCCATTTCGTTTTAAGTTTGAATATATCGTATTGATTTGTCCCACCTATGCTAACAATAAAACCTATAAAGGCTTCGGTAAGGGAGATCCCCGCTTCATTGTCCTAGCGCCTTCTCAGAATGATATTGATGCCACCCTGGGTGACTGTGCATGTTTTTGCGAAGGAACGAATACACTTATTATCCTTGATGATTGTGCGGTAAGCAAGGATGTTAAGGGAAGGACCAATAAGATATCAGAATTAGCTTTTTCTGCACGCCACGGTGGTATTTCAATTTGGGCATCGTCACAAACGCAAAAAAGTATATGCAAGAACTTTCGTGAAAACTGTGCGATCATTGTGGCATTTCGCATCGCAAGTGCACCGGGATTTGATGACTACGGTTCTGGAATATCCTTGGATGACAAAAAGATATTCATTTCAGAACTTGAGACTAAGTTCGCACACATATGCTTCTGTTTGCGATATCCATTTTCCACCGTGTTGGAGATACCTTCACCTATAGTATGTCACGGTACATTGAAGTAAGATGGATAAAAATTTGGACGATGAATTAATGAATATACTAACCGAATCCAGCAAAACAGATGTGGCAGGTCGCTCGTCGGACGCATCCACGGATACGTTGAATGACCATCGGGAAGCCCTTGCTATTTTGGCTGCTACTGGTACGACAAAGGAATATCTTGGAAAATCGTACTCTCACATAGAATATCTGAGAAAGATGTAGAACTACTACATAGAAGGTATCAGGCCGTTGTGGCTCAACAAATAACAGGTTGTTTAGTCGATAATACTATGAACCTAGCTACTCGCGTAATCGCGCACTTTTTACCTATAGATTCCCAATCAGCCCTAATAAAGGACTTAAGAGAAGATCGTATAGTTCGTAATGAAATCTCTTCTTTGGCTGGTTTGTTGTCTATTACCGCAGGTCGCTTCGTAGCCCTAGCTAGCGCCATGCTCCATGTAGTTAACCATATAGAAGTTGATAAGGTATCGTATTTAGCAAGTTCCTCACCTTCTGACACACCAATTGAAGTCATGCCGCCTATCAACATACGGCAAGATGTCGAAGTCCCACAATGAAAAAACGGATTCGCGCAATTCAACATAAAAGAAAAGTTAGATCGCATAGACGAAAAAAAGGTAGCCTCTTGCTTAGTTTGGGGCATCGGAATGGGCGTGGTAGTGGCAAGCTTCGTCTATGATAGCATCCTCAGAGTAAGAGAATGTAGTTTATTAAGTAAATTAGAAGACTTAGAAGACTTAGAACTCGCTAAATCTAGGTCAGCAACTACTCAACCTACTCAACTAAAAGAAGTAATTACTCCATCTAGTAGTGATCCTACAATTGAAGTTACGTCAGTTACTTTATAGCAAGATGGAAGTGGATCCTACGAACGACCTCATCACAAAAGAACCGACTACACTCGGAAAAAACCCACCAAATCCAAGACGCGTTGCTGCCGGTAAAGACATTGCAAAGAGAAAGAAAGAAAGGTTAGCTAAAGAAGCCCTAGCCAATGCGGCTACTACGGTAGATAGTCAGAATGATAAGCTAAGCTGGATAGCCAACAATATATCGGCTAATACCACACTTGCTGCAGTTGGAGTAAGCATAGCACTGGTGGGTTTATTCTATCAGTATAAGCGATACACGCAAATGCAACAAGTCAAGCCTAATAACTGTTGCCCATCTACTGGCGGCACTAAAGAAACCACCAAACGTAGCAACCTAAAAACTCAAGGTATGATATAGCATTTGAAGCTATACGACAGACCACATATTATCGGCGATGTAACAATGGTTAACGAACTTATGAACATAATACAGGAAGCTGTCATATTAGTTGGACTTGCGGCAGGTATCGGTTGGATCGGAAAGAAAGCAATCAAAGAGCCTTTGACCAACGATCCGTCATCTAGCGTCTCGAACTTCGCGAAGTGGATAGCAGTGTTGTCTGGTAGCCTGGCTGCTAAGAAATACCTAAAGGACAAAGGGTATTGGAAGCCTACTGAGTAACAGGTTCGTTTCTAAGCCATGGGAACGATAATAGTTATGGCAGTTTCTTTTGTTGTAGCAAGTGCTGCTGCTGGCATTGGCGCCCATGAAATCGAAAAAGCAACTAGTGGACCGAATGCAGCTGCCGCAGAGATGGCAAGGCATGATAAGGCCCAGGAGAAATTAAATGCTGACATGGCTACATACGAAAAACAACGAGAAAAACAATTAGAATCCATGGCCATCTGGAACCACTGGAAAGAAAACAATGCACATGTCGAGCTTCAGGATAGAATCGATGCGATGCGAAAACTCCATATATATCACATACTGCAAATGAAACTGGAAAAACCTCACTTCTCCGATTATTATCGACCATCTAATTCGAGGAAAACTGCCGAATTGGTGGCCCTAGGTGGTGGCGTATTTGCGACTGGATACGTTGTCACTCGATTCTTATAAAAATTGCTAGCTTACTATGCGTAATTACTAAATTTACTAGGTAATTACTCGCTTACTAAACAAATTACTAGGTAATTACTCAGCATAAAATGTGACTACTAGGTAGTAACTTTTCTGCTTATTGAAGATTAGAATGCATATATATATCGATGGATGCTAAACTTGCGAATACCTTCTACGGCCCTATAGGCTATTGGAAAGGTCACGCTGCACTTGGAAAACTATCAGTGGCATCGAAGGTATCAGAAGACGTAGCTAAGAGTTGGTTGGAGAAACAAGCTATATGGCAAATATACTTACCAACACCCAAATACGTTCCACGACCACATTGGACTGTATCGAAACCTAATGAAGTTCACCAAGCCGATTTGATATTTCTACCTCACGATCGACCTGGACGTGGACGAAAGCTATATAAGTATGCTTTAGTGGTAATCGATGTGGCTTCTCGATATAAAGAAGCTGAGCCCTTAGCATCGAAAGATAGTGGTGAAGTTGCTACTGCATTTGAACGAATCTACAAAAGAAGTCCACTAGAATGGCCAAAAACGTTGCAAGTAGATCCTGGTAGAGAATTCATGGGACGTATGTCTGAAACCTTAGAACTACGTGGTACGAAAGTTCAACGAGGCGAGGCAGGCAATCATAGGGCACAAAGCTTTGTCGAACGAGCAAATAGAACATTAGCTGAGAGATTGTTTGGATATCAATATGCACAGGAAATGGTACTCACATCTGAAGGATCGGATACGCGTAGTAGAGAATGGGTATTGAGACTTCCTGAGGTTATAAAAGCCATGAACAATGAAGTTACTCGGCTAACGGGAAAGAACCCATCGAATTCTGTTGTGTCACAGCAAGTTAACATAATAACTCCCACATATTCTCGAACTGTTGGATTGAAAGAAAAGCGACTACCATTCGACGTTTTAGTTCGATATCTCTACTCACCGGGAGAATTGGAAGGTGGAACCAAGCGAGCGACCGATCCTGTATGGAGTTTACAGACATATATCATTTCACGTAGTGCTATATCTCCTAACCAACCAGTTCTGTACTATTTGGATTCCATTCACACTTCGCAAAAGAAGGATGCACCAAAGCGTGGATTCGTGTGTGAAGAACTACAAGTGGTACCACCAAATACTGAACTACCTCCAAAGGGGATTCTAAGATAGAAGCAACTCATCGATGAAATCATCCTCTGGAATTGTGTATTCGTACCCAAGCAACTCATCGATAATATCATCCTCTGGAATTGTGTATTCGTACCCAAGCAACTCATCGATAATATCATCCTCTTGAATGGTATCTTTATGTCCATATATAGGCTAACGTATCTATTCCGTTTTTTGCGATCCATCGCTTGGAGTCGAATGGTGAGAGAGAGATCTTATTCATATGCACACCATACAACCTGTGACCATCGTTTCGAAGCATATACATCCCATGGTGGCATACTTCCTTATTTAGCAAGCACTCTTTGTATTGCTCATGACGAATGCGATGTTTCACAACTGCCTTCTTGGTACCTTTAGCCTTCCTAATCTCTTCACCATCTACTTTCAATATTGAGTAGAGCTTTGATCGTAGTCCAACATATTCAACTATGGGAATACCTCCGCATTCGTCTTTCATTTTACCGAGGACTTTCTTGTTGGATACATTGTATGATGGATGGTCCTTGCTATAGTTCCTTGTATCATAGAGACGTTTATTGGTTTTCATGTCTGTATAGATGTCTTCAGTTTCAATGTGTAGTAGTAGACTGTCGGTATCTGTGTAGAGTAGATTACAACGTTGTCCATACTGCTGCTTGAGCTCGTTGTAGTAGAAGTCATACATCAGATGTTTTGAGAGATCTAGAATTGACATTCCAACATATACTGGACGGTTCAGAAGTAACTTACTTTTGTAATTGTGTACGGCAGCTAGATCATTGTCAAAGATTGTGGATCGAGCATAACTAGGCTTATTCAATAAACGTTGTAGTTTGATTCCTTCTGAAGAGCGCACTAGTTTGACATCTACACGCTTACGTAGATTTTCCATTGTCTTGCCAAATATACTATTGTTCATCAGTTTGTAGAGGTCTTGCTCGAAAGTGCTCTTTGCTCGTTTTCGTAGGTCCGTATTCATTCTTATATATGGCTCCATCCATGGTGATTGATCGAATCGAAGCGCCCTATAGATCTTTTTCAAACGCATACCTAGAGATATATATAGTTGTAGATTGCGGTAATGTAGAACATATCGTTCCCTACCATATAGTGTAGGTATGAGCTTTTCTGCTTTCAAAGATCCATTACCATTATATAGTTTATCGAATAGATCGGTTTGATACCCCGAGAACCAAGCTTTATCTACTTGCATTCTCTCTGGAGCGAGTGGATAGCTATTGTGTGCGTCGTGAAGTTCTTGAGGATACTCAAGGTCGACTTCAAGAATGTAACCTTTATCAGAATCGATTTCGTGCTGGATGATTTGTTCTTCTATTGGCATACACCACTCGAATCCTCCTGTTGGTAGATATTGGCTCATAGCCCATCCATAAAGATTATTTGCATCAAGGTATATTATGTGGCTATTTGGCTTATCTTTATCGAAATCCGGTACGTTTTTATTATTTGCTTTGACATAACGTTGAGAAACCATAGATATCCCACCACGTAGACCTTTCTCAATAAATAGATACGTGTCATAATCGGTTAGTAGTTCAAGTTCAACATTGGTCTTCTTTAATAAAGCATCCCACGAAAGTCCTGGGCTAGTGTAATAGTGAGCCGGGTCTAATCCATAGTAATGCATGCATGTCGTTCGAAAGGTCTCGAACACATCTGCTAAAAGAAGTACGTCGGTTTGTAGATATAGATCGTGGTAGTCACCTAACGTCTCACAATCAAATACGTTCCAAACTTCTAGTGCATGTTCATAATCTTCATCAGATATATCCTCTATTTTTAACTTACTATAAAATGCATCTTTCGACGGAAGAGAAGTCTCTGCGAATCTATTCCAAGAATCCATGTACTCATATGGATAAACTCCTTTACGAGTCAATAGCTTGGCTTTCTCTGGATCGGATGTATGTTTTACAATTTGTTGGAACGTGTCTGATGCTGAGCCTGCTACCAACTTATCGAGAGAGAATGGTAAGAATTGAAAGCTATCAATGAATCGTAGATTACCAAGTGAGAATGATATATATTTCTCCATATTATTTGGAATGCAAGAGATATCGCCCTCTGTCTTGGAGATAGATTGCATCAATAGGTGAGAATCATATCCGCGTAGATTGTGGAATACAACTGGGATGATAGGTGAGAGACGTAATTTGAGATTACATACCTTATGTGCCGCGCCTCGAAACTCACCTGTGATATGGCAGTGGTCGCGTACTCTATCGTTACAAAATAAAGGCTTTTGACAAATATGACAAATCTTTGCTTGATCGAAAGACCTCTTGTTTTCCCACGACATACATAGTGGTTTGGTCACTTTGGCTTTGATCTTGGTCTCTTCATCTTGTACACATAGTAGAAATCGTTCGATAGTATCTATACCTCGATATAGTACGGGCGGTTCGCTACGACCATCGCAATGTACAACGATATAGGAAAATCCACATGGAATATGTTCTTCTGTTTTAAGTGTATTGCTTTTCTTAGGGTCTTGGGAAGGTCCTTCGATCTTGGTGGTCAAAGCCTCAAGGTCGGCATAGATAACGTAGAGAACTTTTAACTGTTTGTGTATATTCTGAAATGATAGTTTGTTATTCTCATTGGTGGGCATTTCAATTCGAATTGCTCGGTCATTGACTCCGTTACACTCTGGGTTGTGCTTTGCAAGAAGAGCTTCTTTGGAATATCCATGTAGACATCGCTCGCAGAAGTGTTTTCTACATTTATGCTTTGTTTGATCGGATAATAGCTTATTAAAATCCTTGATCCAAGTATAGTGATACTTTCCGGATTTCTCTATGAGTAGCAAGTTAATGCGTTGGATGTCCCCACATTGCTTGCTAATACTATAGACAATCACACCTTTCTCCCAGCCGAAGACATTGATTGCAAGGTTATTTTGCTTCTCAACCCTGCAAATCTGCGATATGGGTGTTGGTGCATCGATTTCCGTAAAATCTAGGCCGTCGTCTATAGGATACATAGATGTTCTGTATGCATGTCCTCCGTGAAGAACTGGAAATAATGATGACCGAAGAGCCCATCGTAGGCAGTTATCATCCTTATTTTGGACATTAACCACAGCCTTCTTGCTTTGGACTTCTTTAGATAGTGAAATGTATGAGCCGCCTCGTAGTGGTCGATATCGAGCAATGTTCAACCATAGAATGTTGACTTTATCTATAACCCAGTTCGATCCTCGACTGATCCACTTCTCAATGATGTTGTGGGTCTGAGCATGTGCTTCTACTATTACCCCACGGATCTCATCACTGTTGGTCAAAACGGCTTGAGAACTACGAAAGGTAATTATCTCGTATACTGAACCATCAGGTTTATCAAGTCGGAGTGTGATATTCAGGGCTAGCTGAACCTTAATACTACGTAGGTCTTGGAGCTCTTCATCTAACTTTTCTGCAGTCTTCCTACGAATACCTGCGAGGAAAGCAACTGGATCTGCTCCTAGAGGATTACCTTTTGGAATGTCCATCTTCCATCCTCGTAAATAATCCCCAATGCCGGGTGCTCGGATGAATGTTAGTATATGTTCAGCCATCATATGACCCCGCGTATATTATAGTGGAGTTATTTGTTTAAATAGTATATATAATGTTGAGTAACGGCGCGACCCCACGTATATCATAGTGGAGTTATTTGTTTAAATAGTATATATAATGCCGGTTGAGTAACGGCGCGACCCCGCGTATATTATGGTGGAGTTATTTGTTTAAATGGTATATCATGTGGAGTAAAAGAGGGTCGGTGTCCAACGTATTTATGGCTAAATTACAACATCTGTGCCATCGGATGTGACGCACAGATGAAAAACGTTGATGCTGCACCAGTCCCCAACAAATGTAATAGCAATAGCAGCAGTGAGGATGGATGGTACTGGTGATGTCTGAGTGTTGACATGTTGGTTTTCGTTGTGTCACATGTTGTTTTTGTTGTGTCATATGTTGTTTTTCTTGTGTAAAAAACGTTAAAATGACGTTGATTTGCTTTTTTCATGGGCGTAGGGATATCCGTATGACTAACGGGGGCTTATATAAGGATGTGGCTCATGGGCGTAGGGATATCCGTATGACTAACGGGGGCTTATATAAGGATGTGGCTCATGGGCGTAGGGATATCCGTATGACTAACGGGGGCTTATATAAGGATGTGGCTCATGGGCGTAGGGATATCCGTATGACTAACGGGGGCTTATATAAGGATGTGGCTCATGGGCGTAGGGATATCCGTATGACTAACGGGGTCTTATATAAGGATGTGGCCCAGGATCCCCACTTATAATACTACTGTCAATGCTATCACCATACTATAGGACCAATATATATTATGTTAAATTTGCCATAGTTTGTTCTGATTGTTGGAATTAAGTCCAGATATGGAAGCAAGTCTTGTATGATATGAATGTATACTAGAAACAGGAGTGAAGAAGCTATTGAACATAAGGAGGGCAACCTATATTTGGAGGATTATAATATCAGAATTTGAGAATTCTAAGTTAAAAAATATAGGACTAGTATAAGCGTCAAATTTTGAAAATGTAATTAATTATGCGAATAGCTTTCTTCTGTAAGACAACCAGTGGATTGATATTAGTTGGATATGTATTACCCCATATTAATAAACCATATGTCAAGAAAGGGTAAATCAAAGAATACTACAGCGCCGACTTTGTCTCATATATAAGGAGTTGCCTTCTTCCATCTTAACAAGTCTGCTTTCCTGGTTTCAATTCGTTCGAGGTCAATGGGGACTTTTGACAGGTTTCTTAGACATTTGACGTCGCTCGTACCCACGGCATTGGCAGAAACGAAATTCCTCGTCGTTGGGATAGGAACATCTTGCATGGGCAACACACGGATGGCACAATCTCGGGGCCAAAGGCAATTGCTGCAAAAGAAACAACACCGTATGGAGCCGCTAGCCGCTGTCTTAAAACCTCTCCAAGCGTAACGCCATAAATATCAATCCCACAAAAGCGAGGATAGCCTAAACCCATGCTTTGTCGGAGACAAAACTGCATCAGTCCTGACAGCCCTTTCGGGCAAGAATTACTCTTCTAGATGACATCGCCGTTATAGTGCGAGAAGAGCTCGAGAGAGGTGGGGCACGACCATGATGGTTACTGCCTTCTGAGACCGTAGGAATCTCAGTAGTGGCGATATCAATACCAACGGGGGAAAACGTATGCGTTAACCTTCAGTAACTAAATATTTTATTTCAACACGGTAGTTCTATCAGTCTAATACAACACTGTTTTCCATAAAAGCCGTGTATAAAAATATTACAATATATAAATATAGAATATATTATGATATAAAATGATGATATAAAAAGGATAAAATGCTCAATTTACACTGAGGGCATTAAAGAAGCAGTGGGGTAATTTGTTCAGCTTATTTCTAAAATTAGTAATTGATTTGGAAAGTCGTATCTCTTCAGGTAACGAATTCCAGACAAAAGCTGGAATTTGTAGTCGAAACGCTTTTTCCCATAGTTTGATTTTGGGAGAGGTAATTGTAATTTTGTTGTCGAGCCTCTTATATTATATGGCGTCACAACTTTAGAAAATTTATTAATTAAATATTTAGGCGCTTGATTATTATACACTTTGTACATTTCGATGACCAATAGCTTACTTCGGCGAATAGATAGTCGGTCCCATTCTATTTTTTTAAGAAGAGGGCCAGCACGTACTATCATCGAAGTTTGAATTTGTAATTATTCTGGCTGCTCGATTTTGAAGTTTTTGTAATTTTTTGGAAAGGTCAGTGCCCAGTCCACCCAGACTATGCTGCAGTAATCAAAATTTGGTTGGGTAATCGTTTTATACATAGTTTCGAGGAAGGACACTGGGACAAAGGGCTTCAGTATCCGTATCTGTAGTTTTTGTACATGAGCAGAATTGTGTGGTCAACAGTGTCGAACGCTTTTTTTAGTTCAATGAAAATAATGGCGTTATATAGTCAATCCATTGTCTATGTTCAAAGCCCATTTGTCAGTGGCATCAAGTAGCGCAGTAACTGTTGAATGTAATTTACGAAAACCAGATTGACAGTTTGTTAGTAAGCCATTATTTTGTAAATATGTATAAAGCTGGTCGTAAACGATGCTATTGCTGGTATCACGGAAATCGTCCTGTAATTGTTTCTGTCTGAGCGCGTCCCGCTTTTATACACAGGACGGCTAACTTTTGCCTGTTTCCACTCCCTAGAAAATATCCCTTGGGTAATGGATGTATTAAATAAAAGCGTAAGCGAATCGGAGATAATATCAGCGCCTACTTTAAGTAATTTACATGATGATAGGTTTTTGAGTTTGAGTTTGAGTTTGTAAACGACATTCCTGGTTATATGATGACGCCATCGCATTCGGTCAGATTCTGGTTGAATACGTTTAACCCGGCCGAACATTGGGTGGGACACGGGTTGAAGTGATTTAGTGGCTCACCCTGGCAGTCCCGTTGGGCACTAGAGTCCAACACCATTAGATCTAAAATGTGCCCCAAGTAACCCTAAACTCCTTCTGTACTATCTCACAGCATCTCTGCGATAGCAGCGAATCTGCCGGCGATAACATGCGGAAAAACCAGTCCGCCGGGTTGCTGCTGTGCGATGGCACATACGACATGGTCAGTAGAGAATTTCTCTGAGTCACCAGTTGGAAAATGCATTTTGCCACCTTCGTTTACCCCCGCGAACGACCACCTCGGCCCAACCATGTCTGAATAACTGCCATATTACCACCTGGGCATTGACTCTGCAGTCCCTTATCTCTGCCGGGATCGGAAGGACTCCACCACTTTTGCCATCGCCCACATTTCCTTGACTTTGATATTCTCCTGGGCGATCTCTTCCTCCCAGAAGTCTCCAAGTTGTAGGTTATAGATGATTCATAGTTAATAAGCCTGCATGCCCACTGGGACTGCGAGGCATCTGTGGAGATTGACAACGCTACGTGTTTCTCCATCATCCAGGGATGTCCCAGCTGTCCCAAGTTTCCAGAAATCTCCAAAACGCCACCTCGTCGCAGAGATAAACAGTCAGCTTAACTTCTCCCTTCGTTGAGGCCATCCCAAGTGCGGAAGCCATCTCCCTGATGTAGTATTTCTCCCCAGGGAACGCCAAGGATATCGCTATCGCCTTTCCCATTAACTTCTGTAGAGACTTCAGCGGTACCGTATACGCGTAGATTTGCATCCCAGAATGTTCTTCCTCAACCGGGAAAGTTCCTCTTCTTTTCCTCTGGAATCCGGAATGACTGTCGACGAGTCAACGTACAAGCATCCCGGCCATGTATACGGGAAGCGTGTTGCCCGGACAAAAACGCACTCTTTAGCCCAAGGAAATAGCCCAAGTGTATCAGCAATCGGCACACCTGGCGTACAATGCCGCCTCCGCTGACTGAAGGCTAAACAGAGGATCACGTTGCCCAGTTCGACGAGACCAGTAACCTTCCGTCGTGAAATGTTCCCCATTTAGTCGATCGTCAATATATAGAGAACAAGCAATGCCCAGACCTCTAAAATAGTAAGTAGCAGCAAGGCCAATAGTTTGTTAGACGTACGGCGAATTTTTCCATCCGAAAGGAAGAGTCCTGCATACCAGCCTCCCCACTATATTACAAAATATCGAGTGGATTCTTCCGTGAGCAACACGTGGTCGTTACCCGACTTGTCGTCGATTTTGGACATGAAAGCATTTTCGTACACAAACCAGGGAACATCAATCAACTTATCTAAGGTAAAGGGCGTGTCCTTCATCCATACGTTTAAGAGCCTTGCATCTACGCACAGCCTTGGTTTTGATGGTTCCACTGCTACTGGTAAGACTATGTAAGGGGGATCTACTTCCCCACCTTTCCTCGTACCCGCACTGCTCGGCATTGGGCTGCAATATGATATAACGCCAAATATAAACATATACAGGTGTAATAACCCATCCAGATGAAATCCGAGCTCAGAGGAGATGACCACCACTGCCTGATAAATCGGAGCAACAAGGGAATACCCGCCTTTAAGACAAACCGCTTGCGGGGTCATCCCTCCTTACAAGGGCAATAATACTCTATAATTACGAATAGACACCAATAGAAACTAATTACACAGACCAAACACCAACAGTCGCACACGCGCGATATGTCCTGGCTTGACCACAGCGGTAGCATCTTATGGGAGGCCGGAAATGTCTTCTTCCCCCTCTTGCTAAAGGAGATCCAACGCGTCCTATATACCCGACGCCCCATCTGAACTTGTGCTTGTTGCCGTTTTAAAGGCCTTGGCGATAACGTTCGCTACCTCGGCTTCCTCTTTGCTTGCCACTAGCTTAACCAAGATCTATTCTCTTCTTTTTGGTGCGGCAAAAAGCGTATTACGAAGGTTCTCTTGATTTGGATTGTTAACAATTGCCTTTCCATGTGACAACAGGTTGGAGTTTTCAATTTACATTTGAGTTGAACCAAGGTTTGTCCTCATTTGTTCTAACCGCACTTGAGTTGCAAAAAAAACACCCGCCAAGTTGCTTGCTTGGTATATTATTTGCATAAAGAGAGACAGACAAGACAGACAAACACAGATACAAGACGAACTACCCGTAGGGTCTATATATGTCAAATACATGCACGAGTTAGAGCTAGTCAGGCCGGACTTACCAGAGGCTTCCCCCAGGGATAGACCCCCGGGCCGACCAGGGGGATATATTGGGGAATACCTGGAAGCCACATGTGCATTGATCATGTAGCTATCAAAATGGCTAAATCAATTGCCATTATTAATAAAGTCAAGTCGCATATTTCTGTTTCGATTTCTACCAGAACGCTATATTGCTCGCTAGTCCTACCCTATATCCAGTGCTGCAACATCGTATGGGCGAAATCTTACCCAACTCGCCTCCAAACAAATATTAAACTCAGTCGAATGAATTGCAAATGCCGGTTACACAGATATCTATTTAGTAAATATATATTACTTAACGTATATGACCTAAACAAATACATTGTATCAAACAGGGTGCTTTATGTTCAAATGTTTTGACGACTCGTCAACACTTCCTTCACGCTTCAAACATTACTTTACTCTAAATAAGGTCTAGAATAAACATGTATTCTTGGGTTGCAATCAATCCCTGGAGATCCAAGACAAAAACGAGGCAGCCATGTTGGAGGACGGAACAAAATACACCGAGGAATGTATCGTTAATGTTCCTCCAACATGGCCGCCGTGACGTAACGACTGGTCAGAAGTTAGTAAGGGGGGGGGGGGGGGGAGGTAGAGATAGGTTGAGGGTCATGAGAAAACGGGCACCTGAAATAGGGGGTTATAGGGGGAAGGGTCAAGGATCAAAATATAGCATACTTATTGTCCGGAGAAGGTTATAAATATTATAGACTTTTTATTTCATTCTCCACTCCCCGCCCCCCTGCTAACTTCTGACCAATTCTTGACTTTGATGTCTCCAGGCAAGTAATGGACACGTTTACGTCATATATCATTTCATATTGTGAAAACACGAATATCTTGAGGACGTAATTCCCACTTTAGAAACGAGTAGCGAGATGAGGAGAGTTCGGTTTCGCAAAGGCGATTGGTATCGTTACTGGGGACATCCAATCTGCAGAATACAAAACATAAAACAAATATCGCAATAGGACACTTGCATGATGTCGTCACATACTACAACTACCAGAACTCTTTGCGCGAATCCTTTTGTTCTTTCAATTTGGATCATTGTCTTGCAATTCTCAAAGGAGTTTTAAAATCTGAATAAGAGAATTTGAAAAGGTATAGTTGTTGTAAAATAATGAAATGTCCTATTTACTGTCGCCATGCAGTATCTCACCCCCCCCCCCCCCCCCCCCCTTATATCCAGTGCTGCAACATCGTATGGGCGAAATCGTACCCAACTCGCCTCAACAAAATTTGTCTTGTTCAAAAAAAGTCTTCCGTTCATATTCATTAGGAATACAGAGAATAGCATTTCGCTTTCTTTATTCGTTTTTTTGGTCAAACGATTGACAAATGGTACATGGAAAAAAGTGATTGACGCACATTCAAACACTAACGCAAATACAGAAACAAACAGATTCAGCGCAAAAAAAAAAAATCAAAAGCCAGACATGAAGAGAAACAGTAACGTGTAATGTACCTAATGAGCTTGTTAGATTCAGGTGGCTATTAATTGGCTAAAAACAGTCACGTCACCTCCCTCAATGCTCGATTGAAATGTATACACACAGCTTGTCATTTTTTGGGGCACATTTGCTCTGATTTTAACCATCCCATATGTGTGCGAGGTTCGTCATTTCATATGAAAATCGTTGAAAATAAGTAAAGAGAAGAGTATAAAAAGGCAGGAGATCTCAAGCCAACCTGTCCTCATTGAATATAGTAATCTAACTTCCAGTACAATGTATCGGTATAGCTAGTGCAGATGTTATACACCATTCTAATATCACAATATTATAGTATCTCCATCACAGGGGAATCCAAACATAGCAATATAGACCATAAATGCTATTCAAGAAAGCTGATAGATGTAGATAAACTAAAGCTTAAACGAAAATCAAACCAGATTTTATAAAGTAAATTTCACAAAGTCCAAAATAATATTCACACAATTACATACAAAAATAATTAGGAACTTAATATAATCTTAATTAACACGAAAGAGATTTTAAAAAGGGAATTTCTTTGTAATATAAATACAGACTATAAAATTGTGTACATATAGGCTATTTTAATCCTTTCAGTAAAATCTGGTTCTATGATAACTTAGTTATCTCAAAATCTCTTTTTGGTAAAGACTATCATCCCTAGCATCATTATCAGCTTCATTGTCCAATAATACTGCCTCCTCGTCTGATTGGTTAGGAGCCTTAGGAAGGTCTGACCGCCGCTGGTATTTCACTTTAATATGGTCTTCTGGACCTTGTAATGACTTGCGTTTCTTTCGCATCAGGAAGTTGTCGACCACCCAGAACATGAATGCCTGCAGAAAAAAGTGCATTAACTTCACTTTGCTTTTCACAAATAATCAAGTTAAAGAGGTTTGTTTTCATGAGCAATGGAGAGCAGAAGCGGAATCATAAAGGTCTGTAAAACCAGGAATCATTGTTGCTGGTAATGTTTCTTGGTTGAGCAAATGAGTGGTAAGCAAGAAAAAATGGTTGCTGCCTGGCTGAGCATCCTCGTTCCCAGTGCCTCCTCGACTTGCCAGAAAAATCGGAGGCCCTGGAAAGAAACAAAGCAGGCTAGCCTGGAAGAACCTCGCTGTCATTTAGTGGAACTTTGTACTGTCTGTAACTTCTGATAGTAATTAATTAGAGACTGGCCATTGATTATCATGGGAGGAGGGGGCAGTGGGTGAGAAACTCCGCCAAAGGACAAGGCTTTTTTTTATTACGCCCCTCGACTCCATGTTCAACCTTTGTAATACATATTTTGGTTTATAATTTGCGGCTAAAAAAAATCAGGCCACCCCCTCCCCCTTCCCATAATTAATGACCTGATTAAATAGCAGATTCATTTAAGCAACAGACCCCACATTTCAATGAGTTTACTGGCGAAATAAAGCACATGGGATGTTGGGTCAGAACACAAGAAATGCTTGAAAATCACAAATTAGCCTACGGTGCGTGATTTTCAATCGTTTCAAGTGTTCTCCCAACATCCCAAGTGCTTTATTTCGCCAGTAAACACATTAACATGTGTGGTACAATGCTTTTATGATATAACTACATGTGTTTACCGGCACAATAGACCATAGATATTTGGGTCAATAAGCCAATCAGAGCACTTGTACTATCTGGGTTATATTATAAAATAAGATAGATAGATAGACACATTGTTCATTTACTTTGCAGTGAGCCAAAAGCTGAATAATCATACAATTATTGTCACGAACATTAATTGCCCATTTCTAAATACTTACATTGAAGACAAAAGGGACAATTAGCATCACAACAGCCACTTCCATTTTAGGATTTTTTATGGGCTCCAGTATAAATTTTCTAACATCCTCCCAGAACTTGAGTTGAACCAATAGTGCTATAGTAACTTTTTCAAAGATAACCACAACTATGTACAAGCAGCACTGGCCCAGCCAGGAACTGCACTGTGGTGGGCTACCTGAAAGGTGAGGGAAAAACCTTTATGAGGGTAAACACAATTACTGGTGACCCAGAGGTCCCTCTCGCTACATTTACTCATGACTGGCAAAGGTGTGATCAGCATGTGCTGATCACATAAACTCATTGAAAAGGACCTCTGGCACTTTCATTGAGGCCCTTGGATGAATCAACTGGTGATTTACAAATGTGGTCAGGTGCAGAGGGAATTGAACTCAGGTCGCTGGAATGTCCACCGTGTTAAATTCTATTAAAAAAAGCTGAAATTAGCATTTTTTTTAAACTTCACCCAGTTGTTACATCAAGCAAGGTCTCTATAAAAATGCAATAAAAATAGGGGTTACCATTCTTGTTTTTGCATGAAGTAGCAATTTAAATGAGCGTTAAAATAGTTACTTACAGTATTGCATAAGAATATCTGAGCATCCAGAAATTAAAAATTATTTAAAATACATGTACTTCATAATCTGTTGGCCAACCTTGCTGTGATTATTTAAAACAAATTATATGTGAGAAAAAAGGGGAGGTCACCATTTGCGTTTTGGAGATATTTTGCAAAATATTGCAAATTTAGCTCCAAAACAGACTTTTCCAAGGAATCACTGGGGTGAGTTTCTTAAAAGTCATATTAAATCGCCTGAATGAACTAATTTTTTATTGCCAACGTTAAATAAGTGTTAAAATATGTCAGTAGTACACACAAACAAAGATATATGTAAATATGATTTTAGATTTCACCAACATGTGCAGTAGATATGCACATTCCAAAACAAGGGAATCACCTTAACTACTCAGCCATGCCTTCTTTTGTGGGTGCACCAATACCATGTTTATAAGGTCAAATTTTATATATCTGATTTTTAGTATCAATTCTACATAAAAGTGAATAGGTGAATATTATTAGTAAAACATTTCTTGATTTGAGTGTTGCATCTATGAGTTATAAACTTAAGGTTTATATTTTGAATATGGTAACGATATCAATGTGACATCAAAGAAGGCATCATTTCTCATTCTTGAACTGCAAATGATTAGACCTTCATGTTTTCTCAGATAAGGGCATTAAGTCATAGGTCTCCCATTGGCCTCAAGTTTATCAGTCTTTCAAGACTGTTACGAGCTACCAACATTAAATAAGGGCACTTTACCTTGACATATTACTACTTAGAACTGATATATTAATGATATCAAAGTTGACCATACATGTATATGCACTTTAACATTGCTTTTACTGTACACACTATCCTTTTCTTTATCTGACATTTTAGGAATTTCTAGTTTTCTTTATGCTTGTACATGTAACAGTAACATTACATATTTTTAACAACAACAAAATAATTGTGCCTGTCAAAGGTGTATTCATAGTGTGCAGGGTTTTCAATAACATTTGAAGTAAGTGGCAAAACTTGAAGAGTAGGCGGCGAGCATCGAGCGCCATTGGCGCAAATATCTAATTTTTGGGAATTTTTTTCAATCAAAGTAGGCGGCGATTTCATGTAAAATACCCGGCGAGATTCCCGGCGAGATTCGCCGGCTGCCAGCTTCTATTGAAAACCCTGAGTGTGATACTGCATTCTGGGATGTAACATTTTCTTATTTTGGATGCATAAAATCCAAAGTCCACTTAGTCAGACACACTTCAAAACACTATTTCTCCAAGGTATATGGCTTTTTTTGTACAGAACACAATCACCTCAGATGATCTGATCTCCAGTCAAATCCCCGACCCTCCCATGAACTTTGAAAGTACATGTACATGTGTACATTATTACAGCAATTCAGATTGTTGTCAGACAGCACACAATGGTCATTTTGCAAAAAACATGGCAGGATGCTGGTCCAATTGCTTTCTATTTCCTGCCATTCAATTTTTTCCACACTGTACATGTATATACAATGTACTTTATCAAACTCAACAACAATTCACAGGGCAAAAACAAACCTTGGAAGTCACTGAGCAATAAGTGATCAGTAAATCTGATACAGATTTTCATCCTGATTTACATGAACTTTTGCTTTGATTTTCTCAGCTACAATAACTACCATACTTTATCATGTACAAGCTAAACCCCTAACTTCACCATGATAAACAGAAGCTTGTTTTCCCAAAAAGGTTTAAGGAAAAACCTTGTGTATAAGCCACACCACAAAATTCAGTAATCTGAGTAGTCTTGTGTTTGAGTTCATAAATGCCCGTAATTGAAGCAAAACTTCTTCATAAGAGATCGTCATAATATCACAACAACAAATTGGTTACAACTTTCCTTGTCCTTTCTTGTGTATATTTTAACCTGCTGTTTTTAAATCACTTCAGAATTCTTCTGCTGTTGTTCCCCCATTAACCAACAATATATTTAAGGAACTTCATTCCTTTACTAAATTTAATGAATGTTCTTGTAATAGTTAGATGATATTATGCATGTTTTTGTAATTCCTATGTACCAATGATGGTGTTGTTGTTGGAATAAACATTATATTGATTAATTCCAGTGTACATGTAGCTACTGGAGTCAGCGGTCATCATGGCAGGTAGTCGTGTTACTTCTCGCTCCTGTATATTCGGACTTCTACTTTTGATTTATACCCTGTATCTAAAGAAAATTGGCCTTAACCACTACGAAAAAGGGCCTAAACATGCTGGAAATGAATTTGAACAGTCTAAAGGATACAAAATGGATGCTATGCCCCACTTACGAACTGCAAACCCGCCGTGGGAAGAAAGCCGCCATGTTGGTTCAGCTCGACTTCGTGGCAAAGGCTACTTCGCCTCCAGAGTTAACCGCTATTCTAACTCTACTTCTAGCTTCCAACTAATACGGCTAGTAATTAGCGGAGATGTCTGTATGAATCCTGGACCTGAAAAATGTGCAGTTTGTGCCAAAACAGTTGCTCGTAATCACCGGTTTGTAAGCTGCAACTCGTGTGACCTCCGGTGCCACATCAAATGTGGTAAAGTCAAGCCCAACGAATACAAACAAATGCAACTGGCAGACAACGTACTCTGGACCTGTCCTGTCTGTGTATTATCCAGACCTGCCTGCTTACTATCGGAGTTACCCTTCTATGATACTAGCATTTCAGATTCAGAGACAATGCTAAATAACAGTTCAACTGACCTAGATATGACACATACTATAAACCCAGAGGTTGTGGAGGCCAGAAAGAAAAACTTCAGAGATTTACTACTCCTTCACCTGAATATAAATGGAATCCAGAACAAGTTTGAGAAACTCAAATCCACAATCACTGAAGATCTGAAAGCACATGTTGCATTTGTAACTGAGACAAAGATAGACTCCTCCTATCCAAATAGCCAATTTAAAATAGACGGGTATAAAATCTACCGGAATGATCGGCGTAAAGGCGGTGGAGGCGTCATGCCCTTCATAGAGTCCTCCCTACCATCCAAGAAGCTAAAACTCCCAACCACCTACAAAACCCTGGAGCCCTTAGCTGCTGAGAGTAGAATCGGCAGCCATGATGTATTATTCCTGGGTATATATAGATCTCCCAAGGGTAAAGCACAAGACTACCTTCTCAAAGTTGAACAAGAACTAAATTCTATCTGTACTTGGGCAACTCTCCAGAAACAGTTTGTAATAGTCCTAGGTGACCTTAACCTTGACAGACTCAAACCAAATGAAAGAGAAGGGAAAATACTAATAGATTTGGAAGAAATACATGGATTTGAATGTGTTATAACTGAACCAACAAGAATCACCAACCATTCTAGCACTCTCTTAGATGTGATACTCACAAACAAACCCGAGGTGTTCAAGAAATGCGGTGCATACGATCCAGGAATTAGTGATCATAAATTAATTTACGGAATTATGAGACTGAAAGCTATTCAATACAGGAGTAAAACAATTAACTTTAGAAGTTACAAGAATGTAAATATGAATGATCTCAAGAGGGATCTTGTGACAGCCCCTTGGCATGTTGGAGATATATTTGATACACTAGATGATCAATACCACTACTGGAATTGTCTGTTGAATACTGTATTAGATGACCATGTTCCCTTAAAGAAGATGAGGGTGAGAGCAAAAGATGTAGCATATATGACCACAGAATGGAAAAATGCCATCAGAGCTAAGCATAAATATGCTAGGAGATTTAATAAGGAACCAACACACGAGAATCGTGAGCTGAAGAATAAATGGAGAAATGAGGCAACAAGACTCAGACGTAAAGCCATAAAACAGTACTGGAATGAGATAGCTGATGCATTAAAGTCGAAACCAAGGGAATTCTATAAAACTTTTAAGCCATTCCTTAATACAAAGGGTAAAGGAACTGATAATAGTGTAATAAATCTTAATCTAAATGATAGGATTGAGAAGGATCAACGGAAGGTTGCAGAACATTTTGCTAATTATTTTGCAAATATGGCAATGGATATTGGAGGAGAAGAAGTGCAAAACCAAACAGAAAACAACTATGATAAGCATACAAGCGTACAAGACATATGTTCCAACGTAAACAAAGTAGATATTAACCCATTCGAATTTAAAGATGTGACACCAGAGGAGGTTCGAACAGCTCTCATGAAGCTTAATCCTTATAAAAGTAATGGACACGATCAGATTCCTAACAAAATTCTAAAAGAAGCAGCTGACGAACTCGCACCATCATTGACAAAGATCTACAATGAAAGCATAAGGCGAAGTTACTGGCCTTCTGAGTGGAAGAAAGGTGACTGGACACCAGTATTTAAAAAAGACGATCATCTGGAAGATAAGAATTACAGACCCATAACAGTCCTAATTACAGTCGACAAGATCTATGAACAGTTACTTAGTACTCAACTCACAGAACAGCTTGATCCTGATCTAAGTCATAATTTAACGGCTTATCGTAAACAACATAGTTGTGAGACAAGTCTGTTGAAACTTGTTGAAAACTGGAAATGGGCTGTTGATAAGAAGAAATTTGTTGGCGTACTATCAACTGATATGAGTAAAGCGTTCGATTCACTCCATCCACCATTATTAATTAGAAAGCTGAAGGCTTATGGATTATCAGATAATACACTGGAACTCTTTCGATCATATTTCAATCAACGTTTGAATAGAGTGAGGCTAGGATCATCTATCACCAGTACGTGGAAAGAAGTCAAACGAGGTTGTCCACAAGGTTCTACCCTAGGTCCCTTGATGTGGAACATCTTCCAGAATGATCTATCATATAACGTTAAAAATTGCAACCTCACTATGTATGCTGACGCCCATCAGCTATACACAATAAACAACTCTATACAAGAGGTTGAAAAAACACTTAATAGGGAAGGTGAGGACATATCTAGGTGGTACCAGGATAATTTATTGATGGGAAACTTCGATAAGTACCAGGCTCTAACTATTGGACCATCAAATAAGAACAAGAATATTGAAGTTGTTATTATGGATAGGAAAGTTAACACCTCGTCAGAACTTAAATTATTGGGCGTAATCATAGATGATCAGTTAAATTTTAAAACCCATATTAGTAATGTTTGTAAGAAATCTAGCAAACAAGTGGGTGTTATCATGCGTTTACGTAATATGATACCCACACAGGCTAAGCTACGATTATACATTTCAGCCATTCTCCCACACCTCACCTATTGTCATACTGTCTGGCATTTTTGCCGGGCATCAGACCGCAGAAAACTAGAGAGAGTGCAGGAACGAGCATTGCGTGCTGTCTACTGCAATAAGACAATGGACTACTTCACATTATTACAAACTGCTGGTCTTCCTACTCTTTATAATAGGAGATTACAAGACATTGGAATTTTAATGTATAAAGTCAAGAACAATTGATGTCCTAAGTATATTCAGAATTTATTCACAACTAGTAATAGTAACTATAGCCTAAGAAATGCAGATTTTACAATTCCCAGATTCAACACTGTATCATATGGTAAACATACCATAAGCTACTTAGGAACTATGTTATGGTCAAAACTTAGCACCAGTGTCAGGACATTACCTAGACTTAAGAACTTTCGTAAATGTATTAGGAAAATTGACATCGCTGACCTCCTGACAGATAACTGTGACAATTGCTTTCTATGTTCAAACTAGATTGGTAATATACATTTAGTACATATTAATTATCCCATTTTAGCACATATTAATTATTCCATTACTCCGTACATTTTATATAATATATAAGTTTAACTTATAGTTACAGACGTTTTCTTGCTTACATTGAATCCTTTACTATTGTATATAGGATCATAGCATTTTAAATTAGTATAGCATATTTTACAATCTATATGAAAATAGTTAGGATATTATATTATTTATTATTCTTATAGGTATAAATAGTGTCCCCAATTAGTAGACTGTATAGTCAGCTATGTTCATATTGACCAAATAAAGTTTATTATTATTATTATCATTACTACATGTACATTAGCTTGAACATTGTTATCCCATATTACAATACATATATATTATAATATGCAATCTGTGCATTTCAACTGTACCCTTACCATATTCTCCAAATCTGAGATATTCCAGGCCATACAACTTGACAACTACTTGAGTAAAACTTAGTAGGACATATATGATTAATAACCCTATGGTGGAGTCCAATAAAAAGTTGATGAAATACCTGAAAAATATAACAATATCAATTTGTTTAATTTGGACTGTAATCAAGATACATACATTGTACATGTACATTGTATATAATAATAATAATGGCCATATTTCTATAGCACCATATCACCACAGTCTCATGGCACTGACATATCTAGTCAGTGAACTTTTTTTGGACTGCATGCTTACGGCGTTAATAGCTGCCATGCAGTTTACATTGTTGAGTGTGTGGTTAGTACAACGGCCAGGCTGCTGTACCAGGTGACAATCCCCTGAATCCAAGATGATAGTCGCGTTTCATGATAACCTGAAATGCCCTTTAATGTCAATGATCCCTAAACCCTGTACTCTACATAATTAATACCATCAAATGTTGAATATGTTTTCAATTAGACTTTATACATGTATATTATAAATTCTGGTAGGCAAAAATAATTTGTCTATAGTCAATAAACATTTTTTTGTTAATAATGGTTGGACAGGTTGACCAATGAGAAGAAAGTGAAACTAATGATTGATGTCCACCAAAACATGACTTCTTCGTAGAGACCAAATTCTAAAAGGGCATGTGAGAATTGCTGTAATGGTCTTTCAGAACATTTCTATCATCCCAGTTTAATATTTATAAGCCCCCTCGGTTATCCATGTACAATGTAAGCCTACCTAAAACATGTTGAGAGAATTTTAATACTGAACAGATAAATGAAATACATATAGCCTGTGTAACAAAAATTGGGAGAGAGCATCTGTGTTGTTTGTTAATTGTGTTCCATGTAATTTATGCACATACATTTCCATGTTCAATTACCCATATCGCATTACAGTGTTCATTCAGAGTATCAACAAAATCACCAGCATGTCACCTTAAAATAAAAATAAATAAACAGTTTCTTTTCCTAAAATCTACATACGTGTAAATGTATGCCCTGTACGTATTCCTTGACATTCTACATGTAGTTCTAAAGTTTTAGAGAACAACTTTGAGTAATTTCCCCCGACAATTTCCAACATTTTGTGGCAAAATGCTGTGGCTGCCATTAAAACAAACTTGCATGCTTATAAAAAAGGTGATTAATTTTGGTTAACAATAGAAATATCATGAAAATATATACAAATATTAATGATAATATATGAATATTAATAAAAATATATTAATATTAACTGATCTGGGGGGAAAGTCTGGGGAGAACACTGAATTTTGCCATCAATTTGACCCAAATGAAAGGTATCCAAAAACTCATAGAAAACTTGCTTTGTTACTGTTTTGGAAAATAAAGTGAATGAATGATAAGATTTTCACTCAAAACGATTCCCATCGCATTGTCAGACAACAAGACATAAAATAAGTTGAGTTACTGTGCATGCAAGTTCAAATATAAACTCTGGGTAGGATCATCCCTTGCCAGAGAAAACCTCTCAATCAGTACTTTATCAAATTAAGTACTTCTGAAATTGTCATGGAAAATTGAAAGAAAAAACTTGTCTTTTGAAGAACATGGACTGTTTACAAGATCAGTTTGGTGTCTTGCATATTGTTTCTGAATGCTAGCTCCTCTCTCAGTGATAATCCAATGCAATTGTAGCAATTTGTGACCACACACGGGAAAATGTACCTTAACGAAAATATGTTCAAACAGCAAAATAAACAGGCAGCAAACGGCCAATGAACGCTTTTAAAAAACGTTGGAACGGTTTCTCAAAGCGTTCGAACGGTCAGCAAAAAAAATCGAACAGGCACGCTAAATTTTTGAACGATTTCCTGCAGGCGTTCGAACGGCTTGATGTAAGTGTTCAAACGGCCTGATTTAAAACTCGAACTCTCAGTGATAATCCAATTTGCAATTGTAGCAATTGAATTTTTTAATGATCACAAGGCCAGGAAGTCTTATAGTCATCAGTTCCTCTAAAGTTTTAAGGTCTCCACATCCTGATACAAGGTATTGGCCCATATTCTTTCAACAACAGGAAACCAGAGCATACAAGAAATCAATTTAAACTCACATCAGGAAAACCTGGACTTGGCAAGTAAACAGTGACATGATCGTTTAGCCAACCAAATACAAAATAAGTAAACAATCAACTCCCTTTCCCAGAATTCGGGGAAAATCCATTTGACCTGAAACATGATTAACGAACGTATATCAGATGCTCTCTCTCAATTTTTTAGGGTGAGCAGTGTCTGTACACAGGCTACTGAAATAATTATTGTCATTCAATCAAAATGTTTTTTATTTATTTTGGAATTTCTACAATAATACATGTACATATAAGTAGGATTCTATGGTACTCCATTAGATTTACATATTGTATTTGTTAAGGTTGTATTTTATGTGTTTATATTTACGACTGCTCTTACCAAGTGCATGGATCTCCACTAAACATTCCTGCCAGAAGCACATTGGCAAAATGAATCACTACAGCACCAACAGCTTGTTTAGATGTATCATAAAACCTTCATGTAATGTGGAGAAAAATACAAATTAATATTCTGTTAATATAGTGAGGATATATTGCATGGCTGTGTGGAGATACATACATGTATGTAATTCTTCTTTGAAAGTGTTTGATAACTCACAAGTGAGCGCAACAAATGAGCGAGTTTATTAAGTTAAACTATGTCCTTATCTCCAAGCAGCCAGGTAATTTACTTTTTATTACATGAAAACCAGTTTGTGAACATTTTCATTAAAAATATAATTTGAAGATCTGCAAAATCACCAAAATTAATTTAAAAGCCTGCCAAACCAAGTCAAAATGAACAAAAAATGCTCAATATTATGTTGTTTCTATTTAAAAGTAATGTTTTCACATTTTAGGAACACTAGGGGGTAAAAAAGAGCAAATAAAATAAAATACATAGTGGATATTACATGGCTGTATGGAGAAATTGATTTTATCTTTGAGTGTTGATTAAATAAATATCTTACGAGTGAGTGCAGCAAAGTACTGTAAGACATCTCATCAACACAAGCGGATAAAATTTGTAAATGTATGTATCTCATAAGCAGCCATGTAATGTTCTCTATAAGTTTTGATAATGTACACCAATTTTCATCTCTTACTAAAAAGGCACAGTCACATTTTCAAAAGTGATATCTTCACATGTGAAGATATCAGAAAGAAACATACACTGGTATTTCATAGATAATTACTCGGGCCAGGCCTTTGGCCGGCTCGAGTCAGAAATCGCAAGTGTTTAGTTTTATTTTCCAAGTCGAGGAATTTCGCCCCCAACCAATCAGATTGCGCCTACTTTGGAAGTTCTTTTCACCACCATACCAATCAGATTGCACTGTGCTGGTCACGTGAACGTGGACAACTTTCCAGGTTTTTCAAGATGGCGGCGAGTGGGAGTTTTGACTTAGCAAAATCTTTAATATCAACTGTTTTTTTGTGTAAACCAAATGTTCCTTCAAGTGCAATACCAAGATTTTTGTCTTTTCTAAAGCTGAGAGGTGTTTTACGGGCTTTGGACGGGAATTTATCATATTATGCGACATGCTTTAAGATACACTAGTGAGACGTAACACTAACAGCGGAGTCTGCTCTGCGATCAACACTGACTATATCATTTATATGGACAACAGCTTGTAAATGTAAGTAGCCGCTAATCTGAACATGATAACCTTTATACCAATTGACTGTCGTTGTGTTGTTATTTATTACTGAGTCTTAAAATGCAAGTTGTTATTTTTTTATTTTTTTATTTTTTTGTTGGGTGTCGCAAAATTTCTGCGCATGCGTTAAAGGTCAAATTCACACCAATCAGATTGCACTGTGCTGATAACGCAACAATCGCCAGGTTAATTTATTTACATAATTTAATACAGTAAAGCAAGATGGCGGAGGACCCGCGAGGAACTTTCTCTCTAATTTGGAGTCTCATCTCTCAAGTGTAAGCCAGTTTAATGTTTTATTTAACTTCACTCGTGCGAAAGCCTTCCAACAGGCTCAGGATATTTCAACTGGCGCTATTGTCGGAGCCGAAGGACTGCGTTTTTTACCCAGATGGCCAGTGATTTTATTATACGACACGTACGACGACCTGAAGCCAGTGTAGGGGCCAGGATCCGGAAAGCTAAAATTCGAAGAAATATATATTGGAATCTATAAGCCATCGGCTCGCTGTGCTGCATTTAAAACATCCGAGGAGAACATCTTATTTTGGGTGAAGGCACTTCAAGACCAATATTATGAGTCTCTTAAAAACTGTCAGAGATTTAAATTTACCGTAAGTTGGATCAGAGAGTATTGAGATCAAGTTATTTCGTTCCAGAGAGGATATTGACCTAGCGGAAACGGTACAAGCTGTCGAAGGATTTTACTTATAATCATCCACGTCTACTTAACAACAGGAATAGTTATGTGCCAAGGCATGGGCAAAGATTGAGTTTCCCAGATTACAGATGAAAGTAGAGAACTTAATGAATGAAGAAACAGAGGTCACGCGCGACATGCTTGAGAAAATGAACATGTTCAACACTTTATGTTATACTAAGAAAACAAAACAAATTACAGAGCCTGCAAGTTCACAAGTCGATGAAAAACCCCAAGAGCCTGTAGTTTTGGATCAACATATCCTTGAAACTCCAAAAGCAACATACACATGAGTCAAAATCAAACCGGAAGAGACGGAATTCTTGAGATTCTTCACGAGGATAAAAATATTTGTTAGCCCGCAATAAGAACTCTCTCGCTGCTTTAACGACCTTGATTTGTAACATGGAGGCTGACCTGATATGATATGCGTAATGAATTCTTACTCTCGTCACATCAAAACACGCAGCAAGATAATATATACAAGACCGAAATCAAGATGCTGTCATCTCGAATATATTATTGACCTAGAAGTTGAAAATGGCGAGTTGAAAGCGGATATAATAAAGCTGAGATCCGACTTTCAAACTTAAACAAAATAATCAAGAATACTAAAAAGAAGACAATGTTCTGAGACTACCCAACCTACTGAAGCTTATCAGTTTGTTCAAGAGCCATATTTCTTACATGACAACCCGATCTCTATTCATCAGAATACATTTTCTGTGCTAAATGACGAGAGTTTACAATCACCTGACCGACAACCCACTACTAAAGAAAGGGACCATGAAGTACGGTAGTACGGTTAATTCTCGGGTTCAAAACAATGAATATATGCCTGCTCAAATGCAGTGTGTTAAACGAATAAGTAATGTTTAAATTAAAAGGTCAATATACGAGAAAAAGAAAACTATTAAATTACATATATACTAGGGGAGCAGAGAATGAAAGTCGCCGCGCTACCGGCCACTCCTAAAGACTGCTAAATTTAGCTAATAATTCTTCCCTTTGGTTAATATTAGAGGATTAAGAGGATTTCAAATGAAAGTGTATTTCATCTTCAATCTAATGTGGCCCGAGTGAAAGCCCAGATGGGCTCTTGTTACTCGGGCTGCCTGTGGCAGCACCGAGTCTTAAAATGCAAGTCGTTATTATTATTATTTTTATTTCATGTCAGACGGCTTCTGCGCATGCGTTAAAGGTCAAATTCAAACCAATCAGATTGCACTGTGCTGGTCACGCAACAATCGCCAGGTTAATGTATTTACATAATTAAATACAGTAAATCAAGATGGACGACGGCGCGAGGAATTTTCTCTCAAATTTGGAGTCCCATCTCTCAAATGTGAGCAGTTTAATGTTTTATTTAAGTTCACTCGTGCGAAAGCCTTCCAACACTCCCAACAGGCTCAGGATATTTCAACTGGCGCTCTTGTTGGAGGTACGTTTCGTAGGTAATAAACACTCACTCGGCACATAATATGATGACCGAAGCAGTTATTTAACTCTCACGGTAAAACAAGATTCCTCTCACGGCCGAGATTTTGGTTCGAGAAATTAAAGGCTTCCAACAGTTCCCTTTATAGTTCTGTAATATAATGAGCAGACTGCAGTTTTGGGAAGGAGGGTAAAAGCTTTTAAATAGAGATAAACAAAATGGGCATTTCAGTTAATAATCTTTAGTCCAACAAATACCGATATGGACGCGATCAAAGAGCCGCAGGGTAGAAAGAATAGTAGAGAAATACAGTGATAGCTCCATCATAGGTGGACAGGATACAACTTATAATATGGGACAAATATAGACATAAATTTGAGACACTCATCTATTAGTACTCTGAACCTGCAGAACAGCAGACTAAATTAGGACCGAATTCGTATTTTTTTCGATAAAAAAAAAGAATCAATGCCTTCAGCTGCTTCAGTAAGATTCCTAGTCATATCAGTAATGGTGACTACACCAAGCATTGTTGCTGGGGGAGATGTAAGAGTGAATCCGGCACTCAAAGAGATATGTCTCGGAGAATGAAGCATCGTTCAGTACACCTCTAGTAGATCAGGTTTCTCATCTTTTCTCGGCCTTTTTGATCACTCACAGGAGGAGCTTTTCTGTTCCAAAACCTTTACAGCAAATTCAGTGAGAAATGTCAGCATTGGATAAATGTTTGTACAAGAGACCTTAAAAGCACAGAACAACGAGACTAGGTCTGGCAATGAAACGTAAGTGGCTATAAATTACTGAAACCCTGACTATGTATCCACCAGTAAACAATGAGAAGGAACTACTGTTCAACCATTAAGATTACTTGAATTTATCAGTGGATTCTAAATAATTTTTTGGAAGCAAAGCCTACATCTACAATGCTTTGATTTATTTTCTGAGCACAAATGAAGTTAATTTCTTTCGGAGCTGCAGGTATTAAATTTCAAAACTCGATAAATGCAAACAATAACATAATGGTTTGAAAGAGCACACCAACATAAGCAAGATTGCCGAATGTTAGGATGCTATCAGTTCATAGTTTTAATGTATATGCTCTTCCAGCCATAACAGCTTTGGTCTCCGATGAGTTTTATTGAAGAAGATGATTGCACTCGGCATGCGGCTACATTCTTTTGTTTTTGCCTTAATACAAGAAAACCTGACCTTTGTAACTTTTCAATGTTTAGGTGAAGTCTTACAACGATATTGCATGGGAAAAGATGAGTTTGGGATACAGTTTAAATAGGACTTGACAGTCTATATAGTAAGCATGTCTCGTTGGTTGGCCAGCGAAGATGCAAAACTCGCTTGACAAGATCAACGTTTGTCGCTTTGTTTCAATCCTCTGTATTTCAGCCAAAGTTTAAGCTGTTCGACAGTATAATCATCAGGTTCCCTTTCAAAATATGGTCCAGAAAAGCAGTCATTTCTGGTAGAATAGACAGAGGACGAACTGAAGTGCTAGTCAATTCTTGTAAGTTGATACAAGAAAAGCGGTTTGTTTGTCTGAGTCTTGGCGGGGGGTCTAGACTTGTGACGTAATTACCGCGCTCTGCTATAAGCGTGCGTAACATGAACATGAATATTAAAGTAGAGGTCAACTTCTTTAATTTACATACACGAGAAAAACAAAATATTAAATTACATATATATATATACTAGGGGAGCAGAGAATGAATGTCACCGCGCTACCAGCCACTCCTAAAGACTGCTAAATTCAGCTAATAATTCTTCCCTTCGGTTATTACTAGAGGATTTCAAATGAAAGTGTAATTTCATCTTCAATCTCATGTGGCCCGAGTGAAAGCCCAGATGGGCTCTTGTTGTTATTAACCTCTCGAAAGTGTAGTAGAAATGACCCGATTTTCTCTGACTGACAGGGGCCTTTTAAAATAATTACAGTCGTTTTGCCCCCCATGCACATGTATTTAAATGTTTATAAATTCGGGAACGAAAATCCAGCATGCAGTGAGTGAGTATAAACTGAGTAAGTAGTCCGAAATGAAGATTTTTTCAAACGAACGATAAATGACTCTGATGTGGAAATCGCATATTTATCTGTGGCGTGTTATTGTTGTTCTATTTCCCGGGTCTATTTACATCTGGCCTGTAGCTCTTTGTATTTGATTATTATCTCTTGGTTTAGGCATTCTACAGTGTATTTAATGTGTTTTTTTAGAACTGACATAATGATATTATGTATAGAGTAGTGTATTTATCATTATTGCAAGTTTATTACATAACATAACATAACTAAATTTGGTCCAGAACTGAGAGTATACTTTATACATGCAAGTGGCACTCTTTCTTTCCCTTCCCCTTTCTTGGTACCATAATATATCCATGCAAGCTAGATCTTGTTTCAGTGTTTTCCATCTGAGCTGGTCCTGGCTTAAGATAACCCAAAGGTTACCTTAAGGACCTACCTTCTCATCATCGTATTTCTTATTATGCCTTATTACTTGTAAACATTTCCATCATCTTATGAGAAAATAAATGTAATTGTTGTTGTTGTTCCTCAGTTCTTGGCGTCAGCATCGTCACTTTCACTCGGTCATGATCAGGAGTACAAGTACTTTTACGAATTATTTGGGAATGAAAATTAATCTTGCTGCGACCCCAATGATATAAAAAGAGTGGACATTGCATGTTTATTTGTGGCCTGCCATTATAGGTTTCAGTCTCCTTCAAGATGTAAAAAATGAGCACAGTGGCAGCTCACTAATACTAGAAAATGGTGGTCTGTAGTTTATGACCTCAATCGAAAATATTGTATTGAGAATTTAGCCTGAATGTCAGCTGTCTCCACTGGTTTGTTAATAATTGAGAATTACGAATAGATGACTTTATTTCACATGTACAATGACATTACCTAACTATTCACAATGAATAGCCACATTATGTGGAATTTGTTGTTCTAACTTGCTCGATTTCTCATAGTTGTACTGCACCTGATATAATTACAATGCATCAAATTTGAGTGACTCAATATCATGCAGACTACTCAAATAACCATTGCACTTCAATCAACAACACCCATACCAAGTTTTTTTTATAATTCTAACGACCCTCAAGGAACAATAATATTGAAAAGAAAGTAATATTAAACTACAGAATTAAGGGAAATTGTGGCTGAAATGTACATGCACAGCATGTATGTATGTGTGTGTTGTGTGTGTATTATGGCTCTATCATTTCCAACCACCACCCCCCTCCTCCCCCCTCCCCCCCCCCCCCTCCCCCGCCCCCACCCCCAGGCATACCCTAACCTAACCCCCCCCCCACCCCGGAATACGTGGGGCACTTGCACATTGACATTTGACAGACAAGAGCATCAGTAGAGAACCAATTCTCTGGCTACTCTAGCACAAACCATGTTGACACAAAATTATGCTAGCACTCCATGCAGTACATGCTATAGATGGCCCGAGTTAAGGCCACTCAGGGCCTCTTGTTATATATTAAAATGCAAGTTTTGGTCTGTGAAGTGATATTTCCCACAAGTGTGATAATAATGACATTCCCACTGGAGGCAGTGTGGTATCATTTTGATTGTGCGGCCATGTAATAATAGAACCTAGATACCTTTTGCATTCCTAGAACACCAGCTGCAATATACATGTACACATAAAACTACTGTAAAAACCTACAGTGTATAGTGTAAAAACACAACAATTATTATGCATCATTAAACTGTTTTCTAAAACTCTATGGAAACATAGAAAGTTGTGTGCTCTCTTTGCCTAGTTGGGAAAATTTAGGTTTTAATTATCAAATTGAATGAGCATCTCCATTTTGTACTTTTGAGTTATTTTATAAAGGAAATAGAAAACCTTTTCCCTGTATTTCCATAGAGTTACATGTACAGGAATACCAATCTTAGTTCACTTACCAAATTCTAAAAGTTCTTCTTTCACTGGGTGGTTCTCTGAATCGTTTCACTAGTTAAAATAAAAAAAGACCACATTATTCGGTGTGGTGTAATCTGGCTTTTTTGTCAGTGTTGGTGGTGACTAACACAACTCCTACATGGGATAGACGGATGCAATCTTACACATATAAATAGAAGACAACTGTATACAAGAAAGTGAGGAAACCAATGATGGAGACATGGAAGCGAACATTTTAGGCACATGAATTTAAAGATCAATAATTGAAGGGATGTGTGCCACAAGGGCCTAAGTGACTCTTGATCATGTTCAAAATTCTCCCTTAGGAAACAAAGAACTTGAAGAATTTAGAATCAATATTTATTATCAATGCATCTTTAATATTGATAATTATGTAATATTGAATAAATCAAATATTGATTGCTACAATGTACATGTATCATCAAGCTGCTTCCCAGGTGCTTCGGCATGCTAATGACGTTAGCGAGTGAGTGATTGAGTCAGTGAGCAACATAATTTCACCCATTCATTAACTTGTTCCTACATAAATTATAAGCTTTGCACGAATCCACAAGTTAAAAACTTAAGCTAAATAAATGTCTGGATGCTACTTGAAACCTTGATAACGACTCAGAATAGTAGTACATGTAAGTTTTACATGTATGTATCTAATAAACTAATACATTGTTGACAGCTACATGTAGCTATATATACATGTATGTACATGTACTGTGTATGTTATGTTTTTCATGTTCAGCCATTAGAAGTGTGGACTGCTATTATTAGAGCTGTAAAAGAGTATGACCATCTACTTTCTTCTTTGAGCCTAATTTTAATTCAATTCCTTTTAAAACTTCAATTCTTTTTTTTAACACTTTTTTTAACAAATATTTTATCAATGAGCAAGTCTCACTCTACCAGACACATATGTACGTACATTGTTCCTCAACCACCAAAACCACAGTTCAAGAAATAAAACTGTTTGCTATTAAAGTACCATAATGGTACAATGTATCTTTCTGTGAACTGGCATCATTGCATATTTGTGAATCAACATGAATGAAATTATACAGTACTGTGTAGACCGTGTTACAGAGCAGATTTGTATGAGTGGGACAAACTATGACACTGACTACAGCACAGTTACAGTACAACATACATGTACCGTGACTTTGAAATGGTTTCCCATTGTTTTTGTCCTGCTGATCCAAATGTATCAAATTACAGAGTTACATGTAAGTTACAGTAAGGCTACGGCATGCTATAGTTTGTCCCACTCATACAAAATATACTCTGTGCTTTTGTTTATGTACATTGTACATGTACCTTAGAACTATTATCTGTAATTGTCCGGCTTTGCTCAATCTCAATCGATCAACTCTACCGTGTTTGTTTTGTAATATGGCCTTGCAAAGTGGACTGCTCCACAGTGCTAATAATATGCAATGCCCTATCTTAATTTATACCAGTGCCGAGCACAGTGAGGTATATTAAGGAATGAAATTTTGCCCTCTGAGTTCCAGACAATTTGCTCATAACAATACTGTAACTTACTAGGCTGCCAGTGTTGACAGGTTGCTCTAAAACGGTCTCTTGATTTTTAATGACTTGCACAACATGCTATGAACTTGTGACAGGTTCAAAATCCAATTCATATACAAATTGGGGAAGAAAGTATTAATCAAGTACCAAACACTAAGACACTAGACCTGTGTTATTGTAGATGAAAATCTCTCATGGAGGTGGATATTGACAGCTATGTTAATAGAAATCTAGACCAGTGCATGCAGACATGACACAGGACTCTCAGGTAGCGAATGCCTCAGCCATGAGTTGGCCTGGGGCATTTCCGGTATGTACACGCCTATATATTACATTACATAAATTGACTACTGCTTGTACATGTAATGAAATAGCGTTTAGCAGTAAGCAGCACTATTATAGTTTTTTGTCGCATTTACGCCTTTTTAAGCATTCACTTTAGGGTTTAGAGAGCATGTAAATAAACTTACTAAGAACATTTCTGCAGGTTTGCGTTCCCTTAAAATAATTCGGTACTTACAGTAATAAATGAAAACACAAGTATAAAAATTTATCAGGCCATAGTAGAGCTGTACTTCGATTATTGTAGTTCCGTCTGGGATGGATTAAGCCAAGAACTTTGTGAAAAGCTATGTATTTGTACAAAGGTTACAGCACCGTGCAGTGAGAATCATCACTCAATCAGATTACGATATAATTTCTCAATCCCTTCTTAACAAACTTGGCTGGGATACATTGATAGATGAAAAAAGCAGAAAGCTGTACTAATGTACAAAAAATGAAATGAAATGTCTCCCAGATACCTAAAAGACCTATTTACATACAGACATAGTGTCTATGACCTAAGGGATTTGACAAAAAGCTTAACCTACCCAAACCAGGGTTCGAAATTCGCACAAGCAAACTGGCAAAATGTGAGTCGATTTACCGATTTGCTGGTAGAAAATAAATGCTTGTATTAGGCACCAGGCACATTAAAAATGTTTCAGTTTTTAGCTTGTTGATGAGTGGTTTTGCATGTAGGTTTCAAACCCGCAAGCAACTTTTTGCTTGTTCCTTTCCAAATGAATTTCGAACCCTGCCAAACCCAAAACTGATTAAATTCTAAAAAAAAGTATATCCTATAGTGGTGCCAAGGTCTGGAATCAACTTCCAGATCAGGTGCACACACTCAACCGTGATTTCTTATATTTTAATATTTATTATATATTTTTAATTAAAATATCCATACTATTTCTATTACCATTTTGTACATGGCTATCATGTAAAACAGTATTTAATTATCAATCTACTTTTTATATGTAAATAACTGATAATACTACAGTGTCTAAATAAAGTTATGTATGTATGAACAGGGATGTGATCTTGTGTTGATAGCAATGTAAAATAAACAGCACTCATGCCATCTACATGTATTGGCTGAGGTCACACTGGATGAAGTTTACTATAGTTAAGCAGATTTAACTATAGTTAACGGCATCCTGAGTGTGACCTGCATCTTACGGTTTACCGTAGTAAACTCAACTGTGGTTAGTTGCTCCGACAACGGCGGCAGGAAGAAAGAAAAGTTAATTATAGTTAGCCGACCTGAAAAGATGGGTTTATCGCTAAGTTAATCTAAACTTATTGACTTAGTTGACAGCTTGTCATCTATTTTGATGTTTGATGTAATTAAATCCTAGTTCGTGGTTTCTGAACTGTCAACACGTTGGAATGCATCATTTGTCATTTCACTGATTTCAGCCAAGAAAATCAGATGCCTTTTCTCAAGGTTACTATTTTAACTATAGTAAAAAATTCTTAACCATAGTTTCGCTGGTTTACTATAGTTAACGTCCCAGTGTGACCTCAGCCATTGTCTAAAGTTTGTGATTTTTACCAGTACCACAAATAATCAAGTTTCATTAGTTGTTCTTAAGTTATTAAGGTTTTAGAGTCTGCTGGCCATACTGCCTTTCCCTTCTCATTAAAATTGTCTAAGAGGAGACAGTAGCGAGATCCCCACTCGGGTTGAATTACCAGTGTTCTCCCCAGAGTGTGGTTCAAAGTGTTATACTGCTCTGCTCAATCTTTAAAAATAATACCGGTAAATCATTTCAACATGTTTAATAAAGGAACAGCAATTTAAGAGCCCAAGTAAGTGATTGCCAGAGGTGTATACACAAAATATGCGTCCAGAGCGCTCATTAACTAGTTCTCGGTTATATCTCATAAATATAGATATGTATATCTATTAGTATTATTTATTATATAGTAACTTACTAGGAAGTTGTCTGTTCGTTAGTATATATGTATAGTTGACCTACACTGTAATTCAGCCACTGGCTGCGAGAGTGATTAATAAACGAATTATTATTATTATTATACAAAGTGTAGATCAGTGTGTCCCAGGATGCAATATTTTCATTGTGGACAAAACGAATCCCAGCAAACCATATAATATATGAATACTAATTAATGTAAACACCAATGGGGAAAAAGTATTGGGAGAATGCTGATTACATAGAGTAATTTATTCAAAACAGGCATCTACAAATGTACATGTACATGAATGTACATGTATGTACTTGGAAATAGATTGACTGATTCAAAGCACAGCACTCTGCCTTAAAAACAACATCCTTATTTCAGTTATTCCTTAATTGCTGTAAACATGTACAATGTATGCATTTACACAACAACAGCATAAATGTAGATGGTAAACATCCACTTTATTTTCCTTTGTCAGTTTCAGCCCTAATCGGTCTTTAACTGTATGATGTGTATGTAGAACCTGAGAGGTATTTCTTAGCAAAAACTAGGTGCAAGGCAAAGATACTCCATGGGAGGGGGAGGGAAAAACAGATTTCAGCTTTAGGGACTGGTCGAAAATTAGTAGGGGGGACAGGGGCGGTTAAAAAATGGGCAACTGAAAAAGGGGTTGGTTTATGGTTGGAAAGGGGTATGGGATCAGCTGGCTTTGCAGCCAACTTGTTTATTTGATTTCTAAAGCCAAGTATCCAAGAACTGGTAAAGATTAATTTCTAATTTTTGATTTCCAAAATCAGGATATCCAATTGTCTGACATTTTTCACTTGATTTTCGAAATCAGAAATTAGGAATCGGATATTTGAAATGCGATTACTGAAGTATTGTTCTCTCAGAACTGGTAGCGTTCACGATTATCAGAGTTTCTGATTTCTGAAAACAGGATTTGTCAGTGCTATAATATCCCCCATCTGGGGGTGGGTCTAAGACTTTCTCACTTCCAGTGAATATATACCATACATGTACATGTATATGTTGTAGGTTGTTTCTCAATTCAGGTTGTTTTTAAAACAACCTAGGTCATTTTAAAACAACCTAGGTCATTTTAAAACAACCTAGGTCATTTTAAAACAACCTAGGTCATTTTAAAAAAGAAAAAAAAATCACCCACCCTCCCCTACAAAATATTTTTTTGACGAACTACCCCTCCCCTCTACTTCCTTCCCCTCCCTTCCCACTGCCTCTCAATTTTCTCCTTGTCCCCCCTGACACACCTTACTGTACTGTACCACTTACCTCAATGGTCACCCATCCACTTACTAACCTTGCCCGGTCGGGCTTAACTTGGCCGAATCACAAGGAACGCCTGGTAGATATTAATCTAGTGGATTATCGCACTGCGCCACGAAAGCGCTTGTTGATTTGAACACATCATTTATTCTCCAAGTGACTTATCGTCGAACCCAGTCCCTCTTGTTATGTGCGCATGCGTACTACTAACAAAATCGGACTTTGAAACATCTTTCGAAAACATTGTATGGACGACATTAAACAACACGTTTGTGTTGACTCTGCGTTCTTTTATGAAAGCTGCAGCAAATCAAGGGAAGTAAGGAAGCTAAATCCAGAAAAAATACTTTGTTTCTTGACTTTATTACGGCTCCACTCGTACTTCGAAACAAACTGTGTCAACCGAACCGACTTAGAGTAATCACTGACAGAAAGTAAAGACAAAAGAAAGCGCATCACCTCTAACATTAACTGTATTATATTGTCTTGTCAGTCTCTAATCAAAGAACTCCGAGAATGTGAAAAGACGTAAAAAATGGATAAATGATCGGGCGCTTTCTCAGTGTAAGCATATTAATTATTCATATTGTTGAATTTTCATACAAACCTTCTAAAACCTAACCCCAAATTTGAAAAAACCCTAACCATTTTAAATCCCAAATCATTAATAGAACGAGTCTAAATACATCTGAACTTAATGGAGAATTTAGCGAAGTTTTCAAGTGTTTTCAAGTGCACTTTTCTTCAATGGTCCTGTGAACTAATTAATCCAAAACCTAACCCTGTATTTAAAAAAAACCTAACCGTCAACAAGGGCTGTTCACTTACTTTGAAGTCAATGATTTTAGAGCTATAGTCACTAAATTAAGCTTTTTAAATAATGCTTCTTCAATGGTCCTGTGAACTAATCCAAACCCTACCCCTACATTTAAAAACACCCTAACCGTCAACAATGGGTGCTCACTAATTTAGGGTTTTTAGAGCTTTAAGTCGCAACGTAGAAATGTAATACTTTAAATTCTTCAATAGTCATACAAACCCTAACCCTACATTTAAAAGACCCTAAAATGACCTAGGTCATTTTAAAAATAACCTAGGTTGTTTAAAAATGACCTAGGTTATTTATATTTTAAAAATAACCTAGGTTATTTAAAAATGACCTAGGTTGTTTTAAAAATGACCTGAATTGAGAAACAACCTACAACATATATATGTAACATATACACTGTACATACTGTATGGTGTCACTACCCTACCCATGCTCGGCAAAAGGGTCTATAATTTGGGATGGGATTTCTTTCCGAGGGAGGGTAGGGTGGTGCTAAAAATATATCTTGAATGGGGTAATGAAGTCCTAGACCCACCCTCGAATGGGAAATATTGTAGCATTGACAAATCCTGTTTTTGGTTTTCTGAAATCAGAAACTCTGATAATCACGCTACAAGCTCTGAGAGACTTGAGATTTCTGATATTGCATCACAGATCAGGTGATCTGATTTTTTTTATATTTGATTTCTGACATCTGGTTCTAAAATACTTTTCTCCATCTTTTGCTGTCAGATTTTTCATTTTAGAATATTAAGAAACAGATTGGCCACAAAGAGAGCTGATTGTATGGTCAAAATATTTCATAGTTATTGTTCGGGGAGGGTTATATATTTTTGGACTTTTTCATTTCATTTATGATTCATCCCCCCCTCCCCCTGCTAATTTAAGACCAGTCCCTTAATTGAGAGCAGGTGTGCAAATGTACTCAGATGTGACTAAACATTGCATCAAAATCAGTTTATCACTTTGTGAGATTAATAGGACCTGAAAATTGATCCTGTACAACATATATAATATGTAGCTATCTTTAATTTGAAGGCAGAACATTACTGCCGAGAATACAAAATTGAAGGCTTCTTTGAATCGTTAATTGTAGGCAAAAAATCCATGGAAAAATAAGAACATTGAAGCAAATAAACTGTCATATCAGTAGGACAAAAACTAACACTGACAAATTCAAAATGACGGCTACTACATGAAAGCGAAAATATATTCCAGTTTCATTTTCGTTTTCCAGTCTTGTAAAATTTAATGGTAAGGAATTCGTACAAAAACCTAATAAAAATGAACTCTGGCAGGTGGCATCATTATAGCTATCAGCTCTTTGCATACACTATGCGAATTTATCTATGATATTGTTCCTCGATTTCATAAAACCACCAAGACGGCAAGAGAGAAACAGGAAGAAGGTTCAGTGATCATGAAGCTCCAAATTATTCGAGTTCTGCATACATGTGAACACAATTATAATAATAAAAATTGCCGGTGACATTGGACTTCGTGTAGGTTTCATTACCAATGTCATAAGGAATCCCTTACAAGCCTTAAACTTTGAATTATGATCATTGTGTGTCTATAAATTTACAGCAAAGGAATGACCTTTATCCTGTGGCTGTGGTTTTTCTATCGATCTGTCACTGACACAGTCAGATTAATGTTTTCTCGCGTTCGAAACAGATCGCAGATTACGAAACAGATTACACAGATCTTCAGAAAACTGAGAAACTGTATTAGTATAGTCTGTGGATAAATGACAGAAAACCACAACCCTGAAACGTGAGCTTAGGATCGTGGTTCAATCTATAAATGGAAGCTTGAATTTGAAAACAGCTACATGTACCATGCCAAACCACCAGCTAGAAGGCCTTCGAGAGCGACGCACAAATGAATGAGTTTGTGCTTGATAATTTAAACGAATTAAACAATATCGAAACCCCAAAGTTAAACAATATAACAGATAAAATACAGACTTCACTTACGTAGTAATGTACTGAATGCAACGAAAGCCAGGATTGCTTGAATGAAGAGCCCAAATTCGTCGGTCAAATTACACTGGATTCCGTGGATGTCTACCTCGGAAGCCCGTTTTGCGATATGTGTAGTACGGAGTTGGCCGTCTTTTTCCATCGTTATAGCCCGTGTTATCTCCGTGCTGTTGATCCTTTCGGGTAACATCTGTTAGGCTCTAGGATTCTGTTGTGGTTTGGGTATCGTTTTGCCTGTATTTCGGCTGTAATCTGTCCACTTTTTGCCTTACCCTTCGCACGCTCTCACATCTTCCGAACACATATCCGGTTCGCAAGTTCGCAAGCCGAGTCTGGGATCTGGGTACGAGATTAGACCGACTAGAAAACCTTTGTTTATTTAGCTGTCAGAGTGGAAAAGTCCAAAACGTAAACACGTTTAAGTTTTTTTTTTTGTAAGAACGTTATGTAAATATCATGAACAAGAGATATTAAACACTATCGAACAAGAATATATATCAAGACAAGATGAAAGGCTGATTGTACGGTACTGGGAATATATATAATTACCAAGGGCACCCAACGAAGTTTTCGGTTAAAAAGCTGTTCAGGAGAGTAGGTAGCCTAAAACTTTCGGATTTGAAAAATTGTCCCTAGAAAATTGTTTTATGAACTACTGGCTAGAAAATTTGTTTTCAATCCCTAGAAAATTATAGAAGAAAAGGGAGACTAAAAGGTTTTCCCTAAAATATTCGTACGTCCCAATTCGTCTGATCAATAGAGTCAGAACAGGAAAAAAGAATCCCTAAAAAAATCGTACCTCCACAAAACTTTGCAACATGAAGTTACTTGGGCTAGAACATTCTTGTTATCTTCTAGACTACTAACAAATTCGTAGGCCGGGAATATTTTGTCATAGTATTTTCGGTTGACGCGATTTCCACCTAGAAAATCCGAACAGCTAATAGCTTTCTAGAGTACGTCAAAAGACAAAGTAGGCGCCTTAAAATGGCTAGATAAGCTGCAGACAACTGGTTTCAAACGAATTTCAAAAAGTACTCGTTGGGTGCCCTTGAATTACTACTGATATTGCTGCCGGCCCGTGTACAACACTATAAAGAATAGGCAAATTTACTTTCCAGGATAAAAACCAAGGCAAAACATGACTATTACTCTAATTGTTTCCAGGAATACAAAAGTAATTTGAAACAAACATGGAAGCTTATAGATACATTAATTAAAAGGAAATCTAAAGGACAAACAGTTCCTAGCAGGATAATTAGGAATGATAAAACATTTGTTGATGAAAAGGATATAGCTGACCAGTCTAACCAACATTTCATTAATGTTGGACCATCATTAGCTGGGCTTATTGAAGATACTAATAACGATCCAACATCCAACATAAAAGATTCCTCCGCCTCTAGCTTTGTCATGTCTCCTGTAAATGAAGCAGATGTACGTTTATTATTCTCCCAGAATAATTCCAACAAATCATCTTTAGACATTCCTAATAAGGTAGTAAAAATAGCTTCTGAACCGCTATCAAACCATTTACATATTTATATAATCAGTCTTTGTTCAGGTATCGTCCCCGATATTTTGAAAGTTGCAAAGGTAACGCCAATATATAAAAGTGGGATAATGACTAATACAGTCAACTATAGACCTATTTCAATTCTTTCTGGCAGTTACTAAAGTTTTAGAGCGATTAGTCCATGATCAGCTATTGCTATTTATTGAAAAACAAAATATACTATATCAGTTTCAGTTTGGTTTCAGAAAAGGCTACGGCTACAGAACAAGCAATCCTTGAAACTACTGATCATCTCAAAACTGCAATAGATAAGAAATTATTTACTTGTGGTGTTTTTCTTGACTTTTCAAAAGCATTTGATACTGTGAACCGGCATAATATACTATTAAAGAAACTTGAAAAATATGGAATAAGAGGACTACCTTTAGAATGGTTTCAAAGTTTCTTGACTAACCGAACCCAGTTTGTTCAAATTGGCAACTTTAGATCAAGCACGATGACCATGACATGTGGTATACCACAGGATCCACACTTGGCCCACTTCTCTTTCTTATATATATAAACGATCTCCCAAACTCATCTAACATTTTAAGTTTCAGAATCTTTGCTGATGATACTAACATTTTTTATTCTTCTAAAAACCTTATCGAACTTCAAAATGTGATAAATGATGAATTAGAAAAAGTCTAGATCTATCAATACTGCTCAGCAAATAAGCTCTCAATAAATTTTAAGAAGACTAAATATATGCTAATTACATCACCTCAAAGAAAAAGTGCAACAATCGATATTCCTAATATTTTACGCAAAAGCTGTATTAAATATTTGGGAGTTTATATTGATGAATATCTTCAATGGCATAATGAAATTTCACACGTCAATAATAAAGTTCCTAAAAATTTAGGTATTCTGTACAAATTAAGGAGATATCTCAACTTACGTATGCTAACAAACTTATAATATACCCATTATCTACCCTTATTTTAATTATGGAATTATGAGCTGGGGGATTACATATAAAACTAATATCACCAAATTGTCGTCGAAACTTAATAATATCACCAAATTGTCGTCGAAACTTAATAAATGTATAAGTTGCATTTTTTTTGCAAGTAAGCATGAGGATCTTAATCCGTATTACGAATTGCTCGGGATTCTGAAGATTGAGAACATAGTAAAAATGAAAATAGCTATATACTTATACATCAAATAAGAAGTCATTCTATAAATACTTCTGATTTTTTTTTCTGAATTCCTGGTACCTGTATCTAATATACATTCTTACAATACAAGATATACAGCCAATGACAACTTTTACAGGCCAAACGTTAGAACCAACTATGGTAAATTCACTTTCAATTATTTTGCCTCAGAAATTTGGGAAGCCATACCTTTACCCCTAAAATCTTTATCTTTTTATTCGTTTAAAAAACAATGTAAAACATTACTGCTTGTACGGTACTGGGGATATATATAATTACTATGATTTTAATAAGCCATCAGTTAGCCATGGCTTTGATAATTGTTTCACCTTTGCATTGGATGCAAATGTAAGGGGAGCACGTCTATCAATCACAGTCCTAAGGGTATCTATTGTTTTAGTTGCTTTCTCATGTAAACTAAGTTCAGGTGCTAAGATTATGCTGTTCCAATCGATGGAATTAATATCATTCAAATAAGCCTCATTATTAATTTTTTTGTAGTCACGAAAATATAGTTTCTTCTTATTTCTTTTTACTTGTATATTAGACATACAAAAGATTGGTAAATGGTCAGAAATGTCGGCAATAATTATTTTGCTTGTCATGTTTATAAGAGATGCATTTGTATAGATATGATCAATTAATGTTGCGGTATGATTGGTAATCCTAGTTGAATTGGCTTCGTTATCAAAGGCAAAAGATTGTTGCTATACAGCATATCAAGGTATTCTTCTGTTTGGTTATGTTCGTTATAATGTAAGAAATTAATATTCATATCTCCTAAAATATAGATTTCATATGATTTCAACTCATTAGTTATTTTTTCCACTTCCTTCGTAAAGTCAGAAAAGCTTGCACTGGGGTGCCTATATATGCAGCCAATCAAAATATTAGGCTTATTATGACGATGAAAATTGCAAGAAAGTAATAATCTCGTACCCAGATCTCTCCACAAAAAAAATAGGGAGGGTCAACGAGTTACAACAATCCACTGATCATTTATATGGAGACCTTAAATAGTCGAAAATGTCCGGAAGCAGCTGGTAAACTAGAGACTTTCGGTATCCTGTGTCCAAGATAACAATAAAATATCTAGAGTTGATGACTGTTTCTTCAGTTGCATAGCCTCTTGCTGTTTCGCCTTCAGTCTGAATTCAGGTGCAAAATTCCCGGCCACCGGTTTGCAAGCTTAACTCTGGTACTTCAACTTCATGATTGTACAAATCAGTTGTACTCGAAGTCATGCCGAGATTACACAAGCAAACCGATCGCGCGAAGAGGAAGTATCACAAAGTTCTTGGTTTCGCTGTGACATGCGCACTACGTAATGCCGAGTACAGAATACTCGTACCCGACGCAACTGCGCATGCTCTAGAATCGGGTTTTACCGGATATCTCCTGCCCTGCCTCGTCTTTACGAGATTAAGAAAGTAGTCCAATTCGTAGTCCTTGAAAGGTAACAAAACCTTAGCCTCGCGTGGAGGCTGCAGTTGACCGTGCCAACGCATTCTCCCCGTTGAATTAACAATTATCCTTAAATGGCAAACACGCTTAGAATAATGATAAACGTTAATTCTACGACAAATCCTGACCCGAACCACAAGCCAAACCCTAACCATCGGACGAGTTCACAGGTAAACGACGGGTTCTCACTCACCTAGAGCTAGGGTTCAGGTAAACAAGAATAATAATAAGTAATTTTCGAGCACTCCTACTCGGGACTCGTAGCCCTTTGGGTGTACTGCAGTGTAGTGCATACGTCATCACTACTACACTAAGCCGGTCTACCGCCGTTCGGAATGTAACAAATCTTTATCTTTATCCTTGACTGGTTTTAAGAATGTCATTAGAATTAACGATTATCATTATTCCAAGCGTGTTTTCCATTTAAGGATAGCTGTTAATTCAACGGGGAGGATGTGTTGACCCTGCACTGAACCAAAAGGTACGTAGTTATCATGCTGACTCAACTCCAGCCTCGGCCTTGATGTCACCAAAGGCTTGGTTACCTTTTCAAATGGCGGTCAAGATCTACGAATTGGACTAGTGGCGGTTATTGTAAGATGTTTCTTTTATTTCTCGTTAACGCATGAAAAGTACATTAATATGGAAATCTCTCGATAAAATAATCCTTTCCCAAAGGATAATTTATATATACTGTAATTAGTTGCCACAGGACTCCATTTAAACCAGCTTTGCTGAATTGGAACCTCCTGTCTAAATATTTGGTTGTAAGCAAGCAAGCGGGCAAGTAAGCAAGCAAACCGAACCAAGCAACCAAGTACCAACCAAGCAACCAACGAACCAACCAGCCAATCAATCAACCGAGCAATCAACCAAACAAATAAATAAATAGATTTTGATCTGAGCTATACGAGTACAACAAACAGGCAGAGTAAAAAGCTAGCCGTCTATTTTTTTGCCAGCAATGTTGGCATAAGTAATAGACTCGATCATTGCTGGTGTGGTCCGTACCGTTTAGGGACTGGTCATTAAAGAGAGGGGGAGATGGTGAGAAACACTATGCACGCTCAAGTTTTGTTAAAGTGCAAGTATCATGTAAAAAAAAATGTTATTGTACTATTGTGTTTGTTTCTCACAAAAAAGGTATTAATCTTGCAAATTTTGTAACATTTCTGGCATTTAATCCCTAATTTTGGTTACTTTTCGTGGATCCTGTGACGTCATAAGATGAATCAACTCCCTCCCTAGAGAAAACTACTCGGCAATAAAATCCCGTAGGTTTTCATTGTGACATCACAAGATGAATCAATCCTGCAACTCGGGTAGCGTTATTATTTATTCCGACTGAGTTGAATTGCTGCTCCTGCCTCTCAAAGAAAACTAAGTTAGACAACTATATTGAAGTATATCAGAAATATAGAATTTGGAGAAAAAAGAGTTAATGTTGTTTTATGGCTTTACTTGCACTTTAACTATATTCACGTTTCCACCTTTTTGAGATTGCAGGATAGTTATAAAGTCATTGTGAGCTCTATATAGCCGTTTTCCTATCCTTCCTCCAAACATATCCAGCTTGGCAGCTAGTTGAAGGGGTGATGTATTCGTTTACCCATCCACCACTGAACTGATAAAAGTTCACTTTCACTCAGAAAAAAAACAGTGCATAGACTAACAGCAGATACGTTTTGTTTTTTTCAGTTTTAATCAGTTCCAGATAAATGCCAAAGTAGTACAAGTGTAAGTTCATGTGTTCTTGAAATGTTGGTGATTCAGTGTCCTTCAGTTGGTTCCATGTCACTGGTATTATCGTTGTGTCATATAATTATGTTTCCTCAGTGTTATTTATGTGCATAGTGATCTGAAGTCGAAACAAACAAACTTAGAGTTCTTTGATCAGTTCATATAGCCTTGATATTGATATAATTGCATCCTGATTCCAGTTAATAAGCTGCAGTAAGTTTGAAAACTTTTGTAGGTACTTCAGTCAGTTGGTCACCATATCCTGAAAATTTAAAAATGGTGTAACGTTAGAATGGTAGCAGATATTTCTGTGACTGTATTCCATACTACGACCTGTACAAGTAAAGATGAAATGACCCGATCAGGGGCTAGGTCTCAATATGGCCGCCGCAAATCAAGAGGGCTGGGTGGTCTATCTCTTCGTGCTCGTAAGATACATTCTTGACACTTTGACAGATTCGATAAAGTCACAACCTTAACACATTTTCATGACAGTTTGGAAACATGGAATGTGACCTATGACCTTTAGCTTGTACATTTGTTGTTTCAAATAATTCAGATCACGTGACAGCTCTCCAGAGGATTCAGTTTCCCAATCAGTAGAGAAATTGATACATTTCCTCTTGGGATACAGAAAAACAAGAAACATTACTCAAGGGAAAAGTCAGGTGACCTGAATTGGGACAACAAATGTACAAGCTAAATCGGTCTATTAGCAAACATTTCAACAATGTCTAATTGGGCGGCTAAGCTACATGGCAAACTTCCGTTTTTGTACGCTTTACATTGATCCTGAAGCCTTGTATTATACTTTCCTAATAGTTCAAAGGTCACAGATTCAGTCTCCATGGCAACCATCTTTACAAATAATGGTTGAAGGGTGGGTTTACATGATATATCGTGAAATCAAGGTTTTCGGGTAAAACCAAAAAGTAGACCACTCCCATACTTATTTAGGAGTGTGATAGTCCTTGTGTTACGCGACGATTTTACAATAATTAATAACAGTAAAACATCTACAGTTAGAAACTGGCATCTAGCATATTAGTTACATATTTATATGTTAATTAGCTGATAAATGGTCTCGAGAACTGGTTTCCTATGAAATTGAATAATCCTCATTATTGGAACCTTGAAACCAGGCGCATGCAACGGAATTGATACCTTCTAGTGGCGTAGTTAAAAAAGCGGATTTTGGAAAAAAATTGTGACTTCAGTAACAGACTGCAAGTAGTTGTACCTTTGTACGCCGAATAGCTTTATCATGTGCTAGCAAATGTTCAGGGTATGCATGTTGTGAAACATGTTGTATACCACGTGCACGTGACTAGTCGAACGTGTTTTGTAGAGTTATTCTATAGTTCATTTGATTGACAAATGTATTTTAGCCTTGACCATTTCCACGTACGTTACAAGCAGGCAGCAACTCGTGCCAATTTCTACCCAACACACACTTTTAATGACGGACATAGCCACCAAGCTTGAGTTTAACTACATGTATGGCATAAAATAGAATGTATATGTAGTTATGATATTGAATCATGTTTGCCGCGTAGCACTAGTAAGTGTAAAGAATGTGATATAAAGTGGTAAGCTGTAGTGCTAAGTGTGCACGCCCTACGAGGGAAAGAGAAAAAATCTCTGACCCAAGTGGGACTCGTAGGGCGTGCACACTTAGCACTACAGCTTACCACTTTATATTACATTCTTTACACTTACTAGTGCTACGCGGCAAACTGACATGATTCAATATCATAACTACATATACAAATATAATCGCCGCGACCCATAAAACGCACCAATACCCACGATTGCTCTCATCTGACTTGATAGCTCAGTTGGTAGAGCGCCAGACATGTAACCTGGAGGTCGTTGGGTTCAAGTCCCACTTGGGTCAGAGATTTTTTCTCTTTCCCTCGTAGGGCGTGCACACTTAGCACTACAGCTTACCACTTTATATTACATTCTTTATAAAATAGAATGGTTTGGCCTTATTTGGTAAACAATTGCAAATGTTAGGAAATCATGCAACCCTCAGAAAAGAACCAAAAGGCAAAACTATAAGAACACACGTGCTGTCTGGCTGGTCTGGAGCATACAAATAGAGGCCAGTTTAGGGTAAAAATGAGTCGAATCACTCAGCTGTGAAGTCGAACTGAGACGACAACCAGCCAAAGTGGAAAAACAAAGAACGTTGATATTGGTTGGAGATTCCTTTGGTACCTCTCGTAAAACTTGATCCTGGCCTTAATATACCTGCATGCCCTGGCCGGGTTCAATCGCTAACCCGGGGTTAATTATAAGCTGTACATATTACAATGACAGATGAGGTGGCGCAAGCGCCGTAAGCGCTTCACCTCTCACCTCTGTGACCGAGTTCGATTCCCGCCATATGTGAGTTGACTGTTTTGGTATCTCACCCTTTCTCCGGGAATTTTTCTCCGGATTCTCCGGTTTCCTCCACAAAAACCAACCGCATAAATATTTTTTTGAACCCAGAAGAAACTCCGTTTACAGTTAATTAGCCGGGTGTGTTTTCGATCTATTTTTAATTCATACGTACCGACTTCTTCATAAATGAATTCATCCCTCCATGTCCTCATACACGAACCCATCATCTTGCTGTTCCTCTCCGTACTCCCCCTGAGCCACGTTCATGTATTGGTTCCCGTACTCATCCTCGTAGACTACGTCATACACCTGAAGGTCCTCATCGTTTAGGATCACATCCCTGGACTGCTGGATACTTTCACGAAGAGATCCCTTCAAGATAATTACAAGGAGCAATCATGATAACTCCACCATACAGAAAAAGATGGCGGTCTGATTTTTCCCCACGATCCTTTGCGCGAGTAAATCTTTAATTCCGTTATAAAAGCGGCAGAGATATTTTAAATGTTAAAAACAAGCGAGTACAAGTTAGGGCTGTTGACAATATATCACTGAAGAGAACAGAGGATTTATATGTGTGTGTTTTACTGTGTTAGGTTCGCAAGGGATACGATTGTACAGCTGCAATCGGTTTTCGTACGGTGGATGAACCATTTTGCCAGAGAGGGGGTATACGGGTATGTGCCGACAGTATATATTAATAGCGGGAAACAAATTCTGAAATTCCACTTTTCGAAGTTGCGCGGGAGACTAAGTGTCGTTTCGTTATTGGTCCCATATTAAAGATACATTTAGGAATAACGAAGCTGCAGGAAATAGAATGCCTTTTTCTTCAGGAGGAGGCCTCACGATGTTTGTCTGTGTCCCAGTACTGAGAGCAAGGAAGTGATAGCATATCCTTATATATAGAAGGAGTTTTATTTTATGATGCCAGCAATGATAACATTAATTATTTTTAACAGAAGGTTTGATTTTAACCATCGTCACAAGTCAATTAGAGCAGTCTTTTTTTATTTCAATTCTATTATATTTCAGTACTATCATGCCTACTCGCTGGTGCTCCTTCTGATCCAATTTATCACTCTCCCCCCGCCCCTGCCGTTTTTATGCATATTGGTGATCGCTTTGAAGTAAATGCGATTTTATTTGAGAGAGGTAACAACTTCAGTGGCATTATAAGTTGATTGTAGTAACTCGATCCGAAGTGGAATTCTGTCCTGTCGTTTGGTCTTTCGAAATTCTCTCCTACTGGAGCTACCACCATACCTAAGGTCGACACAAGAGAAAGAGTAAGAATTGGAACTTAAAAGCGATTTGCCATACTCTAAACTCGAGAAACCTCGACGTTCTATACCGGTTTGAACTCAGTTCAAGCATGCGTATTCAAGCTAAACCCAATTTTTCTCCGCTTGGTGCTTTGGTGGTTCTTTTTCGGACGGAAAAATATGTACAAAATGACCGAAAGCCAAATATTTCCCGTTCGGCCAGACCCGAGTCAGTCAAAGTTTTTTTTATATCATATGCCCCACTTAGTTTGTTTCAATAATGGCAAAACAAAAAGCATAAAGTCGAGCAGAACGACTTTTTCCGGCCGGCTCACATCAAACACGTACGGTCCCCATCACATAGATCTTGTTAATAGCGGTTTTGCAACGGAAAGCGCGCCGTGGGCCGTACGGGTAATATGATCACAGACGGTACGGTCCGAGCAGACGTGATTAATCAGATGCGTGTTTATTACATACGGCTTCTCCGTTTTCTTTGAGACCGGAAGTGGGCTGAAGGTCCTTACGGGAAGTTATGGACCGCAAAATTGACTAATCATAGGTCGCGAAATTACTTAGCTACATACAGTGGAACCTCGATTTAACGAACCTCTATATAACGAAGTCCTCGGTATGACGAACGATATTCTTCAGCCCGGCAAAATTACAAGTAAAATGTATGTAACAGAACCTCGATATAACGAACCTCGATATAACGAAATCCTCGTTATAACGAACACAATCCGGCAGCCCAAACGTAAAATCTACCCCGATATAACGAATAAACGTCAACATGCGACAAAAGATGAATGCGGAACGGACCAACAGCGATGAATATCCTTTAATCCTATAACAAGAGAACAACCTCTCAGTCAACAACTCATTAGATGTGTATATACAGTACCGGCAGAGACTGGCACTATCGCGACATCTACAGATCCGCTTTATCCTCTTTGTCTCTTATTAGTTCTCATTAACTTCGTTACTTCGTTACAAAACACTTATTAACTATACCTCGATATAACGAACATTTTGGTTGTTTTTCCGAAAATTCGTTATAACGAGGTTTTCGATTTAACGAACCCTCGGTATAACAAACCCGAATTTCCCCAGTCCCTTGGCACTTCGTTAAATCGAGGTTCCACTGTAATAACATCGTGTACTACATAAAATTGTCAGGGTTTAGGTATGCTATATATTGGATGGTTTAACCTCTAGTTTTTCGCTGAGAATGATCAACTTCAAATTTTATACAATGTTCCCATAGCATCGATTTTTATCTTAATGAAACCAATTTAATTATTGAACAGTCGGTAGGTAAGGATTTTGAAGTACACCGTTCTTGATTAAATGCATTCATCCTTAGGGATTCATGATCTTTTTCAAGCAAAATCTAAAATCGGCAATTCAATAATTGCATCTCTTAATCTTATCCAAGGGGAAAAAACTCCTGAGATTTCCTTACCTGGCATTGAGGGGTCGAAGTAGCTTCATGAATACTTCGCCGTCTCTGTGAGGCTCTTTTGTCCTTGTTTCTATCAATCCCTTCCTCCATGATGACGGACTTCGCCAGCTGCAAGTCGTTGGCTAAGGAGCTCTTTCTTCTGTCCTCTGACGTCAGATGCTGTATGACTTTCCGTTTCTCCGAGGCGCGGCGGTTTTTATTTTTATCTGTCAGTGCTCCGGATTCAGTGTCTTCAGAGTTGAGTTTCTTTTTTCGACAGCATTTCCTTTTTATAAAAAAAAACAGCATAATAACCAATAATAAATAATACGTTAATGATAAATAACCAGTGATACTTCCACGAGTTGGCTCTTCGTCCATTAGTGGATCTATCAGCTAGTCCAACGGAATTTGCAGTTCGAGAACTCATATTTTTCACAAAGGTAGCACCGTCTACTCAATTATTTTAAGCCCCCGGATATTGTTGGTCCTGCCGGGGTTTGAACCCACCCACCCATTGTCTTGACCAATCCTGACCATCTGTACTTAAGACTTATTCGTGTCGTTGAATACAGGCTAATTTTAGTTTTTGATCACCAGCAGAATGTTCTGATGATACGCCCCTTTAAAAAGATGCAAGTTATTCCAGCTATTCCGAAATCAGAATACCTCGACATAATGTAGATATCGTCCTCTGAATTTTTTTATATTTATTTAAACAATATTTGGGCTTTACATTTGTCCCAAGAGCTCTAAGCTCATCGTGGGGGCTCACGTGAATTAATTTGTACAATTTTGACCACGTGAAGAAGTACAGAACAAACACAACGAAAAAAGAAAAATAAATAAATAAATAAAATAATACTGAAATGACAAGTTACATCTCTCAAATAAAACGAACAGATTGGCTTACGAAAGTCCTTACGGCATTGAAAATAACAGCATTATAGCTTCAAAGTTCAAAATTGACAAACCGTTCAGTAAAACGTCTACTCTTTTAGAAAAATTAAGTGATGAAACCTAACCCTAACCTCTGAGATTTAGAAAGTAGTCGTTACTTTTAGTACGTCCTGTATAGTGGGACTTATTCCAGCTACCTTATTCCAGCTATTTCGAAATCAGAACACCTCGACATACTGCAGATATCCGTCCTCTGAAATGTAGAGAGCAGTCGCTACTTTCAGTACGTCCGTTGCTAATATAAAACAACATTGTTTTTTTGGTGTATTCCTTTTTTCGGAATATGTCCCAAAATGCATCCCAAGTCACATTCGAATTCAGTCCATGCTACTCACCCGCATAAAACGCACAGGACAATCATACAAATGAGCAATCCACCTGCACCACACGCCATTACCGCTCGTCCAATTTTAGAACTCAGAAAATCATAAACCTCTGGAGAAGTTTTCTTAAGCCATTCCTGTACCACTCCCTTGTACTTAGTTACAATCTTTTTAATTTTCTTGATGCGTACCGCAGCACCTGAGCTTTTGGTCGGGTCAACGGGGTGTAGTGGAGCGCAGGGTTTGTTGTGGCAACTTTCACTCTGGACATTTTTCCCTTCGCAACCAATCGCCTCTCGTGGTGTGTTTAGTTTTTGGCACATTCTTTTGCGTGAGCGTGTACCCGACTTCCCACATGTGTCGATGGAGCATGCGCCCCATGGTTTCCATGACGACCACTCAACCACTGATTATAAAAATGGAAACGAAGTTGCATAAAGCCGTTCTGTTGTATTCAGTTTAGGCCTACTTTGGGATCTTAAAACCTGGTTTCACTAGCGATATAAGCACAAGCGATCGATACGCAGACGCAGTAATGCACTGATTATTAGCGGTACTTGTTCTTATCTCACTCGAGTAGAACAAGTACCGCTATTGATACATACGGCATGCACTGTGTCTGCGTAGCTCGCTAGTGAAAATCACACTTAACTCGCGGCGGCGAAATGTGACAATCTGTTGGTTGAAACACTTTAGAATACCGTAGATACTTAAATGCCGCAACTATGATGTATAAAACTGTTAATAATATTTATTACCTACGCTTTCCTGACTCTGTTCGAGTTGCATGCAGACAATAGAACACGCTCAAATCATCCTTACAAATTTCGGCATATTTCAGCTAACATACATAAATACGTGTAAGTTTTCTTTTTTTTCCACGGATTATTCCAATGGAGAATAATATTGCACTAAGCGCAGTCAAAGCGAGTTCAGTGGATGTTTTCCACAGAGAGGCGCTTCCAGCTGTAGTAGGTATGTAGTAGTCAGTTAATAGCGCACTGATAGTGTGTAATTAGATCATTGTTCCTGTTTATTGCTATTATTGGTTATGTGTCTGTACTTAGCCACATTATTTTGCTGTTAAATATATATTATCAAGAGCCCATAACCAGGAGCGTCCATCCCGCATACTAGGCCTATGTCACAGCGTTTTCACAGGTTATTTTAGAACGGTTTCCCGCTAACCTTGGGTTGCAAGCATTCCTAAGAGGCTGATAAAATCACAAAAGAGTAGCAACCATGTTGCATTGGTTGGTATAACAGAATTAACTAATTAGGTAGCTTTGTTCCGCCACTGGTGCAATCAACCAATTGGGGGAGGGGAAGGATAATCTAAAAATAGCCCAACTTGTGAAAACCCGCGCGCACGCCGTGACACCTATATAGGAGATATAGCCGCTCCTGGTTATCGGCTCCTGATGTTGATTGCACAACTTCTTTTTATCCCCGATACGGTTGCTTAGCTTTTCTATTGGGTGTGAAAAAATATTTTGTGATTATCAAAATCCAAACATTGTTTTGATCCGTCAGGTAATCAATGTTTGTCTGAGCGAGAGTTAATCCAGGATTGCGTTTATTTTTCTTCGTGATTGCTTGAAGTAAACCCAATCACTTCAGTTCAGTTCGTGTTTCGCCCATTGCGCTATTACTTGCTCGTGATTGGCCCATTGCGCTATTACTTGCTCGTGATTGGCCCATTGCGCTATTACTTGCTCGTGATTGGCCCATTGCGCTATTACTTGCTCGTGATTGGCCCATTGCGCTATTACTTGCTCCCGTGATTGGCTCTGCGATTACTTTGATATTGGTTTCACGAAAATCAATCGAAAACCGCCATAATTACCAAACATTTCTCACAGTCAATAGAAAAGGTAAGCAAACGGAAACGCAAACGCAAAACAAAAGCAATAATAATAATAATGGCCATATTTATATAGCGCCATATCACCGCAGTCTCATGGCGCTTTACATATTACTGACATATCCCGTCAGTGAATTTTTCGGACTGCTTACGGCGCTAATAGCTGCCACGCAGTTTACAATGTTGAGTGTGTGGTTAGTGCAATGGCCAGGCTGCTGTATCGGGTGACAATCCCCTGCTCTTGTTCGAGTAGTACAACAGGTTTTTTCACGTCCCCTTCAAATACTGATTGGAAGTAGAAGGAGACAAGACCAACGGCTTATATACGTCCCTGCCCAAGGACGCGGCAGGGATCCAAACCCCCGACCTCCCGCGCGCGCTCTAGACCGTGCTCTACCAACTGAACTAACCAATGAGAAAGCAATTAATTATTACTTTCGACGCTTAATCGGAAAGCGCCGTATCAAGGACACTGATTACGTTCATTCATCCATTTGGACCATCTCTCAGCCCCCATCATTATAGTTCACCACAACATTTTGGCGACAATTTTGTGATGAACAATAACGACAAATAGAGTGTTTCTATCTTGGAACAGGAGTATATTACAGAGGAGTGTTCTTCTTCCCACATTATATTGTCACACAACACTGTATACGGTAGAGTTATTTTTAGCATAGAGTTTTTTATCACCAACATTTTGGCGACAATTTTGTGATGAACAATAACGACAAATAGAGTGTTCCTATCTTGGAACAGGAGTATATTACAGAGGAGTGTTCTTCTTCCCACATTATATTGTCACACAACACTGTAGATGGTAGAGTTATTTTCCCACGAGAAGAAACAAAGGCCGTCACTTTTAACCAATCAGGATGCACTGAAAAATCGTAATTAACACTGTTCAAACTGCTAAAAAATACTTAAGCGCAAGAGAACAAAAGACAACGTAATCGCATACCAGAACTTCGCGGCTACAAACAAGTAGACACACCATCTACTGTGTTAGGGGCCAACGGCAAGGACACAGAAACACTCCTGTGTAATATACTCCTGCTTGGAACTATCGGCTGATAGTTTCCCTTGGAAAGTTGATGTTCTTAAAACTACAGCATACAAGCCCTCCAACTGCGTTCTCGTGCTTATATTTGTTTTAAGAACATCAAATTTCCGCGGGCAACTATCATACGATAGTTTCTCGACGGACACAATCTATTTGTATAATAGTACCAGTCTCCAGATTGGGTTTATTTAGGGCGTATTGTTGTGGGACTATTGTTACTATTCCCATTCCGGTATAGGAATTCCGAAAACGGAATGATCTTGACGGAGGTGACCTGGAAACCGCGCGCGCCAGAGGTTTTCCGCCAAAATTCCCAAAAGCTAGAACGCCATTTTGCATCATCCGAGTACACGCTATTCTGTAAGAACACGATTACCGTCCATTCCGGTTATTCTTATTCCGGAATAGTCCCAAAAGAACACGTCCTTAATGATTATACCTGAAACGACGTCCACTGATGTCACTGCGGTGTCTTCCGTACCCTGAACGCTGTGTGACGTAATGACCGCCTTGCACGTGTATTTTCCACTGTCACTAGCCTTAAAAGCACTTATCACCAGTCGCTTGCCACCTTGCAAGATTTTCAACCGTGAATCGTTTCCCACATTCACTATTTTGTCAGGCTCTGTGAATTTAGTTTTGGACCATGTGTACGTGACGTCAGAATGAGCTTGTGCCTCACACTTTAACTCCAGGTTCTTGCTACTGAGGACGTAGAGAAGACTCGGTGGACGAGTAGTAATAAGAGTCCGTACTAAAATCCAAACGAATTTGAAAATTAATATCACAAGCAGTGGGAACATGCTAGTTAGTTAAGGGTTTCATTTGGGAAAACAATTGTCGATTTAATTGCCGATTTACATGGTACAACTTTTGCTAACCCATTGTTCTTGTTATATTCGACAGTTGTAAGTAAGTTGTAGGGTTGATCATTTTACACGAATTAATTGATTTTGTGAGCGTGGTGTAAGGTAATTGCATGCGACAAAGTTCTACCGTGTAAATCGGCCATAACACTGGATGGATATATAGATTATGCCAAGAAATCCAGGCCAAAATCCAGTTTTATAGCTTGAGCTCCTTGGCTCCAGTGAGAGTGATTTGAAGAAATACGTACGGGGTAATCAACGTAACATTCTCCTGAATACCTTAATTTGGATTACAGGACCCCTTACAGGAAAGGAAACTAATAGCTTGTGAGGTGCCGTGCGCAAAGGACACTGGTTGGTATGGCCCCTGTATGTTGTACCAGTATCTGCAAATCCCTATAGCGAACTCGTTTCCATATTTTTAAATAATGGTCAACAGGGACGTAATCTTTATTTCTGTGTATGCAGCGCAGCATTTTATCTGGAAGTTGTTGTTCGTGGCGCGGTAAACGTCCAGTATGCTACCACCGAAGTGCATCTAAAGCCATGCAAAACTTATTATCTACCCTACGTAACACCATTCACCCCAGGACCCTGCAATGCTTTGCATGTGATCTATAACAGCTATTATTATATGGCTAAGTAATTCCCGAGCTATGATTGTTCAAAATGCGGGCCATAACTTCCTGTTCGTCCGGAACTTCCGGTTTCAAAGAAAATGAAGAAGCCATATAATAAACATCTTATTAACCTCGTTTATTCGGTCTGTACCATAAGTCTGTACCGTAAGTCTGTACCGTAAGTCTGTACCGTTTTCCACCTTTTTATGGCCCGCGTGTTTCGCGCTTGGGGTAAAACGGGGCAAAACTCTGTCCATAACCTACAGTATCTACAATGTACTCACATATAACGGTCACTTTGAATGAACATATAGTCTTCCTGTTACTTGGGTCAATGAAGACATACTTGACAAGATGTGATTCAGTCCCCGCTGGTGTTAGGGCAAACCAATGGCTACTTCCCTTGATTGCTGACGGCTCTATCTCCGTCACTACTCTTCCGCTGTTGTCTTCGGCCTGTGGAGGGTCCCATGTGACCTGCGCTCCACTCGTAACGTTTCCTGCTGTCGCGACTGTTATGTCATTGGGACATTTGTGACCTTCCTTTATGACAGGCCGCATAGTGTCTTATCGAAAAAAGAAATTAATTCATTGAAATAGTCAGGCAAGTTAAGGTTACACGAGGTAATACTACTTGCAACGCAACACCATTGCGAGACAAATTGCAGAAGAAATTGCACGTGTTACACAGGCCTCTTTGCAACTCGTCTCGCAAGGATAGATTGTGCGGTTGCAGGGCATTGAACCATCCGAGTCATATTTTTCGCAACACTACAGGATATAAAATTCTATCGCATTGCGAGTTGCAAACAAAGTTGCGAACGTCCGATACCCCACAGAAACTTGCACTGATTTTCTATCGTAAAGATTACATTGCAAGTTGCAAGAAAATTGCCTCGTGTTACATGACGGGGGTAAGACCACTTAAAGTGCCTATACGACTCACTGTTTTATCATTACTGATATCGATTCTACGTGATTAAGTTCCTGTAGTTGAATAGTAGAATATTTCTTAATTCAGTTGAGTGTTGCATCTGTGAGTAATAGAGGTTTATATTTGCAATATGCTAATGACGTGACGTAAAACGAGTGTTATTTACAATCATTTCTTTCTCCTTATGATAAAACTGTTTTCTGATGTTAGTAGAAAAAAACTGTTTGGTAAAATCACTGATATAATCTACCAACATGCGTATATTCTGTATATTAAATGATGCCTGGTCTTACATCACAGCATTAGCATATTGGAAATGCAAACCTCATAGAATGCAGCACTGGAGTCAAGAAATATTCAACTATTCACTTCATGAAGAATCGATATTAATGATATCGTACAGGCATGCACTTTAATGGGAGACATAATGGATAACTAGTTCCTGTAAAAAAATAGCATAGGTCTACTAGGGGAAGAGAAAAATGCTCTTCGTCTCTTTCGCCTATCTCGCTCTGAAGAAGGGCTAGCGCTCGAAACGTCAGCTGCTACTTCTTTTCCACTGACAGTGGTTAGCATACCTTAATAGACGTTTAGTTGATTATACCATTTTAAGAGGAGGCCTCACAAGTAACCAGATAAACACTTACCTTACCTTCTATGAAAAAGAATTATTCTTTAGAAAATTCGCGTTTCCGTTTAAACAATGAGGGACGAACACGGACAACGCCTAGCGTCCTTTAATTCGTGTCTGATCTCCGTAATTGTATTTTTAACGTAAATATTATAACTCTTGATTAGTATAATCTGTCCAACCTGCCTCGGGATATCGTCAAGATTCATCAAAATTGTTTCTCTCTTCACCTTCACAAACATATTGCATGCTGGTCCATCCTCCATCATCCAGGCACTTCCGGGTGTCTTTAAATCCTTTGCCATCAAACCCCATGTCACATATCACCCGACATGTACTTCCAGGTTTGAAGGAACTCTCCTTGTGGCAGGAACTGGGGTGGAATTTTGAGTTGAGTGGCGAGGCAATAGACGGACAAGTTTTACCTGAAAAACCATTAGAACGCGCTTTATGCCCAGTTTGACTCGAAAACGATTGACCTCCATTAAAAAAGTATCAATTTCGATAACAAAAACTATCACGTGCACCTTTTCATCGTTTACGTGTGGACAGAATTAAGACGAAAACGCATACCCTCTCCTCACGCCCCCCACCCCTGACTGGACCAATTATTATAATACTACAAAATATATACTACGCTATATTTCGGTTCGGCAGAACGAACCTACTTCAGGAATTATATGAGCTAGGTGTTTGTAACAGTAGTTCTTGCAGCCTTTTTGAAATTGTTCTACTGCGAAATACATAACATAATTATTACTCGTATAGGTGACGTTATATTCCAACCATAATACCTAACCCTAACACAAATCTCGACCTAGTACCTTAACGTACCCTAAACCAGGGTGCTAATCCCAGATTTAGCATTTTCCTGCTTGCCATTGCTACCGATAGGATAATCCCTTATTATTAAATACTGTTGCTTTTTTTCGTAAGTTTTCTCTTCATCTTTTTTACATTGTAAATATTGTAATATCAGACAAGAAGTGCTTTCTAGTCCTATCACTGCTCACCCTTCACGGTGACACGTGTTGCTGCGGTTGCCATGCCTTGTTTGTCCTTGGCAACGCACTGGTATACTCCGCTGTCCTCTTCGACTGCATTGTTTACTGTCAAACGTCTCGTCTTTACACTGATTCTGTAACTGTGATAGCAACAATAACAATAAAAATAAACAAGGTGCTCTCGTCACCGAAGTGTTTTTCAGCGAGGACCTGTATAACTTAGTAGCTATAAAAGTTACAAATGAAAATATTTTTGATCATCAGTTCAGATACCTGTAGCAAACACAAGATGTTGTTATTTACATTCGAATTTATATTACATATTTTACTTTTTTGAAGATCTTAAATCCATCCCTCAGTAACATCGAAAAGGCGAGAATTCTGCTGGCCTCGATCATAAATCACTATTCAATATGAACCAAAATACTGGCAACGCCCCTAGGATAATAGTTCTGCTTGTTATTCAATAAACCATGAAATATCGGGTTGTACGCGCAAAATAAAATATCACAAAAATATTACACGACTGTGACGTCACACGCCCATCAGTCGCGCGTAAAAACCCGGTAATTTATAGCTTGGTGAATTACGACATTCACCACTCGAATATAAAAACCGTGCTTCCGCTCGCCCATGGAATATCCTCTATTTGTTACATTCCAATGGTAGATCGAGACCTCCAGGAAAGGGCGGGGGTCCCAATGCAACTTTGCCTAAAATGAGGGGAGGTCCATCTCGACCCTAGCAAGTCTAATATTCTGGGTCCTTGGGGGCCCCGGGTCGCTCGGACCTCTTCCCTAGACCCCCCTCTACATTCTGCGCACGTTTTCCTTACCTCGTTGATAAAAGTTTTCCGTCTCTGAACCACTCGTACTGTAGTGTGTCCATCGCCGTGGAATACATCTGTTGAGCTCTACATTCCAGAGCAAATGTCTTTTTCAAATCGATCTCCATTTCTCTCTTTGGAACAGATGTAAGCTTGGGTGGACCTTTGTGAGGAAACGTTTTTATGCATTCAGGTTAACTGCGATCTTAAAAATCAGAAACAAACACACACACACATAAAACGAAAACTCGTCAAAACAGTGAAAAATTGCATGCAGAGATGTTAAATAATATATAAGTTTGAGTCGTATCAGTTTGTCCGAGTTTGGCTGCCGCACATCACGCGGGATGTATTGGCATAAATCAAAAGCGTCAGATATTGCAGAACTTGCGAAGTTGTGTATTTAAATTTATGTCGAGACATAGACCCTATGCATAAGTCCTGGTAACTAGCATGTTAACGAGGCCGGTAGGTCCTCTGGAATGTTGAAATTGAAGCGCCCGGGGAGATTGTGAAATGCACTGAACGAATGTTCAGTGAAACAATGCCGTTAATTTGCTATGCGCCTGGCTGGTTGTACTATTAAGAAAAATAAAGGATAAATGAGGACAGATTAGCAACATTTTTCAACTAAACAATCACGTTCAACATGTTTCACACCTCCTGCTAGTATTTCAACTTCAACATTCCAGAGGACCTACCGGCCTCTTTTTCGTGTTGTTACCGCGCGAGTTATGCATAGTGTGTCACCAGCGACCGATGACGAAAGAGAACAATCATTCTGGGTAGTCTTTACTTGAGTACTTTGGCACGAGAATATTGATAATGATCTCTATTAGTTACCAGACGACCAGCACTAATGAATGCTTCGATTTTCTCACCGCCTTCCCCTGATCGCCTCCTGGCTGCTTCGTAGTAATTTCTATGCCTTATAAGAACATGTATGGCGTGTTTGTTGGCCCACCTTCACTAAATACTAACAAGGTTAATGTTACGGAAACTCTACCGCCTAATAGCTCTCTTTTTAAACCCTTGATAACATTGTCACACGGCCTTTTCCAGTTCTTGTCGCACTCAAAATCAAACGTATCTTACATGGCGTGTACAGTGACGCGAGACCTTCGTCATAAAACTAAATGTTCCACAGAAAAGTCTAGAATAGAAAGGAAAAGCCTAGAAAGTTCGAGAAACAGTCGAACTAGGAAACTTACAAATAAGTAACTCTTTGAACTTAAAGGAGTTCATAATGTTCATAGTGTTCACATGAAATACTTCAATTAACACTCCCCCTCAACTTGACTTGCCCTTTTTGAAGGGTATGTTCAAGTTTACTCAGGGGTCAGCCTCTTCCAGTAAGCACAGCTTTGAGACTGGACGGATGTATTTTACTGATTTTATCGATACTTCAACCGATCTGACACGCCCGTCTTGACCAGGATAGGTGCGTACTATGTGACCCATTGGCCACATACCTCTGGTGGTATTTGGATTGACAAGAAGTACCAAGTCTCCTTCTTTCATGTTTCTTGCTTCATCATACCACTTGTTCCTTCTTGTGAGAGTTGGAATGTATTCTTTCAACCATCGATTCCAAAAGTTGTTAGCGAGTACTTGTGCTTGTCTGTACTTCTTCCTGGAATTTATATCCTGATCATGTACTACATCAAATGGACAGTTAAGGTTGGGTCTGTGTAACAGAATGTGATTTGGTGTCAAGATCATGAGGATCTGTGCTTGCAGGGACAATAGGCCTTGAGTTCAAGATCCCTTCAACTTCTGCCAGTGCTGTATTTAATGTATCGTAAACAACTCTTTGATCATGCAGGATTGCACGAAGAGCCCGTTTGCAGGATCTAACCAGTCTTTCTACGACTCCATTCATATGAGGGGAGTTCGGTGGATTGAACTTCCAATCCGTGCCATGCCGGGATAATTATTTCCCGATTCTCTCTTGGTGAAGTCGGCTCCACCCTTCTCTCAGTTCCCTTGCTGCACCTATGAAGTTCGTCCCTCTGTCTGACGTCATGGTTTTGGGGTATCCACGACGATTAGCAAATCGTGCAAAGCAGTTCAGAAATGCATCTGCTTCAAGTGATTCAGCAATTTCAAGATGTATGGCTCGGACATTTGCACAACAGAACAGTACACTCCATTTCTTTACTTCACTCCTTTGCTGCTTGACATATATTGGACCAAATAGGTCTACGACTGTGTGCGTGAAGGGAGGTAAAAATGGTGTCAAACGCCGCTCAGGTAGATTACCCATACGTGGTGGGCCTGGTTGAGCGCGCTGTTTCTTGCAGTAAAACACTCTCTTCCATATTTCTTGACCTCTGATCTACCATTAACAAGCCAATACTTCATTCTTATGGAGCTGAAGATGTATTCTGGGGGTCCATGCGCCAACATGCGATGATACTCTGCGATCAAGAGACGTCCAATGTTGGATCTACCATCGAGTATTACGGGATGTCGCGCATCGTGTGAGATAGGAGCTTCGTGAATCCGGCCTTCAACTCTGAGCAATCCATCTTTGTCAATATAGGGAATCAGCTGCTTCAACCTTGAATTTCTTGGTAAGGGCTTTCCCGTTCTAAGTGCCTTGAATTCCTCTTGGAATGACTTGGACTGAGCTTGCTGAATAAGCAGACATTCTGCTTGATGTAACTCACTGACTGTGAGTTTCAGATTATCCGATGAAGTATCTTTTTTCACTGTGTGCGTTGAGTCTGCTGTGGCGATCCTTGCCTTGAGGGAGTTGACAAACTTCATCACATAGGCTGCAACTCTCAATGCTTTATCAAAATTTGAATAGCGGCTGAGATCAAAGACACTGTTATCAGTTTGAATGTTGGTGGCCTTTATTTGTACCGTGGGGCGAAGCTCTTGTTCCTCTTCTGTTCTCTCCCCCTCGTTAGGCGATTTAGGCCAGCTGTCTTCTGCCTGAGAAAGGAAGTGAGGTCCTCGTTGCCAGGTACTCTGTTGCAACATCTCAGCAAGTGGGAGTCCACGTGTTCCTGCATCAGCCACATTGAGTGAAGTGGGTACATAGCGTGTGCTGATCTTGCGCTGATTGTTGGTTTTCAAAACTTCGATATCTTCCATTATGTCCACAATGCGGTGGGCCACATAATCCTTGAATCTGTTACTTGGCTGCCAAATCCAGTGCAGCACAACCATTGAATCGATCCAGAAAACGATCTTCTTGATGTCGTAGTCCAGCTCATCGACGAGAGTAAGAGCAAGTTTAGTAGCCATACACGCGGCATCAAGCTCTAGGCGTGGTATAGTCATCTTCTTTAAGGGAGCAACTCGGGATTTAGAAGCTGCTAACACATTGTTAACTCTTCCATCGTCGTATTTGAATCTCAAATAATCAACTGCACACTTGGCTTGCTGTGAGCTATCTGAGAATACGTGTAGCTCTACCTCGTCGTATCTATCATGACGCTGGCGGAAACATCGGGGAATGGCAACTTTCTCTATCTCCTCTGCTTCTTCCTCCCACTTCCTCCATTCTTTCAATTTGCTTTCTTCGATTTCTTCATCCCATGCAAGTTTTTCCAAGCAAATTGATTGATAGAACATTCGTCCTATAATGGAGAATGCGCTGAGCCATCCATGTGGATCCCATACTGATGCGATTTTACTTAGAATACCTCTGGGAGTCTTCGCACGTTCCTTTTGTTGAGGTGTAACGTGGAAGCAGTCCGTATTAGCGTCGTATGTTATGCCCAAAGCACGAGAATTTGGAAGTCCACTTTGACTGTTGAGGATTTTCACTGTAACTCTTTCCGACTCAGGAATGTTGTTGATCACAGCTTCACTGTTACTTAACCACTTTGTTAGCTTGAATCCTCCAAGTTTCATCAGCTCCATCAAATCGTTGTACAGAGCAATGGCTTCTTCTTCGGTTTCCACTGAGTTGATAGAGTCATCAACGTAGAGATTGCGCTTAACTGCTTCTGATGCTTGAGGGTATTTGCCCTGGTGCTCCTCTGCATTGACTTTGACGACAAAGTTTGCACAAGTAGGTGCAGAGCGCTCTCCAAAGGGTCTTCTCATGCACTGATAGACGTCTGGCTCTTTCTCTTGTGTATCTCTGTATAAGAATCGTAGGGCGGGCATATCGGATTGAGTAACTCGCATCTGCAGAAACATGTCTTTTATGTCGGAACATAGCGTCACAGGTTTCTGTCTAAACCGAAGTAGCACACCAAATAGAGAGGTCAGGAGATCTGGGCCAGTGTAGATGTGATCATTCAAGCTCTTTCCATTGTATTTTGCAGCAGCGTTATAGACTCTGCGAACTTTCTCTGGTTTCTTCGGGTGGCGTACAGGATGATGAGTTAGGTAGTTGACCTTCTGGCTGTTTGTAGATTCCACTTCCTCTTTAGTCAACTTTCTAACATAGCCCGACTTCACATCATTTTGAATTGACGTGTGTCGTATGGAAGCAGAGCCAACAATAAATCCTGAGGATAACCTGGATGTTCGTCAGCAGCTGAAACAGTGGATAGACATGGAAACTGTTCCCGTCCCTAAGAAGAAAGCTGACATTCGATCTAAAGAAGATCAGAAAGCCTACGAAATATTAAAGACCACAACCAGGAGAATACCAAACGAAAGCGCCTTTGAGTCTGGGGTTCTGTGGCAAGATGCTAATCCAGTCCTTTACAACAACAGAAAGGCAGCAGAGGCACAACTTCGAGCTCTAGAGTTTAGACTTCACATCATTTTGAATTGATGCTTGGTAAACTTCCTTTAACTGAGGATCTCTCTGAAGTCTAAACTCTAGAGCTCGGAGTTGTGCCTCTGCTGCCTTTCTGTTGTTGTAAAGGACTGGATTAGCATCTTGCCACAGAACCCCAGACTCAAAGGCGCTTTCGTTTGGTATTCTCCTGGTTGTGGTCTTTAATATTTCGTAGGCTTTCTGATCTTCTTTAGATCGAATGTCAGCTTTCTTCTTAGGGACGGGAACAGTTTCCATGTCTATCCACTGTTTCAGCTGCTGACGAACATCCAGGTTATCCTCAGGATTTATTGTTGGCTCTGCTTCCATACGACACACGTGAATCGATTCTTCCTCTTCTCCCGGCAAATGAGAAAATGCCAGCCAACCCAGTTTTGTCCTTACGGCTATGGGTGTTCCAATGGGTCCTTCCCTCTTCTCAAGCGGGACTTGTAAATGGTAAGCATCGACACCGATGATTAACCTTATACTTGATGTGTCAATATGGGGAAGATTCAGATCCTTTAGATGGTCGAAACGCCTCTTCTCTTCCGGCCAATCAACGCTGTAATCAGGATTGTTGATCTTAGGCACTGTGAATACTTTGCTGATCTTGTGCTTGGTTCTTCTCCTCCCAGCACTTGAAACTTCGAGATCTTTTATGACAAACGAGTCAACCACTTCATTGACATTCGTGCCACCCAGAATTAGCTGACTAGTAGGTCCCGTGAATCCCAGCTCCTCTGCCATGTCTTGTTGAAGGAGAGTGGCGTTCGATCCTCCATCCAACAGAGCCTGTGTGGAAACTTCACCGTTTGGACCATAAAGGATTACAGGAACGATCTGGTGCACGATTCGACCTGCTTTGTTTGTGATCAACTTTCCTGCAAACACTTCTGGTGATGACTGATCTGTTACAGACGCTGTGTTGGTCTTGGTATCAACTACCGGCGGGGGTGGAGCAGTTGTTGGAGTAGCCTCTTGCTTTGGCTGCCTTATTGAGCGCTTCAACACCACGCTATGAAGAAGAGGATGATGCCATTGTTTACATCCGTCAATCTTGCACCTGGTTTCTTTCTTGCAGTCCCTTTTAAAATGCTTGCCAAAACAACCGAAGCACAACCTTCTTTCTCTGACCAGCTTTGCTTTGTCCTCTGTTTTTAGGTTCTTGAACATCCTACACTCACTGACTGAGTGCTCTGAAGCCTCGTGAAAGGGACAAGCTTCCCGTTGCATTTTATTGGCAGTGGTGCCAAAAGAAGATCTCTTTGCTGGCGGCGTCTTTGACGGTAGGTGTGTCTTGCTTTGAGTCAATTCAAGAAAGGCGCGTTCCCACATGCGTGCTTGTGTTTCAATCCATTTCCTGAATGATTCAAGGTTTATTTTGTCTGGGTTCGAGTTCTCATAACGGAACCATCCGATTTTCAGCGAGGGTGGAAGCTTAGATAGTGCTTCTCTTACATAACAGCTGGATTTAAGTTCGTGTTTTAGATCCAGTGACTGAAAGGTACTTACAAGCCTTCCAACTGTGTCTGAGAGAGACCGGAGCTGGTCCACGTTTCTGTCTGCGACCTGTGGGTGTACCTTCAAAGCGACATCATTAGCTTGTACTATAGCTGTTGGGTCTCCGAATCGTTCTCTCAGAATTTCCCACGCTTTAATGTAGTTTCCACTACCAGGAAGGACACCTTGTAGTGCAGACTCCGCCTTCCCTGTAGTATTATTTAACAGTATGTCTAGCAGCTCGTCCTCTGTATATAAATCTGCGTTTTCTAATTTTACGAAGGCGGCTCTGAAGGCTGGGTAGGTATTTATATCTCCGCCAAAGGACTTTATATCAGGCTGTTGCGTTTTAAGTATAGCTTTTGCCAGCTGCACCACGGGATCGGCTGATTGCCGGACTTCACGTTGTGCTGACGATGAACTTGGTTCTTGGTTGTTGGCATGAACAGACTGGCGAAGAAACCGGTCGATCCTGTCATTTTGGCTCTCTACAGGAACTTGTATAGAAAGCTGTCGGTCAACCTCAAGCTCTTCATTCACACCGTCTTGCTCAGCTTCGAGTTGAGCTTGAGCTATTTGGTGTTGTGCACGTGCCTCTTGCAGATCTAGGTCCATCTGAGATTTCATCTGTAACTCTCTTCTTTTTTGGTCAAGTAGAAGCTGCTCTTTCTCAAGTTTTCTTCTCTCTTCTTCGCTCTGCAACTGGATTTCTCTCCTTTTTTCGGCTAAATCTAGATCTACTTTAGCCTTCTTTGCAGCCTTTCTTGCTTCTATTAGTCCTCTTTGTGAGGGTGATTTGCTTGCTATGGAGCATATCTGGGATTGTGAGGCGGCGTATTGCGACTGCATTTCAGAAGGCGTTTCGCCTTTGCGGTTATTCAAAAGCTCTAAGGTTTTATCCATTACACTACTAACTTCTTCAGCAACTTTCTCTATCCACTTCTTCTCAATCACCGCGTCCCGTTCGTTTACAACACTAATTAGTTCTTTATTTACCTTTATAATATAGATACGATAGTACGCGCGCTCTGATTGGCTATGAAGCCATGTTTTATCAGAATATATAACATGGTTAGCCGTGTTATATAGTTTTCAACTGGCGGTTTCCTTTCATCGCGCGCGTAAATCTATATTATAAAACAGATAAAGAAGCCTTAAATCCATGTTTTATACTATCATAAAACACTCTGGTCATTTGAGAACACTCTAGAAATGTTGAAAGCACGCGCCTTCGGCTTGTGCTTTAACATTTCTCTCATGTTCTCAAATGCCCATCGTGTTTTATGATAGTATAAAACATGGCTAAGGCTTCTTTATTTGTTAACTAACAGTTTATTGGATAGTTCCTTTACTTGGGAATTAATAAACTTTATTAACCTACGGCTGCCCCTACTTTGTAACAACTCCTCTAGCTGAGTTATTAGCAACCTCAACTCTTCGCAGCGTTTTCTGCGAAACCAACGAAGCTCGCGCTGCGTGGGCTGCGCTGGGATTTCTTCACTTTCTGGCACTGGATTACTTGCCGTTAGACTCATTTATATATTCTGTTGGCTTGGGTGCTTGCACTAGTGCGGGGACCCTGGTATTTTTAATATTTCGCGGGAATATATTGTGCGCGGAGACTCGGTGCGAGTTTGATCCCAGTCCCTCTCGGACGGACCGGCAACTGGGAAAACAAGATGTCGACCGCGACAAAACTACAACTTCGCGAGAGATCTTCTGAGCTTTAATTTCGATAGGTTTGCTCACCTCTACGAAGAAAGAAACTCCTTGTCTGGATAGGCAGTGGACTTTGACTTTTTTGGATGGTTTCCTTGTCTAAAACTCGGAAGTTTTGACTCGTCTTTCAACCAGCTTGTGGAGCAGAAACTATACCTGGGAAACTATCACAACTTGTGGATTTGTCGTCTTGCAAACTACTCCTGTACTTGCAATCCGTCTTGCAATCCGGCTCGAAGGACCAAAAGGTTTGTTACGGAAACTCTACCGCCTAATAGCTCTCTTTTTAAACCCTTGATAACATTGTCACACGGCCTTTTCCAGTTCTTGTCGCACTCAAAATCAAACGTATCTTACATGGCGTGTACAGTGACGCGAGACCTTCGTCATAAAACTAAATGTTCCACAGAAAAGTCTAGAATAGAAAGGAAAAGCCTAGAAAGTTCGAGAAACAGTCGAACTAGGAAACTTACAAATAAGTAACTCTTTGAACTTAAAGGAGTTCATAATGTTCATAGTGTTCACATGAAATACTTCAATTAACAGTTAATATACAACTACAATAAATAAATGTATAGGTTTATTTCTTATTAAACGGTCATTTTATTCCAACTGATCATGAGTTGTTTCTTTAGTCTCCAGTGAACCGAGCTTGACCGCCGCGCATCATACTTGAGTAGCTCAAGATCCCAGAGGAATGTATCGGCATAAATGCGTTTTTGAAATATAAATAGCTAAAGTCAAACTAAGGAATTATCTAGATGTGCTATATAAACCATAACCTACTCGAGGGGTTGAAAAATATACACAATAACCTAATAATAACAATAGCGATAACAATAACAATAACAACAACAACAACAGCAACAGCAACAATAATATAATAATAACAATAATAATAATGGTGGCAGTTACCTAAATATACTTGTGACGTTGAAATGTGCGCTATAATATTGCCTTGATGATATTATATGTGTCGAGAAGCGAACAGTTCCTTCGCAGGCATCTCTAAGTATCAGAAACCGCGAATAAAAAAATGAAAGTGGGTTACCTGTTATTCGAGGGGACTTGGGAGGGAAGATGAGAAAAAATAAATATTCTCTCTTTTCCTCCTCCCCTTATAATACCGCTTATAATACCCCACAAATAACGTTTAGAAATGAGCTGATAAGGAATGAGTTAAGATTAGACTTTAGATGTGGAATTTTCAAGATACGGTACATGCATGTTGCCATTTACTGGTCTGTAAGCTTAACAATAAATCGATAAGTTTAGACAAAAATAAATTTCAAGTAACAGCACTAAACGTTTTGATATGCACTCTACTTGCATTGTTTTCCAATAGATAGATTCGCTCGCTCGTAAATTCACTATCAATGGAGGGAAAAGGAGGGACTGTTTATTCGAACTGCATTCTCGGGCTTATATTTGTTTTAAGAACATCAAATTTCCGCGGGCAACTATCAGTCGATAATTCCTCGACGGACACAGTCTATTTGTATAATAGTTCCTTGATGGACACACTATTTGTATAATAGTTCCTTGATGGACACACTATTTGTATAATAGTTCCAAGTGGCGAACCAATGAGAGCGCGTGAAAATGTTGTGTTAAATTATAATGGTAATAGTTGCCAGCGGAAATTTGATGAACTTAGAACTAGCTAGTATTTGTTTTAAGAATATCAAATTTCCGCGGGCAACTATCACCGCTAGTCTCTCGTCGGACAGACACACTATTGCTATAATAGTTGCCTGCGGAAATTTGATGTTTTTAAAACAAACATTAGCCCGAAAACGTAGTTCGAGGGCATATATGCTTGTTTTAAGAACATCAAATTTCCGCGGGCAACTAGCAGTTGATAGTGCTTCGACAGACACTTTCGCCCAGAGAATATATACTGGTGAACTATATGCATCTATATAAATCGACAGCTAAGTTGGGAAGAACAGTAGCTTGTTCACGTTATGCTAAAACTATCAGACTTCTAGCTCTTGTTTTCTGTCAACTACAATGGTTGACTCGGAGCTTCGTCCCTTGCAGTCAAATTGTTAATTAGTTTCCGATGTGTCTTACTGATTATAATAGTTTCCGATACAAATGATTTTTTAAAACTTTGCGATCAAAACTGTGTTTAAATAGGGATTAAGAATCTTCTATTCTTAAAACAAATCAACTGGGGAAGTCCTAGCTGGAGGCCTTTCCATGACTTTTTCAAATTCATTAATGATGACTTTTCAATCTGACATTGTTGCAGGCCACCAGTCGAATATTGGTCATAAGCAGTTTTGATCAACTTCTGAGAAATGTAATGATTCGTTGACTAGCCAAACATACTAACAACATTTTTGACATTAACAATAATACTTATTCATTTTCCTAAGAGTGAACGTGGTTCTAATGTTATCGACAATTTTTCGATTCTGGATATTCAGCGAACATCAGTTTCCCCATCCGATTCTGAGTTCACTGAATTCCAAGTCTCAGTAGTCTTCGGCACGCACGTCGCATGTCCGGTAACCTTACCATGTACAACACGGGATTAATAAAAGAGTTCAGTTCGGTAATTGTAATAGATACAGTAAATGCAAAGATATGACTTTCCGATCCCTCAAATCCAAAGAATTGCACCAAAACAGAACAACAGAGTACAGGAGTATAACACAGAAGAAGAAAACCAACTATCAATAACATAGTGTTGAAGGTCTTTCTGTATTTCTGGACATCAAGGCTGTTTGTGTTATTATTGTCATGAATGTTTTCTGCATGAATTTGAGTACTGCTGTGTTGTCGTAGCATCTTATACGCCTTGTAATAACACACTAATATGATTGCCAAACAGATCACCAAGGAAACTACAGAGAATGCAGCATAGAGATTGGGTTTGGGATGTAGAGAAAAAACAATAGCACCAATCGATAAACTACTCCAGAAAATAATAATGGCAACACAGACTCGTCGTGTAGTTACTGTCGTGCGATACGATAATCGTAGACGAATGGCTAGGAACCTATCAACGCTTATAGCAGTGTTTGTAAGGACTGAGATCCCTCCAAGGCAAACTAGTATTAAAGCCACTGGCATAAACATTCTGCATACAATTCCAAAATGATCATACGCCAACAAGAGGTTCGAAGCACCAATTAAGGGCTGTGGGACGAGCCCAACTAGAAGATCAGACAGAGCTAAGCTTGTTAGCAAACAGTTAGAAGGCGTCTGTAATCGCGGTGTTTTTAGGACCGCCAGGATGATCAGAGCGTTGGAAAAAATAATAGGAAATACAAAGGCAACATTGACAACTCCAGTTGCGAGGTCTCCAATATACACTCCATCAAAGGTCTTGTTTAGGTCTCGATTGAGGCTTTTGGTTTTCAGGTATGAATAACACAAACCCAAGTTAGAAATCCTCAAATTTGTCTGGCCTCGTTGCGACATATCGAAAGAACTGATCAATATCTATATATCTATATATGTATACTCCGCAACACCTTGTGGGTAACACGCAGAGATAAAATTAAAATTTAAATAAACAATGTTCATACCCTATTAACAATTAGGAATTATTGAAAAAATGTTTATGCGATAGAAGGATAAACAAGAGACATTTAAAAACAGAAATTTGAAATACTAAAACAAATGTTTACACTAATGAGATAAAATCAGGTATTCACAGCTTCAAGGATTCTCTTTTTTGAAGGATTTTCAGTTCGTTTTTTCTATGGTATCTGCTGGTAACAGGTTCCTTTGAAGAGGTAACAAACAAGATCTTAATCGATGCCCGGGATTGATGTTCGTCAGTTCTTTTAGTGGTAATAACTAGTGTCTCTTATAATTACCAGCTGCAGTCCGACCTATTTTCTTTCCAATTTAATAGTATTCTACTTTAATTTTGCTTCGCTCCCTGAGAGGGCTCGAAAAGAACGAAAAACCTAATTTCAAAGCAATTCGCAGATTGGTCATTTGTAACTCCAGCTGTGTTTCCCTTTTGTAGCTAGCTGTTGTTAGCGATTCGCAACCAGTTCGAGTACTTTTGAAAGCGGTCTTCTGATCTACATCTATTTACACTGATGACTATTGAACTTCTCATATAACAGCTGCCACGGAGGCATATGATCATGATTCATTTGACAAATAAAAGATGGTTATCCTTGTTATATTTAACAAATAAAGAAGCCTTAGACATGTTTTATACTATCATAAAACACGATGGGCATTTGAGAACATGAGAGAAATGTTAAAGCACAAGCCGAAGGCGCGTGCTTTCAACATTTCTAGAGTGTTCTCAAATGACCAGAGTGTTCTATGATAGTATAAAACATGGATTTAAGGCTTCTTTATCTGTTTTATAATATAGATTTACGCGCGCGATGAAAGGAAACCGCCAGTTGAAAACTATATAACACGGCTAACCATGTTATATACTCTGATAAAACATGGCTTCTTAGCCAATCAGAGCGCGCGTACTATCGTATCTATATTATAAAACAACATAATGCACGCTCGAGGTCTTGAAAAACTGCGGATGCGCGAGCGGAACGCGAGTGCATTTAGCAGCTTTTCAAGACCTCGAAAGTGCATTATTTTGTTATATAACAAGGAGAACCATCTTTTATTTGTTTTATAATATAAACTTCAATGGCTGAGGTCACACGAGAAGTTTAAGCAAGATTTAGCAACCTAAATCACGATTTAAAAAAGTGTAAAAACTAATTAAGAATGAAAAGTCCGAAGACTATACAGCAAAGCTGATATACAACGTAAAATTCTAAAACAAAGCACTACGGTTAGCTAGGCCTGACACGAAAAGTGCTCGAACTAGATTGCAGCCATTGACAGCTGTTTCGTTCTTATTAGAACTCGTCAGTATGGCATAGCAAACAGTACGCGGGCTTTGGTAACAGTACGTGGGCTTTGGTGCTATGCCATACTGACGAGTTCTAATAAGAACGAAACAGCTGTCTATGGCTGCAATCTAGTTCGAGCACTTTTCGTGTCAGGCCTAGCTAACCGTAGTGCTTTGTTTTAGAATTTTACGTTGTATATCAGCTTTGCTGTATAGTCTTCGGACTTTTCATTCTTAATCGTTTATATTTTGGCTGCATAGGTCCTTACTTCGGATCCAACGTATTTTTGCAGGATTTTTGTTCACGGTATTTGCTTATGTATTTTCTATTGTGGATTTTTGTACCGTAGGTCTTTTATAGATCCGATTATTCCTGCTATTTGTCATCATTTTTATAAAAGCTGGTCTGGCCAGCGTCACTATATTTCTTGCAAAGCACTGACACGTTTAGTTCAGATTTGCAGATTTGCATAGGTCCTTACTTCGGATCCAACGTATTTTTGCAGGATTTTTGTTCACGGTATTTGCTTATGTATTTTCTAAAAACTAATCACGATTTACGAAACTCGAGAGGTATGTTTGTTTTGGAATGTTAATTAAAACGAAAAGTACATGCTTGTCTGCAGTGCTTCCCGATGTCGGTCTTGGCCAACGTTATTGTTGCAGTATTTGTTATATTTCTGCTCAGACGATTCATAAGTAAATCCCAAGGGCTATAACTTAAGTTTGCAATTCATTAAAATTTGTTCTGAAATATGTCCAAATAATATTCAAGTACTTATTACCTCCAGTTAGCCTTGAAACCCGGAGGGATTTGGAAGTGAATAAACTTGAAAGTTTATAAATGGCTGAGGTCACACGACAGAGTTAAATCGTGATTAAGCCGTGCTAAATCATGATTAAGTCTAATCTGTGTGTGACCCTAAAAATACCCATTTCTAGACTACGCCAGACGCCGATGTAATTGAGACTAAAAGCGGCACAGTTCAAAGAAAATCTCAATAGGCAAACCAATCATATGCGAGTTCGTGACAGGGGTGTCTATAGCTAGTCTGGCAATATTACAACCGAGTCTTAGGGGCCGACCATTTGACTTTTGAGGGGGGGATGGGTGTTCTTGTCTGTGCTCGATTTTTTTTTCTTTAGCAGTGTTGTTGCACGAATTTTTTTGCGAAAAAAGCGGAGCCAGAACAAAGCTTTTCCAATTGCAGGATATTTTTTTTCAACACCGTTTGGCTTGCAGGATATTTTTTTTCAAAAACACCCCCCCCCCCCCTCAAAAGTTAAATGGTCGGCCCCTTATCTCCTGCCATTATAGCCAGTTTTATATCATAGCCGAGCGTACGCCATATAATAATATAATAATAATAAGGCTAACTGGAGGTAATAACTACTTCAATATTGTTTGGACATATTTCAGAACAAATTTTAATGAATTGCAAACTTAAGTTATAGCCCTTGGGAATTACTTATGAATCGTCTGAGCAGAAATATAGCAAATACTGCAACAATAACGTTACGTTGGCCAAGACCGGCATCGGGAAGCACTGCAGACAAGCTGACTGCCTTGTCTGTATAATGACAGCTGCATGTACTTTCCGTTTTAATTAACATTCCAAGACAAACATACCTCTCGAGTTTCGTAAATCATGATTAGTTTTTACGCTTTTTTAAATCGTGATTTAGGTCGCTAAATCTTGCTTAACCTTCTCGTGTGACCTCAGCCAATGGCAGGAGATAAGACTGGTTGTAATATTGCTAGACTAGCTGTTGACATCCCCTGTCATGAACTCGCATATGATTGGTTCGCATATTGAGATTTAGATAAAGCCGCTTCTAAATCCTACTATTTGAGACGATTTAGGGACGGACCATTTGAAAATTGATGGGAGGGGTACCGCAAATCCCCCAAAAAAAATCGAGCAAGGGTGAAACTTTGTTCATTAGCTGAAACAGGTTCAGCCAATGTTTAGTCTCCAGAACATAGGAAACCAGTGTTTTAGAGAGCAGTAAAATCTCAAAAATTTTGGCTCGGGCCTTTGCCCCTCGCAATATTTAAAGACATTCTGCTTTTTTCTTCCATACACAGGACGGTATATTATTAGCCTGTACACAGCCCTCCGGTAATTCCTTCAAAGGAAGGAAAAGGAGGTCTGTACTACGGATGAGTTAATCGTGTTCTAGGTCACGTGGATAGTTACAGGAATGTTGTAACCAGTCGCTGATTGGCTGGTGCCTCATAGCGGGTGCTGATTGGCTTAGCGGTTATGTTGACTAATAGTTCTGTCTCCGTGGGAAAATCCGAGCTCGATTCACTGTGATTTGGAATTGTATTTAAGACGAATTGCTATGTCATTTTGTGTCCTGTGCTCGGTTAATATCGAGAAAAAATGATAAGAATATCGTTCATGGAACTCAGTGCTGCATTTCAAGTCTGGGAAGAAATTATCGGCCTCAACATAAATGCAGAAAGTGCCTAGGAAGTTTGAAAGAATTTGCAGGGAACAAACAAAATTCTTCTTCAGATATCGTCTAGTTCTTCAAAACGAAAAAAAGTCCAAGTTCAAGAGCTCTTTTTACAAAGCGAATGGCTGTGGGAGATGATCAACCAGAAGCAATATCAATAGCCTCGGCGGTCAGGCGAGTTGCTACGAGCGCGACTTCTCAAACCTCGAGTTCACGTGGTTCTCAAACTCTCGAATTCATCCAATCTTCCACTTCCTCTAGGAAAGAAAGATTTCTAAATCCCTTCCTTTGAAGGGATTACGGAGGCCTGTCTATAGGCTATCGAAGAAGGGAATTTATTATATTTCCCCCGCTTCCCAGCGCGTCCTCCCTCTGTCTCTTGCATTGCCGTTAACAGTGTACCGTCTAGTGTTTCTCGGCCAATGGAAATCGAGATGTAATTTATGCAAACTTATGCCGGAACACGATTAACGACAGTATAGCACAGACGTCCCTTCCCGAGTTTTGAGGGGAGACTGACGGCTGAACACAGGCTAGTATATTATCTAAGCTCATAATCAAAGGCACATTCCCATAGGACAAATAATCACCGACTCGAAAACGAGGCTATCCTCGAGGATGCAACGTGCATTCTAGTTCGAAACGGACAATTGTCTCCAACGCATACTGAGAGGAATGAATGAGGAACACAGCAATGCTGAGAGGAACACAGCAATTGCTGGCTTTCACTCAATCCCCAGAGATTCCAATGACAAAGGGCATGGTGGCCATGTTGGTGTACCTAACAAAAGAAGCTAACGAAGAATCTATTGTTAAAGGTACACCAACATGGCGGCTATGACGTCGTGTGAAAGCCAGCAATACTCCATCCGCGACGCCATTTTGCTTTTCAGCGAAGCAACGATGCGGGGATAGCCTCGTTTTCGAGTAGCTAATTATATGTGCATAAATATTAAGAAGAGTCAATGTTGAGCACTTTCTCATTTAATATTTTTTTTATTTGAGACTACGGAACCTGATACACGACTTTCATAATGGCCGCCTCCTAATTTGCATAATTTGGAAGATAAATCTGTAGAGGGAAACCAATGCTACCACATGAAAGATCACATTAAAACTAGTAATAGTTTTGAGTTTTAGAGCAATGTGGAGAATTGCTGTTGAGCTACGAGCATTTCTAATGCAGAAAAACATGAAAGCGAGGCTAGAAAGGCGTCCGTTGTTTTTCTCATACAAATCTCTCTAATTTCAACTGGCTGTAACTTCATTGCTTTTTAAGCTACAGCACTCAACTTTCACAAGTTCACCAATGTCGACATGCTCTTTCACATGGCAATGTTCATATTTTCTATAAATGTGGATAAACAACTGAAACGGAAGATCACATATGCAAATTAGGAGGCGGCCATTATGAAAGTCGTGTATATATCCATCTAGGAAGGAGTGTGAGGTAGAGATTTCAAGAAGAATACATGTATATCAGGCATGTTTTCACAAAAGGAGCCTTAGAACCTGAGACCCCCTTTTGTGAAAACATGCCTGATATTGTGTGCCTTTAGCTTTAAAAGCCAATAACTCGTATTTTTGCCGTTTTCTTGAAAGGGCAAATGACAGTTTAAAACTTTTCTGGCATTTCTATCCCATAATTGATCTCAAGGTATTTTATGTGGGGGTGAGGGGTGGGGATGACTAGTTAAAAAAAAATCGCGAAAAACCAACTGATGAAAACGTTGAAAAGTGAATTACCGGCTTTTAAAGCCAACAGGTACACATTATTTTACTTGTGTAACTTAAATTTCAAAGTAGCGCCATTTCTCGAGTTTTTAATGGATTTCGATGCACTACACGGCAGTACAACATTCTCTTCCTGTAGATTAAGTTTAATCTATGGAATTTTGCCGTATTTTGAGTAGAAATTATACCAGAAAATGGCGTTTTTTTAATCTAATCCTAACCTCTAGCTCTCAAATAAAGAAATTATGGGATAATCTCACACAAGTAAATTATGGGATAGAAAGACAAGAAAAGTCTTAAACTGTCATTTGACCTTTCAAGAAAAAGACAAAAAACGAGTTTAATACTGGCTTTTAAAGCTAAAGGCACACAAGATCAGGCATGTTTTCACAAAAGGGGGTCTTAGGTTCTAAGGCTCCTTTTGTGAAAACATGCCTGATATATATGTTTTCTACTAAACAAAGGTAATTAATGTACATGGAAAACACCATAAATCTAGAAACATTAAAATTGTGTAAAATGTTCTTGATGTAAAACCAAAATACTGAATGCCTTAAAAAAATATCGTGCAAGGTCCGACGCCATAAAAAAAAATTATTGCAGCAGTAGGTGTCCTAAAAAAATTTTCGAGCAAAAAATAATCCCCCCCCCCCATCAATTTTCAAATGGTCCGTCCCTTAGATGGAGAGTTATTTCTTTGAACTGTGCCGCTTTTGGTCTCAATTACATCGGCGTCTGGCGTAGTCTAGAAATGGGTATTTTTAGGGTCACACACAGATTAGACTTAATCATGATTTAGCACGGCTTAATCACGATTTAACTCTGTCGTGTGACCTCAGCCAATGTAGACGAAGGAAATTAAGCTATCTTTAGAACCCGCGTAAACATCTAAAAGCAAACTGACGACAGCGAAAACCCCATTTTAATGTACTTGACTTTTCGTCGCTGATTGGTTCAATTGTGACAGCTTGACATTGACGATCTAAAAGCTCGTTTCTTATTGGATGAAGTAATCTGCTAAGAATAGAACGTGTCAATCGATAAAAGTGAAAGACAGAAATTGCAAGAGCCGGCAAATGAAATGGGTTGTAAGTTGTCATCTGGTCAAAACTGTTGCAGGAAACAAAGTGCTTTCGTTTTACAATTTCTGGTCAGCACAGGAGAGGTTTATCTGCACATTGTGATAGTGCAAGGCGTTGAAAATGCCTGATGGAAGAGCATTCACAGAGAATAGCGGCAGTAGAGTTGGACACGTAAGTTGAGGATTGCCGACTATTTTCTACAACAACTGCATAGTTGACACTGATTACTGATTCTGTGGTCTGAAGAGGGATATTTTCTTTATCCCAAGGAACAGTGTTGTAACTGCTGCTCTGATGGCCGTGTTGCGTAGCTTTTGAGGCTCTCTTCGTTGGCATGGCCGCTATACACATGAATGATAATCTACTCTTTTGAAATTCTGCCAGTTCTGGGTTCTCTGCAAGTTTTATCGCCCGTTTTTCATTCAGGGACATTCAGGAACCTCTCAAACGAACCAGAGAAATCCCATTGTATTCTTCGCAATTCACTGTTCAGGTTTCAGCATAAAGCAGGCTTATTACAGTTATCGTCGAGTTATTGGTGAGTCATGTTGTGTTGTCACTTTTCTCTCACCAGGCTGTTAGAAAAACCACATTTTTCTTAAATACAATCATTTTTTATATCAAACTGTCAATGAGTACTGAACACTGTATTAGAATGTGGGCATTGCTTTTCTCAACTTCAAACGTTTTAGCATCCCATTTTGTGGTCGCTTTAGAGTACGAAGCCGATGCTAAATTCTCTCGCCGATCACTTTCTTTTAGTTTTGGCACAGGGAGTCCCTAACCGATACTAGAATATTGGAAGATTGGATCGAAACATTAGTTTTAATGCGTGTGGGTTGCCTGTGGTTTCGTTGCCGCGCGAGAGTGGTTGTGAATTTATCGTAGTCTGTTTGTTTTTATCCCAAAATTGTTCATTCGCAGCATAAAATTCGGACAATAAAGTTATCTGGCTGTAAAATGAACCAGCTAAATGTGTAGCTTATTTATTATTCTGTAGTCTGCATTAGTTCTAAGACACCGGATAATGTTTTCAGCGAGATTTAAGCGTTTGAGTTCACCGATACCTGTTCGCTGATTTTCGCTATTTGATCCACAAATTGTACTTTCTCATCCGAAAAATGGACAATAAAGTTATCTAGCTGTAAAACAAACCCGCTGAATGTGTAGCTTCTTTATTATTCTGTAGCCTGTATTAGTTTGAAGACATCAGAGAACGTTTTGAGTGAGATTTAAGCGTTTGAGTTCACGGACACCTGTTCTCTCATTTTCACTACTGTATAAGTATTAGAAAGGGAAGACACGGTGAGCCGAGGTTTTTACTTTTTGACTGCAACGTATAACCCCACGGGGAACGACGGGACATGCCTTACCATATCCTAGAAGGGAGATACGTCACGCGACATTTTTCGTGACTCATAACGACTCAACCCCTTAGTAACCCCGAAAGGATTTTTTGTCAAACTAAATGTTCCTGGTACCTCCCCTACTGAGTCGTTTTTTGGTCAACAACGTTGCAGCGAAAAAGTAAACACCTCGGCTCACAAAAACGAAAATGAAATGTGTTCAAATGTTGTCCTAAACTATATAGCCTGATTTTCAGACGGTACGAGGTCGTCCTCCCCGTCTGATGGACTTCATAGACTTTCGTGTTCCTGACGTCATAATGTCAACCAATCAGAGCGAACTTTACACTTTTGGCAAAGTCTGGAATTTAAGGAATGTGCTCGCATATTTTTCTGAATGGCGTTGGGGAAGAACTTGAGCAGTGTGTGGACCGTCTGATGGACTTCATAGACTTTTGTGTTCCTGACGTCATCAACCTTTGTTTTTACAATAAGCCAATAGGAACACGCGTAAGAATTGAAGCGTGAAGTGTAGAACAGTCGTGCAGTAGCGGCTTTTACTAGTTGGATCTATCAGCTTTCATGCACTGAAAATAACATTCTACAGCTTCAAACTTCTGTCGATTTCTCATAATGGTATCCTGTTTGAGCTGCTGTGGTTCTTTGGAGAGCAGGAACTTTTTAAACGGAAGTTTGCGTGCAGTATTTGCAGGACAGTGTATGAGAATGCATACAAGAAATATCTGCCTCGATTCCATGCCGTAAAGTTTGTTAGTCATAACTTAGAACTTTTACGCTTTTGCTTTTATTTTTAAAACGTTTTGAAACTTGATATGTATGCCGACTAGTTACACAAGACCCTAAAGTTGTCCTAGTGTAGGTTTTTTGGTATCAGAAATTGTTTTAACCGGACTTTTTCTGCAAAGTTTAGATGCCATTGCCATACGTGAACTTACGGAAGTGTGTTCATAATTCTGAAAACAAAAATATTCACCCAAGTGCCATGAAACTTTTTTCATAACATACTCAGTATGTGTGTTCACTCCTGCAGAAAAATCATAATATTTCATGAAAGATTTGGTCTTTTAAAATCCAAAAACCTAGGAGAATGTTTGAGATCTATTAAATGCATGAGATTTGTAAAGCGGAGGAAGATTAGTGATTTACCAAAGCCCGTACATAAATTCAGAAACACATCGTTTCGATGAATGAACGATTCCAATGCTTTCTTCTGCTCTGGATATAGCTTCGAAATCCTGAAAACTTTACAATTTCGGTCCACACACTGCTCAAGTTCTTCCCCAACGCCATTCAGAAAAATATGCGAGCACATTCCTTAAATTCCAGACTTTGCCAAAAGTGTAAAGTTCGCTCTGATTGGTTGACATTATGACGTCAGGAACACGAAAGTCTATGAAGTCCATCAGACGGGGAGGGGGAGGAAGTGAGCGGACGACCTTGTACCGTCTGAAAATCAGGCTATAAACTATAAGGCTTGCCAAAAAAATCACATCAGGAGTGAGAAAATGCTTAAACAACTCACACATGTGAATTGAATTAGAGATTATGAAATTTGCAAAGGACTTCTGGTCGGTTTTCTGAACGCTGTGTCTTCCCTTTCAATACTTTATAGCAAGGCGATCGGCAGCAAAAATCAGCGAACAGGTATCGGTGAACTCAAACGCTTAAATCTCGCTCAAAACATTATCCGGTGTCTTAAAACTAATGCAGACTACAGAATAATAAATAAGCTACACATTTAGCTGGTTCGTTTTACAGCCAGATAACTTTATTGTCCGAATTTTAGGCTGCGAATGAACAATTTTGGGATAAAAACAAACAGACTACGATAAATTCACAACCACTCTCGCGCGGCAAAGAAACCACAGGCAACCCACACGCATCAAAACTAACGTTTCGATCCAATCTTCCAATATTCTAGTATCGGTTAGGGACTCCCTGTGAGTTTTGGGAAGCTACTTTTATTTTCCTCTTCTTCAACACACCTTAACAACTCAAAGTCGGACATGCTTTCTTCCCAGGCTATGAAATTATCGCCGTTAGCTATGTAAACTCGCGAAAAACAATCACCGATACGTTTTGTTTTGATTGGATTCTCGGCGTGCTTGATTTTTTCTTGAGCGTGCATTTATAACAAAATCAAGCACGCTGAGCATCCAATCAAATCGCACGTTCTTAGGATGATCCCATAATTTATATTATAATTAACAATATTGAATGATATACATCTGGATCCGGTTGTTGCAAGCATGCAAGGGTTACTTCGAGTAACCGGGCCCTGAACTAAGGGTGTGTTTACATGACCCTACTCCTAATCTAGCAGAAATCTTCTTTTTAATCGGAGGACCACATGCAGCCAATCAGCAACATGCTTATATGAAGACACAAACGCAGCCAATCAGCGAGTCGTTTGCACTGATGGAAAAGCACATGCAGCGAGCGGACGTATTGTGATGTATCTGAGCTATAACAATGCATGCCTCAGTCCGTTCAAGGGAACATTCTCTGGTTGTGAAGCATTTAATGTGCTATCCAGAGGCCAGTAGTGTGCATTTTTATCGCTGTCGGCTTTGTTGTTAAACCAAACAGTTTCAGTCCATTCAATTACGCGGGAGATTGTATGTATTTACAATGATTCGATTCGCGTGTAATAATTATTTTGAAATGCCAAATGGAAACGGTACCGCTTTTATTTTAAACTGCTATTCGTAGACGCAACTGAAATATCTGCTATTGAATGTAGTCGATAGTCAATATAATTTTAGAGCACTCACATAACAAAATGGCGTCCTGGAACACAGAATATTATCAAGGACGGCGTCACCAGTTAATACAATTTAATACGCAATTCCTTATAAGGCTATCACTTACCCGTTACGTAAAGCCGTGTAGTCGAGAGCACGTGATCTTTAGACGGTATTTCCTTGTAGCCACAACTAAGTTTCCCTGTGTGAATTTTCTCATCGACTTTCTCGATGACAAGAATTCGATTGAATGACTTCAAACGAAAGAGCGTTTGACCATCAGTGATTTCTTTGCCATCTTTCCACCACACCATCTTTGGTACAGGGCTAATAACATGAAAAAGAAATGAGAAACTGCTTGGGTTGCTTTACCCGTGAAAAGTACAGTACATAATTCCCAGGCGAATTGAGTCCCCGTGTTTTCCAGAGAAAGTGTCAATTTCCGGGAATTCGCGAGAATTATCAAGAATTCCTGAGTATTCCCAAGTGCGATGTTTGATTTTTTGAGAGACCTGGCTGGGAATACCCGAGAATTCCCGATAACGAATTTGAACTGATGAAATACATAATAATCATGGCTCGGGAATTATTGAGAATTCTCAGGAGTCTACGTAACAAAAACATCTGTCTGAATTTTCCCGAGAATTCTTGGAACATTTTCGGAGCTGTGGGATGTAGATGTGTGTGTAGCTTGTTTACGTAATGACGGGATCTTCTGTAATTGACCTGTTTCGTATCTAAAATAGCGCTGTATACGATGACTATATATACACATTTAGTCAGTCTTAAACTCTAGTCAAAGTGTTAATGATAAACATGTTGAGGTGGCGGCAATACACTGTCAAACAAACCTTTTATCGAACAGTGTTGGATCGTACAATCCTACATAGTAAGACAGTTTCGCCGGGGATTTAGTCTCGTTCTGAATTTATGAAACGTTCGTGCATAAAATACCAGCAAGAAGGTGGGCTATAATTTATGAATATTTAACTTCAGAGTGAGACTAAGGCCCCGTCCACAAGATGCCGTTTCAAAAAGTTGCGTTTTCAAAAGTTTGCGTTTTCATCTCCCATAAACGAAAACAATAGCGTTATCCAAGTTTCCTTAATGAAAATGATACACCGTTTTCATGCGGACAGGAGATGAAAAAGGAAAATGTTTGAAAACGCAAAGTTTTTAAAACGATATCGTGCAGACGGGAAAAATGCAAACTTTTGAAAACGCATTTTTTTGGAAAACGGTATCATGTGGTGGGTCTAAGACGGCTGTAGTCATCGCATCGGTTATTTTCGAATACGAAACGGATCGATTTCTAAATATGCGCGTCACAGGTAAAACATGACCGGTAAAAAAAGCATGACCGAACAAAAATAAACGCAGAAGAGCCGACAAGCAGGCTACATAATAAGCTATGTATCACATACATAGTTATGATTGTAGCAATACAAAGACGTTAAAGAGTATAAGAATGTGACTTACTTTCCCGTAGGGATACAGTGCAAGACCTTTCGGCTGCCTCGGAGCGCCATTTCAATTGCGTGTAGCTTTTCGACCAAAGCTGGTTTTACCACTACAACGTTGTCTATTGATGTTGCTGAAATTGAAGTACACCAGTATTGATCTGTCCATAAAACCGGTGGTGACATTTACATTTATTTCAACTAAATAAATGAAAATTAACACACGCACATTTAGCATAAGGCTATTCAGTCTAGATGGGGGGTTAAAAACAAGAAAAAGAAAATATGAATTCAGACCTGTTTACATAATAAAGGTTGCATGGCCATTATTTAGATTTAAAGAATAATAATTAATTAATGATCAAAAATAAAAAGAGTATCACATTTACGTACCAGAGGGTAGTTATGACTCAAAACTGAATAATGAATTTGGACTGGGGTTCGTCAAAGCACTTGTTTCGAGATGGCCGCTATCTCACCGTTTCGGGAGTACAGCAAACTAATTTCCCCGGGATTTTAAAGAAAATGTTGGGAATCGGAAGAATCAGGGAAATTTATTACTGGGTAATCATTGATACTACTGGAATCTCTGCGGGAAATGCACACTTTATTTGGGACTGTATATCAAAATTCGGAACGAACCGGAAAATGAATCGGAACAACCATTTTGGGAAAACATGCCACTGCTCAAACAATCATTGGTAAAACTGTCACATTCAGTGGCGTAACTACTGTAGCCTAAGGCCCGTAGGCCCGTGCCTATACCCATCTTACAGCTTACTTGTCTTACTATTACAAACTGATGAATGTTGGGCTCGAGGAGCTGTCGAAATACACAAAACATGACAGAAGACATTTGCGAACGTTTAAATCGAAACATTTCCCAGGGAGCATGTCCCCGGACCGCTCAAGAAGCGACCCTTACTGAGCGGTTGTTTGGACCTATAAATTTTAAAAACCTGTCTACGCCCCTGACACCGTCATAAAGACGTAAAAGGCTTGGAAATTTTTGAAAGTTAACTAATATACGTTTAGCTTTAAGCCTGGTTCACACTAGCGATATTAGCGCAGGCAACATAGGTAGACGCAGTGGAACTTGCGCTTGTTCTTCCCACAGATGTGATTATGTCGCTAGTGTTAACCAGGCTTTATGCTTATGTCGCTCGTGTGAACCAGGCTTTAAAGAAGCTTGAGTTTTGCTTAACTACTATGAATACAAAAAGGCAAACATAGGCTAACATTAATTCCCATATTGTTATGATTTTTAAAATATTCTTCCTTGTTTCTTAGAGTGATTTTGATTAGCCTGTTAAATAGATGGTACACATTCAGACATTTTTACTGACATTTTTTCTGAGATACTAATTCCAGCATTGTCGTTCTTCCCATTTTAACCATTAGACAATATAATACCAAGAGAGCATAATTAAGAGTGGGTATCATGAAAAATCAAACATATCGCGGCAAGGCAGGTAAGGGTCGAAGATACGATTTCTTTCGTATTTCAAAGTCAGAGCACTGCACACTGCATACTTTTTTAGGGAAAATATATTTTTATTTCCAAGAAAAAAATTCAGTCGAAATGACTGTTTGCATGAGACTCGCGTACCAAATTCTTAAAAAAAAAACACGCTCAAATCATGTTCTACAATATCTTTTTATCTAACATCGTACTTATGAGAAATATTGTATTCTTCTTTACATGAAAAATAATTTTATTCAGAAGGCAGACATTTCACTTTGATAAAAGTATTTCGTAATATAACATTAATTTTCACCATGTTCTGAACCTTTGAATGGATCAAGCTTCATGTTTTGTGAATTTTCGAAAGATTATCTCTCGGTTACTGTAACTATTTCAACTAGAGCTGTTCAAAGTCTGTTGAAAAACGTACATTGAGTGACCTTGAGATATTAACTGTCTATCTAGTATGGGGTCAGCACATTTATGTCTATTTCACGCTTCTTAACAAATTAGAGGTTCAGAAAATACACTAAAAAGGACATTAAAAAAAGTTCTAACCTTATTTCTTGTAGAAATCAGATCCGGAGACTGGTTTTGTATGACTCTTTTGTCGTTCTCTTCAGTTGCCTATTTATAACTTCCGATCACACTACAAGCTGTCTACGGTGGAACACCACCAATCTTTGTCTGACTTTCGACGCATTTCAACATCACAACATCCAGTTCACAGTTAAGTAATTTGTTAAATGTTCTTCGATTTGGATTGCGCTCTCATTATGGTATTTATTTAATCGTTCGTTGGTCTGATGTGCTATAAAATGGACACTAACAAATCAAACATAGTTTTTAACTCGTGGATGCGCGCAAGCGCAGAGATGGTTGGGGAACTCGCTCACTCACTCGCTCGCTCACTGAAATGTTAGCAGAATGGAATGCTTGGAATGCAAATCGATAATAGTAATCGATGTTTGATTTAATTAATAATTACAGATCGATGTGGAACATTAATTGCTTGGAATCGACGTTGCTCAAGTCCTCATCGCTGGTTCCCCTCTTGCTACTAACTGTAAAGTTACCGCAAACGTATTTATACGCTAGCAAGCAGCTGTGTTACCCATGTGGGAGATGTGTGTGCTCATTAAGATTGGCGAGGAAGTATTTTTACTGATCGCCGTACCATATGGAAATGAAGGTTGGAGGAAAAGGCGCGTGTAAGTTTTAAGTACATGCTCGTATCTCCCTCACTTCGATCTAATACCAGGCGGCTCAAACTTTGACAGGCATGGTATTGGGTCCCCACAAATCACCTAAGCGTAGTCCGCACGAGTACGTTTTCCTTGACAAGTTTTTCCTTGACAAGTTTTATTTGCTCGTGTACACGACGAAAAATGACAAGTTTTGCCTTGACAAGTTTTATTTGCTCGTGTACACGACGAAAAATGACAAGTTTTGCCTTGACAAGTCTCCTTGTTGAAAAAACTGGCGTGCCAGTTATTGAACAAGGCGACTTGTCAAGGAAAACTTGCTCGTGTGGACTACGCTTTAGTGGTGATGTCGTAACGATGACGTCATCGGTCACGTGGTTTGACAGGCTACACAGGCTATCACAACAGCAATAATAACTTCAACTTTGAACATTTCGACATGTTTACATTTGAGAACGCACTAAAATACACTGTACATCCACAGGTTCGCCATTGCGGCGCTATGTTTTTTTTTTGGCCGTTTGAAAAATGTAATACCGTAACATGGTTTAAGACGTTTAACATCATAATTACGTGCAAGAGACCATCACCTAAGAGAACCACTCTCCGTACCCTATGATAGTCTGCGCCAAACTATTTTTGGCTCAGTGGAGGTCACGATGCGATGCTGGCCTCGCCTTCAATGATATAAAATGTAAATCACAGAGCATTACCAGAAAGATCAAGCGAATTAATTCCACGTACAAGTTAAATAAATCGTCCCTTCATACTACGGATGCTGAACGAGACCTGGGCGTCTGGGTGGCGAGCAATTTAATGTGGACAATACAAGTAAACGAACAGTCTGCGCGAGCGAACAAGCTTCTTGGTTACATAAGAAGGAATACAAGATCAATATAAAGTAGCATAGTCAATCAATCAACTTTATTATTACCATATATACATATTACTCACATTATACGACAAAAAAAAAGAACAATAGATAATAAGTAGTATGTGTAAAATAATACAAGTTACAAGTAAGACAAGTAAATCTACTGGTAAAGTAATAGTGGTGAGTTAGGAAAAAGTGGACAGAAAAGTTGTGAGTTGTCGTTTGGTTCAGATTTATAAACTTGAGATTGTCAGCAATAGATTGGACGACAGCAAAGTCAGTCAGACGCACTTCGTATATCGCCCTGGTGCGTCCTCACTTGGGTAAATAATACACCACTCAGATCTGGGCGCCTCAGACAATTGAACTGATTATGAAACTAGAGAAAATCCAGAGGCGAGCGACTAAGTACACCCTACAACTTCCATTTTCTACTGACACTGATTACATGACGAGGCTAAAGTCTTTAGATCTCTTACAAAATCACTCATAGCCTAGTCAGTATGAACTCCTCGGTCATTCCTGTTATTCGCAGAACTAGACCTACATTGTACTAGATCATCATCCAGTAACGTAGTTAAGTTTGTAACTCGAAAATGTAAAACCTCAACTTATCAGAAATCCCTCTTTATTAGAATGAGTAGAATTTGGAACATTCTTGCTGACGAACTTAACCTAAACATGGACAGCCTTCCCTCATCTAAGTATAATATGCTTAAGTAATTATTTTTCATCTCTCGCATCCTGTTATGATTGTGAAAATCCACGCACGTTTAAAACCATTTGTTTCTTCCTGCAGTCTAACTCGTCCAGTTTCTTGCATCATCATATTTGTATTCAGTAATTAGCGGCCATTCACTGTTGCGGTTCCCCTGCCAACCGAATGTATTTTTTTGCTTATGTGTATGCTTTTCTTTTATATTTCATTCTATATATTGGCTGTTGGCGAAGCTTATAAAATTTAAAAAAATATTAAAATATTTTCAGATTCGGTTCCAGCACCTCACGGATTTTACCCGCTCCAACGGGCGATAGATGTGAAACAAACTATTAGGACTCTGAATTCTGTGTTTCTCCCTAAACTTACTACCCGGACGGATATGACCTGATCTGACTTGAAGACGCGTGAAAATGAAAATGAAATTTTAAATTAATATTATAATCTTACCACTGCCTTAATTTATAAGCCGTACAAACAGCTGGGATGGAATGTAACCACAGGAAACCCAAGCTCTGGTTGTGTTTTAAATTATAAGGGTTTGTATGAGATTTTTAACGAGTCATTATTTGGTTGTATCCGTTAGGCCAGAAATACTGAAATAACACGGTGGGCACAAACGACCATAAAAACGGCATCAGTTCTATATTTTAAAAAAGTTTTCAATGCAGACGATTGAATTTTGGTAGAAGGATGTAGAATCGCAAAAGGAATATAACCTGATTTTTTAAGCTATGTTACTACCATCGTGACGTCACAATGACGTCATTTATCCATTTGTAATACGTTTCTTACAACTGTTCATTATCTCTAAAAACGAAATGTCGTATATTGTTAAAATCTACTGGTGATGAGAATGAAGGAATCGAAAACCCGATGTCGATTGGTTAAGGAAATCAAAAGTTATGAAAGTTTGAATTTTGTCCATTTTCTCGCCAAAATTTGGCGGGAAATAAACAACACGAAAGCATTTATGAAAACATCGCTTCATTCAATTTCAAGAGTTGTAAATATTGTTGCATGACATTTTGTCCAATCATAAAACACGTTGGTGGCTAAAATCGTATGTTTTTTGAATTTTGATTTTTTGTCATAACCGGCTTAAAATTGAAAACATATTTTCGGCAACGTCATACTTTTTTATACATGCCCTTAGAAATAAATCCTTTGAGTGATTTTCGAGTTTTAGTGATGAAATGCGCTAGTCTGGCACTCAAAAGCCACATTATTTTCTTTTCTTGATTTTTTAACAATAGGCAGCCTTATTTAGGTATGACACCTGACGTCACTAAATATGACGTCATAGCAACAGTCATTCCTATAGTCTTTTGCTATAATAGTCGTAGAACGTTCAAATTTGCGCCAAAGGAATGTGTGTCATGAAGGCCCTTTGATGGTGTAGTCTGTTTGTAACATCTATGAAAGGGGGAATTTTACCAAAAAAGGAGGCATCACTTATGACGTCACAACAACGTCATCATACTAACATAAGACACCTAAAATATGTAGTTTCATTTTGTTAACAAGTCACCAACATTTCTTCAAATTGAGACTATAACTGAAAGAAATGGTGTTAATTTTAATTATTTGTCCACGCTCACTGATGCCGATTTTGACATACTTTATGCCCGACGTGTGGCTCGGTAGTCATCCACTGCCGAGCCAGAAAGCCACCGAGCCACCAAAATGATACGCTAGACGTCGATGATTGTTTATTGAAGAATGTGATCTACTGCCGAGCCACTGAGCCACCAAAAACATACTCGGGTCCTTGTATATGCATTATTATTAATACTTCGTTCTTTAAAGACCGGATCTGTAGAGTGCCGAGCCACCGTGCCGCAATTCTGAGGAACCTGGGAATGAAATGACGTCACTTGCCGTGCTCCACTGGATCATTTCCGTTTTCTCATCTACTAGTTGCAATTTCGATCTTGATGCACATCGTATGGGGCAACTGTTGCAAAACACGGGCTGATCAATAGCCCACTTCCGCGATATGCATTACTTGTCACGCACAAAGGTTTCAATACGAGGTCCCGTGCTAAATAAATTTATTCGTTTCTCTTTGAAAATAATAAATTTAATTTAGCACGGGACCTCGTATTGAAACCTTTGTGCGTGACAAGTAAAGCATATCGCGGAAGTGGGCTATTGCAAAGGCTTCAAATTAGAGCAGCTCGCATTGTTACAAGCCGGCTGACTACTCAGGTAGGTCATATGACTTACTGAAGCAGCTGAAATGGCCAAAATTAGCTATAGATGAAATACAAAAAATGCAGTTATATAATTAAGGATAATGCTGTTCAAGGTATTTCACAAAATAGCGCCAACATATCTACAAGCTTAAGACTCATTTCAAATGACCTCAGAAGTACATAACTATACAATCTTAATCCAACCTACAATTACCACAGCCTAAAACTAACTTTCTAAAGCGTTCTTTCTCTTACCGAAGCACAGTAGCCTGGAATGAACTTTCGAATGATGTAAGAAAACTCGACAGTTTGGCAGCTTTTAAAAAATCCTTAAAGACTGTAAGTGATTATTAATGTTTCCTTATGATAGATGCAAGTATTGCCTCATATTATTACTTTTATTACAAGTGCTATATTTATCATTATACTTATACGTTATTGATATAAGTAAAGTTTTAAATAAACTATTACTTATTATTAGCTTAATTAGTATTGTAATGAGTAGAAAATATATTGTAAACACGGCATGTCTGAAAAGCAGCCTTGCTGAGCCGTTTACCGTGTCTAAATAAAGTTAATTGAATTGAATTGAATTACATATATACGCGTGCATCTCTTCGTATTAATTTATTGGGAGCTCCGATCATAGGCTTGCCTATATATATTAATGTCTAATAAATCTATTTTTAGTAACCGGAAGCAGTTGAGATGAAGCAAGCGCGCGACAATCTCATGGCGGGAAAATATTTTCGCGGCCTTTCGCGTCATGAGATTGTTTTCGCGCGCTTTGCTTCAGCTGCTTCCGGTTACAAACAATGAATTCATTAAACATTATCATCGCACTCCGCACACTACAAGATTCTCCTCTCTTGCTTATGCTCTCTTGACAATATCTATGAGATTATATTTCACATAATGTTTTTCGTCCTACGATATGAAGTTAAATTAATATACTGTTTTATGTGACGCCTCTTTGCGTCAATGCCAGTAAAGTCAGTTATTACATTTAACATTTACTCGTTATTTTATTAATCTTCAATTGTCTGCTTTTTTCAAATGACGAAGGGCATGGCGTCCATGTTGGTACCCCAACAAAAGAAGCTAACGAGGAATCTATTGTTTAAGGGCACCAACATGGCGGCTATAATAATTATAATAATTTAGTATTTATAATGCACTTTTTAACAGAAAATTATCAAAGTCGCAGTACAATAGTAATTACGAAAAATAAACACTAAGTAATAATAAATAAGTCGTACAAATATAAAAATATACATATGAAATCTAAGGCTGTGTATGTACGATGCAATAATGCTATAAAAGTTAAAATGTAACTGAGTAACCCTAAAAATTGAAAGCTAGCTTAAAAAAATGTTTTAAGACTACTTTTAAAACCACTAAGTGTGGAAATATTACGCAGTGCTAGTGGGAGTTCGTTCCAAAGCGTAGCCAATTCAGTGTTGGGTACTCCATATAGAAGGCTATGACGTCAAGTGAAAGCCAGCAATTTCAACTAAGTTTGGCCTGTGTTGCTGCTGGGAAATATCTTATAAATGAAGTAATTATATTGTTATAACTTACCGCTCTTTGCAGGCGAGATCGTAAATCCATGAGAAACATACTTTATTGGTCCAGCCGACACTTGGCAATACACTCTATTAAGCATGTCAGACTTCTGTACGGCTGAGATGACAAGCATGCCCTTACTGGTCACGGCAAAGCGTCTGTTCTCCGGTAATGGATGGAATTTCTTCTTTCTGTAGGTCCCCCATGTGTAATTAGCGCCAGGACGTGCCTCGTGTGATGGGCATTTCACGGTCAGCGGATGGCTATAGGAGCCATATAACTTTGAAGGTCCTCCTATCTCGGGCCCAACAGTAAATGGGCGGGTGATTCCTGTTGGAGAAATGTCGCGACTCGGTAAATATCCACCCGACACTAGTCACCTCTACTTCGGGAATAGCTGTTAACTTTGCACTTCATTGGAATACTTTATATTTACCTGTAACAGCAACCCTTAAGTTGGCGCTGAATACAGTGCCATATTTATTAGCCACCACACACTTGTAGAATTGCTGCGTATGTTTAGGCTGTATTTTAAATGCTAATAATGATCCATCGTTCTCAAGCCTGTATTTGATGTTCCCCTTCATAACAATCTCCTTGTCATTGATGTACCATCGATGAACTAAAGGTGGCGTTCCTTTCGCCCCACATGGAATTCTCAGGGTCGATCCCTTAATTACATCGCCAACGCCAATCAGATATACCTTTGGAAATATGGTTATTTCGGGTGGTTCGTCTGATAAGAAAAAAAAAATACAGCTAAATTTATAGAATGGAACATATGTTTTTAAAATCGTTGAACGTCGAGATACAGGAAACCGTTCACAGGTCAACCCAGCCAGTGGCTTATGTAAAAGTACTCAACGAATTGCTGGTTCGATTAGGTTACCTACAATGTGAGCCCCTTCCCTTTGTAGAGAGATAAGGATCGCGTGCATGTTGGCAACAGATATTTTGCAGGAAACAGTCACGCGCTGAAATATTCAGTTCAATAACGAATGAATGAAGATGTCACGTGATCACCACCAAGCCTCACTTTGGCACAACATTTCCTCAACACAAAAGCGAGGCTTGGTGGTGATCACAAATCATGACGTCATTATGCATAAGGCCTATTGCGCTCGGGAAAGGCTTTACTGGATGGCAAACAACTGTTCCAAAAATCAGTTTTATAATGATCAGCGTTTACAAACAGGTTATGCTGTAGCGCCACCGATCTCGTACAAGTGCATATAAATAAATGAAGTCAGATATTTTTTTGCGCTCTTGCACAACCACGTGATCGTATCCTGCAAAAGGCCCATTACAGTACCAGAGCTAAGCAAAATTCCAACCCAGAACCACTCTTTTGCGCATGCGCCATCACCTGCGCGCGCACTTGAATTCATTCTACTCAAGCTACATAATAATAATAATAATAACAATAATAATATTGCTTTATTTATCGAGGGTAACACTTAATATCATACAGATAATATACACGTGGCCCTCAACATAAAGAAAATAAATAAATAGATAATTAATAACAGTAACAACTGAGCACTAATAAAGACAGTTTCAAATTACAATAATCATTGGATGCAGTGAGGTTAAAGGGGCTATGTCATGGTACTGCGCATGTATCGAGTAATCGCTCGTTTAGTGGCTGTTAATTGGATACAAACAGCTAAACTTTCTCCCACAATGCTTGATTGAAAGGATTTTCAATATTTTCCCTGGAGACTGTTTATATACACTGTTTGTTAGTCATTTTTGCATATTTGCTTTCGTTTTAAGCATCCCACATGGCCGAGAGGTTCGTTAGTTCATATCAAAATCGGTGGAAATAGCTTTTTCCGGCCCGGAAAAACGAATGTAACGTCTTACCGTGACACAGCCCCTTTAACCCGTATAGTATGAGTTTAACGAGAATGAATCTCTTGAGGCTGCTCGTTTTAGCTCAGTTGGTAGTTTGTTCCATAGAGAAGCAGGCTAAAACTGAAAGTTTTCTTGCCAAAGGTTTTCATAAAGGTAGATAACGGATAAAAGGTCTATTGCATGCAACGCATTAATAAACTGATTAGATCCTGTTTAATTCATTTCAGTCGAACGGAACTACCTTTCTAAAATGTTGTACGTGAGAAAATGTTTAAGAATTATGCGCAAGAAAAAAATGTGTAAATTAGTGTAAAAATGTGATTCAGTACAAATTACACTTTTCACAAAGTATCTCAAAATCAAAGTTTTTACTTATATTCGTACAGAAATGTACTCTAGCATCGAGTAGCCCGTATTGCTGGCTCATATATGATAACAAAGGGCAAAGAAAAAGGAGTACAACCGCAGAAATTGCCTGTTATTCGAGTGAAATGTTGTCAACTTTAGTACGCGCGCGCTGTCAACGCCAACCGAACGCCATTTTCGAACGAGTGCAGGCCAAAGACTGACAAATGTGTTGTACGAGCGCATGACTGAATAACCTTGGCAAAAGTAAAGCCTGTTTGCTATTTTTTTTCATGTACCACGGTAATTAACTAGTAATCATACAGTTTCTCGTTCAATTTGGAATTAATTCCCACTCGTGTTTAAAAAACGCTAAAGCCTCTATGGTTGTTTCAGGTCCCATTAATAAAAAACATAAATAGCTCACTACGGGTTCACGCTATTTTGATGCTCTTGGAAAAACACACTCGTGCGAATTAATCCAAAATTGATATCGAAACGGCATGATTACCTATACATTGAATAGCACAATATCCAGTTTGCTCGTTACTTACATTTTTTCCTATAGGCCTCCACCTGGTACGTTGGAAAAATCCCTAATAATAATGCTATGGCCAATGACAGTACACAAAAAAGTCGCATGGCGTTTTATGGTGATTTCAGCGACATTCTTGAAGTTCTTGTGTAGCAGTTGTGACGTCACTTATAACTGTTCTGTGACGTCATCAAATAGAAGAATAGAAAACAATTATGCCAGCTATCTTGCAATCAGAATGATTAAAAACAATATCGCCATATGGCAAAGAGATCGAGCAAATTAAGAAATAGGAAACATTTTCCGTACGTGTTTCCATAGACTGATAGAGTTATAGTGGGAGTTTTGGAGAACGAGAAATGGCAGTGGGAAAGACAAGCCATAAGGGGAGTTTCCACTGCTATTTCGAGTTCTTCAAATCTTCCACAAGTGTTTCTATAACTCTATGGGAAGACGGAACAAATGTTTCTATTTCTTTTATAAAATTAACGGGTAAAAGCACGGAACAACGCTCGTTTTATATGATCATCAAAACGTACATTCTCTCAACTAGCTCAAGCGCGCTCAGCTTTCTTGCTATGGTTATATAGATGTACAACCAAATCTACGACGCGCAGCTACAGTTTCCAGCAGTCCTTTAATCACCGTACTTGACAGTACACAGAATCATCAACAGAAAAAAGAAACAGCTTAAAACTAGAGATAAATACAAAACATGTGTTTACAATGCTGATCTCAAAGAATTAAGTACGTAAAACTCTCAATAGTGGAATAAATAAAATACAATGTTTGTTTACCTTAATTTGTGCGCTTTCTTGATAAAAATCTCGGCGGGAAGTGCCGGGAAAAATATATTCGTCATATCTCACGCAATCACTTCCGGAGCGAAAGCGAGGCTTAAAATTTTATGTGATGAACAATGCGCTCGTGGGCTATATCACTTCAATAACCAATGCGCTCGTGAGCTATATCACTTCAATAACCAATGCGCTCGTGAGCTATATCACTTCAATAACCAATGCGCTCGTGAGCTATATCACTTCAATAACCAATGCGCCCGTGAGCTATATCACTTCAATAACCAATGCGCTCGTGAGCTATATCACTTCAATAACCAATGCGCTCGTGAGCTTTACAGGAAATAGTCACGTGCCGATATATCACTTCGATAACCAATGCGCTCGTGAGCTTTACAGGAAACAGTCACGCACCGATATATCACTTCAATAACCAATGCGTTCGTGAGCTTTACAGGAAACAATCACGTACCGATATATCACTTCGATAACCAATGCGCTCGTGAGCTATATCACTTCAATAACCAATGCGCTCGTGAGCTTTACAGGAAACAGTCACGTACCGATATATCACTTCGATAACCAATGCGCTCGTGAGCTTTACAGGAAACAGTCACGTACCGATATATCACTTCAATAACCAATGCGCTCGTGAGCTACATCACTTCAATAACCAATGCGATCGTGAGCTTTACAGGAAACAGTCACGTGCCGATATATCACTTCAATAACCAATGCGCTCGTGAGCTATATCACTTCAATAACCAATGCGCTCGTGAGCTTTACAGGAAACAGTCACGTGCCGATATATCACTTCAATAACCAATGCGCTCGTGAGCTATATCACTTCAATAACCAATGCGCTCGTGAGCTTTACAGGAAATAGTCACGTGCTGATATATCACTTCAATAACCAATGCGCTCGTGAGCTTTACAGGAAATAGTCACGTGCTGATATATCACTTCAATAACCAATGCGCTCGTGAGCTTTACAGGAAACAGTCACGTGCTGATATATCACTTCAATAACCAATGCGCTCGTGAGCTTTACAGGAAATAGTCACGTGCTGATATATCACTTCAATAACCAATGCGCTCGTGAGCTTTACAGGAAACAGTCACGTACCGATATATCACTTCGATAACCAATGCGCCCGTGAGCTATATCACTTCAATAACCAATGCGCTCGTGAGCTATATCACTTCAATAACCAATGCGCTCGTGAGCTATATCACTTCAATAACCAATGCGCTCGTGAGCTATATCACTTCAATAACCAATGCGCTCGTGAGCTATATCACTTCAATAACCAATGCGCTCGTGAGCTATATCACTTCAATAACCAATGCGCTCGTGAGCTATATCACTTCAATAACCAATGCGCTCGTGGGCTATATCACTTCAATAACCAATGCGCTCGTGAGCTATATCACTTCAATAACCAATGCGCTCGTGAGCTATATCACTTCAATAACCAATGCGCTCGTGAGCTATATCACTTCAATAACCAATGCGCCCGTGAGCTATATCACTTCAATAACCAATGCGCTCGTGAGCTATATCACTTCAATAACCAATGCGCTCGTGAGCTTTACAGGAAATAGTCACGTGCCGATATATCACTTCGATAACCAATGCGCTCGTGAGCTTTACAGGAAACAGTCACGCACCGATATATCACTTCAATAACCAATGCGTTCGTGAGCTTTACAGGAAACAATCACGTACCGATATATCACTTCGATAACCAATGCGCTCGTGAGCTATATCACTTCAATAACCAATGCGCTCGTGAGCTTTACAGGAAACAGTCACGTACCGATATATCACTTCGATAACCAATGCGCTCGTGAGCTTTACAGGAAACAGTCACGTACCGATATATCACTTCAATAACCAATGCGCTCGTGAGCTACATCACTTCAATAACCAATGCGATCGTGAGCTTTACAGGAAACAGTCACGTGCCGATATATCACTTCAATAACCAATGCGCTCGTGAGCTATATCACTTCAATAACCAATGCGCTCGTGAGCTTTACAGGAAACAGTCACGTGCCGATATATCACTTCAATAACCAATGCGCTCGTGAGCTATATCACTTCAATAACCAATGCGCTCGTGAGCTTTACAGGAAATAGTCACGTGCTGATATATCACTTCAATAACCAATGCGCTCGTGAGCTTTACAGGAAATAGTCACGTGCTGATATATCACTTCAATAACCAATGCGCTCGTGAGCTTTACAGGAAACAGTCACGTGCTGATATCTCACTTCAATAACCAATGCGCTCGTGAGCTTTACAGGAAATAGTCACGTGCTGATATATCACTTCAATAACCAATGCGCTCGTGAGCTTTACAGGAAACAGTCACGTACCGATATATCACTTCGATAACCAATGCGCCCGTGAGCTATATCACTTCAATATCAATGCACTCGTGAGCTATATCACTTCAATAACCAATGCGCTCGTGAGCTTTACAGGAAACAGTCACGTGCCGATATATCACTTCAATAACCAATGCGCTCGTGAGCTTTACAGGAAACAGTCACGTGCCGATATATCACTTCAATAACCAATGAATTGCGCTCGTAAGCTTTACCGGAAATAGTCACGTGCCGATATATCACTTCGATAACCAATGCGCTCGTGAGCTATATCACTTCAATAACCAATGCGCTCGTGAGCTATATCACTTCAATAACCAATGCGCTCGTGAGCTATATCACTTCAATAACCAATGCGCTCGTGAGCTATATCACTTCAATAACCAATGCGCTCGTGAGCTATATCACTTCAATAACCAATGCGCTCGTGAGCTATATCACTTCAATAACCAATGCGCTCGTGGGCTATATCACTTCAATAACCAATGCGCTCGTGAGCTATATCACTTCAATAACCAATGCGCTCGTGAGCTATATCACTTCAATAACCAATGCGCTCGTGAGCTATATCACTTCAATAACCAATGCGCCCGTGAGCTATATCACTTCAATAACCAATGCGCTCGTGAGCTATATCACTTCAATAACCAATGCGCTCGTGAGCTTTACAGGAAATAGTCACGTGCCGATATATCACTTCGATAACCAATGCGCTCGTGAGCTTTACAGGAAACAATCACGCACCGATATATCACTTCAATAACCAATGCGTTCGTGAGCTTTACAGGAAACAATCACGTACCGATATATCACTTCGATAACCAATGCGCTCGTGAGCTATATCACTTCAATAACCAATGCGCTCGTGAGCTTTACAGGAAACAGTCACGTACCGATATATCACTTCGATAACCAATGCGCTCGTGAGCTTTACAGGAAACAGTCACGTACCGATATATCACTTCAATAACCAATGCGCTCGTGAGCTACATCACTTCAATAACCAATGCGATCGTGAGCTTTACAGGAAACAGTCACGTGCCGATATATCACTTCAATAACCAATGCGCTCGTGAGCTATATCACTTCAATAACCAATGCGCTCGTGAGCTTTACAGGAAACAGTCACGTGCCGATATATCACTTCAATAACCAATGCGCTCGTGAGCTATATCACTTCAATAACCAATGCGCTCGTGAGCTTTACAGGAAATAGTCACGTGCTGATATATCACTTCAATAACCAATGCGCTCGTGAGCTTTACAGGAAATAGTCACGTGCTGATATATCACTTCAATAACCAATGCGCTCGTGAGCTTTACAGGAAACAGTCACGTACCGATATATCACTTCGATAACCAATGCGCTCGTGAGCTTTACAGGAAACAGTCACGTACCGATATATCACTTCAATAACCAATGCGCTCGTGAGCTACATCACTTCAATAACCAATGCGATCGTGAGCTTTACAGGAAACAGTCACGTGCCGATATATCACTTCAATAACCAATGCGCTCGTGAGCTATATCACTTCAATAACCAATGCGCTCGTGAGCTTTACAGGAAACAGTCACGTGCCGATATATCACTTCAATAACCAATGCGCTCGTGAGCTATATCACTTCAATAACCAATGCGCTCGTGAGCTTTACAGGAAATAGTCACGTGCTGATATATCACTTCAATAACCAATGCGCTCGTGAGCTTTACAGGAAATAGTCACGTGCTGATATATCACTTCAATAACCAATGCGCTCGTGAGCTTTACAGGAAACAGTCACGTGCTGATATATCACTTCAATAACCAATGCGCTCGTGAGCTTTACAGGAAATAGTCACGTGCTGATATATCACTTCAATAACCAATGCGCTCGTGAGCTTTACAGGAAACAGTCACGTACCGATATATCACTTCGATAACCAATGCGCCCGTGAGCTATATCACTTCAATAACCAATGCGCTCGTGAGCTATATCACTTCAATAACCAATGCGCTCGTGAGCTATATCACTTCAATAACCAATGCGCTCGTGAGCTATATCACTTCAATAACCAATGCGCTCGTGAGCTATATCACTTCAATAACCAATGCGCTCGTGAGCTATATCACTTCAATAACCAATGCGCTCGTGAGCTATATCACTTCAATAACCAATGCGCTCGTGAGCTATATCACTTCAATAACCAATGCGCTCGTGGGCTATATCACTTCAATAACCAATGCGCTCGTGAGCTATATCACTTCAATAACCAATGCGCTCGTGAGCTATATCACTTCAATAACCAATGCGCTCGTGAGCTATATCACTTCAATAACCAATGCGCCCGTGAGCTATATCACTTCAATAACCAATGCGCTCGTGAGCTATATCACTTCAATAACCAATGCGCTCGTGAGCTTTACAGGAAATAGTCACGTGCCGATATATCACTTCGATAACCAATGCGCTCGTGAGCTTTACAGGAAACAGTCACGCACCGATATATCACTTCAATAACCAATGCGTTCGTGAGCTTTACAGGAAACAATCACGTACCGATATATCACTTCGATAACCAATGCGCTCGTGAGCTATATCACTTCAATAACCAATGCGCTCGTGAGCTTTACAGGAAACAGTCACGTACCGATATATCACTTCGATAACCAATGCGCTCGTGAGCTTTACAGGAAACAGTCACGTACCGATATATCACTTCAATAACCAATGCGCTCGTGAGCTACATCACTTCAATAACCAATGCGATCGTGAGCTTTACAGGAAACAGTCACGTGCCGATATATCACTTCAATAACCAATGCGCTCGTGAGCTATATCACTTCAATAACCAATGCGCTCGTGAGCTTTACAGGAAACAGTCACGTGCCGATATATCACTTCAATAACCAATGCGCTCGTGAGCTATATCACTTCAATAACCAATGCGCTCGTGAGCTTTACAGGAAATAGTCACGTGCTGATATATCACTTCAATAACCAATGCGCTCGTGAGCTTTACAGGAAATAGTCACGTGCTGATATATCACTTCAATAACCAATGCGCTCGTGAGCTTTACAGGAAACAGTCACGTGCTGATATATCACTTCAATAACCAATGCGCTCGTGAGCTTTACAGGAAATAGTCACGTGCTGATATATCACTTCAATAACCAATGCGCTCGTGAGCTTTACAGGAAACAGTCACGTACCGATATATCACTTCGATAACCAATGCGCCCGTGAGCTATATCACTTCAATATCCAATGCACTCGTGAGCTATATCACTTCAATAACCAATGCGCTCGTGAGCTTTACAGGAAACAGTCACGTGCCGATATATCACTTCAATAACCAATGCGCTCGTGAGCTTTACAGGAAACAGTCACGTGCCGATATATCACTTCAATAACCAATGAATTGCGCTCGTGAGCTTTACAGGAAACAGTCACGTGCCGATATATCACTTCGATAACCAATGCGCTCGTGAGCTATATCACTTCAATAACCAATGCGCTCGTGAGCTATATCACTTCAATAACCAATGCGCTCGTGAGCTATATCACTTCAATAACCAATGCGCTCGTGAGCTATATCACTTCAATAACCAATGCGCTCGTGAGCTATATCACTTCAATAACCAATGCGCTCGTGAGCTATATCACTTCAATAACCAATGCGCTCGTGAGCTATATCACTTCAATAACCAATGCGCTCGTGAGCTATATCACTTCAATAACCAATGCGCTCGTGAGCTATATCACTTCAATAACCAATGCGCTCGTGAGCTATATCACTTCAATAACCAATGCGCTCGTGAGCTATATCACTTCAATAACCAATGCGCTCGTGGGCTATATCACTTCAATAACCAATGCGCTCGTGAGCTATATCACTTCAATAACCAATGCGCTCGTGAGCTATATCACTTCAATAACCAATGCGCTCGTGAGCTATATCACTTCAATAACCAATGCGCCCGTGAGCTATATCACTTCAATAACCAATGCGCTCGTGAGCTATATCACTTCAATAACCAATGCGCTCGTGAGCTTTACAGGAAATAGTCACGTGCCGATATATCACTTCGATAACCAATGCGCTCGTGAGCTTTACAGGAAACAGTCACGCACCGATATATCACTTCAATAACCAATGCGTTCGTGAGCTTTACAGGAAACAATCACGTACCGATATATCACTTCGATAACCAATGCGCTCGTGAGCTATATCACTTCAATAACCAATGCGCTCGTGAGCTTTACAGGAAACAGTCACGTACCGATATATCACTTCGATAACCAATGCGCTCGTGAGCTTTACAGGAAACAGTCACGTACCGATATATCACTTCAATAACCAATGCGCTCGTGAGCTACATCACTTCAATAACCAATGCGATCGTGAGCTTTACAGGAAACAGTCACGTGCCGATATATCACTTCAATAACCAATGCGCTCGTGAGCTATATCACTTCAATAACCAATGCGCTCGTGAGCTTTACAGGAAACAGTCACGTGCCGATATATCACTTCAATAACCAATGCGCTCGTGAGCTATATCACTTCAATAACCAATGCGCTCGTGAGCTTTACAGGAAATAGTCACGTGCTGATATATCACTTCAATAACCAATGCGCTCGTGAGCTTTACAGGAAATAGTCACGTGCTGATATATCACTTCAATAACCAATGCGCTCGTGAGCTTTACAGGAAACAGTCACGTGCTGATATATCACTTCAATAACCAATGCGCTCGTGAGCTTTACAGGAAATAGTCACGTGCTGATATATCACTTCAATAACCAATGCGCTCGTGAGCTTTACAGGAAACAGTCACGTACCGATATATCACTTCGATAACCAATGCGCCCGTGAGCTATATCACTTCAATAACCAATGCGCTCGTGAGCTATATCACTTCAATAACCAATGCGCTCGTGAGCTATATCACTTCAATAACCAATGCGCTCGTGAGCTATATCACTTCAATAACCAATGCGCTCGTGAGCTATATCACTTCAATAACCAATGCGCTCGTGAGCTATATCACTTCAATAACCAATGCGCTCGTGAGCTTTACAGGAAATAGTCACGTGCCGATATATCACTTCGATAACCAATGCGCTCGTGAGCTTTACAGGAAACAGTCACGCACCGATATATCACTTCAATAACCAATGCGTTCGTGAGCTTTACAGGAAACAATCACGTACCGATATATCACTTCGATAACCAATGCGCTCGTGAGCTATATCACTTCAATAACCAATGCGCTCGTGAGCTATATCACTTCAATAACCAATGCGCTCGTGAGCTATATCACTTCAATAACCAATGCGCCCGTGAGCTATATCACTTCAATAACCAATGCGCTCGTGAGCTATATCACTTCAATAACCAATGCGCTCGTGAGCTTTACAGGAAATAGTCACGTGCCGATATATCACTTCGATAACCAATGCGCTCGTGAGCTTTACAGGAAACAGTCACGCACCGATATATCACTTCAATAACCAATGCGTTCGTGAGCTTTACAGGAAACAATCACGTACCGATATATCACTTCGATAACCAATGCGCTCGTGAGCTATATCACTTCAATAACCAATGCGCTCGTGAGCTTTACAGGAAACAGTCACGTACCGATATATCACTTCGATAACCAATGCGCTCGTGAGCTATATCACTTCAATAACCAATGCGCTCGTGAGCTTTACAGGAAACAGTCACGTGCCGATATATCACTTCAATAACCAATGCGCTCGTGAGCTATATCACTTCAATAACCAATGCGCTCGTGAGCTTTACAGGAAATAGTCACGTGCTGATATATCACTTCAATAACCAATGCGCTCGTGAGCTTTACAGGAAATAGTCACGTGCTGATATATCACTTCAATAACCAATGCGCTCGTGAGCTTTACAGGAAACAGTCACGTGCTGATATATCACTTCAATAACCAATGCGCTCGTGAGCTTTACAGGAAATAGTCACGTGCTGATATATCACTTCAATAACCAATGCGCTCGTGAGCTTTACAGGAAACAGTCACGTACCGATATATCACTTCGATAACCAATGCGCCCGTGAGCTATATCACTTCAATATCAATGCACTCGTGAGCTATATCACTTCAATAACCAATGCGCTCGTGAGCTTTACAGGAAACAGTCACGTGCCGATATATCACTTCAATAACCAATGCGCTCGTGAGCTTTACAGGAAACAGTCACGTGCCGATATATCACTTCAATAACCAATGAATTGCGCTCGTGAGCTTTACCGGAAATAGTCACGTGCCGATATATCACTTCGATAACCAATGCGCTCGTGAGCTATATCACTTCAATAACCAATGCGCTCGTGAGCTATATCACTTCAATAACCAATGCGCTCGTGAGCTATATCACTTCAATAACCAATGCGCTCGTGAGCTATATCACTTCAATAACCAATGCGCTCGTGAGCTTTACAGGAAATAGTCACGTGCCGATATATCACTTCGATAACCAATGAATTGCACTCGTGATCCCATGTGAAAGGCTTTACTGGAAACAGTTATAATTACGGCTTCCCTGTTATATAAAAACTTGGTGGAGGAAAATTAAACCCAAACAAGATACATTTTATAAGTGTCAAGTGAAGACAACCATAAGTTATTTTCTTAATGTTGACTTTTATTCAGGTTTGTTTTTCCTTTTACAATCAAAGTAGTGTACTGAATATGGCATGGTGTTTCACAATATAGGGTTATAGGCAGGGTGTGAATCAATTGCTCTATAGTTCGTGTTTTGTTAAAAAAGCCTGAATGTTTCTTATAGTGGAGTTTAGTGTTTTGAGCGGCTTAAATTAGTCACAATTTAAGCATATTGCAGGATTAGTTTTCCAGTAAAAGCTCCGAGAAGTAGTTCACTTAGTCGTCATCTGAAACTAGAGAAACAAGAACATGGTAATGATCATGAGTATCGATACAATGAAACAATCCGGAGACAATGGCTGACAATGGCTGTCATGAAGTGAAAGAATAAACAATATAGTGAGAATTTCATTCAAAAATGCACCGCTAATTGCGGTTAAAAGTAACGAGATCATATTAGTAAGGGTACTGGTATATTGCTAGTCATGAAGTTGCGAGTTGTATTTTTGAAATGTAGGGTTAGGATTTGGATTAGCGGTGATGTATTTATAAAACCCAAAATTAGTGACTAGCTCTAAACACCCTAAATTAGTTAGCCACCCGTTGTTGACGGTTAGGGTATTTCAGTTTAAATGTAGGGTTAGGATTTGCATTAGTTCATATATATAGGGAGAACGATCGAAGAAGCATGTGTTGTTTAGTGATCTAGCCCTAGGCTAAAAACTCATATTAGCGACTAGCTCTAAACACCATAAATTCAGTGAGCTAAATGAGTGAGCACCTGTTGTTGACGGTTAGGGTATTTTTAAATGTAGGGTTAGGATTTTGGATTCGCAACTAGTAACTCGCAACTGCAACTAGCAACTTCATGACTAGCATATTTCCCACACTCTATAAGTAATGGTAAAGTGTCGTGCAATTTTGCTCTGAACCTCGTTCCCAGGGGTCTTTACGCGCCTAGGCTGAGCTCGTTTGGACCTAGAGTCTGTTTCTCAGCCTGAGTTAAGCTATTAAATAAAAAATAAAAAAAATCCAAAATAGCGTTGAAAGAACCCATTTCGCGCGCGCTGATTGGAGAATTTCGAATAGCGCGTGTATTTTTTATATAAAACATAAACTGTTCATGTTGTCCTTTGCATTGCGGGTTCAACATTCGTTGAAAACAACTACAAATTCATCAGAACTTAGCGTCTTTGCCTTTTTCAACGCTCGGGTAAAAGTAGAATAAAGTACGGTTGGGATCACACTTCGACCGTTTACCGTTCTTCAGCGATGATGTATCCAAGATGGCGGATGCTCCTCAAAATATGTAGTGGAAATCGTATGAATGCGAATGCTATGCGGGGTTTATAGGCACTGAGTGATATTTTGAAAGTTCTAATAACTGCACGGGCCTTTAGGCGAGTGCAATTTGAGAACTCTCAAAATATCACTTAGTGCCTATAAATCAAGTATAGCACGAGCAGTTAAAGCGATTTTTTGGTTTATAATATGCTGAACAAACATTTGTTGAGAGCATGCGACTATGCACTCAATAACCTTTAGATGCACTCGTCATTGACCAAATCAGAATCCAGTTATTTTGTTGACCCACATCTTGGGCATATTTTTGGGTCACATGACCAGCCTGTACCATGGGTTCTTTAGACGCCATCTTGGATTAGGCACGTAAACTGATCCCTGGGAACGAGGTTAGTGATTAGCCCCATCCCAGGCTTTTCCTTTACGCGCGGCTGGCTATTGTGACGTCACTGCCCCACGCCGAGAAAATTTAGAGGTCTATGGCAGCTTTGAGGTCTATGAAGTCTGCAGTAGGGGGATTGTAGAAAGGGTGAAAAATCTTAGGTACTTTACGTAGGTCGAGAACAAAAACCGACTCAAAAAATACCTCTATTTTCCTTTGCGAGAGTTAACCCCGAAGGTTTTGTCAGGCTTCTTACTCGGGAGTTAAAACGGCCGCCATTTTTGAATAAAGCGCTTTGCGATTGCATGATGGGATAAGGAGTGATTACAAAATTGCACGACCGCGCACATATCCATTTTGAAATCTTACCAATCAAATGGATAACGAGAACAGCTAATATTTATGCTAAAAATCAGGGACCGGTTGTTCGAAGCTAGGGTAATTTTGTCCCTAGGATAGCTGCGCTAACAATGTAATCCTATTCTGTACAGTTTACCTACGGGTTAGCCATTTACCCCTGGGGTAGCGCTTACCCTGGCTTCGAACAACCGGGCCCTGTGCCAAATCGCGTAATACCAGTGCCAAATCATGTAATACCAGTGCCAAATCATGTAATACCAGTGCCAAATCATGTAATATCTCAGGTGTGAGCAAATTGTATCCAATCCGGACTCGTGAATCGGATTGACTGAGAGCTGACGGTCTTTCCAAACTTTTACAACAATGTAGAACAATATCATCATTTACAGCAGGAAGAAGTTGAAAAACTGAAGCAAAATCCTTTTAACAACAACACGACAAAAAGCACAAATACGCGGATGAATATGGAGATTAAATCTGAGGTTATGGCAAAATAAATTGCAGTGAACCTTCTATATGACATTTAACGGCTAACCTGAGTCACCGAGCATCCATCCTCCTTGCGCATTGTCAATGACCTTTTTCTGCCATTCCTCTGCACTTTTGACTGCCGCCTCTCTCACATCTCCACTGTGTGCCTGTGCCTGGCTGAACAATGGAGGAAACTGTTCCCCCTCTTCTGAAATGACTCCACATGAGCTTCTTGAACTTTCCGCGGGTTGTTGGACTGGCACTTCAGTTGTTTCACTCGGCATCTGCACTTCTCTGCCTTGCTCAGATTTGCGTGAGTCAGGGGTGCGCGAGGATTCGTCCTTCTCTGTAGTTATTTCGTCTTCCCTGTCCTCAAGTATGACTGTCCTGAAAAGTTCAAAAGGACCAGAACAGGGTATGGTATCATTGTAGAAGCTGAAAGCTTTCAAATTTTTAAGAAAAAGCTGAAATCCCATTTGGAAATTTAGAAATCTCTTAAACTTACTCTTCAATTTACTATTTACTCTTCAACTTACTATTGATTATCGTAATATTATCTATTATTATTAATATTTTAAAATTATTAACAATAATGTAACTAGCCATACTTGTTGTGTCAATTCGTTAATTGTATACTCGTTTCTACATAGGTTAACCACTCGACTTGCTTTCATGATGCCTTTTCTAGTTTATTTGTACGTTCCTGCTTTGCTGATCTTGCTCTTATAACCATAATGTTATATACTTAGTTTGCATCTTGAATAAAACCACGTATGTATGTATAACGACGGTTCTTAGCAAATGGCTTTAACAAAAATACCGCATGTAGGTAGCCTCATCGAAACCGTACTGTAGCTTTAGCGTACCGTAACTCTGTAATATGATTGGATCAGAAAGACAAAATCAATGGGGAAACCATTTCAATGTCACGGCAGGTCTTAGGTGACTGAAGAGCAATATCGCTACGGCACAAAACTCACGCCAAAAAAAGCGTTTCATGTGTGAACACAACGTATCCTCGCTCTAGAATTACCAGTAATCAATCATTGGCTTTTGCTCTTCAATTATCTATAATTGCTAATTCTAGAACGCAAATTAAACATTAATTAATTCTAAGACAAATCCTAACCCGAACCACAAAACGAACCCTAACCATCGGACGAGTTCACGGGTAAACGACGGATTCTCGCTCACCTAGGGCTAGGGTTCACAGGTAAACAAGAACAGAAGGTAAACGGGAGTAAAAAAAATTGAACGCTCACTCGTAACCGTTTGCTAGTGCAGACGTCATGACCACTACACTAAGCGCGTCTACCACCGTTTGGAATTCGGCAAATGTTTATCTTTATCCTTGACTGGTTTTAAGAATGTCATTGTTTAATTTGCATTCTAGAATTAGCGATTATTATTAATTGAAGAGCAAAAGCCACTTACTGATTATTGGTAGACTAATTCTAGAGCGAGGATATGTTGGTGAACAGGAGGCCTATCTATTATGGTTTTCGTGCCGACACCGATGTGCCTTACAGTAACCGTGCAGCAGGTAATTGCCGTAACTTGCCCACTCATACGAAATCCGCTCTATATACACGCAAGAGAGCATAAGTAAGCAAAGGAATACTTAAGCGTGCGGTGTGCGATGATAATGTCGAATAAAATCTATTTTTAGTAACCGGAAGCAGGTGAAGCAAAGTGCGCGAGCACGCGACAGACAGACAGACAGCGATTGTTTATTGGCACTTAGTAAAAAGACTTTTACATGAGTGGGAGTCCAATAATAATAGTACGCTGAATAAAAACGAAAAGCTAGCTATCTATGACAGTGCCTCTTTTCTCTTTTGGAAGTAATCAAAAATATATTTCGAAATAGTTTTCTTTAATTTTCTTGGTGGATGTATTAGTAGCCTAAATTGCAAGTCAACAGTTAGGTATTGAAATCGGAGGTTGTTCTGTTCTCTCAGATCTGTCATGTAGTCAATTGCCTTTTAAGGTCAGTGTAAAATCCATAATTGGTGAGTAAAATGTTTTTCATCTCGCGACAACAGTCTCATGGCGCGAAAATATTTTCCCGCCATGAGATTGTTTCGCGCACTCGCGCTCTTTGCTTCAGCTCAGCTGCTTCCGGTCACTAAAAATAGATATCATCGCATACACAAGCATGCGTATTGGTGATTCCCTCTCTTACTTATGGTCTCTTGATACACAGTACTCATATTCAGGGGCGTACACTTGAAATTTGACTAAAGATTTAATCTTGACTACTTTATTTCTCTTCGATCATGTATTTGCGCGAGTGGTCCGTATACCTCACTCATACGTCACGAATGCATTAATAAATTTGTTACGGGTGAGATGCAATACATCAGTAAGAACCCATAACGTCCTCCGCAGACATTTTCCTGGTCATTTTCCCCATCCCAGTCTCTTTTCTTCCCTCTGTTGAGCACAGGGACCCCGGTTTATTCTTTATAGTACACGTAAACCCCACTGCAGGGTCCTGGGGTCGAATCATGAGAGAGGTCGGTCGGTCTAGCTGTTTTAAACTTCGCCAAAATTTAAAATATCGGGTTCCTCTTTAATATTTGTAAATAGAGTGCGACCACTGAAACCTTACTGACTTAGACAACGAGAACTAAACACATTGCAAAACGAAAATAATGCATTCTAAAAGTATAAATCTTAGTATCTCTATGCGATTTTCTTCATTCGAAAGACGTTGACTTTGACAAATTCCCCTTTTACCGGCTCGAAGCTCGAGCAAGTCGAAATGCCACTGTCTTGTACTCGACACTGATTGGATCAACTAACCGTAAGTCGAAATGCCACTGTCTTGTACTCGACACTGATTGGCTCAACTAACCGTAAGTTGGAATGCTGTGTTTTCGTTCTGCAAGTGTGATTGGTTCTCGTTGTCTAAGTGGCGCCGGTTTCAGTAATCGCACTGTAAGAAATGGCAGTAACCCATTCGCTCCTGGAAATGTCCCTAAACTTCAAAATGTCGGGCATAGCATGAAAAACAGATAATACAATGAACCATCCTGGACCGACATTCATGATTTGACACCAGAACCTGCAATGAGAGTAGTAGGAGAGGGATGGAATTAGCCGGTTTTTTAAGGTGTTATGCTAATTTTTAAGGTGTTATGCTAATTTTTAAGGCCCGCTCATTAATTCAATGACGTCACGGTTCTATTGTCTTGGACTCATGAATAAAATGAAGTGGAATAAAAAAAAGAGGGATAAAACGAAAAAAAAAGCGGGACAAGAGGCGACAAAACGGAAGGGTCTACTGACAAGAGACGTGTCCACATTCGGATATAGTTATCTCCGTTCATCCTTTTCATCCCTTTTGTCGCCTTTTGTCGCCTTTCGTCCCGCTCTTTTCTTTTTTATCCCTCTTTTTTTTATTTCAAAACGAAAAAAAGAGGGACGAAAGGCGACAAAAGGGATGAAAGAGCATACTGACAAGAGACGTGTTCACATTCGAATATAGTTATCTCCGTTCATCCTTTTCATCCCTTTTGTCGCCTCTCGTCCCGCTTTTTCTTTTTTTATCCCTCTTTTTTTTATTTCAAAACGAAAAAAAGAGGGACGAAAGGCGACAAAAGGGATGAAAGGAGATAAAAGGGACGATCAAGTAGATTTGTGCTATTTGATACTAACTTTCAACGAGTGAACATGGAAAATCGGACTTTGAAAAACTGCCCTGTACCTAATTGTGGATCAAAGTATCTTGTTAAATTATCCAACCACTTGGCACAAGTCCATAGATTATCAACTCAAGAACGTAAACCATATTTACAAGAAGCGAAACTTCAAAAAAGAAAGTTTTTGTCGAGGAATGTAAATCCAGTTGTTGATAATGGAAAATATGTTGGTTAGGAATCCTGCTCATAATGTTGGTCTAACTGAGAGACCTTAGCTAAATCAGCTAATCGACATTTGTTAAAGATATCGTTTTAATATAAGCAATCAGTAAGCAGCATTTGTCAACAAGAAAAAAATCAATGAAACATAAATCAGTGTAATCTTGTAACACAGTACATTATATCAACCCAAGAACTGAGAAATAAGAAAGTTATCAACTCCGCGACTATAAGGAAAACGAACTGTAAATTGGTGTTTTGGAGATTGAATAAACTTTGTTTAATTTATCTGGTGGTTTGTTTTTATTCGTATGGTAATTATAGTTCAGTTTTAGAGAATAATTTGCATCTCAAGAGTTTTCCTCAAAACAATAGGCCCTTCAGTTATCGCTAATCCCTAAGAACAATAGCAGAGTTGATCTAATGAACCATACCGGATTTTGTATACAATTATCTTACGAGTTATTAACTGGAAAGGAAAATAATAAAGACAGTTTAGAGCGCACCTATCACGAGTAGTTTGTTCTTACTATTTACGCTACAAAGGGGTTTAGATATTGCGATATATTTATTACTTTTTTCATTCAACTTCGAATGTAATTCAGGGCCGATCGCTCCTGGTTTTATAGACGACCCCAAACAATAGGCTTTGCCCAAACATGCCCGAATAGATCGATGACCTCATCCAAAGGAACAATAGATAATGAGAGCGCCACACTTTATTCATGCGGAAAGACAATAGATAATGAGAAACCACTTCATTTAATGAAATTCCACTTCAATTTCCACTTCATTTTATTCATTTTATTCATGAGCTTGTAACAATAGATAATGTAATCCACTTCATTTAATGAGATTCCACTTCAATTTCCACTTCATTTTATTCATGAGTCCAAGACAATAGAACCGTGACGTCATTGAATTAATGAGCGCGCCTTAAAAATTAGCATAACACCTTAAACATTAGCATAACACCTAAAAAAAACGGCTAATTTCATCTCTCTCCTACTACTAATGAGTTTTGCATGTACTGTGGTGTATAAGATTCATACTTTGCTATTTGTAGCTGCTCAACGAGTGAAGCTCGAGGTTTCCGCTCAGTTTCCTTCCTGACGAGTTGTCTGTTTTCAGCCACCCGGTTCTCACGCTTCTTGTCCACACCCTCTTCCAGTATGACAGCTTTTGAGTGATTGATGCCCTCCAGTAGGGATACCTGTTAAAGTAAGAGACTTCATTTATAACCACATACTAGAAGTGTATTATTGAAATATCGATATAAAACTGACTCGTTTATGGTGCTACATACTAAAATCGTCAACAACCAAGTGTACAAGTGACAAAGCACGACGACTAAGGACTACGAGGTGGTACAGAACAGATCTGCGAAATGCTGCACATGTCCAGTCAGCGGTAGAAATCACGGGATCATCTCTAAACGCTCCTAAATGTTTAAAAGAATCGACACGTCGCAAAACAGACCGAGAGATAAGGAGGAATTTTAAAATGGGTGCAAATGAACAGCTGACGTCAAGTGTTGTATGAAATCAAGTATGTTTCTTTTTGTCGCTAATTCTCGTTTAAAACAAACATGTCATTTCTCCGTTCATCTAGTCTTTCACAGATACAGGCATGCCACGTATGTCGCGTGGCGGTATATACTTTATGGCAGTGTTTTGTTCCATACAGTCGCCCTGCATAATCATTTTCTCTACTGTTTTACAGTATTATGCAGGGAGACTATATGGAACGAAACACTACCATGAAGTATATACCTGTCTCTGTATTATCTGTCTCTGTTCCATAACTGTACTCATCTTGAAAGCTGCCGAGTATCCTCTCAAAGTGCCACTACGATCAAATGTTGACATATCAAGGTTTTTACCGCCTCCCGGTTAGCTCAGTGGTTAAGCTCCGGTCTGTTGCGCGGGAGGTCGCGGGTTCAAACCCCGGCCGGACCAACACTCAGGGTCTTAAAATAACTGAGTAGAAGGTGCTGCCTTTGTGAACCAACTGCAAATGGTTAGACCTTCACGTCTTCTCGGATAAGGACGTAACATCGTAGGTCCACTCCTAGTATAGTCTCGTACTGATTTAGGAGGAACTCATTAAAGAATTGCATATTCATAATGTAGAGTTGCTATATTATTACCAGTCCAAACCGTTTTCGCTACGACGACGGAAATCTTATTATTTGAACTCTAGTCCGCCATTACTTGAGGCCGTTCTCTTTATATATATTCAGCGGAAGTGACGTCATACGCGCAACGCTCGGCAGGTTTCTACTAAAAACTTATTCTCGCCCACAAGAAGAAAGTTGTATTTATCCCTGCGATGTTCCCGCGAAAGAGTGTGCATAGAAAAGTAGCATGTGTTATAGAAAGCCATCGCTCTGAATGGTGGACAGGATTTTACCGGTAAACTCTCCTAAAATTGTGTGGTTATTATCATGCACGCTCGAGCATTTCTTTCCGCGTAGATTGAATTTTAGATCATAAAACAAATAAACGATGGCTCCCCTTTGTCCTGTAAAAATATAATGCACTATTGAGGTCTCGAAAAGCTGCTAAATGCACTCGCCTTCCGAAGTTTTCCAAATACCTCGAGCGTACATTATTTTGTTATAGAACACGGAGAACTATATTATATTTGTTAAGTAACTGTACAATATGTGTGACTGGATTGGATCGGAACACATACATTGGCCTCGGCTTGCCTTGAACCACTAACCTGGCATTCTGGAGTCTTCGTAGCAATAGCGACAACCTTTCTCTTCTCAGATACTCTTCTCTCGCGTCCCTTGTCAGTTCCTTCCTCCAAAATCACAGATCTGGCAACAAGTAAGTCTTCCTCAAGTGTGGATCCTCTGCGTTCTGATGGAGTCAGTACATGGATCACTCTTCTCTTCTCGTAGGCCTTGCGATCGAGTTCCTCGCCTCCATAAGACAGCAAACTTCCATTATTATCTTCAACTACTTCAATATTTTCATATTCGCTGTAGTCTAGTGGAGGATTTTCAGGATCATGGGAAACAAGAGGAGTGTCCTTAGCGTCAGTTCTCTCCTTCTTCTCACGACGATGTCCTCTGAAAGACAAATGTAATATCGTGGTCTTTACCGAGACTCCTGAAAAACGATCGAATTTTAGCGATCTAATAATAATCATAATACTAATCTTATATTTGTTGATTATCATGGCAGCATGCAGCCGATGTGGGCCATCTTTTACTCCTCACCCATTCCTCACTACATTACTGTTTTGGACACACAACACTCCTTGCGGAATTTGCCAATAGACTAATTGCGTAATTCTGTGTTACTACTTCCGGTCACATCGATATACACATATAGCCTCACTTCCACGCAACCGCGGAAGTAAAACGTTTATGCAATAGACCCTTTGTATAATATAGTTCCTACTTCCGCTTGCATGACAGTGAGGCAAGAGATGTATATTGATGTAACCGAAAGTAGGAACCTTGAATTATGGAAAGGAAAAGAGAAACAGAGATCTCCCATATTCCTCTCCCAAGTCTCTCTCACTCTTCTTTCTCTGCTTTTCGCTTCGCTTGTTCTTTCGCCCGCGCTCCATGCAACAAACGCACCTCGCGCTCCGCTGTCTGAAAACTCCACACATGCGCAGCACCATAGCAAATCCTCTTAAACAAGAGAACACGACGTTTACTTACATGCACAGGAAGCAACAGCAGCATGAGACAAGCACTAATATACCAAGTGTGATTCCAATAGCAAGCTTGCCGTAAAAAGTCCCAAAGAAGATCTTGATTTTCTCTTGAAGAAATCCAGTCCTGAAATGCGACCACCAGGGAGAATCCTTCTTAAAAAGGGGGATCCACAACGTGTGAATGGTACTATCCCCCACTGGTGCTTTCTTGTGGTCTACACGAGGCACTTGACTGAGTTTCTTTGCAGGCTTTATAGTTATTGCTTTCAGTGGAATCTTTGTTGAATGGATCGTTGTCTGATTGGTTATTGAACGGCTTTCATTCTTGTTCGTTGTAACGCACCTTGCGTGGCAGGGTTTTCTCTCGATCGTTGGTCCAGAGCAGCCAACAGCTTTCTGTCCATGTGAGGTCACGCAGCGTCTTGTACGAAATTTCGTTCCATCTTTACACTTTTCTGAGCAAACACTCCAATTTCCCCACTTCGTCCAAGAAATCCCAGCTGAAAAGACAATCGAAAATCAATTACACCAAGGCTTTGAAATATTTTAAGATACTTCGCTGTACTGACGATTTTCCACTACGATTCCGCCATATACAGTATCAACCAATCAGAGAGCCAAAAATACGGCACGTGACTGTAGTTTCCAATCTTCAAATTTTGTGTATTTTAATCCTGGTTCATACGAGCGACATTAGCACAAGCAAGAAGAACAAGCGCTGCTAATGATCAATGCTATGCGTCTACGTGACGTTTGTAAACGGTTTTGTAAAGACAGCAAGCAGGGCCGTACGGGTCCTATGATAAAATTACTCTTTAATTTTCCTGTCGTAAAAAAAACATTTCAAAATGAAACAGAAAGATTAAGAGAAAACCAAAGGCATTCGGGAATGAGAGAAAAAGAAGTTGGAATTTCCTAGATTATACTAACCATTTACACGTACATCAACGACCACTGAGTCCTTTGATTTCTTCAACCCAGAGACATAAGCCACGCATGTGTACTTTCCCGAATCCTTAGGAGTTAGTGCCTTTACTAACAGATTTCCCTTGGCTGGTACCCAATGCACCAGCGAGCTAGTTTTCAACTGTACGCCATCCTTGAGCCAGCGATACCGACAAGTCTCAGCGGCAGTTGCAAGACAGCGCATGGTCAAAGTCTTGCGAGGTAAAATGTAGATGACTTTGGGTGGCTTTTCAGTGATCTGTACCGATTCTGAAATTGAGATTTCAACATAAAATGAGTTTATACCAAAACATTTGTTCAGTTTAGACCAACAGTCGCAGACATAAAAATATTAAACATTTTATACTTTTTTTTTATTAGTTGTTATCATTTTGAATAAATAGCTGAGGAAAAACATGTATTTATTTTTTTGAACAGTCTTTAGCTCTGAAGTGTCTGGACTTGCTAATTATGAAAATACTCCGATAAATAATAATATCGAACATTATATATATCGAGAAAAGCCCTTTCATATTCCATATGTGGTCAATATTCAAAAGTCGAGTTGGCGTCGAGTACTATGTACAACACATTCAGGAAGAGTATTATTCAGTATTATATTGACATTGAATTTCAGACTTTTCATCACTTTTATTACTCTTTGTAAACCACTGTATTTCTATTTCTTTGCCAAAGGTGGTCCCTGGCCAATAAACAGAATAAAGTTATTTATCAAACTCATTAATAATTCAAGAAGCAAAAACAAAGGAAATCAATGAGCGTGGAGGGATCTGTAAATCTGATACAGATTTCGTCCTGATTTAAATAAACTTTGGCTTCGATTTTCTCGCCAAAATAAGTCGTATCGCCAAAATAACTGAAAACATGACTCTCTCGCTTTCAGCTCGAGTTTGTAAATCGGATAAAGATCGGCCGTTCATTCTTTATCTAACACGTGGAAAAACAATAACCGTTTGTTCAAGTGTTTAGGTTATGTTCGGTACTTGATCTTCCAAACTATTTCCCAATTTTTCCAAACTAAAATTTTCAATTGAAACTGCAAGAAAATGCTATTTCTCTGCCTTGCAGTTAAGCTGCAATCTGTAACATACCGCTCCACTCGTTATTCTGGCCATGCACACATATAATCTACCTGTTATTAATTGCAACTACTATAAGTACTCTTATTATCCCAGAACACTGCAAGCGTGGAACAAACTACCTGGTGATATAGCTTAACTTTCATGTATTTTTCTTAACTTTTTGGGGTAGAAGTTCACTGTAATATGTTTTAAGGTAAATTTGCGTGGGAAATTCGCGCGGCCGCCCACCAGACTGACGTTTGACCGCTGTGTGTCAAACGTCTGCGTGTGCGTATTACGGTGAGTCTGGTGGGCGGCCGCGCGAATTTCCCGCGCAAATTTACCTTAAAACCTATTACAGTGAACTTCTACCCCCAAAAGTTAAGAAAAATACGTGAAAGTTAAGCTTTTTATTTTCACAGTCGACGAGAAATTGAACAAACTTCAAACTGTGAGTTTACCCAAAATTTTCGTAATTTACCAAAGAAGTTCTCAAGGTTTGAAAGCGGGTTTGTGAACAGTGACGGCCGCCGGCTCGCTTTGAATTTGATTTGGAATACGTTGTTGTTGCAAGACTTTTAACGCATGCGCAGACGTTTGACCGCTGTGTGGCTGGTTGGCGCAACGCGTAAAACCGCTGACCTCTCACCACTGTGGCCCGAGATCGATATTCCCGGATGCAGCGTCATATGTGAGTTGAGTTTGTTGATTCTCATCCATGCTCCGAGGGTTTTTCTCCGGGTTCTCCGGTTTTACTCCCTCCACAAAAATCAACATGTGCGTTGACCACTGAACGCAGAGAATATATGAATGTAGTAAGGAGTGTGCGTGGAATCAGTTTCGCCATTAGCATATGCCTTGCCAGAGGCCTAATAAAATATCGAACATTCTATAACAGGGAATAATAAACGATCATTAAAATACTTACTGTAGACGACGACTTTGAAGGAACAAGAAGTCTTCAAACCAGAATCATCTGTAAACGTGTATTTGATAGTAGTTGTTCCGATATGTAATCGTTTAGGTGATCGCAGCCCCGGAGGGGTTGTCAACATCTTTGGTACAATACCCGTGTTATCAGTTGCTTTTGGTTCTGTCCAGTTGGCCCATCCCATATCACTTCCCTTATCAGTAGGACGGTAGATTGTTTGGGGACATCCTGTTGTGAGTTTAGGTGGTACAGTATCTGAAACAAACGTAAATACAGGCGTTACTTAGTGGCCGTTTCCACCGGCTAAATTATACTAATACGCGTCTAGCCAGATCATTTATTGTGGCACAGACAATGTTGAGAAAATGATGCAAATTTAGGAAGACTGAAGAAAGAAGAGAGAAAAGCCTGCTGTAAAAGCATGAATCGCGTGTGACCTTGTCCTAGTACGTTTCTTTCCTCTTCTACAATGTTATCGTAAACGTTTTATTCAGCTCATTGCGACGCATAGGAACGTGTTATTATTTCTTGATGATATTTTAAAATAAGACATCATACAAATAGATATATATAAAGAATTGCACTTATCTTCTAGAGGAATATTTTTAGTTTGCATATTAATTAGTATAAAATAGTTTTCAAGGGTATTGTTTATAACCTTGTTACATTTACATGTGCACATTTGAATAAAGACCCTTTCGTTTTACCGTGGGTATAAAGTAGCATACACGTCAGTGATTTGCTTCATCTGACAAAATCGCCATTAATTGTACATGATTTTTGAAGAACAAGGACAGTTTTTACAGTTTCAAATATTTTCGATAAAGTTTTCTTTCATTGTATGAATATTATATAGATTTGCTTCTTCAAATCTAAACTTAGTTCTCATAGTTTATATTATATATTATAATATAGATACGATAGTACGCGCGCTCTGATTGGCTAAGAAGCCATGTTTTATCAGAGTATATAACATGGTTAGCCGTGTTATATAGTTTTCAACTGGCGGTTTCCTTTCATCGCGCGCGTAAATCTATATTATAAAACAGATAAAGAAGCCTTAAATCCATGTTTTATACTATCATAAAACACTCTGGTCATTTGAGAACACTCTAGAAATGTTGAAAGCACGCGCCTTCGGCTTGTGCTTTAACATTTCTCTCATGTTCTCAAATGCCCATCGTGTTTTATGATAGTATAAAACATGGCTAAGGCTTCTTTATTTGTTAAGTATATATATCTATTTTCATCTAGAGCCCCTTCAGAGGCAGACGGTACACAACTTTACCCCCTTCTCTGACAGAGCGCGCGATTAAGAGATTTCAAAGCTATACAAGCTACTCGGATCAGGTCCCGGATGTGGCGGTCAGCGGCAGGAATCGAACTCAGACCACATGTTCAACATGTCGTGTACTGAACCCACTTCACCACACATGTACCTTAATTTACCCTTCCACGGTTTTTTTGAACTTTTGATATATACGTATAACAGTAAAACCGTCGATACTGCTGAAAAGAGCACCTCGAAGTTAGTCAAAATCCCAAAGTTGAGAAGAGTTATATCTTGAATAAGAGCAAAGTTATAGGCTCGCAAACTCAGAAAAGTTTACAGACATTTTCCGAGTTTGTGGGCCTGTATCTTTGCTCCTATTCAAGATTTAACTCTGAAATTTGGGATTTTGACTAACTTCGAGGTGCTCTTTTCAGCAGTATCGACGGCTTTGCTGTTATACGTATATATCAAAAGTTAAAAACAACAACGTGGAAGGGTCTATTGAAATGATAATTGATCATCGGAAATCAATATCGATCATTGAAATGAGTAAATAAAAAAAAAGACAATAAATAAAACGAAGATCGAAAGTACGTTAAACTGAACAGCTTACCTTTACACTGTTGATGAATTTTAGTCCACTTTCCATCGGCTTGGCATTTTCTTGACAAAAACGTTTGACCCACAGTAGGCGTAAACTTATATCCAGCTTTACAGAACAGTTTACACGTCTTTCCTACCTTGGAATCGGTATGAGTGCAGGCACGAGGAACGTAATATGATACTCTAAGAGGGGGTGCTGTTAGAGCAAGACATTTCATTTCTGAAAATAAGGAATTTCAAGGAAGTAATTAGCTTACATTCAACAATCATAACATGAATGAACAAAAATGTTTAATTTAATTGGGGAGGGGCACTAGGGGCACGTTCCATTCGACCAGGAAAAAAAGACAAAATGCTGGGTGTAAACAGAAGTCCATAACCAGAAGTGTCCATCTCTACTAGGGTAGCGGCCCATCAGTTGACAGAGTAGTCTATTTTTAGAAATGCTAATCGCAAATTTCGAGGGGAAAATGGCGGACATTGGGTCAGATGCGCGTTAGAAAAGGAACTAGTTGGATTTTTAGCTACTCTGTCGTGTCCCAAGTCCATTTCTTCGGCTTTACCTAGTGATATTAAATCATTCTTGATACGGAAAGATCAAGGTGGCGGACTTTGATCTACACACCTCGGTGTGGCTTCGCGGGGTTTGAAAGAACGGAATCGAACATGTCTCTGTCCAGCACGCTTGGCTTTTGGGACGGTGGACTCTTTGATACCCATGCAGGATAAACTCGTGAGCAGTCGGCTAGATGCTATACAGGTATTTTTATGGGCGAGAGATCAGGCTTTTCTCAAGTCCTTGTGTTTTTCCTGGAAACAGAGCGGTTGATTTATAGCGATGTTTCGTGTTGATAAACATTACAATTGTTATGCTACCCATGATTTCAAAAGGCCGCTTTGTCTCAGAAACCAATGGATCTCTGATTGGCACATATGACGTGGCAGTGAACATCGCTATTGATTACGAAGCCTGATGATATCCTGCGCTTTCCGGATGACTCGGGTCTCTTGTTTAACGTACCACGTATATTATATGGACAAACTGACTCCTCGTTCAGGGGACTCTAATGTCTTTGATTTTTAAAGAGGCACGTATTGATTACCATGCAAAGAAATTTGCATGTGTGCTATATGCCACAGGGGGTTAATTATTGTGGTATAATATATATAGGCAAGCCTATGAGCGGTGCTCCCAATAATCAAATATGAAGAGATGCACGCGCATATATGTAATGGAAATTAATTTACGAAAATAATAAGTACACGTGCAGTTGAGTTGCACGCGCATATGTAATGGGAAGGTGACGTACAACCGGAAAGTACATGACGCGTATGCGTGCACGCCGAGATGTAACGGAAATTAAAGTTTGAAATGGAATATTTTACGCATTACGGCAAAAACATTATACTGACCATCGAGATAATTTAGAAAATCACAAATCCCCATAAACGGTGGATTGAATGTGAAGGACAGGATTACGTTAATTAGCTCAAACAAATCGAGCAACCGATTCAGGACTGGAAAACCTCACGTTTCCGCGCGCTGGTGCACGGTCGGTACTCTGTACCAGGCTCACTCACGGTCAAAAATGTATGGCCCCAAAATCACGTGACATTAGGAATGAGACAAAAAGAAGTTGGAATTCGCTAGATTATACTAACCATTTACACGTACATCAACGACCACTGAGTCCTTTGATTTCTTCAACCCAGAGACATAAGCCACGCATGTGTACTTTCCCGAATCCTTAAGAGTTAGTGCCTTTACTAACAAACTTCCCTTGGCTGGTATCCAGTGCACCCGCGAGCTTGGTTTCAACTGTACGCCATCCTTGAGCCAGCGATACCGACAAGTCTCAGCGGCAGTTGCATGACAGCGCATGGTCAACGTCTTGCCAGTAAAAGTGGAGATAGATTTGGGTGGCTTTTCAGTGATCTGTACCGATTCTGAAATTAAATGTAAACATATGTAAATAGATTATGTGCCAAGTAGTGCTAGCAGATTTAAAATCATTTATAGACGTTTTTTTATTACACAAAGTCTAAATCGTTAGACACTGCACCGTTTAGCTAATGAAGTCGAAGGACATATTGTTTTGTTAAAGTGCCACTACGACGAAAATTTACCATTTCGATTTGCCACTTTTTCAGTGTCTATAGGTCAATCAGTATTAGAAATATCCGAAATAGTAAAAAATATTCCCAAATGGGCATGTTAAACCACAAATTTTAGGAGAGTTTACCGGTAAAATCATGTCCGCCATTGCTGGAAGCCGTGCCCTTTGTTCAGCTTTAAACAAAGGTTTATTCACCGGAAGTGATGTCATACACTTAACACGACAACCTCGTGGCGCGAAATAGCGTGCATAAAAAAGTAGCCAACCTCGCAAAGATAAATATAACTTTCTTCTTATGTACGTGAAGACGTTTTTAGTAGAAATATGCCTCCAGGCGTTGTGTTCTGCAGGCGAGCGTTAAGTGTATGACATCATTTCCGGTGAATAAACCTTTGTTTAAAGCTGAACAAAGGGCACGGCTTCCAGTAATGGCGGACGTGTAGATTCAATATTCGGAGCTAAAAAAATAAGACTTCCTGTCGTTGTATCGAAAAACAATTTGAACTGGTAATAATATATGAACTCTACTTTATGAATATGCAAAAACATTGATATGTCAAAATTTGATCGTAGGGGCACTTTAAGCCCCCGTAGTACCACGGGCCGAGCATAGCGATGGTCAGAAATGGTACTCACAAGAGATTAAAGACAATACGACCCGACAAAAGTCATGTTATTCAGGTATTATTATCAAACTACAAGGCCAAATGAATGCTGGCTATTTGTTCATCTTCAAAGTTTGCCATTTTATAGGAAAATCACATGCCTGACGAGGTAATTCCACGTTAAATTGCACGAGAAAACCGATATCGCTCGAGTCGCTTCGACGAGGGATTACCGAATCGCATAGTCCGATGAATTACTTGAAGATTTAGTACAGTTTGTTGATATTTTGCAAACTTATAAATAGCGCGCGTAGTCTACATGCAGTGGTGATTCCACTCTGAATCACCACCCCGTCTCAGCCAATCAGCGTTTGATTTCGCAAATGCACCGTGCGATTCAGCTTTGGCTATGCGATTCTCACCGATATCTTTTCTGTTTTGCGTAAATTTGCGAGTAAATTTGCGTTTCAAAATTACTCGCTGGCGACTCGTTGGTAGGATTTTGCACCTGAATGGCTTCTCGCGTAAGCGCCAAAATATGATTGGTCTAAATGGATAGGATGATGAAGCAAGGGCCAATGAGATACAGGGCTGCAAATGCATTTGTAACCCGCCAGAGGTCGTTTGCATTTTCATGAGAGCGGTTTTACATTAAATTTGATTTGTTAAAAAAAATTAAATAAGAGGAAACTCAGATGTTTTTTCTTAACTTTTGGCCTTTTAAAAGTTAAAGTCATCAGTTACTAATCAAATTATCTGACAAATAATATCAAACACGTCAGAAATTGACATACGTAACTTTTTAACATCGAATCAATTCGAAAAGGTTCAAGTAAAAAAATATTCCACTCAGGAAGCGACGACGAGATTAAATACGAATACCAGGCTCTTTCAACCGACCGGAGGTTTAGATGTGCGAAGAGCCATATGGGAAAGGATATCCATCCTTTGCGTCCCTAATTAATCTTCTCTACATCGTCAACGACAATAGGCCTTATGCACGATGATGTCACGTGATCACCACCAACCCTCGCTTTGGCACAACACCAAAGTGAGGCTTGGTGGTGATCACGTGACATCATCGTGCATAAGGCCTATTTATTTCACTCGGACGGTAATTCAAATTAATATTTACAATAATGAATGGTAACAAGAGAGAATGAGGTAAGCGAACGAATCCCCCATACATGGGTCTGTTCCAGTGATAATCTATTGTTAGATTAACAGGGCACAGCCTGGTTATTTTGAGAAAGACACCTCATTGGCGTAAAGTGGTGCTCTTAGGCTTAGGAGTGGTCAAAACGATGATACGAGGACCCAGGGGATATAAACAATGGATAACTAACGAGGATAGCCTACCAGATCGAGATAAAACTGATAACATGATATTACGTGTTGTGAAACTAAAAATAGATTTCAAATAATTATTATGGGACATGGGGATTCGTTGTCTTACATCATCATGAAGTAATTGAGGTAAGAGTGAGCTGGTCCTGAAATAGATCTGGGTACGATGGAGTGAATCATGAGATTAGGTTCTTTAATAGTCACGTACTGATATAGACTTAGCTCATGATCCCCACGGGAAAGGCGTTGCCATGGATGCTGGAGAGCAAGCTATCTTTAAAAACGCAGTTTTAGAAAGATCGACAATCGATTGGAGGTGGAAAATAGCATTTACAAACAGGCTTTGTTAATAACACTATCGATCTCGTACAAGGCCTTTGATTGAAGGAAGTCAGATATTGTTTGCTCTCCAGTACAGCCACGTGGTTTGTTAGCTGCAAAGGGCCCGCTATTGCCACCAAACTAAGCCAATCATCTTCAGTGCAAACATAATTGAATTACGTAAACTTTGCAGAACACAACAGGAAACAACAAATGATAAAAACGTACTGTAAACGACGACTTTGAAGGAACATGAAGTATTCAAACCAGAGCCATCTGAAAACGTGTATTTGATAGTAGTTGTTCCGATAGGTAGTTGATTAGATGATCGCAGCCCTGGAGGGGTTGTCAACATCTTTGGTACAATACCAGAGTTATCAGTTGCTTTTGGTTCTGTCCAGGTGACCCATCCCATGCCGCTTCCCTTATCAGAAGGACTGTAGATTGTTTGAGGACATCCTGTTGTGAGTTTAGGTGGTGCAATATCTGAAACAAACGTAAATACAGGCGTTAATTAGTGTTAAAAATGAGTTCATGGTCATTGGCTGTATATCGAAAGAGACTGTACCATCGACATACATATAGAGGGTAAGGAAATAAATAAAGTACACTACACTTGTCTATTAATCTGTACTAGTCTCATCTACTATATACATATATTTACTGGCTAGTATTTGGCTTTTGCTTGATTTTGACTGGCTTTAATTTGCTCACTTAATTCCATAGCTGTATCACAGGTTGCCCAAGCTTACGATTTGTATGAGGGATTTCGGTTTACAACGAATGTATGGAAATGTCACTATTATCGTTGTAATGCTCTTACCTCTAATAAAATGTTTCAAAAACCTTCGCTTTCTCTTGTAGTCATTAATTACCTTTCGTGTCCATGGAGATTCCTGGGCCGTTTAACCTTGATTTAGGGTGGTTTTTGAATTCTCGATTTTCTCCCTCTTAGAAGAAATTAAAGGTAGGAGTCCTATATAACTTATGGATTGACTGTTTGGGGTCAGGCGTGTAAGTCAGACATGAACAGAATTTTAATCCTCCAAAAGCGAGCACTCCGCTTTATGTATTTTGCCAACAGAAATGAGCATGCAGTTCCCTTAATATTTATTGATGCAAATATTTTATATTGTGAGTCAGTATCTAATTTAATGTATAATATTAGCAACAATTTAGCACCAATAAATATCTTAAATATATTTGTGAATACTTCCAGTATCCCAAGTCTTATAATACACGATCCTCTACATCTAAAAATTTCTACATTAAAGGTTCGAGACTTGAAGTACAAAAAAATGCTTTCTCAAGAATTGGCGCAAGTTATAGACTGTGAAATGAGATACCATGCGATTTTAAACAACTATCAAAAAAGGCATTCAAACGAGAATTTCACAAAATACTATTTGACATTCTTAAGAAAGAAGATGCTTATATTGATCATTTAACCATAAAAAATAGGTACATAATTGTTAGAATTCGCTTCATGTATATAATCAATTATTTCTCAAATTCACTCATTTATTTAGTTATTTATTTATTTATTTACTTACTCACTTACTTATTCTTCTTTCTCTCCCCTTATCTCTCTCTTCGTTAAGTTATCATGCCTGTTTGTAATTTGTCAATTTTAAAGATTACGGCCCGCCTAGATTAGTTAATGTATATCATGTATATATTTTTCGATTGAACAAAATAAAATGCAATGTAAATATGATGCGTTCCGCGCCTGTTAACAACGGACGTTTTCCCACAGGAAGCCCAAGCATGTAGTGTAAGGGATTACAAATTGGACCAAATTCGCTGAAACGACGTACAGATACAGCCAATACACAGCTTATAGACATTAGGTAAGTTTTATTCATTTTATTACAGTACATTTATAGAAAAGCTAGATTTAAATATTCCCATGGGATACAAACCCTTATAAATGAAATTTACATAAACAGAGCTTGGGCTTCCTGTGGGCAAACGTCCGTTGTTAACAGGCGCGGAACGCCGAGTATCTTTTTGAATTTGAGCACACAAACTTGTACCCTGGTCCCAGAGGTTTTCTAGAGAGAGAACAGCCGTGGAGAAAGAGCCGCGAAGCGGCGATCAGCGAGCTGCGAGAAGCGAACTGCGAGAAAACCTCTGGTATCGGTGGGCGCCAATCTCACTTTCATGAGGGTCAGAATCTGACTGTATTTTCTAATTGGAGGAATATTTAATGAGCTCAACAAGAACTGTGATTGGTTAGATATATTGTACTCAGGGACGGAAGGATAAGTAATCATTGTGATATCGTATGGTCAACTAGAGAGGGGACGGGAATAATTTACGTTTGCTGGCAGTCCGCTCGATCTCGCATGTAGAAAATTATAGTCATTCGTATAGCGATTCCTCAAATCATCTATGAAGACATCGTATCATCTGTACTAAAATATCGCTTTCCAAAGATAACATTACCGACTGATGTGCAAGACAAAGCATTATTTGGCGTTATAAATCGGAAATCCTACCGACTGGTCATGGCAAGTCGATAATTTTTCAGTCGCTACCAGATATAAGCAAATCATTATCATTGAGAGGGTTTAGTTATCCACGGAACGCAATAGTCATTGTTATCTGCCCTCTAAACTCATTGGTGGACTCACATTGATCTAAGGTCTTCTCAAACTGTAGAATATATATAGTTGTGTTCTGTAGCATAATTGTCTTGACACTGGATCACTTGTGAAACGCCATGTAGGTCGGTATTCGTTGTAGATCGGCTAGGTGCTTTAATGTTTTTTCCTGCAGACTCTGCAATGGTCGTTTGTTCGAGATCTTACGGCTTTGAGTGGTGTTTTAATTTTACGGGCAGCTCGAGTTCTCTGCTGTGAAAACATCCCCGGGTCGACGAACTGAATCGCATGCATTTGCCATGTAAACAAATAGACCCTTCCACGGTTTCTTTGAACTTTTGATATATACGTATAACGGCAAAACCGTCGATACTGCTGAAAAGAGCACCTCGAAGTTAGTCAAAATCCCAAATTTGAGAGTTATATCTTGAATAGAAGCAAAGTTATAGGCCCGCAAACTCGTTTGTATGGAAATTTTGATTTCTAGATAATGGGTTGTTTAAGGATTGAAAATGTGGGGAATGTATTGGCGAACAGTTATCCAGTGGTGAAATCGCTGTGATTTTGAAATTATTCGATTTATGGCAGGTTGAATGGAGTCAGCCGAGATCCAGAACTCCTACCCGTTTAATTTCTTCTAAGAGGGAGAAAATCGAGAATTCAAAAACCACCCTAAATCAAGGTTAAACGGCCCAAGAATCGCCATGGACACGAAAGGTAATGACTACAAGGGAAAGCGAAGGTTTTGAAACATTATATTAGAGGTAAGAGCATTACAACGATAATAGTGAAATTTCCATACATTCTTTGTAATCGCTCATACAAATGGTAAGCTTGGGCAACCTGTGGTTATATGGCACTCATTCCAGAGTGAGCTGGGGCGGTATCGATATTCGCTAATATCTCCTCGTCATTCGAATTTTTGTCATCCTCACGAGTCAAGGGTCCAACAACACGTTCGATCCCTGCATGACTCTAGGGATATCTTAGGAACGTGAACTGGCTCCATCTGAACAACTAAAGGACTTATTACCGAAACCCTATAATGGCGGTCGCTAAATGCTCCAATGCAAATATGGAGCAACATGTGCTCGCCTTCGGAATAAAATCCGAAAGCGTCCGTAAATTAAATATCACGAAGAAGAATGGTTCATAAGCGAACAACGACCACCCCAAATAAGCTAAAATAATATAGGTCGAATTCATAAAGAGGAATATAAAGCTTGGCATATATATGAGACTCACCTTTGTTTGCAGTCATCAGAGTGAGTTTATAGTGTATTAGATTTAGAGACAACTCAAGCACAAGGCATCCACGAGCCATATATCACCAAATCTTTTCGAAAAGTTTAAATTTGTCGCTGCAGAACTTCGATGTCCATATTTCCTTGAATTTGACTTTTTTTGCCATATTAAATAAAGAGTTTGCCTTCTTAATCAAATTATCTTGCGCAGCACAGGGAAATCTGCTGGCCGACGCTCGGTTTTCGCTTGGTCTCGCCCAAGTCATCCAGGTCCTTTTAATTAAATTCCGATTAAAATTCGACGTTTTCGATATTATATCGACTAAAAACTGAGAAACATCCGGATCATTTGCATATTTTCCACCCAACTCCAATAATTCGTGGATTATCCACGAGTTAAAAATGGACATTTGAAATTTGGGATTGGAGGGGAAAGGAAAAGTAGAAAGAGACTGGTCTTCACTGAAAGCTGAGAGCAAGCCACATAAAATATTACCAAACCGTTGGCGAACGTCTAAATCCAGTAGACTATAAATATACGTGAACACTGTATTGCGCAGACTGTATGAGTCCAAGGTGGAATTAAATTATTATTTTGCGCTGAAAATTTTCGGGCGCGTTCGATTGGCTGTATTCCAGTGGCAATCACTGGTTGAGGCAAATTGTAACTGTAAGAACTGTAAGCTAGAAACGCTTGCTAACTACATGTATGATATGATACATTTAACATTCCAGTGGGAATCACTGGTACAGGAACATTTTGGGCTGTAACGGCTACGAACGCTTGCTCACATATGATATCCAGGATATATTTAGTATTCCAGTGGCTAAAAATCTCGATAAACGCGATTTGTATATAGAGATCATCCTTGTATTACTATTCCGGAATACCGTCAATCGAACGTGTCCTTATATTGCTACAGACGTTTCGAAACTCAGTGCCCATAGGGGCTGGATCAAAGTCAGGACCCTGCCGAAACCAACACTCGAATTGGAATTTAGCTTGTGGAGAGAGGAAAACGGAAGAACCCGGAGAACAACCGTCGCGGAACAAGGCCGAGACACCAACAAACTCACCTCACGCGTTAGCAGAGCTCGAAAATAATAGAGTAGATCTGCTGTCTCTTCAGCAGTGTAATTGTTCAACGTAACAATCATTTAAAGTATTCAGAAAATAATTCTACCTTGGACTTATACTACTAAATAACTTTTTAGCCTTTTATCTAATATAATTGCAAAACTGCAAAACTGCTGTCTCTTCCGCAGTGTAATCATAGGCAAACCACAACAATGAAGTGAAAACTAGAATAAAATGTGTTTACATATTGTTTGTGAAGTGAATTTCGTATTTCGTATTTGCGGATTTCGTACGAGTGGGACAAAAATACGGCTTCTCCGTAGCCTTACCGTAACCGTACTTTAACTGCGCTGTACCGTAACTCTGTACGTTGATTGGATCAGAAGGACAAAAACAATAGGCAGAGAAAGCGAACGGAGAAGGGAAATCTCCAAACAGCGCCTAGACACCAATGATACTAGATAGCTATGGAGGTACTCTATTAAGATGACAATTACAATCACAGAATTGGGCCGCGTCAGGTAAAAAGGGCGTGGCGATATCAAATTTCTATCAAATTATTCTATGTTTGGTATACCTGTGGTAATATTAGAATCTGGATCATGAACGTTACAGTATGCTGCTAACATAATAATAATAATGGCCATATTTATATAGCGCCATATCAACTACAGTTTCATGGCGCTTTACATATGACTGACATATCTCGTTTCGGACTGCTTCACGGCGCTAATAGCTGCCACGCAGTTTACAATGTTGAGTGTGGTTAGTGCACAAAACAAAACAAGCATTACATTTAGGACATGCGACAACAGATACTTGCTAATGTGGAGGAGCATAAGCATAAGACCACGAGGGTTACCAAAGTTGCTTATGCCCCTAGAAAACGTATTTAAATCAATAGATGTATAAGACAAATACAGGATATATATAAAGTGAATGTAGATAGTGCACTAGATCTAGTATAAGAGTTTGTGTAAACTAGACTGACACAGAAATAAATGTATTTTTTTAAATAGGATTAAAGTAATAGAGTTTAGGTTAAGTATTATATCTACAAGAAAGAGCAAAAATAGTAAATAGCACAAACGACAGCTGCAAACGACAGACATTTATCATTAATACTCAGGAGGAAGAGCTAAAATATATTTCTTGTAATTATTTTTTAAAGATTTCAAGCTAGGTGATTGTTTTATATCTAAAGGTATATTGTTCCAAGTCTTCGAGGCTGCGAATTTAATTGACACTAAATTTTCCATAATGTAGGTTCGCTCTAGAGATAAAAAGATTCTTATTTGATCTCGATCGGGTATTGTATGTGTGGACCTCAGAAATTCTACTAAAAAGTGTATTGAAAGTAGTAGGTAACACATTATTTTGATGTATAAAAGCAAGTTCCCCAAGTTGTAATTTGGTTATTTCATAAATATTAAATAATCCAAGGTCACAGAATAGCGGCCTATACTATGTGCCATGAAATCCGAGAAATTATTACACGCATAGCACGCTTCTGTAGAATATATAGAGGATGTAGATTTGTTTTATAAACACTACCCCATGTACTGGTACAGTAAGATAAATATGGATAGATAAGATTATAATACAAATTAATTAAGATTTTACGATTGAGAAATTTACGACATCTATAAATAACACCAACTGATTTGGCAATTTTAACTGCTATATTATTTATGTGAGACTCCCAACTTAGATGTTCATCAACGAGAATCCCTGAAAACTTCGTCTTATCAATTTTCTTCAGATTTTTCGTAGAAAACGTGGTATTTAAGTTTGAAGCATGTTTTTTCATATGTTTCAGTCTTTGCTGAGATATGAACAACACACAATTTAAGGTTAACAGTTAGTCTATTGGCTATGAGCCATTCCTCGAGCTCTTTGATTTCTGAATTTATAGAGGATATAATATTTTTAATATTTTTGTGATGAATAAGGATATTCATATCGTCAGCATATAGGACAAGGTGAACCAGTCTATTAAAGGTTTTAGCATCATCCATGTAGATTAGAAATAGTAATGGCCCCAAAATCGAGCCTGTAGTACACCACAATCTATTTCCATGGTGTTTGAGTTAACACCATCAATACATACAAATTGTTTTCGATTTGTTAGGTAACTTTCAAACCACAACTTTTCTTTACCAACGACGCCATAATATGGAAGTTTCTGGAGGAGTATATCATGGTTCACAAATGCTTTAGATAAGTATAGAAACACCCCAATTGATAATTGACCCTTATCTATAGCATCTCTTATTCTGTCAATAAAGTCAATTATTGCGAGAGATGTACTTCTATTTTTGCGAAAGCCAAATTGATATTGATAAAGTAGATTGTTATCTTCAAGATACTGGCTTAATTTTTCACATGCAATTTTCTCAAATAGTTTTGCAAACGTTGGCAAAAGAGATTGAGGCAGTAGTTCGATTGCCTGTTTTGAAAACAAGAATTACTTTAGCAGTCTTCATTAAATCAAGAAAAATCCCAGAATCTAGAGATGTATTCATAATAAAACACAGTGGCCTATAAATAATTTCAGCAGATCGTATTATGTGCTTAATAGCTATGTTATCATAACCAGTTGCTTTAGAAGGGTCTAAAGCATACAAACAATCCAGTACTTTATAGGGTGATATAAAGTCCAGTTAGACTAAAGTGTTTTGTACCTTGAGGAAGTTTGTTTGCTAAGGAAGGCCCAATATTGGTAAAAAAGGTGTTGAATATATTAGCTATTTTTAATTTGTTTCTATATGTAATCTCAGATTACCTTTGGCCTTTTCAAACATATACTTGTAATAGACCCTTTGCATGTGACGTCATCAAAATGGTAAAATCTAAACTATGAGATATATGAAGCTGTTCTTTTAATATGATTTAGATATCGGTATTCTCAGTATTCTCCGAAAAATTTACGTCGATACGGTAATTTGTTTTTGAGTTACAGTACTTTGAATTTTGTGACAGCCCATGTCAGCGTGTTTCCTAAATGTCAAGGAAATCCATATATTTCGGCCAATTTCAAATTTTAGACTTGATAAACCTTTAAAAGTGATATCTAAAGTGTTTTGAAGTGAATGCTAATCATATTGATGGGGAAAACAGCTTTATTTGTAGAGTACGTTTTTGGCCGCCATCTTGGTGTACTAAAGCTGTACACCAACATGGCCGCCGTATACTAATTACACTAAATTGTTCGAATATTATTTGGCCGACAGCTCGGTTACGAAGTACTCTATTGCTCCAAAATTTCGGTCATTTCTATATTTTTATCTGCTCTATACACAGCATTAAAACTATTTTACTAATATAAGTTTTTTCTTGAGGCAATTGTTTTTGTGACGTCAATGCAAACGATCAATAGCTTTGTTTGGTGAATCTTATTAAATGCTTTAATTTGTTACAATAGGCCTTCCATTTAGTAATATTGCGCGGTGTAGGATTTTTTACTTTGGATCTAAACAATTTATTTTTCCTTTTTATTGGTTTTAAAATGCAAGGAGTCATCCACCCATTCTTTCTAGTTTTGGGGTTTATTTTGACGGTTCTTATCGGAAAATGCTTATCATAAAGGTTCTTACACAGGGGATTGATCGCAATTTTAGCAGACGCAAATCGTTGCCTATCATCAGACGCTAAACAAATACTATGAGCTACGAGGAGCAGAATGACTACAGAAAAGCCTTTTTTACCAATAAGTGATAATCTTGTACATCTTATTTTATTTTTGACACTTTAACGCCAGCATGTATAAATGAACGTCATACAACAACTGAATCATCCCCTATGACAGGATTCCTTGTATTGGTGATTATATTAATTGTAATTGGGCATTTGCATCAACATGACGTCAAGTTTACATCTGATATTTGTTGCCAATTTCTTGAAACTGACATTTAATTTTAGGAATGAAATGTGGTATGCCATGTCAAGACTACAATAACATCTTCAAACTGTTATTACTAAAGCCATTATATGAATAATTTAACTGGAATGTCGTCCAGTCCCTTAATAGCGCGACGCGGCCCTTATAATATACATATCTTGAAATATAAAATAAATGAAAAAGAAAAACAAGAAAAAAGATTAAATTATCTATAGAATAAACATTAAAATATGAAAATATTGCCCGACAATGATTAAATACGTACTGTACATGTATTATACAATGACATCTTTTTTTCATCTAAAATATAAAAATATTTGCCTTAAAAATGGACTGTAGAAATGTTCCTAATGTCATTAGTGTTCTGATTCCATTCATTGATTGCTCTGTCTGCATAGCTGTTCTTAATAATCAATATAATCCAAAGGAAACATAGAAGTGATGATGGTCGTGACGTCACAATGTGAAGAGAAGATAGATAGATAACCTGACAGATAGATAGATAACACTATATTTAAAGAGGGTGTACAATTACAGAAAATACCGTATTCTCCCTTGTGATCCTAACAAAAATGATTGAAAATAACAAAATACAAAGATCACTCTAAAAAGTTTGAAAGCGAAAGCGATATATGAAAAAATATAAATCCTAATAAGAGAAAAAATATTACGATGCAGATGATTACTTAGCTAGCTAAATATCTATCATAGTCCATTAATAAGTTTTACTAACGAAGAAGTGCGCCACAAGAAGCAGTCGAGTTCTCTTTACGTTATGATGTCATCCGTGCATCTATAAGCTATATAAGAGGACAGACGCACGGCAGAATTTATATAATAATCGCTAATTAAAAATTATGAAAATATCCAATCAAAACGAGTTGAGAAATTGGTTGCGCGCGCTCATGACGTCATCTATGTGTGTGTCCTTTAATAACACACGGCGTTTCGGACTGATTATTATATGAAAATGGGTATATACTTCAAGGTAGTGTTTCGTTCCATATAGTCTCCCTGCATAATACTGTAAAACAGTAGAGGAAATGATTATGCAGGGAGACTATATAGAACGAAACACTACCATGAAGTATATACCTGAAATGGGCTTACCTTTACACCGTGGTGGCTTCCGTTTAAACTTAGTCCACTTTCCATTCGCTTGGCATTTTCTTGTCAAATGTTTTTGATTCACAGTTGATACAAACTTATATCCATTGGTACAAAACAGTTGACACTTATGTTCTCCAGTTGAGTCTATACGGGTACAGGCATCAGGAGAGTAAGATGAGCCGTTTGAAGGTTTCAAAGCAAGACACTTAATATCTGCAAAGGAGGAATTTCAAGTACGTAATTAGGTTGTATACAGTTCTAGGGTATCAGATGTCTCCCAAATATCGGGGAGGAAATGTATTATTATATTACCCATACGACCCCGCGCCCTTTCCTTTCAAAACCATTTACAAAAGTCACGTGATGGGAACGTGTCTGATGTGAGCGGACCGGAAAAAGTCGTTCGGCTCTGCTCGATTTTTTGCTTTTTGTTTCGCCATTATAAAAACAAACTAAGCGGTCATATGATAACAAAAAGTTTGACTGAGTTAGATCGGATGGAACGGAAAATATTTGGCTCTTGGCCGTACGCCATGACTTCGAGCCCAATATTTTCATGCGCGGTCCGACCTAGCTCAGTCAATCAGTAACTAGCATTCAACAATGATACCATGTACGAAAGAACTAAAATGCGTAATTTAATTGGCTTCCAGGGGTCACTAGTTCTTATCGGTAAATGCTCTAGATAGCAACACAAAATTAACCATTAATACAAGTTTTAATATTTCATTACTACACTTTGATTATTGTCGTACTATTTGGTGAAAACCTGGAAAAGGTCTCGCGGCAGAGCCAGACTTTAATGTCCGATCATCCCCAAAAACATTAATTCTATCTGATCTAAACTGGCCTAGCTTAGGCATGAGACGTTCCACCATTTCAAAGTTCTCACGTTCAAAACTATGAACAAAATGATTCCTGGCGGATTATCTTTCGGAGAAGTTTATTCCAACAAGCATAACCTTCGTGGCTCAAATTAAAATATATTTGTTCCAAGACCTCTCAGTTACGTACATGTACTGATCGAGGCTCAGTACATGTACATGTTTACAGTTACGTACATGTACATGCTTACAGAGGTGTTGTCCTATGGAACAACTGAAGCTAAGCGAGCGCCTACACTCTCTCAATTTCATTTTAAATTATAGGATAGTGATAATTAAATTAGCTTTCATATTATACTATTACGTTTTAAATTAATTAAATTAGCTATTAAAGGGTGAAAAACACATTTGGGCTCAAAAGCATCTTTCTGATGTACTTTGTTCAGAAAATGTATTAGAATTTGATTAAACTTTTTCAGAGTTGAGAACGAGCCTATGGAATAGGAATAACAGGAATATAAGCGTTTGTTTGGGACTATTCTGGAATAAGAATAACCGGAATACTGACGTGTAATCGTTTGTTTGGGGACTACAAACGAACGCGGCCTTAGTGACTTTTCATGATATTGCACATCTGGTGATCTGTACTCGTCATCTTCTCGAATGCACAGCTTTCAAACTCCGTCAACGAGAACATTTCGTATGGAACACTTTCTTCATATTCACAATTTAATTTTCGATGTTTGCTGAAGTTAGACCTGGTGTTATTCATTGCTGTTTATATCTTATGTATTCCGTGTGTTTAATATCAATAAAATGTTGCTGATCGTAAAAAAAAAAGGTTGATGGTACAATAGACCAACATAATAGATTAACATATCGGCTGGTACAAAACACAGCCGTCACACGTTAGCCCAAAACCTCGTCATTTAGCTGGGAACTTATTTTCTTTGGGTTTTATATATATATTATGATAAAATACGGGAAAATTCACATGTTTATTAATATACAGTTTATAGAGAGAACTACTGGGGTCGCTCACCTCCAACGATCAATTCAATACCCACATCAATCCCGCTTGATTGTTTTAAGGAAGGAGAAAAAGCAATGCATGTGTAGTTTCCAGAGTCACTCACGGCCACTGGATAAATATACAGCAGTTTACCGCCGAAAAGGTTTAAATTTCCAAGTTTCTTCGGCAACTGGACTCCGTTCTTTTTCCATGCATACGAACAACGCTTGTACCCAGGACAAAAGGCATCACAATATACTTTAAGAACCTTTCCGGGTCGTATGTAGGTTTTTGGTGAGAACCTCCTCATTACCACCGTTGCTGTAAATATCCAAAGTTCAAATAGACAATATGGTCAGAACAATAGAAGCCATTCATTTAGAGTCATTTGTTAGTTATAAAAGAGATCGAGAGCTCTGCGTGGCAGTGGCGTAGGGAGGGGGGAGGGGAGAGCGAGTTTTTGCGCTTTTCCTCCAAAATTAGCTGAGTCAATAAATACCCTGAAGCATCCAGCAAGCGATGACTTGCCATTTTTATTGATGTCAATCTCTCTTGTGGGACTGGGTTGAGTAGGAGGGGGTTGGGGGGGTGTGGGGGGTGGGGAGGGGGGAGGGGGGGGTCACTGCCCCTCTACCTACGCCACTGCGTTAAGGTCTACCGTCTCCAATAAATAAGCAGAGAAAGAACGGAGAAGGGAAATCTCCAAACAGCGCGTAACCCCGAAATTAAGAGTTTTCCTGAATTTTGACTACAGCCATGTTAAACAAAATGCAGCAGAGTCAAAAAACCCTCCCTCCCCATTCAATATTGCCCATAGAATCAGTGCATGCTGTACTCACTCCCGCTGAAGCACCATTGACGAGGGGGGAGGGGGTGAAGTTGGTAAATGCGCGTTTTTGTTAGTGTATGACTTTTTCCAAATGAACATTAAGGTCTCATCCTATTATGTCTCTGATTGTAGCTAGCTATGGAGATACTCTATTAAGATGTCAATTAATCACATAATTGGGCCGCGTCAGGCAAAAAGGGCGTGGCGACATAAAATGTAAATATTTTTTGAAATTGTTCTCTGTTCTGCATCATGGCCGCTACAGTATGCTACTGCCGTGTAGTGTTGATTTCATGAAATTGAAGATGAAATTCATTGGCTTTTGATACGCAGTTTTAGCAGACGCAAATGATTACAATTGACTTATCGATAGATATAAATAATCATAGGATCGATCAGGTCAAAGAGGTCGTATTCCTTGGTGTAATTTTGGATGAGCATTTGTCTTGGAAACCGCATATTTCCCACGTTGCCAGTAAAATCTCTAAATCAGTTGGAATTATATATAAATCAAGTTTTTGCCTTTCCAAGCCATCCTTACGTACTTTATACTATTCTCTTGTATATCCATATCTTCAATATTGTGTTACGGTCTGGGGCTCAACGTATCCATCCAACCTTAATCGTATCGTTATGCTTCAAAAACGTGCAATTAGAATCATTAACAAGGAGGCATTTGACGCGCACACCGACCCTATATTCAAGGAGCTTATGTTCCTGAAATTCGAACATATATACTTATTTCATTTAGGAAAATTTATGTATTCGTATAAAAACAATTTACTTCCTCGAAGCTTTGACAATTCAATTTTACGAAACAATCAAGTACACAGTCACTATACAAGAAGCTCTAGTCTATTTTATGCTCCTTATTGTAGAACAAAAATTAGACAGTTTTCTGCTAATTACCAGGGTCCAAAATTCTTTAACACGCTGAGCTCCGACATTCGTAATGCCACGACCATTTCCTTGTTTCAGTCGAAACTGAAAGTGTATCTTTTCTCCCGTCTTTGAATCCATCCCTTTTTCTCTTAACTTTATTCATTTATTTGTTTAATTAGTCTATACTAGTCCTATGCTTGTTGTTTTTTTACCTTACATGTTCTTTCGCGCCGCTCCTGCAATGATTTTAATACAATCAGTTGTCAAAGAGGTAGCCCAAAACCACATAAGCCTAATGGTTTCTATTTGGGCTCCCTCGCCACTTGCAACCGTATACTCATGTAATCATGGTATTTATATCTGTGGCAAATAAAGAAATAATAAATAAAATAAATAATAATAAAATTACCTATCATCAGACGATTATTTCAAGATATAACTTGTACTATTACTAAACAAATCAGTATGAGCTACGAGCTCTCTGCAGAATGACTGCAGAAAAGGCAGTTTTTGACCAAAAGTGATCATTTTGTTCATCACGCTTTAGTGCCAGAAAGTACAAATGAATAATTATCATACATGAAAATCATCCCTTGTACAAGGCTTCCTTGAAATATATACTAAATAAAAAAAGAAGGCAAGTAAAAAGAAAAAATTCATCAATATAGACGAATCATTAAAATAGTAAAATTTTGTCCGCATATTAAATACGTACATGTTTCATAAAATCACACTAAAAAGAGTAAAAAACCTTTGATTTAAAAATGAAAACTGTAGAAACGTTTCTAATGTTATTAGTGTTCTGTTTCCATTCATTGATTACTCTATACAGCTGTTCTTATAATATATGTATATCGGCGACCCTTTTTGTTTCTGTGCTTCATCAATGACCTTCCATCAATTGTTAAAGTGCCAATGACATGAAAAAAATCGATCCCATTTTTATTTCATTATATTAAATTATAGGCTTCCCTTAGCCATTTTGTGCAATGGTAAATCAATTTGGAGAGCACGAACATAATTTAATTTCGTATCGAAGTCAGGCATAATTGCCAAAACTAGGCGACAATTTTTATGCCGTTAAAGATATGGTAATCACGTGTGATGTCACTAGGTCCTACATTAATATTCACAAAAGTAAAAATATGGCTGACTGCAAGGATTATATCAGAAAAATTATGGCCATCGTCAAGGTTTCTCAAAGTATTACATATTTAAATTGAAAACTGGCCAAAAATGCACTTATTTTGTAGTATTTATGAAGCCAAATATAAATGCGCAGACCTAGTGACGTCACGCATTGATTACCATATCTTTAACGGCAGAAATATTGTCGCCTGATTTTGGCAATTTCGCCCGACTTCGATACGAAAATAAATTTGTTCGCGCTCTCCAAATTGATTTTTAATTGCACAAAATGACTAAGAGAAGCCTAGAATTTAATATAATAAAATAAAAACGTGATCGAATTTTTCATTTCATTGGCACTTTAAGTCACAATGCAGATTATTTGCTGATGACTGCCTAATGTAGCCTGCAGAACAGGCGCTTTTCCGATACGAGCAGAGCGAGTTCTGCCAATACGAGCGGAGCGAGTTCTGAAACCGATCCGAGCGAAGCGAGCCGCGAGAAGAAATAAGCGCCTGCTGCCATCTTACGGAAATTTGAATTCTGCCCTTTTCCGCATGGATTAACATGTTTATTTAACATGTCAATGCTTTGCAAATAGGACAATGCCGAAGCGCTAATTCCTGTCTTACTCGACTTCCACGGCAAACAGTTGGAAAATAAGGCTTTTACCTCTTGGTAAAACCGCCAAAATATCTCACCTAGAAAGTACAAATGTAGACTATTCACTGCCTGCTTTGTTCTTCTAAATACTTTCCTGGATTAACGCTCAACCGCTCGATCACTTCTCTCTTGTCGCCGCCATTTCAGTCAGTTCGCAGGAGGAATGTGCGACATTTCGTGACACATGACAGCGATGACAGCTAATTGACCAATCAGTATTTCCCGTACATGTACGGGAAACGAAAATGTATAAGGGATGGCTGCAGGCCCTCCTCCTTCTTTCTCGTGCCAGTCTCCTTTTTCCATTTTCACGCGGCCAAATCATTTTATCACTTCCTTTGCGTTGAAATAACACTGAGGGCCTGTTTCGCAGGCTATGCCTAATGTATCGTTCTATACAGTCTCATCACTACCAAGACATACTATAAGAGGACCTGAAGGCACTCATGTCCTGGGCAGAGAGATGGGGCATACGTTTTAACACCACGAAGTGCTATACCCTCCGTATAGACAGATCACCTACCCCCTTTCTATATGAGTACACAATCGGTGGGTCCAAAATAAACCCTGCTAAGGATCACCCTTATTTGGGTATCACATTAAGTGATGACTTGAAGTGGAGTCCACATACAGACAATATCACTATTTAAAAAGAGCAAATGGTATCGTCGGCTTCCTGAGAAGGAACCTAAAGGTGTGTCTACAGAAGTTAAAGGAACTGGCATATATATATAATTATATATCACTCATAAGATCATCCATTGAATACTGCTGCACAATCTGGGATCCTTACTTGAAAAAGGACATACTCAAATTAAATTGCATCCAACGAAGGGCAGCACGGTTAACATGTGCAAATTATCAATGGGATAGCAGTGTCTCCGAAATGCTTAAACACCTAGAATGGCAAGATCTCAAAACAAGAAGGCGCAATCAAAGATTAACTCTACTGTTCAAAGTAGTCAATAGTATTTTAAAGATCCCAAAGGAAGATTTCGTGCCGGGCTATGATATAACTAGATCGAACTCTGCCAAATTCAGCCAGTTGTCTTGTAACACAGAACAATTTACAAACTATCCCTGAGTGGAATAGCCTTTCAGACCACGTAATCTCGAGTACTTCGCCTACTATGTTCATGAATAAGCTAAATACATGTACCAACTATAACAAAACATCCCCTGTGGCGTGTTACTCCGCTAGGAGATTTTTGCTGCAGTATTCAATAGATAGATAGATAACATAGTTAATAGAGGGGAATGGTTAGGAAATCCGGCAAACTTCAAAGTGGCAAACAAAGGCGCTGCTATTTAAGTTAGAAGTGGGTAAGACAAAATATTGTGCACGGTCATAGCTCATTAGCATCCCCTGAAAGACTGCACCCACACGTTTCTATTGGCTGATTGATTAACACATTCCAATATCTATTGTGTTTTGTTCAGGTCACGGTTGCAAAAGTGAACAAAGACCTATAGCAAAGAAAGTCACTATGCCTATAAGCGGAGCTCCCAGTTAACTAGTTGGAATCATTGCCAAGATGAAATTTGATGGTGACTAGAGGAATTCGATGAGGAAACGAGAATTTATAAAAAGAAAACAGAGATTAAAAACACAAAAATAACAGGTAGAATCAAGGATAAATCCGTGCAAGCACGTGGTTTCAACAGTGCGCGCGCAGGTGAAACACTTTTTCAGGCACGTCGCGCGCCACGCATCGGGGTTCGGGCCTTCGACCCGCGTGAGAGCGTCACTATACATAATAGATATATTTAGGTTAACCTAAAAGCGGAGTTCCCAATTATCTAGCTGAACTGAAGTAACGACCCGAAAATAACGATAAATTATATAAAGATAACAAAGAAAAAAAAAGGTAGAATAAAGGGAAATCAGCGCAAAAGGTTCAGAAGAAAAAAGAAGATATAAATGGAAAATAAAAAAAACATTGAAACTTTGAGCGCACGTGCTCGTTGTTCGAAATGTGCTCAGATTGCGTCAACAGCACGCACAAACTAAAATTGAAAACATTTCACTCAAATTAAATATAGTTGTCTGCAGTTTCTCATTTTACTAAGGCTGTCATTATAACATGATATTAGCCAGAAATACAGGGAGGTCAAAGCTAGCGTAAATTTACCTCAAAATCCCTTGAAAAACTTTGGTTTTGAGATATTTTGTGAAAATGTTTGTGCTGCCGAGGTCCGATCTCCAAGTCATTCAACTCAAAATCAGGATAACGCAGAAATATCTGGCCAAGTGACAGTTTGGGAAGGCCTTCCTATCCTCCTTTGGCCAGGGTTCAATCCCAGCCGCCTGGTTTTAGTAATGCGCGCGCAGGTGTAGCACATTTTCAGACACGTCACGCGTCCGCATTACGCACCGCGCATCCGCGTCAGGGTTCGGGCGCGACGGAAACCGGAAGTCGTCCAGTTTCTGCTCTCATCCTCCGCTCGCTATAAAGATTATAGAATCCCAAGAGAACATACAAGTGATGAATCCCAAGAGAACATACAAGTGATGATGGTAGTTACAATGGCTTACCTTTACACCGTGGTTGCCTCTGTTGAAAGTTAGTCCACGTTCCATTCGCTTTGCATTTCCTTGTCAAAACGTTTTCATTCTCAGTTGATGTAAACTTATATCCCTTGGTACAAAACAGTTTACACTTCTGTCCTTCAGTTGAGTAGTTGCGGGTACAGACATCAGGAACGTAAAATGAGCCTTGTGAAGGTTTTAAAGCAGCACATTTAAAATCTGCAAAGGAATGTCAAGTACGTAATTAGGTTGTATACAGTTCTAGGGTATCAGATGTCTCCCAAATATCGGGGAGGAAAAATGACTTTCTGTTGTATTATCATATTACCCATAAGATCCCCTCGCCCTTTCCTTTCAAAACCATTTAGAAACGTCACGTGATGGGGACCGTTACGTGTTTGACGTGAGTAGGCCGGAAAACGTTGTTGCTAGATTTTTTTGCTTTTTGTTTATATATGATAATTCGTGAAGGTATAATACCATCATCTGCTAACGTATAAAAATACAAAAACAGAAAAATAGATTATCATGGCTGAGATGTTGAACAAGTGCGGACTAGAATCATTAACTGTGGGCTTTTCTATAAGATAATTACTAATAGGTAACATATTCCACTCCTTAACAGACCTTGTAAAGAAACTAAATTTATAATTATTAAACTCGAACTTCCTAGGTTTACAAAGAGTTTTGGGTGAGAGGATCGAGTAGCACGACTAGGCTTCTGGATATATGAAGGAGTTCCAATAGCTATCTGCCCATCCATGACTTTGTGAAAAGTGACCAATCTAGCAATCTTGCGGCGTTCTTCCAAGGATTGCAAGCCGAGAACTTTCTCTTAGCATAGCAAGTTGGTGACCGTTCCCGTATCATATCTATAGCAACATTTTACAAATCGCGCAGCCCTCCACTGGATGCCTTCCATATCTGAATATGGGGGTCCCAGACGGTACTGGCATATTCTAGGCGCGGTCTGACGAACGTGGTATAGGCCTGTTTTTTTATACTTTCCAGACAGCTGCCCAGATTTCTTCTCACAAAGCCAGGAGAACGATTAGCTTTGCCAATAATGTTAGTAATGTGTTGTTCCCAGTCAAGGTTTGATGTCAAATTAAAACAAACTACTAAGTGGTCATATAATAATAATACTAAATGACTGACTTCGGTCGGGCCGAACGGGAAATATTTGGCTGTCGGCCATACGCCATGACTTCAAGCCCAATAATGTTACGTCCGGCGCGACCTAACTCAGTCAATAAGAAAAGAAAAATGCGTAATTTAATTGGTTTCCAGGGTGCATTAGCTCTTATTGGTAAATGCTCTAGATAGCAACTCAAACTTAAGCATTAATACAAGTTTTAAGATTGTCTTCATACCACAGGTTAGGGGCGTAGCTACCCGTACGCAGGTGCGTCACTCGAATTTGTTTTGGGGGAAAATGAGCTTGTTTTAGGGGTGGAGGGGGTTGAATTTCACAATTGTGCGTCACTCCGAAAAAATCTTGGCTACGCCCCTGCACGTGTTTATTAATATATAGATTATAGAGAGAACTACTGGGGTCGCTCACCTCCAACGATCACTTCAATACCCACATCAATCCCGCTTGATTGTTTTAAGGAAGGAGAAAAAGCAATGCATGTGTAGTTTCCAGAGTCACTCACGGCCACTGGATATTTTCTGAAAAGGTTTAAATTTCCAAGTTTCTTCGGCAACTGGACTCCGTTCTTTTTCCATGCATACGTACAACGCTTGTACCCAGGACAAAAGGCATCACAATATACTTTAAGAACCTTTCCGGGTCGTATGTAGGTTTTTGGTGAGAACCTCCTCATTACCACCGCTGCTGTAAATATCCAAAGTTCAAATAGACAATATGGTCAGAACAATAGAAGCCATTCATTTAGAGTCATTTGTTAGTTATAAAAGAGATCGAGAGCTCTGCGTGGCAGTGGCGTAGGGAGGGGTGAGGGGAGATGAGGGGAGAGCGAGTTTTTGAGCTTTTCCTCCAAAATTAGCTGAATACAGAATCAATAAATACCTTTAAGCAACCGTCAAATGATGACTTGCCATTTTTATTGATGTAAATCTCTCTTGTGGGACTGGGTTGAGGAGGAGGGGGTGGGGGATCACTGCCCCTCTACCTACGCCATTGCGTTAAGGTCTACTGTTTCCCTTTGAAAATGTTCTAATTTATTTTATATGTTATTTTATTTATTTACATTTATTCTGCGACGTTCCAATCAAATGAATACAATCCATAAATAGGCAGAGAAAGAACGGAGAAGGGAAATCTCCAAACAGCGGCTAACCCCAAAATAAGCGTTTTCCTGAATTTTTACTACAGCCAGGAGCCCATAACCAGGAGCGTCCATATCTCCTATATAGTTGTCACAGCGTTTTTACAAGTTGGGCTATTTTTAGATTATTTTCCCCGCCAATTGGTAGATTGCACCGTGGCGGAACAAAAGATGCCTCATTAGCTACTTTTGTTATACTAAACAATATGGATGCTACGCTTTTGTGATTTGATTCCCTTAGGAATAAATGCAACTCAACAATAGCGGGAAACCATTCTAAAAATAACCTAACTTGTAAAAACGCTGTGACATAGGCCTAGCATGTGGGATGGACGCTCCTATAGTTATGGGCTCCTGCCACAGCCATGTTAAACAAAATGCAGCAGAGTCAAAAACCTCCATTCCCTCCATTCAATGATGCCCATAGAAACAGTGCATGCTGTACTCACTCCCGCTGAAACAACATTGACGAGGGCCGGGGGAGGGGGTGAAGTTGGTAAAATACGCGATTTTGTTAGTGTGTGACGTTTTCCAAATGAACGCTAAGGTCTCATCTTATTATGTCTCTGATTGTAGTTAGCTATGGAGATACTCTATTAAGATGTCAATTAATCACATAATTGGGCCGCGTCAGGCAAAAAGGGCGTGGCGACATAAAATTTAAATATATTTTGAAATTGTTCTCTGTTTTGTATACCTATTAGAATCTGCATCATGGCCGCTACAGTATGCTACTGCCGTGTAGTGTTGATTTCATGAAATTGAAGAAGAAATTCATTGGCTTTTGATACGCAGTTTTAGCAGACGCAAATGATTACCTATCATCAGACGATTATTTCAAGATATAACTTGTACTATTACTAAACAAATCAGTATGAGCTACGAGGAGCTCTCAGCAGAATGATTGCAGAAAAGGCAGTTTTTGACCAAAAGTGATCATTTTGTTCATCACGCTTTAGTGCCAGGTGGTATAAATGAATGTCATACATCACAATCATCCCCTGTACAAGGCTTCCTTGAAATATATAATAAAAAAGAAGACAAGTAAAAAGAAAAAAATATATATCAATATAGAGGAATCATTAAAATAGTAAAATATTGTCCGCATATTAAATAAGTACATGTATGATAAAATCACATCTTTTTAAGCTAAATAAAAGATAAAAACCTTTGATTAAAAAATGGAAACTGTAGAAACGTTTCTAATGTCATTGGTGTTCTGATTCCATTCATTGATTACTCTATATAGCTGCTCTTATAATATATGTATATAGGCAACCCTATAACATAGTTAATAGAAGAGAATGGTTAGGAAATCCGGCCAACTTCAAAGGGGCTAACAAAGGCGCTGCGATGTAGGTAAGAAGTGGGTAAGACAAAAGATTGTGTACGGTCATAGCTCATTAGCATCCCCTGAACGACTGAACCCACACGTTTCTATTGGCTGATTGATTAACACATTCCAATATCTATTATGTTTTGTTCAAGTCACGGTTGCAAAAGTGAACAAAGACCTATAACAAAGAAAGTCACTATGCCTATAGGCGGAGCTCCCAGTTAACTAGTTGGAATCATTGCCAAGATGAAATTTGATGGTGACTAGAGGAATTCGATGAGGAAACGAGAATTTATAAAAAGAAAACAGAGATAAAAACACAAAAATAACAGGAGTTTCAACAGTGCGCGCGCAGCTGCAACACTTTTTCATGCACATCGTGCGGCGTGCATCGGGGTTCGGGCCTTCGATCCGCGTGAGAGCGTCGCTATACATAATATAAATATTTAGGCTAACCTAAAAGCGGAGTTCCCAATCATCTAGCTGAAATGAAGTAACGACCCAAAAATAACGATAAATTATATAAAGATAACAAAGATAAAAACGCAAAAATAACTGGTAGAATAAAGGGAAATCAGCGAAAGCAAAAGGTTAAGAAGAAGAAAATAAGATAATGGTAAAATAAAATAAAACATTGAAACTTTGAGCGCACGTGCTCGTCGTTCGAAATGTGCTCAGATTGCGTCAACAGCACGCGCAAACTACAATTGAAAAAATCACTCAAATCAAATATAGTTGTTTGCAGTTTCTCATTTTACTAAGGCTGTCATTATAACATTATTTCTAATTTGTCCCTTAAGCCATTTTATTCCTGTTATTTTCATAGTTTTTTTTACTCCCCTAAGGGGGTTAAAATAACTCTTGAGAGTGGAGTAACAGTGTTTTGGATTTATTTTCATTCCAACAAAGGAGTTCGTTGAACTCCCACATGGAAGTTGAACTTTACTATACTCTCTATTGGAGTCAATTTAACTCCCTCAAAAGAGTTATTACAATGCTTGAACATTTAACTCCAAGTTTGGAGTTGTTTTTACTCTTGTGATTTCAGAGATAGAGTTGAAATAACTCCCACTGAGTAAAATTTAAGGAAATAAGATCACTCAACCGAAGGAGTAATTAACTCTACCTTGGAGTTAAGTTCTACCTTGGTGAGCTTTATGTTACGGGTTAGGGTTTAGTGTTACTGCGTGTACACTCTACTTAGTTTGTGAGGCTGAAAGTTTTAAAATGGCTGATTAAACGAGTGGGACTCAAAAAGATTCATGGCCGCTTTCCTACGCCATTTTGAAAAACTCGCGGTCAATCGAAAACTGGGACGAGTCTCCTGTACGTACATCAGTGACCTCCCTCGCATACATGTACTTTAGTGACGCTCTACACATACATTTGGCGGCCTAATGTGCTTCCTTATAAGGAGGTTGTACGATAGACACTTCTCTTTGGCCTTTCCCGAGTAATCACAAGTGACAGAAGTGAGTTTTTTGAACAATAAAAATTGTGCTCATGTTGTTTGACATTCAGCACTAACCCAGTTTTCCCATGAGATAGAATGCACATAATAATTTATTTCACTATTGTCAAAAATGTTTGCCTTATATGTTCTTAACAAGTAATCGCATGGGTCCTCGTAAAATAAATTATTAAAGGGAACCTTAGCTGAAAACAATGTTTGTTCTCAAGTGTTTGTTTATAGATGCCTAAATACATTGGTGTTTGTCTCCAGTCAATTGTACTCTAGACGGAAGTTCTCACAACACCCATAGTTGGAGGAGAAACAATTTGAGTAGGGGGAATTTATTTCAAATCCAGGCTTCTACTGTTAATAGTGGTAAGTAAAAAGAAAACTTATAGCTGATGTGGTCAAGTAGAGTACACTGAGAAAATCGCCGGTCGCCTATGCTTCGGGAGAACTCTATACAATGTAGATATCATTTATGCACCAATTTTCCTGACGATAACACTCATTTGAATTTTCTGTGCATCGCCATCTTGGATCACATGACATCACAATGTTGTCCCTATTGACCGTTTGCATTGACGTCACAAAAAAAATTGCCTCAAGAAAAAACTTATATTAGTAACATATTTTTAATGCTGTGTATAGAGCAGGTAAAAATATAGAAGTGACCGAAATTTTGAAGCAATAGAGTACTTCGTAACCGAGCTGTAATTAGTATGCGGCGGCCATGTTGGTGTACAGCTTTAGTACACCAAGATGGCGACTAAAAACGTACTCCACAAATAAAGCTGTTTTCCCCATCAATATGATTAACATTCACTTCAAAATACTTTAGATATCACCTTTAAAGGTTTATCAAGTCTAAAATTTGAAATTGGCCGAAATATATGGATTTCCTTGACATTTAGAAAAATGTCACAAAATTCAAAATGCTGTAACTCAAAAACAAATCACCGTATCGACGTAATTTTTTCGAAGAATACTGAGAATACCGATATCTAAATCATATTAAAAGAACAGCTTCATATATCTCATAGTTTAGATTTTAGAATTTTGATGACGTCACATGCAGAGGATCTATTGTTACAAAACAAACGTGCTATTGTTTTCTGACAATAGGGGTACACTGTGATGTCATGAGATCCAAGATGGCGGCACACAGGAAATTCAAATGAGCCCTATCGATTGGAAAATTGGTGCATAAATGACATCTAGTGTACAATTCACTGGAGACAAATGCAGAAACAGACTTAGACATGCATGTAATAATCATTTGAGAGCAAACATTGTTCACTTTTTATGATCAGATTTGTAAATAAAATGGGGATATTAAGGGATAACTAGCAATATAATACTGGGATAAGGGATAACAAACCAGAATTAAAAACAGTAGGGATAAGGGATAACAAACCAGAAAACAGTAGGGATAGGGGATAACCAAAGTCCATTGGGATAAGAGATAATCGATAACAGCCATCTGTATCTCAGGGATAAGGGATAACTATCTTGAAAACATAGGGATAACCTGCACCGCCTCCCCTAACCAGGCCTCTAAATTGAATTATCTATATAATACTCTGTTATTTACTGTATTTAAATGTTATATTGACAATTTCATACTTTAAGAATTACATTAGACTCTGTTCTATTACGAAAGCCGAGGAGGGACTTCAGACTTCAGACTTCAGACTTCAGACTTCAGACTTCAGACTTCAGACTTCAGACTTCAGACTTCAGACTTCAGACTTCAGACTTCAGACTTCAGACTTCAGACTTCAGACTTCAGACTTCAGACTTCAGACTATAAGCCAACTTAGAGTGTATATTTGGCTGGTGTCGCTATATTTAATACTTAAAACAATTTAAAAAAAACTAGACTAGTGAGCAGCACGTCTGCGAACTTTTAGTTGTAAAACGTATTTATTTCCTACCCGTTTCGTCTGACTACTGCAGACTTCATCAGGGAGTTTTATAATACACCGAACGTTACCTGATTACATTTCATAAAATTCCCGCACGTCCGTGAACGGATGTGCGTCCGGGAAACAGGCGAATTATATTACAATGTGTAACATATAATCTGCGTGATAATCTTATTTTGGGGGACATAGTTTTACCTCCAAAATAAGATTATCACGCAGATTATATGTTACACCTTGTAATATAATTCGTCTGTTTCCCGGACGCACATCCGTTCACGGACGTGCGGGAATTTTATGAAATGTAATGGTAACGTTCGGTATATATACAGGCAACCAACGTTGTATTATAAAACTCCCTGATGAAGTCTGCAGTAGTCAGACGAAACGGGTAGGAAATAAATACGTAGGAATTTTTTTTTTTAAACAGTTACACCCTCGAAAATCCGACTAGAAGTCTGAAGTCTGAAGTCTGAAGTCTGAAGTCTGAAGTCTGAAGTCTGAAGTCTGAAGTCTGAAGTCTGAAGTCTGAAGTCTGAAGTCTGAAGTCTGAAGTCCCTCCTCGGCTTTCGTAGTTCTATTGACAATTTCATACTGTTCTGTTATTTATTTGAATATTATATTGACAATTTCAAATGTAAAAGAAAGTCATTGATACAATTAAATATGAATAATTACAAAGCTTACCAACTTTGTTATCTTAATTTGTAAATTTAAGTCTGGGTGAAATACAACTGACACGGATGTGAATCATTTCTGAATTCAGAAAAGTGCATTAAATGCATCCAATATATCCATTTTGTTTGTGTCCAATCAGCCCTTATGATATGCTAGGTCCAAAATAGCTCCTCAAATGGGTACCAAAATAGCTAATTTGTGAGGCCATTTCAACCCCCTGAATAATCAAATTGACCCCAGTTTTTTTTTCAAATCAGTACTAGAGTGGGTATATTTGACTCCTAATTAAGGACCATATCAACCCCTAATTTAGGGCTAAAATACCTCTTGAATTGGGTACCAAAACAGCCAATTTCTATGACTATTTCAGCCTCCTGAAAAATCAAATTGACCCCAGTTTTTTTCCAAATCAGCACTTCTGGGGGTCGATTCAACCCCTAACAAAGGATCAATTCAATCCTAAATAAGGGTCAATTCAGCTCCTGATTTTAGGGCTAAATTAGCGCCATCAAAATGGGGCCAAAACAGCCCTAAAGTATAGTGCCAAATTTGGCCCCATTTTTGGGATCAATTCAGCTCTTTTGAATTTACAGTGTAGGATTCTGGATATATGAAGGAGTTCCAATAGCTATCTGCCCATCCATGACTTTGCGAAAAGTGACCAATCTATCAATCTTGCGGCATTCTTCCAAGGATTGCCAGCCGAGAACTTTCTCTTAGCATAGCAAGTTGGTGACCGTTTCCGTCTCATATCTATAGCAACATTTTACAAATCGCGCGGCCCTCCACTGGACGCCCTTCATATCTGAAGATGGGGGTCCCAGACGGTACTGGAATATTCCAGGCGCGGTCTGACGAACGTGGTATAGGCCTGGTTTTTGATACTTTCCGGACAGCTGCCGAGGTTTCTTCTCACAAAGCCAGGAGAACGATTAGCTTTGCCAATAGTGTTAGTAATGTGTTGTTCCCAGTCAAGGTTTGATGTCAAATTAAAACAAACTATACTAAGTGGTCATATAATACTACTACTAAATGACTGACTTCGGTCGGGCGGAACGGGAAATATTTGGCTGTCGGCCATACGCCATGACTTCAAGCCCAATAATGTTACGTCCGGCGCGACCTAACTCAGTCAATAAGAAAAGTAAAATGCGTAATTTAATTGGCTTCCAGGGGGCACTAGCTCTTATCGGTAAATGCTCTAGATAGCAACTCAAAATTAAGCATTAATACAAGTTTTAAGATTGTCTTCATTCCACACGTTAGGGGCGTAGCTATCCGTACGCAGGTGCGTCACTCGAATTTTTTTGTGGAAAAATAAGCTTGTTTTAGGGGTGGAGCGGGTTGAATTTCACAATTATGCGTCACTCCGAAAAAATCCTGGCTACGCCCCTGCACGTGTTTATTAATATATAGATTATAGAGAGAACTACTGGGTTCGCTCACCTCCAACGATCACCTGAATACCCACATCAATCCCGCTTGATTGTTTTAAGTTAGGAGAAAAAGCAATGCATGTGTAGTTTCCAGAGTCACTCACGGCCACAGGATAAATAAACAGCAGTTTATAATTACTGCCGAAAAGGTTTAAATTTCCAAGTTTCTTCGGCAACTGGACTCCATTCTTTTTCCATGCATACGTACAACGCTTGTACCCAGGACAAAAGGCATCACAATATACTTTAAGAACCTTTCCGGGTCGTATGTAGGTTTTTGGTGAGAACCTCCTCATTACCACCGTTGCTGTAAATATCCAAAGTTCAAATAGACAATATGGTCAGAACAATAGAAGCCATTCATTTAGAGTCATTTGTTAGTTATAAAAGAGATCGAGAGCTCTGCGTGGCAGTGGCGTAGGGAGGGGGGAGGGGAGAGCGAGTTTTTGCGCTTTTCCTCCAAAATTAGCTGAGTCAATAAATACCTTGAAGCATCCAGCAAGCGATGACTTGCCATTTTTATCGATGTCAATTTCTCTTGTGGGACTGGGTTGAGTAGGAGGGGGTTGGGGGGTGTGGGGGGTGGGGAGGGGGGAGGGGGGGGGGGGGGGTCACTGCCCCTCTACCTACGCCATTGCGTTAAGGTCTACTGTTTCCCTTTGAAAATGTTCTAATACATTTCAACTACATCCAAAGAACTGTAAAGAACTCTGTATTTCATTTTCACGTTCTCCAAAAGTACATAACGATGTATATATTAATAATTGATTGGTCGATCTTGTACAGTCTGTTAAAATTATCGGTGTAATAATTCAGAGTGATTCAAAGTGGAACTCTCACATTGATTACATTATTAAGAAAGCTTCCAGGAGACGTTATTTTTTAACACAATTAAAACGTGCAAACGTTCCAGCTAAGGACCTAGTTAAATTCTATGTTGCTTGTATACAATCTATTTTACTCTACGCTTGTCAAGTATTTCATTACAGTTTACCAGAATACCTTAGTCGTACCTTAGAACGCATACAAAAGCGAGCAATGCGTATTCTTTATGGCTACGACTTACCTTACGAACAAGCTCTTGCTTTGTCCGACCTTACTAGCCTTTATCATCGCAGATCATACTCTTTTTCATAAAATCATATCTAATCCTAACGGTAATTTATATCATCTTTTACCACATAACCTTAGTAATCCGACTGTCACACTACGGTATAAGAGGTCTTTGACACTTCCGCTTTGTAAAACAAACCGATTCCGGAACACTTTCATTAACTCTAGTGTTCAACACTATAACTCACATCATTTAAGTTAGTACACAGGTCTTGAATTAGCAAAATAGCTGCTTTTAACTGTTAGTTTTAATATCATAACATTTTATCGAATTAGTCTATAAGTATACGTAATCAATGTTTAGAATTGTGAACCTTAGTAATTCAGTTATACTATAAGTAAGGTGATTATAATAAACGATCTATCTATCTGATTTCATGAAATTGAAGATGAAATCGATTGGCTTTTTCACAGGGGTTTGATCGCAATTTTAGCAGAAGCAAATGATTACCTATCATCAGACGATTATTTCAAGATATAACGTGCACTATTACTAAACAAATTAGTATGAACTACGAGTTCTCTGCAGAATGATTGCAGAAAAGGCAGTTTTATGCCAAAAGTAATACTTTTGTTCATCTTATTTCATTTTGACACTTTAGCACCAGGAGGTATAAATGAATGTCATACATTAAAATCATCCCCTGTACAAGGCTTCCTTGAAATATATAATAAAAAATAAGACAAGTAAAAAGAAAAAATATATATCAATATAGAGGAATCATTAAAATCAGTACAATATTGTCCGCATATTAAATACGTACATGTATGATAAAATCACATCTTCGTAAGCTAAAAAAAAAAGATAAAAACCTTTGATTAAAAAATGGAAACTGTAGAAACGTTTCTAATGTAATCAGTGTTCTGATTCCATTCATTGATTACTCTATATAGCTGTTCTTATAATATATGTATATAGGCAACCCTATAACATAGTTAATAGAAGAGAATGGTTAGGAAACCCGGCAAACTTCAAAGGGGTTAACAAAGGCGCTCGTATTTAGGTTAGAAGGGGGTAAGACAAAAGATTGTGCACGGTCATAGCTCATTAGCGTCCCCTGAACGACTGAACCCACACGTTTCTATTGGCTGATTGATTAACATATTCCAATATCTATTGTGTAGGTCACGTTTACAAAAGTGAACAAAGACCTATAGCAAAGAAAGTCACTATGCCTATAAGCGGAACTCCCAGTTAACTAGATGGAATCATTGCCTAGATGAAATTTGATGGTGACTAGAGGAATTCGATGAGGAAACGAGAATTTATAAAAAGAAAACAGATAAAAAAACAAAAATAACAGGTAGAATCAAGGATAAATCCGTGCAAGCGCGTGGTTTCAACAGTGCGCGCGCTGGTGAAACACTTTTTCAGGCACGTACGTCGCGCGCCACGCATCAGGGTTCGGGCCTTCGACCCGCGTGGGAGCGCCGCTATACTTAACAAATAAAGAAGCCTTAGCCATGTTTTATACTATCTTCAAAAACTCATGAATAATTCATGAGCATTTTGTCCAATCAGATGAAGCAAATCACTCACGTGGATGCTCCTTTATACCCGATAAAACGCAAGGGTCTTTATACAACTTTTCACTGTACGAGTGTGGCCCTATATAAAACTTCATGGTTGAGGCCTTTTTACTTTGTCCAACAAAGGAAAAAGGCCTCAACCATGAAGTTTTATATAGGGCCACACTCGTACAGTGGAAATCGTATAAAGACCCTCCTAGTCAATCCTCATGAAACCAAAAGCTTAACCGTGAATCTTTATAAAGACCCTCACTCGTACAGTACAAGTCCCTTACGGGAGACTCAGGGTTAGTCAAAGTGCAATGACTCGAGGAGCTCGAAGACAAAGGCCCTTTGGCTCACAGTTATTCATACGCAACTGGCCTAATATTATGGACCCAAATTTTCGCTCCATATTCAAAGTGCGCATGTCAGTGACGCACAACGTAGCTCTAAACAAATAATTATTCGCTTTTCATCTAAATTTCTGAAAATTATTATCTTTTAGAAGTAATGTTTTTGAAGCCGTTTAATAAACTCGCAGCACGTGTTTTATCAGATATAAAAACACTGCTGCGAGTTTATTAAACTATACATAAAACACGATGGGCATTTGAGAACATGAGAGAAATGCTAAAGCACAAGCCGAAGGCGCGTGCTTTCAACATTTCTCGAGTGTTCTCAAATGACCAGAGTGTTTAATGATAGTATAAAACATGGATTTAAGGCTTCTTTATCTGTTTTATAATATAATAATAATAAAAATAAAACGTATTAGGAGTATACATTCATATCATACAAGACTTGCTTCCAAAACATCTTTTGGACTTCCAACAATCAGAACAAACTATGGCAAATTTAACATAAGATATGTTGGTCCTAAAGTATGCAATAGCATTGACGAGCTCACAAAATACCTCAATAAATCTGGCTTTAAAAGGAAGCTTCAAAATTATATCATAGATTCCTATAATAAAATCACCTGAATACCATCTGTCCTCCTTTCTATTTATTCAACATGTATTTTCTATTTATTTTGTATATAATCTGCAGCACTGTTTTGTTAGGTGTAGTTTCAATGTTTAAGTATGCTATTATATTACTTTACTTTCATATTTATTGTTTTATTTCTCCTTTCCGTCCATGCTGTAACTGACCCTATTAATATATTTAAATTATCAGTCTGCAAATAGTGTTATCTGACTTAGATTAGCCGCATGGTTATTTTCAGATGACCTGTACTTTTACTTTCCATCTTTCTATAACATTTGATCCCTCCTTATGTAACCTAAGTACGAAATAAACTTGTTGTTGTTGCATCCATACATAAGTCTCGATGCTCTTACAATAGTAACATAATTATTTATACAAAAGACTAATTAATATAATTACAATATATATAAAAACTATAAAAAACTAACTACTACTGAAAAGAAAGGTCTTAAGTGATGATTTAAAATGGCTTAAAGAGTCTGTGCATCTTAGATGTACTGGCAGCGAATTCCATAATCTTGCCGCAGCAACTGAAAACGATCTGTCACCGTATGTCTTAGTGTTCGATCTAGGGACTGATAATAAGGTTCAAGAGTTCGTTAATGTAGGCTGGCGCTTGGCAAACGTAATTACAAGTAACTTAAAAGTAATCCTGTCTCTGACCGGTAGCCAATGGAGTTTGCGCAGTACAGGGGAGATGTGATCAGATTTCTTCACCCTGGTAACAAGTCTGGCAGCCGTGTTTTGAACACGCTGGAGCTTGTCAAGTTCCGTTGCTGGTAAACCAAACAAGATACTGTTGCATGAGTCAGGTTTTGACGTAATGAATGCATGGACCAACCTTTCACAGTCAGCTTGGCTTAAATGCTTCCTGATCTTTCCAATGTTCCTGATAGCCAAGGAGGCAGATTTGCAGATGTTGTTTACATGATTAGTCAGCTTTAGATGTCTATCCACAGTAACTCCAAGGTCGCGTGCAACCCGTTAAGGAGAAATAAGGACACCATCCACATTTACTTCCGAAATGTGTTCACATTGAGTGGTAAATCGAGATGTAAGATGGACAACTTCAGTTTCACTAGGGTTACACGCAAGGCCATTGGAAGTTTACCAAATAATATCTTTCACACACAATTCAAGCTTGGACAATATTGCAGAACGATCATGGAGGGAATTGATAGACACATAGAGTTGTGTGTTGTCCGCGTACATCATACAATCCAATCCATGAGCGGTGATAACATCCTCCAATGGAGCAAAGAAAAGTGAGAACAAAAGTGGACCCAGCACGGACTTGAGGGACACCATAGCGCAATGTTCTATCAGAAGAGAAAGTATCCTTAACCATGACCGACTGGGTACGATCTAGAAGGTACGAGTGAAACCATTGAAGAACTGTACCATTTATCCCGTATCGATATTGGAGTATTTCTAAAAGGGTGGCATGGTCGATAGTGTCAAACGCCGACGACAAGTCTAGAAGTACCAGAACCACTTCGTGATGTTTATCGATTGCACACAAGATGTCGTTGAGCACGCGTATAAGAGCCGGTTCAGTGCTGTGAAAGCGCCTGTACGCAGACTGTAGCTTAGCCAAAAGATCGTTTGTAATGAGGTAGTTCATTGTCTGAGTACCAGCTACTCGTTCAAGAGTTTTAGATAGGAAAGCAATGTTCGTGATTGGAAAGTAGCTCGAGAACTCGTCGTGGTCAAGAGTTGTCTTCTTGATGGATGAAAGAATAACGCCTTTCTTGAGAGACGAAGGGAACACACCAGATGACAACGATGCGTTAACAAGGTTAGTTGGTGGACCAGCTAGTACATCAACAGATTGTTTCAATACTTGAGTCGGTACTGGATCAAGAGTAATAAATTTGGGTTTTGAGTGCTCCACAATTTCACGGATGTAGTTCTCAGATACTGAGTGAATTGAATTAATGAACTTTGACACGGAGGAGAAGCTATTTCCACAGACATATCCATAGATAGTAGACTGTTCTTATACAGATTGTCCCTCAGTTTCTGTACCTTGGAGGTGAAATAATCACTGAAATATTCTGCCAGAGAATGTAGGGACTCGTGGGACGGTAAGGGAGGAACTGGTTTAACCTTAAAAATACCCTCAATGATACGGAACAACTGGTTCTGGTCAGACGGCCGGATATCTGTGTTTTGTAGTAGTCAGATTTCGCATAGTCAAGTGCAGCCGTATATGTGCGACAATTCTCTTTGTATATCTGAAAGTGAACTTCGAGGCGTGTAGACAGATACTTACGCTCACACCGACGTCTTTGCCTCTTTAAAGCTCTTAGAATGTCATTACGTCGAAAATGATAGCCGGGTTGTCGTTTTGGTTATCAGTGCTCATTTGGCTAGTATTGTGAAAGATCAATTGAACCAGTTGGGTTCCTTAGGTTATCCTGCTGCCGAACTTTCAGACCTAAAACCCGAGGAACTGACAGAAGTGCAACTTCAAATTGCTGTTTAGTTCTGCAGGAGAAGTAATGAGAGCGAATTTCGCGGTGAGCTGAAGAACCCTGCATCGGAACTCCACAAGTGTCTTGCTTGTATTGTAGTCGACGAATCGCACACGATTGAAACATGGACCGGTGTGTTCGAGGAACAGGCTTGTTGTTCCGAAAATACGAGCTGCTTTGATGATTTTGTAACGCTGCATGGATGGTTTTAGCGCTTCTTTTGGCAGAACTTCGTTCCGGTGTTATTGTGGTCGGCAGTGTTCTTTTCTGATTTTGTGGCGACTATATATTCAGCGGCAACGAGTTCTCTTTATCTTAGTTATCTTTATCCTGCAAACTTTTCTCGAACAAATGTGTAGTTCTCTACTGCATTTCGAATCTTCCTTCCACAGGAACGACAGACTCGCTCTGATAGAGCAGCAGGTACCAGCTAGAATTAAGCCTCGGCTCTCTTTTCTTTCTTAAGGCTTGAACAGATTCTCGCCGTGGAAATATTTGAATTCCCAAACGCTACCTTAAAACATACATTACATATCCTGCAAAAGTCGTTGACATTTACAGGTTTGGGTTTAGGCCCTGTCTTCACATGTTTCAGCTGACATTCTCCAAGTTCGTATATTTTTTGTTTTGAATTTTACGCTCGAGTTGAGATTCCACAGTTTGACAGATATTAAGTAATGGTTCGTATAAGAACTGGAGCAAGATCTATTGTTCCGCGGCAATGAATGTGATTTCACTAATCCCACATAGAAAATGGTTCAATTTTTTCTAAAGATCTCTCTTGACTAGTGGTATTAATGTTCTCAAATTAAAATGCATGAAATCGCTCGTTATGTATATGTTTTTGATTCCAAAACAAATTCAGACAATAGAAAGACACTAAAACAACAGCGGAGATATTATAAAATATTTCAATGTTCCCCACATAGGATTTCTTTCTCTCTTTTTACATAGTTACATATTGTCCGCTTCAATCATTTTCTTTAAAAAATATTGTGAAATCAGAGTTCTTTCCTATTTTTAGGAGGTTTATTTCTGTTTAACGAATGAGATATCAAGTTTCAACAATAGAAAAATTAACACCTTTGTGCATTCCTGGCCGTTGAGTGCTCCTGTTCTTACGCGAACCATTACTTAAACATGTTTTCACTTCCGCCGCATGATTATTGGATGAATCGGTCGAATGACTTATTAATTTGATACATTTTAATTAGTGGGTGGATACCAAAATAACCATGGCTTGCCGGCAGGCTCTCTCTTCCTCCTCTCCCCACCCCCTCCCCCTCTCTTTCTTTCTCGCCCCAATCCCCCTAATCTCCGCTACTCCAGAGCAGGCTAGTTTTTCTTAGACGGAGGGGACCTGTACAGTGATGAGGCGAATCAGCTTACTCTGATTAGGTGTAGTGATAGAGAGATCCATGTACTTCATTGATGTAAACGGAGAGACTTCATATTGTTTCACACCAAATCCCTTACGTAGAAGTATTCCAACAACACTACCCCCCTACCCCCCCCCCCCCCCCCCCCCCACCCCCACCCACCCCCTTGCCTGGCAGCAGTTGGTAGATGTAAGAACTCAAAATCCTGTAAAGTGTTCAGTATTTCGGCTACAGTAGAGTCAGAGTTATTATTCTCACAAAGCAAAGTCTCGGTTAGGGATAAAATATCAATACGCTTAGAAATAACGAGATCGCATATAGAGGCAGCTTTCTTGCGGAGTGAGCGTTCCATGTAGCAAACCGTGAACGCGGCGTACATTTCGAGATTTGTTTTTCGGTATTTATATTGATAAGGTTCTTCGAGTTTAATTTCTGGTATGGTGGATAATTGACTTCTCTGCCAGGCACGAAGTTATTCTCACAGGGATAGGTAGGTGTTGGCCATTGTCCTGATAGTCCTTAACATCATTAGTATGCAAAACCGGCGAACTTGTTAAAATAAAAATGCAGTTCTGTAAATTCGCCGTGTTCCGATGATGAATAAGGAAATCTCTCCTCTTCGCTGTAGAAATCGTAGTAGGGATTTTCCACTCCCAGTATGACATAAGGTTCCTTGAAGCATCTAAGTTCGGCCGGAGTGATTTGTAATAGCTAGATATTGTGGAGCTTGAGATTAGTAGTGGTTCTTGAATCAACATGTGTAGACATGGACCGTTAAGGCCCTGGGTTAGATGATACATCACAGCAAAGAGCGAAATACTCTGCTAGAGTAACAGTCGAGTCAAATGGCAATGCTACGACATGAGATCCCCGTTTAGATTGTTTCAGTACTGGAACCTTCAGGGAGGCTGCATGGCGACAAGACAGCACTAAATTAGTCCTGTAAAGCAAACCTGATTCACTGGGCGAGACATTTCCAGTTAAGATGGAGGCAGTTAGAAACACATAAACTAAAAGGCGGAGGGCGAACAAAACACGTCCTGCTGCCACACGTCCCAGTGACGCGGTGTAAGTGATTTACGCGCGCGATGAAAGGAAACCACCAGTTGAAAACAATAAAACACGGCAAACCATGTTACATGTATATACTCTGATAAAACATGGCTTTTTAGCCAATCAGAGCGCGCGTACTATCGTATCTATATTATAAATAATATATATATATTTAGGCTAACATAAAAGCGGAGTTCCAATTATCTAGCTAAACTGAAGTAACGACTCGAAAATAACGATAAATTATATAAAGATAACAAAGATAAAAACACAAAAATAACTGGTAGAATAAAGGGAAATCAGCGCAAAAGGTTCAGAAGAAAAAAGAAGATATAAATGGCAAAAATAAAAATAAAAACATTGAAACTTTGAGCGTACGTGCTCGTTGTTCGAAATGTGCTCAGATTGCGTCAACAGCACGCACAAACTAAAATTGAAAACATTTCACTCAAATCAAAGATAGTTAGTTGTCTGCAGTTACTCATATTTCTAAGGCTGTCATTATAACATGATATTAGCCAGAAATACAGGGAGGTCAAAGCTAGCGTAAAGTTACCTCAAAATCCCAGGAAAAACTTTGGTTTTGAGATATTTTGTGAAAATGTTTGTACTGCCGAGGTCCGATCTCCAAGACATTCAACCCAAAATCAGGCAAACGTAGAAATATCTGGCCAAGTGATAGTTTGGGAAGGCCTTCCAATCCTCCTTTGACCAGGGTTTAATCCCAGCCGCCTGGCTTTAGCAATGCGCGCGCAGGTGTAGCACATTTTCAGACACATCATGTGTCCGCATTGCGCACCGCGCATTGGAAACAGGAAGTCATCCAATTTTTGCTCTCATCCTATATGTATGGTGCTCCGCTCGCTATAAAGATTATAGAATCCCAAGAGAACATACAAGTGATGAATCCCAAGAGAACATACAAGTCATGAATCCCAAGAGAACATACAAGTGATGAATCCCAAGAGAACATACAAGTCATGAATCCCAAGAGAACATACAAGTCATGAATCCCAAGAGAACATACAAGTCATGAATCCCAAGAGAACATACAAGTCATGAATCCCAAGAGAACATACAAGTCATGAATCCCAAGAGAACATACAAGTCATGAATCCCAAGAGAACATACAAGTCATGAATCCCAAGAGAACATACAAGTGATGAATCCCAAGAGAACATACAAGTCATGAATCCCAAGAAAACATACAAGTGATGATGGTAGTTACAATGGCTTACCTTTACACCGTGGTTGCCTCTGTTGAAATTTAGTCCACGTTCCATTCGCTTGGCATTTTCTTGTCAAAAGGTTTTGATTCACAGTTGCTGTAAACTTATATCCCTTCGTACAAAACAGTTTACACTTCTGTCCTTCAGTTGAGTTGATACGGTTACAGACATCAGGAACGTAAAATGACCCGTTTGAAGGTTTTAAAGCAAGACACTTCAAATCTGCAAAGGAGGAATTTCAAGTACGTAATTAGGTTGTATACAGGTCTAGGGTATCAGATGGCTCCCAATTATCGGGGACGAAATGTATTATCATATTACCCATACGACCCCGCGCCCCTTCCTTTCAAAACCACTTACAAAAGTCACGTGATGGGGACCGTTACGTGTTTGACGTGAGCAGGCCGGAAATAGTCGTCCAGCTCTGCTCGATTTTTTTCCTTTTTTGTGTATTTATTTATATATGATAATTCGAAAAGGTATACCATCAAACTGCTAATTATAAAATACAAATACAGATTTTTTTTTTTAATTAAACTAAATAATTTACTAGCAACACAAATAATAATAATATGAAAATAAATAATAAATTGAGCAGTAACTGGTGATGGCTGATATGTTGAACAAGTGCGGACTTGAATTCATTAACTGTGGGCTTTTCTATAAGATTATTCGGTAACATGTTCCACTCCTTAACAGGCCTTGCAAAGAAACTAAATTTATAAGTATTACTCGAACTACCTAGGTTTACAAAGAGTTTTGGGTGAGAGGATCGAGTAGCACGACTAGGCTTCTGGATATATGAAGGAGTTCCAATAGCTATCTGCCCATCCATATCCATGATGTTGTGAAAAGTGACCAATCTAGCAATCTTGCGGCGTTCTTCCAAGGATTGCCAGCCGAGAACTTTCTCTTAGCATAGCAAGTTGGTGACCGTTCCCGTCTCATATCTATAGCAACATTTTACAAATCGCGCGGCCCTCCGATGGATGCCCTCCATATCTGAAGATGGGGGTCCCAGACGGTAATGGCATATTCCATGTGCGGTCTGACGAACGTGGTATAGGCCTGGTTTTTGATACTTTCCGGACAGCTGCCGAGGTTTCTTCTCACAAAGCCAGGAGCACGATTAGCTTTGCCAATAATGTTAGTAATGTGAACAATAATAAAACATTAAAACAGATCTCTTTCATAAAAGGAACTTGTATGAACAATAATAAAGACCTAGAGAATTATATATATTATTGATTGCCGCTGACCTCATCGTTCTAGCTTCTCCTATTTGACTGTTTATTCTTTTCGTTTCTGTCAACCTTAGGTACGTATTTATTGACTGAGTGGGAGGGCCGGACGGGAAAATATTTGGCTCGAGGTCATGACGAACGGACCGAGCGCAGCGAGTTTCGTACGAAATGACCGAGCCAAATATTTTTCAGTCTGGCTCGACGTAATTCAGTCAATAGGTTTTTTATCATATGACCATATTTTTTGTAGAACAAACCGCAAAACAGCCAGAAAAAATTGTGCAGGGCTGGACGGCTTTTTCCGGCTCGCTCACGCCATACACGTCCAGCCCTCGTCACGTGACTTTTGTAAATGGCTTTGAAAGGAAAGCGCGCGCGGGGCCGTACGGGTCATGTGATAATTCAGCTTATCGCTAATAATAAGCTATTCTGACTAAATAATTACAGTCGTTGCTATCGTTGTTATTATTGCTGTTGTTTTTCTGTACACCAAATGCCAATTAAGTATTTTCACTTTCTCTGTCCATAACAACCATAGAGCCATATTTTGTGACTCTTGCCACCTTTGGACTCACCTGAAATGTAGCCCTTCTCTCTACATGATTACACCTCCCTTTCTAATTCTTTAAGGATGATATTGAATTTTACTTTTCTATTTTTGACCTTAACTCTATCATTGACATGAACTGCTCAAAAATAAGTGTTTCAATCCTTTTCTAGATGACCTTAATTCTAGACACCTTCTATTGAACTCTGATATAAATCCCGACACTAACATGTTTGCTACTAATTCTAACCTACTTTCCAATTGTGTCTATATTACCTCTAAAGAGTTCAACAATATTCCTCTCTCATCTCCTGACTCCTCTTTATTTCACATTAATATCCGGTTTAAAAAGACACTTTGATGACCTTTCTGAATTTCTCTCCTCTCTTAATTTATCTTTTTCAACTATTGGTTCTCTGAAAAAGACTTGTATAATCTTCCTGGATATTCTTTTCTTTAGAATAATAGACAATATAAAACCGGTGGCGGCGTTGGCGTTGGACTTTATTTAACTTTAAACTTCGAGCTGACCTTCAATCTCCAGACAGCAAGATATACGAGTCCATTTTTGTTGAAATTCTACAGCCCAAAGGCAACAACATTATTGTTGGCTGCATTTATAAACCTCCTGACATTTCTGTTAATGATTTTATAAGTGTATCAATAATGTTTTATCCATTATCAGTTTTGAAAATAAAAATCATACCTTATGGGCGACTTCAATATTAAATAAATATAATTATATTATTCTCAAATTAAAATTTCATGCCAAACTAGCCGATACTGATCATTTCTTTGACATTAATTCACCAAATGAATGTTACAATTTATGCTTTTCCTAATCACTTGGCACCTATATCTATAATCTTTTCCCCTCAGAACCGTTTCTTCTGACAGTATCTCTAAACTATCTAAGCCATGGTTCTCTCCTGGCTTTTCTAACTCTTGCAAGAGGACAAATTATTTATATAAATATATTATTAAATAAATCATACTCTTCTCAATGAATCAAGATATCATAAGTACCGAAATAAATACAATTATTAACTTAAAAAACACCTGGTCAATAATCAAACAAATTATCTCTAAGAAACAAATACCACATCTCTTTCATAATTAATATGAAAGATTCTCTGATCCCATACAAATAGCCACTACATTTAACAAGTTCTCTGCTAATATTGGTCCGACTTTGGCCAGAAATACACCAAGTTCTCAAACCTGTTACAAATAATTCTTCATAAATGGCTCCCATCCTAATAGTTTCATTCTTACGCCAACTCCTCTTCTATCTTACATTTGTAATTTATCATTCTCTGTTGGTGAATTCCCTGATAAACTTAAAATTGCCAAGATTCTTCCTATCTTCAAGTGTGACGATGAAAACATGCAATTTCTCCAACTATAGACCCATTTCTATCTTGCCTTGCTATTCTACATTAATTGAAAAACTTGTCTATTCTCGCTTCCCCTAATTCTTTGTGAAGTACGGTATTCTTAATCATCATCAATATGGTTTGAGACAAAATTATTCTACTTACATGGCTGTTCTCGAACTTGTTGACCACATATTTCAAGGCTTTGAAAAATGTATTTACGGTTGGTATTTTTGTTGATAAAAAAAAAGCGTTTGAAACTGTCGATCATTGAATTCTTATCGAAAAACTTAAATTTTATGGCATTCGTGGTAATCCTCATTTTGCCTGGATTATTAGTTATCTCTATTTATAATAGACAACAAGTTGTATAATACCAAGTTATATAATATTATCAAATGTAGAGTTCCACAGGTTCAGTGCTTGGATCACTTCTTTTTCTTATATATATCAATGACCTTTTTAATTCTTCAAAGCTCTTATCATTTATCCTCTTTGCAGATGATACTAAAAAAAAATTAGTTACCAATATCCTTCTTCACTCATTGATATTGTTAATTGTGAACTTGTTCATGTTTCTTCTTGGTTTAATGCTGATAAACTAACACTTCATCCTGACAAAAAAGTAAACCCCATGATATACACATCACCATTAATGGCACCTCGATTACGAGAGTACAAAATGCCAAATGTTTAGTAATTATTATTCATGAAAATATTTTATAGAAACCTCATATTGACACAATCTATGATAAAATGTTTAAAGTAATAGGTGTTATTGTAAATCTAGCCAATATATCGCCTCCGAAACTTTAACGACTTTGTACAATGCTCTTTTCGTTTTACCATAATATCTCAACTACTATACTGCAACCTTAATTGGGCATCTACCTATTCTTCCCACATTGACCCTCCAGTCTTCAAAAAAGGTTCTGCGTGTTATTACACTCTCCTCCACGTACTCACACCAAACCTCTATTTCTCAGTCTCGATATTCTACCTATTTCTTCTATCTGCAAATTCCAAACATCATGCTGTTTTTTCTCATATAAATAATTTACTACCCGCTGCTCTCTCTCTTCTTTTTCTTTTTAACTATGAATGGCATGCATGATTACTTTACTCGTTCAAGGCCTAATCTCCATAAACAATTTCTTAAACACCAATTTTCTATTCGTTCACAGGCACCTACTATCTCCCCCTCTCTCTTCGCAACTCTTTAAATATTGCTAATTTCAGAAAGAAACTTTTTTTTTTACCTACATGATAGCTAGTACGTTTTATATATATTTTCCTTAATAAAACCTTATCAATACTGTTAATACCAGTGTTATCATTTAATAATTATTTAATGATTGTAGTTTTTTTTCTATGCAAAAAATGTTAATTCAAAATACAGGCAATAAGGCATATGTTAATAAGCAGGTTTTTATTTATTTATTTAAATTTGTAAACTATAGCTATTTTGTGTGTGTATATGTTTGATTTTCTTTCCATCTTGTAAAATAAATATTGTAATCACCAACTGTCTTTACTGACCATAAGCCATTTAAGCCTCTGGCTTTGGCCTTTCTTCAGTTTTGCATGTTTCCGAATGTTCCGGAATTAATTTTGTGTACAAATTTATTTTATCTGTACGAATTAATTTGATCTGTATGACTTATTTTCGACACACCCCACAATCTATTGCGGTACGGAACTGCGTGCGGCAAATCGCAGTCATGGCGGAAGATGCCTCATCATGTCAGCGGAACTCCCTCGCGCCCGAACCTCCACGCGCCAGCGAGATGTGCCTGAAAATGTGAGGATTGGATGGCCTTCCCAAACTGTCACTTGGCAGCTCATTCTGCGCCAGCCTGATTTTGGGTTGAATGTCTTGTCTTTTCACGAAGTATCTCAAAACCAAAGTTTTTTTTCCAGGAATTTTGACGTAAATTTACGCTAGCTTTGACCTCCCTTTATTTCTGGCTAATATTTTATAATGAAAGCCTTAGCAAAATGAGAAAATGCAGACAATTATCTGTGATTTGAGTGAAAAGATGACGCAATATGAATACAGCATTTTGAAGTTCAAAGTATTTTTTTTTATTTTTCCGTTTTTTTTCCTCAACCTTTTGCTCTGATTTATCTTTATTGTACCAGTTATTTTTTTGTTTTTAATCTTTATTTTTATATAATTTATCGTTATTTTCGGGTCGTTACTTCAGTTCAGATAATTGGGAGCTCCGCTTTTAGGCTGCCTAAATATATATTAAAGTTGTACGAGAAAGAAATGAGCAAGGTTTTGCGCTTTTCCTTCAAAATTAGCCGATTCAACTAATGCTTCATGTCCTACACTAGTACCAGTGGATTTTGGATACCTGCATTCATAAATCATTAGAAAGTATTGTTTGCCTGGAATTTTATTTACCCCGCTTCGGCGAGGTAAATATTTACCACTATTCACCGACACCGAGGTGAATAATTGTTTTAGCTAGCTAGTATATACCACACTGCAGGTGATAGCCAGCGCCAAATAGTTATTCTATTTTGTCAAATGGACAAAAACTCGCGCGAAGTGATCGCTACTTCGCTCGGAGGTGAATATGAAATCATATTTACTGTTTGAGTAGCCAATCAGAGCGCGCGAAAAGTGATATTCACTGGTATGGTATATACTAATTATATATAACAGTAAACAATACTTGCTAATGATGTTTGAAAAGAAGCGTATGTAAATGTTCGGTTTAGCCATTCGCACGAGAAGTCATTTCAAACACGAATTGTGTTTTATTGTTTTCTCGATATTTGGAATCCCTGATGAAACACTACAATTCGTGTTTGAAATAGTACGGAAAATATTATTTTCGCTTACGTCTTCGATCGAAGAGTGCACGAAACTATTTCAAGTTTCAAAATATTGCCGAGCGCACGCACCGAACACAAAGGTCAAAGTTTTCGCGCGCTGAAAGGTGATTGGCTGTTACTTTAACATCGCCATTTTAATTGGATCGCGCCGTTATACAGAACTTTTAAAGTATGTTAAAAACCGGTTTGAAACCGGTGAAAAAGGCGTGTACATTTGACAATTCCACTCGTGTTTGTCCGAAGTTGAACATGTACTGTAAACGTCCTCCGATCCTCGACTTAAAGCTTTCGTTCTCGAGCAGGTAAAAGTTATTCGAACATAGCCTATTAGCTTCTCCTCCACCCAATGCTTTTGATCAATTCAGGGCCGTAGCGCCCTTAGAGGCCGGGGGGGCTCGTGCCCCCCCCAAATGTTTTCCAAAAACAAACAAACAAGGTACCTGGCCCCCTCGGAAACCCAGGGATTAGGTTGCGAAATGACTTTGTGCCCCCCCAGTTTTTCAGGGCATGCTACGGCCCTGCAATTAGAAACCTTCGACAATCCGACATACTTTCGATTGACTGATTGTCGTACAAAAGTTAAAACACCGTTGATTAAGGTATATTGTCCAATTGCATCGCGAATCAAGAAAATAGCAATTCATTTACACTGGAACGCCCAGATTCCAAAGAAAATATGTTGTGCGCGCGCGACAAAAAGAACCAAATATGAAAATACTAGGCACATAAAATAGGCGTAATTTCTTAACCCTAACCTTTAGCGGAGGAGACGACATCTGTGGAAAGCCCTAAGACTCCAAGAAAGACTAATATAAATGCGGTCTTGTGATTCATGACTCGTGGTGAATCACATTTCGTTTCCTTTTTTCTTTCGTTGTTCACATAGTTGTCATCTTTACTGGTGCCATGTTCTTAATGAAGATAATTGTTCGACTGTGATGTCATAGAATACTTTAAAACTTTTTCAGTAATTAGTTTTAATAGATACACACTGATTCATAATTAGAAGACACATCATAACTTTATTTCAGCTATGACCAAATTAAAGCTCTGCGCAAACGAGGAAATATTGTGGCGGAAACATTTGTGCATTGCAGCGTTTCCCAAAATATTTCCACGTTTGTGTACCAAATTTGCACAACAAACGTTTCCCCGTATGCTCGCTGAAGCAACCCCAGGACAGTGTTACATATGTCGCGCAAATTTACTAGTTTGTTTCTCGTGAAATGGTTCTTGGTTTACTCAGCCAGACAGCAAATCATTCTTTTTTAATTAACCCAAGAATTCTCGTTTGCGCTACCCCGGTGCGCCATAGGTTCTATTTCCTTTCTTCGTGGACACTCCTTCGCGGCCTTAAACGACAGCAAAACACGCCTGGCTGGGGAGAGCGTCTAGAACCCAGGGTACGTTTGCGCAGGCCTTAATCCATTTTCATTTTATTGAAAACGTAGCAAACGTATATTTTCCGACCACACTGCAGTTTTGATATCGTTTTCGCCCGTCCATACTAATACTTTTTCATTTGACAACGATAAAGCTAAGGCTGCGCATGTCTAGACAGTTGTATACATTAGTTTTACTGACACATCACTCGTGCCTTTTCGAAAACCGTTTTTGTCGTCCACACTAAAACGATAAACCTCCACGTTGGGAAGCGTTTTCGAAAACATATTAGTGTGGACCGAAGGCCAAAAACACAGTTTTGCATGATACCTCACACCGTTAAGATATAGGGAATTGAGAAATATGTTCAGTGACAAATTCAAAGAGGTTAGAGTGGGTAATTTGTTGCTGCAGTTACTTTGGGAAAATCCAAATCCGGATTCTTTAATTACTGATCTAAAAACAGATTATCGATTTTTGGACAATCAAATTCGAGATTTTGAATCAGAAAAAATACTTCAAGGAAGAGGTTTTTGGATGAATCGAAAACCGGCTTTCTTGTTTCTGTTGCTGTAATTTCTTTTTGACGGATCATTTAGTAGTAAAACGTGCGGTATTGACCCATAGTTCACGTGATGGTTCACTCCCATACGGTCCATGCCCTCACAGCCGATAGTTGATTGTTATCGGCACCAAATGCTTTTAGGTTAACGTGTTTTATGTGGGGACGGGCGATGATTTCATGGATTTTACCAAAGAAACAACCAAACAATCTCGTCAGTATGAATTTAGTGCATTCACATCATGCGCTCGTGATTTGTGATTCGCGGGTGGACCATCAGGTTATTGATAGGGGGAGGTCTGTGCAAATTTCCCCAAAATATCGAGCAATTTATCTCTTCTGATTCCAAAAAGAAAATACGAGCAATAACCGTACAAGCTTAAACAATTGCGCAAGGTTAGAAGCAGACAAAACATATCAGTCGGGGAACTAAGATTGACGCTACCCCCATCAACAATTATCTAATGGTCCTTCCCTTAATTCAACAATTAGTTTCTATCATCTATTAGTAGAAACCAACTGGCGTTCTATTGTGAATCTTGCTATCTGATTGGCTAAGCTACTCTATCTATTCAGCGATAGATACCCAGTAGTGAAAGAGGTTTCCAAAACCAAAACAACGGCGTCCAATTCGTGTTTCAGTTATAAACCCAAAAAATAATATTTTTAAATTGAAATTTTAAACCATTATTTAGAACTTAAAGCAAAAATGGGAGGCTAAAACTCGACTGTAATCTTTTTACGGCCTTTCAAAGTTGAGAACCAGAACATGTGTCCGTCAGTTTTCAATTCCCTTTGGGGGCCTGGAGACAAGTGACCTGCATGTGACGAGTATGTAGTAAGGCGTCCTTCCAATTCCATACAAACATCTTTTATTTCTGCGACTCTTGCGGCATTTCATTGGATATTTATCATGTGGTGAGCTTGTGACCAAACTTGGTAAATTTACTAATTTCGATGTACGCTTTCTTGTGATGGAGTTTATTAGACTATAATAGGCATTTCTCCTTTTTGAATCTTTTTCTTATTCAGATTTTCCAACTCCTTTGAGAATACCAAGACAATGGTCTAAATTAGAGGAACAAAAGAAACCGTGCAAAGGATTCTGGTAGTTGCAGTAAAATGACGCCCGATTGAAGCGCTGACTTCCAACTGGAAACAGGGAGCCCAAAAGGGATGTTTTCGCTAATTTTGACGCCACTAAAATCGTCGAAGTTTAGTTTTTTCACTTTTATTTTTTCGAATTCTTAGTCAGGTCGCTATACATAATCGATGTAAAAAATATTTTTTGGGGTTATAGGCACTTTAACATTGAACACTAGTTGGCTTCTACTTATCAAATTCATTAATAATTCATGAAGCAGAAACAAAGGAAATCACAGCGATAAGTGATCTGTCAATCTGATACAGATTTCGTCCTGATTTACATAAACTTTTGCTTCAATTTTCTCGGCCAAAATAACTCGCCAAAATAACTGAAAGCATGACTCTATACATCTAGACGTTTGATATTCGCGTCCATGCTTTATGCGATTTACAAACTCTCGCTTTCAGCTCGAGTTTGTAAATCCCATAAAGATCGTCCGCTCATCCTTTATCTAGTACCTAAAACAATTAGACTACTCGCTTTCAGTTTCTATGGCTATGCCCCTCGTCAACTAATAGCTGTTATATTCAACTGAGATTCCCAGCAACATAATCAAGGTGTGAGTCGACCATGGTGAAAAACAACGTCTTTCAATACATTGTGTGGTGATTTGGTTAAAATGGTAACTGGTTTCTCTAAAACGGAAACTAGTGTTGGTGCGCACCGTTCTGCGGGAAGTTAAACACGGCTTCTATGAACCTTCACGCGGGTTATTTGAGCTTGGAAGGACTAGCTAGCGCTCGAAACATCAGCTACAATTCGTTTCTTTCGACGGTTAGCTTATACCGATTTTAATATGAACTCTTAGTTGATAAAAGCCGTCTTGTCTTCGATTTGGCTAAAGGCTTACGGCCGGCCTGTAACCACTGGTTCTGTGCAAAGTTAATCTACAGTAGGAACTTAAAGTGCCTATAACCGTTCTTGCAGTTTTTATAGCTATGAACCTATGAAGAAAGTTTTGGTTTATAGTAAATACTTTATGTCTACGCTTGTTTGAAGTCGTGTAAATTTTACCTTTCCTGATCCATGACCGCGTAAGTAAAAACCTGGGTCGATTCCTGTATAGACGTCATCTTGACGTCATATAATTAATTCGGCTTTGCAATCATTTGAAGAAATACTTAACATGTTGACTTAAATTACTTTTTTCTTTACTAACAACTCACAAACTGTGTATATTTTCTATGCATCGATGTTGTTGTGATAGAAAGGCGCCATGGAGAATAATGCATTAATGAGATGACATCTACCCTGGTATCGACCCAGGCTTTTACTTACGCGGTCATGGGTCAGGAAAGGTCAAATTTACACGATTTCAAATAAGCGTAGAACATTGAGTATGTAAACCAAACCTTTCTACACAGAAGTATTCAAAACATTTCGAAGGTTCATAGCTATAAAAATTACAAGAAGATTCCAAAGTGATAACAAGGTCTACAGTGCGAGCTGACAGCCGACGAGAGCCGGGTAGTACAAGTCGTAAGCGCTTCGCCTCTCATCTCCCGGCTGTGACCCGATTTCGATTCCCGATCGCGGCGCCACATGTGAGTTTGTTGGTATCTCGCCCTTGCTCCGAGGGTTTTTCTCCGTGTTCTCCTCTACAAAACCCGATATGCTAAATTTCAATTCCATCTGTGGTGAATGCCGGGTTGTTTCAGTTCCCGTTAAAAAATAATACCACCACTATTTTACTGTAAGTAGAAGGAGTTTGATCACAAAGAGCATGTGCTCACTGGAGAACTCGAAGAATCAAATCTTGGAAATTATTATGGAGACAAAATAATAAGGAATTGTTACCAAATAAATATACCTTTATCACGCAGCGGCAGGGGAGCCGGGGTGGCGCAGTGGTTAAGCACGCCTCTCACCCCAGGTTCGATCCCCGGACGCGGCGCCATATGTGAGTAGAGTTTGTTGGTATCTCGCCCTTGCTCCGAGGGTTTTTCTCCGGGTCCTCCGGTTTTCCTCCCTCCACAAAAACCGACACGCTAAATTCCCATTCGATCTGTGGTTTAGCTGGGAACTGGCTTTGATCAGCTCCCATGGTTGTTTAAGGTCCAGTTAGAAATTCAGAGCCATTCATTTTGGCTACAAACAGTAGCCTTTACAGTAGCCTCGTTCCCAGGTTCCTACTCGGTCGTCTCATCATGCAATCGCCAATTGATTTTTTTTCTTCAAATTGGCGGCTGGTTTGACTTCCGAGTTGGGGACCGAAGTAGTGACGTCGCAATATCGATCCAGTCGCTCGTAAACGAATAGTCTGGGGACAAGGCTACCTTTACACTTCCAGCCTCATCTCTGCCTCGAGGTTTTTATTCTCCTGGGACACTACATGGCCACTGAATGATCTATGAAGGTCGATAAAATAACTTGACGGCCACTCTCCCCACCCCCCTTATTTCTAAAGGATGGATTGCTAGAAGACGCGAAGTAATACCTGCAACTAATAAATCTCTAGAAAACGAGGTCGACGAATTTGCCACTACCCGTATTTTACGACCCGATTACCTCACTGGTAATACCGACTTTGTTTTTGCTGAAACAGCTACTCATTTAGGAACCAAATGACATTTGCATTGATAGAGAAATGGCGATCCGTTTGGCGGTTTTCGGTTTAATAATTGTGTTCTAATTATCATATTTGGAGAAGTCTTAACAGTAAAATTTGAGGAAAAGAGGAAAACTTACTAATTATTTCGTTGCAGCCATTTATCTGCGAATGTTTATTCATGTCATAATCGGAGGGCACTGTGAGAACCTGCCACGAGAACCAAACACTCTAGCTGTCAATCAGCGACTATATTGGCAAGACGTAATATCAAAGGAGCCCGAGTTGAAATAGGGATCATTTTATGAAAGAGTTTTATTAAATTTGAATCAGTAATTGATGTTTTACATATCTAACTATTCACCTCACTGTGGTTATTACTGTCACTTCTCTTCACAGCAAGAACCGTATTACCCTTATAAGTGTGGTGTTATGTCTCTGAAACAGCATGAAAAAGTTCCCAAGCTCGCACGTGTTCTTGAATGGACTGTGAGCTAAATACACGTACGCTAACGTGAATAGAACGTATAGAGCTTACTCTGAACATCATTTATTCTGTTGTAGCTACTAATCTTTTTTCTGCGGTTTGGCTAAAATTCTTTTTTTTAGTTTTAATCTCATTTGCTGTATACAAAGCTAGAAGCAAGAAGAGACAAATAACTCAGGATAAGATAGAACCTACTAAAGCAATAAACAAGATCTTAGTGCTATTAAAATATAACTAACGTGTTACGGTAAGGCGCAATCACTCAAAAGATCACTTTCTCAACATTTTTGTGACGAGCCACAGTGTTTTTTTATAAAGTGAAATTCAAATTAATTTCATTTCAATAGCAATGATACGCCTTCTCGCCCAGGCATGTAGTCTAGATCACTTAAAGAGAATCACATGTATTAATTACCGTCAAGCCGAATATAAATGTTGAAAATTCAGCTTCAGCTCAAAAGAAATGAAAACTGAGGTAGTTCTTAGCTAGTTCATCAGTTCGTAGTTTTAAAAGTTTCAAGTCGTGCTTAAAGTGAGTAAAAAAAGGTTAGGATGGAGTGAACTTTCTCGCTTAGAGAGAGTCGTGCAAACTGCTTTTTTTGGTTGCATGCAATGTTACTCTACTACGGAACACCCTTTTCCGGCAAAAGAAAAATACCACTCGTGTATCACACAGATATGAAATAATAGATTAGAAAGATCTAATTGCATTTAATCCATATGAATACGTGCCGCTTTGGCGACTTCCTAAGGCTAAGTAAGTACGTTACTCATTTTATTCAGTCAAATTTCTAGAATGTTTTGATGGAACACCTGCAATCAGCCGGCACTCAAAGCTGCCTTTTCTTCAAAAAAACAAGAACGTCAAAATTCCAATCTACTTTATCTATTTTATGGAAATCAATGTCCTTTGTCATTCTTTTTTGGAAAACTCCAAGAATTATACGGCGTTTGCTCTCCTTACGTTTCCGAAGAAAAAATACAATTATACGGCCACTGAATGCGTACTTCGGTACTTCTGTCAGTAATTTGTGATTACCACCGAGTTAGTTCCCCTTACAGGATAAGAACTCTGTGATCCAGCGCTAGCTCCGCCGCCTGATAGACTGATTTTATAGTAAGAAGTTTAGCCCTTTCTTGGAAAGGAACCTGTACACTATAGGAAACTATAGCTGCCATTTGATCCATCGCCTTTGTACCCGCCATCACATGCTCCGTTATCTCTTCACTCCACAAGAGAACCTCGCCAGAGTACGCATACGCACCACCCCCAGCATTAAAGTACGACCCAGCGAAGAACACCCCAAGTAGACTCCACTGGCCATTCTTGAGTTGAAGAATAGGACAGCCTGATACTGTGGCATCAAAGCTGCCGGAGAATTGGAGAATTCTCAGATTCAGCACGCGATAGGCACCGTGAACATCAAAATCTAGCTGGAAACGCCTCCCTCCTTGGCTTTCCCCATCATAAACAGCGCACAGCACATCCCCCGCGCTGGGCTGATCCACGAAAGTAGCTTTTATGAGATTTTTAAAGTCAAACGGCTTGTAGCGTCCTAGGAGATCCTGCTCCTCCTTCTCCCATGGATTGGTTTCGTGTTTTTTTCGTAGCCCAGTGTACTGAACCCCAAGTTTAATCAACGTTACATCGCGGTTACGGTAATCTGGTCGCCTCCCCGGCGGCAGCATTCGATGCACTCAGCGCTCTCCGATCTCGAGTTTCAAATACTGCGTTTCCTTGGGGTGAGCAAAATGTCAGTTTGGAGTTGCTTACCTGCTCGCGATTGCGTATGACATGAGCCGTTGTTAGAACCCAGCCATCTCCCACATAGAACCCTGTTCCAGTGTGTGAATCCTTTGAATTCGGCAGGCTCACGCTAATTTGGCAAACGCCCGATCCAAAGCCTTCTAATTTCGTCAAAACTTCGCTTAAATTCTCATCCTTGCTCAGTTTTGATTTAAACACTTCTGCAATCGGCAGAGAAGTGATGAGCTTCTTTCTAGAGTTCTTATCTTCGTCAAGGAGCTTCTCAACTTCGCTCTCATAGAGGAACTTTCTTCCGCGCGAAAAGCGCCTGAACCGACTAGCTGCCATTGTGTAGCCGTTGAAAGCTGTTTAGCCGAACTGCGAGAAATAATGTCACAGTTTTCACGATCCCAAAAGGAATGAAATTCATTTTGTTGTCATGACAATGTCTCCTCATTGGTTGATATTCGGCGCCAACTGGTCGATTCATAGCCGAAAGTTTGCTTTCCAAACAAAAGGTTGCCGACTGTTTTGGCGTAAAAATGAGTTTCACTTCAAGCACTATGAGAACCACATTTAATTACTGCCCCATTAATATTTTCTGATTTAAAAACTACCAACCCCCTGCTAAAATACTAGATAATAGAATATAATCGGTTCAACAAGCTGGCATTTCTGTTTTAACTACAGGAACAACGCTACGCCCTGCTTTTATTTCATTGAAGCAAAACAATTCAACGTTGTTGGTAGACAATGTCAACAAAACGAGCTCCAAGTGAATATTTGCATATCTTGAAAAAGCAGCTGTCGCAAGGAACAAAATATTTTGAATTTTAATTTGTTCGTTTCAAATTCCAGATGGCATGTTGTCATTCTCGTTTAAAGTATTCAAGAATCATGCAAACAAGAACCATTAAGCTTTGCTAAACTGAAATCAGAGCGTCGGCTATAGAAAACCCTTGCAATTTCTTGAACGGGCGAAAAAGAGTCCGCACTAAATTAATGGTCCTTTTTGCAACACACTGTTTTCGCAAAATATAACTTATTATAATTCAGCACTCATCAAAACAACCGATTATGGTGTTAAAGATGAGCACTATATACATTCTCTGTTGTTCTTTGTATAAATTGCTTATCTTTTTGAGCTTACAAAAGCTATTGATATAGAATTCTAAAGCCGTTCGCACACAGTCGGAGCAACACAGATTTGATCTATCAGCGCAAAGGTGAATTCAGGAACATTTGAGTAGGTGTTTGCATTTTTAATATTTAAAAATCAATGTTTCATGGCGCCACGGGTTTATTTTGAGGTTATTTTATGGTCAGATTTATTTTGCTTTCAGACTGGATCGTTTACTCTGGACAGCCCACAAGTGAAACCGATCGATTTTCAAAGTTCCGAATAAATTACATGTTATGTTTTGACTACGAAAGATTTGGCATTAAACCTTTTGTTTCAACTGTAGTCATACTTGAGATTTAGGGGTAGATTTAAGGTGTCGGTTAAGAACTCTCTGAATTTCTAACGGGACCTGAAACAACCATAGGGGCTGATCAAATCCAGAACCCGGCTAAACCACATATCGAATTGGGATTTAGCGCGTTGATTTTTGTGGAGGAAGGAAAACCGGAGGACGCGGAGAAAAAACCCTCGGTTAAGGGCGAGATACCAACAAACTCAACTCACATATGGCGCCGCGTCCGAGGATCGAACCTGGGCCACAGAGGTGAGATCGAGAGGCGAAGCGCTCAACCACTGCGCCACCCCGGCGGAAGAAACTTCGGATTTGAATAAGATCTAATCCAAAAGCCTCTTCATCAAGTAAATTAAACCACCGATTTTCGTGCTTCCTTTTTGTTGAAGGCATCAAAATGGGATGTCACACTGACCCACAGCACAAATGTTAGCTCACCTATCGCGTACGCGTACGATGAATTTATTTAACAAACAAAACAGTTAATGAATAGTAATCAGGAAAAACAGCTTTAAATACGAATGTCATAATTTTACTTTACTTTTGGTTCTCAGGAAAGCCAAACTCTTTTGGATATTATTCAGTGGTGTTAAAATAGTAAACGAACTGTTACGATATCAATGCCAATGGAAAAGTGTGAAAGTTTCCCATTGTTTCTCGCGCTCTCCTGGCCCAATCAAATTGTATAATTACCAATCAAACGAGTATCGCCCATATGTGGTACGCGTTTGAAAGCTTTGTATGAGACTAAACTCCACGTTCGATTGACGGTCGGCTGAATGCAATTTTCCAAACGAGACTGTTCCAGAAATATTCTTTCACATGTTTCCGAAGCAACAATGTTTACCAATCTCGTCCCCAGGGTCTTTTCGGTCAGATCCAAGATGGCGGCTACTCCAGAGAATACCCTGGCAGTAATAAGCCGAACTAAGACATATTCTGATTTGCTCTTCGGTTATGACGCAAAGGTTATTCTAACAGTGCGTTTTACTGGCCAAACGGACTGAGACCAGAGATAATTCGTATGTTGTTTAATTCTCTCAAATTGTATCAATAGAACGTTGTGTAGGCAGGCAGAGCAATAGATGAAGTGTATTATTGGCTAGTTTTCTGGTGAGTTTCATCAGTGGGAAAGCCAGGAGTTACCGTTTAATCTGAACACGTGCTATCGATCGCTTCGCTTCAACGCTGACTGAAAATTAACGGCTCTTTAGAATTCTCTTCTAGCTTAGATATATCCTAGTGGCAGTGTGATGCCCTTCCACTGTTTCTTTATCCAAGTAAACTCCATTTCGATCCGTTTCGTATACCTGATTTCACTACATCGTTCGCCGCGTGGAAACACCGTTAATCGCATCTCGCTCACTCCGGATTGGGATACCTATGGTTTGTACACGTCATGAAATATTCCCATATTCAGCTTGGCCGCTATTTTAGATAGCTAAATCACATGACAAAATACTCCCAGAATCTGGGAGTATTTGGTCACGTGATACGGCTTCTGGAGTAGCCGCCATCTTGGATCTGACCGAGAAGACCCTGGGGACAAGGTTGCAATGTTAACTAGACCCCAGGGCTGCGCTACATGTTGACTAGATCCCAGGGCTGCGCTCATGTTTCGCCGGCACGCGCAAACTTCCTAGCATGAATGATGCGCCAGCATCTGTTTCTCTTGAAACGTTTCTTGATTTGCTCAGCTGGAAGCAAGACAATATTTGTTTTGCTTACCGCTCGTTTGCTCATCCAAGAAATATTATTGGCAACATTGATCCACAACAGTCGGCTCAATTCCGGTTTCTGGGAAACTACCCACCTACCCCTCCCATCCATATGCATCGCCGGTTTTATTAACGATTATCCATTACAACAGTCTTTCCTCGTTTGCCGCGCAGACCTTCGCTTAAGTTTGCTTCGATCCAGTTTGTCTTGTTCGCGTTTTCGAGACATTTCTGTGAAAACCATCTTTCACATGTGGCTCATAGGTAGCCGAAGTTCTTCATGGCAAGTTTTTGTATTCTTATTAAATTCAAAGTATTTCCCAATATTTTCTTTTGTTTCTGTCACATTTTCCATATCATATAGTGGATGCGGTAATTTGTCGTTGTTATAAGTATTCTGTCTGTCTGTTACTTTTCAACCCACAAGAAGTATTAATTTTGGCATTGACCCCATCATGAATTCGTGGACTAGCCATGACACATCCACAATGGGACCTCTTATAAGCGACCGTACAAATCAGACGGTTTTACTTACGAGAACTGTCACCATAGGAGACCCAACCTTGCGTGACATGCGTCTAATGTGGCTTGAGCCACAAGCAAAACCAGTGTGCAGCATATACACCAATTTCAAATAAGGTTGTCACGAATAGGCGACAAGGTAAAACGGCGGTCCCGTCTCCAGAAATGGGGACGTAAAAGAACCACTGAGAAACAAACAAATCTCTGGCGTTAACCATCCTCTGGGTCGGCATATAAGGACGACTTGGCGCGATATTCTAGGAATGACTAGCGAATAGACTTCAACTTCCTAACTATAACCACAATACCAATCGCATAGCTAGTTAGTTGACAGAATGTGACAAAGTGCCGAAACAACTGGTCAACTTGGTAACAGACAATAATAAGTCCGAAGTCAACAGCAAAGCTGCCCATAGTAGCATTTGCTAGAGTATGACACTGACCAACTTTGATGTAGACTACGGACTCCTTACTGCATAATAGACATTGAAGTTGATTTTTAATTATTTACAAGATTTGTGACGAACCACAACCGAATTCCTCATAATCCCAGTTATAGTAACATTCATATTATTTGGCAATTGTTCGGCAATTTCACGATAGCATGCTTGCTCATGTGCTTGATAATGGGAATTCCTCTGAGCCCTTCCCGGTCACCCATGGAGTCAAGCTAGGCTGTGTACTTGCACCAATGCTCTTCGCCGTGTTTTCTGCTACGCTAACTGATGCCTTCACTAATATAGTAGCGTTGGCATCCCAATCAGTCAGGTTTCGCACTGATGGCAAGCTATTCAATCTCAAAAGATTGCAGGCCAAACTGACCAAAGTGAAAGATGTCGTCCATGATTTCCTCTTGCAGTCGAGTGCGCCTTCAGTGCAGGGTCACAGCCTAAAATGCAGGAACTGAAAGAATGGATCACTTCTCATATGCTTGCAGTAACTTCGGCCTCATTATTAGTGCTCACAAAGAAGATTGAAGCTATGTATCAGCCTGCCTCTGGGAATCCTTATGTTGGACCACAAGTCACAGTCAAAGGAAAGAGCCTGGCAGCTGTCGAGAGCTTCACCTGCCTTGCCAGCACCCTATGCCTAACGAGTGCAGCTTTCGCTCAAAGTCTGGGAGCGCGGAGAAGTCAGTCTTCCAACGACACGTAAAGTGTACAAAGCTATTGTGCTGCCGACTCTTCTGTATGCCAGTGAAACTTGGGACTGTGTACCACCGCCATTCCAAGAAAATGAACCGCTTTCATGAGCTGTCTAAGGAAGTTCCTAAATAACATTAGATGGCAGGACAGCAATCCAGATACTGAAGTCCTGAATCAGGAAGACATGCTAAGTAGCTACACTCTGCTGATGAAGTCACAGCTGAGATGGACCAGCCACCTGACGAGAATGCCTGAAGAAAGGATCCCAAACAAATCTTCTATGCATGGGGAGCTCTAGGAGGGAAAGCGCTGTCAGGGGCGGCAGAGGAAATGCTTTAAGGACACTCTGAAGGCCTCCCTGAAAAGCTTCTCCATAGACCCTCCCTTAATCTTGGGAGCAAATGATGCACGACCGGTTCACTTGGCGAAGTCTCGTTGTCAAAGAAGCCACTTCCTATGAGCAGAGAAAGATCAGCGAGGCAATGCACCAGCAGAAGATACGTAAGTCAAGAGCCTTCTGTACATCACCGGGAAACCAGTCTGCAGGTTTCACCGGTCCAGTTTGCAGTCGACAGTGCCGGGCACAGATCGGTCTGATCAGCCATCTGAGGACATCACCGAAACTAACCACTTTCATTCATCAAGTCAGGTCATCTTCGTTTCGAAGGGCAAACAACACATCACAAAATGTTGCGCTTTTGTAAGAAAAGTAAGATTATGTGTAGTTTTGGCTTTGAGGTTTATTATATAGAAAATCAGTATCTGGTCACGGATACTACGGATTGGATCACGGCTCATTCCACACACTGGTTGACTCTGATCCCTGTTCGCGAGTGTTTTATTATACAACTTGGGGTGGATGAAAATGTGTATGTGAAGCTGAAATACTTAAAGTGCACAACGTTTATTTTGTTGTTTAATACAAATATTTATTCTACTTCAAGTGAATAGTTGAATGGTAGAATATTTCTTGATTTGAGTGTTGCATCTGGAGATTAATATAGAAGTTTATATCTCCAAAATGCTAATGTCACATTAACTAGGTAATTTACTGTAATTTCTTTCTCCTTGTGAATGAAACTATTATGATTTTTATAAAATGTGTGTTAAATTCACTGATACAAACTACAATGATATAATAGATGTTTACAAAAGGTCATTTATCTAACCACCATGTCTTTGTATAATAAAATAATGATTCCTGGGTTGACGTCACATAATTAGCATATTGGAAATAGAAACCTCTATAACTCACAGACACAACACTTAAATAAAAATATATTCTACCATTCAACTGTTCACATGATGTAGAATCGATATTTGTGATAACTAAATTAAAACAATTTAATGTATTAAAAGATTAAATACAAAATGTAAAGCTGCCACAGTTTCATTAGGGACAACAACAAACTAAAGCAGCAACGCCCTGGAGGGGGGCAGCAATAAATAACAGAGCTGAATACTTGCTGATTTGTTGCTGTTTGCAAAGCTGCAACTGAGAACTTTGAAGTTTACATTCAGTAGAGAATGTTAGCGTACAGTTATTGTAAAAACTTGTACTGTTCTGTCATTTGTTCAGCCTTATAAGCTAAAGTCTAGCTAGACACATCTCAGTGTTCTAGAACGTAGACGTATAGAGAATATGAATTACAGCGGCATGTGGATACCAATTTCATTTTAGAGTGTTGATGAAGTATCTTAGGAGTGCATCAAAAAGAAATATTATCCACTGATGAGAAAGGGTCCTGACATGTGGACTGATCCAGGGGGGGGGGGGGGGGGGGGGGGGACTCTTGTTTATGACGTAATATGTGTGGCGGTCAGGGTCCAATTTCCAACTTACAGGTACATCGTAATTCCGAATTTTCAGGTCCAGATTTTTCGTTTTATAGATGGGTTATAGATGACCTAGAATAATCAACAGAGCGAAAATCCGGGTTCGTTTTCAGAGATACTTTTTCTCTGAAAATTGGGTCCGGTTTTGGACCCTATGGCTGCACATATCTAGCATACAAGTGCCCCCCCCCCCCCACCCCCCCCCCCCCCGGTGATGTTGACTATGTTGATGTTGACTATCATGTATCAACGTGTAAGTCATAGTAAATGCAGATCCATTAGCCATTCACAACATTACCAGTCCTGTGTCTATCAGGTGTAGGACAAGAGGTTGATATCATAGTTGCCATCGACCTGTAGGAATAGTATCAAACTGTCACATACAATGGACGTATTCTCAATCTAAAACTAAACTGGTACGGTTACTGTTCCACATACCGTGACATTGAAATGCTTCATTGCCACTGCTTTTGTCTTTCTGATACAATCAAATTAAGGTATGTTACGGTAACAGTAAGGCTACCAACTGTACCCACATTCCCTATTTTGTCCGACTCATTCGAAATCCACTCTATATTGGACACAGATTTCCAATCACTGATGTGTAAAAGGTGCCTAATGAGAACCAAGTGAAGCGGGGTTATCCATTTACATACATGTAGTCTTAACAAGCAAGGAGACTTCAGGGATGTAGATAATTTTAGAGATAACAAGGACAAACGTACAATAGGTATAAAGAGGGGACATATTGTATTGTGTTCTATGTTTATTTTCTGCTTCAAAGCCGGGCTATTATTGATTCAACCAAGGTAATCCAGCAGTGGCAGTGTCCCATTGCTCGGCTACATTACCTACATCCCTGGGAGTCATTTAATTCTCATAAATCACTTACATCAAACCGACCAATGGGTCTGTCTGATTTGGAAGCCTTGACTTCTTCCATCATGGCCCACATCTGCTGCATCCCTTCTGCGACCTTCTCAGCCTCTGGTAGAACCACCTGTAACAAACCATCAGTTACATTCGCATGTCACTAGTCAGCCAACGAAACCCTTATTTCCTTTGAAGCTATTTTTGGGTAGCCTGTACAGCCACTGGTTCACCCTCAAAATCGGAAGAGCGTCTGTGATTTACGTCATGCTCCAGGTCACGTGGATTTCCCCCGAATTCTGGGAAACGAATATGATTGGTTGGCACATCATAATTCGTTACATATAGCACTTCTCGGTCTTTGATTGGTTAAATAAACATGTCACTGTTAAAGTGCCACTACGACGAAATTCGACCATTTTCTTTTCAACTTTTTTGTCTTCCAAATCATTGAAAATATTACCAAAGGACCAAATTAACCTATGAATTTTGCAGAGTTTACCGTTGAAATCACGTCCGCCATTACTGAAGTGTGTTCCAAATATTTCGAGATTTTCGACCAGCGGTTTGCTGTCGTGACGTCATCTTCTCAACGCGTCGCTCTTGTAAATGCGTATTTCCATTCAAAACTTCGTTCTTTCCTTTCTTTTTTGTAAAAAAATAGTATAAACAAGTACTTTACTTATAAGTTCATGCGAAAGTTTGTGTGAACGTAGCCCCGCATGTTGTTGTGTCGAGAAGATGACGTCACGTCAGCTGGAAATTAGCTCCGTCATGGCTCTGTCACGGAACGGGTTCGAGTAATGGCGCACATAAAAACTCAAGATTCGGACCCCATATCAAAAAACGGTGTGGGTAGACACAAAATATAGCAACTTTTCTTTACAAATACGCAAAAATATCACAAAATTTGATCGTATACGTAGTGGCACTTTAATACTCGCCAACTGCGGATTTTCCTGACATGTGAGTTTAGACTGAGTTCTTGTGTGCTCCGGCTTCCTGTTGTTGAAAGAAATATGGACATCAATCTGGTAGAAGAACTGATGACTGTAAGACTTCCTGGCCCTGTGATGATGAAATTGCCTACTTGCATTGGAATATTAAGAGAAGCATTCGGAAACAACACATGTACACAAACTCGGCGCCTAAATTAAGACATGTTATTCAGGTTTTCGAAGCGAGATGCTGGTGATTGTATCGACATCTCTGGATGAGCACCGTAATGCCATACAGGTAATTGAACAATGCATAAATGTGCATAAATTACTTGGAACACGATTAACGAACGTAAATCACAGACGCTCTTTCCCAATAGACCATGCAGTTCTCGATAAATTCCGACATTTTGAAAGGGGTGCAAACATGGCGCGAAATACAGTGTTTGTATGGGAATCGATGGGAATCCGATGCCAAATAAAATCCGTAAAATCGAATTTCTGAAATATTCTTCAGATACAAACTATTGCACACTTCCCAGCACAGCTATATCCCTCAAATTTCGATATGTTAATCTTTTACCTGGTATCTTAAGTTTGTATCTGAAGAATATTTCAGAAATTCGATTTTACGGATTTTATGTGGCATCGGATTCCCATCGATTCCCATACAAACACTGTATTTCGCGTCATGTTTGCACCCCTTTCAAAATGTCGGAATTTACCGCGAACTGGTCTATTGTTTGGGTGAGCAGTGGCTGAAGAAAGGCTATTTTTGGGAGGTTCACCATATATATATATTCACAAATTGTACTGGGAGGAGGAAGTGAACTAGATAATCGAGCACTCAGTTGTTTAAAACATTATACTGTATCTTTATCATAAATCTGACATATTTACCTTTATGTAATCCAGGATTAAGAGTATAGCGATGTCTCGTGTTGATAAACATTGCCATTGTTATGCTAATGTACCAACCATGCATGATTTGTATTAAAAGGCCGCTTTGTGTAAGGATCCAATGGATCTCTGGTTGGAACATTAATGACAATAGATGACGGAACACGAAACATCGCTATTGATTAGTTAGATTTGCTCACTTGCAGATTTTCATTTTGGGTTTAAAATTTACTGCCTGATGATCAATGAATGCATAGAAAATTGATACTTGCGAAATGTCCTCAACTGGGGAATGACACCGTTTACTTTAAGAGAGACAAAATCTTTGATAAAACCTGTTCTAGAATCAATTATACACCAAGTAGGCAAACAACCACGGCAAGTTGATTAAGCTAGTAATTAAAGTATTAAACTGCCATGCACCTTATTTATATCTCATGCCCGTGCAACAAGAAGTCTGACTGAACAACTGAGCGAGGCCAATTGTCCCAAAGATCGCAAAATTGGAGCTGGTCACAAATGTCTTAGTTTCTGTTATACTGCACTGTTGTGTTCTTTTGTGTCATAAGTAAATTAACATTATTTCCTGCCATCAACTGAATATTGTTCTCTTCTTGTGGCAAGCCTTGGTGCCTTTATCTATTAAGGTCGATGACTCAAAAGAAGAAAGCTCTAAAGGATCCGTCATGCAATCAAAAGGACGGCGACGTGATATGACGACTTCGTGACAGAGGGAGGACTGGGTCGAGTGCACTTGAGGACGGCAACGCAATGTTTTCAGCCATAATATTTCTCTCTGAAGATTGAAGCAAAATGACATTAAAGACATTCGTGAGCTTTTAACAGTCTGCCACCAGGTGGGTCTATAAATTACGAAGAATTTCTTCTCCTTTACGATGCTTACGATGCTCACATGTCAAAAAAACTTGATTTGCCATACAAAGAATACGGGAGGTTTCAGTTAGAAACAATGGATGAAGCTGAATGTATCGCCGAGTTTCGTTTCAAGAAGTAAGACATTCCTCTTCTTGCTGAAGCTTTGCAGATACCGGAATATGTGTGCTGCCCACAAGGTACTACCTTTAATGGTGTCGAAGGGCTGTGTTTGTTGCTCAGGAGACTAGCATATCCCTGCAGATTTAGTGATCTAATTCCAAGATTTGGCAGGTCCACTGTGAACTTTATTTTTGACACTCATGGTCACAGGATAATGAATTGGAATCATACGTTATTGAATCCATCTGCCCTTCAAAGGTATGCAGACACAATCTCAGACAAGGGAGCTGCATTACCGAATTGTTTTGGCTTCATTGATGGCACTGTGCGCCCAATTTGCAAGCCAGTTAGAAACCAGAGAGTAGTCTACAATGGGCAGAAAAGGGTGCATGCCCTAAGGGACCGATCGTTTGTTACGTCGCAGGGGGGGTTTAGCGGGGGGGGGGGGGGGGGGGGGGGGGATTTGTAAAAGGGGAAAATGAAGGGGGGTAATTTTTGCTCTTAAGACAATTTGAGGGGTGTAGTTTTGAGAAAGGTACGGAGCCCTGTAAGGGCCACCCACAAACACAAATTTTATGAAAGAATATCGCGCGATAAAGTGTTACTATCGCGCAATACTGCTTTATTATCGCGCGATACTGCTTTATTATCGCGCAATACAGTGTTACTATCGTGCGATACTGCTTTATTATCGCGTGATACTACTTTATTATCGCGCGATACTGCTTTATTATCGCGCAATACAGTGTTACTATCGTGCGATACTGCTTTATTATCGCGTGATACTACTTTATTATCGCGCGATACTGCTTTATTATCGCGCAATACAGTGTTACTATCGCGCGATACTGTTTTATTATCGCGCGATACTGCTTTATAATCGCGCGATACTGTTTTATTATCGCGCGATAAAGTGTTATTTTAAAATACGTACATTACATAGACCCAGTTCAGATCACGACGCCGCTCTTACCATGAGCCGAACTTAATTGTAGCAATTAAGTACATGGAAAGTTCGGCGTCTGAATCAATTGAGAGCTGCTTATACATTTGGATCGGCTCAGGCGTTCTTCCCGGCTGACCCAGCCGGATAAAACGGTTCTGGTGCGCCTTTAATTTATTCAAACGCCGTGCTTACCATGAGCCGTACCAAATGCACACATTATCATGTTAATGCATTTAAAAAATATTATAATGAATGTAAAATGGTTTTAATCAGGAATCAGCCGTGAAGTCCGGCTGAAGTGCGACTGTTGATTCAGACGCCGAGCTTTCCATGCGTCAAATGCGAGATTTTTTTTATTGAAATCATTCAAAATACATTTAATCAAAGCGGTTGCTATTAAAAAACTTGTATAACGAAAACTTAAAAATAAACAATATAAAGTTAATCATGGTATTGTTTTCTTCTTCGTCAGTCCCTAAAATAATTTAAGTATTTAATTTAAGGGGCAATACACAAAGAGATGCATCATTATTTCTTCTTCCTTATGACAGAAGGAACAACGAGGGTTATCATTCAGTTTAAATTTGTACAAATCCTTATTAAGAAAAAGGCAATTATTTAATATTTTGTATTGAAAATTCCAAAGATAAGATTCAATTGTCGTCTTATATATCCGATTATATACTGATTTCCAGTCTATTTCATTAACTTTTAAACCCTATTGTCGATGTATTGTATCTGAACACATATCATTGTTACTTACTGGTTGGGTAGACGTCAGTAATGACTTCCAGTGTTGAGGAATTGCATGGATAATACCAAGCCAAGCAAAAAAATCATTCTTACTAAGACCAACTGATTTAGCTTTTTCCCAAAATGATTGTTCCTTTAACAAGTGGTGCATTTGCCTGTAGCCTAGACATACAGCTTCCACTTCCCTGGAGTTCCACTGATTTTTATGGCGTCAGTACTGTAGCAGGAACACCCAACGAACTGTTCTGCAAAATAACTGTTCTTCTGGGCCACTCGGCTGGCAAATTCTGCACTTTGGAATTTCTTGGCTGGCAAATTCTGCAGTCTGATACTAAATAATAATATAACGGAGCGATATTTGTCAGCTGGTAAATTCTGCAGTCCGATATAATTACATAATAATAATATAACAGAGCGATATTTCTCAGCTGGCAAATTCTGCACGTACCTGTTGTTTCACAGGTTTTTAAAAATACCGAATTCTGCAGGTTAGCTCAGGTTTTTATTCTTAAAATAAAAATATAGCGTTCTATATTTCAGTTAAGCCATGTACAAACCGTTTCAACATCGGAACAATATTTAGTGTTGGAGCCGATCTTGAAACAGGTTTAAAATGTTGAAAGGTGTTGAGATATAGAAATCATTTAAAAACAGTTTTCGGTCTCTACAAGTCCCCAGGGGAGGGGTATGTACCGCCCTGGTCATCAAATGTGGACCCCGTTTAAGAGTAGTTTCGTGTTAATTTTGAAATCAGAATAAGAGATTAATCAGTTTTCTCATGCAGTCATATAATTTCAAGAACTTCAAAACAGTAAAAACACAAAGAAAAGCGAGCAGACAGGTAGGCCATTACCAAGCCGTATCAAACGGTCAACGGTTATTCCACTAGGTCAGAGCATTATCCTCATCCTCATCTACGTTTTTCGACTTAGCCGCGATATTGATGAAATTGTAACCTGGCAATAGTTTGGATGAGTGGGATTGGTGCTAAAAAAAATTCAAGGGGAGGGGTGGGAGTAAAAAAAAATATTCTCATGTTGGTTTAGTAAAATGTTAAACATTTTTTTCGGAAAAACACCCGCCTGCGACGTAATAAACGATCGGTCCCTAAAGTTTCAGTCGGTAGCACTACCAAATGGACCGTATGATAGCTAACTTGTATGGGCAAGTAGGTAAGAATTCTGAGAAATTTTGATTTGTACATTTACTATTTAATACGCAATTCACGTTTATTGGTTGTCAAGTTGTGTTATATTGTAATAGAGTGATTTTACTTACATGTAACCTGTGAAATGGATAGTGACTAAAATAAAAATGACTACACACTGTGAAACATAATCCCATTGCTTTCATCTGTATCTATTAGAAGTCTATTAGAATTTGTTTCACAGGTTAAGTAAGACCACTCTGATATATATATTTTTTTATCATTTACTTTAGAAGGTAAAAAGCATGACTTTGGGATGTTAGCAGATTCTGGCTTGCTTGGTGAACTGGAACACAATGCATTTCCCCAGCTGGGATTCCAATGTGCCTGTATGGCAATCATGCTTATCCCTTAAGATTACATTTGCAAACCCCTTTCAGGGTTGTTATGCCTACCTAATCAAGACATGGAGGACTTCAACAAGTCTATGAGTGCTGTTAGAATTGCTGTTGAATGGCTATTTGGGGATATAACAAACTAGCCTTAAGTTCTGTTGGTAAAATGCACTGTCATTGTTACAGCCATTTTAAGGAATGCATTAACCTGCCTTTATGGAAATTCAAATTCACAGTTCTTCAACCTTGATCCTCCAAGCCTTCAGGACTACTTTACTTAGTAACCACAAGTCTGCAGTGCAAAGTTTAATAATCTTCTTCACTGAGGGTAACCAACCTCTAAAACAGATTCTAGATACCCAGTAATAATTAATATCAAATATTAATATACACTAAATCCACTGTTTTCCTTTGTCCTTTGGTCTGTGCAAGAACAGTGTAAGTGACTTGATGAAGTGCTCCGTTCTTGCACTGACCCCTTCAATTATTAGTTTTTGATTGACAGTTATAGTAAATTTCCTTATCAAAAAAATGAAGTAATATTTACTACAGGAACTACAATGTACATGTACATGGGCAAGAAAATAATTATTGTACAAGTAAAGTGTGATGGCTATAAAGCCATCGTAGTTTTGTTATCATCATAACCTTTTACAGCTCAACCCTGTCACTGCATTATCCTAAAACATTATACATTTAATGTACTGTTTTGACTTTTTTATTTATTTGAGTTTGTAATTTTCCATAACATGAAAACTATTTCGAACTAACAATAATTATAGTCAGTCATTGTGAAAAGGGTTTGTCCTGCTCTAATATACAAATTTACTCAGTATTCATAAAGCTATAAATCAAAAGTATAGAACAGCACAAATACACAATACTTAGTTATTCTCAAGTCTTCATTTTCAGAAAGATACAATCTGTTTTGATTTGAACTTTTCACTTTAGTAAAACAGAGAAAATATGCACATGATGATTTAAATTTTGCATCTCAATAGCTTTTTGTATTTTAGTACGTGTAAATATTATTATAACTCTTCACAATGATAACAACAATGTTCTAAAACTAATGACTAACCACTCCATTTTAGGCAAACATTAAAAAACAACCCTCATGACTTAAAATGTTAAGGATTTTGTATGTCCCAATGTAAACACAACTTTGTATCCAAACAAGCCCACCCCACCTGTGACCCCTCCCAAAAAAATCCCCCAGGCATAGGGCATTTGACAACATTTCAGTTCGTGGGGTGGGACATTTCACAAGGAGAATCAGAGGTAACTAATTTTACCCAGCCCTACCAAATAATGTTTTGCTTCACTGAATCCACCACATGCAAATCTGAGTGTGTGAAAAGATAGTGGAACAGCTTTATACCCTGTGAATAGAGAATTCTGAAGGGTGTGATCCTGAGTTGTGATATCTTAATCTAGAAATAAAGGACTTTAGGGAATATTAGTAACTTATGTCAAAGTAAGTAAATGGACATTCAATGTATTTAATTACTGGAAAACATTTATCTGCAGAAATATGCACTGCTTGTTTGTGGTTGAACACGTAGCCAATCATTTGCATTTCTCTGTATAAAAAACAACAGGTGGAAAAATGATCTGATTCCAAAATGTCTAATATTGCCCCACAAATGCTGCGATGGGGGAGGGGGATGGCCAGACTTGGAATTTATAGACATTGCAAATTAAATGTCAAAAATGTCAGTAGGATCTGATCTTTAATCTAGTTTTACTTATTCAATGTTTTTTTTCAAATAATGTAAGTAGTAACTGATTTTGCTGCTGCTGACTTTGAATAAAACTCATCTGCATCTGTTGCATCTGCTGCTGCTTAGCCTGCTTGCAGGCGGTGGAGGGTGTTTTTTCGCACAGCAAATGGATCATCGAAGCGGCCGCCATATTGGCCGAGCGTGATTGAGACTTGGGATCGAATGACAAATGGAGGGGGGAGGGGGGTGGGGGAGAAGAAGCAGATCTGAAAGACCGCCTGCACGAACACCCCTGGTTTCTGAGTATCCGCCCACCACGCATTTGATTTCCGTTAACTTGTAACCCATTCTTAATTGACCAATAGGAGTCGACGTGTGACAGCCTGCCAATTTTGATTTGGTTTGATTGAAATGCGTGCAATATTCAAAACAAACTTCGCTCGCTGTCAAATGCAATGCAAAATGTTAGTAAAATTGTCAATTGGTTCTCAGATACGGAAATTTCAATAAAACCAGCTATTTTTGTTCAAAGTTCTCCATGAAAGGACTGCGACAGTACCACTTTAGATATATATGTAGACAGTTCGGTTTTTATAGCTTGTTGCGTTCGCCACATCAGTCTCTCAAAGAGTTTTCAAATCCTCCGAAATACATACATTTAATACAAGCTGCTTCACAAAGCCGTCCAGGCCGCAGTCAGGTGCCATACAAGCGGCTGCTTTCTTTCTTAAAAGAATTAAGCTCGCATAAAGATAAATACAGGATGAAAAAAATCTCTAAACTTCAAAGAAATCTCTGATTGAGACAATTTTGTCTGGAACTCGATATTGAAGAACTCGAGGTAAATGTTGTGATCGTCTTTCTCTGAGAAGTCGAAGTCCATCTTAGTGAATGTTTGCCGAAAGAAATGGACGACCGTTGCATAAATGTATTGAGGCGGATTTCTGATTATTTCCTAGTTCAACGGCCGTGAAGTCAATAGCTGGATTGCATCTCTGCAATTTGGTCGACAACAATACTTTTCAGTGGCGAATTAAATCACGGTTCGTTGTCAAGTTCTCTTTACCGTAAACAAAGCCTGTCGAAAGCACAGCCAGAACGGCAGGTTTAAAGTACCTTTACCCAGCCGCGGAGAAAGAAGCGAGCAGCTGTGTTCTCTCTAGAAAACCTCTGGAACCGGGGTTAAGGCGAAGGAGATAACTTTGAAAACGGAGCTATATACAGAGCCTGATATTTACGGTTTACGAACTTGCGAAAAGAGAACTCGACAACAAACCTCTCGCAGTTCGCCGATCGCCGCCTTCGCGGCTCTTTCTCCGTGGCTGTTCTCTCTAGAAAACCTCTGCAACCAGGGTACTTCACCTTAGTCTTCAAAAAAGACAAAGCCTTTTGTATTATTCACCATATTTTATCAACTGCAAGCTCACTACCCTGGTGAAAAACCTTGCAAGATCCTCAAAGATCTTGAAGGATCCTCAAAGACCTGCTAAAGATCTTTGTAGATGAGGATCCTTCAAAGATCCTTCAAGGATCTTTCAAAATTCCTGCAAAGATCCTTAACTGCTAAGATCTTATCAGGATCCTGTAAGGATCTTTCAAAGATCACTGAAAGATCTTCAAGGCTGTTCTTGGCAAGATCCTCAAAGATCTTGACAAAGATCTTTGAAGATCCATGAGGATTTTTCCAAGATCCTGCAAAGATCCTCAAAGGTTTCCTTGACAAGTTCTTTAAAGATCTTTGAAGATCCATGAGGATTTTTCAAAGATCCTGCAAAGATCCTTGAAGTTTTCCTTGACAAGTTCTTTAAAGATCTTGACAAAGATCTTTGAAGATCCATGAGGATTTTTCAAAGATCCTGCAAAGATCCTTGAAGCTTTCCTTGACAAGTTCTTTAAAGATCTTGACTAAGATCTTTGAAGATCCATGAGGATTTTTCAAAGATCCTGCAAAGATCCTTGAAGCTTAATTTCCTTGACAAGTTCTTTAAAGATCATTACAAAGATCTTTGAAGATCCATGAGGATTTTTCAAAGATCCTGCAAAGATCCTTGAGGTTTTCCTTGACAAGTTCTTTAAAGATCATTACAAAGATCTTAGAAGATCCATGAGGATCTTTCAAAGATCCTGTTAAGATCATTGAGGCTTAATCCTTGGCAAGATCCTCAAATAGATCCTTGCAGGAAATAATTTCTTGTATTAGGACATGATCCTTGTAAGATCCTCAAGGATTTATCCAGGATCCTGTCAGGACCTTGCAGGAAATAATTTCTTGTAAGGACAGGATCCTAATGACTGTAAGATCCTTAAGGATTTAGCCTAAGGATCCTGTCAGGATTTAGGCAAGATCCTGGCAGGAATAATTATATTCTAAAGACAGGACATTTCAAGATCCTTGAGAATTTTATCAAAGTCCTGAACCAGGATTCCAGGATTTGCAGGTCGCATGCATGATTATATTCTAAAGGCAGGAGCCTTACATAAGATCCTTGAGGTTTGGAATTGATAGACAATTTAATAGTCACAGTGCAGATCGGACTCGATGGACTGCACTGAGACTTGATTGTACTTTTGTTTCCATGAAATAATTAAAGACACATACATAATTAAATAACCACACATACATAATTAAATAACCTATGTATATTTTATTATAATTAAACGCTACAATAAAAGTCAATAGTCTTAAGATGACTTCATAAGAAAACATAATTATATATTCTCTGGTTGTTTTAGTCTAATCACTAGAATATTACTCACCGATTTGACTGGCAATTGTTCAAAAAATAAATTCCAGTGTTCAATTAGCGAAGTATTTCTGTCCACCTCTTTCAAAATGTTGTTTTACTGACATTTATTGATTGTCCACGTTAGAGTAAGACTAGGACCGAGTTTATCCATATTTGGTAACCAGGCCTCCAGGGAACAGATTTGAATCAAGCGAGTACAGCAGAAGTTCGTTTCGTTGGAGGTTTTAGAAGCTCTCTCAAAAGGTCAATTCAACCGTATTTCAAGAACAAAATTTGTTAGATGGAAAGATAATAATAACAGCTTCAACTGAAAGACATTATCAGTCCTGAATGAGATGAATTTCTGAAGAAATATGTGGAGAAGGTGAGCAGTATAAAACGTTTCACGATGTTGTGCATTCAAATTATGATAAATACACTTTGTGATTTGTCTACACAAAAGGTTTTTCTAGAAATCCAGTTAATTAATTTGCTTACTATAATGTTGGTCGCTTTATAAAATGTGATAGAATGCTTCTCGAACATTCATACAGGAACATGCATCTGTTCATCTTCAAATTATTCTCAATAAAACTGTTCGTTAATTTGAACATCTAGCAGTGATGACTTCCGTAGAGCCGTAGAGGTTAGCTTGGAATAAAATGCATATTTTGTGTACAAATTGAAGGGTTATGTTAAGCACAGTCTCTGCCGATCATTTCTTGTGTTGTAAAGCGTTGAGTGCATATTTGAATTCGTTCGAATGCGAGTAAGAACAGACTCCTATAATTTACAAATTATACAAATGTAACTTTAGACGACTAAAGTCGTAATTCTAGGTTTTATTTAAATTGGTTATTCTTTTTTGCAGGACATGAGCTTGTACTTGTAGGTCAGAAGCTAACCATTACAAAAGAAGGCTAAACAGGGAAAAGTAAACTACATTGTAGCTGCCAAGTAGTGAGTGAAAATTATAATCACTTGAACACTACTTTTATTTTTTAAATAGAAAACCAGCCTATACATGAACAATTATGTAGCTAAACTAAACTAAGGTTGTTAGAGTGCAATTGGTTCTACTTAACCTGTGAAACAAAAATTATAGACAATATCTAATAGTCAAGTAGAAACAAAAGAAAACAATGGAATTTCGATGTGATTGTATCTATTAGACAAAAGTCTAAATATCTATTTTATGGGTTAAATTAGTAAAATCATAAAAAAATTATGTCATTGCATGATGTCTGTTAGTTTTTGCCTGTCCCTAAGCTAGATTGTTACCCTAACCTTTTGTACCTTTTATATGTATAAACTGCATGCAGGAGCCATTACCTTTCATACTTGCCCTGTGAAACTGCAATTGAAATTCGAACTGGTCTATTTTTAATAGATAATTATTCCTGCACAAAAGTATGACATTGTTAAATTGGTTACCACAGGTTGAATATTGAACAACCAATGAATCACTAAAACTAAAACCGTGTTCTGAAGCTGGTATCCATTCAGTAGATCGATCTCAAAGGATTAACCGCATCTAATGAAATATTGCGGCAACAATGATCTCGCTAAAAATAGATCAGCTTGGATTTCGAGGCTTCACAAATCCAATACAGATAGACACTCCTTGTAATGGGTGAGATCCTGCTGCATGCAGGCATTCACCTGTTTAAATGCCTGCCTTGGCTTCAACCTGGGGGGGGGAGGGGGGGGGGGGGGGGGGGGGGGGGGGTACTTACATGAAAAAAATGGGTATGTATGGCGAGGCCAAGAGGCTCAAACTCTGACCCTGTTTGACCCAAAATCCGAGCTCCAAAACCCTGATTGCCCCCTTTAAAAAGAAATAAGCCCTGTGAAATAAATTGTTCGCCTGTTCCTAACTGCCTAAAAAATACTGAACCCCGACCCAGACTGCACCCAAATTAAACTCAAATCCTGACCCGCCCAAATCAGGTCAAAACCCTGACCCTACCTGCCCAAACTGACCCACCCCTGCAGCACATACATAATATGTCACAAACAGGAGTAACCCCCCGGGGACTTCAAGCCCTGTCCCACACCATAAAACTCACCCCAACTATTTCAAACACAAGTAAATGTAAACAACAAGTTCTCACTCGCCTGGTGCTAGGGTTCACAGGTAAATAAGAAAAAATAATGCTTACTTGAATAGGTTTTATGGGTGTTGAACCCATACCTTATGTCAGCAAAGCCAATGTGATAACCACAACATGTAAACATCCTCCCTCAAAGTGTGACAAATGGCAATTTCGGTATACATGTATGTTGAGCAATTCCTGTCCATATTTTTAGGAACCCCAAATTGAAAGTGCACACATGCTTATTTACATACAGCTACAAATGTATTTCAAAAAATGTGACTTTAAGCCTGTTGTGACCAGACCAAAAGTGAGAAAATTGGTTGAAGGCCAATATTACTGTCAAATACATGTACATGTACAAATTAATTTTAAATCAAACAAGCAAAAACTCTCTCTCTCTGAAATTCTAATGAGACCTGAAACTACCATAGGGGCTGATCAAATTCAGGTCCTGGCTAAACCACGTATCGAATTGTAATTGAACAACCTTGGGCGAGATACCAACAAACTCAACTCACATAATTGGCACCGTGTCTGCAGATTGAACCTGAGCCACAGAGGTGAAATACGAAGAGCATAACCTGCACTGCACTGCACCACACCAGCTCCTCGTATGACATGATTTTAGAATCTAAATCTACTATCCATTTCCCTTTCAGTCTGGTCACGTAGGCTTTAGTCAAATTGGGACAATATTTTTTAAATACATGTAGCTGTAACAGTAACATTATAAATGCAATGTAGTACAGCATACACTGTATGTGCATGTAGACTATTATGTACTTAGTTGTTGCAGTGTAGAAACAGGGCAGTTTATTACCAGGTGCCAATAAATTATTTATACAAGCTGCTGGCAGTTAGATTTTTGTCTGCATGCAATAATCAAATATGAAAGTACATGTAAGGCATTGTAAAATTACATGACTGTACCTACAGTTGTACCTTTGTATGAATTAAAACAAATACATGTAACTGCATTCCTTGTATTTCCTTTTTATTGGTAATTGTTTCAAAGTTTTATTAGTATGCATGAGATGCAAACACAACTCTAATACTACCTCCTGATGTCACCAAAGGGGCATTTGCATTACAGTAATTGATAAAATACGGTAAAAGAAATTCAATTTCATACTATACAGTTACAGTAAAGGGACTGACTGTTACTAAACATCTTCATTTCTGTTTCATTGAGTTTCTGATCACTATCTGGTTTCCTTTATGCAGGGCTGTCTTTACGTTTTTAAGTTGCTGGACAACTGAGCTACAAATGTACACGTAGCTGGTCTTTTTGTGCAATAAGCTACAACTCAGTAGCCGGCAATCATCATCATACATGTTACATTGCTGGCGATAATTACCAGTAGCTGGCTTCTAACGACAGCCCTGTTTATGTGTATACAATCATGTGTTATTAAACAAACACTCATAATAATTGTGAATTGCCTCCCTAGAGAATCATGAAGTAATCCTCAAAGTAGATACAGTGTAACTTAATTAACATTGTAAAAGATTCTTGAGAGTTGTTCCAGACTCTGAGGATCCTAAAATAATCCTCAAGGAAAATTATCAAGGATCCTGAAATAATCTCAAGGATCCTGTAACAATCCTTAAACGATCCTGTAACAATCCTTAAACGATCCTGAAAGTATCTTCAAGGATCCTGAAACAATCCTCAAGGATCCTAAAACAATCCTCAAGGATCCTGAAATAATCTCAAGGATCCTGTAACAATCCTTAAACGATCCTGTAACAATCCTTAAACGATCCTGAAAGTATCTTCAAGGATCCTGAAACAATCCTCAAGGATCCTAAAACAATCCTCAAGGATCCTGGAACAATCCTCAAGGATCCTGAAACAATCCTCAAGGATCCTGGAACAATCCTCAAGGATCCTGAAACAATCCTCAAGGATCCTGGAACAATCCTCAAGGATCCTAAAACAATCCTCAAGGATCCTGGAACAATCCTCAAGGATCCTAAAACAATCCTCAAGGATCCTAAAACAATCCTCAAGGATCCTGGAACAATCCTCAAGGATCCTGGAACAATCCTCAAGGATCCTGGAACAATCCTCAAGGATCCTGGAACAATCCTCAAGGATCCTGGAACAATCCTCAAGGATCCTATAAAAATCCTCAAGGATTCTGAAACAATCCTCAAGGATCCTGAAACAATCCTCAAGGATCCTGGAACAATCCTCAAGGATCCTGGAACAATCCTCAAGGATCCTAACACAATCCTCAAGGATCCTAGTCTCCTTGTTTATCTTTGCAATATCCTTGAGGATCTTTGCAACATCCTTGAGGATCTGTAAAGGATCTTTGCGGATCTTTGAAGATCTTTACAAGATCCTTAAAGATCTTTAAGGATCCTCATCAAGATCTTCAAAGATCTTTACCAAGATCCTTTGAAGATCTTTATGAGGATCCTTAAAGATCTTAGCAAGATCTTTGAAAGATTTTCACCAGGGTACACAACTCTTATTCTAGTTACGCCGCTTCGCAGGCTACACTTATTCCTTTCAGTTCTTGCTTTCAACACTTGCCGCGATAAAGCTTTGATTGACACCGTTTCAACCAATCATATACCCCGTCCGCTGGTGGACGGGATCTAACTTTTGTACTCAGAAACCAGGGGCTTTCGTGCAGGCGGTCTTTCAGATCTGCTTGTTCTACCCCTCCCACCTCCATTTGTCATTCGATCCCAGGTCTCAATCACCCTCGGCCAATATGGCGGCCGCTTCGATGATCCATTTGCTGCGCGAAAAAACACCCTCCACCGCCTGCAAGCAGGCTAGCTGCTGCTGTGTGTGCATCATCCTTGTGTTGGTCATCAGCAAGCTTTTGTTTCTGTGATTCTCTCTCCTGATCTTTCTTTTTAAGCTCAAGCTCTTGTTCCCTCAAGTGTTTTTCCTCTTCCATTTTATCTCTTAAATAATCAACTGCATCTGAGCCTCTTGTCCTATGGCGTGTCTGTTTTTCACTTTCTTTGTCATCAGCTTTTCTTTATTTACTTTCTTTCAAAGTTTTCATTGCCATTAGCCTCACATTGTTTGCATCATCCTTACTTTTTTCTGTTTTCAGTTTATTTTCTGTGAGGTCTTTTTGTTGTTGTTCTTCATGTTGTTCCTCATTTTCAGTAATTTCCTCCAGTAAAGTGTCAAGTTCGGTCATCTCTGTTTCAATCCTAGCGCTCTCTTCAGCTTTCAATTTTTTCTTAAACTTCTCAGCCAGCAAATTATATCTATCTCGAACTCCACGTTTAGATACCTTAAATTTGGGTTCATGTAGATCATTTAAATGATCAGCTACAGATTGCCAAGTTTGACCGTGTTGCTGGGTGCACAGCTTAATTTGCCCTAAAGGCCTCCGTAACTAGCATTTCCCTGCATAATAAGACATCATGAAGATCAGTCCACTCCATATTTGCCGAGCAGTTCCTACAACATGAGAAATAACTTTTTAGCATGATTTGAATTATCTACGAGGCGTTATTGCCAAGAAATAAACTTCGAAAACAAACTCGATAAAAATGGCAAAGTATAAACAGCCATTGTTGACAGTTCTGCAAGTTTTGGGCAGTAACTCGTCTAAAGAAACGAATATAAATCACTACAGTGAATCAAAGAAAATTATGAAATTTCCTGCATAACTTACCTTTGAATAACACCTCATTACGGAGGAAAAATACTGGCTTAAAGTTGACGCTCTCCTCAAAACAGCAAACCACGAGTTTCCACGTTCTCAATGTACATTGTAGCAGGACGGCTTCGTCTCACACATTCACGCATACGCATTTTCATCAATAGTGGTATTTTCACTTCTGCTCGACGTCATCTCACATCACTGTCCTGGATCTTAAGGTCTCTAGTAATGTTCCAAGCACATTCAGTGTGTTTTTAGATTTCATCCAAAATCTAAGATTTTTCGCAAAAATTCTCCATTTTTGAAGACTTTCATTTTTTTCTGAAATTCTTGCTTCAACTTAACCCTTTCATGCTATGAACACATCAGGAGATTGTTAGAGCTAGAACATTAATTATTGTTGTCCTGTCCTGCACAATATGCTTTGCACTCTTTCCCAATCCCCCTCTCCTTGTTGCTACACAAAATATAATGACCGGTCTGGGATAAGAAGCTTCATGTAAATTACTGTCTAGATAATTTTTTTAAATCTTACCTGCTGAGCCTGTCTAGCATGTACACGTGCTGCTGGTTCCTTATTATCTTCAAGGCTCAGCCAGGCAGGGGGCGATGTTAGACTCTGGATAATCAATATAAACATGTACATATTAGTAAGGGGTCAATGCATGCATCAGTAATTCACAAACCCCTAATCTTGGTAATTAGGAAACACGGTACATGTATATATGAGCTGAACATATTTATCATGACAATAATTGACAGGGAGCTGGGGTGGTGCAGTGGTTAAGCACAAATTACCTTTCACCTCTGTGGCCCAGATTCGAACCCAGGACACAGCACCATGCATGACGTGCTGCTTAACGAAGCTTCAGCTATCGTGGAGCTGTCATTTGGAATAATCTCCAATCGAGTGAAATCAAAACTCAGCCGTCTTTTAAAGTCTTTTATAGTTGCTTCAAAGTAATGTACTAAACCTGCTTTATTATAATTATATTTACATGTACATGAAGTTTATATTAATTGTAATTGAATATTTAATGTAGTTAGTAATTAGTGTCATTCGCAATTGTAATTTAATATCTTAGCATGGGTGTTTTAAATTTTTATTGTATAGATATTATTGTATAGGTATTATATATACACGGCTCTCTGGAAGAGCATTGATTGTAAATGATGGGATACCATGTTTAAATAAAGCTGATGATGATGTACATGATTGACTATGTGAGTTGAGCTTGTTGGTAATCTCACCCTTCTCTGGTTTTCCTACAATGTACCTCCACAAAACCCAATACACTAATTAAATTAAAATTAAATTCGTTATAACTTTGATCTGCCCTATGATTGTTTCAGGAGGTGGACATGAGGCAAGTTTGTTGAAGAGGCTAACTCAGGTATCTAGCACCTCAGTGCTGGAAAGCTACCCTTTTCTGATTTCTTAGTCTTTAATTTATCATGCACAGTTTAAAGTCATGCTGGCATTCTTAACATTCTTTGTTTTATTCACACTATTTACAGATAATAATACAATAGAGCCTAACACAGTCTACATAACATGTATGACATCCATTCTCTTAAATGACAGTGACACAAGAACAGAATTGTACTTACTTATTTTTGATATTGGGTCATTCCACAGTATTATGTATGTTGCGGAAGGGACATTCAGAAGCAGTTTTCATGCCATAGCTTGATATAAAATAATTAGAGCTGTGGATATCCATTATATACAATGTATATGTACTATAATGTTGTTATTCTCTCTGCATAGTACTGATGGCAGATTGTAATAAGATAAGTTACTGTTGCGAATGGGACTCAGAGAATTTGCTATTCTTCATTTACCAGGTTTAAGTGAAATTTTCTCTGATTCTGCAATGAATTTTAAATGTATATATTTTTGGTGCCAAAGAGTACTTTATCTACTTTAGATTAATGGTAAAAAAGTGCAGCTGCATTTGCTATACTCTTATCAAAACTGGTTTCATTTAGACTGTGACCTGTTGCGGAGGGGACATTGCGGAGGGGACATTTTGTCCACACATATACATTATTATATTATTTAATTTAATTTAATTCTACTCCTTTCTGTATTAGAGGGCATACATGTAGTAATTCACCAACAAAGTAAGGAACATCAAAATAACCCTAGCCTGCTTACAGGCTCTCAGGTTTTTTCGGAAATATTAGTTTTCGGGTTGGGTGGAAATGTTGGGTTACCTGTGGGCCGAGCGAGGCCCGGACCCGAGCGAGGCGGAGGCAAGTGCGTGCACTCGGCTCCGGGCCTTGCTCGGCCCAAGGTAACCAAAGCTAACATTTCCGAAAAAACCAGAGAGCCTGTAAGCAGGCTAAAATAACCCTACAGAGAGCACATGTCATTGTAATTACCCACAATTCATTGCTTCCTACTGCACATACTCAGTACAGGATTTACCAGCATTCTTTGCAAGTATATTAAGTACTGTTAAATTATGTACAAGTTAAAATAAATGACAGGAAATTACTTGAATTATGCAAAGCCATATAAATCATATTGTAAAAAAGATGTCAGCAGATGTTTTAGCAGAGAGGAGAAAAGCAACAGCAAATGGGAAAAAGAGAAAAGTGACAGCAAATGGGAAAAATGGATTAAAAATCTCCAAAATGATGGTGAAAAGTTCCATACATATAAAAATATTTTTCAGTTGAGTTGCTGTAATTTATATTTAGCACAAGCAGACTCATACAAATTAAACTGTACATTGCAGTTACAATGTAGAACTACCTGTGGTTTTACTAGAATTGAAATGAAAGGCCCGGTTTATTGTTAACTTTTAAATGTGTCTTGGGTTACTTACTATAATTAGACATGAATACAGAAACACTATAATATCTTGTTTTAATTGTACTATTTTACTTTCACATTTTTGAATATAATTTAGATTCACCTCTTGGAACATGTCCCCTCCGCAACATAAAATAGAACTTATTTAAACCTTTAAATGGAGAGCCCAGGAACTTTACAATACAGCACTATATACCTCCAGGTATAAATCAGAAGTTATCATACTGTGTACCTAATATGACTATTTGACCACTAATAACATAAACTTTAAGGTGACACTGAAAATGTTGCGGACGGGACATTTACCAAATGGACAATGTCTGACCAAAGAGTCAGCATGTAACAACTGCTTTTTAAAAGGAACAAGGAATAATTTATGTCCTGATAAGTTTTGAAAGTTTTCAGTTTTTTCTTTAATTTATAAAATAATAAGTGATTGATTTGTCCCCTCCGCAATGGCCATTATGGCTTTTATTGTAATTGATTATAATTTATGCATCAATGTCGACCTGCAACCCAAAAAAGTCATATTTTAAAATAAACTATCATCACTTAGCTACAATTCTATGAACACTTTAGGTCTGTTGGAAAACATTAAAAAAACTGGTTTTCATGTCCAAAATACTGTGGAATGACCCTATTCCAACCATTTCTACCACCATTTGAAAAGGGATTTACACGTACATTTTCTTCATGCAAAGAATTGTGGGTAAAGTACAAGCTGACATGTTCTGTATGGTGGATTGACATGTTCTGTACATGGTGGATTTTTTTAAATAATTTCAGCCAGCTCATATACATGTATCAGTCAAACCTAACAGCAAAACTCACTAGTGTTGATGGAGGAAAGCACTTTAGGTCCTCAATACCAAAACTGCTCCAGTGGGGGGAGGGCTGACGAAGAATAATCCTCAACATTATGACTTTATCAGTAGGTTGGCACATCTGTTTGAAAAGAAAAATGGCAAAGAAAATGAAGCCTGTTAATAGTGATATTTGTACTGTGCAAAAAGACTACTGACATTTTATTGCTGACAGTTCATGTATATGTTGTGGTTTCAAATTTCTATTGGTATGAGATTTCTCATACCAGTTTCAAATTTTCATACTGGTTTCAATTTTTCATACTGTCTGGTATAAATTTTTCATACTGGTTTCAATTTTTCATACTGGTTTCAATTTTCATACTGGTTTCAAATTTTTAAAATTCTAAACTAGTACAATTTTTTCATAGTTCCTTGTGTTTAGTAGGTTGAGGATGGCATTGCAGTAAGAACATATCAAGTTCTACCAAAGTATTTGGCAATAAAAATACCTTACATGTATCTTGTTTTTGTTGTTGATTTCTTTAGTACTTTAGTTTTTTTTTTATGTTGGGTTACATTAAGGTTTGGATTAGTTCATAAATGTACATGTATGACTATTGAAGGGTTGTTTAGTGACTTAGCCCTAAATTAGTGACTAGCTCTAAATGCCTAGGGACTAGCTGCTAAATTTGTGACTACATGAAGCTCTAAACACCCTAAATTAATGAGCACCCATTGTGGATGGTTAGGGTGTTTTTAAATGTAGGGTTAGGATTTGTATTAGTTGTCTTAAAGCTTGCAGGCCATTGAAGGATTACAGTCTTTGTTATTTAGTGACTAGCTCTAAACACCTAAATTAGTGAGCACCCGTTGTGGACGGTTAGGGTGTTTTTAAATGTAGGGTTAGGATTTGTATTAGTTGTCATGCAGGCCATTGAAGGATTACAGTCTTTGTTCTTTAGTGACTCACCCTGAGATCAGGGTTTGGTTTACTGGGAACTTACATTTACTGACCGGTTAGGTTTTTTTTTATTATTGGGTAAGCTATTGTATTTTGGTATTAAAAAATGCAAAATGATTCATGTGTTTATGAGTAACGCAGTAAAAAGTATCAATTACCTTTGGGTTTGGGTGAGGTTATGTGTTGCATTAATAAAACTTGGAACTTCTTTTATTTGACTTCAGCTACATGTTTTTCTCTGGGTTCTCCGTTTTCTCCCTCCACATTAAATTTTAATTCAATCTGTGGATTAGCCGGCTTGAGACTTTGATCAGCCTCTATGGTCGTTTCAGGTCCTATTAGAAATTAATTCATCTTAACAAAACAGTTTATTACCGTATTGTTGATTTCGGAATAGTTATCTTGGATCCACTTCCATGTTTTTTGTCGTCCGCTGTGTGCAACACGTGTGTGAGCTAGCGATAATGCATCGTAGAGTTTCGACTTTGGAATTACTTCTTTTCTTTCTGGGGTGAATAGTTTGTTGTTTGCATAGGTCCATTTTTTTCTTTTTACAGTTTTTTCTTCAATTTTAGTAAGTTCCACAGGTTTGGGGCCACAGGTTTGGGGGAGGCAGGTTCGTCCTGGGCTTTCAGAAATTCCTTCGCTTTTTCATAGAATTGATCTTCAAGAAAGAAGTTCAGAGGCGATGTTTTGCTTCTCTTCTGTAGTTTCAGTTCTGTTATTGCTTTGTCGAAAGTTTCACGGTTGACACACAACTCTTCTAGATCTTCAACTTCACCTCCAGTTGCCATATTTACCGTCTGTAGATCGCATCGATCATCCATCAGAGTCCGATTTTGTTAGTAGTGCGCATGTACGAATAAAATTAAGAGACTGGAAACAAATTAGCATAAGGAGAGGGACTGGGTTAGACAATTAGTCACTTATACAATAAATGATGGTGTTCAAATCAACAAGTGCTTCTGTGGCGCATTGCGTTAGACGACTGGTTCATCGAGAAGCCCGATCGGGCGAGGTTAGTAAGTGGATGGGTGACCGCCAAGGTAAGTGATAAGTAAGTAAGATCAGGGGGGACAAGGAAAAAAGGAGATGGAAATAGGAAGGGAGGGGAGAAAAAGTAGATGGGAGGGGTAGGGTGTCAAAAAGTATTTTGTAGGGGAGGGGTTGGTGATTTTTTTTTCTTTTCAAGTTCCCCCCAAAAAACACTAAACCCCTTTTTTTTTATGAATCCCCAAAAAAATTAAATCCCTTTTTAGAATGTTGGATTGAAAAAAATAAACCAGTACAAAAAATTGAAACCAGTATGAACAATTGAAACCAGTATGAAAATTTGAAACTGGTATGAGAAATCTCATACCAAATTTTTTTTTGAAACCACAACATATACATGTAGGGTATGGAAACATTGCAAAATACAGTACAGTTGAATCCTGATAAAGTAACCACCATAAGGCCATAATAACGAGGTAGGCTTATTAATGGGGTATAGTCATACAAAAAAGGCTGCAAAATTGGAATGATCAGAAAATACATGTACAGTAGTACTCAGGGTTAGAAGAAAAAGAAAATTGTTGCTATATGTAATACCCAAATACCTCATTAATTTCACTGATGCCTACTTTAGCTCTACTAGCCCATCGACATGGAAATTCACTAGCATTTTGAGCTTTTGGAGGGTACTGTACCTCTTCTGTAGTAAAGGTAAAGTGATTCTGGCTACCAGCCTCATAATGAGGTTGAGGCATGAGGAGCATTTTTCTTACGCATTGCATCCATACTTCATTGCCATCTGCATCTGCATGTAAATGTACAATTCATGTATTAATAAAAAAGTACACATAACATAACTTAATGGAAGCAAAACCTGCACAACCAAATGGTGGCCGGTACTGTATGGTACAATTGTACATGAAGAATACTTTAGAGACAGCCTACTGTCCCTAGGCCTTCTGGCTGGTATTTTGTCTGAGTGGATCAATGGGATCCCTGTGGTTTGTACTGGCTTGTGACATCACCACCCAACATTACAAGCCATTACAAACCACAGGGATCCCATTAATCCACTCAGACAAAATACCAGCCAGAAGGCCTAGGGACAAGGCTGCTTTAGAGAGTTTATCAAAACCTGTCTAGGTACTTTAAAATGTTTTCAGCAACAGAAACTGTCTAGGTACTTTAAAATGTTTTCAGCAACAGAAACTGTCTAGGTACTTTAAAATGTTTTCAGCAACAGAAATTGTGTTAATAAGAGGGCTTGCTTTTGATTTTAAAACATGGGGAGCATGCCTAGTCCCCTGTTCTCAAAAAAGAGGCTAGATTTTGGGGGAATATTGGGAGATTTTCAAAAAAACAGGTGCAAATTCTTGCAAAATGGCACTGAAATGTGAGCCTAGCTAGCTACAGTACGGTAAAACAATTACGCATGTCTGTCTGGCAAGCAAATCAACAATGAGACAAATATTTTTTTATATACCATTTACTTTCATCTTGATTTCTATGGAAGCTGAATAACTGTTCTTGAACATGATTTTCCCAATCTGTTGATGAGCAAAACAAGACTGGTATATTTATTACAGCTGTGTGATGTCATACATTCATGACAAGTAACACCAACACTAGTATTACAATAGCCTTTCAAAGACTGTCTTCACATGAATTAAATTGAAGATAATATATATAGGCAAGCCTATTGAGCAGAGCTCCCAATAATTAAATATGAAGATATGCACATGTATGCATATATATTTACGAAAATAAATACTTCACGCGCAAACGAGTTACACGTGCATATGTAATGTCAAAGGTGACTGCATACAACAGAAAGATCATGATGCGTATGCATGCATGCAGAGATGTAATGGTAATTAAAGTTGGAAATTGATTATTTTACGCATTATGGTAAAAAAAAAATACTGATCAACAAGATAATTTAGAAAATCACAAATTAATTTCCCATAAACGGAGGATTGAATGTAAAAGGACATTAAAAGCCATAGATTCAGGACTCGAAAACCTCACATGTTCCACGCACTGGTGCACGGTCGGTCGGGCAAGAACATGTCGCTAAAATTTCACTCTCATGCTATATGTATGGTGCTCCGCACGCGCGGGGCTCCGCTATTACATTTTGAAATCTACGATGCACCAGTGAGAAAAATTATGGTACCGTACAATTCATAGCAAAATAACTTCCAACAGGGTAATACATTTTACAGAACATTTGAAATTAAATGACATACTGATTGAAGACATTGACTTTCCCTCTCAATTTACACATACTGTAGTGCCGAAAATGGCATGGCTTTCTAGCCTGCAGTGGATCGAAATTCCAAATCTATAAATGAAACTCTGAGACTGCTATCTGGCTTCTGTGTCTATATACGTTATTGTAATTTACTGATCACGTGACATTACAATGTAGCTGTAGGCTATATATGTTACTCTAAGTAATATATATGGTCAGCGCAAGACTGATAGGCGTTAATTCTAATGCATGGAATGTCAAAAGGTGCTAATAATATTGTAGTATTGCTTCAATCGTCCACCTCATTGGCTTAAACATCAAAATCTATTAAAACCTGAAAAATAATACCATTTTCTCAGTTTATTGTTTAAACAGACTTGAACTGCATCTAGTGAAAACTGTCATAACTTTAAATATGACGAAAATTAAATGTGGAGAAAATTTTAAAATTGAAAGCTTTCTTTATATTGTTTTGGACTCTTCTGATTGTATGAAATGTTTTCACACAAAAGGAAAGTAGTTTTAAAACACAGTTTTAGTGGATGTGATTTCAGAAATTTATCATTTATGGTTAATTGAGGGGTTGTGAAAAACAGAAAATTCTAACATGGGAAAAGCAATTAAATTGCATCTGAGCAATAGAATTGGGCCTAGTTTTTACACGTCGGATTAATTGTTTCTAATAAAGCTTAAAAAATATAGAACAGATGTTGTATCAGTAATAAGGCAATGCCTTATTACAGCATGGTTACCATAGCATATCCTAGCTGTAACATGTAAATGGTTTCTTCATTGTTTTTGTTTTTCTGATAAAATCAAATTATACTGTCTTGCTGTATTTCTTGTCCATGCACTCATTAGTCATTATTGGAATCTGCTCTGATGTTCATGCTTGTACGATGTACATTTGTATGTTAAATCAATTTAATTCAATCATTTCTGGGCAATGTACCGGTACCTTCTGAAAAAATGGCAAATTTCATGTACATGTACAAGGGATACTGCAGTGCCGTGGGTTATCCTGGCAAAACTAATCTATCGAAATCAATCATCGGAAAGCTAATTGATAAATTGATTTTAATCAATATAATTAGCTGATTAATATTGATTACTATTGGTAATCGAAAAAAATCGATAGTCATTTTTTTAATGCTTGATCAATCAATTATTTATAATATATATTTTGATCGATTACTGTAAGTACCCAAGTATAGGCCAAACCGCAAACTTACAAATTTTTGCGTTCAATGAAGGAGAACGCAACCTAATCTGGTGACGGGTTCCCTGTGCCTGTGTGTGACATGTTTGCATCCAGTAGCCAAAAAAAGTTCCGTTTTTCGTAGGCATATTACAAAATGCCTCGATATCATGAATGGCCTGGGAACTGCAAAACTTCAGAACAGATTGTTGTCTTCCAAGACCACACTTATAGCATTCGCTCTTGCAGTTAAACCGAAATGTGGTAGCAGGGGCGTAGCTAGGCATTTTCAAGTTGTACGCACAAGCGCAGTAGCTACCGGTTTTAAGGGCCCCCTCTCGTAAAAACATTACAAGGCCAAACAGGAAATTTTCGTCTCAAAGTGTACCCACGTACATATATGCGTACAGGAAGCTACGCTCCTGGGTAGCATCTGAATAAAAACATGCCTAAGAGTGACCGATATATAATCCATCAAAATCGATAGGCACCATCAAAATCGAGTCACAAGAAAATTTGTTATCAATTTTTATCGATGTCCGATACAAATTGATTAATTATTATTGATTATCATCAACTATTTAACAATTAGACCCGCGATAGTCACACAAACCCTTCTTATCGATTTTCATCGATTTCCAATATCAATCGATAAATTGATATCGATTTTCATCGATTGGTATTGGTTATCGATTTTATCGATTGGATACTCCGGGTACGAGTCAATAGCCCATGAGGCGCAGCCGAATGGGGGCTATTTAACTCGTAGCCCATGAGGGCGAGAGGTCTAATTGTTTTAGTATAAACTAACTAGTCGGACAGTAGAAAATAACAGAAAGAAATTGAAGTTGAAAAATGTTATTATTTCGTGAAAATGCGTGCGGTTTTTCTCTATCATGGGCTATCACAAATAGACCTATAGTAGCGTAGCCAATCAGAATGCAGAATTTGTAATAGTCCACCAGTTGGTTTATAGTTATACTAATATCGATTATAGTTACATGTATGTCGGGGGGTTATGCACCTAAGTGAGTGATTTATACTGTTGAGTGCTTGTGAAGTTTGACTGTGATAATGGAGGTTTGCATAAGGTCTATATGTGTATTGTGTATCGATCTGGTTATGGCATATCTTCCAACACTACGTCTACGCTGACCTACGTTTACAGTATCAGTCCCTGGGTAGAGCACATCGACCACAGCACATCCAGACTTGAAATCTGTTGTTGGTTCATCAACCCTCAGATGTACAGGTTTCCTAACGATACAGTCAAATGGACGTTCCTTGAAGCTATCCATTTATCTTCTTTGCTCTTCATCTGCTCATAGTCACGTTCCTATTTTCGTTGTCAGGACGCCATCTTGAATTTATCCCATAAGGCATTGCGCACGTGATGCCACAGGAAGCCCAAATATCGTCTCGACCTCTCGTAACCCAGCCGGTGCAAGCTACTTTAGAAGGTGTTAAGTTTGGGGAAATCGGTGGCTTTCTTTATGCTTTGTAGGCTCTGATAGCAGGCACAAGACTGCTTTTGTGACTCCATTTTGGTCTCAAGAATGCGCCTGCTGAATTTCAGCGATTCATGGAACATTGTCTGGAGGCCTAGGGGATTGGGGATGAGATGTGCATGCATAGACCTCATTCATAATGGCCGCCACTTAATTTGCATAAAATGGAAGATTAATGTGTACAGAGAAACTATTGCTACCACATGAAAGATCGTACCTATTAAAATTAGTAATTGACCACAGTTTGATAGCAATGTTTCAAATTGCTGTCGAGTTATTGGCATTTTCAATGTAGAAAATACATGAAAGCGAGGCTGTAAAGGCCTACACGGTTTTTCTCATACAAACCTACAGAATCGAATCACCAATGTTGGTATGCTCGTTCACATGGCAAGGATGTTGTTTTTCATATATTGAACATGTGGCTAAAATACAGAGACCACGCCCTTATGAATGAGGTCTATCAGTCACATCTGTATTTAGCAAGACATTTGAAGATCACGTGAACCATGTCAGGCAAGTGCTACAACGTTTGCGTTTTCATGGTGTAAAATTTAAACTCCAAAAATGCAAACTGTTCAAGCAGGAGGTGAATTATCTTGGGCAGCAGATACTTTCAGCAGAAGGATACAAGTTGGATTCAGCAGATGTCAGTGGAGTCTGTGACATCTTTAGGGAAAGTTCATTACTTAATATCACAAGGGGTCGGAGGGAGTGAAGATATTAATAATAATAATATAATAATTAGTTTATTCACGCCTCTTGCAATGTATACATATATTGATTACAGGCTGATTACCAACTGATTATATAAATAAATAAGTACGTACTATATGATATAAGTTAAATTTAGATACCTTTGGAATTTCACAGTTACAAAATTGCTTAAACGGTCAGTCTTAGTGGCCATTGGGTAACTGCCTTTGCCCGATCTCAGCGAGTACTGCGCCAATGAGTTTATTACTATGTTATGTATTAGGGGGTAGATGGGATTACCCGGCTTAATGCTGCTTATAAATTTCTCATTCGCCGCTAGTCGACGATCGGCTAGAGTGGGGATACCCGCCTTTTCCAATGCTTCGCCGTAAACAATACGCGGAAAAATGATGGACAATGCCCTTTTCTGGAAATTTTCCAGGGCATTAGATAGGTATAATGGGAGGCTGGCATACACGACACACGAATATTCTATGTCCTTTGCCATGACTTCATTATGTACTCAATAGGCGTTTTGCATCAATTGATCACGTGACTATTTTCCCATAGCAACGCATGTAGTGGAGGGCAAGCCATTCTAACATTCCTTGACAACAGAGAGAGCGTGAGAGACGCCAGCGTGAAACCTCAATACTAGAAGTTCTGCCAGTTCCTTTGTTATTCGTTTTCAGCCCAAATTTATCAGTACTACTGATTTAGCTATAAATATTAAAGTTCAGTGTTAGAGGATTTTAAGAGCCGTAAGACGATCAGAAATAGCTTTCTGAAGCCAAAACCGAACCGGACTCTGCGAGTTTAATACTCGCAACATGATGGCGGCCTCAACAGCCGGCGCCGGTAAGAAGCTGATTTCGGGAATGCACTTTTCTTCTACGCTTTAAATCGTCTTTATGTTCTAGAAAAAATATGTGATGACATGAGAATGATGTATCAGTTACTCTACCATAGCCGAGGAGACGCTGGTGCTGTATGAATTCGAACGCGTTTACAGGCTACAGGGCCGGACTATTATAAACTGATGTACGAATAACAACTTGATATAGGTCTTGATATAGGTTGTTGAGTAGCTGGTTTTCCTATGTGATCAATTGATGCAAAAGGCCTATTACCTTCAGTAATGAAATCTGGGCAGGAGTTTTACACTTCCCAGCTTTTGTGCGCTAACATTTTTATTAGAACTAGAGGTATCAGCAAACTCTTTTCCGTGCATGTTTAAAACGATCTCAGTGTAAGCTTGCTTTTTTCCTCTGTCCTTTTGCCTTTGTTTAAACGAGTTCATTAAATGCTATATCACCCCAAGGCCGAGAGCACTTTCTTTTTCAACAAGAAGTACTTAAAGCAGTATCAAATTAAGTTGTACCTCTGCTGGACAAAAACAAAAAGTTCCAGGTTAATATTATATACTAGTTCTAAGCGTTATTAACAAACACTACAGAATTGGTGAGCCGGCATGGAATATACCAAGGAAGGATGCCGGGAGAAAGGAGAGGTATGCGAGAAATATAGTGAAGTGGACTGGGTTGGACCGAGGTTTTCCAGAGTTCCTGCCCCGTATCCAGATCCAGGACATTACATGAGTGTTTTTGACACACCCGAGCCACTAAAGATGATGGGCAGTAATAAGGGAAGTTGATGACTACGCGCCAAGGGCAAACTTCAAACGTTTATTTAAACCTGGTACGATTTCATCGAATGATAGTGAAATGCTAAAAGAAGCGTCCAGTCATTATTTTTTTCAAAACTTGAAGAAAAGTATGTCGTTCTGTACGTTGCTCACCTTGAAGAGCAAAAAACCGTTTCTGAAATCAGGAAAAACGGGAGAAGAAAGAAACGTGAAGATAAGTGCAGCAAAACATACGATGACTACGTTGGCATTGGGACAATGCTTTACTTGATTTTGGAAAACTTAACTTCCTGAAAGTAAAGGAACTTCACAAGTAGCTCAAAACGCACAACCTGTACACCATCGGAAAAAGAAGATAAAACAAAACGAATAAAAGCCGATTTCTACATCAGCAAAAAGAACAACGGAGCCGCTGTAAGCGATACAGCTACCTCAGATGATTATACGTCGTCCACTGAGAGTGAATCCGAATTCGAGAACGACGATGTCCTCCGAGTACTGCGCGGCCCCGAAAGCGGTACAGATGGATGGAGCTGAAGAAACATCTGATTCTGACGACGAAGTTGCCCATTTGTTTATAATGTTCAAGACGAGGTAGATTAAATAGCAGGCAACTTTCCTCACTCAATATACGAGGACTAAGTACTATGTTTATTGATGTAACAGCCCAGGTATATGTGGGTGGAATGTTTAGAGTAGGAGGGAGGGAGGGGGGCTCTCAAATTTTCGGGACGATCAAATATAAGGGGGCTCTGAAAATTCCATCATAGTCTTGAGGGTTCCCTGAAAATTTTCAGGGTAATATGCTAAATCTGCACTCCCCCCTCCATAGGATTTGGGCAGATCAGGGTCAGGATTTGAGTTTAATTTGGGTGCAGTATTAAGTCGGGGTTCAGTATTTTTTAGGCATGAGGGTCCCCCTCCCCCCCCCCCCCCCCCCCCCCCCCCACACACACACACACACACAGTCTCGATTAGGGTTCCATCAATTTTTTGAACGCAGACTGCAGGGGGAGAATAGACTGACCGCGACCATTGCACCCATCCTCTATTATAAATCCTCAAAATATTGTTTAACTTCTGGTAAAGAGGTCGGGGAACATAAGTATAATTCTTCTTACATGGTGTACAGTCAGTCAGGTTAATGTCCATTCGTAGCTCCTCTGCACAACCAATGTCATCATAAGTTTTCGAGAACGTTAACGACTCTGCCTCCTCCTCAAGCATTTAATTTTCCTAACAGAGACTACCTGGTCAGCAGAAAGTCTCTCGACATCAACTTTCAGTATGATGATGGTCAACTTTATTTAAACACACGCAGCACCCTCACAACTAGAAGCTGATTTCCAGAAGGGGCGTGCACTACTCATATAAATAAAATAATGTTCAAAGCTAAAACCTAACCTAGTACATGTCAATCTATGATAAATACTACTATAAATACTACTATAAACTACTAACTACTATATTTAGATACTAATGCATATAATTACGCTAATAGGCCGGGGAAATCTTTGAGCGAAACTGGGCTAATGACTCTGATTCTATAGGTAATTCATTCCATATTTTGGCTCCATTGTAACTAAGGCTCTTTTTTAGGAATTCAGTTTTAGGAAGAGGAACGGAAACGTTTTTACGTGTATTCCGCAGGTCGTAGTTGCAATTGACTGCCGGCATACGAGTCACTGAAGATGCTAGAGAGCCGTTGAGGTGCCAAACTGTTGATTATTTTGAACATGAGTCCAGCCTTAATTTTAGCTCTCAGCTCATTGGCCGGGTTGGATCACACTTGAGCTATTTCAGATTGCCCAGCTTCGTTCGGACGCTTCATAATCACCCTAGCGCACCTGTTTTGAAGTTTCTGCAGACGCTGTGATAGTATGCTTCCCAATGAGTCCCACACCTCGCAACAATAGTGGGGTTGCACAAGGGCATTATAAACGCATACTAGCGTATCACGGTCTACAAATTCCCTGAGCTTTTTTATTGCCCCAATTCCCGATGAGACTTTCTTGGCTATGTCATCAATGTGTTTTTCCCATGTTAGAAATTCGTCTATGCGTACACCGAGTATCTTGCAATCATTGTCTCGTTTGACTGGGTCAACGCCAATAAGAACATTAGGTTCTGCGGCAAGATTTTGTATTTTGGGTCTTGATCCAATCAAGGTGTACTCTGTTTTGGCTATATTCAGGCTTAATTTGTTAGCTGATAGCCATTTTTTAACATTACTAAGGTCATGATTCAGGACCACTTCAGCTTCACGAACTGACTTGCCAACAGCCGTTAGGCTCGTATCATCTGCAAACAACCTAGGGGTAGTATGCTCGAGACAGTTTGGCAAATCATTAATATATAGTATGAACAGAAGTGGACCGAGAATTGACCGCTAAGGGATTCCACAGATTACTTTTCTATGACCAGAGAGCCTGCCGTTAACCTGGCAAGTTTGCTCTCTATTGTTTAAGTAAGATTTCATAAGGCCTAAGGCATGTCCTTTGATACCGTAAGCCATGAGTTTATCCAAGAGGATCTCATGCTTTACGGTATCAAACGCCTTTTTTAGATCAAGAAAGATTACAAGGTTGTGAAGGCCTCGATCCATGTTGATATACCATTCATTAGTACAGTCCAGCAACGCAGACGCAGTAGAATGGAACCGTCGGAATCCGAATTGATGTTCAGACAATAGATCCTGCGCAGTTATATATTCCATTAATTGCTCATATAAGATTTTTTCATATATTTTGCTTATTACTTTTGTTTCCAAAAGAAAAGGGATTGGTAAGTCTATACCAGAGGCACAATTATTCACCGAAGTGGAGGTGAATATATACCGAGCCACTTCGGCGACGTAAATATCCACCACTATTCACCAAGACTGAGGTGAATAATTGTTTTAGCATATACCATACTGCAGGTGAATAGCCAGCACCAAATAGTTATTTTATTTTCTGTTAAATGGACAAAAACTCGCGCGAAGTGATCGCTGCTTCGCTCGGAGGTGAATATGAAAACATATTCACTGTTTGAGTAGCCAATCAAAGCGCTCGAAAAGTGATATTCACTGGTGTAGTATCTACTAATAGTCTTTATACAAAGAATTTAATAAGTGGCGGGGTAGCCCAAGCTAGCAGAGAAACCATAAAGGCTTGTGAGGTTCTGGGCCACCTCGTTACAAATACTGATTGGTTAACGAATTGATTGAGGCGGCAAGAGCAACACGCAAACAAAACAACTAAACAAATACACACATGCACACATGAAAGATAATACAATTAAGGGCCCACTGACATATTTCGTTGCTATGCAATACCGTTGCTATGCTCACAGCAGCAGATGCGATGTTGACTTCCGGTTTTTGCTAGCCTGAGCACAGGCAGCCCACACTCGACATATATTTCCCGCTTTTTGGGTTACCTGTGGCGGTTACATGAGCAGTCTCGGAAGAGTTTATATAATTCTTCCTAGTGAATTCTCTTTTCCGATTCCTACGAAATAAATCTTCAATAATAAAAGATTGATACTTAATGAAGTTGGGTGAGTGATTTTGGGACTTCTAAAGCAGTTTATTAGGCCTCGAAGTTTTGATGGTTGGCCGCGTGTCTACCCATCGGACACAAATATACACAAGGTATGCAGCTTCGAGGCGCTTTTCATCGATGTGACCTCACTCGCCGCCGAAATTCGACAAGAAATTCAAATCGATTTCGCCTCTGCTTTCGGCACACAAATCCAGAGATGTGTAGGCACTTCTCATCCACGTTTCAGGCCAAACGACGTGAAAACGGCCTGGAAAATAAATTCCGAATTCAAAATATTTCTCTCGGTATACGATCTGCAGATTGATCGGTCCACAAATCAGCGGTAGACATCGCAGGCGGTGCTTTGAAGATGCGTGGGCATGGCAACTGAAACTTCATTAAGTATCAATCTTTTATTATTGAAGATTTTTTTCGTAGGAATCGGAAAAGAGAATTCACAAGGAACAAATAGGAGATATTGTACATCCTGTTCGACCAATTATTGTAGACTTTACTGCAACAACAGTTCTGCGACTATTTCACGACCACAAAACAGGCACTTTTGCGCATGCGTTAATGTCTTCACTTCCGGTTTCTAAAAATTCTAAACATTTAGCGCGCTTTCACTAAACAGCAAACTTTTTCCCGTTAAAATGTTGTTGACCACGTTCTCCGCAAAATCGAGCATGGATTTTGAAAACCGACAATAAATGACAAAGTTATGGCTTTTCATTCGCCAAAAAAAGCTAAAGATTGGACTGAAAAGTGTTGTAAAATCTGGCAAACGCATGCTCAGTTTTATGCGCCTTAATTCGTAGGTTCGGAAAATATTCATAAATTACTAGTAGATTAAAAATCCTTGGAGAGTTTAGAAATTTTCTGATTTTGATGACGTGATCATGACGTCACTTAAGGAGTCACATTGTCCACTCTTTAATTTTCCGGGTTTTATGAGGCTGCAAACTTTCCCTAGCAACGGCCGATTTAAATATGTCAACAGGCCGTTAATTGCGGGAGAGAATATAGTTCTTAAGTTTGAATTGGAAAGAAGAAAAGGACATTACGTTATGTATATTTGAACTCAAAGTATTGTAAAATTTAGGACCTTGGAAACTAACAGAGAACGGTCTTATATTTGTTCTAGGGAACATGAAATAAATGAGAACTTTGGGTGTTGTAACTGTGAATTTGATCATTCCTCAACAATAGGTTGTGGAAACCTCGAGGAAGTAAATTGTTTTGATACGAATACATAAATTTTCCCAAATTGAGTAAATAAATATCAAAATCCTTTGTTGTTTGAATATTGGGTCGGTATGGGCGTCAAATACTTCCTTATCTATAATTCTAAATTTTTACACGGTTTTGGAGCAAACTAATACGGTGTAAGTTGGATGGATACGTTGAGCCCCAAACAGTAACATAATAATGGAGGTACCAACGTGTACACTAGGGAAAATTATAGTGTTCGTAGGGCCGGCTTAGAAAACGTGATGTATATATATTATTCTTACTGATTTGGATATTTTGCTTGCAACTTGAGAAATATGAGGTTTCCAGAACAAATGTTCGTCTAAAACTACCCCAAGAAATACCACCTCACTGACCTGATCAATGCTATGATTATTAATCTCAATCGTTAAATCAGTTGTTTGCCTTTTTGCCGTGGCTTAAAAATCATATAATTAGACTTTTGAATATTAATCGATAGTTTGTTAATATCAAACCAATTAGATAATTTACTGAACCATTTCAGTATTAATTGTATCTATCAAGAGGGGCTAAATCCTTGTGAGAAAAGAATATATTTGTATCATAAGCAAATAAGACCAGTTCAAAAGCGTTAGTGGCATTACAGGTCATTTATGTAAACCAGGAAAAGTAGCGGAAACTTATCAGTATATTAGGTCGTGCGTGTGCCATCGTATATCAGTGTATTAGGCCGTGTGTGCCATCGTATATCAGTGTATTAGGCCGTGTGTGTACCATCATATATCAGTGTATTAGGCCGTGCGTGTGCCAAGTATATCAGTGTATTAGGCCGTGTGTGCCATCGTATATCAGTGTATTAGGTCGTGCACGTGCGTGTACCATCATATATCAGTGTATTAGGCCGTGTGTGCCATAGTATATCAGTGTATTAGGCCGTGTGTGTGCATACCATCCGTATATCAGTGTATTTGGCCGTGTGTGCCATCGTATACCAGTGTATTAGGTCGTGCGTGTGCCATCGTATATCAGTGTATTATGCCGTGTGCCATCGTATATTAGTGTATTAGGCCGTGTGTGCCATCGTATATCAGTGTATTGGGCCGTGTGTGCCATCGTATATCAGTGTATTAGGCCGTGTCTGTCATCGTCAGTATCAGTCTGTCATCGTATATCATTGTATTAGGCCGTGTAGTAAATAGGCCATCTGCCATAATGGGTCAGTATGTAGACTGTGTTGTAATTAGACAGCATGTATGCCTTGTGTGCCATCATGAGTCAGTATGGAGACTCCATGTGCAACAGACTCTATTCCTTATGAAGGTCTTGTGCGCCGGCATTAGTCAGTGTTGAGGCCCCGTCGGCCGTTCCACAGAGGTGGGCCAAATGACATGTCCTTTTCTAATCTGATTTTTTATATTACAGATGCGTTTAAGAGCGAGGTTTTGGTCAGAAGCAGATTATATAACCAGTTCAGATCTGAAGTCTACTATGTACAGACTACAAACTACAGTTATTGCAGCCAAAGGGCAGGATACAACAGATTGCTACCGAAAAGCGTTTCAAGGGTGGTAATCGTTCGCATACATCAGAGATGCGATCGACTGTTTTCCAGCCAAGCCGTTACACGTCACGCTGCATTTACAGACATTTCTGGACAGTTCCAAGTCCCTAGTATCCGTATTAACAGCCTTCTATAATGTGCCATCCAATGCGTACCCGGCTGGAATTCCCTCCCCCACGACTCATCGGAAAAGCAGAAAGCCACAGAAAAGAACTTGTTTCACCAAATGTGATCAAAGCTGTAGTAGCTACAACTAATTTAGATTTAATTGTGCGCGGTTTAGATGTCTCTAGAATCTCGGTCTTTGAGTAATTTTGTTTTGGTTTGTCTCTTTTCTAGTACAGAGTTGTCTGGCGACTATCCCACAATAAACTATACTTATGAAGCCGTCTCTTCTCAGTGTAGTTAGAATATATCATTTCTGAGGTTTGAGCGACGCAGGAACGATATAGTCAGAAATTGATATTCTGACTAGAGAGATTTGGACACGAGACAATAGCATTATGGATAATGCTTCTAGCATATATAATGCTTCGGGTGGGAAAGTAGTCATTCTAGGCCAGTCAGCTCCACGTTTGTTTCGAATTTATTTTATTTATCTTATTAATTATAGCCGCGGTTACTTTGCGTTAACGTAGTAAGCTAATAATAGTTAGTTCTCTAGCCCTTGGAGAATTCGGGTTGCTTCATGCGCATTAGGTCGAGGTATTTCCATGTTTTTTGGCCACAACCCCAGGGTGTTTTTTTTTTCGTGGCTTTTAGCGGTTTTTCGTATCTGGCAGTTTGCCATTAGTTAAGAATAGAATTTACACTAATTAGTTAATTGTATTAGAGTACAGAGTAACTATCCCACAATAAACTATACTTATGAAGTCTCTTGTCAGTGTAGTTAGAATCTCGACAATGTCAAACATGTTGTGGTTGGCTTTTACTGCTCATTACACAGGCTTTCCATCCTCCAGGTTTGTATCCGAAATTCTCTTTCGCTAAACTCGCTAAATAGAAAACTTTTACCGTAAAAAAAAACCACACAACACTCAAATAAATACTAATCTTTATTTCTAACTCTCGGTAATCTTTCAATTTGTAGCCACAGGGAACCCAAAACCAATTTTGAGGTACAATTTGGAGGATGGCATTATGGCTGGAAAAGATAACCCAAGGCTTGAATTTTATCACTAACAAGAGGCTGCGTACAGCCTGAACTCGTACTGGTATATTAGTAAGCCCTAGTAATGTGGATGTTAATTGTTGCTGAAGTCAAAGGCTGAGCTATACTACAGAGCGAGATATTAGGATATTGGTATTTTATCAGACTAAAATTTCTAATAGTAAATGCAGAAGGGCCTTTTTCTATGAGTGGTAAAGTTGTTGTTCTTTGGTCCTGCCCACAGGCAGCCCGAGTAATGAATTCTACATCTGCAACTTTATTTTGTAACCACACACTTGCTGATAAATTACATGACATAGTTAAAATATAAATGCGGTCTGTTACTGGAAATCTGAAAGTAGTACAACTAATCGTGTCAGACGTCTACATCGGTACTCTGCAACACCTTGTGGGTACTACGCAGAGGGAAACTAAGGAAAGCTGTTTAAATAATTAAAAATAAAATAGAATAAATTATATATACGATGTATAAATAAATAATTAAGTTAAAGGTAAAAATAGAAAACCACACACAAAAATACATCTAGTCATCTGTCACTGAGAAAAAAGAACTCTTTCATGGCTACATCGATGTGTACGGTATTCTGCAATCACTCCGCAGGTTCTAATAAAACATAGGTCCTTGAAAAAAAATCACTTGAGCAATAATTTGTGAGCCGATCGATCCGTGTTCCGATCGACCGATCCAGATTTTCCAAGGCGCCTTCATGAAGTCACCGACTCACCGAATTTGAACCTTCGTACATTTGGACTCAATATGGATTTTATTTCAACTCGTTAAATCAACCAAACAAAGATCACTTACTCTTAATTATCCCTACCATTAATTCAGGTTTTTAGATGCGTAATCACCTCAAAGTTGCATTTTCGAGTAAATTAAACCAGCAGCTCACGGATGAAAGCAAATGAAATGTTGACATGTACACTACATTGTATATTAAATCTTAATTATAAAGCGACAAATAAAAGCACCTCACACAAGTCAAGTTTTATTTGTCGCTTTATAATTAAGCTTTAATATACAATATAGTGTACATGTCAACATTTCAATCATTTCATCCCGTAAAATCCCTACAAATAGCTCCTATATACCTCGGCAAAGTGTTTCTGAGTTTTCCCTTTAGCTGTAATCAATCTTCGGCGCATAACGTATGAATTAATAATAATAATATTTATTTACCCACGATAAATTTACAGCGTTGCTGATAATAATAATAATAACAATAATTCCTAATACAATCATTAAATAATTAATTAATTAATTAATTAATTAATTAATGTTTGGTATGTAGCGAATAGTTAAAGACACAAAAACTAGCCTATCTTATGTATTTTCGCCCAACTAGATGATTTTTACTCGCGCAAATGAAGTTCAGGGGGGTTAAGCCGTTTTGAATTTTTGTTTTGGCTGTCGTCTCTCCCCCTGAACTTTAATGTCAACCAAATTAAGAGGATCCCCTGCAGTTTTCTATGGGTAACATTTTGGTGAAAACCCCATGTCTTTACGATGTTACTTTCTACCCGTAAAAATCCATCGCCCTTTCCGTTTTGGTCGCAAAGCATGCTGGGACAGTTTCATTTGCTATTTCCGAGTCCACAACTGGATTAAATATAGTTGCAGCGTTGAAAGCATGGTTTTGGTACTATGGACGACGAACACAATGTGGTGCTTGAAAATTAGGGGATAAGATATGCGAACCTTGCAAAACGGAGGGGGGAGGGGTGGAAAATCCTATGCATTTCCCGTTAATAACGGTGCCCTCTCCCATTAGAATTGGCTTGAATGAAGTTGCAGCTTTAAAATCTTAGTTTGGGTAGTAAACACGACGAACACAACATATTGGTTGCAAATTTGGGGTAAGATATGCGAACCACGCAAAGCTGAGGGGGGAGGGGTGGAAAATCCTATGCATTTCCTGTTAATAATGGAACCCTCCCCCATTTAGAAGTGGCTAGAATGAAGTTGCAGCTTAAAATCACAATGGATTAAGTGTTGTGGCAGAATTAAAACCATGGTTTCTGTACTGGACGAGACGACTGCCATGCGGCATGAACTGCGGAAGGCGGTCGGTTCGCGAGCTTGTGATGACATTCAATGCACTTGGATGGAAAATAACAATAGTTTCAAGGAGAAACTTTCTTGGCAGAAGTTTAGGCCACTTATTTCCACGAGAAGTGCTCCAAAATTGCAGTTGAGCCTTAGTAGGTGAAAAATAACCACACACCTATGATCACTACCATGCAAGTTGCATGGCACTATCCAAAACGCGCTATGTTGTAGCTAGCGTCTAACACTAGAGTACGAATTATGACAACATTTAGTTGAAAAGTGAAATCTAGTGGGAGCAGCGTCATATTTTCTAGCCCTATTTTCATGAAATTGTGTTACATTTTCAAGTATTACTTCGATATCCACGTATTTTGAGTTTATGATTATCGTTAGCGGTACCCACTTGTAATAATAATAATAATAATAATAATAATGATAATAGTAGTAATAATAAAACTGCTCTCACAAATTTGCGGCTATTATAATCACTTGGTGTCAAACATCGTAAGAGAATGAAGAACGAATAAAGATTGACAATTTATCCGGCAACAACAACTCGAACACTCGATCAGTAATGGTTTCTCGTGGCGCCCACAGAAAATCCATTTGGCTTACAATGTCCCGCGTAGAATATGATAACCCGCGAGTTGTCCCGAGCGGTATCGAATCTGATTGGTTGACCGTATCACGTGTAAAATATCCGAAGTAGTATAGCCGGTAGTAAAATGATACCGCCTAATATTTTTCCGCCAGAGAACCGTTTTAAGGCCCCCTCCCCCAACATCTTTTTGGACCCTAGTGAATGTTTGACCACAAATAGGTACCGCATCACAACTTTTCCCTAATGAGTACTTTAGTAGTTGTAATTCGGTACCATACACACCTATTTGTGGTCAAAAATTCACTAAGGTCCAAAAAGACGCTGGGGTCGGGGTCCTAAAACGGTTCTCTGGTGGAAAAATATTAGGCGGTATCATTTTAATCTCCGGCTATACTACTAGGTTTCGACGACGCAGATAGGAAAATTACCAAAGAAAAATGGTCCCCATCAAAGAATTACGCATACAAGCAAAGCAGATCGGTCTTCGAGGTTTCTCGAGGCTCAACGAAACCGGCCTTGGTTGGGCAATAGCCGAGGCCCGCGCCACCGAACGGCAGAAGAGAATCAAACGAGCTAACCAAACAGGTAGGTACCCAGCTCTTCGAGGTGATCCCGAAAATCCACACAAGAGTGCCCAACGTGCACGTGAAGACAAACAGTTGGGCGAGGAGGTCACAGCAAGTCTAAGGGCAAAGGCTATAGCCCACCAGCATCTACGGCGTACCCTGAAAAAGTCCCGTAGTGAGCCACTAACACGGAGTCTTGTTAGAGAGGCAGACACTATTCTCAATGAGAGAGATGGTATGCTCGAGAGAGAGGAGAAAGGTAGGCGTACCATTCAGTGGCGCTTCTTCCAAGGTGGGGCAGGAGATTTGACGCCTAGGATCATGGGAAAGTTGACTGTGAATGTTACAACGAGCTTCTACCTGCGCTACAGCTACACCTATCGCATTCGCAACGTCAACGACGGGCGTGTGATGCTCTTCTCAAAGACAGTCCCAGGTTCTCCATGGATAAATATTCTAGGCAACGCAGAGGAGTGGGTTGCCAACAAGGAGAGAGCCCGTCTCAATCCCGACAACATTGATCGTCCCAATACCCAGTGGGCCTTCGTACGTTGGATCCACGTGGATGTCAAAGTCGTACTTGATCGTCAGCCACTGTTGGGAACAGGCCCACTGCCACACTGGCTTCGGCAGAAGAAGGGAATGTTTGCCCTTGACCAATACGGTGCAACCTATGTCTTTGGCGTTGCCTTGCTGTATACAAAGGAGCACGCGCAGACAAGTGTACCATCGCAGCTCGAAAGCTCGCCCAGGCCTTCTATCACCTGGTAGTACCTATACCCGACGTCCCCAAGACTTCGCTAGACCAGCTGGAGAAGGTTGAGTTATACTTTGGGATAGGCATTCGGGTGTATGAACCTACGGAGGATGGTGCTTGGCATCTGTCGCGGCATGCGGCCCGCTACAATCACATAATGACAATAGGGGTGTACGACGGGCATGCCTTCTATATCAAGAACATTTGCAAACTCGGACACATCTACGTCTGTAATGATTGTAAGCAAAGGTTTACACAGGCTTATATCCTCCAACGCCATGCAGATCGTTGTTCCCGCGGCGAAACGAAGATCGTCTGCCCTGGAGAAGCAATCAAAGCTCCTCAGTCTGCATACGAAAAAGCCTTCTGGCCAGAGAACACAGCAAGCAAAGCATCTCTACGCTGGCTCAAACGCGAATCGGAAGCACGCCAACAGCATATCCATCACGCAGCTTGTGGGCATGGTGGAGAACGTTGGATCGAAGGAGCTCCTGTCGACGGCTACGAATCCATTTCCAAAACCATCTTCCAATTTCATGGGTGCTACTACCATGGTTGCCCAAAATGCTTCCCTCGAGGTAGAGACCTGTACCGTAAGACTTGCAACAGAACAGCAAAGCTACGCGAGGCAGGCTATACAGTAGAAGACCAACGAACCCGTACCAACACCAACGCAAACCTCCTACCCACACGCTATAGTGTATGACTTTGAGGCCTACCTCGATGGGACAAAGGGGCGACAACCAACAGACCGATTGACCATCGCCAACATACACGTTCCCATATCCGTATCAGTAGCTGACACCCACAATCGCACACCAACCCACATCTGCCAACGCAACCCAAAGGACCTTGTATCTGCCTTCGTCGAAGAACTCCAGCAAAGGGCAAAGGCAATCCGAGAAGTTGTTGTCGAACAGTTCTACCCTAGGACCGCTGCTTTCGATTTCGACACCCTATCGAAGGAACAACAGATGAAAATCAACGAATGGTCCAACCAGGTTCAACTCCGGTCGGTACGACATGAACCTCATCCGAAACTACTTCGTTGAAACTATTGCCGACACGTGCACTCCACTATGTTTCTCTTGACCCCCGAATTCCGGTTCCTTGACGTGATGAATTATCTTGGGCCTGGCACTTCCTACGAGCGTTGGATTGCCGCATATGGATGTGAGCTGCAGAAGAGTTTCATGCCGTATGAGTGGTTCGATTCTCATATATCGGAGTGCCGGACTATCCAACGTGGTAGTCGAAACTGAAGGGAGGATAGCTACTATCCATGGCAGATTTGAAGGACTGTAAGCGCATTTTCCGTGAGAAAGGAATGAAGACCTTCGCTGACTGGCTAGAGTACTACAACGACTTGGACGTACTGGTCCCGTTTCTAGAGGCTCTCGAGAATTAAGATGCGTAACTTCTACCACGCAAAAGGAATAGACATATTGAAAGACGCAGTGTCTATCCCTGGAGTCTCACTACAGTTTCTTCTTCGATGTAGTGTAGAACGTGGAGCCGAGTTGTATGCCCCAAAAGAGGAGGCCTATCACATGCTGAAGAGTGCTGTCGTGGGAGGTCTAAGCATAGTGTTCACTCGATACCACGAAGTAGGAGTGTCTAAGATCCGCAGCCATCAGTGTGGACCCAAACTCTGTCGCAAGATTCTTGGCTACGATGCCAATGCCCTATACCTCTCGACTATGGCCCACGAAATGCCTTGTGGAAAAGAAGAGGTTGTGTACTATGCAGAGCCTGGTCCAGCCTCCGAAGGACTTGCTGAGTGTCTGCGGAATGGATCGTGGTTTGGGTACGCAGAGGTCGACATCGAGATTTGTGGAAGAAATTTGAGGAGATGCCACCCTTCTTCTACAATCTGGAAATCCCGGAGGAAGCAATCCCCCCAGAAATGCTAGCCTACCTCGAGAAGACAGGTCGAAAGAGATCCAATGAAAAGAAGCTAGTTGGGAGTCTCTCTGGAATGAGGCTGCTGCTCTATGCTCCTCTTCTACGTTGGTACTTCGACCACGGGGCAGTGATGACTGCTGTCTACAGCACAATCGACTACGAACCGAAAAAAGTCTTCGAATGGTTTGTGGATCAAGTCACTGAAGCGCGCCGGACAGGAGATGCAGACAAAAGCAAAGCCCTGCTGGCGGATGTGTTCAAGCTACTCGGCAACAGCGCCTACGGAAAACTGATCGAGGCTCTGGAGCGACAAACAAATGTTGCCTACACCAAAGACGAACAAGTTGTGGACAAAGCCCTGCGCAGTGTCTGGTTTGCAGACCTGGAGGAGATCGGTGACGCATACGAGCTCGAGAGTCACAAGCCCCAGATCCGAATCAAACGTCCGTTCCAAGTAGGTATCGCTGTGTACCAGCTTGCCAAGCTCCGCATGCTCGAGTTCTACTACGACTTCCTTGACAAGTACGTTGATCGGCAGGATTTCGAATACATACAGATGGATACGGACAGCGCGTACATCGCCATCTCAGGCAACAGCATCGACGAAGTGGTACGACCCGAACTGCACGAGGATTTCGCGGCTTGCCAAAAAGATTGGTTAGCATGGGACAAGTGGAGCAGTCGCACACCAGGCCTCTTCAAACTAGAGTTCCAAGGACAACGCGCCATTGCCCTCTGCTCCAAGGCCTACTATGTCGATGTAGGTGGCAGCCGGAAATATTCGACCAAAGGGATGTCGAAACGGCACAATGATGTCTCGTGGAATCGATTCAAAGCAGCACTCCACGGCAGCATCGACCTAGCTGAAAATCGAGGCTTTCGCTTGATGCCAGAAGGTATGGCGACCTACGAACAGCAGAAGCTTGGGCTTTCAGCTTACTACGACAAAAGACGGGTTCTACCAGACGGCATCCACACCGAGCCTATTGAGTACAGTCTTCAAACTATATATTAGATACATCTAATCGACATACATACATGGAACTACTACCCATAGACGATCCTTATGGCCTGCTAGGAGATCTTAAGATGCCTAGTCTACATATGTTTGAGCTTCCCATACATCCACAACTATGTCGCAATCCTTGGGAAATGTGTCCCGAATGTCTCTGTCCAATGGAAGTGCAAGGAATTGAGTTCGTATGTTCAACCTGTAGTCGTGTTTCCGAGGGCCCTCTAGAGATTGAATTGAGCGCCTGTATGCGCGAAGTAGTCTGTGCCGCCACACGGTTGCGTATCGTAGGTCCAAATAGCTCTTGGTATCAACGTGATCTAGATCGTACAAGCACAGTAGTTGATAACCAGGAATCGCAACGACGCACAATCATGCAGGTACTACTGGCATACAACACCGCTTATAGACAAAAATACAACCTATCATTTCCCACAAACGTATTGGAGGTCGTGGCTGAAGTATACAACCAAGTGCAGAAAGTTTGCTTTAAGCGTAGTCGCATGAAGCAGACTATTTTGGCTGCGCTACTTTACCATGCATGCATACGACTCAAGTTCATTCTCTCCAAGAGCGAGGTTGCTCGTTTCATGCGACTCAACATCCCGGGTATTGCTCGCGGTGATGACTTTCTGCACTCGCTACATGCCGATGACAAAATCGATATCGACTTAAATGCCGATCGACTAGCTCCTCATACTGCAACAACTTTTGCTAAACTCGAACTCACAGGCACCCATGCTAGCGACCTCATCTCAGTACCAGCCAGATTGCTACACAAAAATCACTCTTGCGGAGACACTACTACTTTGCTTCAAAAGATAGTCTATGAGGTTGTTAGTACGGCAATCAACGACCATGTAGGTACCCACTCCGTACTACGCAGCAAAGTCGTGGGAGCAAGTTACGAGGTGCTACGTCGTGCAGGAGCACGAATCACTCTCGATGACTTCGTCAAACGATGTGGTATTCACAAAAGAGCGATCGTACGTTTTATTTACGAGTTGCTTGCTTTCCATTCCCATTTCGAGCCTATCTATAAGAAACATGGACTAAATAGTAACTAGCGGCTGGGTACGACTAGGATCCCCTTTGGTGGCAGTTCTGTATCTCTAGGCACTACCTGTAGCTCTTCACGAACAAACCCACGCTTTGGTGCCTCTTCTCCCAAGTAATACAGCACTGGCGGCCCGAAGATACTACACTGCGCAAAATACCGTATGTCTGGAGACTCCACACAGGATCAGTTGCCCGCCGAGCTCCACCTTCCAACTCCCCTGGTGCATATAGATATCGAACAAGCTCATCGAATGGCAGGCGCTTTTCATCGAATCCAACGGGCCGCGAATACGTAGTGACTTTGGCGTCCACTTGCTGTGCCACCACGGTATTCAAAGCCTTCTTTCCTGTAAGTCGAGTCACCTCACTATTCATGGCCTTGATGACTGCAGGAAGCCTTTGGACCCACTCTCTGGATCTAGCATCCGATCCTTCCGAAGCAAGCACCAACTCTTGGGCATATTGATACCCAAACAATCTCTTAGCCAGCGTCCTGCTTGCTCGTTCAACGAAGCTTTGTGCCCTGTGGTTGCCAACCTCACCTCGTTTGACCTTTGTACCATGTCGCTCCAATGTTCCAGACATACGTCCCATGAACTCCCTCCCAGGATCGACCTGTAACAGTTTTGGCCATGTCAATGGACTACGCTTGTACATTGGTTCGAAGGCTGCAGCCACTTCACCACTATCTTTCGAGGCTTGCTATATCGACCACAACGAGTGCGTACTTATACGTCTTCCATGTTCTTCCCGAACGGACCCGATCTTGTGGTAGGAAAAGGAGATCAGCCTGGTGCACCTCGTTTGGCTTTGAGACTGTCCAGTGTGGTCTTGGAATGTCATGTGGACTAGGTAGGAACATTTGCCATAGGGCTTGCTTTTCCAGCCAAACCTTTGCGACAGCCTCTGACACACCGGCAGAAGTTGCGAGCTTACCCACAGCAGCATGACCTTTCCAGTATCCCTTAGGACCATAGAAGATTGAGGATAGCTTTGCATCCATTGCTCTATCACAATGACGAGCCTCTAATACGCGATTCTAAATTATTATTTTTTAAACTCGTTAGGTCTAGCATACATGGCCCAACACATTTGTTTTTAACTTTTTTTTAGAAGTTTTTTTAATTCTATTTACAGCCAGCGACTAGCAGTGTAGCCAATGGCAAGCATTCCACCACCAACATAGACCAACTCACCTGTCTTCTGTGCACTCGAAGGTCGATAGTAGTCAGAGAAACTAGGTTCGTGCAGTGCTGGGATGCGGTGTAGTCCCACGTGTACTGTATTGTATAGCTCGAGAGCGCGGTCCGTTATTTGCAGGGCGTTTATCGGGAGCACGTGGTGTAGCTGGTGTAGCTGGTATTGTACTACCACGCTCCGAGCACGAATGGCTACAACAGTTCTTCTTCTTGTATTGATAGTACAGCCCCACCAACGCAGCACCTACGCCGATAGCTGTGAGTGTAGTGTTAGCAGACACGTTCTTGAGCCAGCCGGATTCAGCCACCACCTCCACTTCACTTTTGCGCTTCAACTCGCGATTGAGAGCCTCTCTAGCACGGCGGTTGCTTTCTGTCATTGCTTTTCCAGCAGCAGCATGCTTTGGATCTTTTACCTTTTGACTTTTCTCAGGCACAGTCTTCGGGGGGTCTGCAGTGATCCGATCCATCTGTTCCTCCATCTTGTTGAGATATAGCAGTAGACAGTAGGTCTTTAATAGGTTGATCGCTTGATGTACTAGGAACGCCTATGTGGCCAACTACATGGAACAAAGCACTAGCTAGAGCCACTAGACGACCTGCTTTAAGAGACAACAAGTCGGCCACAGCACTGATCTCGTTGCGGACTAGGTGGGCTTCTTGTAGGTCTTTGAGAAGTGCTTGTTGATCGTCTAGAGGAACTATGTACGCGACTGCACGGGTTGCTAGACGCAGTACTCCGTTTACTAGACAGCCTGTTATTTGCTTTGCTACGCTTCGAGCAAAGAGGACGGAAGAGCTCGCCAAGATGGAATGTTTCCTGACTGGAAGGAGAGACTTCGAGGCAAAGGCAGCCAAAGCTATAGGTCGGATAGAGAGGATCGCGGAAACAAACACCTACAAGCTAGACTACTTTCCTCCCTACACAAACATTCGTGTCCTAGGATTCCGTCGAAGCAAAAAACAGTATGGAAATACAACCAGGATCTTCGTGGAGATCGAGGAGCGAGGGGATATGGCCATATGGGGCACAAAGGGAATCTCTACTATCCTAGACAAACTCGAGGAAAGCTTCGAGCAGGCTGCACAGCTCTACTATCTAGTCCAGCTACGCCCCAACAACAATCCCACCCTTCGCTTCCAAATCCAACCAAAGAAAAAGTTATATGCCAACAGCAGACAAATCGAATGGATTCCCATATCTGTGCAAGATACCCCAAACCCAGCAGACAAGCCCTTGGTAGAAGCCCTATTGCAGAAAGCCCGCGAGATAGACAACGAGCTTCGTCTGCGTCCACGAAATCTTGCCATCGTACCCGCACACAAAAACAAGGAGTGCAAAAATGCAGCCGACCTCGCTCCAGGCGAGTACATTTGCTTCCTATATTCGCCAACCACTTTCCGACATAGTCCAAGAACTATCCTACATCTTCTCCCTGCAGATGCCAATGGCGAGCCCACAACCGACGAAGCGGTGCCTGTGTATGGCTTCTTCTTGGAGCGAGAACTAGAAGCAATTGGCACAACGAACTTGGAACAGGCTCTTGCGCCACTACCCTGCTACCTTGGAGACATTCGAACCACACCAAGCAAAACGAAGTCCAGACTTGCCACCATGGACAACCAAGGAATCCCAAAGAAGACAAATACGATCCATAGCAGAAACATGCCAGCATACAGACCACCATGGACAACCAAGGAATCCCAAATAAGACAAATGCAAACCATGGCAGAAACATACAAGCATGCAGACCACCATGGACAACCAAGGAATCCAAAACAGGACAAATGCGATCCATAGCAGAAACATACCACCATGCAGACCGCCATGGACAACCAAGAAATCCCAAAGAAGACAAATGCACAAACATACAAGTATGCAGGCCTCCATGGACAACCAAGGAATCCCAAAGAAAACAAAATACAACTATAGCAGAAACACACCAGCGTGCAGGCCCGGCTCTAGCATAGGAAAAAGAAAAAAAGAAAAGTTTTTTGTTCAATGGCCCGAACACAGGAAAGAAAAAAAAGAAATGCTCGTTGCGAACGGCACTAGCATAGGAAAAGAAAAAAAGAAACATTTTGTTTTGCAACGGCACTAGCATAGGAAAAGAAAAAAAGAAAAAAGAAAAGTTTTGTTTCCAACGGTCCGAACATATGGACAGAAAAAAGGAGAAACAAATGCGAACATACGGGCATACAACCCACCTGGAATACCAAAGAAGACAAATACGATCCATAGCAGAAACAAACAAGCATGCAGGCCACAATGGACAACCAAGGAATTCCAAAGAAGACAAAATACAAACCATGGCAGCAACATGCCAGCATGCAGACCACCATGGACAACCAATAAATCCAAAAGAATACAAATACAATCCATAGCAGAAACATGCCAGCATGCAGGCCACCATAGATAACCAAGGAATCCCAAAGAAGACAAAATACAAACCATGGCAACATGCAGACCACCATGGACAACCAAGAAATCCCAAAGAAGACAAAATACAAACCATGGCAGCAATATGCCATCATGCATACCGCCATGGACAACCAAGGAATCCCAAAGAAGACAAATACGATCCATAGCAGAAACATACAAGCATGCAGACCACCATGGACAACCAAGGAATCCCAAAGAAGACAAATACGACCATAGCAGAAACGTACGAACATGCAGGCCACCATGGACAACCAAGGAATCCCAAAGAAGACAAAATACAAACCATGGCAGCATGCATGCCACCATAGACAACCAAGAAATCCCAAAGAAGACAAAATACAAACCATGGCAGCAACATCCCAGCATGCAAACCGCCATGGACAACCAAGGAATCCCCAAAAAGACAAATACGATCCATAGCAGAAACATGCCAGCATGCAGGCCACCATGGACAACCAAGGTTGCCAAGTAGTTGCCAAGTAGATACCAAGTAGATGCCAAGTAGATGCCAAGTAGATGCCAAGTAGATGCCACGTAGTTGCTATCTAGCTGCTATGTAGTTGCTATGTAGTTGCTATGTAGTTGCTATGTAGTTGCTATGTAGTTGCTATCTAGTTGCCAAGTAGATGCCAAGTAGTTGCCAAGTAGATACCAAGTAGATGCCAAGTAGATGCCACGTAGTTGCTATCTAGCTGCTATGTAGTTGCTATGTAGTAGCTATCTCGTTGCTATCTAGTTGCCAAGTAGATGCCAAGTAGTTGCCAACTAGATAGCAACTACGTAGCAACCAGAAGGCACCAAGAGGTATCTAGGGGCACAGCTAGGAATTCCCAGTACCATTTCTAGGTGTACAAGGCTACGACCTTGTTCTTTGCTTGTTGCTTGCTTGTTCGTTCCTAGTGCAACCACAGGAGCCTCCGACACCCAGAAAGTTTTTCCATATTTTTTGTCGTGGCCGAGCATTGTTGTTCTCGATGGTGGCCTTGGATTGGTCCTGGCTTGTGTGTTGCAGCCATGGATTGCATTTGTCTTCTTTGGGATTCCTTGGTTGTCCGTGGTGGCCTGCATGCTGGCATTTTTCTGCTATGGATTGCATTTGTCTTCTTTGGGATTCCTTGGTTGTCCATGGTGGTCTGCATGCTTGTATGTTTCTGCTATGGATCGCATTTGTCTTCTTTGGGATTCATTGGTGGCCTGCATGCTGGTATGTTTCTGGTATGGATCGTATTTGTCTTCTTTGGGATTCCTTGGTGGCATGTTTCTGCTATGGATCGTATTTGTCTTCTTTGGGATTCCTTGGTTGTCCATGGCGGTCTGCATGCTGGTATGTTTCTGCTATGGATCGCATTTGTCTTCTTTTGGATTCCTTGGTTGTCCATGGTGGTCTGCATTCTTGTATGTTTCTGCCATGGTTTGCATTTGTCTTCTTTGGGATTTCTTGGTTGTCCCTGGGGCCGTTCGCAACGAGCATTTCGTTTTTCTTTCTCTTTGCTATAGCCGTTCGCACCAAGCATTTCTTTTTTCTTTCTCTTTGCTATAGCCGTTCGCACCGAGCATTTCTTTTTTTCCCCTATGTTCGGGCCGTTGCGAACAAGCATTTGGATATTTCCGCCACATAGAGTATACAGAGTATATCCACGCCATGGATATCGAGAAAGTCTGTGCCGCTCTATCGTGTTTCGAGCCGGATACCATAGCTCGGAATAGGAAATGGATGCAGGATTCGGTAGCCTATTCGCCTGATGCTGTACGATGGGAGCGGTGTATGCTGCGATTCTGTTGCCAATACGAAGCCCGAAAGGTGTGCCGAAGAGAGGGAGTGCCCAACCGTGCCATAGAGCAGATGGCCAAAGAGGTAGCCGATGTATATGTTGCGTGTATAGTAGGTGACTAGGGCGCCTGTTGGAGGGCAAGACGCATAGCCTTGTTCTTGGTCTTGGTCGCGCCAAGTTGTGGCTTTGCTTTTGGTTTGTGGATTTGCATTTGGATATCTCCTACGTATATAGTATACGGAGTATATAGTTCTTGGAAAATCTCCTATCCGCAAAGTATACGGAAAGTGGATATGCTACGAGCGTGTGGTTCTTGGGGAAAGTGGCCGTTGTTCTATCCAATACAGGCCTGGAAGGATGCTATGGCTGTGGTGGTGTCTTCGGGCGCAACAACGACATCCTTGGAGGAGTATCTAGCCTCGCCCATTGCGAAGCAATGAGGGAAAGGTATATTGTGTTGTGTGGGGGTGAAAGATGTGGGGAAAGATCTACGCAATGGTCTTGCTTGTGGCCCATTGTATCTTGTGCGAGACGACGACTAACGAGACCCATTCGTTGTATGGGCTTGTATTGCCTTGGCCAGATAGTCCAGCATTCCAACGTCTGACTAGTCTTGGCTAGTCTTTGTTTGTTGCTCGCAATGGCGATGGCATACAGATATGGTGGCAAGTCTGGACTTCTTTTTGCTTGGTGTGGTTCGAATGTCTCCAAGGTAGCAGCGTAGTGGCGCAAGAGCCTGTTCCAAGTTCGTTGTGCCAATTGCTTCTAGTTCTCGCTCCAAGAAGAAGCCATACACAGGCACCGCTTCGTCGGTTGTGGGCTCGCCATTGGCATCTGCAGGGAGAAGATGTAGGATAGTTCTTGGACTATGTCGGAAAGTGGTTGGCGAATATAGGAAGCAAATGTACTCGCCTGGAGCGAGGTCGGCTGCATTTTTGCACTCCTTGTTTTTGGGTGCGGGTACGATGGCAAGATTTCGTGGACGCAGACGAAGCTCGTTGTCTATCTCGCGGGCTTTCTGCAATAGGGCTTCTACCAAGGGCTTGTCTGCTGGGTTTGGGGTATCTTGCACAGATATGGGAATCCATTCGATTTGTCTGCTGTTGGCATATAACTTTTTCTTTGGTTGGATTTGGAAGCGAAGGGTGGGATTGTTGTTGGGGCGTAGCTGGACTAGATAGTAGAGCTGTGCAGCCTGCTCGAAGCTTTCCTCGAGTTTGTCTAGGATAGTAGAGATTCCCTTTGTGCCCCATATGGCCATATCCCCTCGCTCCTCGATCTCCACGAAGATCCTGGTTGTATTTCCATACTGGTTTTTGCTTCGACGGAATCCTAGGACACGAATGTTTGTGTAGGGAGGAAAGTAGTCTAGCTTGTAGGTGTTTGTTTCCGCGATCCTCTCTATCCGACCTATAGCTTTGGCTGCCTTTGCCTCGAAGTCTCTCCTTCCAGTCAGGTAACATTCCATCTTGGCGAGCTCTTCCGTCCTCTTTGCTCGAAGCGCAACTTGTTCCTCCACGACTCTGTGACGCCACTCCTCGGCCTTCTTTGCATCTGCAATGGCCAACAAGCGGGCTATCCTGTGGCATGTCGATAGTGTCGATATTTCGCGCTCTGTGGGTATCTCTTCCAGTGGCCAGCGGATATTCTCTTTCCATATGGCGTTGTTCGTGTCCTTTTCTCGCCAAATCCAGGCCACTTGGGTGGTTTCTGGGAGCAGTTGGTTTGGTGGTGGGCAGTTGGTGTGTTTCTGCGTTGGCCGTTTGCTGGCTGCGAGAATGGTCGAAGTGTTGTTGGCTTTGGCGTAGCAGCGGAGTGGGCCTATGTCGATGCCGTCGTCGTTGGCCTCCAGAATGTCTACACGAAAGATGGGGCAGCAGCGGAAACCGAACTCGGCAATGGTCCATTGCACGGCCTTCTCCCAGTGCGGGTCGTTGTAGCAGATGGCTACCGTTGGAGCTACTCGGACCCCAGCCACTCGTTTCGTCCTAGAGTGGGCATACCACGTTGCGTATATGGTGCTGGCCGGGCGATCTGCAAGAACACAACAACGGTCCAGCTCCTGGGCGAGATTTCCCCATTGTCTGGCGGGTGGTTGTACTACGAAGAGATCTTGGCCCAAAGTCTGCAGAACCCCCTCTACCAGCTCTTTTCCTGTGGTGGTCGACAACTCTTTGCCAAGGCGACACGCATACAACGAGACCTCGACGCGAGTGCATCCGCGAGCCTGCACATCTGGATGTTGGAATGTTTTGCGGAGGTGCTTGTTGGGACAGTCCACATAGTCTGCAAGGTGGCCACCGAAAGATTCCCTAATCTCTCCCGCTTCGAAGTTCGAGACTACTTTGTTGTATATCTTCGCGGAAATTGTCTTGCCAGTTGGGGTGGTGCGAACGTAGGTGCAAACGTGCTTTCCAACGGAGCCTGTGTTGTCTAGAATGGTCGCATTGCATCGGCTAGGTCTCCCTCCTCCCGCATACCTTCTTTTTCCACCAGGTGGTCTACGAGTGTAGACCGATCTAGCACTCCCGAGAAGTCTTGGGTGTAGTCTATGCTGTAGAGCCCATAGCCACAAGGTTCTAGATGCCTTTCGAGTCCTGCTAGTGCGGCTTGTAGCTGCTCCATTGGAATTTCCGATACATCTATCTTGGCCATGAAGTAGGCTTCGAGTTCTTCGTCCGGATATAGCTTGCGCCATGCTTGCCGAGCTCGGCTTGCTGTGTCTTTCTCGATTCGAGCAACGGTTGTGGAAACGGCAGCGGTGGTACTAGTTCGAACAGTGTGGACAATGGCTACTTGGAGGTGTTTGCCTCTCCAGGAGGAGTTCTGGATTGCGAGCTGGATTGTCGCAACCACCTGCTTTGCTTTGCCATCTTCTCCAATGGACAGTAGAACTTTTCGACCTTTGTAGACGATATCCGCGCGGGAGAGATAACCAAACACATGTACGTCGTCCACAAATGTTGGGAGTCCTTCGAGTGGAGCGAGGTTGGTGGGACCTTCGTTTCCCGCCAAATAGTCTACATTGGCGATGTCCTAGACGAGGTTGATATCGTAGGTATTCTCTAGGAGGAGATGGAGGGCTGTATTCTTTTCCATACGAAGTCACATGCTTTCGAATGTTGCGTGGATAGCTGCCATATTCGTGGAAAGAAACGTTTTGGCAACAAATACGGTTGCCTATATTCTAGTGACACTGTAGCTTCAAATGGATGTTTCGGGGCAACAAATTGTGGCATTGCGATTGCAATTGTCTTCCTCTTGGTTGAGGGCGGATCCGTGTCGATTCTGTGTGCAGGATAGTCGGCCAAGAGTTGGTCCTGTCCTATCCCTACCCATCGAAAAAGGTTGCCGAAACTGAGGGTGGCCGAAAAAAAAATACAGGTACTATAAGGGGTACGAGCCATCCATTTGTGGGATTTTGTTGTATGAGAATTGCCAAAAATGGCTCATAAAGTGGCCCAGAACTCCCCTTTGCCTTACTACTGGTCTTGTTGTGGGCATACGTGGGACAGATCAGTACAACGTAGTCGAACTTGCCGCGAAATGCTCCACGAAGCTGCTCCACAAAGAAGGCAGTCTTTCCACAGTTTGTGGGTCCTACAATCAGGGCATTGAATGGGATGTGTTCTACCAGTGCATCCATTGTTAGTACGCTTAGTACGCTATATCTTTAAGGGCTCCTTTCAATACCGTGAGTTGGGCATCAGCCAGTACGTAGATGTGCATGTTTACAGTCCCAGTGCCTCCACTCCTATGAATACGGATCTGGATGTCTCTTCCACTACCTATTTGAGCCAATCCATCGCCATGGACAGCTGGATCCTTTGCCGTGCGACAGTCAACAAGAATGGCGAATTTGTTGGTGTAGAACTTGGCGTGGGTCATGGCTGTATCGCTATCCACAAACCATCCCTTGGCAGCCTCCCAGAAGTCTGGTTGTAGCATACCCCCTGGAAAGAGGCTGTTTGGAATGCCATTAACATCAACCTCAACCTTTGTGATGTCTGGATTGGCGAACAACTCGCTATCCCGGGTTCCAGTGGTGTGTGGATCCACGAAGAGTAGAAATAGTCCGGCAAAAGATCGCCGTGGGACGTTGATGTTCTGAGACACCAGAGTATCGGATGCCTTGTTCACGGGTACGGTTTTGAAATGGACAGCGTGGTTGAACAGGAAGGCAGTGCCTGTGGTATGTGCGGCCTGTGCCTGCATGGCGAGAGTTTCGTTCTTGATGACCTCATACTCCAGCTGGATGTTGTTGAGCTTGTATGTACCTAGCTTGGTAGAGTCTGACCCCACAATCACGTCGACAGCAGATGCTAGAGTCAGTTGGAATGAAAGAGGGTCGCATAGAGCGTGGGGATACAAGGCTCCATGTTGTGACAGAATGTCCACGTCCAACGGAATTCGATATTTCGATCCATATCTGGTCAGAAGCGCGTTTTCTCCAGCATTCGTAGTGTCCTTGTCACCGGCCCCAGAGCGTAGCTTGTTCGTGTTGTCTGTTTGAATACCTTGTTGAGTCCGAGTTTCACGCTCTGGAGTAGGAAGATAGAGATCGGAATATGTCTGTAGTAGATCTGGCCGAGCGATGTCTTCCAGCACCTCGGCTCCCATTTTGCAAACTCGACGCGAGGCCAGACAGCGTCCAACGTTGGCCACCACTCGGTTGTTGGCGTGTCCACCAGACAATGCAAGGTCAGCCAAGAGTGCAAGGCTACCTGGGACGAGGACAATGTCTTCTCCTAGTGTTGGGACATAAACATAGAGAGTCTCTGCTGGGTTGGCAGATGATGGTGTGAAAGTGAGTCTATATAGAATGCGTAGAGCTTTGAGTGCGCGAGGCTTTCTGCGTGTTTGTGCGGGAACTAACTTTGACGATATCATATTGAATATAGATATATAAGGCGAAAGGATAAACCTTCAATATGACTACTGAGTATGACCCAATCGACACAACTGACGAGACTCCTTTGGATCCACGCGGTGATGGTGGTGGTGGTGGTTCCAACAGTCCCAGGTGGGGAGGGGAGTGGTGAGTACATACATATGCACGAAGTTGAAACGACTGATGGAGAAGGTATCCAACCCCAAGCGCACACAGCCGAGACTTCATTCATTGAAGGTGAAACTCGAAGGGATATCGCTTGGAACCGGATTCGTGCCAAGTTCCCCAATGTCGATCCTAAGAACTCCAAGTTCGCTGCTACCTTGAATGAGTATGACCAAGTGATCGTCCGACTTATTATACGAAAGGGAAAGTACCATCGATTATTTAAGGTAAATGGAGATTTTAACGACAAGCTACCCAAGACGATGATCAAGGCATTAGGTCCACCAGCAGTGGAGGTCCTCACGCAAAACGAAGCAAAGATCGAAAGCCTTCGTCAAGAGATGTCTGGAGATGAGGCCATCGTCCAAGATCCCAAGGCGACTGAGGTCCAGAAGCAGGAAGCCCAAGTGCGAGTGTACTCCGGGGGACAAGAGATTCAAGCACTCGAGCAAGAGATTGAGACCATCCAATCACGCATGTCGGGTAAAGGCTATTTTCAAGAAGTATGGGTTCACAGTGGTTGGTGTGCTGGCCGCGGCAGGCACTGTGATTGGTATCGTAGTTTCCATGCTACAGCAGAGCCTCACTAATGTAGCAAGTGGTGTTGGCAAGGGGTTAAAGGCAATAGGAAAAAAGCTGGGGCAGATTCTACCTGGAATGGTTGGAACAATTGCAAGCTTTGTCTTCAGGACCTCGGGCGAGGTTGTGGGATTCTTGGCCAAGAACGCCTGGCTGCTCGTCGTAGCTGTAGTGGTCTTCCTTGTGGAGCAATTGTAGGGACGACGGAAGCGTTAGCGAAATAGCCACCAAGCGGCTCCGGCTGCAGAAATCGACGCCACTGCCAGATTGGTCTCGTGTTGTGTTAGAGCGGGCTTTGCCTTTGGTACGTGCATTGCAGCTCCGCTGTGTGCAGCAACATGTGGTCGTAGGTGTGGAGCTGGTTGCTTTGCTGCATGCGGAAGGTGTTTCTTTGGGTGAGGTCCTAGCATATGTAGTGGAGGTGGTTTTTTGTTCTCCGTATTTACATTGTCATTTGAACCTAACCGCATATCTTTTGTAGCCTTCTGGAGATCGTTATTATAACCTACAACGCTGTGGATGTTGATCACCACCCCTATAGCTATGGCTAGATTGAGCCTCTTTTTCGTTTCTTGAATAGCCAACTGATAATTCGCTACGCTTTTTGTTAAATCGTTTTCTAGGATTGATTCTTCGAGAAGGTTTCGGAACTCGAGTTGAGTGTTCATAGTACCACCACTGTTACCTATGATGGATGAGCGCATGTTGGCTTGGGCACCTAGAACGCAATATACGAAAGCCTCGACTGAGCGATTTAACCTACCCAACCCAGCCTTTGTCAGACCTCTCCCGATTTGGGGTGCGAACCAATTGTATTGTTTCCCTTCGGCTGCATCGTTCCGAATAAAGGATACCAGATTTCCCATGTCCACCTTGCCTCCTTGGTCTGCAAACAAATTGTTCTGATCGGGCCACGTATCTGCTTCTTTGTCATAGCCTTGGATTACGTGGACGTTTCTGTAGCCATCACCCGGGTAGTAAAGGAATACATCTCCTAATCCGTGATTCCGACCTCCCTTCCATCGAAAGTCTGCAGGTGTTCGAGATAAACCAAAATCAATGCACAAGATCTCCAGAGCTGCTTTGTTGTAGAGGTTATCAAGTTGCTTGAAAGTGGAGTCACCAGGTAGAGGTACGCTATGGGAGCCACCAAGTTCATGCAGAATTCGTCGTATTGTGAAATATGTGTGAAATCGTAGGAACCCTTGAACAATAGGTGGATATGTCTTGAAAGCAGAATCGGCCAACGACACTCCACAGCCAGCAGTTGCACACCATGTTGCTAGATTGAGTTGTTGAGGCCAATAACTGAATGATGGAGCTGCCAGCCATTTCCTAGACTCCTTTGCTGTTTTATGTGTCACGACGGTCTCCTTAAATATATCCCTGACACCTGCTTCGAATGATTTCACAGGTGTGGCGTATATCCGCAAAGTCTTGAGATCAATACCTGGTGCTGCTTCGGTAAAGGAGATTGCTGGAACAGGGTATTTCACCCCCAGTGACCACACCAGGGTATATGGGAAATCCCCCACACCTAATGCCGTATCTAGCCTGGTCTGCACATCTGTCGGGATGTGGGGGTTATCGATGTACCAGTTCTGACTGCCGTCTTTGAAGGTAATCCTAATTCTGTAGGTCGACTCATCCTGTATATCGGAGGCATTCGTCTCGGCAGAGAACTTTGCGTAGTCGGCATTGGGGTACTTCTTCCGGAAGGCTGCGAAAGCCTTTGCGTTGCGTGGTGCAACCTTCTTGTTGAACTTGGCAAGAATATCGGTCTTTTTGTTGCGCTGTGAGGGCGAATCGTTGTGGGGGTGGGGGGTGGTGGGACGAACCCATCCCATTCGTCATCTGTATTTTCCAGTACGAGTGGCATCGTATTGAAGCTGTTGCTTTGCCTCTAAATATTGGAAAACGTGGTTATGCTCAATGTCACCTGTACCTCGGCTGACCAGATGGTCTACTTTGATCAACCTCTTCTTATCCAGAATATTTCGCTAATCGAGATCACTATTGAGAACAGTTGGTGGAACCTAGTAAAGAAGGCTTCGTTCCAATGGGCTATCGAAGGTGGTGTTATGCTTCCATTCGATATTGCCACAGGGCATCATGATGTGGCAAGCATTGAACAATACTTCGAACCCGCAATTTATGCTGGCATCGTGAAATTCGTGCAAACCTTCCTTAATAGGGTTTGGATCCTAGAAGTCAAGAAACAAATCTGGTTCAGTAAGAATTTTGGCACTCTGTTGGGTGTTAAAGGAAATGAACATAGGATAGATGATATAAAGATCCCAGTGGGTAATCACGTACTGGTGCTACAAGATATCCACACAATGTATGTCCACTGCGATGTTGTACGTGGATTCCAGCTCCTTACTTCTCGAGGGAAAGCCATCGAAAGTACTAGCTAGCTTAGAGATCCGAGGCGAAAGGGTTGCAAAAGCAACATATATATGCTCCACTACAACCACTGTCCAAGCTCTAGGGACAATAAGAAGCAGCCTTCACCTGGCAGTTCGCGATGAGAAAGGCAACATCATAGACTTCCGTGGCCAGCCCCTGCACTGCGTATTAAAGCTTGAGTAAGCTATATAAATAGTTGATACATTATGGCAAGCGACTACTCAATTCAAACCATTCCGACGGCATCGCCAATTTATTCCTCACTCTCTGGAGAGAGATTTCGCCTGCAAAAGGTGTGTGAGACGCTTGCAGGCATCTAAGTCCAAGAAAAACACTACGAGGGTGTGCGTAAAAAGTATGCCGTGCGCAGGAAATCGTTCACGGTATCGCTGTGACCACAAGTAGCCTGAGTGTGCTTTTATCGGGCTCAGGCTTAGCAGTCTCTCTCTCCGGCTTTGGTGTTATAATTGGCCTACCACTCGGTGTTGTTGGTGGACTCTGTGGGGTAATTTCAGCCTGTACAGCTGTTGGGGCTAAAAAGCTTGGAATCAAAGTTTCTAAACATGAGAAAACCGCTATGTTGGCGAGAGCGAAAGTGAATACACTTCGTGATCTCGTGTCAAAAGCCTTGCGTGATGAGAAAGTGTCCGACTCTGAGTTCACTCTCATCCTTGCCGAAGCAGATAAATACGAGGCTATGAGGGTTGAAATTCGCCATATAGCTTTGGTTAGTGGTGAAAAAAGTGTGGAACAAATTCGGGCAGATATTCGGGAAGAGATGCGAGCAAAGCTAGGCAGTCTAGTGGGATAAAGATTGATATTTCCTACGAGAGAAGTGAGCGTGGTACGTACTTTCACTTTGCAAGGCTATCGTAGCACTGGGTAGGGTGTTTTTCGGTAGGGACTACTAATATCCCACATCCAGCCTATCCACATCAAAGAAGGTTTGCCTTCGGCATTCGTAGATGATCTCGGTGCTGAGCTGGAAGTGCTCGAGAAACCAATCGATAACGTCGAGGCGACCAACCATACATGAAGTACAGGTAAGATGCTGGTAACCTCTATCGCAGGCTTGCGCATCCTCTTTGGTGAGCTGGAAGTGCTCAGCTAGCCACTTGGCGATGTCAAGGTGTCCATTCATACAGGCATAGCGCAGCAAGTGGTTATCGCAGGCTCGCACATCCTCTTGGTGAGCTGGAAATGCTCGGCTATCCGCTTGGCAACGTCAAGACGTCCACTCTTACAGGCGTAGGGCAGCAAGTAGTGATTGCTATCGTGTGTGTCCTTGATGGTTGGGTCAAAGTGCTTCAGGAGCCATTCAATGGTCTCGAGATAACCAGATTCACAGGCCAAGCGTAGCGCGCTGTTGTCATAGGCGCATGCGTCCTCGGTTGTGAGGCTAAAGCGCTTTGTGAGCCACTTAGCGATATAGAGATAACCATTTTCGCAGGCAAAGCGTAGCGCACTGTTGTCAAAGGCGCATGCGTCCTCGGTTGTGAGGCTAAATCGCTTTGTGAGCCACTTAGCGATATAGAGATAACCATTTTCGCAGGCAAAGCGTAGCGCATAGTTCTCTTCAGCGCGTGCGTCCTCGGCATTGAGGCTGAAGTGGTGTGCGAGCCACTTAGCGATCTTGAGATGACCACTTCTGCAGGCAAAGCGTAGTGCTTCGTTATTGCAGGCACGTGCGTCCTCAGCGATGAGGCTGAAGCGTCTAGCGAGCCACTTAGCGATCTTGAGATGACCATATTCACAGACATTGCGCAGCGCATAATTATGGGCGCCACGTACGTCCTCGACGGAAATACCGTAAATCCTAGCCAAATTGTCTCGCTTGTTATCGTCACAAACGGCGCTTAAACTGGACATGAGGGCTCGTATGCGGACCATTTGGTCTACATTGTAGTAGCGAACTAGAGATGTCGCATCGCCTAGACGTTTTGAAGTCAAAGCAACACTTGCAAATGATGCAGGACCTGCGTACTCTACGATCTTAGACAAGATTTCTAGAGGGAGGTCCAATATATTAGCCATAGTCTACCTAGCTCCACACACGTATGGTAGTAGATGGCCTTAGTAGTATAGCCGGAGATTAAAATGATACCGCCTAATATGTTTCCACCAGAGAACCGTTTTAGGACCCCGACCCCAGCGTCTTTTTGGATCTTAGTGAAATTTTGACCACAAATAGGTGTGTATGGTACCAAATTACAACTACTAAAGTACTCATTAGGGAAAAGTTGTGATGCGGTACCATAACACCTATTTGTGGTCAAACATTCACTAGGGTCCAAAAAGATGATGGGCGAGGGGGCCTTAAAACGGTTCTCTGGCGGAAAAATATTAGGCGGTATCATTTTACTACCGGCTATACTACTTCCAAACCCGAAAAAAAAAAATTGGGAAAACTCGACTCCGGCCTGCCCACAGGCAGCCCGAGTAATAACGAGTACAGTTACAATGACGATTGTATTTCTTGGAAATCGGAAAATTGAATTTGTTGGACTTCTTCGCCCGTTTCATTGTAATCATTGAGCGACTGCAATGAATATTCCGGTACATGGCCCGTCAATTTCAGCATCGAATTCGATGAGTGAGCGCTCGTCTTTGACAAATAATAAACATTTAATGACTGGCCCGAGGGAATCAGTGAGTTTTGTTTCCCCGAGATCCTCAATGTTCCCCGAGTCGAGGAGAACATCGAGGATCGGAGTGGAAACAAAACTCACTGATTGCCGAAGGGACAGTCATTACGTTATATAGATTCGTTATATAGACATGTTGAACTACCTGATACGAGCGAGGTTTGTCGTCTTCTCTTAGGAAAGCTGCTTTTCAACTCAAAACGCTGCCAGCGTCGCTACGGCATTTTTAGCACAAAAGTGTCTTTCTTGCACCTTTTTAAGCTACCAATTTCTCTCTCTTGCGCTTGATAAAGATGCAAATCTGGCTTTCTTTCGATTCGGCGAAAAATTGTCAACTTTTGATGAAGATCAAGACGTTTTGGTAAACAAATATTCCCGCCTTTAGCTAGCCAGTGGCGCGCGCGACACAATTAAACACACCATCTACTGTCACGATGTGATCACGTGGGGGCAAGATGAGTTGTTATACATTGTTATACATTGTTAAACATCGGGATACATTGGATTTTGATGACTGCCACGTGACCCTGAATCAGCCAATGAGCGTGCGTCGTGTCTGGTAAACTCATGGTTATGTAATAATGCTGATTCGCTTGAAGCCAGAACTCGGTGAGAACCAACTTATCTAAAAGTTTATTAAGGATTCGTGGGCGCCCTTCCCGAATTGTTTTTTGTTAATTGCTTGTCGTAAGTGATTCCCCTTACTTTGCGTTTTATTTGGTGTTTAGATCGTGTGCCAGCTTGAAGTTTAAGTAATTGTTCTCCTTTTCCTTTGAGCACTTTTTCTGATCTTAGATCTTAGATATTTACTTCCTATTTCATAGTTTACACTAATACTGGAAGGTGCATAAAAGAATAAAACAGTGAAAAAATACAGACTTATAACAACAACAACGTGCAGGTGCAACAATGGAAGTGATAAATATATAAATAAACACGCAAATAAATAATCAGATAAATAATGATTGCTGAAGTAAAGTCTGCTTAAAACTGATCCTATATTCTATTGGCAACCAATGTAGTTCCTTTAAAACGGGTGTAATATTGTCGTACTTGTTTGTCATACATATTAATCTGGCTGCTGAATTTTGGACACTCTGAAAAGCCGACCACATTTCCCCAACAATCTAGATCTAATGCGAGTTCGGCTAATCTTTGAAATTGAAACATACTCTTCAGATATACATAATGTAAGTTTATAAATAATACCTATATCTGTCACAAAAAAGTAAAGCGTTTTAGGTGACTATTGCGCATGCGCAATGTATAGCCGGGCTCACTTCTGTGACGCAGGTTCGATTCCCGTTCGCGGCGCGGTACAGGATTACTGGGCGGCGCCACCGAGTGGGTTGAGTTTATTGGTATCTCTCCCTTACTCCGAGGGTTTTCTCCGGTTTTCCTCCTAGCTCCACAAATTAAATACCAACACGCTCAATATTCCAAATTGATCTGTGGTTTACCCGGGTCTTGACTTTTATAAGCCACTATGGTTGTTTCAGATTCCGTTAAACTTCAAAAAGAAATTCACAGAGCCAAATTCTCTACTGTAAGCGAGAACTGGCTGACTTTGTGGCTTTCTGTCGGAGGATCAACCAAAAGTGCAAAACTGATCGAACTTACATTTCAAGATTCCATAGTGTGTTTGCTGTTTCTCTATAAATGTACGACGTATTGCAAATTAAAGCCCGACTGGGATTCCGAGCGACTTTGTTGTCCATGTGTTGATCAGCGAGCAGCGTTTTTGTGTCTACTGCTTCTATGAAGCCAGTAGTCGCCCCATGTAAGAGAATCCGGAATCCGGAAACCATCATTTTTTTGCTTTTGGAATCGGGAATCCATAGGACTGGAATCCGGAATCCACAATGCTTTGGAATCCGAAATCCACTATGGTATGAAATCCGGAATCCATAGAAATCCAGAGCTTAATTATTTAACTTGTTTTTTATTATTATGTACACGTCGCTTATACTTACGGTTACTAATTTGTTAGTTGATTGACGGATGTCAAGATTGCTAGGTAACGTAACAAAGAAGCCAATGTTTCCCAGAGCCCGCGTTTCGTTACCATCCTTAGCCTCTTCTTGCGCTATTTGCTCTTCGACAACGGACAATTCCAAAACATTTTGTTTCAGACATTCGCCTTAAAAAAGGTTTTTGTTTTCACAAGTATCACAACATGAAGAAACATCAAAGTGGGTAGGAAGGATTGAAGAATTTGTCAGTTTCCCTAAGTCCAGTTTTCCAATTGCTATTGCAATAACACGCGATGAAAGGCGTCATATCATCGTCGGAGACTGTGACGAAAAATACTGCAAGTTCCATGGCAATTGCCGTTATAGAGTTAAAGAGTCTTCGTAACCTCCAGCAAAGAATATGCTACATGTATCTACAGCATCAATGAAGAAGAATTAATAGCAGGACGTAATCTACCAGAACGCCTATTTGGAGGAGATGCTGCAGGCCACCGCGCGATGATGTGAAGAGCACATGGAATAATTTGCCCTCTGCCGTTTGCACATAACGAAACACAGTATTTTAGTGGCAATGAAGCTGTCAGGATGATAATATCGGCTAAAGGACTCATTCCACTCCAGCGTGTTATTGAAAATTACTCCAACATCTTCAAGATCAACAAAAATGCGAACTTAAGTGACACACCAAGATTCCTGGATGCAATGAAGTATGTTGAGGATGTTGTCGCATTTTTTGCAGGGCATGAAGTGTATGCATTTGAAAGAACTGGGAAACGAAACACAAATGGTACGTCCAGACATGACGATTTTTCGTACCACGCGCTAGTCGTTTGTCATGGCCCTTGAGTCCCTAACCAGTCTAGTCAATAATATCAGAGCAATTGAGAAGGAACATGTCCTGAATGGCATTCAATTTGAAAGGCTTAACGAACCTAAGCAGTGGAAAGCCGGCTTTTTCAAAGGAATGTGCGAATGGCTTCAATATGCATACAGAAGAGCCCGGTTTGTAGAAGACAACATGCTGAGGATATATCAGAAGCACTTCTCGTCCAGCCAGATTAGCTTTGTAGTCATTTCTGGTTGACAATTACCTCTTTCCTTGTTAATTTTTCTTCTTCTATAATTTCAAATTATAAAACTTGTAAACTTGAAATCGTAGGTAATAAAAAAAAAGTCTTTGTTCCCTACTTCACTGGGCCCAATTCTTACTACGCAGAGAAAATCATCAAAAGCGAGCCTCCGAACATTGGGTCTCGGAAAACGAAGCAGATGGTGGCAAACGATGGGAGCATGGAGCAGAGCCGAGAGGAAACAGATGTCTTAAAAGAGTTTGCAAGGGAGTACGGAAGTGGGGTGAGACAGGAAAATCTACGATCAAAGACGAAAGAGCTGACCGGAACACTGCCTTATGCTATATAAGCTTCAGACCAGCAGCGATAACGGCGCCGGTCAACTCCGATGAAGATGTGGTAGCCGGGTGCCAAGTTTCAGGAAGTAAACTCAGAAATGAGGAGGTCTACCTCAGTGGTTAGGATGAAAATCCTCTTCCAGAGTTTGTGAAAAGGACGGTGAACCAAATGGATGACACTTTAGTTTACACCATAGGTGAGGCGTCCAATACGAACTCCCCTAAATGCATCTTAGGCAGACTCATCAACTATCACCCGTCACCAGACAAGAACTGGATACTCCTTCACCTTAGCTCCAGAAGAGGAAAACAGACTCTGCCGATTAGCTAATAGAGATGACATCGAAAACGATGTTATTGACCAAGATAGGCCATGCAGTTGAAGATCTAGAGGAGATGAATGAGGCCGTTAGCTCTTCAGGCCGTGGAACTACGAGATTTATCCTGTAAAATGTCATGTTTGTGTTATATGGCGATTTTCACGAGTCAAGCATTTATCTATAGGCCGTTGGGAGGTTTTCTCAAGCTGATTCGGGTGAATCTACAAGGTGTTAGTGGTACTACTGGAGGCAGACTGAACACCACTTTCAAACCTGTGAAAGAGATTATAACAAGCAAATAGAAGGTCACATGGCTAACACTTCACTATTCATAAGGAGGCCTTCGGTTGACATAATGCTTCCTATTACTCCTATTTCAACTGGGTTTGCGGGCACTTAAAGCAAAGGAAACTGCGACGTACCAGACTTAACCGCGTATGAGCCTGGGACTGTCAAGAGTGAACTATTAATGAAGACCTCAAAACGTTTGCGAATACTGAGAAGCCATTGAGGGCAAAAACTGGGCACTGAAAAACGATTTAAACAATCTTTAATTTTTAGTCTGATGGGTTCAAACAATCCCACAAAGGTATATTTGTAAATGACTAATCTTACTACGCAAACGTGAAACATTTCCTTCTGCTTTCGAATTGCATGGGAAGGTCAGTCGTGACATACTCTGCACTACAGACCTTTCCCACGCGACGGCCATCTTGGGCTAAACCTATTGTTAATGCATACCCAGCCTCGATCTCAAACGATGGCCGCCGCGTGGGAAAGGTCTATATAGCTTTATCTTATATTATTTCCGAAATTAACACGTTAACTACTAATGGGCTCCTGCTCCTAATCAATAGTACCAAGGAAAATTTTCATCTTTCAAAATCCAACACCGGACAAATTGAAATTGTCAGATGTGGAGCCACTAAAGCTATTCCATAACAAAATTTGAAAAGAAGTTTCAATTAGCTGCACTCAATGAAATAATTTACTGATGTCATGCCAACTGGGATATATACCGAGAGGCCTATCACAATCTTTCTTTGATTATTTGAAACACGTGGACTTCAGTGGGGTTCTACTTCTAAAAAGGTTCAGTATGTTTCTTTCCTGGTTTACTGTTTCCTAACTTAAAGAAGGCAAAACCTTAAAGGTTAGGAAGACAATACAATTTAGCAAATAATTAGAACGATTTTAAACAAAAAATACAACAATGACAACTACAATAAATATAATAATAAAGGTGAGTAACAATGGGTGGGGGGAGGGGGGAGCGGAGCTACAAAATGTTGGGAAATGTTGGGACTAGTTCATTGAAGGTCATCAATTTGTAATCGCGTATTCAGGGAAGGGTCACGTCTTTTTAGCTCATGTATATTATTTGAAATTCTCTGATACAAGTTTACGATTTTTGTCAATACATCATGAAAAAGCATTTTTACTCTTTTTATTCATACCTTTGTTGGGGAACAGTCTCAAAAATTGAACATTAACAAGTATATAGCAATGTTTTAGACATTGGGAGTTATATCCCACAGGTCATGTAGGTAGAATGTGACGAATGTGGAAAGGAATCTCGATGAGTGTCTTAGTTTGAAGTTGAAGGTACGTAAGCCATAGTTCGTTCGCATGTACTGTCCATGAAAAGATATGTGCAGCATGCAAGAGACATAAGGTAATGATAAAACTGGTAAAACATAGCTTGAACAAGATCGCTGGAATCCGAAATCCAGAAGGTTGGAATCCGGAATCCAAAGTCGCCAAAAGGTTGGAATCCGGAATCCGGAGGCCAGGATCCGGAATCCACAGGCTCTCTTACATGGAGCGACAGTAGACACTATGCTATCGTGTCGTGTTTGTTAACACTATCCCATCGTGCTTTGCGACAACCTCGTTTCAAAGCAGTCCTGGAAACGAGGTCGTTTGAACTTGCCTGGTCTTTGCCATCGCCATGCATCTTTACCCCATGTAAGTTTGATTCTTACGATTTACAAATACAGCTTTCAAAATGCGTGTCAAACCGCTGGAATGAAAGATTGTGAAAGATGCTTTCAAGTTTTAGGTCCTATAGGTCGATATTCTCGGTGCCAACCGAAGGGCCGGCTTCAAAGACTCGTCACAGGTTAGAATTTCACTTGCTCAATCTTCTGGCCCTGCATGATCTTTTTTAAAGTCAATAAAGATACCATGGGCATGAGTCATTACCTTGCACAACATTTTTTTTCTGGACTTATCCAACATCTTAAAACAAAATCATTTTACTCATGATCAGTACCAATAATTAAGCTTACATACTTTTTAACTCGTGTCCTTGAAAGCCATTTTAAGTTTTTCTTATAAGACCCACTCACTTGACTTTTCCCTTGAGTAAAATATTTTTTGTTTTTTATGTCACCTGGTCTGAAACGGGCATCAAACAGGCAAGCTGAAATATTATTCTGCCGCTGAAATAATATTCGATACCGTTCTTAGGGTGCAAGCTCTGTCAACTAAGAAATAGTGGATAACAGTGTACATACTGAGGCAACAAATCCATGAGTAGTTAGGGAGCCCAGTATGGGTAGCCAGCGAGCCTCCTGATTGGCCGAGAGAAGGGGCGGAGCTAAATATGACGTCACAAGTGTCGTGACGTGACAAGGGCCTGTCACCCGCTGGGGCACAAAGCCAGGCTTGGGATTGGTCGGAAGTTTAGGGGGTACCGTCAGGTTCGGCAGGGGTCGTACGTAGAACAAAGCCAGGCTTGGGATTGGTCGGAAGTTTAGGGGGGTCTCGCCAGGTTCGGAAGGGGGTCGGAGAGGCGTCAAGGAGAACAAACCCAGGCTCGGGATTGGCCGGCGGGGTTGTCGGGGGAGAACAAACCCAGGGCCCGGATTGGCGGCCCGGAAAAGACCCGGGACGTATAAGAAAGTGAACCCTCCCTTGTAAATTTAGTGTGAACGATGCCCCCTACGTGCTTTTGTGGGTGTTACGCCAAAGCCGTCAAAGGATTAGCCGGGACGCCAGAGTGTGTTTACAAGTGTGGACAAACAGCTAATTACAAGTCACAACCCCCGGTGCTGCCGTGCAGTTTTTATTTTACGGAGAAAGACCTGCCTTTGGTGAAAGCGGCCATCCCTTACGGAACGTTGTACAACACGTTTCCCAAGTGTGGCCACAATTTGTGGATGAAAGTGGGGGTGAGCCGAAGCGAGAAAAATCCGAACCGCGTGTTCTTCACGTGCACGACCCCGGCGCCCAACCCGAAGTGCGAATATCCGCTGGGATTTATGTGGGCCGGCCCCCCGGCACAACCTATTGAGGACGGTCCCCCACCCCCTAAGAAAGCCCAATACTACGCGTCGCCATGGACGTCACAGGCCCCCCAAGAAAAACAACCCGTCGCTTGGACCAATCCCAACGCCACTACGCCTCTTATAGGTCCTCCCGTGGAGACGCCCCAGGGTCCCCCGGCGGGGCCCCCGACGGGAAATGTGTGGAAACCGGCAGAGACGTCCTCCGGACCCCCCACTGGTACAACGGCCGAGGGTCCCCTGCCCTCCCCACCCCCTATAGACATCCCGACCCGGGGTCTCTACCAGCCCCACGCGAGCTATTGTTATTAAACCAAGAAGGCCTAGATTTGGGGGACATGCCGGACAACCGGGATTTACCCGCGCCTAAAAGCCGGATGGGCGTTGCACAAAACGCTCTACGTCATGACGTGTATCCGGGAATGCATGCGAGAACGTGGCCGACACTGTGAGGGGTGTCAATACAGTCAACAGAGTCAACAGGACGAACGTTACCATTCCTGTTTATGGTCTTTTTCCGAGGAAAGCTTTACCGAGCGCGTAGCGAAGGCCCGGTCTCCTATTACCCTAGAGGCTCTACGGGCTACGGGCCACCGGGCTTTGCAGAGTTTGCACCTCTCGGGGATTATTGCTCCCCTTACGTATACCGTGTTTGAACAGTTGCAAAAACTAAAGGAGGCCGAGATTTACGAGTACTACAAACGGTATTATTTTGATGAAAACGTTGGCCGACCGGACCCGAGACAAAATGTTGTACCTGAAACAGCAAGGGTACCGCGTGGTCCAGATCAGGGAGTGCGAAATTCGTGCGGCCATGGCCTTGAATCCGACCATCGTCGCCCTAGCGCCCATCCCTCAAGCCCAGCTTCCCCTCGACCCCAAGAAAGCGTTCTTTGGGGGGCGGACCAACGGGATCAAGACTTACTCGGAAGCGACCGATGCATGGAGAATGGGGGAGAGAATGGATGGAGGCGCTGGATGTGTGCTCCCTGTACCCCTGGGTGCAAAAAACACAACGGTTTCCGCTGGGCCATCCAGAAATCCTTACCGAGAACTTAGACCCTACCCTCCCGTACGAGGGTTTGATTCACCTGAAGATTTTACCGTCACGCCTGCTGTTTTTCCCGGTCCTCCCTACGCATGTGGGGGAGAAACTGCTGTTTACCCTCTGCCGGACCTGCGCCGAAGACAAGAACCAGGCCCCCTGCCGCCACGACGACGAGGCCCGAGCTTTGACAGGCAATTGGGTGAGCCACGAACTCCACGAGGCCCTGCGCAAAGAGTACCGGGTCCTGGAAATGTACCGGGTATGGCATTATTCCGAGTCGGAGCAGTACAATCCCGCCACCGGGACCCAGGGGTTGTTCACGGCCTACGTGAACACCTTCCTCAAGATGAAACAGGAAGCGAGCGGGTGGCCGCCCGGGTGTAACACCGACGCCGAGAAAGCCTCTTTTATAGAGAGTTACCGGAGGGCCACGGGGATCTTGCTGGAGGAGGACAAGATTGCGTTCAACGCGGGGATGCGGGCCCTGGCGAAATGGATTCTCAACACTTTGTGGGGCAAGTTCGGCCAGAAGCAGAACCCTCGGCAGACGGAGTACGTCACTGAGTTGGACCGCTACTTCGAGCTCATGATGAGCGACGAGAAAGAAGTCCAGGATATTCTGTTTGTCCACGAAGACATGGTGCAAGTGCATTACCACGCCACCCCTCATCACATTGACTCCAACCCCCACACCAACGTTGTGTTTGCCGCCTACACCACAGCCCATGCACGCCTGAAACTCTATTCTTACCTCCACCTCTTGAAGGACCGCATCGTCTACCACGATACGGACAGCATCTATTTCACGCAGAAAGTAGGCCAAGTGGCGCCCCCGGTCGGTCGATTTCTAGGCGACATAACGAATGAGTTGAAAGAAGGCGAACACATTGTCCGTTTTGCCTGTACCGGGCCCAAGAGTTACGGGTACGAAACGAGTCAAGGCCGCACAGTCTGCAAAGTGAAAGGACTAGGCCTCAACGTGAGAAATCGGGCGATCGTGAACCTCGAGACCATGGTGGCCATGGTGCAAGGCCAAGGGGAGCCCACACGGACGGTGGTAACGCCGTACGCCATCCACCGCAACACCCAAGACCGGACGTTGCACACCCACCCAGAGACCAAGACCTACAAGGTGGTCTACGACAAGAGGGTGCTCCACGGATACCAGAGCTACCCTTACGGCTACTGAAAAAACAAAGAGACTCAACTCTAGGGGAATTTTTTTTATTGTAATAAATGGTTCAGTTCCTTTGAGCTGTGATACCAAAGTCTCAGTCTTTTATTTAGAGGAACTCCATCTTGTAAGGCTTGATACTTGTATGCTTGCGCAGGAATCCTTCCCAAATACAAATATCATAGACCAACTCCACATAGAACCCATAATATGTTCCTTCGCAGTCGCTCAGCACATACTGCTTCCTTTCGCCTTCGCTCAGGTAATCTTCCATCCAGTTACCAAACGTAGAATAGCACATGTGGCACTCGCCAACAATGACATCGCCGCCTTCATCAGCTCCATAGAAAGTAATATCTAGACCCATGACGTTCACAGCTTGAAGAGCAACGAGTAATGATAGAGAATTGTGTCTGTGGAAGTCTTTTTTTCTTTAAGTCTTTTTCTTCAGGTGTTTGATTTTTCACAGGAAGATGATGTAGTTCGTGTGCACCAAGAGGAGTGGAAATCGTTTTCTTAAATTTCGAAACGATTTTTAAAATCACTTTTTTTCTAAAGCATACAACTTAATTTTAGCTGTTTTTGACCTATTTTTCATCCCAATAGAAAAACTTCGAAGTCACTCACCTTCGAAACGAGTCCCAACATCAGGGAAAAGGTTATACATTTGTGATGCACATTAACTATAGTTTCATTTGCACTTCGTCTTTTTTTGTGGTTTGTTGATGGTTTTACAAACACAATCCATTTTGTAGCGTTAGACTGCCATTTTAAACGCACAAAATTGCCAGATTCGCGTATCGTGCTCTCGGGGCTCGATGTTCGGATCGAGCATCGAGGCACGATTAGCGAGCCTTCAAAGTTCTAGATCGTGCCTTTTATGTTAGGCTCGATGAGGGCACCATTAGGGCTCTATAAAGGCACGATAATATTCAGGCAAAGGCTCGATGAAGGCACGATCCAAGGCTCGATGAAGGCACGATGCCAGACTTTCAGGCGGGACTACAAGAATGGATTTTCTAAAGTGAGAGAAATACTGAAAAACACCCAAAATGCATAATAGAATTCAAGTTGAATCAGTATAGTCTTCTGTCACTTCTTTCTCCTCAGTTGTGAATGAAACTGTTTTCAGGTTTTGACAAATTGGGTCCATGCACTTTTAGTGCCTGATCAAGGTTTTAGATGTTATACATGCAGTCATGTCGTTACTCAAGTCAGAAGCACTATGAAAGAAGAGAGATGACAATTAAGACTGGACCATGTACTATTTGCAATAATCGTTTCAGTCTGTGGTTTAGCCTGAAAAGTCCGGCTATATCTGTGGTTCAGTTTAAACTGCGAGCCATACTATTAAAAACTGTAAGCTTTGAGTATACATAGTATACATACTAATTTAAAGTATCTTTCTAATTTCCGTTTATCGGCTAAAATTCAACTTTATAGAGCATGATTTAAAGAAGCTTCCCACTCTCGCAAGTTCGATGAAAATGACTGCAGCAAAAACGAATGAATTGAACGTTCGAAGCTGGATTAGTGGATAAATAACTATATACATGTAGCTGTCAAATTAAATACACAAAAGCTGAAATGGCTGTACATGCAGACTTCCAAAAACACAAAGAAAACTTCAGCTAAAATCGCGGTACAAAGAAATTATTCCGACAACACGCGTATTATTAGCACACAGTTTCATCAAAGAAATCAGATTTTTTATTACATATGGGTTGAGAAATTCAGCATTCACATTTGGTAACTGGCATATAAGACGAGAGTATTTATTAGTTAGTACTTACAAGTTTGTTCGCATTCTTCTACAGCTCGTTTTGTCAAGTTTTTCACTGTGCTTATCGTATCGCCACTCAACTCTAGTGATTTCAACGTGCCTGTTTTCAACTTTCAAATCTTCCACAAATATGCACATTTTTGTCTCCAAATAATGCCATTCGGGTTCTTGGTAAAGTTGTAATTGAAACTCAATGCATCTAAAGTGAAGTACAGGTCTGTTTTCGTCCATAAAAAGCATTTTTGATGTCGAAAAAAAAACTGTTGTGAACACCACGAGGTTCAACTTCAAGTAAAAGGTCTACTAATTTTAGCTTAATTTCTATTCGCTCTTCAGTTTACCGCGAAGTGGGTTCCTGGCGGGCGCGTCAAAAGTGGGTTTTTAGCACTATTTTCGCCATATTGACCAAACCTTTCCAAATTCGTTCACAACCCTTCGTAAACAAATAGCGATACTAACCCATACATTTTAACAGAAACTAAACAACTTGCAGCAAAACGAATGACTTGATGCCAGGCTCGATGAAGGCACGATACAAAATCATTCAGGGCTCGATCTAGGCTCCATGAAGGCACGATATATGCACGATGAAAGGAATGCAGGCTCGATATCCGAGCATCGTGCCTCAGCCATCGTGCATCGAGCATTTCAGGAAAGCTCGATGCACGATGTATAACGCACGATGTACGTTGTGATGTTTTTGTTACGCGAGTGATCACCAACACCGTGCGCGAGGCCGAACCCAACCCCTTTTGTCCAGGATCTCTTGGACACGTTTGTTCAACTGTAAATCACCCCCGCGTTGCCCTGAAAAAGGAGGATGGAAGGTTGATTTTTTGTTGGGCCTTTTCCACACGGCCCCACGAAGGCCTTGGGGCGGGGCGCCTCCCTTTGGTTTTTTCACTCTTTTAGCCGTCTTCTTCTTCTTCTTGGAGCCTCCTTGTTGTTGGCTCTTTCGTAGCTGTTGTTGCATCGTTTTGACGGTGTTGGCAAAAAAATGGGGCTTTCCTCGTTGGTGGTACATCGCTTTGCCGATGTTACCCATAACGTCAAGGCTAGGTTTTAGCATGGGGGTAATTTCCTTCTTCAGTTCCGCCCAAATACCAGCCCCCTTTTGATCTTCCTCCAGCACGTAGGCGTGATGCTGTTTCCCCTCCTCGGAGAAAATGTTGGTGCGCAACCGGATTTGGGGCAGGGTCCGGAGGTGCAGGTCGAAGACGAGGTAGCCAAAGGGGCGTTGGGTCGCGTCCTGGTAGGCCTTCATCACTGCCGGTACTTGCCCCGGAATGGCCTGCTCGGCCAATTTCCAGACTTGCAACGAATCCCGAGCGTTTTCAAAAGCCACCAGGTAGTAGGCGTTGATGGAAATGGTGCGCGCGTACTTGCCTGGGGGGAAAATGTTCTGGGTCAGGTACAGCACCGAAATGTTGTGGTGGTGCGAGCCTTTGGTGAACAGGTCCACCACCCGCTCGTCCTTGGAACCTTCTTTCATCAAATCGTCCAGGATCAAGAGGCCCGGCTTGCCGCGAAAGGGGGCGTACGGATCGTCGGGAAGCCCCGCCACAAATTTCACCCCCAATTGTTTTTGCATCGCGGTGAAACGGGGTTGCCAGGCGCTGCCATAGCAGTACACGATCGTGAGGGGTGGGTGGGTGAAATGGGATTTCACATGGTGCAAGAGTCTTTTGGTGAACACCGTTTTACCCGATTGACTCTGACCCGTGATCAAGATATTGCAGGGCGCTTGGAAACGGACATCCATTGTGCCTCACCCCTTCCCAAGAATAACAAGACATGGAGGTGGGTTTCCTTGTTTTTGTTTTTTTGTTTTTTTTCTCTCAAACTGATAACACATTGATCGTGAAGAAAACTGTCTCGCTGCTGCCACCGCGCCACACTCCGGCGCTGGTACTGGCGCTGCCAGGCTTGGAGGGCCCGGTCCCTGGTTGTCTTGGTCTTCCACCGCTGGAGGTCCTGCAGGACCTCCGCCAGGGTCCGTCCGTGGGCTCGGTGCAGGAGGTAGTACAGGCAATAACTGCCGCACACGTTGGACTTGTTCCCTTGCAACATCACGTTGTTTTCCCTATGCTGGGCGTTCCCCTGCCGCACGTACTCTTGCAACCCGTAATAAGAGGCGGGAAAGCCATAACTGTCGAAGAATTCATTCAGGCCTTGGCGCGGACAATAAAAGGCCAACCAATGGGTGCCTGGGCCGTCGGCGTTGTCGGTATTGAGAATGAACGAGGCGGGGCGGGTCACACGGCGGGGCCGTAGGTCCATGGGGAGCACGCCCCGAAACGAGGCGCGGAGCCACCCTTCGTGACGGGCCAAGACCGCCAATTGCGACGTGTAGGTGGTCATGCCCCACGGCTTACAACTTGTTCACTTCTCGGCTGCTGTTGATTTCGTACGCGGCGTCAAACTCGCAGTTCACGTACACGGATAGGGTCTCGGCGACGCCTGCCTCAAACTGAAGCCGGATGCCCACCGTCCCGTACTGTTGTATGTTCATGTGCGAGGCGCTGCCACTGCCGTCCGGGGTGAAGTCAAAACACAGGATAGCGTACCCCATGTCCCAATCGGTCCGGGTAATGTCAATCCCATGGTTGGCGCTCATGGCGCCTTGGGACAGGAACAAGGTATTGTAACCGTCCAGGGTTTTCCCGGTCCCAAATTCGAGGCGGGAGAAGGGGGTGGGCGTGCCGTCTACCGTAACCGTCGCGCGGGTCATCCCAAACCTTTGGAAATTGAAGGGGTTCTTTTTCAGAGCTCCCAAACTGTTCGCACTGCCCATCAAGGCAATACGCATGCGTCGGGGGATGCGTCCGCCCAGGAAATCCGTTTTCTCAAAGGTGGTGTCCCCCAGGGAAATGGTGAACATCCGTTCTTCTTCGCTGTTGTAAGGGTAGAGGAGGGGCTGGGACACGAGTTTCACTTGTCCTTGTTGCAGACACTGACGCGACGGAAGAAAGTGACCCGCTTCAGCACGGTGAGGCGGAATTCTAGGGGCACTCCGTTGAGGAGTAGTTTGTTGGTGAAGGCTGCGTCAATGTAAAACATCCCGGTCAGTTCCACCACTTTGCTGTCCCCCGTGTAGCGCGCCCGCGTAGTCAACCCTGTGTTGGCCCCGGCGATGTCGAAAACATCCATGGAGCCGGCAGCGTCCTTGTAGTACAGCCCCGAGGTCAGGTAGGATTTCTTGGCGTCTGGGGTATAGTTGAGGAGGGTGCTGAGGTAGGCTTTGTAGGGGTAGGTTTTGGTGCTCATGGTCATCCATTCCCCGTTCAAGGCCATATCTATTTGCGACCAGAGGGAATGAAACCAATTGTTGACGGGGCCCAGCTTCAAATCGGCCGTTAAATTCCCGCCGTTAGCTTTCACGAGGTTGGCCGTCACCTTGAAATAACTTCTAGGCAGCACGGTGTAATAGGGACTGGCCGGGAGGTAAAATTCCACGGGCGACCCGGGCAAGAGGGCCGATTTGGGAGCGTGCTCCGACCAATAGCCTCGTTCTTCGACCGCTTGGGCCAATTCCTTGCCGAAAAAATCCAAATGGGTGTTGTAGCCGCCCAACATGTTGGGTAGGGGCGGTTGGCCCATGCCTGCGACCGTAGTCATGGTGTTCAATAATCGTCGTCAAAGATATCTCTCGCGACACGTGCACGCTTGACGGCCTCCGAAGGAATGAGAGGGAGAGCCTGTTTTTTCTTTCTTTTATTCCAGTTGGCCACGGGCCGCTTCGCCGGCTTCTTCGCCTTTTTCTTTTTCGGCGCCACCCCGGCTATCTTTTCTAGGCCTTGGATCAACTTTTTACTGGTTTTCTTGCCGAGCACACGGGCCGCCCCTTGACTCGTGTCCTTCACGATTTGCTTCACCACCCTCTTGCCAAATTTATTTTTCAGATGAGCGAGAATCTTTTGTCCTCCTTTTTTAGCCACCGCTCCCGCGACGGTACCGGCCAGCGCTTTGCCCGCCATGGCGGCCAAAGGGGCTAGCGCTAAGGGCAATAACCCACCCTTTTGATTCTTGATCGGTTCGTAACCCCCGAGTTCATTCCAACGGATAGGGATGAGCCCCCCACCGCCTTGCTGCCCACGGCCCCCCTGGAAGACAGGAATGGAGGTGGGCGTGCGTTGAGGGCTGGAGGCGTGAGCGGGGAGCGCATGGAACACAGGTATCGAAGACCCTCCGCCAACCACGTCCCCCATAGATGGCACCGGTGCCATAGTCCCCGTAGACGGTTCATAATTCATCCTTTCCTTTTCAGAGTGCGCTTCACAAATTCCAATGTCGCCACCACGGTCGCTGCTGAGGTGAATGAGATGCGTTGGCCTGACTCGTCGGTTATAAGGATTTCCAGCGTGTCAAACACCGTTTTGGCGAGCGGGAAGTAGCGCATGACCGGAAAGTCTCGTTCCACCACCTTGTTGTAAGGGACCTGGGCCGACACGACCCTCAGCAAGGGCGCTTTCACATCCCCCACGATATGCGGCTCAATCAGATCGCAGTACACGTACAAACTGCGCACGGGTTGGTGTTTAAAATCACGGTCGAGGGGGTAGGCTTTGGTCATCGAGATTTTCAGGCCGGAGTAATAGGTGAACCAACACTCGGGCTGGTACCCCATCAGGGGACACTGGGTCTTGTTTTTGATATTTGAAAAGATTTGGGGCGTGTGCCCGTCGCCAAACCCGAACAGCTTGGCCAACCAAGGACTCATGACAAGATGATTTGAAGGTTTGAGGGTTTGAATGGTCAGCCTTAAGGACCCTTTAGGAACGTTGTGGCGGTTCCAATACCATAACACATGATTGGCGTAGGTCGGAATGACCGCTACGAGGGCTTTGGCGTTCGCGTAGTTCCCGGTCGGTACCACAAAGGTTTTTTCGACATTGTGATGGTTTTGAAATTGAGGCATGTTCCCTATGCCGTACACGGTCCGGTCTTTCTCCGAAACCGACGAAGGGATCAGGATAGGTTGGTCCGGGATCATCTCACCGCCATAGGCCCCCATGAAACTGGACATCAACGGGGTGGAGGGGCCTGGTTGTTTCACCCTGTCTCCGGGATGCGCGGTGGTTTTTTTGGGATCGTCCTGCAAACCGATCATGTAGGCCAGGTGAGGGGCGAGGACTAGAATGTACCCGTCCGACGCGGTTTGTTTCAATTCCAGGCTGGTCTTGCCCAATGTTTTATCGGTGACTTGCACCCGGACGTCAAATGTTTTGAGGACCGCTTCGAACCCTCCTTGCACCAAAGCCCAGCGCATAGCATGAACCAGATCGTTGAGCGTTTTGAAATGCTGGGAAGCAAAGGTGAGGGTGGTTGAGGTCTCTTCGTCTTGGAGAAGTTTTCCTTGGATCAGTATAAATTGGCGGTCTTGCTCTTGAGGGAACAATTCATCCCAGGCGCGTGGAAATTGCAGGTGGCAGAGGGCCATCTCCCACTGCCGGTCCAAGACCAGTTGCCTGTAGAACAGGGGGGCAAAGTTGCGTTCTTGGATCGTGTCGCCACCGGTCCCTGAAAAAAGGACTCTCAACAAGGGGGCTTTCGTATCCCCCACAATACTGGGTTCCACCAAATCACAGTACATGTAAAGTGTTTCCTTCTTCTGGGGCCTGGGGAAGACCAGTTGCGTGAGTGCCATTTCCCAGTCTGGAGACAACTCGTGCATTTCCGGGAGATGGATACGTAACCGGGATGGGGCATTGGTGTAGATGTAGGTACTCGTCCCGTTGGTTACGGTAATGTAAAATTCCTCACAAATGACTCCGCCCGTCGGGACAACCCTTTTATTTCTTTTTTCTACCATACGTTTGGGTCTGGAGCTGAGTGACCGGGACCCAGCTGTTAAATTTAGCGGGGTACCCTTCCCATTTCACCAAGACTTCTTCCTGGTTCTTCTTACCGCGCCGGCGTTGCAACACCTTTTCGATGATAAAGAGACTTTCTTTTTCCACGGCCACCGGCGTCATCTCGCTTTCGTAAAACGTCCCCCGAAACCCCTCCCCGCTCAGGTTCTCCAGCCGGTAGACGGGAGGGGTGCGGTAGTCCAGCCGTTGCCGTACCGTGAACACTTCCTCCGACCAGTTGGCCAGATAGCTTTTCTCAAAATGACCTTTGGTTTTGCTAATCCGTACCGTATCGCCGGGACGGTACAACGGCTTCTTCTTCGGCTTCCTCTTTAGTGGCGTCTGCTCTTCCCGGTACAAGAAGGCCCTTGCCTCATGGTCGTTGAAGGGCGTGACGGTGATGGGGGCGCGTCGAATACTGCTGTGAACGGCTCGGTTGTACCCGAGCACCAATTGAGGGAGGACTTTCAAATACTCTTTCTTCCCGGTGGCCGTGAAATATTTGTACATGCGTCCCTTGAGCGTCCGGTTGAACCGCTCGGCAATCTGGGCTTTAGTCTCGTTGTACGTGACGAAAAAGGCCACGTCGTTCTTTTTTAAAAAGGCCTGGAACTTGCGGTTGGTAAATTCTGTCCCGGCATCGGTCTGCAACCGCAACGGTTTCCGTTCGCGGAACACTTGGGTAAAGGCGCGCACCAATTCCTCTCCCGTCTTGTTCTTCAGGGGGACCGCCCACGCGTACTTGGACAACACATCGATGATGGTCAAAATGTGTTTGGTGCCCTTGTTGAAGGAACTCGTGGCTTGCATGTCCACCAGATCCGCCTGCCATTGCTCGTCGAGGGCCAGCACGCGCACGCGCCCTCGCAGAACTTTTTTTCGAAAAGGGCGGTGCAACGTAAAGGTCAATTGTTTTTTCAGCCACGCTAAAGTGGTGGTGCGTGTCACCCCTACTTCGTTAGCCGCTTTCACTAGACGGGCAGCACCCACAAAGGCAGCAGGACTGCTGGGGTCGTAATACAACGCCTCGAGCAGCGCGGAAGGATTATTTTTCTTCTCCTTCTTTCTCCCCATAATCCTCAAAATGAGAGCCCTGAATAATCACTTTTCCTCCGCAACACGCCAAGAGACAACGGACACGTTTCAAAATGCCGTGGCACTTGAGGGACGGACCTCCTCCTCCGCCGCAGGGCATTCTGTACTCTCCCCGAGTCTAGCGCGCGGCACCTCTGCAGCATATGGAAGGTCAACCGGTCCACAAAGTAACGCACGGCTGTCACGAACCAAGTCAGATTTTCTTTGGGTCTCTTCCTCTTTCTCTTCTCAGCCATCCTCTCTTCAGCCTCCTCCTCTTCTTCCTTCCTCTTCTCCCTCTTCTGTCTCTTCTCGCTCTGGACGGGGAGTCCTTCTTCCATGGCATCGTCGTCGTCGTCGTCGCACTTGATCAACGCGATTATCTCGGCCACCCTCTTGTTGGAAACTTGTTCTTCTTTTTCTTCCTCATCCTCCTCTTCTCTCTCTTCCACTTCGTACTTCGCTAGGGCTGTGTTCATGTGGCCCCTTAAGGCATTGAAACGGTCCTGCACAGGGATCAGTTTGTTATCCCCCTTCGTCACAGGACTGTCACAAGCATGATGTTGACGATATATCATACTCGAGGTGACCATACTACCGCCGAAGTGGTAGGCGATACGGTACACCCATTCGCTTCGCCAGGACTTGGTCCGCAAATCCTGAACGTAGTCGTACAACTCAAACTCCGAGTAGTCATAGAGTTGCTGCCATACCCGGAGGGTGTAGTGGTCCCAGGTAGGTAACAGAAGGTCAAACTGTTCTTTCAGGAGCTGGTTCGTGACATGGGGGAGTAACTGCTTGATGGCGTTCTCGTGGTACTGCCTCACCTGGAACTTACTTTCTTTAAAGCTCAGTCCGGTATCGAAATAGCCGTCCAACCTCATGGTGGTCTGGGAGTACCGCGCACACAGATGGAAGTACAGGTAGGTTAGGAAGTGTTCGTACTCTGTTATGAGGGCTCGCTCTCTCTTGTACCGGGGGTCTTGCACTGCCGAGAAGTGGGGGTCCGGGGGTAGGTGGTCTTTGTCAAAATGGGCACGGGCCGCCGAATCTATGTCCATGTAGTGGGAAGAGATAAGGTTCACTACTACCCTCCCCTCCGCATTCAAGGTTTCGGCGTGGTACCAAAACTCACAGGGAAGGGCCCGTTGGGTACGGCAACGGTACAAGTAGCCCTGCGTTCCCCAGACCAGGTCCTCACGCAGCCGCGTCTCGCATACCTCGAACCACATCAGTCCCAGACCCTGCTTCAGGGGAAGCCACAGGAACAAGAACCTCGCCATCTCCCTCAGGAAATTGTGGCGTAAGGAATTGTGGGGCCAATCGGTTTCCTCGCTCAACTGATGTTCCAGGGCCATCGCATCCATTTTCGCGAATTCCTCATCGGCAATTTCAAGCATCATCGCTTCCATCTCTAGCCTCTCTTCGGGGAGCACATCTATGCAGAGCCAATACGACAAACACCCCATCATCATGTACTCCAGTTCCTTCAAGTACCTCTCCTCCAACGCGTTCTTCAAGTCAGGGAACTCCATCTTCACTGCCTGTGCTAGTTTCAACCGGTTCCAGGTCTCCCGTTCGGCCAACAGGTCTCGGTAGAGGTATCCCAAAAGGTACACGCACACACATCTCATATCCTCCTTGTACTTGAAGATGATCTTGTTGTTGCTGTCGTGCTTAAACACCCACGCGTCCTGCGCGTTATAGCCGGGAGTCTTCAAGGTCAAAGCTTTGCGTTTGCCCGCCCGTTGGGCCGCTTGCTGCACACGCTGAAAACAATCCCCGTTCGCGTAGGAGACCACCGCCATGTACAGGGAGGCCAACGTGACGTGCATCGGACTCATGGGAGGGAGGTCGGTATGCCTCGTCGCGGTGTTCATGAGTTGCACCCTCTGCAGAAATCCTCCTAATAATTTGGCCATGTCGTCCGTCCCCTTTTCCCACAGTTTGACTTGCCACGTTTGCAAAATGACGTACGCTTGGTCGGTCGTGAGCTGTTTTAGGCTGGCCACCACCTCGTCCCTCATCTCTAGCGTTACGGGCAACGCACACATCTGCCCAAAAAAGGGCAGGAATTCGTTCAGGTGTTCCGGCGAAAATCCTTGGCGAGCTTTCTCCCAATTCTCGGCGAATCCATCTTTCGGTCGAGAGAAGTCGGAGGTCACCAAAACCACGTACAAATGCTGGGTCAACGCTTTAAATTGTTCACGGCTCGCTTTGTCCACTTCGTCTACCGATAGGAATTTCATCGTGTTGATCATCTTCCCAAAGTGTCCACACTTTATGGTACTCTCGATAGAGCATAGACACCACGGCAAAGAACCAAAACAACATGAATGCCTTCTCCCCAAGGGCTCACTTTCTTATACGTCCCGGGTCTTTTCCGGGCCGCCAATCCGGGCCCTGGGTTTGTTCTCCCCCGACAACCCCGCCGGCCAATCCCGAGCCTGGGTTTGTTCTCCCCGACGCCTCTCCGATCCCCTTCCGAACCTGGCGGGACCCCCCTAAACTTCCGACCAATCCCAAGCCTGGCTTTGTTCTACGTACGACCCCTGCCGAACCTGGCGGAACCCCCCTAAACTTCCGACCAATCCCAAGCCTGGCTTTGTGCCCCAGTGGGTGACAGGCCCTTGTCACGTCACGACACTTGTGACGTCATATTTAGCTCCGCCCCCTCTCTCGGCCAATCAGGAGGCTCGCTGGCTACCCATACTGGGCTCCCAAACTACTTCCATGTTCTGAGGTTAGGTTGTTTGCTCAATATTTATTTTTTGTTAAAACAGTGTGTTCAATATTTTTGGGAGAATTTGCGTAATCTCAGTCAATAAAGGTCCAACCACAATATTTGTGTACATGTAAATAAATTTTGCATTATTCCATCGATCTTCTCATACTCAGCATCATATTCCTAATAAGAGCATGCAGTAGACACGTGCAGCCGTTTGGGTGCCTATTTTTTTTTACTGCTACATGGAGAGGGCGTTCAGAAAGTTGAAAAGATAGATGAATTGAGAATTACGCTGGCTGACCAAATAATTGATATCCTCTCCCTCAATCAAACTGGGCTCGATACTTTAATCCAAAATAGCGATATTCATATAAACGGTTAAAATATATCACGTAGAGATAGGGATCGGAAAGGTGGCGAAGTTGCTTCATATTCGCTTAAATATTAATTACATATTGAGCGATTTGCACCTGCCAGATTTGGAAAATTAGCGTATAGAAACTGCTGCAAACCCAGATCTAAACCTTTCCTGGTATCGACCTGGTATAGACCTCCCAGTTCAAAAATAGATATATTTAATCATTTCGAATTGCTTGTCCAACGATTAGATTTGGAGGACAAGGAATTTTATATTCTGGGAGATCTGAAGTGCAATTTGGCTGCAGATATTAGGGATACCACCACTTACGCACTCCAAAAATATTATCGATATTTATAATTTATAACTCAAATGATTGCTGATCCAACTCGTATTACTACAACAACAAATCTTTGATCGATATATTAACAAATCGCCCAGATAGATTGATTCTCTCTGGAGTATCTCTCCCTCTTGGTTATTTAATCGATCAATAGCCACTGGTGTTTTTCCAACCGAGCTACAGTGTTCCAAAGTTCTCCGATTTATAAGAAAGGGAAACACGTTGACCCTGATAACTATCGTCCCATATCATGCAGTCATTCCAATTGTCGCTAAAATGTCCGAAAGCTTGTATATAACCAACTGTTTACTTATATCAATGAAAACAAGCTCTTATCAAGCAAACAATCAGGTTTCAGATGGTTACATTCCACTTTGATGGCTTTGCTGGAAGCGACTGATGATTGGGCGCCAGGAGTTGGGCGCCAAATATTGACCTGGGAAACAAAAACGCTGTTGTTTTTCTAGGGCCTCAAAAAGGCTTTTGATACCGTCAATCATTGTATTTTACTGCCTAAACTTAGGTATTACGGTATCAAAGGAATAGCCCACGATTGTTTTTCATCCTATTTAAATCAACGGTCTCAGAAATGTTCTCATAGAACAATCCTTGGCCCATTGTTGTTTTTATCATTCATTAAGGATCTCTCTAACTGCGTTTTAAACTCTACACCAAGAATGTATCCTGACGATACCAGTCTAACCTTCTCAAGTAATAACCTTACACCACACCCTAAGAAATGTGAAGCCATGTTGTTAAGTAGAAGTAGCTCCTGTGTACGTAGGAAGCTCGGTCATTAAGTGGGTTTCACAGACGCGCCTACTAGGGGAAGCTCACACGCTCCAACTCAAAAAGAACTTTGCAGGGAAGTTAGATCTTTTGAAGCGATCAAGATCTTTATCAACAGACATTCTCCAATCGTTTTATTGTAAAGTTATTCTGCCATCCGTTACGTACGGGTTAGTAGCCTGGGGAGGGTGTAATTGTATAGATAATTTTAACTCTCTTGAAAGATTACACTGTAGGGCTGCACGAATAATATTCAACTTACCAAGGGATATGCCTTCTAAAGACGTACTAAACCACGCTAAATGGTCAACGCTATTCGATAACTATAAGTTAGCTATTGTTAAATTAATTCACAAAGCCTACCTAAATAGGTTACCTACAGTTATGTCAGGCATAATTGAAAAGCGCCAACCAAAATATTCTTTCCGTGCTATTGACAAACTTATTACGCCACGTTTCAATACACGTTACATGAAACACTCCATTGCCTATAGAGGCTCAACATTGTGGAACGCATTAATATCAAAGAACACTAGCATTGTTACTTCAAGCACCAAGGCACTATCAAACAAAGTAGTAAAGATTGATACTTTTAAAGATTTTAACTTCTCCACTAATTCAGTGCAGACTACTAAATTTAGACTAGGGGAATATTTATATACATAATTCATATTTTAACTTTAAAGCATTATCTCTTTTAATTATTGTAAATAAATTTAGACAGTAGTTGTTTAACCGTCCGTCAGATGTTTTTATATTATTATAATATTATAATCATTGTATATATATTTAGTTATACACGACCCCACAAGCTGTAAGCTTTAATAATTATCGTGTTAAAATAAAGGTTATTGATTGATTGATTGATTGACATTAGGAACTTTAAGATACTACGACGGCGACGGCTGCGACGACGTGATGCGAAAAATGGTGTTATCGATCATTTGTTTATTATCGTTTCTTTTCTTCGACTTTTGTTGCATTTCTCATCCACATTTTCGAAAAATAGAATGTGCACAGAGTTCCGTTTAGGCCGAACGAATAGCAGTCACGTTTTCAGGTTCTCGTTCTCTACGGAACGTAAAACTCAGCGTTTTCATATCGTGTTTTTGCAGACAACGGCTAAAATGAATGGAGCTACATGCATTTTCACGTGCAGTTATTGTATTTTGTAATAAAGTCCATTGTTTCACCACGTTGCCGTCGACGTTGCCGTCGTGGTATCTTAAAGTCCCTATTGATGTTTTAAACAACAACATTGTATTTGATCTAGCATGCATTCATGAGTGTCTTAATGGTAACAAGCTGACATTAAATATTAGTAAGACAGAGTTCATGCTTATTAGTTCTAGACAAAAACTACATACTCCATCACAAACCATCATACCTAGCCTTCTATAAATAATATTCCAATCAAGCACGTCAAAACGGCCATATCACTTGGCGTGCATATCGATGAAAACCTGTCGTGGGAAAAGCACATTGAAATAACGTCTAAGAAAATTGCCTCCGGCATTGGAGCCATAAAACGTATCAGACCTTTTTGTTCCTTTTAACGTATTACTAAGCGTGTACAATGCATTGGTCCAACTACACTTCGACTATTGTAATCAAGTGTGGGAAAATTTTAGCAAGGGTCTAATTACTAGTGACAAACTACAAAAACTCCAGAACCGTGCTGCTCGTGTTCTTTTAAACGCTTCAAATAACGCCATTGCTGAACAATTATTCAAAACGTTGGGCTGGAAGAATCTAAAGACCCAGAGGCTTTCTCATTTCGATAATGGTCTTCAAATGTATAAAAAATCTAGCTCCTGAATATCTTTCCCCCAAATTCATAGCACATTACTCATTACGTTCTTAGAAATTCTTCCTTCAAACTTGCTGTTCCATATCTACGCATAAATTATTGCACGCGCAGCTTTAGCCATCGTGGAGCAGCCTGACAAGTGATATACGAGAGGAAAAATCTCTAATATCTTTCAAGAATAGAATTAACTGCTACGATTTCACAAATACTCCATTGTAATTAATTTAGATTACACGGCGTTCATGTAAAACAGGAATTAAGTATAAGTAGGATTATAATATAGAGTTGTAAAGTAGAATTAGAGTTATTTTATATAGTAGTATTTTTAGCATACCAATATTAGTATCAAGACAAGATGAAAGGCTGATTGTACGGTACTGGGAATATATATATAATTACTACCGATATTTCGGTTGGCATGGCCAACCTTCCTCAGGGTACACAAGTATATGGCAAGCTAAGAAACCGTTAGTTACAAATTTAACATAATTATTATATACAGACACAACACACACACACCCCTTTGCTAAATACATTTTCCGGTTATCACATTATTATAAGTAATACCATGGCACCGAGGGAAATTAGTGATTAAATTTTCCCGCGAGCTGAGGGAGGATTTGTGGAAGTCTAATCTAAATTCTCAATTGAATCACTAATTTCTCGAGGTGCCATGGTATAACTTTGTAATACTATGATCGCCGAGGATAAAGAATGTTTTGCGAGTGCTTCTGTTTAATTCTGTTTGCCGAGTCATGGCACAGGAAGCACATCGGGCAGAATGGCGCGACACATCCGGGTCTTAAAAATTACAGTACGCCGCCAAATTCGAAAATTAATTTGATCAGGACGGCCAATTTACAAAGAAAACAGTACAAAATGGCGATAGTGGCTTAAGGTTTGGTTTCCTTTCAACAGGAAAGAAAATCGCTACAAAAAACCAAATGGGCGCAAAATGTAGATAAGATGATAAACTTCACCATCCCGCAAAAATATTTTACCTAACACATATTTTACGAGTATGAAAATGACACGGAACTTCAGGGTTTTTCGTGTGTTTTAAAGGGGAAATTTACTACTAGTGATATGCGAGAGCGATTTACGAACAAATAAAAACCGCTTCTAAAAACCAAAAGGGCGCAAAATCATGAACATATACTGAAGGCCTTTACTGCCAAGTTTCAGCGCCAACCGACCACGATTAGTAATATGTTTTGAAGGTTTAATTTCACCTTCATGAAATCTCTCAAAGATGGTTGCTGAAATCCTCATTTGAATATGCCTGCTTCTACGCTTCGGTTAGTCTTCAGTTGAATGCTCCGCCTCCTGTAAAGACGATATGTTAATATCTCACTGATGCCATTTGGAACTGAGCGCGTCATCTGAAGCAAATCATAACGTACGTTGTATTCAGAATAATTCACGCTCATGTTCGTACGTGCTCTAGAAGTATTTAAAAGCTAAAAACATCGCCCAGCCGAGTTGGCGGCAAAGTACTTTCAAACTGAAGCTGAGTAAAAGGCAAACGCGACAAAACAAATCTTAGTGAGCATTAAATGAGAACTATAAACTTAGCGCGTCAAAAGCAAATTCAAACTTCAAATTGAGACGTTGCTCATGTACGTACGTGCTCTAGAAGTATTTAAATGCTAAATGCTTAAAGTTATAACTTTCTCCGTTTTATACGATTCACAGGGAAAAAAAAGTACACCAACACGATTCTTTAATTTCTCAGAGATAAACCAAGCGGCAATTCGAATCATGGATTTAACCCAAACCTTTTACAAAGACAAGGTATCTTAAACTTTGAATTGATAAGTTTTAAGTCTGTATCTGTGTAATTGGCCCTCCAAGGAAATAACAAGATCGAACAGACGAAAGGCTTTGCTTTTGAACTTCAGGGGCGGTAATGACAAATTAGTTAGTGTGATGACCTTCTTTAACGAGCTTTGGGAGTCCACTATTCCCATAAAGCGAGCAGTTGACAGTGATTGACATGTGCTTCATGTGATGTGGGAGTAGAGTATTCCCAAACCGATTTGTCAAAAGCCAATCACAATCGCTCTCTCGCAGAATAATTAGCAATGTTATAATTATTCCGTCCTCACTTTAACTTCTCGGTCGTAAGTACATGTCGCCGAGAACAATAGAATTCTGCGCGATGACTACTGCAGTCTCCCTTGAGACGCATTTTGTCAAAACAATACGTTATAAAAACAGTGCACATGTTTTATGCATACGATCATTAATTCAAATTCGTTTCTGGCAACAACAAACTTGGAAAGGAGACTGATGCAATTTATGTTATTCTGGTTGCGCATGCGCAAACTGCAAAAACGTCCCACATGGATAAAACCGTAGGTTTATGACTAGTACTGAAGAGATTGAGCTGTAATTCTATCCAGTGTGCAGGGGGTCATTGCACTCCGACCTACCCAGTGCTGCAGCAAACAGCGGTCAAACGTCTGCGCGTGCGTATTACGGTCAGTCTGGTGGGTGGACGTGCAAAATTTACCTTGAAACGTATTACAGCAACCTGGCGTTTAAAAAAAACCTCGGCTTGTGAACTTCTACCCCAAAAGTTAAGAAAAATACGTGAAAGTTTAGCTTTGTATTTTCACAGTCGACGAGAAATTGAACAAATTTCAAACGGTGAGTTTACTTTTTTTTTTCATAATTTAACAAAAACGTTCTCAAGGTTTGAAAACGGGTGTGTGAACAATGACGGCCGCCGGCCGCTTTGAATTTGTTTTGGAATATGTTGTTGTTGCAAGACTTTTGACGCATGCGTAGACATTTTGACCGCTGTGTGGTGCTGCAGGGGGGATAAAATACCGCTGTCCAGCCTGCACTTGGAAGACAAGTCGTTGTCTTCTAATTTTCCTTCATGAATGTATCATATTGAGGAACAATTAAAAAACAATGCTAAATTTCCCTCCTGTAATTATACATAAGGGAAATTTAGTTTCTAATTTGCCCTCATGCATAGCAACGTGAGGGAAAATGAGAAGCATTCATCCCTAATGAGGGAATTTCGAGGTTAAACTTCCCTCGGAAAACAAAGGAATCCGAGGCGATCATGGTATTACTTATAATTAACATGATATTTAAATGTTTTATTCCAAACAGACTGAAGATCATTCTTTATTGCCATTCATCAAACCAGTGCTACACCACGCCGAGGTCTCGATCCCCTTATAACTAACAAATGACTCGAAATAAAAACAAATATGACGGAAGCGAAAAATGAAAATTGTTCGGCGTCGCTGTGCAAATTAGGGCGGTTGTGTTTTTTTCTATCGAGGACTTAAAATCCCAGACCTTAATTAACTTGAACTATAATCTTTTGACTGAGTATAATCTTTAGCGTAAACACGTGCATCATGAGTATGCTTCTCCTGCCATTGTTCCACATTTCTTCAAGCACATCATTTCAACGGCTTCTTTTGACTTCAGTACACTTGTTGTTGCTGAAAAGGTTAATACAGAAGATGCGTCAAACATTTAAAGAACTGCTGCGATAAAATTATGCTTTTCTTGTTTTCTTCAGCTTTGGAAAGTATAAAAGTACTAAATAATTACGATTTTAAATCTTTAGTGAAAATTCCTATGGGAAGTCTGTCTGCCATTACTCGGCTATTATAGCGGCGTCTACGAATAGCAGTTTCAGCGGTATCGACTCGAACGCCTCACTTCAATGTAATGAAGCACTGTTCAAACTGTGTATCTAAATTAGTCGTGCTTGTTTAAGAGGGTGTTGGTGTTCTGCAAGAATGATGGTTTCAATGGCGCTCATGACATCGAATTGAGGCGTTCGGTTCAATACCGCTGAAACTGCTATTCGTAGACGCCACTGTAATATCAGCTATTGGATTACGTCATCTTTGCAAACAAAATAGACAAAAACAAAATAGACGTGGTTACTTTCAGTTTGCAAATGAAACGGATCATTTTTATACAGGAACGTCTAGAGAGCTTGTACCAGGAGTATATTACACAGGAGTGTTCCTGTGCCCTTGTGTTGGCCCCTAACACAGTTGATGGTATGCGATTACGTTGTCTTTTGTTCTCTTGCGCTTTAGTATTTTTTAGCAGTTTGAACCGTGTTAATTACAACTTTTCAGTGCATCCGATCCTGATTCGTTAAAAGTAACGGCCTTTGTTTCTTCTCGTGGGAAACTCTATGCTAAAAATAAATATACCGTCTAACAGTGTTATGTGACAATATAATATGGGAAGAGGAACACTCCTCTGTAATATACTCCTGCTTGTACTCAATAAAGTTTGAACTTTATAAAATGCCTTTTAGTCTGTGTCGTGTAGCTGTTGCATAGATCATAGTTAATGGGTGGAATGGTTCCCAGTGACCGTTGTTATATGTCTTTGTTCGCTTTTTTCAACCGTGGGGAAATGTTAATAAATCCGACCAAATAGGAATGTATGGGTTCAGTCGTTCAGGGAACGCTAATAACTATGACCGTACACACAATTTTGTCATTCCGACCTAAATCGCAGCGCCTTTGTTAGCCCCTCTTAAGTTTGCTGGGTTTCCTGACCATTCCATTCTGCATGCATGCACTAACTCCGAAATAATTAGAATAGACCCGATTCATTTTGTATATTGGATTATGGTCTGTCAGCAACGCATAATTCCGTTTATTACAGGAATTACATAAATTAAATAAGAAAATACAATTGTATTGACATATTACTAACATATACTCATCGTATAGTTACGTAGTACTAAATTTTGGATTTCGTTGATACGAAAAAAAAAAAAAAACGAAGCCTAACAAGAGTGTGAAAAACGAATGTCAGCGAGGGAAGTGCAGGTATCGTAATGCTGTGTGTTGCACTCTAACTACCGTACTGGGTCTCTCGTAAGGGGTTCCTTAGGCTGTATGGGAGAAGCAAGCTTTCTCATTGTGCCTTCTTTTAAGGTTGACTTGACTAAGGGGTGGTTAGTTGGTTGAAGTACAGCCTTACATGAAATCCACTAAAGTCAAGGGCTTACCGTTTTTCTCGAGTGTGCTAAAGGCTCTGACGTCACTAATTGTCAGTGCGTTGTTAAGATTAGTAGTAACTCCTACTTACACACATTTCGCACAGCAGCCATGTGGATATCGTACATCACAGCTATATCCTTTTTGGTAGCAACGCTTCACAGGCTTCGGCAGGAAGTCCATGGCCAAGTCGTCGTCAAAATTCCTCCTCATATTCTATGAAAAAGGTTCATTACAGTTGAGTGTGATAAACTGTTTACATGGCAATTTAAATGACACCATACAGTACTATTACAAATAGATCCTAACGATCATTCAAACAAAAAAATTGTTAATAATAAACAGGAGCATTTAAATGTTTTAAATGTTTTTGAATTTGAATGCGTTTTTCTGATAAAGAAAAGTTTATTTACCAGATTGCGGCTGGCTACCATGGCAACCAGTCCAAAGAGAAGGAAAGCGAACATCAGGTTCTTTGACATGTTTGGATAGGTTCTGAAAATAAAGTAAAATGTTTGTGAGGGAATCAACTAAATATATGACTCTGTTGATACACAATCCAGATAATCATTAGGTGACGTAAAACAGACTCTGGAGAATTGTCGTCTCTTTGAAAATAAATTTTATTCAAGTGACTGCATTATGATTACAATGAAAAAGGCACAATTTCCCAGAGTAGTATCACATGATCGGCATTAGGTAGCGACACAGTTAACCGATTTTAATTCCTAACTCTACCAAGTTATGCAACCACAGGCAGCCCAGGATCACTGATAGTAACAGTGTATGGAAATTAACAGTGTTCGTATGGGAAATTTCCGTTCTCAATTTTTGGACATGGGGAGGAAAATTTGACCGAATTTCCTGAAACTCGGTTCAGACAATCACATGAAGACACACGGTAAAGTTGATGGATTTTTATTAAATATTTCTGTCGAAAATTGGGAACGGAAATTTCCCATACAAACACTGTTAATTTCCATACACTGTTACTGTCAGTGATCCTGAGCTGCCTGTGATGCAACCAGCCATATGCATAGTAATCTACTGTTAATTTAGCAATCTAGTAACTGAATATAATTTGTAAACTGCTGAGTGTCATATGTCACCAGTAACTGTTTTAACTCTATTAAATAAAATAAAGTAATTATTATATTTATTTCACCCATATACAGTTAATACAAGGTTAGTACATACTAGAGTAATTTAACATAACTATATAAATAAATGTCTGCAATTTCCTCGGGCCGGGAGTTTTACTCCTCTCATGGGTGATTATTTTAGAAGATCTCTCAAACGTAAAATCAGCAAATACATGTGTGATCTTTATAGATTTTCCACTAAACCATAAAGAGATGAATTAAGCCGTATACGGTCATTCTTGCCATCAACCTCACCTTTCTACTATATTGACTTAATCCCAACACGCTCTCACATGTATGTTTGGCCGAGACTATCAAGTACATTAAGCACTTGGCGTATGTAAAGGTATTACCATTACTATAGTTAATGAGCTAAGCAGAACAACACATGAATTTTGAGGACACTGCAAAACTGATCATTGAAAGAACAGTTGAAAACAAGCATTCTTAGTTCTTTGGCCTTCTAAAGTATATGTCAAGAGAATGTTTAGTGGATCGTTGAACTGCGTACGTGTTTCACTCATTCGGACAATCATCACTTCAGGTCGAAATTAGGATACAAAATGAATGATTTGTAATAAACGAGTTCTCAAATTGTTTGTTTTATTGGAAATTGGAAAAGAAAAACATACTGAAACCATGCATAAATGAATCAAACGTAAAACTAAAGGCTGCCATTGCTTAAAAAAGCTTTCCTGCCAACCATTCTACGTATACGTACCTTCTATTAAATGGAATCGGTTTGATAAGAGGTCTTCAGCTCGTTGTGACTTGCTCTTCAGCTTGTCGAAGACGTACTGATTCTAATAATCAGCGCTGCCTCTTTCTTATCATGGTGTTTGGAGATTGTTTGTCAGGTAATTATTATGCATCATGTAATAAGCACAATAGAAGGAACTGATGGAACATATTAATTGGCTCCTCTAGCAAGGAACCCCAGTGAAGGTCAATTTCAAGTCAATCATGCCATGCAAACTATTACTTAAATTTGGGTTAATTTTAACAAGTACGTTGCCAAAACGTTTCATTACTAATTATAGTTTCGCTGCCTGGAAAACTCATCTCAAGGAAAACTATTAAAATAACTAAACTGAACAGCAGCTTTTGTATGAACAAAATCTTTAAAAAAGAGTAATTTGATATCTAAACTTGAACACGCAACGCTGAAGAATAAGAGAATATGTGCCTGTGTTTTATGGATTATTAATGTTAGTTGAACTTCACATTGGGAATGAAAATAAAATAAAAAAATATTCGACGAGGATCTTTGGAATGGCTCCCTGATGTTTAGATCCGTTACGGCTGATCAAACGATCATGTGCACATGATTTCCCCATCACAAGCAATCGGCTGATGTCTTTACCAATATTACTTCTATCTTATTTATAGCACTTTATAATAGTCAGATCTCGTTCAGTGGAACAAAACAATGGCGATCCACTTGATGAACAAAATATAAATACAACAATTTACACTCCTCTCAGGGGTGAACCTTCTAGAAGATCTCTCACTCGGAAAATCAGCAACTACATTTGTGTGCCTTAACGTTTTTTTTCCACTGAACCATTATGACCTGAAGCTATTGCGTGATACCATCCCTCCCATCAACCGCATCTTGCTATTGACTATACAAAGACTGTCTGAGGATATGTCTGCTCTCAGTGTTTATAGCCATCCAGTGTAAGAACAACATTTGTGTGTCTTAATTGGTTTTCCACTGAACCATTATGACCTGAAGCTATTGCGTGATACCATCCCTCCCATCAACCGCATCTTTCTATTAACTATCCAGAGACTGTCTCAGGATATGTCTGCTCTCAGTGTTTATAGCCATCCAGTGCAAGAACAACATTTGTGTGTCTTAATTGGTTTTCCACTGAACCATTATGACCTGAAGCTATTGCGTGATACCATCCCTCCCATCAACCGCATCTTTCTATTAACTATCCAGAGACTGTCTCAGGATATGTCTGCTCTCAGTGTTTATAGCCATCCAGTGTAACAACAACATTTGTGTGTCTTAATGGTCTTCCACTGAACCATGGTGACATGAAGCTATAGCGTGAAACCATCCCTCCCATGAACCGCAACTTTCTACTAACTAACTTAACACGCTCTCCGTTACATGTGTATGCCTGCTCTCAATGTTTGGACGAGACTATCAAGTACATTGTATGCACAAGTTTGACGATAAATATGTGTTATGAAGACGCCTCGTGGATCCACGGCTATTTTGACCATGTTATGACGAAAATCATTGTCAATATTAGGACAGACACATAACAACTAACTTCAATTTGTTAATTTTACACTCCTCTCATGGGTGATTATTTTAGAAGATCTCTCAAACGTAAAATCAGCAAATACATGTGTGATCTTTATAGATTTTCCACTAAACCATAAAGAGATGAATTAAGCCGTATACGGTCATTCTTGCCATCAACCTCACCTTTCTACTATATTGACTTAAACCCAACACGCTCTCACATGTATGTTTGGCCGAGACTATCAAGTACATTAAGCACTTGGCGTATGTAAAGGTATTACCATTACTATAGTTAATGAGCTAAGCAGAACAACACATGAATTTTGAGGACACTGCAAAACTGATCATTGAAAGAACAGTTGAAAACAAGCATTCTTAGTTCTTTGGCCTTCTAAAGTATATGTCAAGAGAATGTTTAGTGGATCGTTGAACTGCGTACGTGTTTCACTCATTCGGACAATCATCACTTCAGGTCGAAATTAGGATACAAAATGAATGATTTGTAATAAACGAGTTCTCAAATTGTTTGTTTTATTGGAAATTGGAAAAGAAAAACATACTGAAACCATGCATAAATGAATCAAACGTAAAACTAAAGGCTGCCATTGCATAAAAAAGCTTTCCTGCCAACCATTCTACGTATACGTACCTTCTATTAAATGGAATCGGTTTGATAAGAGGTCTTCAGCTCGTTGTGACTTGCTCTTCAGCTTGTCGAAGACGTACTGATTCTAATAATCAGCGCTGCCTCTTTCTTATCATGGTGTTTGGAGATTGTTTGTCAGGTAATTATTATGCATCATGTAATAAGCACAATAGAAGGAACTGATGGAACATATTAATTGGCTCCTCTAGCAAGGAACCCCAGTGAAGGTCAATTTCAAGTCAATCATGCCATGCAAACTATTACTTAAATTTGGGTTAATTTTAACAAGTACGTTGCCAAAACGTTTCATTACTAATTATAGTTTCGCTGCCTGGAAAACTCATCTCAAGGAAAACTATTAAAATAACTAAACTGAACAGCAGCTTTTGTATGAACAAAATCTTTAAAAAAGAGTAATTTGATATCTAAACTTGAACACGCAACGCTGAAGAATAAGAGAATATGTGCCTGTGTTTTATGGATTATTAATGTTAGTTGAACTTCACATTGGGAATGAAAATAAAAAAAAAAAATATTCGACGAGGATCTTTGGAATGGCTCCCTGATGTTTAGATCCGTTACGGCTGATCAAACGATCATGTGCACATGATTTCCCCATCACAAGCAATCGGCTGATGTCTTTACCAATATTACTTCTATCTTATTTATAGCACTTTATAATAGTCAGATCTCGTTCAGTGGAACAAAACAATGGCGATCCACTTGATGAACAAAATATAAATACAACAATTTACACTCCTCTCAGGGGTGAACCTTCTAGAAGATCTCTCACTCGGAAAATCAGCAACTACATTTGTGTGCCTTAACGTTTTTTTTCCACTGAACCATTATGACCTGAAGCTATTGCGTGATACCATCCCTCCCATCAACCGCATCTTTCTATTGACTATACAAAGACTGTCTGAGGATATGTCTGCTCTCAGTGTTTATAGCCATCCAGTGTAAGAACAACATTTGTGTGTCTTAATTGGTTTTCCACTGAACCATTATGACCTGAAGCTATTGCGTGATACCATCCCTCCCATCAACCGCATCTTTCTATTAACTATCCAGAGACTGTCTCAGGATATGTCTGCTCTCAGTGTTTATAGCCATCCAGTGTAACAACAACATTTGTGTGTCTTAATGGTCTTCCACTGAACCATGGTGACATGAAGCTATAGCGTGAAACCATCCCTCCCATGAACCGCAACTTTCTACTAACTAACTTAACACGCTCTCCGTTACATGTGTATGCCTGCTCTCAATGTTTGGACGAGACTATCAAGTACATTGTATGCACAAGTTTGACGATAAATATGTGTTATGAAGACGCCTCGTGGATCCACGGCTATTTTGACCATGTTATGACGAAAATCATTGTCAATATTAGGACAGACACATAACAACTAACTTCAATTTGTTAATTTTACACTCCTCTCATGGGTGATTATTTTAGAAGATCTCTCAAACGTAAAATCAGCAAATACATGTGTGATCTTTATAGATTTTCCACTAAACCATAAAGAGATGAATTAAGCCGTATACGGTCATTCTTGCCATCAACCTCACCTTTCTACTATATTGACTTAAACCCAACACGCTCTCACATGTATGTTTGGCCGAGACTATCAAGTACATTAAGCACTTGGCGTATGTAAAGGTATTACCATTACTATAGTTAATGAGCTAAGCAGAACAACACATGAATTTTGAGGACACTGCAAAACTGATCATTGAAAGAACAGTTGAAAACAAGCATTCTTAGTTCTTTGGCCTTCTAAAGTATATGTCAAGAGAATGTTTAGTGGATCGTTGAACTGCGTACGTGTTTCACTCATTCGGACAATCATCACTTCAGGTCGAAATTAGGATACAAAATGAATGATTTGTAATAAACGAGTTCTCAAATTGTTTGTTTTATTGGAAATTGGAAAAGAAAAACATACTGAAACCATGCATAAATGAATCAAACGTAAAACTAAAGGCTGCCATTGCATAAAAAAGCTTTCCTGCCAACCATTCTACGTATACGTACCTTCTATTAAATGGAATCGGTTTGATAAGAGGTCTTCAGCTCGTTGTGACTTGCTCTTCAGCTTGTCGAAGACGTACTGATTCTAATAATCAGCGCTGCCTCTTTCTTATCATGGTGTTTGGAGATTGTTTGTCAGGTAATTATTATGCATCATGTAATAAGCACAATAGAAGGAACTGATGGAACATATTAATTGGCTCCTCTAGCAAGGAACCCCAGTGAAGGTCAATTTCAAGTCAATCATGCCATGCAAACTATTACTTAAATTTGGGTTAATTTTAACAAGTACGTTGCCAAAACGTTTCATTACTAATTATAGTTTCGCTGCCTGGAAAACTCATCTCAAGGAAAACTATTAAAATAACTAAACTGAACAGCAGCTTTTGTATGAACAAAATCTTTAAGAAAGAGTAATTTGATATCTAAACTTGAACACGCAACGCTGAAGAATAAGAGAATATGTGCCTGTGTTTTATGGATTATTAATGTTAGTTGAACTTCACATTGGGAATGAAAATAAAAAAAAAAAATATTCGACGAGGATCTTTGGAATGGCTCCCTGATGTTTAGATCCGTTACGGCTGATCAAACGATCATGTGCACATGATTTCCCCATCACAAGCAATCGGCTGATGTCTTTACCAATATTACTTCTATCTTATTTATAGCACTTTATAATAGTCAGATCTCGTTCAGTGGAACAAAACAATGGCGATCCACTTGATGAACAAAATATAAATACAACAATTTACACTCCTCTCAGGGGTGAACCTTCTAGAAGATCTCTCACTCGGAAAATCAGCAACTACATTTGTGTGCCTTAACGTTTTTTTTCCACTGAACCATTATGACCTGAAGCTATTGCGTGATACCATCCCTCCCATCAACCGCATCTTTCTATTGACTATACAAAGACTGTCTGAGGATATGTCTGCTCTCAGTGTTTATAGCCATCCAGTGTAAGAACAACATTTGTGTGTCTTAATTGGTTTTCCACTGAACCATTATGACCTGAAGCTATTGCGTGATACCATCCCTCCCATCAACCGCATCTTTCTATTAACTATCCAGAGACTGTCTCAGGATATGTCTGCTCTCAGTGTTTATAGCCATCCAGTGTAAGAACAACATTTGTGTGTCTTAATTGGTTTTCCACTGAACCATTATGACCTGAAGCTATTGCGTGATACCATCCCTCCCATCAACCGCATCTTTCTATTAACTATCCAGAGACTGTCTCAGGATATGTCTGCTCTCAGTGTTTATAGCCATCCAGTGTAACAACAACATTTGTGTGTTTTAATTGGTTTTCCACTGAACCATTATGACCTGAAGCTATTGCGTGATACCATCCCTCCCATCAACCGCATCTTTCTATTAACTATACAAAGACTGTCTCAGGATATGTCTGCTCTCAGTGTTTATAGCTATCCAGTGTAAGAACAACATTTGTGTGTCTTAATTGGTTTTCCACTGAACCATTATGACCTGAAGCTATTGCGTGATACCATCCCTCCCATCAACCGCATCTTTCTATTAACTATACAAAGACTGTCTCAGGATATGTCTGCTCTCAGTGTTTATAGCCATCCATTGTAAGAACAACATTTGTGTGTTTTAATTGGTTTTCCACTGAACCATGGTGACATGACGCAAAAGTGTGATATCATCCCTCCCATGAACCGCATTTTTCTATTGACTATCCAAAGAGTATCTCAGGATATGTCTGCTCTCAGTGTTTATAGCCATCCAGTGTAACAACAACATTTGTGTGTCTTAATGGTCTTCCACTGAACCATGGTGACATGAAGCTATAGCGTGAAACCATCCCTCCCATGAATCGCAACTTTCTACTATTACTAACTTAACACGCTCTCCGTTACATGTGTATGCCTGCTCTCAATGTTTGGACGAGACTATCAAGTACATTGCATGCACAAGTTTGACGATAAATATGTGTTACCATTGATAGAGTTAATAAAATGAATAGCTTAGTACATGAACGTTCAGAATACACAAACGGAGTCTAAATGTTTTTGAAAAGTGATCATTCAAAGAAACAGTTATAAGCAAGCATTCTTAGTCCTTTGGCTTTCTAAAGTATGTCGAGAGATGTTTAGTGGATCGTTGATCTGCGTACGTGTTTCTCTCATTCGGCCAATCACCACTTCAGGTCGAAATTAGGATACAAAATGAATGATTTGTAATAAACGAGTTCTCAAATTGTTTGTTTTATTGGAAATTGGAAAAGAAAAACATACTGAAACCATGCATAAATGAATCAAACGTAAAACTAAAGGCTGCCATTGCATAAAAAAGCTTTCCTGCCAACCATTCTACGTATACGTACCTCCTATTAAATGGAATCGGTTTGATAAGAGATCTTCAGCTCGTTGTGACTTGCTCTTCAGCTTGTCGAAGACGTACTGATTCAAATAATCAGCGCTGCCTCTTTCTTATCATGGTGTTTGGAGATTGTTTGTCAGGTAATTATTATGCATCATGTAATAAGCACAATAGAAGGAACTGATGGAACATATTGGCTCCTCTAGCAAGGAACCCCAGTGAAGGACAATTTCAAGTCAATCATGCCATGCAAACTATTACTTAAATTTGGGTTAATTGTAACAAGTACGTTGCCAAAACGTTTCATTACTAATTATAGTTTCGCTGCCTGGAAAACTCATCTCAAGGAAAACTATTAAAATAACTAAACTGAACAGTAGCTTTCGTATGAACAACATCTTTAAAAAAGGGTAATTTGATATCTAAACTTGAACACGCAACGCTGACGAATAAGAAAATGTGCCTGTGTTTTATGGATATAAATACATCAATTTACACTCCTCTCACAGGTGAACCTTCTAGAAGATCTCTCAGTCGGAAAATCAGCAACTACATTTGTGTGCCTTAATGTTTTTTTTTCACTGAACCATGGTGACATGACGCTATAGCGTGAGACCATCCCTCCCCTCAACCGCATCTTGCTATTGACTATCCAAAGACTTCTCAGGATATGTCTGCTCTCATTGTTTATAGCCATCCAGTGTAACAACAACATTTGTGTGTCTTAATGGGTTTTCCACTGAACCATGGTGACATGACGCTATAGCGTGAGACCATCCCTCCCCTCAACCGCATCTTGCTATTGACTATCCAAAGACTTCTCAGGATATGTCTGCTCTCATTGTTTATAGCCATCCAGTGTAACAACAACATTTGTGTGTCTTAATGGGTTTTCCACTGAACCATGGTGACATGACGCTATAGCGTGAGACCATCCCTCCCCTCAACCGCATCTTGCTATTGACTATCCAAAGACTTCTCAGGATATGTCTGCTCTCATTGTTTATAGCCATCCAGTGTAACAACAACATTTGTGTGTCTTAATGGGTTTTCCACTGAACCATGGTGACATGACGCTATAGCGTGAGACCATCCCTCCCCTCAACCGCATCTTGCTATTGACTATCCAAAGACTTCTCAGGATATGTCTGCTCTCATTGTTTATAGCCATCCAGTGTAACAACAACATTTGTGTGTCTTAATGGGTTTTCCACTGAACCATGGTGGCATGAAGCTATAGCGTGAAACCATCCCCCCCATCAACCGCAGCTTTCTACTAATGCATGCTCACGCTCTCCGTTACATGCATGTGTATGCCTGCTCTCAATGTTTGGACGAGACTATCAAGTACATTGCACACGTTTGACGATAAATATATGTTACCATTGGTAGGGTTAATAAGATAAGCAGTCAGTACATGAACGTTCAGAACACTCAAACGGGGTTTAGATGATTTCAGTTTCAAAAGCCGACCATTCAAAGTTCTAAAAAGTTATTAAGCAAGCATTCTTAGTTCTTTGGCTTTCTAAAGTAATTGTCGAGAGATGTTTAGTGGATCGTTGCAGGGGGGGATCCAGGAATTTTGAAGGGGGGGGGGGGGGGGGGGGGGTGGCTGGCATAGACAAGACAAGACATATTTTATTAGAGTGCCAAGCGACATAGGCATACTTCTCCAATATTCTATAGAGGGATGGTTTGCCTAACTTTAAAACATTCATAGATGTATTTTGCTATTTCTGGCTTATGTCTTTTTGGTGCGATTAAATCTTTATAGTTTGTTATTTTTTGTTTATATCTTGAAAAAGAGAGTTTCTCAGATCAGAATATAATTGAAATTTAGATAAAAAATGTTCTTCGTTTTCCATAATTTGACAATGTGGGCATATTCTCAATTCAGGACTCACACAAATTCTGTTATAACAGCCTCTTTCAATTTGTAAAATATGGTCGCTTATTCTTAACTTAGTTAGTGCTCTGCGATGATCTATGTTTTTAACTTCCAATAAATAATCTTCGATTTTATATTCTGTTTTGAACTCACAAAATTTTCTTAATTTGTTTCCTCCCACTGTTCTGGATTCATCATCGAAGATGCTTGATCTCCAGTCTTGAGTTCCAATATCCTCTAGTCTTTGTTTAGTACATTTATAAAACCGTTTGATCTCGTTTTCATCAATAACGGCATCTTGTTGGGATTCTCAGCAATAGCCAAAGCCATTCTGAAATAATATAGCTTTAATTTGCATTGCCCAGTTCTTCGAATTTGTGTGACTTAGCATATCTAAGTAGGCTTGCTTTGTGATTCTATTTTCGTCTAATGTTAGAAGGCGGGCCAAGAATGACATTGCCTTAGATTTTACTTCGATAATGATGGGGAAACGGCCTAATTCTGCACGGCAAGCTTTGTTCACTGCTCTTTTGCTTACGCCTAGGATTTGTTTACAGAACTTTGTGTGAACTTGTTCTATTGGGTCACGTGATTCATTATATTTAGCAGTATCAAGACCCCAAATTTCAGAGCCATATGTGAGAATGGGTTTTATTAGGGTATAAAGTGTAAGGTAAGTGGCAGGTCTCTTCTAAATGAGATTCCCATGTTTAGTCCATGGGCCCAGACCATAAAAATAGGATGTTTGGTACCACTCGGGGGGACAAATGCTACCATATATTTTTGAAATCCTTGTACCTTCTAGTTTATTTTGGTTGGTGATAGAGTAGCTTTAGTGCTGAAATCACGTGATATTATGACGTCATCAATGTGAACGCGGAGCCGGTTCAAAGGGGGTCATGAATTATTTGTTTATTGCAGTTTAAAGTGGTGCTGAGTCGGGAAAAGAAGCTAAACAGGATCACAAAAGGTTGCCAATATGAAAGAGCTGCTGACGCATATTTTGTTATATGCATGGTTACCATGGAAACAGTGTATTTGTTTCAAATCAAGGAATAAATGCTACGAACTATCCATTTTCCCTTTATCCATTATCTGACGTTTGATTTTTAAACCGTCAAAAGAGTATGAAAAAGCGTGGATACTATCTACCTTAATTGCTACCTACATCTTCGTCCTCATCATCAGATAAGTCGTAATCATCAGCAGGAATCTCTTCCTCTGGTCGGTTATTGCAGTATTGTAGCCGGCACATGTCAGTACATTTCAGACCACTGGCGAGACAAGTACAGCTTGGTAGCTTGCAGGCCCTCTCATATGAACAAGAGAGGAACACCAGGACAGCTGTTGGGGCTGGTTCACCACTCATCCAGTCTATCTTAGGCTTGCCATCCTCTTGGACCCATCCGTATCCTACGGGTGAAGGAACTTGTGAGCAGCTTTGTAGACATGTTCTCCAGATAGCTGCCTGGTAGTTCGCCCGTGCAGAGTACTTCCGCAGACAATCTGCACAGGGAGGTAGTTGATTTGAGTCAAGTTTCCCTTCCTTTGCGCAGAATAACCGATAGCGAAGTTCGTTGACATCGCTGGTTCCTGGGGTGGAGTTGTACATCATGCATGCGAATTGTTGTAGCCTTGCGAACAGATCATCTGTTAGCTCCCACTGCATTCCAATCTGTCGGAATAGGTCTTGGAACGACTTGTTTCGTTTGATGATCTGTAATGCAGCTAACCTGCCCTTTCCAACAAAGGCACTGATGCTATCACAGCCAGTGAAAGCATGCAGACCAGGGAGAGATCTGCATAGCTCTGACCCAAATATCTGAACCACACCTGAGACATCCATGTATCTTGTTCGAGCCTGTTTGCCGCATTTCACACACAATGAGCAAGGAATGAAACTCTTTAAAGCCATGCAAGCATAGAACAAAGACATCTGTATCCTCTGATGATATATATGATGATTATAACAGTGTCTTGTATCCTGATTTTGCCGCATGTGCTGCGTGGAGTAGTACTCTTGTATCGGCCTCCTCCTGTGTTGACCTGAAGTCTTCCCTTGCATGCCGCTTCTGCACTACCTGACGATACTTGATACCACTGATCCTCAGTTGTCACAAAGAGTGTCTTCTCAGCCAGTTTCACTCCACTTCTTTCCTTTTACCATTCTTCAGCGATGAATTTAATTAGCTGCAACTTATTCTTTGGATTGGATAGGAATTTCCACCAGCTTGTGGTCTGGTTTGATATTCTTGAACTCATTGCTTTTCTCAGAACCTCTCTTTTCTCATTCGGCATTTTTGATCGATTCCTCTTTATAAACGTCAAAAACCACATTGATCCGCTGGCTGTCTGCTCCTTCGTTAAGGATCATAGACAAAAGACAATCTGCTATCTCAGCAAATGTCTTCTGGTCACCTCTTATCTTCTGAACCATTGCCATCCCGTCGATCACTCGTGAGCAAGGCTGCGGTATCGCTTCTGTTGCCGTGATGTTCTTCTGAAGCTCCTTTACAAGCGACGACTTGTTGGTTTTCCTTAGAAATCCGTCAGCGGAAGCCAAGGCCCATGGCAGGGGTCTGAGTGGATGGCAAAGTACTTCGCTCATCTTCAGCTTTCTGTTCTCGGCGATAATAATCATTTGAGCAAACAATGCTCGATCGGCCGTGAGAATCACTTCCTTGGCAGTTCCTCTTTGGATCTTCATCTTCTTGGAGAGATCACCAAACGTTTTCAGCTTTAGTTTTGTCATTTTGTCATGGAACTTCACTTTCTGTGTGTCGGACTCAAGTCTCTCCTCGCTGAAAGTAAGCCTTCTCTCCCATAGCTTTCGCCTGTATCAAGTCTTGTTATATCTCTGGAGTGGCGAGCTTACCAGTTGACAGACAAACGAGATCTTGTTGCATTGGTCGCTCTTAAATGGATTGATCCGAGTTGCCTTCCAACATCGACAGCAACGACTTCACGTCTTCCTCGTCTATCGCAATTCGACTTGGTTGTAGATCAGTGTGTTGGGCGCTGGACGTGCCCAGATGAAGCGTGTTCTTGAACTGCCGCATGAATATGCTTCGATATTCAGATATGAAGTAGTATTTACTCACCACCCTTGGCTTCAGGCTGAATCCCTTGGTACCTCCGGGCGTCTGAGTGCCTTTGTTTACAGTCTCCACACAGGTTTGGTCCACTGGTATTCTACCAAATGGGTTCTCGTCTCCAATCTGGACAGAAAATCCACCAGATCTGAAATACGCTAAAACGTCTGGGTGATCTTCTCCAAGATGTGACATTTCCGACAGGTAAGCAGATAAATATCTGGCGTAATTGAGGTTGTCATATACGAAACACCAGGGACTCATTAGACTGGACGAAGATACATGAAGTTCCCAGTTTCCTTCTCTGGATGCTCTCAGATGTCCTAAGAGAATCTCCACAATGTCAATATATGTCATCCAGAATTCTGTGAATTCTATTTTCCTGTCATAGGAAGTCCATATACATCTCAAAAAGCTTGATAACTTTGGCAAAAGAAGGGCTAGTCATGTACTCTTGGAACTTCTTCTCGCAGATATTGTTGTACAGCTTCTCAAGACCATTAAAGGAGGCATCAACCATATAATTCTTATCCTCGTGATTCTCTTCGACCCAGGACCGAAATCCCGTCCACACCAGTCTCATAAGGGCTTCATACATAGGCTTATGAAATCTCACGGCGCGATTATACCTGCGGCCATCCAGAACTGCCGAAACGGATCCTTCTGCAACCACACCTGATTCGACACAAAGATCTCTTAACCCAGCGTCCTGGAAACGTTTCCCAATAATTGACTGCAGGATGCATGCAACACTATTACCTTGAATTTCTCGCTTTTGTTTCCACTGGATCTCGGTTGCTTTTGCGTAAAGCACCTGATCAAAGACCACGATGATACTCTGCAGCTTGAGCGTGTTCTTTATCTTAATGGACTGTAGGAGAACTTCAAGTGCACCTAACCCCTTTTGCGATTTTTATACATATGAATCTTTGAAAGGTTTTGAGTACTTCTGCGAAGACATTTTTGGCTTACAAAGAATACTTTATGTTCTAGGCTTGTTTGAAATGGTGAAAATTTGACCTTTCCTGACCCATGACCGCGTAAGAAAAAGCCTGGGTCGATTCTTAAATACAGACTTAAATAACTACAGGCCAATATCAGTCCTACCAGCTGTAATTAAAATATTGGAAAAAGCCGTTTTTAACCAATTCTATATATATTTACTTGATAGTGACTTACTAAATAAATTTCAATCTGGATTTAGACCTCTTCACTCAACTGTTACTGCCCTTCTAGATGTGAGTAATGAATGGTTTTTAAATATTGACAATGGGCTTATGAATGCAATTCTATTTCTGGACTTTAAAAAGCCTTCGACACTATTGATCATGACATTCTAATACATAAATTAAAACTCTACGGTGTTCAAACCAAAACAATTGATTGGTTTGCCGATTACCTCAACAATAGAATTCAAATTACTTCAGTGAATGGATCCCTCTCGAGTCCTAGCACTCTAAAATGTGGAATCCCACAACGATCTATTGTGGGTCCATTGTTATTTCTAATATACATCAATGACCTGCCAAATTGCAATCTTTTATCAAATGTGAGAATGTATGCTGACGATACCAACTTTACGTACGCATCAAAAAAACGAGCAACACTTATTGATGGAATTAATCATGATCTCGCCAAAGTGCACGAGTGGCTTAAAGCAAATAAATTAACACTTAATATCTCAAAGACAAAATATATGTTTACCGGTACGCAACATAAACTTAACTTACTCCCTGGCCAGCCTATAGTAAACATAAATGGTAAACAAATAGCCAGAACTACCTCATATAAATGTCTTGGCGTAGAAATAGATGAACTTCTGTCTTGGCGAGATCACATAGTAAACGTTTCAAAGAAAATTGCTAAAGGCCTCGGAGTGCTAAGAAGACTTAAGCCATTCCTACCTCAAAATTTACTAATTTCTGTCTATAATTCCCTGATTGCCTCCCACTTTGATTATTGTAGTGCAGTTTGGGGTAGTCTAGGCAAGGGTCTTTCGGATCAACTGCAAAAACTTCAAAACACAGCAGCTAGAATTATCACTGGTTCAAGCTATGAAACCCACTCGAGTGACATCTTGGCTTCTCTCGGTTGGCAAAATTTGGAACAGCGACGAAATCGCCAGTTAGCGAGTATTATGTATAAAACCATGCATAAAAAGGTACCTAAATACCTGACGGATTTATTCACTCCCACAAACACAATTCACCAACATAATTTAAGACGATCTAATAACAGCTGCTTCCTACCAAGGCCAAAGAGTGAAGCCCTCAAAAAGAGTTTATCGTACAGGGGTTCAATGCTATGGAATAATGTGCCGCCTAGTGCCTACAATACTACCATTGTTCAATTTTTAAATATTTTTTTAAACAATCAAATGTATTTATATATAAGTTTAGTTTTCCTTTAATTTTAGGTAGTTAGTATATATATTTTAATAGTATTTATTTTGATAGATTAGGTTATATATAAGTGTCCTATTAGTAAATGATATACACGGCTCTCTGGAAGAGCATCATGTAATGAACGGGATTCCGTGTCGAAATAAAGTTTGATGATGGTGATGATGATGATTCTGGATCTTACGTCATCTAATTCATTCGACTTTGCAATAAGTTGAATAGATGTTTAGCATTTTGTCTAAAATAACTGTTTTCTTTACTAACAACTCACAGACCGTATAAATTCTCTATACAGCAATGTTATTGTGATAGAAATGCGCCATGGAGAATAATGACGTAAGATCCAGAATCGACCCAGGCTTTTTCTTACCCGGTCATGGGTCAGGAAAGGTAAAATTTCCACCATTTCAAACAAGCCTAGAACATAGAATGTTCTCTGTATTAGCCAAACATTTCTTCGCAGAAGTACTCAAAACCTTTCAAAGTTTCATATGTATAAAAATTGCAAAAGGGGTTAGGTGCACTTTCATGGACTGCTGCCATGTCAGTAGCAGGTGCATCAATTGTCGGCAGAGTCTGACGTTATCTTTTGAGACTTGCACTTCATTGCGGATGGAAATGTTAAATCCAATAGCGCCACTTGGTTTTTGTTTCTCTTGCATGAAGACAGACAAATATCCAAAGCAAATTCTTCTTTCTTGCGTTTGCTAGCACCTGTGCAGAAATCACTTCCACGAATTTTCTAGCACGAGGACCACAGCGCTCGCCGGCATTGTAAGGAGGAACTTCAGCGCTTGTTGAAGGGTCAAGTGTTGGCTCTGAAGGAAGTTGGGGACCAAAGTGTCTAGCCTGTACAGCGATTCCATTTACTCTATGCGACGTTCCTGCTCCAGAGAGGGTCTCTTCTAATCTATCAATATTGTCCCACACAAGCGTCGTACCTATATACGGTTGGATATTTTCGGATATTCTCGGGTAGGGTTGGATATTCTCGGGTAGGGAAATATCGTTTTCGGGCGTCAAGAACATTTTCTGAAGACAAAGTGCTGTTTTCATTTCTTCGATTTACGAATAGGCAATACTGTGTCCACACCGGCCGGCTTAACATCTGGATAAGTTGGACGTTGTTTGTCAGCGATTTAACTGCGTATGGCAACAGTATTTGCTTAGGGGGTCTCTACCGTCCCTCACTCACGCCATATATAATATCCTGTCAGAAGGAGTTTACTAGGCGCTGTACTCTTTGAGGATATTCCTTTGGACTGTCGGGATTTCCAGTTAAACAGTATAAAGAAAGGCCTTGAGTTCCTATGGGATATTTACCGCGCTGTCACATAGTTCTGAAGGTTGGGGAGGCCATAACATTTGGGTATCATTTGCACGAAATGTACATACAAGCTTGTTGGATTTCTTTGATCCTTATAGTTCTGCTGCTACTAATTCGCGCGATACCAGGGCAATATTCCTACCGTCACACTTAGCAACAGTGGTCTTACTGATAGAGTCATCTGCGCGCAAGTCAGTGCATTGAATTAATGGCTCTCGACTTTTGGAGGCTTTCACTTATTTGCTTTTCTTTTCGCAGAAAATACACTTTCTGATCAGTCGTAAATTCTACTGGTGCTAGGAGACTGTCGATTAGACGATTTTTGCTCTTGGGCCTTCACCACAGTATCAGTATGCCCTTCATCACAATGAGTTTTAGAATGTTTTTCTAATTCCCGCTTCATTGTAAAAACACTGCTGCATTATCTGTGATACGTCACTGGGGGAATTTCTCCCTCGTCAACATTCTTTGCAACATCCAGTACTGGCTTATAATTTCGAATGGTTGCAGCCTCCAAGAGTCATTGTCTTGAGGGGAAGTTAAATAATAACTATTATCACCAGTGCAGTGAATAATACACTTGACATCTAAACGGGGACACTTTTTTCTATCACTGGAATCTACCATTCCGTCACGCTTTTTCTGATCTGTTGTATCAAACACAGATATATTATAGCAACCTCGAATCAGCAGGTAAATCAGTCTGTAAGTTTACCTGAATAATTGACTAAAATTGTACTAAGTTTACATAAAACTCACACTTACATAAAACTCATACTTTTCGGTTCTTCATAGGTACTTTAGACATTGATAGTTCTAATTCGCTTAACTTTTACGTTATACGGCTCTTAAATTGGGACAATTACAGCAGAACTCAAATGTACTTACCAGACAAGGCGGCCGCCATCTTGGAATTACCCATGATGCTTTTCGAACTCCCAAGCAATCGTTTCTCTTTTGTTTTATGTGACTGATTTACAGTTTTGACATAGCAATTGATGTAAATCAATAATAACATTGTTTTCAATCTAAAATGTCGACAAAACAACTGTAGGGAGTAATAAAGCATTTTCAATTCTTGATATTATTTTTTGCCTCGTTTTCATGCTGAAGCAGGATTTTGCGAAGATTGAAGTTAAAAAACTACATCAAAGCTACTCTTTTACGATTGCTATCAGATGAATTTCGAAACACCTCCAGGTAACCTTTAATTTGATATCACTCACAATTTGTCCCCCTTAGTGGTACCGAGAACCTGCTCTGGCCCATGGACTAGTTCTTGCGGAGTGAGTAAAAAGCTTTTAGTGCAACCTTTTTTAGCTCTTGTTTTGCTATAGTAAATGATCGAGAAGCACTTAAAGTCAATACTAAATACTTATATTTAGTTACGTTCTCAATCGGTGTTGTCCCAACGTTGAATAAATAACGATTTAGTTTTCTACCATTAGGGTTAAATATTATTACTTTTGTTCTATTTTCGTTGATGTAGAGGCCGGACTGTTGGCTTTGCCGTAATCCAGTAGGTATTTTAAATTGTTTTGTAATCCCAACTGAGACTTTGAGATAATTACTAAATCGTCTGGATATAGTAAGCAACTAACGGTTCTATTGTTTAGTTCGGGGGCGTCTTTGTCTTTGTTAAGAATGTTTGCTAGATCACTTAAATATACATTGAAAAGGGTAGGTGACTGTAGCGTGGCAGATTGGAGTCCGTGGCAGACGTGATCTATGCATCCTCGACCAATCATAAGCGCTGTACCTCCCCTCCAATAGAATTGCGTTGTGAGTGTGTTCTGGACAATCTTATTCCCGTATGGGGGCAGGAGAGAGCTCTGATGATCTATACAGGACACATCATAATCGGCTTACGGTACTTTGCGAAACGAAACGGTGCGAAACGGGATTTTGCGAAACGGTACTTTGCGAAACGGTATTTTGCGAAACGGGATTTTGCGAAACGGTACTTTGCGAAACGGTATTTTGCGAAACGGTACTTTGCGAAACGGTAATTTGCGAAACGGTAATTTGCGAAACGGTATTTTGCGAAACGGTAATTTGCGAAACGGTATTTTGCGAAACGGTATTTTGCGAAACGGTATTTTGCGAAACGGTAATTTGCAAATATGAGAACAGTTAGTAAACGATTTCTTGTCGAAAAATCTAGAATACTAACTGATACTCATTTCTGTAATCGCAAAATGTCAAAGTTTCTAAGTTTAGCGTATTCACGCAAAAAGCCGTAGCTGTTTGTAGCGCGTTAGTAAACTGTTCTGTGTATCGGCTCTCGCAGAGTGGATATAACTTATACTGTATGACAAATGTTGACAAGCTTATCCTTTCTTAGTTGCCCGTGATATTGGCGCTTGAGGAATCACATTTTAAGAGAATTCGTACAGTTTTCAGAGCATAGTGCGTAAATTTGTATCTGTAATGGCGTTAACTGCGTGCAGTGTTAAAGCGGTTTGTTACACTGGTAAATCGGGTCTCGCGGAATGGATAATCACTTTTAGAACTTATCCTGTATGACAACTGTTCACACGGCTATCCTATCTCAGTTGCTCGTGATATTTCTACTTCATGAGTTATATTCTAAGAGAAATCGTTCAGTTTTCAGAGCATGGTTGAAACTGTCTTTGTTCATCCTGGTTTCCGTGCCGTGAATATTTGACTTTTCGGCGCCTCCTTTCTCCTAAACTGTTTGTTCAAATATCATTATTTTTTTTCTTTCTTATGTCCAGGATGTGTGTTTTGTCGTATGCAAAAATGAGAACATTTGTTCGAGGATTTCTTTTCAAAAAAGTTTGAAAATCAAATATGATAACTTCAGAACTGATTTTCATGTTTGACGTAAACGATGTGGCAAGACATGCATTAATACCGATGCAACTTCAACTTCGTTGATCTTTCTTTTGGTGTATACCCTGGTCCCAGAGGTTTTCTGGAGAGAAACCTCTGGAACCAGGGTATTTGGTGTAAAGAAACCCTATAGTTGTATTATCCGTGTATGCTGAGATCGAACTGGCCACAACTTGACGGCTTCGTTTCTTTGGCGGCCATTTTGAATCACTTGGTCATGTTAAAACCAATGTATCTTCGGTTCTATTGCTCGAATTAACTTCATGTTCACAAGATAATGTACATAATGTCAAGCGAATATTGTATTAAAGTTTCAGTCTCATCGAATCATTCTTTCTATTTAAAGTTTTCAGTATGTACGACAACGTGGTTTTCCAGTTTCACGTAAATTAGGTAGCAAAATATGGCGTGTCTTTATACAACTTTTAACCCCAGGCAGAACTGAAAGTTAACAATGCTGTACATTGGTTTCATCTCTATTATCAAGGGTTTCTGTCGGTATATGGAAACCCCAGTTTTGTTTCGACTACGCTAAGTTCGAGATACAAATGTTCGATGCAACATAAGTAAAATATCTGTAATATACAGATTTCATTTATGTGCAGCTGTCTTCCAATCTTTTAAAACTTTAACAGAAATCTTTCAGCAATCACCTCCATCTTTGGTACACATAACCTATACATCCCAATGATATTGTAGCATAAAATTCATAATGATTGAGATACCAGAAGCAAAGTTGGCCGTTTGAGAAATTCACTTTTGAGAAAATTTCAACCCCAAAATAAAACAATGTCAGTGTGTTTACAATTTTAGAATTATAACAACCAATATTGATCATATTGGTGCTAAATGGAACCCAGGCCTTGCTGATGGTTTCTGTGGATCGAAACAAGACAATTAGTTAAGATCCAGAAAATTAGCTTTTAGATTTTGATGTACAGCATGATTTTTCAACATCGTTTACGTCAATTTTCAAGTTATCATGTTGGGTTTTCCCAATTTTTAGAATTAAAATCTTTAATCAAATGTTCTCATTTTTGCAATGAAATTTTCTAAAAAGTGAATTTCTCAACCGGCTAACTTCTGGTATCTCAATCGTTATGAATTTTATGCTGCAATATCATATAGTTCATGTGTACCAAAGATGGAGGTCATAGCTGAAAGATTTCTGTTCAGCTTAGCTGACATTCAGAATGACACGACTGACTTCTATTAAAAAAAATTGTCGAAACATGCTGTACCTTTGAAAATCTAAAAACAAATTTTCTAGATCTTAACTATTTGTCTTGTTTCGATCCACAGAAACCATCAGCAAGACCTGGGTTCCATTTAGCACCAATATGAAGTCAATCGAGCAACTATTAGTTGTTCTAAAATTGTAAACACACTAACACTTTTTGATTTCAGTAAATTTTGGGGTTGAAATTTCTCAAAAGTGAAATTCTCAACCGACTAACTTTGCTTCTGGTATCTCCATCATTACGAATTTTACGCTACAATATCATTGGGATGCATAGTTTATGTGTACCAAAGATGGAGGTCATTGCTGAAAGATTTCTGTTAAAGTTTTAAAAAATTGGAAAACACATAAATCATAACAGACTTCAGTTCTGGGGGGACCGTTTCGCAAATTACCGTTTCGCAAATTACCGTTTCGCAAAATACCGTTTCGCAAAATACCGTTTCGCAAAATACCGTTTCGCAAAATACCGTTTCGCAAAATACCGTTTCGCAAAATACCGTTTCGCAAAGTACCGTTTATATTTTGCTACCTAATTTACGTGAAACTGGAAAACCACGTTGTCGTACACACTCTTTAAATAGAAAGAATGATCCGATGAGACTGAAACTTTAATACAATAATCGCTTGACATTATGTACATTATCTTGTGAACATGAAGTTAATTCGAGCAATAGAACCGAAGATACAATGGTTTTAACATGACCAAGTGATTCAAAATGGCCGCCAAAGAAACGAAGCCGTCAAGTTGTGGCCAGTTCGATCTCAGCATACACGGATAATACAACTAGGGTTTCTTTACACCAAATACCCTGGTTCCAGAGGTTTCTCTCCAGAAAACCTCTGGGACCAGGGTATACACCAAAAGAAAGATCAACGAAGTTGAAGTTGCATCGGTATTAATGCATGTCTTGCCACATCGTTTACGTCAAACATGAAAATCAGTTCTGAAGTTATCATATTTGATTTTCAAACTTTTTTGAAAAGAAATCCTTGAACAAATGTTCTCATTTTTGCATACGACAAAACACACATCCTGGACATACGAAAGAAAAAAAATAATGATATTTGAACAAACAGTTTAGGAGAAAGGAGGCGCCGAAAAGTCAAATATTCACGTCACGGAAACCAGGATGAACAAAGACAGTTTCAACCATGCTCTGAAAACTGAACGATTTCTCTTAGAATATAACTCATGAAGTAGAAATATCACGAGCAACTGAGATAGGATAGCCGTGTGAACAGTTGTCATACAGGATAAGTTCTAAAAGTGATTATCCATTCCGCGAGACCCGATTGACCAGTGTAACAAACCGCTTAACACTGCACGCAGTTAACGCCATTACAGATACAAATTTACGCACTATGCTCTGAAAACTGTACGAATTCTCTTAAAATGTGATTCCTCAAGCGCCAATATCACGGGCAACTAAGAAAGGATAAGCTTGTCAACATTTGTCATACAGTATAAGTTATATCCACTCTGCGAGAGCCGACACACAGAACAGTTTACTAACGCGCTACAAACAGCTACGGCTTTTTGCGTGAATACGCTAAACTTAGAAACTTTGACATTTTGCGATTACAGAAATGAGTATCAGTTAGTATTCTAGATTTTTCGACAGAAATCGTTTACTAACTGTTCTCATATTTGCAAATTACCGTTTCGCAAAATACCGTTTCGCAAATTACCGTTTCGCAAATTACCGTTTCGCAAATTACCGTTTCGCAAAATACCGTTTCGCAAATTACCGTTTCGCAAAATACCGTTTCGCAAATTACCGTTTCGCAAAATACCGTTTCGCAAATTACCGTTTCGCAAAATACCGTTTCGCAAAATACCGTTTCGCAAAGTACCGTTTCGCAAAATACCGTTTCGCACCGTTTCGTTTCGCAAAGTACCGTAAGCCATCATGATCATATATCTTGCCTCACCACTTCGTGATCGGTTATTCATAAACTGTGTTCATGCAGTGTGAAACTCGAGCTGGCTCACTAAAACTGTAAGAGTAAAAGACTAAATGCCTCGAAAAGGTATTCGAAGCCGTAATTCGAAGCTTGCCAAAGACTGATTTCAGTCAACCAAGTCCTCGAAAGAAGCTGGCACATCGGATGCGTTCGTCGACGACGACGGTCGAGTACGGGTCGAGTAATGGCGGGAGCTCGACTGGCCGTTCTTCTCTTTCCCAGATAGCTGAGACGCTGGTATGCATTTTTGCATGTATTCGTGTAGTACAAGGAACGATTGCAGAATACCCCACCACTTGGTTCATTAATAATAAGCATTACTTTTCAAATTGTACCAATAGCAAATTAGTGAATCTTAGGAATAAATTTTTCAGTAACATGTTGGTTGTTAACAGTTCGTTTAGTCGTCTCAGTCATCGCGACTTATTTTTATACTGCTTATCAATGACGGATGTGTCTATTGTAAAAAGCACAGCCCAATATATATATGATATCACTACTATATTTAATGAATGTTCTTGTAATAGTTAGATGATATTATGCATGTTTTTGTAATTCCTATGTACCAATGATGGTGTTGTTGTTGGAATAAACATTATTATTAATAATTGACGAATTGTTCAAGCAAGCAACCGTGAACGACAATCCTGCTGGTGTACGTTGGATCAAACTAGTGATCTAATCGGCTATCAAATAAAAAATAACTATGAAGAAGCAAAGACCGATACAACGTAGAATTTTGAATTTAGTGGTACAATATTTCGGCTGGCCACACCAGCCTTCTTCAGGTACAATGAAGAAAATTTACATTGGCGTGTATTTTTGAACTTGATACTGAGCTGTCATAAAACAGATTACAATATGATAGATCGTGAAAAAATGTTAAGAAGGTGAAAACAGATATCTAGTATGACTCTTCCCGGATGTTAAGGCCATGAGGTTCGAGTGTTTTCGCCTGTGCGATTAAAAAAGCTTCTCTGGCCTTACGTATAGAGTCTCTCTTAGAAAATATTTTTTCGATAGGAATAAGTTGCATGTCGTTGGCAGTGTGATTAGGAGAATTAAGAAAATGTTCGGCAACTGTTGTGGGTTTAGACTTGTTGTTAGAGTTATCTATCGTCCGGCGGTGTTCGTTAAATCTGTCTTTTAAGCGTCGTTTAGTCTCACCTATATATTGTAGATTGCAGCGGTTACATTGAATCATGTAGATTAGATTTTTGGTGTTACAGGTCAGGTTAAATTTGATAGAGCGCGTTTCACCGGTAGCAAAGAAAGTATAGTTAGTAAGTCCGTCAGAAATGTAAGGGCAAGTGGCGCAGTTCTTCCTACAACGGAACGAGCCAGGTGGGAGTTGGAGCTGGGAATTAGTCGAGTTAGAAGGGAGTGTAGCTTTAACGAGTAGGTCACGCAGGTTGGTGGTACGTCTAAAGGCTACCATGGGCAAGTGTTGAAAGGTTTTCTTACAGCGGTTAGAAGAGATCAGCAGGCTGTAATGTTTCCTAATGATGTTAGAGATATGTGGAAGGGATGGATTAAAAGTAATAACAAAAGGGATACGGTTAGAACTGTGTGCGTCTTTCGTTTGTAAAGTGAGAGTGCGAGGAATATCGGCAGCGCGTTGTATTTGTCTAGTAAGGAAGGTGCGGTTATAGCCTCGTTTGAGGAGGTATGTATATAGTTAATTCAGCAGTACGGGTCTTAAAAGATTCGTCGGTAGAACAGATACGTCGCAAACGGAGGGCTAAGCTAAAAGGAATAGCTTTTTTGGTATGTTGGGGATGGCAAGACGAATAGAGTAAATGTTGGTGTTTATCAGTAGGTTTAGTGTAAAGGTCAGTCTCAATATTACCATTGTTTAAAGAAACATTAACATCAAGGAAAGGTACGTTAGTGGAAGAGTGTGAGCTGGTGAATTTAATGGTAGGGTGAATGTTATTAAGATAATCGATGAATATTTTTAGGTTATCCAGTCCTTCTGTCCAGATCATAAAAATATCATCGATGTATCGTAGCCAGGTGTAAGGTTGAAATGGAGCTTTTTCAAGGGCATTAGCTTCGAAATAGCCAAGAAACAGGTTAGCAAAAGAAGGGGCCATTCTGGTACCCATGGCCGTACCGTGGATTTGAAGGTAATGGTTGTCATTAAAAGAAAAGTTATTCATGGTAAGAATCATGCGAATAAGGTCACAGAGTGTGCCAGTAGGAATGGTTATATGAGCGCGAGTACGCAAAAATTTATCACAGGCGTTAATGCCTTCATTATGCGTAATGTTAGTATACAATGATGAGACATCAAGGGTAACTAATAAAGAGTTTGCGGGTAAATTATGGATAGCAAGGAGTTTATTAAGAAAGTCATTAGTGTCTTTAACGAAAGAAGGAAGTTTACTAACTAAAGGTTTAAGGTGGTAGTCCACGAAGTGGGATATGCGTTCAGTGGGATGGTTATTAGATGACACAATAGGGCGTCCTGGATTACCAGGTTTGTGTATTTTAGGTAGAATGTAGAAGCGTCCTGGTTTAACATCAGTTTGTATTAAGTATTGTCTCGTCTTGTCATTGATAGAGTTGTCAGTGTACATTCTGTTGACATACACTGTAATGCGTTCTTGTATGTTAGAAGTTATGTCTTCGTTTAGTTGTCGGTAAAATTTGGCGTTATTAAGCTGTCTTTTGCATTCGTCGATGTACCAAGATTTGTCCATAACTACAGTGCCGGAACCTTTGTCAGCGGGTTTAATAATTATGTCATGTCGTTGCTTCAGTCGGTGTACAGCTTGTCGTTCTGTGGCAGTAAGGTTATCACGAATTTTGTTAGGTTTACAAGTTGTTATGTCTAGTTTTACAGCGTCTAAAAAAGTATTAAGAGCCGGTTCTCTGTCGACTGGAGGGTTCCAAGTACTTTTGTTATAGAATGGAGTATTTTGTTCTGTGGCGTTGTTAGGGTTATTGCTGTTATTGTCATAAAAATATTCAGCTAGTCGCATGCGTCGTGAAAAGTCGTAGATGTCGGCTGACACTTCCGGTCAATTGATATGTCGAGGTGTGGGACAGAAAGTGAGTCCACGCGAAAGAACAGATATCTCGTCGGTCGAAAGAGGAGAATTAGAAAGATTAATAACAGAAGTGCTATCTAGTTGAATGTTAGCAGGTTTAGTTTTGCGTCGAGTACGTCTTCGTTTGGGAGGCGGAACATTAGAATGAGTGGAGTTAGTGGTATCGTGCGGAGCGTTGGATGAAGTTGATTCAGTCTCGCGTGCATTATTATTAGCATTATTGTTGACCCGTGGGTCAAGACTCTCGTTAGCAAGAATGTTGTCAATAGGCTGGCGGAAGAGAGCAGTCTTTCTAGCGCGCCTGTTAGTAAGTAGAGACTCAAGCGATAAGGCCATAGAATCTAATTTAGCTGTATAATAAAAAAAGGCATCTGGTGTACACGAATTACGCAATAGTTCCTTGTGGTGTCCTAGTTCCTTTGTTAATGAGTCTATCTTGTTTCGGCATTCGGCGATAAGTAACTTTAGATGGCGGTAAGCAGCAGAGTAAGAAATATAGTTCCATCGTCGATATAATTTCTGGGTGTCTGTGTATATTGGCGGTTTGCGTGGAAGTAGTGATGTTGGGATGTAATTGTGTTCTTTGTAGAAGGTGTAGTTCAGAAGGTGATGTTTAAATCGGGTGAGTTTGAGTTGGATCCTTTTCGTTGTGTTGAAAAGACCTGTGTATGGGTATAGCGTCGGAAGGTTTGGAATTGAGGAGTCGGCAGCTGTTGTAGGTTGTCCAGTAGTAGTAATCGGTCCGGGGTTGAGTTCGACATCCATACAAATTGTAAGGGAAGCGAGAGCCAGCAAAGCGAGTGATAACAAGATAGCAGAACGTGTATGGGACGACCACTTGATGGTTTTAGAGCTTGCAGAGTACTTAATAGTAGAAACACATGGTGCGAAGGAATGAGGATGGAAGGAGCCAATGCAAATTCTCCAAGAGGCGATGTCAATGCCCATAGTGATGAAGAAAATAAAGCAGGTAAAGTCGGATCTGTCTGAAGATCTACGGATATTAATAATGCATTTTCTCAAATTTTCATACAAACCTTCTAGTTCTAAAAACCTAACCAAATCTTACCCATTTTCAACCCCAAATCATTCATAGAACGAGTCTAAAATAAAATATACACCTGAGATAAATGAATAGTTTTGCACAATTTGTAAGGGCTTTTCAAGTGATCTTCGAAGTGGTGTGGTATTCTGCAATCTAGCCCGCTCATAATTAAACTTACAGGACTTAATATGTTTTTGAGTATAAATTTATAATTGCATGAAAGGCCATGAAAAAATGTTAAGGTGTCTGACAGAGCAGCTGGCAGCTGTTTAGGATGATCAGTTAGTAGTTTCAACCATACAAATACAGATCTTGACGGGCGACTGACCGGCTGTTATTTTTAGCCCTCGGGTACTAGATCATGGCTAATTCGAACAATAGTTTAAAGTTTTCAGCCAATTGTAATCAGTTTAAAAAAAGGTACATACATGTATTTTATGCAGGTTAACCTAGAGGAAGGGAGTGAAAAAGCACTACTTCCATCCATGGGTTCCTTTCAATACCCCATTCTCCACCCCAGACCCTTCTCTTATTTCTTACTGCGCATGTTCGATGAAATCGTGATGTGTTGTACCTGTGGATAGCAATGCCACAAACTTTGTTGTGTCCAAAGCAGTTTTTGGTACAACTTTTAGAATACCCGGCCACTAAAACGTGGGAGTTGTAGCTACTGGCTACATACATACCTGCAATTGTATGGTGTATAGAGGTGGCTACATGGCTTGTAAAACACAAGCATGCCAGGTATGTGTTCCTTGCTCAATCCAAGTGTGAGTATGGCCAAATTACACAATGTCAATGGTCTAGGTAGTACACAAGCAAAGACTGACAAGCTGAAAGTATGTTGTAATGGTTTAGATTATTATTCAAGAATCTGGCAGTTTTACAGCAAGGTTCCGCCATGTGAGTCTTTATCATCTGTGCAGTGCTTCTAAAAATATCATCCTCTAAACTTCAAAGGCTTGGAAGCCAACATGAGAGTACATGATTGGATGGAGTTGGATCAAAGACTTATTTCCATGCCTTTCGATATTCAGAGTTATTTCGTCCTGCTCTTAGGGAATTCGTAAAGAACGCGGTGCATCAACAAGTTCCGAAGGCTACATCAGTCATCACAGCATTCGTGGTTGGAAACTGACAGGTATTTGAAAATCAGAATTTATTCAATATTTAGAATTATTGCAAGATCAACCATGATGTGTGATGTATTGATCATTTACAAAATGAAACTTCTTCATGGTACAATTACATGTAGAATACCTGCATGTCAAAAGATCACATACATTTGTATAAAAACTGTTCCAAAACTGTGCCAAATTCTCAATTATAGTGCAGGTGTATGTAGTGTCGTTCTATGAATGATTTTTGGTTGAAAATGGTTAGTTTATTTTTATTTTAGGGTTAGGTTTTAGAAGGTTTCTTTGAAAATTTGAGAAAATGGGGATGCCAGATCAGTCATTCAATCAATGGTGCTCAGTCAAGCATTAAACAAAACGTTTTTGAAAGCAACTCAACTACGACTTCTTTAATTTGGCAGAGAAAACTAAACTTCTCAGAGATTTGTTTTGTTCCTTGGTGATCATTGCTAAACTATAGAATACCCGGCCACTTCAAAAGATCACTTGAAAACTGTGCTAAACTATGCTAACTTCTTCATTATAGTGCAGGTGTATGTAGGGTCTTTCTATGAATGATTTGGAGTCGAAAATGGTTAGGTTTTTTTTAAATTTCAGGGTTAGGTTTTTAGAAGGTTTGTATGAAAATTTGAGAAAATGAATTATTAATGACCCAAATGGCCGGGTATTCTATAATTGCTCCATTCATAGTATAACAAACTTATACCATGGCATTTCGGGTATTAGTGATTTAAATTGCACCTCGAGCCTTGGGAAGATTTGTAAAAGTCCCTCAGCATGCAGCCTTGGTACTTCCACAAATCTTCCCTCGGCTCACAGATAAATTTCTAATAGTAATAGCATGGTTATACCACGAGAAATTTCAAAATTATGAAATCTTATGAGTGGTATTTATGCCAAATATCATGTACAAACCATGCTATTTAGTGTTTATAACATGAGCTAAGAATTTTTTGAGGCAATCCCCTCACTGCTTGGTGTGCATGCATCTAAAACCAACAAAATCATATCATGGAGTTGATCATGCTCAGACAGAAAAGGCATGCATAACTGCAATAAAAAAGATCTGAAAGAATAGAAAACTTACACATTTTTTTTATTTGGTCCATTTCCTTGTATTTTTTTAAGTTTTTCATCAAGTTAAAGTCTTATAATTGTGTGATTCCTTATTGGAGATCCTGCCATGCTGGGGATTTCTGGTCAAATTTAGTCTTGTTCAAGGACTCAAAAACTAAACTATGCTTGAGTCTTTCACAAAGATTTTGCAACAGGTATCTCAACAACATGATTCTACACTTTTGTAAATTGTCAGTTATGCATATTTGCTTGTTTTAAGCTTGCTTTTCCAAGATTTTCCCTTTGCACTTTTGGGTAAACGTGTCTGGCGGCATTTTTTAAGACAAGATCAAAAAGACACTGGTAGCATGATGTCCAAATATGGCAAGAGCTACCATATATGGGTTTAAAATACTAGTATTACGCTGAAATGGTACTGCTCTCAACCAAATGACAGAAATTTCTTAGCTTGTAATTGAAGGGTTGAGTATGGAAACGACCTATAGATGTGACTTTTTAGTGTGTTTTTTTCAAATCGTCAAATTCGCCTGAAAACTTCTAAACAACCAGTTTAACAACTGTTTATTACTGTTTTGGCATTTATATCATGATTACACCGGTAAAAACCTAAAATTGTTCACATAGAAACAGTCTATGTTTTCTTGACAACAATGCTTTCGTCTCCCCATGGGACTCTAAAATTATGCATATCTAGTACTGGTTCGTATTCGGTTGAGCAGTTACACTGTTATTCTCCTGTTTATCGGGATTTTCACTTTCTCTTGATCGAAGACTTAACCCGATCTTAATTCGTCTGTGCTGTAGAGGTTTAGTTTATGGCTGGACTTTGTCACTTTGAAGTTAAGGCAGATTTCATGTTTAAAAACTATTCTACAGAAAAGCAAAAGATTGTTCACAGCTGTGATAATCATATTAGTAGAAGTGCTCAAATGCACACAAACTAGTACTAGATATGCATAATTTTATAGTCATTTCTATGTGAAGAATTTTAGGTTTTTACTGGTGTAATCGCGATATAAATGCCAAAACAGTAATAAACAGTTGTCACACTGGTTGTATAGAAGTTTTCAGGCGAATTTGACAATTTGAAAAAAATCACTAAAAAGTCACATAGGTCGTTTTCATACTCAACCCTTCAATTATAAAAATCGCTAATACTCCTCATGCCATGGTATAACTTATAATTACATGTATATATGTACGTATTGGTTCTGCCCATTTGAGATCCCTAATGGTTTAAGTCTTGTGACTGTACACATGATGTTCATTAATTGATGGTAAGTATATACATTGTACTTAATCCATTTATATACATTTGTAGTTCCAATCCCCCAAGATACACAAACTGTATAACATGTGGATACCACCTTTAAAAGAACACATGCAATATCCCAGCATAGATCCTCAGTTGGTCAAGTCATTAAAGGTCAGTCGGTCTAGCTTTCTTAATCTTCATGCAAATTTACAACATTCTGGCTTATCTATAAGGGACTGGTCATAAAGTATAGGGGGGTGGGCTGGTAAAAAAGAGGGGGATGGGTCACTATTTTTCAACATGGAAAAAAGGGTGGGCCAAGAAAAATCATGCACTACATCAGGGTTAGGGTCATGCCTTAATTTGCTTCAAAGTTGTCCCAAAGTGCAGGAAATGTCATTTCAGAGGCCTTAGATTTGAGGGATAATTAGAGGTAAACAAGGGGTTTACAGCCTACATGTATGTTTGGCTTTGAAAGAAGTCGCAACATGTTTCTAATGCTTCCCTCTAGGATGATATAAATGGCGGTTGTGTGTGTGTGGGGGGGTCTAATCAATTCTGTGCAAGGCTTAATTAGGGTGGGGGCCATGAAAAACGATTTTTCCAGCCCACCCCACCTATACATGTACTTTATGACCCTGAGTCCCTAAGTGCCCCCTTACAATATTTATTGTGTTTTAAGAAATCTTCCTAAACTTTAAAATGTTGGGATTAGCAATATTAAAACCTTTCAAATGCATGATTCACAAAAGTGAGACTGAGCTCAGGTAGCTTATTTATAATAATTAAGGGCAATGGCTGACTGATTTCAAATAAAGTTCTGTTATTTCAGTGAAATTGAACTGAAACTGAACTCCTAGAGCAGAGTTTGTATGAGTGGACAAACTACGGCATGCCCATAACCGTGCTGTGCTGTAACTCTGTGATTTGATTGAATCAGCAAGACAAAAACAATAGGAAACCATTTCAACATCATGGCATGCAGTATGGTAACCATGCTGTAGTTTGTCCCACTCATATGATTTCAAATATGCTCTAATATAAAAGCTACTGTATGGTACTCAAATTTCAGACATTTGTACACTTGTATTTGTATGCTTTTTTATCTGACAATTAAGGTTGATTTTCTCATATTTGCTAACCAGTGAGTGCATGCATGCTCGATCATTAATTGCTGTCACCAGACAGTGTAAATTTATAAAACATGCAGTATTTCATGAATATTGCATATATATACTTATGGTCTATAGATTAGTTACATGGCCATTGGCTGTCAATAAGGGCAGTAACCCATAAACCTGTTGCAGATGAGCTCACTCAATGTTACAGGTGATGGTCACTATGTTCAATTCAATTTGCTAACAAAGTAAGGCAAATATTATGGGTGCAGTATCATACATGAATGGAATGGGTGCTTAAAAAGTTATTGACAGTCCTGGCCATAGCTTAAAACTGATCGATATGGTTAATTTATATGGGCTGGTGGAGATTATTAAAGTATGTGGTTATACCTACATCTGCATGTACATATTTCAGTTTCAGTTTATTTACACTTCAGAAGCAAGTTGCATTTACACGATAGTTTGACAATTAGAGAATTACAAGATTACATATATGAAGAATAGATTAGATAATAATAATAATAATAATGTCTTTAATAAATCACCGATAAAATACATATCGTGTGTTACAGCAGCTATAAATAATAAAGCATAAATATACAACTCTCATAATATAACAAAAAGTATGTGGGAACAAAGACTATTGAATAGCTAGGTTATACCTAAAGATTAATCTATTTACAAAATATTTTTTTAAATGAACAGTATTAATTTTCGGCCACTAAGAAGACTGACATCTTAAGGTTCTAGATGAGGACTTGATTTTGGCAAAAGTAGCTTAAGAGGATGGTTGCTGTTGTTACATAGTTTGTAAAAAAAGTTTCTTATCATATAGTTCAAGTAGTTCTCTAATGAGGATATTCTTGGAAGTGTATCGTCTCTTATAGCATCTGTCAAGGAAACATTGGACAGTGGACAAGTCAGCCTCAGAGTCCTGAGCCATACACGGATAGTCCATAAGTAATCAAAAAGGCATTTGTTTGCTTCACTAAGCTTATTTTTAACGTGACTAGAGAACTTGCAATCTTGTTGGAAAGTGATACCTAAGATATTTAACTCTTTTTGTTGAGGAATGCTTTCAATGCCGGTATAGTGTTCAGTGTTACCTTTTTTACGAAAAATAAGCTCATTGCATTTTGATGGGTTACATGACATTTGATTCGTATAAGACCAGTCTCTAAAATATCTAACGTAGTCTTCAGCTACAATGTACATCAGCCGTGTCCTTCCATGCTGGAACAATAATTGAGGAATCATCAGCATATTTGACTAATGCTGCATCGGTGTTAGGTTTAACATTAAAGGAGCTCATTCAACCAAGATGCATTGCGAGTCACTGTTATTGTTTTCACACGGGAAACTACTTGAAATCGGACGGCTGCCAATCAGAAAATGTGATATCGGGCTTTTAATAAATAGAGTTTACGAGTTGAACGGAATGGCCGAGATCGGCGGGGAGATCGGTTACCTTTATACTTGAAGAAATATAATAGAATGAGCGGAATTACTACGGTTCTCCGATAAAAATTCCGCGACGTGATGCTAGCAATCGATCTCATGCTCGATCTAGCGAACCAACTTGTCCAACTTCTGGACCAAGTTCCAGCGATGCAGTTCGCGTGGCAAGGAAATTATCAATTCTACGATAGCGTTATACATTTAGAGTTCTTTCCTTTCTAGGCTTGTGCATGCAAGAACGTGTAGTCGAAAGAAAGGAGCTAGGTTGTCCCTGCCAAAATGCTGGTTTGAAATGTTAAAGTACTATACAATACAATACAATACAATACAATCTTTATTTACTCAAATGGGAAATACTAAATATATACAGAAGTGGACAAACATATAAAGGTAGATAAAATTGTTAGGCAATATTTTGAGTTTGAGAAGTTTGAGCCTGGGAGCTAAGTGAACCGTGAGGTTTTCGAGTTAGCCCCCAGCCTTTGAAAGTATTTTACAAACAGAGAAAAAGGACAATAAGGAATGAAGGTTTATAGTAAAACAAGAATAGCTAAAGATTATCATGATATTTGAGACTACTGGACAATTTCAATATTTACAATAGGTTATTTATCTAGAATGTTTTTTTTTTTTTTTTTTTTTTTTTTTTACTTAATATGTTGTTCTGACAGTAGATAGTGTTTTATTTTTTTTGCGAAGACAAAAACACTAAGGTCTTTTAGGTGGCTAGGAATATCCTGCCAGAGATCAATTGCCTGATATGAAAGCATTTGTTTGCCAGTATTAGTTCGGACACGTGATTCGTATAAATTCTTTTGGGTTGAGTATCTTGTGTTGTATGTGTGTTTGCCACTGGCATATTGAAAAAAATCATTAAACAAGCTTGGAAGGAGACCTTTATGCCACAAATGAACAAACTTTATGGCATGAAGGCGATAAACATTTTCTACAGTTTGAATATCTAAGAGATTTAGTAAGGGGAGAGCGCTTTCCGTATTTTTGCCAAACATAACAGAGAAAAATATTAACCTTGCTACAACATTTTGCTTAGTTTGTATCTTTTTCAAGTGTGATTGGTAAGCACTCCCCCAGGCTAGAATAGCATAAGAAATGTAGGGGTAAATAAGGTTGTAATATATTTGTTTTAGTTGGTGAATAGATAGATAGTGCCTAAGCTTGGATATGATACCAATATTTCTTGAAATTCTAGAGCAAACATATGAAACATGATATTTCCAAGACATTGAATCGTCAATCAGAACACCTAAATATTTTATATGGTCTTTTCTTTCCAAGTGGCACGATCCATCTTTGGTTTGTAATTTTATATCAATTTCTCCGTCCTTTTTCCGCGAAGATTTAACGATCATATAATTTGTTTTAGAAAAGTTTATTGAAAGCTTATTCGTATCGCACCATTCCTTGACTCGGTCCAGTTCAGAGTTTATCAATGCTTCTAGGCTTTTTAGTTCTCGTGCTGATGCGAATACATTGGTATCATCTGCAAAAATTCTAAATGTTAAAGTGTCTGAACAGTTTGGAAGGTCGTTAATGTAGATTAGGAATAAGAGTGGTCCTAGGGTACTGCCTTGTGGTATACCACAGATCATTGTTTGTTTCGTGGATTCAGTGTTTCCTAGCGCAACATATTGTTGTCTGTTCGTTAGGTAGTTTGTAAACCAGTTTAGGGGGACCCCCCTTACTCCATATGCCTCTAGTTTTTTTAATAGTATTTGGTGGTTGACCGTGTCGAAAGCCTTTGAAAAATCTAAGAATACTCCACAAGTATACATATTATTGTCTATAGCTCTTCGAAGACTGTCTACAATTTCAGTTACAGCCTGTGCTGTTGAGCGGCCTTTTCTAAAACCGAATTGGAATTGGAATAAAATATCGTGTTTTTCAATATAATTTATGAGCTGTTTGTATACTAGTTTTTCAAAGATTTGCGTTAGGGCTGACAAAGTGGAGATAGGGCGATAATTGCATGGGTCCATAACTTCCCCTCCTTTATCAACAGGCGTTACCTTAGACATTTTTAGTACATCCGGGACTATGCCTTGAAGTAAGGATTGGTTAAATATTGTTGTGAGGGATTCACTTATATGACCACCTGCTAATTGTATGCATCTCTGTGGAATACCAATACAGGACTTATTCAATTTAAGCCCCATAATAGCATCATAAACTTCATGAATGCAGATACTTCTGAACATAAAGCTATTTGGAAATGATTTCTTAATGTAACTAGTTGGGCTTATGTCATTTATGGGAATATTCTCTGCTAATTTAGGGCCAACGTTTATATAGTGTGTGTTGAGTTGATGGCAAATACTAGCCTTATTCGTATAGCATTTATTGTTGTATAGAAGTTTCTTAATACCAGGTGAAAAATTTCTGTTTCTGTTTACAACCATTCCAATTAGCTTCCACGTGGTTTTTAAGTTTTCTTTGTGCAAGTCAAATTGTGCTCTAAAATAGCTCTTCCTTGCAGCCTCCTTAATTTTGTTTAATTTATTGTTGTATATTTTATATTCTTTAATCTTTCTCGGTTCGTTGCTTAAAAAATGTGTTCTGAATAGTTTTTGTTTTCTCTTAATTGAGACAAGAATCGCATTTGTGATCCAAGGCTTCTTCATGTGTTTTCTTTTTCGGTGTGATGCTTTCCGTATCGGCACATGTGTGTCGGATATCTGTTTAAGCGTATCTACTATGTTGTTCATACTTTCATTCACATCTTCAACAATTAAGCCATTGAAATCAACATTCCGTAGGTCGTTTAAAAAATCGTCATTGTTGAAGTGTGAAAAATCTCTAAAGTATTTATTTTCATTGATCACTGGAAGTTTGTTTGCAAATGTGGAGAAGATAGGCAGGTGATCGGAGACATCGGCTAAACAAACACCTGCTTTAATAACCTTTTGAGGCATGTTGGTATAAATATGATCTATTAAGGTGGATGTATGATCAGTGATTCTCGTAGCCTTGGTAATCAGTGGCATGAAGCCTAAGTTAAGCAACATGTCGAGGAATTCGGAGGTGTGATTATCAATATTATATTTTAAGAAGTTTATATTTATATCTCCTAGAACAATTACCTCTTGGCCCTTGTTGTTTAGGTTTTCTAATTGAGTTTCTAGTTTTTCAAAGAACGCGTCACGGTCATTTGAGGGATGTCGGTAAATACAACCAATTGTGATATTCTTTTGTCTCTTCCGTTCAATTTCAATCCAACAAGATTCCACGCCGTCCAAGCAAAACTCGAGGTTACGCCTTCTGGTAAACTGTAATTCATTTGAAATATAAAGACCAACGCCTCCAGCTGCTGTTTTCGAATTAGTATGCAAGAATTGGTATCCGGGTATGCTAATATTAATGCAGCTATTTTCATTCAATTTCGTTTCAGAAATAGCGATAATATCTGGAGTTTCCTTTACTGTAAGTAAAATGTCGTGTAATAGGGATATATTCTTCGTTAGACTACGCATGTTGCAATGGAATACGGAAAATCCGCTTCGTTTTTTTGCCTGATGAAATAAATTACCAGTTTGCTTTATGGTACAGTATTTGGACTCGAGATAGCTTTCATGCATATTTATCTCGGACTCAGACTCTTTATCTGGAGGTTCGATAATATCTTTGAATAAATCTTTTTCGTTTAATAGACGATTTGAGGACGAATAAACCCAAACACCAGTCGCTCTGAGAAACTCTTCGGGATCTAAGTCGTGGAATGGGAGTTCGCTTAGTGTATTACTGCAAGGATTCATTAGATTCCATTTAGTACATAATTAAAGTAATTTTCAAATTTCAGAAGGATATTCCAAGCAATCATTTTACAGTCATAGATAGATCTTACTTGATATGTCTTTGCACGCGATATCTTCTTTTTTGACCAAAACTTGTACCTGATGTATAATCTACCGGGGGCGTTGTTTACTTTGAAATTCGGCGAGGTCCTCCACCGTGTCGAATGCGAAAACTTTTGAGCTGTCGGCTTCTCTGAGGAATATACGCCCATTATATGTCCAGATAAACTTCCACTTCCATCTTTTCTTCAGCTTATTGATTTCACCAAAGAGCTTCTTCTTATATGGAGTTTGCCACATTCTATTTGTGTTCAAGGTCCGTGCGTTCTCCATACCACATTTTGACTCGCCAATGCATTATGCAAATTTGAAATCAAATTTGAGGAATCGAATCCGTATAATGTTATTGTTTGTTCGGCCTGAATTTCAGCCGGTTTGTGTCATTTTAAAAGCCCCTTGACTTCCGTTAATCGTACATTGGATATGCTGGGTAAAAAAATTCGATCAATCAGTTTTCCGAGTGCCCAGCGGCACTTGATTGACCTTGAAGTTTATTCATCAGCAAAGGTTGAATGAGCTCCTTTAAGATCGTTTAGGAAAATATTAAAAAGATAGGGCCCGCTTACATTCCCTTGAACTGTGCCCTTGTTGACATGTATCCAATCACAAGAAATACTGTTAGAGACCACCCTCTGTTTTCTGTTACTAAGAAAGCTTATGTACCAATTAATTATATAACAGTTCAGTGGGAGAAGTTTAAGTTTAGAGGAAAGTATGCTATGGTTAACAAAATCAAAGGCCTTGCTAAAGTCCATGGCAAACAGTCTAACCGCATTACCTTTCGGATCATCTAAGTCTCCAAGCAATTTGTGTTGTACACACAACAAGGCATCAGTACAATTTCCACCGATTCTGTAAGCAAACTGTGATAGACAGGTTGTCTTCCAGGGTGTCACTCAGATAAGCTCTATAGACCACTCACTCAAAGGCTCTTGCAATCACCGAGGATACATTTATCCCTCTATAATCAGAGTTTACAAGAGGTATGTCAATCTTAGGTACAGGGTTTATATTTGCTTCCTTCCAGAAAATAGGCCAGGTTTGTGTGTGCAGGGACATGTTCCAGACCTTTGTGACCACATGTGATAGAAGGTCTGCATGGTCCTTCCAAACCCAATAGGGGATGAGATCAGGGCCAGTTGCAGTTTTCTTTAATTTACTCAAAATGTCCAACGTCTGGAGTTCAGTAATCTCAGGGATATGGTTCTCATTGTCAGTACTAACAAGCTCAGGTTCAATATAGTTATTGTCGTTGCACAATCTGCCAAAGTATTGGTTAAGCTCATTCAATGCATCTTTATCAAATGACAGTACTTTATTAGCCTTCCTATTTGACAGTGAGTCTACCCTTTTCCACCAGGTCCGAGTGCCTAAATTACCAGGAGCTCCAAGGTTCCTACGATTGTCAGAGATAATTTCGGAAATTCTCTTATTAATAGTTTTTAGATGCTCAGTGTTCGAGATTGATAGCTTGGACCTGTCTCTAAGCAGGGATTTAACAAGTGGAGAGATCCACACAGGGTCTCGAGTAGACATGGAAACAGTTCTACGTGGCAGGCATGCATCCAGGTGTCCAAGTATTTTGGATTCAGGTTTTGAAACAGCATCATCAACATTACTGGCTGACAATACCTCATTCCAGTTTTCATTCTTGATATTAATCTGGAAAGCAGTTTTACGATGTTCTCTACAGTCTCTTAGTTGATATTTAATCTGTATGGGTTTGAGCTTAGTTGCGGCTGGTACCACAACTCCTTTGTGATCTGTGCGCATCGTCGCTTGTATAGGATAACATTTGCGGAAAAGATCAGGTCTATTCGTAAGACAATTATCCAGGATTGCCTCACCTCTAGTGGGGAAGTCAACAAGAGCAGTTAGTTCTGTAAGTGATTGTAAACGATCCAGATTAAGACGATTTAGATCTCCACCAAATATTACAACACTATCAGGATTATCATCTAAGTAGTGGTCAATAGTATCTATCAAATGGTCTATAAAGTTCTGCTCAGGATATTTGGCCGCTGGGGGGTGATAGGCTCCACACACAAGCATTTGATGGCCAGATGGGAGTAGGACTGTAAGGGTAATAAGTTCGTATAGCTTGGATCTGCAGACTTCGATAACTTTAATGTTATTCCTCGCATAAACAGCAACACCTGTATAAGCTTTCGAGCTAATACCACTGCCACATGAAAAGTTGAAAAGATAAATGATATACATCGTACATACATGTATACGACTGTATCCTTAGTAGCTCTGACACCATATAATCATGCATAGAGGCCTGACTAATACATTTTCCCCAAATTCATATTAATTAACCTATATATATATATTTTTAAAGATGAAAGTCATGCCTATATCTGTATGAGACATGGGTCTTCCTTCCTAAAACCCAAAAAGTTTATAATGTGTCTCAAATTGGGTAAACCTAAACTTCAAAGTGATAGCATTTTAATGGGTTTCAATGTGCTACATGGCGAAACAATGTACTCTCTCCTCCAGCCTAAGCTAGATTAAATTATGTACTTATTTTGATCAGAAATACTAGAAAATACCTTTCCTAATCTTAAGATCAACACACAAGCACATAATATGTGGTGGTTCTAATCAGCTAGCCCCATACACGGACAGCCTACTTTATTTACTTTACATCCAGCTATCCTAATGCACCTATCAATGTTAAGCCTGAGGGGGTGCAAGGGGTGGGGATTTGACAGGCAGGGCTACCCTGATGGTGGGGATTTTGACATATGCTGCTTGCCCAGGGTATTTATATTTATAGGAAACAAGGAAGACAGGGCAGATATTTCATATTTTTGACCAAACATATTGTCCCAAGGGTGAGAAATATGAATTTTTGTTAGGACAAAATGTCAAATCCCCACCCCTTGCCCGCCCCCCCTCCCTCCCTTAACATTGATAGGTGCATAAAATTAGACTATTTGAGTGAGATTTGCAGAACCACATTTATAACTGAATAATCCCAACACTTTCCCTTATAAACATACTACATATTCAATATATTCAATATATTCAATATATTCAGTATACATATTACATATTCAACTAATCTAGCAAGATCTGTTTGGCTGGCACTTCATTAACAGCAAAAACAATATACAGTGTTTCCTATCGATTAGGAACTAATTTGTCTTTTCAGACTCGGACAGAGAAATTATGGGATACAAAGACCAGAAACGTCAGATACTGTCATTTTCTCTTTAAATGAAAAACAGGAAAGTGTGGTATACATGTATCTCTTAAAGTGAAAAATTAAGTACTCGATTATTTGCAAGTTAATTGAGGCATATATATAATTATCTCATATTCCACGAAATTTTAAAATACATGTAAGACAACTGTGGCTAGCTTCCTCCACAGGCATCTATTTATATGACAGAGGGGTCATTTCCTATCTGCTCTCATTATACCACAGGATGCCCGATTTTCTTAAGCCTCTTAAAAGGCTTCATCTAGAGATGCCTGCAGAGGAGGCTAAACTGTGGCAGCTGTAAGGAAAGATGCAATGGACAAGGGAGCTGGAATTTCTTTTTTATAGGGGGGTCTTAAACGCTCCCTGGAATTACGATATATTTTGATTAAACCATGCCAATTGATGTCTTGTATTTTTGTACATGTACATATAATAATATGTGTATGTAAATTCTAACTTCTGTTGTCAGTATTTTGTTACTATACTAGGGTTCTGCAATAGTGAAATATCTGAACAGATCGAGCAACTCCCGTTTAAAGCGAATCAAGGCCCACCTTAGTTACATGAACCCAGACCACTTTATGTTGCATACTAAACTGTTTCTATGGTTTCATAACCGAAACAAAAGGTCCAAACAGGATTGAATGCGTCATATCCTTTTATTGTTGCGTTACTACGATCTCATACTCGGTACATCTGATCACAATCGTGTCTGCTTCAATTCATCGAGTTCATCTCAACACAGCCCGCCACACCGCACCATCCCAATGGTATGCCTTCCATAAGGTAGTTGGTTCGAATCCGACAGGGACATGTGGTACGCGACTGTTAGCACATCTTTCATACATTTCAGTGCCATGGCCCGGTTACATAAAACCTCCTCTTAAGTGTTCACTTTAAGAGGGACACTTAAGAATCCGTTACGGGTACACTTACAGGTGTTGCATGAAACATACAATGTACTTCGTGTTCTCGTACTGTTCGAGCTGCGTGTTGATTTACAGGTTCATTAAGGCCACACGTAGAGTGAATGGTTCTTATAAACAAATACAGTTAAGATATGCATAAAGAATTTAGTACACCTTTGAGTTTGTGTCATATTATATATAATAGAGGTTCGGTGGGTTTTGTGAAAAATATAAATATTGGAATACTAACAGTAATTAAGTTTTATTTCCAGAAAACAGCATTGAAGAAATGATGAATTTTAAAGTATTTAGTTTACATGAATCAAGCTTAGTTATCGCGTGTAAAGTTTCTCTTTATACAGCCTAATCTTTAGGTCAAGTAACTGTACCTTCTTTGTAAGAATTCTCGTTAATTTCGTGTTCTTCGTACAAGGTAAATTAAATCATGTTTATGTCTTAAACCAATAACGTTTTTGTAGATTATAAATACTAGTCAATAATAAACTAGAATCTATTACGGTTGGCGACAAATATCAACGTTTTATACTAAAGACGCATAATGCGTGTAGACGTATTTGGGTAAAGAAAACTTTGTTCGACCAGTCACATAATGCGTCTTGTGCCCATTTTTGTGTCTAAGACACTATGCTGTCGTGTTATGTCAGTTAAAACATCCCATCGTGCTTTGCGACAAGTTCGAATGACCTCGTTTCCAGGACTGGCAAACGCGAAGAAGTTTACAAAAAAATTAATACAGCTTTCAAAATGTGTGTCAAACCGCTGGAATGAAAGGTTATGAAAGATGCTTTCAAGTTTTAGGTCCTTCGGTCGATATTCTCAACAGAAGGGCCGATCACAGGTTAGAATTTCACTTGCTCAATCTTCTGGCCCTGCATGATCGTTCTTAAAGATACCATGACCTTGCACAACATTTATTTCTGGACTTATCCAAAATCTTAAAACAAAATCGTTTTACTCATGATTACTACCAATAATTAAGCTTACATACTTGTTTTAACTCGTGTCCTTGAAAGCCATTTTAAGTTTTTCTTATAATTTTAATATGCTTTCAAAATTATAATAGACCCATTCAGCTTGACTTTTCCCTTGACTAAAATATTTTTGTTGTTTTATGTATACCAAAACGAAATGTATTGAAAAAAAGTACAATTCTCTAGAGAACTGTCACGTGGTCTGAAATGGGCATCAAACAGGCAAGCTGAAATATGATTCTGCCGCTGAAATAATATTCTATACCGTTCTTAGACTTAGGCTGCAAGCTCTGTGAACTGAGAAGTAGTGGATAACAGTGTACATACTGAGGCAAAAACATCCATGTTCTAAGGGTTAGGCTGTTTATTTATTTTGTCAAAACAGTGTGCTCAATATGTTTTGGAAGAATTTGCGTAATCCCAGTCAACAAAGGTCCAACCTTGATGCATAACAATTTTTGTACATGTAAATAAATTTTGCATTATTTCATCTATCTTCTCACTCTCAGCATCTCATTCCTAATAATAGCATGCAGTAAACACATGCAGCCATTGGGTGCCTATTTTTATACTAGACAAACTAAGAATATGCAATAAGTTTTCTTTTCGATCCCAAATACGTCTAGACGCATTCAATATTACTGAAAGAACTTCAAATATTAGGATACGACCAGTGAAGTCCAACTTAATATTTTATTAAAGACTATCACGTTATGTAAAAAATCGTAATTATTCCAACCCATATAATTACCCGAATATGTATTTATAGGTTAGTGTAATTTAATTATCCTTAAATGGAAAACAAATTATTATAAGAACGAGTTTAGAATCACTTCAGAAGCAAGTCACAGTACGAATTTGAAGTATCATATAAAACAAAAAGCAAACAAAATGAATGTTTTATATGACACCCCTAAATACACGGGACATCCAGAGGTCCCGTAAATTTACGTGCGATGTTCCACTTACGTTCAGGCCTTAAACGTTTTATGCAACACGCGTAAATTCTGTTGCATAAACGACATTTACACCTACGCAAATCTTAAGAATGGCTAAACACGGTTCCAGATGGCTGCACATGGTACACGTAGTTGGCTGGGTCTGTAAGTAAGGACTCCCGACTCTTTTTTAACTTTTGTACCGACCGTGTGGGCTTTGCTAAGCCCCTATATTTTCCCACATGGAGCACGGTTTTTTCGGCAAAGTCCCCAGTACTAGTGAGGCAACAGGAGTTAACCCATACAACGAATGTGTTAAACTGACTACAAAAGAAGTTATAATAAAAAAATCATCGCGAGGATAATTAATATTAAAAGTTTGAAAAGTGTACGATTCAAATGGAAAGATGAAATCACCGGAATCCCATCAAGAAGAGGCTCTTCGCAGGCTATACTCAGCGTAGAAATGGAGAGCGGGGTGGGACTCCCAACAAGAAGAGACTTTTCGCAGTCTATACTCAGCGTAGAAATGGAGAGCGCGGGGACTCCCATCAAGAGGAGGCTCTTCGCAGGCTATACTCAGTGTACAAATGGAGAGCGGGATAGGACTCCCATATATCATGCAAGAAAAGGCCCTATGGTGGCGATCTTGACATAGGACGGAGCTACAACATACAAAATGATCACGTGACTATAGTGCGCTGTTGCTTAGCAACCATTGGTTAACTTTAAACAACATTTTATCCCTGTTTAGCTTAATTCTTAGTAGATGTTCAATATTTATTGAATGCACTGCCATCGTAGCGTTTGTTACTGCAAACAAAATTGAAATCGATTGAATATTAATTGAGATACACAAATTTGAAATGAACCTGAAAGCTATAATTGCACGAAAACCAGTAAATTTATGGCAACCCCAACCTCTTCGCAGGCTATACTCAGCGTAGAAATGGAGAGCGGGGTGGGACTCCCAACAAGAAGAGACTTTTCGCAGTCTATACTCAGCGTAGAAATGGAGAGCGCGGGGACTCCCATCAAGAGGAGGCTCTTCGCAGGCTATACTCAGTGTACAAATGGAGAGCGGGGTAGGACTCCCATATATCATGCAAGAAAAGGCCCTTCGCAGCCTATACTCAGCGTACAAATGGAGAGCGAGGGGATTCCCATCAAGAGGAGGCTCTTCGCAGGCTATACTCAGCGTACAAATGCAGAGCGGGGTGGGGCTCCCAACAAGAAGAGGGTTTTCGCAGGCTATACTCAGCGTAGAAATGGAGAGCGGGCTGAGACTCCCATCAACAGGAGGCTCTTCGCAGGCTATACTCAGCGTAGAAATGGAGAGCGGGGTGGGACTCCCAACAAGAAGAGGCTTTTCGCAGGCTATACTCAGCGGAGAAATGGAGAGCGGGGTGGGCTCCCAACAAGAAGAGGCTTTTCGCAGGCTATACTCAGCGTTGAAATGGAGAGCGGGGCGACTCCCATCAAGAGGAGGCTCTTCGCAGGCTATACTCAGCATAGAAATGGAGAGCGGGGTGGGACTGCCATCAAGAAGAGGCTCTACGCAGGCTATACTCAGCGTAGAAATGGAGAGCGGGGTGGGACTCCCATCAAGAAGAGGCTTTTCGCAGGCTATACTCAGCGTAGAAATGGAGAGCGGGGTGGGACTCCCATCAAGAAGAGGCTTTTCGCAGGCTATACTCAGCGGAGAAATGGAGAGCGGGGTGGGCTCCCAACAAGAAGAGGCTTTTCGCAGGCTATACTCAGCGTTGAAATGGAGAGCGGGGGGACTCCCATCTGAGCCATATACTAATGATCCGGTAAAAAATTCAACTTGACCAAGCAAAACTGTTGTAGCCTTAAATTTAAGTAACAATCTGCTGACACGGTCGTATTGTCTGAGCCATGTATAAGGCTCAGACAACGACATATGCTTACTGCCCCGTTCAATGTCCACTGGACGTTTAAAAAAACAACATTTTATCCCTGGTCAGCTTGATTCTTAGTAGATATTCAATATTTGTTTGAATGCACTGCCAGCAACCCCAACCACCAGAGTTAACCCCAACCCGTACTAAAACACTATGTATTTCTTGCTTGCCAATAAACTTTGGTGGCGATCTTGACATAGGACGGAGCTACAACATACAAAATGATCACGTGACTATAGTGCGCTGTTGCTTAGCAACCATTGGTTAACTTTAAACAACATTTTATCCCTGTTTAGCTTAATTCTTAGTAGATATTCAATATTCATTGAATGCACTGCCATCGTAGCGTTTATTACTGCAAACAAAATTGAAATCGATCGAATATTAATTGAGATACACAAATTTGAAATGAACCTGGAAGCTATAATTGCACGAAAACCAGTAAATTAATGGCAACCCCAACCACCAGAGTTAACCCCAACCCCTACTAAAACACCATATATGTCTTGCTTTCCAATAAACTTTGGTGGAGATCTTGGCATAGCACGGAGCTACAACATACCAAATGATCACGTGATTAAAGTGCGCTGTTGCTTAGCAACCATTGGTCTACTTTAAACAGCATTTTATCCCTGTTTAGCTTAATTCGTAGTAGATATTCAATGTTTGTTGAATGCATTGCTATCGTAGCGTTTGTTACTGCAAACAAAATTGAAATCGATTGAATATTAATTGAGATACACAAATTTGAAATGAACCTGGAAGCTATAATTGCACGAAAACCAGTAAATTAATGTTAAGTAGCTAGCAACCCCAACCACCAGAGTTAACCCCAACCACCAGAGTTAACCCCAACCACCAGAGTTAACCCCAACCCCTACTAAAACACTATGTATTTCTTGCTTGCCAATAAACTTTGGTGGCGATCTTGACATAGGACGGAGCTGCCACATACCAAATTATCACGTGACTATAGTGCGCTGTTGCTTAGCAACCATTGGTTAACTTTAAACAATGAATGAGGTATAATTAAATTGGTTCACATGGTACTTTGCAAATAGAAACAACAATGCCTCATTAACAACCAATTTTCTACGCCCAAAGAAATAATCTGTGGTGTCCCACATGGTCGATTCTTTGCCCTCTTCTCTTTTAATTATATATAAACGACTTGACAAATTGCCTTCGATCTACAACTCCATGTCTTTATGCGGATGACACAATTTTTGGACCCTGACGAACTTGCTAATTGATCAAAACCTTACCTGAGGAAACCATATATATAGTTGAAAACATATGTAAAAAGCTAGTGCTGGCATAATTGGTGCTATTCGGCGTTTGAAGCCATTTGTCCCCACGTACTAACTCTCTTGAAACTATATACAAGGCGTTGGTACAGCCCTATTTCGATTATTGCTCTCCCTTATGGGATACCTGTGACAAGGCCGCGAATAAGGATAAATTACAAAAACTTCAATCACATGCCCCTTGGGTTATAACAGGAGCCAAATATGAAATACGCTCGGTAGACAGCCTTGACAAATTACAATGGCCAACTCTCCAGTCACGGTGATTACGATCAAAATCGATGTTTATGTACAAAATCTTAAAAAAATCAATGTGCGCCTTACCTGAGAAATCTATTTTTTAAGCTCAATGACTGCCAAAAGAAATATAATCTACGAATTTCCTCAAATGTAGTTTTGGGTATAGCGGTGCTATGCTTTGGAACAGTCTTAAAAATGAGGCTAACCTTGCTAAATCTCTTACTCGATTTCGAAAAGAGATGCCTGCCTATCTGATGCAAAATGTTTCCACGTAAATTTCTTAGAATCAAATATCTATTGTATTTTAAATAATTTCTCGATTATTACGATTTTTAACACTTTTGCTGTAACTATTTAAACGCCCCACCTGGAAATCAGCTTGTAAAGTTGTTGGTGGCTAGCGTCTCAAAATAAATTAAGTTGCATGTACATGCACCTGACCTACTCTCCACTACACCTGGATACCTCACCACTACACCTGATCGAGACCCACTCTCCACTACACCTGGCCCTCTCACCACTACACCTGACCCCCTCACTACTACATCTGACCCCCTCACCACTACACCTGACCCTCACACCACTACACATGACCCTCTCACTACTACACGTTACGCTCTCACCACTACACCTGACCCCCTCACCACTACACCTGACCCTCTCATCACTACACCTAACGCTCTCACCACTACGCCTGGCCCCCTCACCACTACACCTGGCTCCCTCACCACTACACCTGACCCCTTCACCACTACACCTGACTACCTATCCACTACACCTCAACGGTTCAGAGGTAGTGGAGAGGTAGTCAGATGTAGTAGAGAGGTAGTCGGGTGTAGTGGTGAAGGGGTCAGGTACGATGCAGTGGTGAGGAGGTCAGGTGTTTGGTGAGGTAACCAGACTTCGGGGTCGGAGCGTTGCGTGACAGAGCATACAGCGGTTGCGTAGGAGAATACAGAATTATAGGCAGTTTTACGAGCTTTAGGGATATGTCCGCTACAATGGTCAATTTACGTGCGATAAATTCCAATACCACCCTTTTGACATTCCATGGTTGCGAACGTACCCACACTAGTAGTGGTCAGGTAGGCAGGAGTAGTGGAGAGGGGGTCAGGTGTGGTGGTCAGGTAGGCAGGAGTAGTGGAGAGGGGGTCAGGTGTAGTAGATGTAACTGCTGGGAATCTAGAGGTTGCTGCTTACTCAAATCTCAACAATTACAGGGGTAGCTTGGTACAAATGAATCCGAACTCCACAGATTGATTACAACAACTGTACTTTAATCAACAATAGTTCACTGTTCTCAATTCGACAAGGTTCTGGTAGCACTAGGTTTGTAGAATATGTATAATTGTGTGGGTTGTAGCTTTCGTAGCAAATGTAGTATAGAAGTTGTAGGGATGTAGGTTCGAACTGAAATACGATAATTAAAATAGACTCTAACTTATCCAAGCATAAAATACACGAGTTATAACATGATAGTTCTAACAATCTAACAACATTATAGCGTGTAACATATGACAATCGATACTTATATAACTAATTGTTTAAGATAGTATAATCATAGCATAAATAACATGATCAAACTGAGAACATAACAGTGTCGCGTGGAATTGAATAGCACTGACATAACTAAATCACAATTTCGATAAATCGTGTAAATCGTCTGGCTAAGAGATGAACAGCATAACAAATCATAAACGTCCTGTAATTGACTCGAGCATAATTAATGTTACTCTATAGCAAGCGTTTGATTTGCAACGATCAAGGCTATAACTTATATCAACTAGACAGTATAAAGAAAATATAAAGACTTACTTAATTTGGTTTACGCTTGTACCAAAGGTAGCAGATCGTAGATAAAGTTGTATATCCTATATGATCGTAGCGTGGTAGCGGAGTAACTAACTGAATTTGCTTGATAGAACAGTCTACTCAGAAAACGTGCCTAAGGTAGTATGAGTCATGTAGTGTAGTAGTGTAGGTGTAGTGGTCAGGTAGGCAGGAGTAGTGGAGAGGTAGGCAGGTGTAGTGGAGTGGGTCAGGTGTAGTGGAGAGGTATGCAGGTGTAGTGGAGTGGGTCAGGTGTAGTGGAGAGGTAGGCAAGTGTAGTGGAGGGGGTCAGGTGTAGTGGAGGGGGTCAGGTGTAGTGGAGAGGTAGGCAGGTGTAGTGGAGGGGGTCAGGTGTAGTGGAGAGGTAGGCAGGTGTAGTTGAGGGGGTCAGGTGTAATGGTAAGGTAGCCAGGTCTAGTAGATAAGATCCACTTTATTTATACACGCTAACCTAATTCAACAAAACTTATTTCCAATTGGGGCGTGTTTTACCAATACAATAATATAATATAACTATAATATAACTCATTTTAAAAACAACTAGAACTAATACAAGAACTTAAAATAATAATTAATATAGCTACTATTAACTACTACTAGGAATGAAAATACTAATCAATAATCTACTTGTATGGCCCAAGGGATGGAATTAAACTGTCAAAAGAAGCCAGAGAATCACAATTGCGAACTTCAATGGGCAAATTGTTCCATAATTTAGCACATCTCCGATAACAACGTTAGGTTGTGCGGAGAGATTAGTCAATCTCCGTTTCGACCCAATTATAACAATATTTAAACTTCATTTGTTTGATGCAAGCCAGTTTCTAATATTGATTAAGTCCTTGTTTACCCCCATTTCCGTTTTTTCTATTGTTTTCCCTGAAGCCGTCAAGCTTGTGTCGTCAGTAGTGGATGAGGTCAGGTTTAGTGGTGAGGTAGGCAGGTGTAGTGGAGGTAACCAGGTGTAGTGGTGAGGTAGCCAGGTGTAGTGAAGCGGGTCAGGTGTAGTGGTGAGGTAGACAGGTGCAGTGGAGAGGTAGGCAGGTGTAGTGGTGAGGTAACCAGGTGCAGTTGAGGGGGTCAGGTATAGTGGTGAGGTAGGCAGGTGCAGTGGACGGGGTTAGGTGTAGTGGTGGGGGTTAGGTGTAGTGATGAGATAACCGGGTGCAGTGAAGGAGGTTAGGGGTAGTGGTGAGGTAACCAGATATAGTGGAGGGGGGTTAGATGCAGTGATGAGGTAACCAGGTGTAGTGGAGGAGGGGGGGGGGGGGGGGTTAGGTGTAGTGGTGAGGTAACCAGGTGCAGTGGAGGAGGTTAGGTGTAGTGATGAGGTAACCAGGTATAGTGGAGAGGGTTAGGTGTAGTGGTGAGGTAACCAGGTGCAGTGGAGGAGGTTAGGTGTAGTGATGAGGTAACCAGGTATAGTGGAGAGGGTTAGGTGTAGTGGTGAGGTAACCAGGTGCAGTGGAGGAGGTTAGGTGTAGTGATGAGGTAACGAGGTATAGTGGAGGGGGGTTAGGTGTAGTGGTGAGGTAACAAGGTGTAGCAGAGGGGGTTAGGTGTAGTGGCGAGGTAACCAAGTGCAGTAGAGAGGTACGCATATGTAGTGGAGAGTGGGTTAGGTGTAGTGGTGAGGTAGGCATATGTAGTGGTCAGGTAACCAGGTGTAGTGAAGAGGGGTTCAGGTGTAGTGGAGAGGTATCTTACAGTAAATATCTTACATAGACGAGAGCAATGACGTAATCTTTCACATTTGTTATTTTTGTGTTTACTGTAGGTTTGGATATACATGTATAATCTCATCAAAAGTTTACATTATAAATATGTAGTTTTCCAGCATTCCCCTAACGAAAATCAACAACATCAACAAAAAACGCATGGATATGCACAGGAAAGTGTGACTAGTTGCAAACTATGGAATACGAGAAAGTTTTCTTACAAGCAAAGTTCTATTTGAAATGTAGTATTCAACTATAATTTTACATAATTTAGCATAACCAACTTATCGAGAGAACGGGAATTGGAAACCCAAGAAACCGGGTTCAACTCCCTACTGATATAGATCAGAATGTGTAGTGGTGCAATTGTATGGGTAGCAATACAGACTTTGCTATCCGGAATCGAACCGGAAACTCAGACCTTAAGTGCTTGTGACACTCAATGTCCTTGTTCTGCCATAATAGCAATTTTGTGTCTGTACAGGCGCTGGCCCATATGCAATGCATATACGTGAAGGTCTTCCTCAGTAAATCTTTTGCTACTGGGTACTATTTTCATTAAAAAAATATAATACCACAATTTTTGGTTGCTTTACTCCTGTTTACTTTGTATAAGCCAATGAAATAAAGAACAAGAGAAAATTAACACATTCTGCATCCACTGCATGGAAATGACATTGTATCCACCCATAACTATACAAAACCAGAAGCTTGGTAAAGGAAGATAGTAAAAGCCTGTGTCTATAAATTGGTTTGCTCCATGCATATAGTCCAAGGAAATGAGGATGAGGCAGCCAGTGTACTCTTTATCCACTCAAATATTGTTACAAATATTATTTCCCCCTATATCTATCAAAGAATGAATGCACTATCGAACTAAACTCAACTTCCAGATAAAAAGTTGGTGATTCTGTTCTGTCAAACATTATATGGATGGCAAATAAATAATAAACAAACAAATAAATGAATGAATAAATAAAACCTAATGGAAAGGACGTCCATGTTTGCTCTTATTTGCAATAAAATAACTGCTAACCAACACCGTTACATTGGTGGGTTGTTTATTTATTACATTGAGGCGGACTGATTGATGGGACAGAATCGCTGACTTCTCACCTGGAACTTTGACCAGTTTTGAGAAGTTGATCACTAGATCTAAATTGTTGATACACATTTGGGACAAATTTCATATCAATGACATTCAATATGGCAAATAACTTGTGATTTTGCTCTGTGTTCTCATTGAACATCAAGATCCATGTAGAGAGAACAATAGATTTGCATCGGGCATCAACCTTGATGCATGTGACCAAATATGTGCCCTCCATTGGATGACATTATGCTCATGCATAATGGATGAGTTTGAGAAGTTCAAGTGCACAAATGGGCCCAAAGCCTTAAATATTTCACAATATGATTCAAGTTGTTTCATTACTCCTTTATTACTATTCCTGGCATTTGCCGTTTTCTTCTAACATCTTCTAGCAGAAGGTTGCATTTGTAGTTATAAAGCTACTACTGAATTACAACATCAAATTGCAGCACAACAGGTGCAAAGTTGAAAATCCCTGGCGGGATGACCACTGGAAAAATTCCCTAAAAAATACCTAGGGCAGAAAAAAGTTATACCCCCAAAAAATTACAAATTCTTTAAAAGTTTCAGCCATATACAGTTTTCTCACTTGTACTTTATGTCCATAGCTCAGATTTGCCCCTAAAAAATACCAGATGCAATGAAAATGTGGCTTTTGCTCAAACAACCCCTAAAAAATACCAGATTGTCAATTTCAAACCCTAAAAAATATGACGGTGACCATCCCTACCAGCTGAATATAGGAAGAACCCCCCCTCTGGGTTGTAAATAGTTTTCCTATAAAGTCCAGTCATTTGACTCATCATGAGAGATGTTTGGTCAGTCATATTAATTAATGTTTTTTTTTTTACTCTAAACAATTGGTGGAATGACCACCAACAAAAAAGTTCAATAAACCTAAAAGTAAGCCTATATAATTAAGGACTGGCTTGTTAACTTTAAACAGTACAGTCGCTAAATAGGGCAGTCTCCAAGATTAGGAGATTTATAACAAATGCCTGAGTCAGAATGCACAGTACATGTAGCCAGGATTTCTAGGCTTGCAGGTAGATGGAACTTTATACCCTAGTAGATTGACTTAACCCCTGTAACCCAACTTATATTGTAAGTCAAGCCCAGGGTGTTTATTAAGAATATCAGTGGGCTGATATGAACAGACTGGGATAATATACAGTGTAGTGTTTGTCCTGATACCAGATTGTGAATTTCAAACCCTAAAAAATATGATGGTGACCATCTCTACCAGCCAAATATAGGAAGAACTCCCACTCTGGGTTGTAAATAGTTTTCCTCTAAAGTCCAGTCATTTGACTGACTATTTATTGAAATGTATGGGAAACATTTTAAGAAACGAGTCTGGCTCTATTTGACACTAACTTAATTTGTACTTGGAATCATTATAAGCTTCAATGCCTCCCTGCTTCAATCCACTATGCAGTGTGACAATAATTCAATAATTTTGTGTAGTCCACCAAATCTTGATCCACAGTGTTTGAAACAGCTGAGTGAAACCAATAGTGTTTTTAATGGTGGTTTGAAGATTACACTTGTTTATAGTGGACAAACACAAAACACAGCTGAGTGAAACCAATAGTGTTTTTAATAGTGGTTTGAAGATTACACTTGTTTATAGTGGACAAACACAAAACACAGCTGAGTGAAACCAATAGTAAGATGATCAGGCCTGTAGCCAGGATTTTTGACTGGGAGGTGCATTCGAATGTCAAATTTGCGATCTCACCAGGCGCAAGTTTGTAGGGGTCTGGAAAAGTCCTACATGTACATGTAACTCAGGAAACATTAAAAAAAATAGGTTGTCTGAGACTGCATTTCATGTGTTTTGAAGGCAGTTTGATTTAAACACTTCACTTTCTTTCTTTCTCTCTTTTGAGCCATCGGTCCAAAAAAGCAGACCTCCACAGCCTGCAGGGGGTGCAAGCACACCCATAGCACCCCCTCCCTATGGGCCTGATGATTGTCTGAGCTGAGCTGTGGCCTCTTGTACTAGAATCCCCACCCTGGGTCAAGTCCTAGCTTGAGTCCTGGCATTTAGGAATCCTCATTTGTTGGTATATAATATAAGCCCCTTCCTTCGGCTTTCCTTGATTCATTTTCATGTAAAAATTGAGCTTTTTTTTACAAATACAATAAATTATTATTATTATACAAACATTTAAAAAACTTATGGTGAAATTTAAGAAAACCCTTACCATTTTCGACTCCAAATCATTCATAGAACGACCCTGCACTACAATGGATAATTTAGCACAGTTTTCAAGTGATCTTTTGAACTCAGGGTTTTCAATAGAAGCCGGCAGCCGGCGAAATCGCCGCCTACTTTGATTGAAAAATTCCCCAAAAATTAGATATTTGCGCCAATGGCAATGGCGCTCGATGCTCGCCGCCTACTCTTCAAGTTTTGCCACTTACTTCAAATGTTATTGAAAACCCTGGAACTGGCCGGGTATTCTATAGTTTAGCCGTAAGCTTACCTTTCGTCTCTACAATGTTGAATATAATTCTGAAAGCACAAAGAACCAGCTCGTCCCTTGGCTCGAGTCCTAGCTTGAATCCTGGCTCGAAAAATTGCCAACTCTTGAGAAAGGTTCTGTTCGCCTCCTTGTCGATTATTAAACCTTAAAATGTCTGCATAGCCCTACACGAGTCACGAGACAACAATAACAGAGATAAGTTAAGTCGCGCTGGAAGCGTAAACCGGGAGAACTACGAAGGCTAGCTGCGAAGGACATCCTTTATCAGTAATGGCCGCGGCGGTCATATACGCTTTCTCTCTCTCCCCTACAAAATAATCTTTGTCGCAAGTCACGACTGCCATGGGCTTTTCGTTCCCAATCTATTGACCGGGAAACGCATTTTTAATGAGCAATATGATTGGACCATCCATGTGCAATACGTCAGAGATCATGATTACCACAGAGGTCAGAACTGCCACGGTACAGGTGACAACAATTCCTCCGAGATGTGCCCGTCAAGTTTAACACACGCGGAGTCTTTGATAATGGCAAGCAAATTTCTGTTTATACCAATATTGTTTAACTTTGTGTATAATTTGTCGCGTGATATGTTATCGAAGGCTTTGCTAAAATCGATGAAGCAATTAAGTGTACAAGAAATTATTCCTGGGTTTTGGTTTGTTCTTTACATATTTGTCGATCAGCGCTTTTAATACTAAAAGATTGTCAGTACCTCTAAATGTTTTCCTGAAACCTGCTTGTTCTTGAGGCAGGATATTGTGAAAATCTAGGTAGCTAACTAGCCGTGTATTTAATAGCAGAGCAAAACGTTTTCCTAGGTGGGACAGGATTGTAATTCCTCTGTAGTTTCCTGGCTCTGATTTCGTGCCTTTTTTATATATAGGAGTTATGTTTCCAAAGGCCCAAATTTTAGGATATATTTTCGAGTTTAGAATAGAATTAAATAACATAGTTATTGTTTCCGATAGTAGTTTATGACTGACCTTCAGGAATTCGTTGTTTTGCCGCTTTTAAGTGCTTTAATTCATTTATCACTTCTTCTTTCGTAAATGCGAAATTAAGTGGACCGGCTTCATTGTTTTCGGCATGCGTAATTGTGTCGTGTGTTTCACCGGTTTCGTTTCACCAATGTTGTCTTTTTCGGCTTTTTTAAGATCTTTGAAATATTCATGAAAGCTGATTAGATCAACATGCATAGTATCATCTGCTCTATTGTTGTCGGTGTTTAAGTTTCTTAGTGCTTTCCAAAACTGCCGTGGGTTGTGTGATATTAGCTTTGATAGTTTATCAAATTCACTATCGTAGAACTTTCTTTTTTTTTTCGTTTTAGTAGTTTCCTAAACATTTTGTTGTTGCTATTTAGCAATTCTATTATATCCTCCCTGTTTGGATGTCTAGTCCTAAGTTTACCTAAATTAGTTAAGTTGTCTTTTTGTATTTTAGACATTTTACATTCACGATCGAACCATTTATTTTCTTCACGTTTTGTTTTATCGACGTTAGTATTTTTTAGTGCCCCAGCATTGTCAAGAACTTTATGTATCAGCTTATAATAAAGTCTTCAACAAAATTTTCAGTGTTATCGTTGGGCGGCCTCTGGTTCAGGTTACCAATATCGGCTAATGTTTCTGGTAAATTTAAATATTCTACAACTTTATGGGAGACATTATCGTTCCAGAATAATTTTGAGAGCAGACGCCTGCCCTTATTTTGACTTTCGTCGTTAACCGGAAGTGGTACTTTATTTACCTCTATACTATATGTAATATGTGAGTGGTCCGAAATATGGGGTTTTAGATCTTCTACTTTTAAATATTGAAATGAGTTTAATGTTTCTTTATCTGAAATGACGTAGTCAACTAGACTCGAGCCGTTTGGTTGGTGACAGGTCTTCAAGCCTTTCCGGTCCACGATTATTCTAGCTACCGTTGGCAATTTTTAGGCCGTTTGCAATACACGAGTCGATGAGTTGTTTGCCCCTATTGTCAATATTGTTTTTATCAAGAGATTGCCTTGTTGTTACGGCATTTTCATGTACATACCCATCAGGTAATTGAAAAAATTGTGTATATTCGAGTCGTCAATTATATCCTGTAACTGTCCAGTCCTGGCATTAAAGTCTCCTTGTAATATGAGAAAAACTAAGGGAAGCGTCACATATTGATTTTTCCACGAGAAACGTCCAGCGAAGTTTCTTTTTCAACTCCCCCCCCCCCCCCCCCCCACCCCCCCCCTAAGAAACGTCAGCGATTTATCGATTTTTTTTCAAAAGTCATACACTACCTCTTTCCATTCACGTCCGCCTTTTTATCCCAACTTAAACAACTTGTCACAACCTCTGGGTCCCATTTGGTGGGAATGGAACGCGGTTGAGTTCTCAAAAACTTAGCCGGCTGTGGGACAACTGCATACGTACCTGCCAACCCCCGGAGTTCTAAAATCTGCAGAATGTTGGTTGAGGCTTTGTTATGACGTCATGATTTCCGATTTTTTCCGAAGATACCCCGATTATGTTCCGAAGACTTTCCGAAAGCTCTCGGAAACATTAGTTACAAGCCTCGCGGATCGATCGAGTCACTCGGTGCTTTTCGCGCATTCGCTAGCGTGCGAAATGAACGCAAACGCAACTCAGAGTAAAATTGTTAGTTTTTTAACTCTCGAGCCTGAAAAACGGCGAACTCAATCCATAAAATGTCTAATTAAAAACCGGGCGATTTGAGGCTCTATCGGAAGACCGGGAGATGAGGTCCAAAATCTGGAGTCTCCCGCATAAACCGGGAAAGTTGGTAGGTATGCAACCGCAATCTGCCATTTCTCTTCAGGAGTCTTTATATCGCCGCGGAGATATGTGAGGTGATGTTTCTGAAAACTATCGATTTTTCCACGGAGAAACGTCACAGGTCAAAACCCCCCACCCTCAAACTTCGCTGGACGTTTCTCGTGGAAAAATCGATATGTGACGCTTCCCTAATTAAATCTTGATCAAGTTCATCGATGTAGTTTGCATTTGATTGGACTTCCATATTTTCCGGGCTAAAATTTACTATCCCTAGAAATATGTCTTTGTTTGTTTGGAAATGTTTCTTGTCTAGCCTACACCAAAGAATGTTGTCGTTCTTAGTTGGTACATAAGATACTGCGTTTTTTAACGACTTTTTTATATAAACTGATAACCCGCCGTGATATTTCGTTCTTGATTTTGGTCTAAACTTGGAGTAACATTGATAATTTTTCACATCGAGTTCTGAAATTTCACTGGCATGCGTTTCTGTCAACCCAAATATATCATGGCTGTTTATACTATAATATTATGTCCGTGAATGTTCCAAACCCCAATATTAATATTATCAGGCATAAATTATGTTAGAAATTTCGATAATATGAAGGGTGGCCAAACTGGTGGTTAGACATTGTATTTCTATTATATAGATTGTCACTCACTTGTCAAGATTGCTTAACCATTTCACTAACTGGCTTACTGAGACCATACCTGCCGCCGCAGGTGGATACTCAGATGGCCTACCACGATAATGTTGTGGCCTCTTCTGGTCTTCTAGTCTGGTATCCGGTCTGGTATCCGGTCTGGTATCCGGTCTGGTATCGTTGCGATCCACCGTCGGGTCTTCGGGACTGATATCGGGTCTCGTATTGATGGTCTTCGTCTGGTCTTCGGTTCTGGTATGTAGGTCTTGTGTTCCGAGTCGCATTACGAAGACCGAGCGCCTCCTTTAGATTTGCCGCTAGCGAGAATGCGGGTTCCATCTGGTTGTTGAGGTGCAGCTCATCGTAAAACACCCGTTCGTTGGTTCCTCCGTCTGCTCGTCTTGTTAATCTGCTGTTATCCAGGTATTCCATGTTGTCTAATTCTCGGGCCATTTCGCACAAATCATCATTTATAATGACTTTAATCATCCTGTTAACGTTTCTTCTCTCTGTCTGTACGATGCTCTATAATTCCCGATAGAATAATCTTGCAATTCGGCCATTTGCTTCTCAATATAGTAGTTAACTGTACAAACTCATTTAATATAGTGTCATTGTGTTTAGCATATATCTTTTGTTTGGGAACATGCGGGGAGGGGGGGGGGGGGGGGGGGGGGGGGGGGGGGGGGGGGGGGGGGGGGGGGGGGGGGGGGAGGGGGGGGGGGGTTGGCTGTCATAGATTTTTTTGTTCAGGAACATGCATTGCCTCTGTAAAATTCTCATTCGGCCAATCACATCTTCAGGTCGAAATTAGGATACAAAATGAATGCCTTTAGAAAATGCGTATCAACGTCCTGAAATTCAGGACAATTAACAACTCCAGGACCCAACTCTATTGTGGGGTTAGGGTTCTTTGTATTTCAGGGGGTTGGGGTTCAATGTATTTCAGGGTATTGTTTTGCTGTAGTTCATTGTCGTTGATACACCTAGAAGGAGCCACCAGTCAAAACATGTGACGTCATTGCTCACGTGAATCCACTTGAGCAAATATATAAGCGTTTAAACGTGCAAAGAATGATCGATATTATTATAATTTGTAATAGGTTATGAAATAAAGACCCACAAATGAATTAGTAAATTCGCCAAGCTTGTGCTTATTCAAGTCAATATTATTTGACTTTATATATAAGCACTTGAAATCTCTCCAGCGAACTTTGATTACACCCTGCAGTTTTTTTATTTACTCTCTGCTTTACTGTAATTTCTTTCAATGCAGAGCGTACATATTCATGATAATAAGCTTAATGTTTAATAATATTTTGAGTGAAACGTCAAACCATTTTTTGTATTTACAAATTTCCATTTTTTTTTTCTGCGAACCTGAACTTTACACGGCGTCCGAAAGTAGAGGTTAGTTCTGGATATAACTGATTCAAATCCTGACTCGAATTCTTAACTCGAAATCCTGACTCAGAAGCCTGACTGGAAAGACACCGGCCTTCACCTCCAATGGTAACCGCTGGTCCATAGTGTTGTCGTCCACTTGAAGTTTTATAATATTTCAAGTTGTATAAAAATGCAGAAGTTTTAAAAAATGGGACAAGTTTTATATAAAAAACGTTTATGTACTAAAAACTGACTAGTCATTTAAAAAAATCACGCAGTTGTAAAAAAGGATAAGTTTTATAAAATAAACTTGAAGTTTTATATAAATGTCACTGAGAAGTTTTAAAATGTTTGATATAAATGTTATCAAGTTGTAAGAAATGACAGCCTGTACATAAATTGCGCCAAGTTAAATAAAATACACAACAAGTATAATATTTATGTGCAGGAGTTGTCAATATGTGAAATAAAGTCGCATATAACAAGTATGTGATATAGTAAAATATGTTATATATTTGTAAACGAAGTATTTTTGACACAAACGGCGCCCCATACAATCGCGGAATATTCTGGCGGTGGGGGTCGTCTGCAAAACGACACAACGTGAAAATCAAGGTTTTAGGCCATCCCAATAAAATGTTTCGTTCATACCATCGCCCAACCGATCCATTTTTGGAAAAGTAAACAAAACAGATAGAATAATAATTTTATAACTACACCTTTTTTCTTAGCCTCCTCCGCAGGCAACTCTTAATATTTTTTTAGATCCAGCAACCGGCGAAGCCAGAGGGATCCGACGAGCGGCGAAGCCCCTTGCTCGTCCCCTTTACCACAGGAAGCCCGGTTTTTTTAGTTGCTTGCGGAGGAGGCAACTCGAGCTCTCTACGTTTTAGTTTCTTGCTTGTCTCTTGCGAATCGTCAAACCACAACTAGTAGAATATTTTATTATGTGAGACATCCGAAACCGACTTAGTTGCCAGGCTTTACTTGGTTCCAGACCCCCTACCGACCGCCGACCGCTTAAAAACAGTATTTGCTTCTCTCTCCCTGCGGCCTGGGCTGCCTGTGTAATGTGTGACCGCGATGGACTCTGGGAATAGCAAATACCCACAATTCCGTAGTTGAACTTTAAGCTTGGTAGCCTCCCACTCGTGCTGAAAGGTAAAAGGGGTCAACGCATTTCAAGGAAGGTTTCAAGTTTCTTCTTGATTTTTGCTCGATTATAGGTTTGTACCAGTACACAATTACTCAATAACACGTTCATGACATAACGATGAATTCATTTTCAGATTTTGAGCCCTCGGAATCGTACACTGGTCGCCGAATCACTCCTTTTTGGGGGATCAAGACTTTCACCTTTTCGCCATGTAGTAAATATTTGCGTTTTCACTAGCGACGTTCGTCCGAAATATCAGATGATTAGCTCCGAACTTTGCGCTTGTTAAAGGTCCAAGGCTGGGGCGTTAAACACTTAGAGAAAGTCTATTACTTCTGAACATACTGTGTTGCCGTTTTCAGGTTTGGTGACTTGGAGAAAGGCGAATTTTTCGCGGCTGTTCAGCTATTGATCGCATGTGGTCGATTTGTTGAACAGCTCAGTTGACAACAGGGTCGATGACAGCAGCATTCTCTCACTGATCCTGCAAGAAATGGACAATACGAGGCAAGCCAGTTACTGTTATGTGTTTCTTTGTTTATAAGTTGGGTGAACAGTCCGTTTCTTTTGCTTTAAAACTATAAAATACTAAGTTAGTGTCTAGTGACTAAGTCTGAAACTATAGATCCTATTTTACAAGACGTACTTAACAAATAAAGAAGCCTTAGCCATGTTTTATACTATCATAAAACACGATGGGCATTTGAGAACATGAGAGAAATGTTAAAGTACAAGCCGAAGGCACATGCTTTCAACATTTCTTGAGTGCCCTCAAATGACCAGAGTGTTTTATGATAGTATTAAACATGGATTTAAGGCTTCTTTATTTGTTTTATAATGTAGATTTACATGCGCGATAAAAGGGAACTGCCAGTTGAAAACAATAAAACATGGCAAACTATGTTATATACTCTGATAAAATATGGCTTTTTAGCCAATCAGAGTGCGCATACTATTGTATCTATATTATAAATGTACTATAAATTCTTCATTGAAAAAAATATTCCTTTGACTTTAAGAATAATGATTCTAAACTCCAGAAGATTCATCATTCATAGGTGGGGACAAAGAATCATAACTTCTTAAAGACCCAATGTTTGCAGAACTCAAGTGAATTTCATAGATTCAGATTTCTTTATTAAACACTATTTAATACATGTTTGAAAATCGGAGCTTGAATTAAGCATAACAATAAATTGCGAATATAATGTATTAGTATATACCACACCAGTGAATATCACTTTTTGCATGCTCTGATTGGCTACTCAAACAGTGATTTCATATTCACCTCTGAGCGAAGCAGTGATCAACTCGCACAAGCTTTTGTCCATTTGACAGAAAATAAAATAACTATTTGGTGCTGCCTATTCACCTGCAGTGTGGTATATACTAAAACAATTATTCACCTCAGTGTCAGTGAATAGTGGTGGATATTTACCTCGCTGAAGCGGCTTGGTAAATATCCACCACTATTCTTCTCCACTTCGGTGAATAATTGTTTAGTATTGTTTTCAGAATTCCCAGAATGTATACAAAAATAGCTCAACCCTTGCAAAGCATAACAGTTGACATACATCTTTAATTCACTCTTAAAAGCATTATTTTGTCATTGGCTTCCCCAAGAGGGGGCAAATGTGGGGACTTTGCTAATTTTGTATTGCAAAGCCCCTATATTTCCTTACAATGTACATGTGGGGCACTTTGTTTTCAGCAAAGACCCCAGTACTAGCTAGTTGGGCAAGGCAAGCTCCCAACATGAGTTAATGTACCAGTCAAAATAAACCCCCAGGCTATGCTAATGCGGGGCTTTGGTGGGGATTTATTACCTCATTGGTAGCAACTTGGTCCCAACTAGGTCAGGGATTCGCATGTTTTGTAATCCCTGTCCATTAGTACATGTACATGTATGTGGGGCAGTAGGTGGGGATTGGTAGTTGCTCTATCCAAGATGGCGGTGGTTATTTGTGCACAGAGGTTCACACGTGCATGCAGTGTTTTTGAATATGATGACAATGTATTTATAACCACTCTATTCATATTCAAATGATCCATTGATTGTTTTAGATAACTTAGCACTTATTCAGTTATGTTTGAGGGATTATTTTAGTTTACAGTTCAACTAGACAAACAAAATCAGTCACTAAGTTAGGTTTGAATTTTACGTGTGGGGAATTTGCTCTTATTTTGTGAAATTTTATCCCCCCACATGGTGGGGTATTTGACTGGTGCATAACCCTTGAAACAAATGATTGTGTTAAATTAACTACAAACGAAGTTCTAAAAATAATTATTATGCTAACTCTAAGCCCATGCAAAATTATGTTCTCTTAAATAAAAAGTAAAAACTAATGAAAGGAGCAGCCAACAAATACTCTAGTTTGACAGTTGGCCTAATTTATGCAAGAAACTCACAGGTTTAACACACCCAACCTTTTCAACACCTTCAAAGGGAGCCATCTTTGATTGAAAGTGCAACTTATTCCAATCAGTTTGCGATGTGCCTCATATACATGTATGTAGCTAGCCCACAATTTAATTAATTGTTTCCATGAAAATTACTGCCCCCCCCCCCCCCCCCCCCCCCCCGGAAGCTGATGACAAGTGCATTAAAATCTTAAAACTAGACCAAAAAGTCTTGTTTCAATCGTACGTCCCCAGACAAGACTTAATATCTCAAAATTAGACCTAAATGTCTGGAAGTGAGAAATGTAGGTCTAATGAGGATTTTGGTCCTTACATGTACAGTTGTATGTCTTGTCTGGAGACCTACGATCGAAACAAGACTTTTTAGTCTAGTTTTAAGATTTTAAGAATCTTAATTTCGGAATAAGAAAAATAATCCAAAAAGGATTCTGGTAGTCATAGTCAACTGACATAATGCAAACAGCCTATCATTGAGTGGTAGGATATTTCTTGATTTGAGTGTTATGTCTATAAGTTGTAAAGGTTTATACATGTACATATGTTTAATCTAATATGCTACATGTAGTAATGTAATGTTACAGCAAATTTACTGTCATTTCTTTTTCCATATGAATGAAACTAATTTTCTGAATTCAGTCAATATTTCAATGGTAAAATCACTGTTACACAGTACTGGCTGAAAGTTTGTTAACATCTTCATGCATGTTTCCCCCATGTAGTACATGCATGTACTATACTCATTTGAGTGTAACACATGCATTTACTACACCAGTGTATTTTAAGTTATTATTCAAATACAAGTTTGCATGAAGTTCAAACTGACTTTAAAAATGAAGAATTGTCTTCTTTATTCAACAGCATTGTTTGTAACGCTTCAAAATAAACTTCTTGAGAGTCGAGAAGAAAAAAAAAGACAACTTTCTGAGTTTCGAAGCCATTAGTTTATAAAATAAGTGAAAAAGCATCTACACTCTTTTCTTTTGAATTATTAAATGCCTTCCCAAAACTTTGAAGGTCCTCCGCTCATACATGTACATGTAGTCAAATGCACATTATTGCATATTACTAGCCTGCGACACAGACAAGCATATATTACAATCGACTAATGATCATGAGCTCAGATTTTATCCCAGTGTTTATGGAACTTTAAAACTTCCAAGTATTGCCAGGTTAATTGATTATAAATTGTGTATGTCTACATGTACATGTACTACATAACTTTTCAATGCTGTAAATTTGGCCGTTAGGTGTGAACGCAGTTGGTGTGAATTCATCTTGAAAGCAATAGCATGCACAATTTTGATTGCTCCGGTGAATCCGAAAATCTCGCTGAAATCAGTGTGAAAGCCCTTCTGAACCATAGAGAGAGACCTGTTCCCACAAATTAAACGCAGAAGCCCTCAAATTGATTTTAGGAAATTGCTCAATTCTTTTCGGGTCGACCAAGCAGAGTTTCCTTGCCTATAATATTTTGTTGACTATAATATTTACCGCTCACCCGTCGCTTCCGAACCCTATCATCAGTACTGCTACAAACAGAGAATACTGATAATTATGAAAAGAGGTTTCTTCCCTCGGTTTTATTTTTTCCTGCGGAGAGAGATAATCTGCTAGCAGGCAATCTCGTTGCTGGTGCCAGAGAACCAGATCAAGAGAGAACAATGAACGAATAACAGCTCGCTTGAATACGGAAATTATCATGCTGTCTCGTCGGCTTTGTTTGTCAAATTTTGCACGAGTATAAACTTCAAATGACCAACCCGGTGAATCCGAAAATCTCTGCAAAATCACCGTCTAAAAGCCTGAATTCCGCCCTTCGAAACAGAGAGAGACCTGTTTCCACAAGTTAAACGCTAAAGCCGTGAAAATGATTTTAGGAAACTGTTCTTCAAGTGGAGTTTTGTTGCAAATTGTGGTCATGTACATGTAAGCCAGCCACGGTGTTCAAAAACCCAAATCGGCTCAAAGATAGTAGATACTCGAAGATTAATGGTCAGAATTGCTTCTCCATGTTGTAGGTGGAAATTATGGACACAAATGGACAATAATTTTATTGTTTCCTTTTGTTGAGGGCGAACGAGACTGGCATCCATCAGAGAACTACGGCCACCTGAAATAGAACTAAAATTTGCATGACCAAATAATTTAAAACACTTAAATAAGAGGTTCAATAGGGAGAGCAATAAAAAAGGTTCAACCTAGTATGATTTTTTTGACGTTTTTTTTTGAAGATTAAAACCACTGCCATAAAACTCTGGATTTCGACGGCATCGAAAATCATTGGCCACTATGCTATGTGAACGCGCTAAGCACTGTGGGTGAGACGGCCCCTTTAAACTGATGGGAATGAACTTTTGTGAACTAGTCGTCGTACCTGGAGGGCTTTACTTGGAAGTTTTTCACACAAACAATGAAATAAAAAAAATACAGCTGATATTGAAGTGTGAGCTGGAGGGGAATGAACTTTGGCAAACTTTTCAGGTGTGTGTAGTTTTGTGCATGTCCTACATGCACTGTACATGTACACATGCAACACAAAAACTTTTGGCCAGTACTGTAAGCTTCAAATATAAAGTCATTGTTAATATAAATGGTTGTTTATCTGTACCAGCATGTTGTACAATAAATCATGATGCCTGGATTGACATTGCATTGTACCAGCAGCGATTACTGCTGGCAACTGTGATGATAATCACCAGCTATTTAATGTAAAACTTAAAGCCAACATTGTAGCTTATGGCACACAAAAAGGCTATTTTTCAGTTGTTCAGCAGCTTGATGACAGGTCTGTCACTCAAATCAAGAAGTAAGAAGATAATCACCAGCTATTTAATGTAAAACTTAAAGCCAACATTGTAGCTTATGGCACACAAAAAGGCTATTTTTCAGTTGTTCAGTAGCTTGATGACAGGTCTGTCACTCAAATCAAGAAGTACTCTACCAATTGATTTTACTGTGTGTAGAATCAATATTAATAATATTGAATTTGGTCATATAGGCACAACATATAGTTGAAGGGATGTGTGCAACAAGGGCATAAGTGATTCCTGATTGCATTCTAAATTCTCATTCAAATTCTTTGTTTTGTAAGGGAGAACTTGTGATCAGGAGTCACTTAGGGTGCATTTGTTGCACACATCCCTTCAATTTTATATACAGCTGTATACTGAATGGTACCTATGCCAAACTTTGATCAAATTTCCAGAGCAAAATGGCACATTTTTAAAATTAAAATACCCTTGATTGTGGACTTTTACAAGCAAGATTAATTCTGATTTCATACATGCATATACATGTAGGCAAGCTTAAAAGCAGAGCTACCGATTGGCTAGAGGGGATCAGCAATATCTGGCTCTACAGTCTACCCATAGGTTCATTAACTGGCAGAATCAAAATGGAAAACGAAGAGAAAACCAAGGAATAAGATGGAAGATTAAAATAATAAGTAAAACAATTCAACATAAAAACAAATTAAAAGATCTAAACCTGACCATAAAAGAGTGCTGTGCAGCCGAATCATCACTTACCACCAATACCATACAGACATGATTGTATTGATATGGCCCTTATAAAATTTGCAACTGGTCACAGTGACATTGTTTGTGGTATAAAGAGACAAATAAGCAGCCAGGTACATGTAGTCGATTGTCTTCAGACAGGTCTTCCCTGGTTTCTTATAAAAGTACGTACTAGATGTACATGTATACTGCTGAGTGCATGATTATACTGACACCGTCATCATTGGTTTACAACTCTGGTATAGGAACAATGACAGAGGGGGCTGCACTGGCAGGATGGAACCAGAAGAGCTTGGTAGAGAAGATCGGAGTAACTACCAGGACAGGGATCTTGAACAAGACATCAGCCGAGAGCTAAGCCGTTTCAGGGATCGGGACTCCTGGTCTAATACAAGGCCACGTTATTCTGAGAGAGATTCTTATTTAGATAACAGAGATGTGTACAGAGAAAGAGATCGCGATAGAGATTGGGATCGGGAGAGAGATCGTGATCGAGATAGAGAATTAAGATACAGAGACCGGGATAATAACCGGGACTGGGACCGTGAAAGGCTAAGGGCTCGTGACGCTTATCGTGACCTTGCTGATCGTGATCAGTATAGAGACAAAGATGAGTACAGGGGTAGAGGGTATGATAGGGATTGGGATTTGGACCGCAGAGATCTGGAAAGAGATAGAGATCGGGACAAAGATCGTGACAGAGATCGTGACAGAGATCGGGACAGAGATATTGACAAAGATATTGACAGAGATATTGACAGAGACTGGGACAGGCCAAGAAGTTACCGCGAAGGCCGCTCACGAGATGAAGTGCTGAATCGTTCAGGCTATTTATAATTTATTGTATTGCTATAGTTAACAATTTGACTATGAGCTCGAAGTTTCTATTCTCATAGAAACTTAAAGGAAGTAGTCATTGTTTTCGTAGAAACTAACTAGTTGTTCAATCTTAATTGAAACGAGAAGACTTGTTTTGGACAAATTGGCCACCATTGTTTTGCCTGTGAAAATGCCATTTTGCTACAGTGTAGTGTGTACCTTAGCCAATCAGATTGCAGGATTTTGTTAGAACACTAGTTGGTTTCTACTACATGTACATGTAATAGTGACAGACTCAACTGCTACTCTCAGACTCCTCAATATTTCTTGTGCTGCTGTTAACAAGGCACCTATAATGTGGATCAGGACGTTTGATTGGTTTAAGATAAATATTAAGCAGCAATTTGGAGCAAAATAATAGGGGAATGATTAGAAAATTCATGTTTGAAATTACCAGTTAAAGAAACAGGTTTGTCATGTTGAATTTCGTGAATGCTTTAATTATTTACTAAGCTAAAGTTTGCTGAGAGTAACAAACAGTCTGCCAAAAAGTATTATTTACTGTACATAGTGACATCTTAAGTTTGTGTATGAAGCCTTCTTGGACATGAAAGCCAGTTCAAGCAGCTTCCAGTAGTTGGTCACTGCTTATTTTGCATTAATTTGCCAAATGATCAGTCAAAATCAAAACACAATAAAAGCATTTATCAAACTCATTAATAATTCATGAAGCAAAAACAAAGGAAATCACCGACCGATAAGATTCACTCATTCTTTATCTATTACTTATGAAGCATTATGTGATAGACCAGTTCACAGTTAATTCCGACATTTTGAAAGGGGTGCGAAATACAGTGTTTGTATTGGAATCCAATGCCAAATAATTTCCATAAAATTGAATTTTTGAAATATTCACTGTCTGCAAACTTAGTCTCCTTCGCAGCCGTTATTTGTGTTATCACGCAACGCTTCTCCCCACTAATGGCTGCTTAAACACAAACAATATTCCTTTCCCCAGATTTAACCATTCACAGTATGCCTTTCAAAATCAGAAGTCGGTCGCACCAAATTATTTGCTTGGAAATCGACCAATTGTAGCTTGTCTCTTATTTGTTTGCCGCCTTCACTCATTGCTAGCAAAGTAAATATTTATATTTATTCAAAATATATTCACGGTTTCAGTTTCAAAATTCCACCTTTGTCTTCTTGTTATTGCTGAACTGCACAGAAAACCTTGAAATTACTGTTCAAGAAGTCTACCTTCATTTATCCTATAGAAGGCTTTGATGTTAATGACCTCAAAGAAGGAAATTTATTTCACTTTGCAGCATCCCCTTGTCGGATTGCCGTTAACAATAGGAAATGAATGATCTGAAATATCCAATGTTTACTGTTTCATTTTTCTCGGCCAATGGAAATTGAGTACGGTAACTATTGGGGTGCTGAAAGTATCAACTGACTTCTTCATCCAGCGAAGATCATATAATTCCAGCCAAATTTATAGTAGAACTTCTTCCGAAAATGTAAATTGTTTTTCTTGAGAGCAGCTGACGAACAAATGAAGCACTTACAGCCACTTTCCACTACTTTGTTGGAAGTTTTATCCATGGGAACCCTTGAAGGCAAAACTGATGTCATTATGGAAAATTTACACAAAGTGACAGGGGAACCCACTGCCAATGATTTTCACACGGGTAAATACGTCATGATTAATTTACTGTCTCGTGATTGGTCTAATGAAAACAAAGTCAACAGTCTGATTGCTGCAGTCGCAACAAAGGGAAAGGAATGTTCGGGTTTAAGCAGCCGTTACTGGGGTCGGAAGCATTGCATGACAACACAAATAATGGCTGCGAAGGAGACTAGCAAACTTAAGATACCAGGTAAAAGATTAACTGATCAAAATTTGAGGGATGTACAATGTAGCTTTACTGGGAAACGTGCAATCATGTGTTCAGTTTTCCATACATTTGTCTGTAAATTTGATTCATTGCTATAGACAAATGTATGGAAAATTGAAAACACAGTTGCATGCTTCCCAGCACACTACGGCTACATCCCTCACATTTTGATGAGTTTATCTTTTACTTGGTATCTTAAGCTTGCAGATGGTGAATATTTCAAAAATTCAATTTTACAGAAATTATTTGGCATTGGATTCCCATACAAACACTGTATTTTGAGCCATGTTTGCACCCCTTTCAAAATGTCAGAATTAACCGCAAATTGGTCTATGAAGTACACCATGTTAAATTCAAATTTGATCTGAGCTGGATCCCAACTTTGTTCAGCCCCTAATGTTGTTTGAGGTCTACGTTTTTTCCTTCTATACTAATACGGTAAAGACATACCAGCATATGTAAAGTATCAGAATTGTTTACTGTCCAGGTCAATATGGTACATCTCAAATTAGGAAAAAACCCTGTTCAAGTACTGAGAGATTTTCAAACATGCACAGTATGTAGAATCTGCTATTGGTGTTTCATGTCCAGATTTGCTTTCTATACCATTCATTTATTTTGTAATTTGATATTTTTTCATATTGTATTAGGGATTTTTTTCCTTCAGCAAGTCAACATCACAAAGACAGCCTTGGTCTCAAGTCAAGCCTTTTTTTAATCACAGAGAATTTGTTAATTCTGTTCTTATTACAAAACAACCAACAATAATAAGTTCTTTTTCTGGTTATCGTCCATAAGGCAGGAGGTTCAGGATTTAAATGACCTTAAACAGTTTTTAATATTAACTTTCATCTAATTAGATATTCCTGTTTTATTCCAGTCCCGCTATGATGACCATTACAGAGAACGTAGGACGCGACTGGATGGAGGTCGTGATAATGACAGAGGAAGGTCACGAGACCAGCATAGAGATAGGGAGGACCGTGATTATCAAAAGTCTGACCTCAAAGATAAATGTGAGCCAACATCTGTCATCATGCTGCGAGGATTGCGAGATGAAATCAATGAAGATGATGTAAGTTGTTTTTTTACCTACATTAATTATGTACATGCTGCATATTAATGTTATAATTTAATATTTCAACTTCGTGCCCATGCAAAATCCAAGCAGGTGATTGGCTAATGGCAGTGATTTATTGGTGACCACAGCTGTGCCCCCAGTTGGAATATTAAACGGGTTAGAGACTTTGTTTGTGTTTTATTGAGAAAATCAGGCACTTGCTGACTGTACAGCCCCGCCAAAAATTATGGGGACATTTACCGTGTCCGTACCTCGTGCAATGACCGGGTTTTTCCTCTGTAAACCCTGGTCATTTTTGCGGCCGCCATGGTCGTTTTGAAAATGCCTTGGTCATTTGAAATGCCACAGTCATTCTTGGATGCGGCACTAACCGAGGTTCAGGATACAGCGTACGTGTGTCAACTTCGACAAGTGAGCTTTACGGGAATAAACTTTGGCGAACTAGTCAGCACTGTGGAGTGCTTTATTTGAAAGTTAAACATACAAACACAAACAAAATGGTTTTGAGCTCAACTCATGGGTCACTAAAGAATAAAATGTTGCTGTTATTAGCAAAGCAATAGTGCCATTGAAGTCGTGAACCAGACGAAGAATAAAATGTTGCTGTTTATTAGCGAGCTGAATCCGAGAGGTTAAAGCTTATTTAATGGCGGTGTAGCGTGCTGAGTTTGAAGAAGTTTGTTTTAGAGTTAGAAACAACGGCGCCATTGAAGTTGTGAACCAGATGAAGAATAAAATGTTGACATGTGTTAGCGAGCTGAATCCGAGAAGTTAAAGATTTTTTAATGGCAGTGTAGCGTGCCGAGTGTTTGAAGAAGTTTGTTTGAGAGTGAGAAACAACAGCGCCATTGAAGTCGTGAACCAGACGAAGAATAAAATGTGTATTTAACGAGCAGAGAAGTTAAACCTTTTTTTAATGGCAGTGTGAAACAAATTTCTTTTAACTCGGCATGCTAGAGTGACAAATAACGGCGCCGTTGAAGTCCTGAACCAGACGAATAATAAAATGTTGCTGTATTAATTAGCGAGCTGAAATCGAGAATTTTATCTTGACTCATTCGGGTCTTCGGGAAAAATTGGGAAAAATGGGTTGTTTTGGATTTAATTTGGTTAGGTAATACATATTCACATTATGGAAAGCTATAATATTATGTCTTTATGAAGCCTGATGAATAGACTTTCAAAATTGGGCTTCACTTTTCGAATGTGACATTATTTGATTACCATATGTTCACATAAATTAGCATAAATTATTGAGAAATTACTACAACATTTGAAAAAACTGAACTGGATTCCACAAAATGTGTAGTATAATAAAAAGTTGGGAGCAAAAAGTTACATTGATGTATTGGCAACATGTCAAGTACATTTGACTGAAGTAGGACAAAAGAAATTGAAACAATTATATTTGCGGTCACGTGCATACTGCCCGAATAAATATTCACCAAAAAAGGAATACCATATTGAACTATTTTACTTTACTCTCATAGCACTGACCAAATTTAAGTGATTTCTAGTTGTAAACAAAGGCCAACAGATAATTTGCATAATTATAAAAAAAATATAAAGGTCACTTATTATTAGTAAGTAAACTACCTAAGTAAAATAATATTTTTAGATATAAAAATTCAAAAGGCAAAGTATCAACTCTCAAAAGTATACAGTCGTAACATAATATATAATGCATAGTTTCATTTATACTAAAGGAGGAGTCCTAGCAATGGCAAAACAATGATTATGCATAAATTATAAATTTGCACTAGTTAGGTCACATTTCATTCACCTTGTGGCATAAAATATTGGATTGAAAATGTTTGCCCTGTCCAAGAAAACAATTCTATCCCCCAGATATGTTCTCAGTGATATGTTGAGACATGTTCTTGAGCCAATAAGAAAGGTTTCAAACAGGTCTAACATCATTTCAATGCCTTTCAAGCCACTAAACAAGTCTAAATCGTAGCCATGAATTCTCACCTGTGAGAAATCTTCGCTGAAATTATGTAGCTGTCGGCCAATTTACGACTCCAAAACACACTATATACCTCCAATACTGCCATCCAGTTCATCACACTGCTTTTCTGGTCGAGTTAGGCCAAAACTGCAGCCAAATTGTACGTTTTAGAAGCCGTCGGATCTCCTCGCATCTCGACCGCCATACTCAGAATCTCAGATTTTTGAAACCCAAAATACTATGAAACTAAAATTAACCAATCAGAAGTTTGGTTTGATCAAATTCGATAAAACGTGCTGTGTGATTGGCTTAGGATATAGTCACGCCATTCAGCGAGTTTCATAGCAATTGGATGTAATGCTACGACGCTATATTTTTTTCCGGTAGGTCTTGTACAACCTATTTTTCGTTGCACGGACCCAAATGAGTTAAGGGTTTTTAAACAGTGTCTACCGAGTTTCAAGATCCTTCTTTTAGAGTAATCAACAGTGGTGCTACTTTTTTGTTGAACATTCTACTTCTCCAGAAGGGAAATATCACTTTCCAAAAGAATTTTCATTTTGGCTCTGAGCCACGGCGTGTTTTCAAAAACGCAGGTCATTTGTGCAATGACCTCGGCAAAAAACCGCGGCACCACATCTGATGACCTAGGTTTTTCCACGGTCGGATGTCCCTATAATTCCCGGCAGGGCTGTACGTACAGTGAACTCAAACTTTCTTCATACTGCAGGGTGCACAATTTCAATGATGCATGTTTATCTCATGTTTTATTTGTTATATTAAGGGTGTGTTTACGAATTTTGTCGCTAAGCAGCAACGTTGCTATGAAGGGTTGGCGCGTGTGCTCTTGTAAATGGCGGGAAAAACTTTCGGTTTAGTGAAAAAGCAACACGCGCACTTCACAATTTGCTGGCTAGCAAGCTCCAGTTTTGTTTACATTTTGTAAAAGTTACAATGAAGTTGTTTTTGCTACTTCAACTCAGTTTTTTTTTACTTTCCATGCTTCAAGTTTACTTTATATAATGCTGAAAAAGAGTGATAAAACCGAGAAAGCTGGGTTGCTCGATGAGGGAAAATTAAGATGTCAGTGGAATTCGGGTGTTGAGTGCAAACTAATTTTCTTTCGGATTTCAACAAAGAAAGTTTGGAAAGTGTTTGTAAAGAGCTTGTTGATAATGAGGGGAGCCAGAATGTACTTACAAGTGAGCAGCTAGACGTGAGAGGAGTCTTCGAAGAGTTTGGTTTTGAGCCACTTTCACAAGAAAGTAGCGAAGAAAAATGCAGTGCCTACGACAGAGAAATCAACTCCATTTTTACGGCGGCTCGTCACGATACTAGGGACTTGACTAGAAGTAATCGGTTAATAATGACCAAAACTTTTCATATATTCTGATACCAGAGTGTTCTGATACCTGGACACTATTTCTAACTATAAAGAAACAAAGACTGGTAGAACGTAGATCTTGAACAATAATGTATTTGTCAACGCTAAATTCCAATTCGATCTGTGGATTAGCCGGAGACCTGGCTTTGATCAGCCCCCGTGGTGTTTCAGGTCTCGTTAGAAATTCAGAGTTTTTTTCAGAGACTATTTCTAAGGCCGGAAATGTCTGTGAAAAATGCGGAAGTCAAACAAATACGGAAACGAACGATGGCAAGTTCCTAATAACTTGCAACCATTCCTTTAGGGCGAACAAAGCCTAAGGCCTACTTGTCGAATTAAAACATTTTTTTATCAATTGAGAATTTTTTAAGGGTTACGAACGTGTGCGAATGATATTAGACATTATAACAAGACATTTGTCTGGAATAGACATATTTAGCAGTGGTTTTGACTGCTATAGGATAGAAAACTGAATCAGATTTTGATGTAAGCTTACCGTAAAGTAAAGTGAGTGACTTTATTTAAGTGTCAATAGTCCTACAATTTTTATATGTCCTTATCCGAGAAGACGTGAATATCTAACCGTTTACTGACAGTATTATGCAGCACCTTTTACTCAGCCCTGGTAACAATATTATACTTCCGGTTTCACATAAAATGAAACTGAGTTCGTGAAACAAAGAAAAGTCAATCCTTTTTCACATAAAAATTGTCCTGAAGTCACATTGCACAGAGCCAAGCATGGTTTAGCGAGAAAAAAAACACATGGAAGTTATGAGCATCTAACTGTTAAAATTCATGGGAAAAAAATCTAAAACAATCTATTTTCGGTATATCGAAAAACGCATGCTACACCTTTTGTGCCTAACCCAGAACAATGATATAGGCAAATATGAAAGCGCTATCCCAAAGAAATCATGAAATGATTGCATTTTTCTGCCTAGATGACGTCATAATGACGTCATACGATGATATTAATTATTTTACTCAAATTGTTGGAGTTTTATGACGTTTTAAATTCTACTTAGCAATGGCCCAATAAATGCACCCTTAATGCACACTTGAGCAGGATAAACTTTTGTTTGATAAAAATCTAGCCAACCAGCAACAAACCTTTCTTTTGATCGGACATTATTTCAAAATTGATCAGACATAATTAGCATAATTTTAAAAATGGCTTGCATTGCATAATGGGGCGATTTTCAAATAACTTTTTTTTTTAGTTTACTATATATCATAATCTAGGAGCCATTTAGAAGGAAACCAAAACAATACTATGGATTTAATTTTTTTTATGTTTTGGTAAACATGTTATTGGTTAGAGGTTCATAATTATTTTTTTCTCGGACATGAAAAAAATGAGCAAATAGTAAAATTGATCGGACATTTGCCAAATTTGGTTGGACAATTATTTCAAGCCCTGCTTCAAGTTTAAAACAGGAATAAGCAGTAAGTGTGCCTAATTTGAGAAATTTATTTTTCAAATTTTTGCATCTGTTCTTGGAAAGTAACAGTAACTGATTTAGTTTTCCCAAAAGTAACTACACTGGTAGACCAAAAGTAGCTTATGAAGGGCAAATCTGTGAAGTTTGAAGTTCCCCCAAAAATACATTGGTCTTTGATTCTGTCAGATGCGATGCATGTTAATATGCTAATTTTTGACTTCAATTTGTTTACATTCACTCGCAATGCAGAGAAAAAATTGTCCAATCATGCACAGATGGCTATAACCACCAAATGTATGGAACCAGCAATGGATATCCACCAAATGTCTTGAGCTGCCAACGGCTAGCCACCAAACATCTTCAGCCGTTGACAGCTGGCCAGCGTTTACGATTAATGCCACCAAACCGCTAATGCTCAGCTGTTAATTTTTAGTGGCTCTGGTGGTGCTGATATTTTGGAGTGGGACTGCATGTAATTAAACACCTGTGTTGATATAACATTCCTTGGTTTTAATTAAATTGCTAATTATAAGTGAAAATTTATTTACAGATTCTTCAAGAATTATATGCTGCTGAAGTGGCCTTTAAAGATGTGAGAATTGTCAGGAACAAGATAGGTAAGATAACTACCGAAGGAGCAATAGTTACTGTTGTACCTACATGTACGTAAAATAGTTATAGGGTCAAATAAAAATAGTTAGGGGTCAGCTAGTCTCCTTCGCAGCCGTTCTTAGGATCGTCACACCATGCGCTAGCTCCACTAACAGCTGCTTACACCAGCACGGCATTCCATTCCAAGGCACTGACCAATCAGAATTCAGTTCTCAGAATCCAAGAACCACTTGTGCCAGAACTCTTGTCTGGCGGGAATTGTTAGTGGAAATATAGAGGCTATACTTGAAAATATGGATGTAGAATCGGTTCAAATACAGTACTGCCTGGAACTATAGGTACATTTGATCGCGATCAAATCGCGTGTACTGACCGCGATCTGCTCGCACTTTGCTCGCGATCTGCTCTCACTTTGCTCGCGATCTGCTCTCACTTTGCTCGCGATCTGCTCACACCTTGCTCGCGATCTGACCGATCACTGGATGATCACTATCATCAGTCGCAGTCTACAGGTAAACAAAATGCCTGCTTATGAACATTGGGTCTATAAAATTTATGTGTACGTTCCACTTGAACATGGGCTGAACTTTTTATTAGTGAAAGAGAGTAAATCTAGGATCCTAAACCCAATGCAGGGGAACAATTTCTTAATGGGAGTACCCCTTCCTCCATAAAGGTGGGACATACTAGGGGACATTCAAAACATCTCCTGGTGTGTGCTCACCTTAAAAGAGTGTCTGGCTGCATTGATGTATATATAATTACCCGAGTGAAAGCCCAGCTGGTCTCTTGTTGAATAATCAATGAGCTCCGATAGCAGTGTCGGTCCGAGACCGGTCTGCAGCGATTGGTCTGATGTCAGATGTGAAACAAACAAGTCTCAGTGATCGACCAAAATATAGGAATGGCCGTCAAAACGTTTATGATCCGTTCTAACCAGCGACAGTTTACTCTCAGTACTTCTTCATATAATTGTAATATTGAGCTTTTTGTTTTTACCTTAATGCATTTTTTTGTCAAGGGAAGAAATTGTAAAACGTTTTGCAAGGGCTCGGGTAAATGTATCCTTAAAATCTAATGTCAGATGAACGTGGCTGCGATCATGTCCATCTCGGACACAGTTGATCGCGGTCACATCGCGAGCAAGGTGCGAGCAGATTGTGAGCAAGGTGCATTCAGATCGCGAGCAAGGTGCGAGCAGATCGCGAGCAGACCGCGGTCATTGATCGCGATCTCGTTGTAATTTGCTCGCGATAAATGTACCTATAGTTCCAGGCGGTACTGTAGCTTCAATCTACATTCTGTTCTTACTAAGTTTTTATCAAGAAATAAGAAATATTTTGGAAGAACTCATTTATTTTTAGGCTGAACTCGTGAGCTCATAAATGCCAACAAAAGTGAGTTGTTGCTAATTAATTTGTACACATCTGCTGTAATTTATTGGTCTAGACTGGCTATTGCAAACAATGGGTAATGGAATGTTGTGCTGGCGTAAGCAGCCATTAGTGGAGCTAGCGCATGGCATGACGATCCTAAGAATGGCTGCGAAGGAGACTAGGGGTCAGCAGGCCTGTCATTAGAAGCTGGCTACCGGCAATAATATAGCCAGCAACTATGATGATGATAACTGGCTATTAAAGGAACAGTGCCATGCTCAGTGCCATGCTCAGTGCCATGCTCAGTGCCATGCTCAGTGCCCATGTGCGAATGTTTGAATTTTTGTTGGGTTATCAAGAGATGGAGAGGGATTTGATACACGAAATAATTCCTCTTCCATCAGCTTCGCCTAAGTTTCATTTGACCTTATACCTATTTAGAACAGTAATTTACCGTAAAGACCCGTAGATAAGCTGCACCTTTTTACCCAAATTTTCATTCAAAATCGGGGGTGCGGCTTATCTACGGGAACTCCTAGAAAGGAGACCCAACGTTAACATATATTTACATATCATGAACCTGTATGAAGCTTTTATTATGCGACGGTGCGTATATTACAATCAGGTTCAAATCGCATGCTATCGTGTAATATAGCAATTTAAGCATAATCATTGAAAAAACACGCAATTTGAAAGAATTAAAGCAAAAACTCTTCTGAGACCTACCTTAGACCTAATATATTATACTTTTATGAATATTTAAACATGATTAAGCTTATTTACCTTCAAAAACACGCGGATTCACAGTGCTTGTCAAAGCATGCATCTAAACAACCAGGCATTCTTCGCAATTTTACACGTGGGAGATTGGCACTAGTTAATGAAAATCCAAGATGGCAGACCTCTGACCTACTCGTGCAAGTATAGTCTCGCCAGAAAACCTTTCTTGCTCTAGTGATTAAAGGAAAGCGGTTCCTTGGAATTGCTGTTAGTTAATGGGGGAATAAAAGCGGAAGAATTCTGGAGTGATTTAAAGACTGTAGGTTAAAATATACACAAGAAACCAATTCGTTGTTGTGATATGAAGAAGTTTTGCTTCAATTACGGGTATTTATGAACTCGAACACAAGACTACTCTTACTGAATTTTGTGGTGCGGCTTATACACAAGGTTTTTCCTTAAACCTTTCGGGGGAAACAAGCTTCTGTTTATCAGGCTGAAGTTAGGGGTGTGGCTTGTACGTGATAAAATACGATAACATTAATCCCTTCTTTGTACTGGGTTCTTTTCCATTGGTGTCTTAAAGAGGCTGTGACATGCATGGTGAGAGATTTTTTTATATTCGCAGGCCAGTCACAGTTATTTTCAGCTATTTTCACATGAACTAAACAAACCTTACACACAATGTCATGTTGAAATCAAAGCAAATATATAATTATATTATAACCCATCAAATATTTTCTCTTGTGCATGTTTGGTTGAATGAATCATGTGACCCAATATTTTTCTCCATGAGCTGGAAATATAAGCCAATACACCCTCTGTGAGCATATAAGTGCACGTCAAAGAAATAATATTTTATTTGAAGGATGGTAACAACAACCTACATTGTAGCATCAAAATATGACCTGATATATATTTGAACATTGACTCCACACAGGTGCAACACCATGACATATGATGTAGCTCCTTTGAGCCAGATTTATATTGTACAATGTTAGAATAACAGCAATTTGTTACTTTTATCACAATAATTCCTTTTCTCATAAACAGGCTACACCAGAGGCTTTGGTTTTGTTGAGTTTGGAGATGTGCAGTCAGCACAAGAGTGGATGGCATATCTGAGGAATGTGAGCAATACATAATACTGTTATGTTATGGACCGTTCAGTTTCACTTTTTGAAACTAGTTAAATTTTCTTTAAAACCGGTTTATTATGCAAAATATAGAGTAGACCATGAGGGATTGGTACGAGTAGCATCAATAAATAGATTAGAAGGAATATTAATGGTTAACCAGTGCATCGATTACTGTGTGGGTATTGTTATTATTCCTATTATTGCTACTAATAATTTGTATTTAATATTATTATTATTCATAAGGCCTCGCACACGAAGTTGGTGTACACAACGAAAATGGAGAAAATTTAGACCAAAATTTAGAATTGTTGTAACTTTGTCATTATTTAATTCAATGTTATAAAATTCCCACCACTCTGACCTTACATGTAGTTTGGTGTAGTTTCTCGAATGCAAACCTTGATCTTCGAAAGAGGGAAGAACGTGGTGCTGAGAATAAAAATATCAACTGTTCTCAAAAGAGAAAACGTGAAAGCTGAATTTTCATTGTGCAAATCATGCCAATCGCGCATTCCGGCACGCACAATCTCCATTTTGCAAATCATGCAGAAGGCGCAAATCGCGCACTTTATGCATCTTTTGCACTTTTTGCCTTTTTTGTACTTTTCGCTATCACTTTGCCAATAAATATATTTACATCAATGCAAAGCTATTCATTTTTATCGCTTAAATTAGAGTGTTAATGTTGAATGACAAGATTATGTATATTCAACAAATGAATGTTTATTTAATAGCTAGTCTCTTTCGGCTTTGTCAGAAATTTTATTATTGCTTTATGCAAATTTTGCTATCTTAGTGATCCAATGGAAATCAGCCTTAAAATGTGCACAGATCGACCGTCTTAATTCATAATGCAATGAAGTTCATTCAGGTTAGACTCCAGCACACTAGAAATCAAGATATATTATGTGGTAACTCCAAGAAAGACCTTTCACTTTTCAGTGAGTTGATCTTTTGCACATGCCAATCTAAATTTTCTGTGATGTCACAATACTAATTGAGTTGTTTACAACTTCCAACTTTGAAGAATTCCCACAGTGGTTGAATTAGCCTGATTTTCAGATGGTACAAGGTCCTTTGCTCAGGCTATGGTTGAATGGGCTCGCAGTCTTTATGTAAATCGGGCTTAATTGTTTTTCAGGCTAAACAGGGAAAGTGTTTTTTTTCCTTTGGAAACAACGAAATAATAATGAGAAACCTTTGAAACAAAACGAGGGAGTTTATAAAATACAAGCAAAAAAGCCGCTATGTTTTAAGGTGAACATTTTGTATTTACTGTTTGTATTTTACAGACATGTCAGCCTACGATTACAATCTACTAACTCGGGTGCGATTTGTATGATTTGCGCGATGGAAAAAGTGTGCGATTGGTGCGAAATGCATGATTTGCGCGATCGAAGGCAAAAAAGGCACAATGAAAGCTTGGAACAAGTGTTTTTTCGGACATTGATTTTTTTCTAACGCTAGTTTTTGACTGATATTTCTTTTGAAGAAAGCATAAAGTACAAGAAAACCACAACGTTTTGTGGCGAATTTCAAGTGCATTTCACCTCAAAGTACATATGTAAATTTTCTTCTCCAATATTTCTAAAACAATAAAAAATCATTGTGATGTGGAGTAAAAATCGGGTGGAAAATGACTAACTTTTTCAGACAGAATTTGAACAAATTCGTTTGTTTTTTCAAATAAAACCATTTTCGAAAGTATTTTGCTCGTTTTTCTGTGCACCTAGACTGAAGTTTTATTTTCTGAAGTCCTAGGGTTATAGGATGTTTAGATTTTGAGAAAAATAATAAAATGCAGCGTTAGAATTTTATGTTACGCTTGTGTGCACCAACTCTGTGCACAAGGCCATAAATAGATATTATTCATAATATAATGGTAAAATGTAAACATCTTGTATTTGCACATATTTACTGCTTGACTATTTACTGCTTGACTTGACTTGACTATATATGTGTTTGTAGGTAAATGGTTTATTTAAATGATAATTAAGAACTAGCTTCTGATGCAGATGTCTTGTGTGGTTCCATTCCCTCCCACACCAATGTCTACGAACTTGAGCCCACATTTTTGTTATGCCAATTAGAGAGGAGCTCTTATTTTCCAGGAGCTAATTGAAATGCACAGTTTGTTGATATGAATGTCGAACCTACAAACCTCCACAGTCGCTGAGCTGAATATTCATTTCACTAAAAAAGCTTTTGTGGCGACAGGATAGACGTGAAGATCTTTCTTTTGGAGATAATTCGAAATCTTCAAAATCCATAGCCAAAGTCCAAATTTAGTTTTTTTACCACCTGGCAACCTCTGAATGTTTTGAAGTTATTTTCTGTTGTCTAGGCGACTGAGAGGAGACACATGGAGGAGGCACATACTGCAAATAATCAGCCAATCAGGTGTTTGTGTTCCCATGGTCCACAAAGTAGGGAAAACCCTAACCAGAAATTTGATTGGTCACAGAACACAAAATCAGGGCATCTGATAGAGTGCGAGGGTGCGATTTTGCACTATTGGCCTAAAATCGCACCCAATCGCACTATTCCTTTATTTCCACACAATAATACAAAAATCACTGCAAAAGTTCCTAAAATTATGTAATTTTCCTTAATAAATAAAATGCATGGAGAAGGTTTTCGATTTCAAGTGGAGTTACAATGTATAGGCTTTTTTGACAATATTTACCTTCCAAAACAACAAAACACTGTCTTCTTCGTACACGATCCGACTTGCATGTAAAAAATCAACAAGGCGTTCTATGCGTAATTTACACGTGGGAGATTGGCACTAGTTAATGAAAATCCAAGATGGCGGACCTCAGACCTACTCATGCAAGTATAGTTTCACCAAAAAAAACTTTCTTGCTCTAGTGATTAAAGGAAAAAAGTTCCTTGGAAATGTTGATAGTTAATGGGGGAATAAAAGCAGAAGAATTCTGGAGTGATTTAAAGACTGCAGGTTAAAACATACACAAGAAATGACAAGGCAAGTTGTAACCATATTCGATCGAAATATTAAAGTTGCGATTATGTATTTATGACAATCTGAAGACTCGAGCGTTATGAACTCGAACAAAAGATTATTTTTTTTTTTTAAAAATTTGGCATCATTTACAAGCATTTATGAACTCGGACAAAAGATTTTCTAATTATTTTGTGTATTTTTCAAAAGGTTTTTTCCTAAATTCGAGCTTCAAAACTTGGGGTGCAGCCTATCTATGGGTGCGGCTTATCTACAGGAAATTACTGTATTTCGTTTTCTTTCTATTCAATGTAATATTAGTTTAATATACTCTAACTGATTTTAGGAAGGCAAAAATGAGTTGTTTTCCACCTTAAAACCCATAATAAACAATGTAGATAGAGGATAAATCAGCCTAAAAATATCGCACTATTTCCGTACTATTGAGCTTTTTCCCCGCACTAATTGGCAAAAAAATACGCACTATTTTTCTTTTCTTTTTCGCACTCTATCAGATGCCCTGACAAAATGTGGGCTCCAGTTTGCAGACATTGGTGTGGGAGGGAACAGAACTACACACAACATCTGCATTGACATCTGCATCGGAGGCTACATTAAATTTTGAACATGCAATAAATGCAAGTGTCCTCATCCATCATTCAAGTTTCAGTTACCATCCAAAACACTATTGTTAGTTGCATTCAGGTTTGCAATTACTAAAGCCAAGTATCTTAAATGCTCTAATTCAAGGGTCGCTTGCTAGTCAAAGGGTTTTCTATTGGTGTGGATTACAGTCGACCCAAATCAGTTCAGGACAAGGACTGGAATTGTGTCAAGGTATTAATGTGGCATATGTTTTGTGTTGTTATGATTACCTGCTATGTTGTATATGATTATGTTAAATATATAGAGGATAATTATTACATGGAGATACAAAGCATATGAGTTGCCTTCCGCGATTTTGTTTATACTGTAGTGCTTCAATCTGTAGTGCACTACAAAGCACAACAAAATAAATCAAGACATGCAGCTCACTTTGACAGTAGAGGTCTGTAGCATTTCTGTAGTGCACTACAAATTGTATGCAAATGCTACAAGCATTACAGAACTGTACAAAACAAACAACACTACATGCAGACTCACTGCTACATGTACAATGTACGCTGAACTCAGTTTCAACTTGTGGTCAATGATTGTATGCAAACGATACAAGCACTACACAACCGAGCTATAGGCACTACAGAATGCTACAGGCACTACAGAACGCTACAGGCACTAGAAAACGCTGCAGGCACTACAGAATGCTACAGAATGCTACAGAATGCTGCAGGCACTACAGAACGCTACAGGCACTACAGAACGGTACAGTTACTACAGATCGCTGAAGTCACTACAGAATGCTGCAGGCACTACAGAACTCTACAAGCAGGCACTACAAACATTACAGAATGCTACAGGTGCTACAACACTACAAAATGCTGTAAGCACTACACAATGCTATAGGCACTTCAGAATGCTACAAGCATTACACAATGCTACATGTACAAGCACTACAGAATGCTACATGCACTAGAAAACGCTACAAGCACTACAGAACGCTACAGGGCACTCGAGAACGCTACATGGCACTACAGAACACTACAGGGCACTACAGAACGCTACAAGCACTCAGGTGCACTTTAAGGAACAGAGATGGAGCCAGAAATGGAGCCGGAAGGGACCTTTTGCCATTTAATTTAATTTCCCTTGGAAAGAGTGACAATTTGACCCTTATTGTATTTTTTTAAAGGATAAATGTGTGTTTAAGTGGGAATGGCACAGTGGCACAGCCTGGCTCATTCTCTGAGGAACATAACAGTCATAATTATGCTAATGAGTTGAAAATCAGCCATTTACATTGACCCTTGCAATCATAGGGAAATGTCTTTTAACATTAATTGGAGCTGACATAAAAACACATTAAACAAAAGGAACTAGAATTGACTTACATGTAAATGACATTGTTGAAATTGGATCCCTTCATAAACTAAAAAGGCAGACTTTCTTTCTTACATACATGTATGTTGTTATGTTGTTTCCCAGTTAGGGCTTTCCATTTCAAAAAGAGCTTAAGTATAATGGTTTGCTATAGGAGTAGAAATAATTGAAGCTGATCATGAAAAAGTGAATATTATTTTGGTGTACATATACATGAATGAAAGTATCAATGAAAATAGACGTTGACAACAGGGGCTTCTACAGCTATCGATATCTACGGTCAACTGCCAAAAAGGAAAAACCTGACAGTTCGACCTTTAAATCAGTGATAACAGGCTCTAGAGTGCTTCTTATTATTATGCGCTTTAAGCACACCAACTTCCATGACCTTCATGTAGGGTTGTTTTATTTTATGGGTTTTGATTTTGTTCCCTTAGGATTATCACTTTTTTTAAATTTTTTTTTTGTTTAAACCAGTACATAATCATTTATGAATGTGAATTCTACTTTCAGTGTGGAACGCAAAACTTCTCATCAAGGAGAAGAACAACGTGTTTCTCATGTGGGACTCCTAAAGAAGGTAAACTTTATAAATGCATAAAATATTTCCTACATTTTAAACCCTCAAACCATTTTAAACGTGTATCAGTTCAAAATGCTCATAGCGATTTGAATTCCATAAATTATAGAATGTAAACAGGAAGTTCTGGTATAACAGGGCCATGGCCAGCCACTGACTGACACTTTCAGTTATCACTTGGCCTTTGTCAAGTGAAATCTCTGGGATACTTAATTTGCTTGAGTGCTTCCTACTGATTGCTTATCATGTGAAATTCAAATGTTAACAATAGTAGGTGTCTAGGGATCATTATAGATTACAAGCTGACATGACAGCCACAGATAAGACTCGTCTGTAAGAGACTTAGTAATAAGATTAACCTGGCATACACAGATAGACTCAGTCTGTAAGAGTCTTAGTAAGAAGGTAAGAAGGTTAACTACAGTACCGACCAGAATTAACCACCAGTGCGTCCGGGTTCGGGTTCGCTTTCGAGCAAACCCAGGGTGCGCTCAAGGGTTTGCTCAATGTTTGCTTGCGTTCGCTCTAAGCGAACACAAGCAAACCCTCTAGCAGACCCTCAAGGTTCGCTTGAACAAAGCGAACCCAAGCGAACCCTCGAGCAGACCCTCAAGTTTCGCTTGAACAAAGCGAACCCAAGCGAACCCTCGAGCAGACCCTCAAGTTTCGCTTGAACAAAGCGAACCCAAGCGAACCCTCGAGCAGACCCTCAAGGTTCGCTTGAACAAAGCGAACCCAAGCGAACCCTCGAGCAGACCGAACAAAGCGAACCCAAGCGAACCCTCGAGCAAACGCAGTTTTGCATCCAAGCACGTGCTGAAAACACATTAAAATAAATGTCAAAACAAAGACTTAACTTTGCGAACTTTCGCCTCTCTTTCAACATCTTTTCCTTCCCATCTTATCTTTTAACACCTTGAAGAACCTCTTAGACGATTTAGAGTGGTTTTATTATTGTTTTATACAGTATAAACTCAAATAATTTGCCGACCTTGTGAAGACTTTGAATGTGTCAAGTTCGGCCTCGCTTTCATGCCGTGATTACGACTTCCGTTCCCAGGTCGGCTTTCTTCAAAGGATGTTTTCGGCTTGACCTTTATTTATTCGCTTCTCCATTTTACGTCTCTAAATTTCTTCATTGTGTAGCAGTGAACTTCGACTGTGCTCTCATCGGTGAAAATAGTGTCGGAAAACTGTTATTGAGCAGCATTATAAACATTCGCGGGAACTGAAATAGCCGTGTTTACTTCTCAGACTAATTAATTTTCTTCCGATTATCGCGCGCCGTTTGATTTAATTAAGAAACAGAATTCACTTCGAATTCTCTGATGGTAATTTGTTTTTAATTTTGCAGAAGTTGGTTTTCAAAAGAGATACACTTTTATGATTGAAATAAAGCACACTTTGGCTTAATTATCGAACGGCCACTTTGGCTTAATTCTCGAACGGCGCGGCCTGAATGAAGCGAACAATATTATATTTATCGGCCGTTTCTGTGGGTAATAATTTTGCCTTACATAATATTCCTAAGATTAGTTCCTTTTGCACATATACATTCGCTTTGCTCAGAGTTTGCAGGGTTCGCTCGGGTTCGCTCAGGTTCGCTTTTTCAGAGTTCGCTCGGGTTCGCTTTTTTGCAGGCCGGGCAAAAGCGAACTCAAGCGAACCCGAGTGGACCCTATCAGGGTTCGGTTGAAGCAAACCCTGCGTTCAGTTTGCGTTCACTAAAGCGGACCCGAGCGAACATTTAACTGGAGGTAAGTTCTGGTCGGTACTGTACATGTACTTAAAGAGGTAAAAAAAAATTACCAAGGAAAATTTTGGAGTCTATTTTAGAGATCTATTTTAGAGATCTATTTTAGTAGCATTGTGCCTATCGCCACCTACTGCTTGGGGCACATGCTCACCTAGTTTATTACAAGATATTGAATGCATACACTTGCATGCAGCAAAAATTATTCATAGACTACCAGACAATTTAACTGAGAGAGATTTGCTGGCAACTGCAAAATGGCAACCTTTAAATTATATATACAAAAGGAAACTTTTATGTTCTCAGTTCATTATACACTGTAATTTAGCTCCTAAAGCTATTTTTAGGCTTTTTACTAAGAACACTTCAAGCCTTTATATTTAAAGAAGATCTGAGGTTTTCTCAATAATATACCCAGGTATAACTTACAAATAGGGAGAAACTTGCTGAGTTTCAGAGGCCCTGTAACTTGGAACATAATTATTGCCTAATTCGCTGAAACAGTTGACTAGAGTAAGTCATTTTAAATCAGCATTGAAATTTAAAGAATACTGTAAGAAAATACTTACATAACATGGTCAAAATAGCTGTGTTTTACAACAACAACAACTAAATAGTCAATGTTACAACAACAAAACACTTTTAGCTTCAAACGAAAGCCGCACGCGCACTCCTTGACAAATGACATGAGCTTTTGTTGTCTGTCCAAATATTGCATATGAAAATAAGCCAATCAGATTGGGAGAAATTTGGCAGTTGTTGTAAAATAAAGGATTGCAACTTGCTCAAAGTAGTGTTAGTGTAAACTAAATACAGTCGTGTTCAAAAACTTTGCAACCGACGACAGATGGAGTCAACATTTCTTGGTTGTGTTGGTGCCACCTGACATTTATCGATGGTGGCACAAAATCTCCAGACAGCATCAACCGTCGACAGCCAGCCACCAAACTTTTTGAGCCGTCAACAGCTAGCCCACCTGGCATCAACTGTTGATGGTTTGCTGCTAAACGTCCTGAGACATTGAAGGGTAGCCACCAATCATAATGAACTTTTCTTGGCTTCAGAAATATATTTCTCAAGAAAGGTCACAAAAACACTCTGCAAAAGTTTAATCTCTACACTAAAAATGTATCCAACACCACCGTTTTCGCTGATACACAAACCAGCTCACACAAACTTCTCTCCTTGCTGCTTTACAAAATAAAGGTTTTTCCTTACTGCTTCACAATATAAAGTTAACCTTACTGAAAATCTATACTTAAAAAAAAATATAGAACTACATGTAGCATAAAAATGACATGGAGTCTTACAGGTGCTTACTTTCCCCAAATGGCAGTGCAATCAGTCAGGTGTGAACATGTTAGTCTGATTTTTGACAGGTATGTCAAATCATTGCAACTTTCTGGGAACGTGAACCTAGTTTTGAAATGAAAGATGCAAAAACTTCTATACCCTTACCTGAAACTTGTACTGGGAAAGTGGATTTCCTTTCGAATTAAATATGCTTACATTGAATTATTAATCTTCCAAATACTTTGAAGGTCCAACGTGTGTAATTACTGTCAACAAGAAAGGGGTACTTAGCATAATTATTACGATCAACTCGCACACCGAACATCAAAACATTATGGAACTTTGAAACTCATCCGAGCATTTATCAAATTGCATTACCAGGTTAAATTATATGCTTATTTTGTTTTCAATCAATTGTTCTGGTCTTCACGACTTTTCAATGCTGTAAATTGGCTGATTATCTCATTTCTCTGGTTCTCAACTCAGCAAGGAAAATCTAAGTTCTTCAGGCAGCCCAAGCTTTTGCGTTGCTTAAATAATTATAAAGGTTTTTATGTGAATAAACACCTTCCCTTGCTTTCAATGTGTGTTACTGTCTTGCTCTTTTTTCTTTTTTTTTTTGGGGGGGGGGGGGGGAGGGGATGGTAAGTAGAACACTGGTTCACAGGATTAATATAACTGTAATTCCTAAAGCTTGAGGTTTGGAAAAAACTACATACTTCAAAATACTCAACATTCCAGCATGCAAGGAATATAATTATTTGAAGTCGCAAAGCATTGATTGTGTAATTTGTAACACTTGATGAGAGAAAAATGTTTGTTTGTCAAACTTGAATGGGAATGAACTGTGGTTCAAAGGACCTGGTTGAATGAAGATAGAATGAAGAAGACAGAATAAAGTTAACATTGACTGTGTTGATCTGTACAGATTGTGGCAGAATAATCGAGACTCTTCGAAAACATTTATAAATTTAGCATTTCGTTAAGTTGTCATCAGCAACCTAGCAATGGTTTTTGTTGTAAACGTATGTACCGTGGAAAATAAAAGTTATTCAAAATCAATGGATAGTCAGACTTTTACTTTCTCCAGTTTTATTTTATTTTCTGCGGTAGTGGCTTAGTAGCCACCAAACATCTTACCATTGATGGCTGGCCACCAGGTGTCATCAACCGTTGACGGCTTGCCATCCGACATTTACCATTGGTAGCACCAAGCCACCCTGCGTTAAGCCGTCAAATGTTTTTGGCTTTGGTGCCACTGACAGTTGCAAAGTTTTTGAGCAGGACTGTAGGAAGTAAATATGTAAGACGTACGAAAGTATTGCCAATGCATGTTGTAAATTACCTGCTGTATGGAAATGGTCCTTTTTAAAACATGCTAGGAGGAGGATGGACTCTTAGACTCATATACATGTTATCTTCTCTCAGATTCTAGTGGTGCTGATGAGAAAGACAATGTTGCACCCCCGTGTAAAGGTTAGTACATGTACATATTAATACATCTTATTAACCGTAGAGTACAAGGTACCTACTTTAGGTTATCAACATGCTTTATAACCCAACCATGAAGGCTAGGGTTGGTTACAAAAAGGACAAACTAGTATGATCCAGGCAAACTAGTTTCACAATTATTTTTTGTTTTACATGTGTGGTAACCAAAACACTGGAGTAAGGAAAAACTCAACGACCCAATCATGAACTAAAGAAAAACCTGTCCTGTAAAAGTAGTTTTTATTTCAAACTTCAAGCCATAATGATTGAAGGGTAACCAAACAAAAGGATTGCATTACTAACCACCCAAAAAAAAAATTATTTGGAAATGTTTTTTCTTGAAGAATTCATCATTGTAAAGTCTGTTTCAACACAGATGGCAGCATATAAACAGACAGATGGTGGCTCCAAGTGTGACATGAAAATAAACTTGAAGCATTTGTTGTTTTTAAACTCAGTTTCAGCACACAAACAAACTTCACACAAACTTGAATTCAAACAATAGCTGCATAACAAAGAAAAACCACGCATTTGAGTGTAATACACTTGCATAGTACATGTGTACATTACACTCAATTGAGTGTAGTCCATGCATGTATTAGATATATGTAAAAATACGTGCATGTGGTTGTTAACAAACTGGTACTCTATGAACGTACATGTAGCTAAGTTAGTATTCTGTACAGTATTAGATTACAGACTTCTAACTAGCTTAGTTAATATTCTGTAACTGATACTGTACTGGGATTTACAGAGGTATCCATATGACTTGCATGCTGCATTTGGATTGGTTAGCACCCTTATCAATTAAGTGTGAGTTTTTCAATTATGATTTTGGTAAATCTGACAAACTCTTATTGTTCCCCAGTTCTCATATTCAAAGGTCTGGATGTCCTCACAAATGAAGATGCAGTAAGTCTTAGCTCCTGGTTTGCCTTCATTACCATCATGGCAATACTAGAACTGTTAACCAATAGAAGATGGTCGTCAGTGTTCTTTAAAGTGTATATCAGGCCAAGACCTCAAGCATGCATTATTTTGTTATGGAACAAGGAGAACCATTTTTTATTTGTTAAATAATACATTATTACAATGTTATTGAGATCATTGAGATCATTGTGGAAAGTTCAGTAATCCTGTACCGCTCGAGACCTGTATTCTGATTGCACCCATTATACTGTAGCTGTATTGTTTTCGTATTGCACGTTCTAAAGGTTAGGGTGTTTTGTATTGTTGGGAAAGCCAATGCTGTGGCTCGTTTCGAGCGGTACAGGATGGCCCGGAAAGTTGGCAACCCATTGAGGAACATTTCCCATGTATTGCAATGCATTCAGAATGCGTTGAAATGCAAATGCATTACACCAATTTCGTTAATCCAGTTTTTTGTGTGGAGGGTCACATTTGAATGCCAAGTTTTGATCAAGTGAGTCTTGTGACAAGGGATTGAGTAGTGCTATCAATGTCTTTTTCACAGGTTCGTACAGCAGTGTCAGCCATCACATCACTGCCTATCTATGATATACGTCTGATCAGGGACAAGCTAACTAGCACCTCCAGAGGGTTCTGTTTTGTAGAGTTGGCAACAATTGAGGTAGGCTGTAACAGTCCATTATTTCAATGTCTGTTCAGGAAAATGCTGTAGGCGTGCTTGCAAGCTGAAATGTCGACAAAATATATATTAATAACAAAAACCCATACCATTGGTTATCTCTAGGTATCTTAATTGTTACCCTGTGATGGTTCTCAGTTGATGGATCTGGGTACAACGTCTTGGTCAAGTAGTTTTAACTTCATTAAATTATATCTTACACGAGTCCAAATGTGAGAACAATGTGAAAAGTGTTTTTGAGGGGAGATTGTCCTTAACTCTCATTTATAAACACCTTTAGATAAGCCTCAATTGTAGATAAGCCTCAATTGTAGATAAGTCTCAATTGTAGATAAGCCTCAATTGTAGATAAGCCTCAATTGTAGATAAGCCTCAATTGTAGATAAACTGCATCCAGAAGCTAAATTTTTTGGGAAAAGGTTTTTGCTGAAGAAAATTTGTTGTTGTTGAAAAAATAAAGCTGCAAGGTCTTTATGTACTTTGTTTGCTTCATCAAAAGGCAACTGTACTCAGGCTTTCAAACTGGGATACGTCCATACTTTTATTGGTGAAATAGTATGAACTTCTTGTTGACAATCCTGGCCAATGTTATTGGAACACTCGGCAATATTGACTGGAAGGCAGCATGGCTGATTGGTTAACATGGTGGCCTTGCAATCTAGTGATCTGAGTTCAGTTCCATGTGCACTTGACAATGTTTGTAAATAGCCAGACGATTTGTCTCATCGACTGTGATTCTCATGCAGGGGCCACAATGAAAACTACTGGGTGTTTGGTTGGGCAATCTGAGATAAAAGCCGATTTATTTGTGCAAAAAAATTGGTGACCAAAACTTACAAATTTGGCAACAAAAATATTTGGTTTAGTTGCCAGCTGGCACCTTTAGAAAAAAAGTTAATTTCGAACCTGGCCACTGGTGACTGAAAGGTGTTGTAAAGTTTCTGTTGTCAAACACCACTCTTACATTAATGAGTGACAAGTTTGTAAGTCTTAATTACTTTTTTTGCAGGAAGCTACCCAGTTACTTGAGCTTATTGGCAACATGAATCCACCATTTCAGATTGATGGTAGAATGATAACTGCACTTTATGCAAAGAGCAGTGAACCTGCAGCACCAGCCAGCAAACAAAGGTATGCTTAATAATTATAGTATTTAGATTTGTATGCTGTACTACAATAACAATACTGGTATAGTACAAGGAAGAGAGTATTGTCAGAGGCTACACTGGGACGTTGTACACTATGAATTCTAAACAAGGAAAAATAAAGCCCTACCCAAAACTATGATAGAATGATCAAAAAATGGAAATCCCATTTTCAAAATACTTCTGACAGATTACAGTTTACATGTTTAGCAGTAATGTACATTGTATTGTTTCTGTTTTCATAATTTAATAACATTATAGTTTATTTAATCCTTTTAGTTGGTAATAATAATTATAGCACACAGAGTTCTAGTCTGACTGAGCTGCTAAAATAACTGAAATTACATAGAATATTCACTAAAATATCCACTTAAAATGATCAAAATTAATAATGATTTCAATAAATGGCTGTAAAAAGATTACACCAAGTCTTAGCTGAAAATTAGCTAAAAATACAAATGGAACTGATATTGTTACTGCAAAACCTGACAGTTAAGAATATGTATATTGTGTTGGTTGAAAGTTTATGTGAACCTGTTGAAATCTGTTGTTTACATGTTTGTTAGTTTATTTATTTGCCATATTTCAATATTTACAGTATATTATCTAAATAAACTAATAAGAAAAATAATTATGTAAATAGAATAGAAATTAGTGATACTTAAATATTAATTATTAATTAATTTACTGGAGCTATGATATGGCAGCCAAGGCCTCAACAGTAATCTAATGTGCACGGGGCTCGGAATAGCGACCTGCCAATGGCCAAAAAGCAGGCCAATTTTTAGGAATGGCAGTTGAAAATATGCTTGGAAATGATGTAAAACACTCAATAGCCTGCCAAAATAAAAATTAATGTCAGGTCATATTTTATTTCTATTTCAAGCCCTAGTGCATAATATCATATCAAGGACATACATTGTTGTAAGGTGGTTTCACAGCTATCTACCTATTAAAAAGCTGAGCTTTCATGACACATCGTATTACCAGTGTCCTCACCAAACATTTTTTGCTGTGCTGTCAGGGCACAACAAAAGTTGTATCTGATAGGCTGGGGCTTGTGAATTTTCATGTCAGGCTAGTAGATCAGTTTGATAACTTCAAAACCCATGGGCAAAGAGCCAATTACAGTAGGCTTCTAGTGAAATGAGGTATCCAGGCAAGCTTCAATTTTCTTTTTCTTCTAACCCTGGCTGTGTTGACATTAATATTCATATACATCATTATTATTCATATATTTTTGTTCATATTCTGTGTCTACTATGCCAATATTGCCTCCCAGGACACATTGATACACTCTGGATACACCAGTCACACTTACTTTGGCTGTTAAATTGCTATTACTTTATTCAGGGATTTAAATAAATTTAGAGTAAGCAGCTGTGAGTGAAAAGTATTAGAGCATTCTCTGATTGAGTATCGTAAAACCAGAACAAAACTAATTACAAATCCAATCACGGGAGCAAGTGATAATGCAATGAGCCAATCATAGACTGAAGTAGTCCGTGATTGGCTTTACTGGAAGAAGTCACGAGGAAAAGGAACTACAATCATGGATAACTAAAACAAAAATTGACTGCCTGACAGACCAAAACTATGTTTGGTTTTAGTGTAGAATTTGATTGGGTGATAATTACAAAATATATTTTTGCAGGCAATAGAAAAGTAAAACCAAAGCATGACTGAATTACTTTTGATTATCAACTGAAAACTACTCAAAGCAACTGTACATGTATTTGCTGTGACCCTTAATATTGACAGCAGTGTTTATGAAGCATTTACTTTAAATTATTCAAAGTACATTAATTTTGTACTTCAAGGCTGAGCAGAGCAGCAGAATACCTGACAACCATGCTCTATAGAGAACACTGATTACACTTTGTGTTTTTCTTTCAACATTTCAGTAATGTTGCTGCAGCAGCAATAGAGCAGGCGCAGTGGTCTAGTGGATCATCCCAAAGCAGCACAAATTCACAAGCAGCAGCTAATGCTATTGCCCAGGCACAAGCTGCAGGAAGTGTTGGTGCTGCAGCCTATCAGCAGCTGGTACAGAGTTATAGAACAACATTTAGAATAATTGTTTTAGTATATACTACTGCAGGTGAATAGCCAGCACCAAATAGTTATTTTATTTTCTGTTAAATGGACAAAAACTTGCGTGAAGTGATCGCTGCTTCGCTCGGAGGTGAATATGAAATCATATTCACTGTTTGAGTAGCCAATCAGAGTGCGCGAAAAGTCATATTCACTGGTGTGGTATATACTAATTATTGTTATGCTCATACATGTATTATTAGTAAGAATGTTACACTTACACTGTACCTAGAAAAACCGATAACATAACGATGTAAGATGCTTGATTATTATTTTACATTTATCCTCGGATGAAGGAGGCTGATTAAATATCAGCAAGATATGCTAATGTCTCAGAGACTCAGTCCACATACACTCCTTGCTACGTTCATATATTCTCTACACTCAACACTCAACTTACATGCTGATTTTTATGGAGGGAGGAAAACCGGAGAACCCGGCGAAAAATCCTTGCAGCATGGGTGAGAATCAACAAACTCAACTCGCTTAATTATGATGCCGCATCTGAGAATCGATCTTGGGCCACAGTGGTGAGAGGCCCAAAAAAATGTATAGCACCTTTCCATCGTGTGAGTGTAAGACTATTTTGTGGGTAGTGGTATGGGGAAACCCTGTCATTTTATAGTAATTATTTCCTAAGAATGAATTATTAGAATGATAATTTAATGTAATAAGGGATGTAACTGTGAATACCTGTGGTATTTTATTCTTAGTACCAGCAAGTTGGAGCTGATCAGCAGTTGACAGGTTTGTTTTGATTTTGTTTGGTGTGTAATAATAAACACTTCAATGACTGGAAAAGGAAAACATGGAGTTCTTTGTTTCCCAAGAGTCTCTATGTTTCCTGAGATGCCATTCGAGTGAAGCATTGAGAGTCAAGGGAAACAAAACTCACTGGTTTCCCAAGGAACCAGTCATTAAGTGTTTTGTTATTTTGACATAAGTTTTACTGGAGGCAAAGTTGTGCATAAATACAGGACCTACAGTACCGCCGGGAATTATAGGGACATTTACCGCGGCTGTGCTGCATGCAATGCCCGCAGTTTTACCGCGAAAAACCGCGGTCATTTTTGCAGTGACCGCGGACACTCCTGAGGTCGCCGTGGTCACTTTTGAGATCGGCGCGGTCACTTTTGAGATAGCCGCGGTCACTTTTGAGGTCGCCGCGGTAATCGTGCCGCGGTGGTCATGCCGCGGCGCTAACCGCGACCGCATGTAACATCTACATGTACATCTCATACATTTTACTTTGAAGCAGTTGGCTTCGTTAGAACGTGAGCGTGAACGGCGGTCTCGAGTAAGAAAGACAACTTACGAAAGTTAACAAAAGATTGTTAGCGCGCCGTGTCTTACGAAATGCTTATTTTGAAGCAGTTGGCTTCGTTAGTTAATAAGAACGCGAACGGCGGTCTCGAGTAAGAAAGACAACTTACGAAAATTAACAGAAGATTGTTAGCGTGCCGTGGCTTGTAAGAAATACTTAAAAAGAAGCAGTTGGCTTCGTTACAGTATTGTGCAAAAGTCATGCAAACATATTTCGACGAATTTCGCTCTTTGTTCAGCGACATTTCGAAGATTTGTCAAACGAAAATTCGGACCGAGTTATCGAAATATCGTGATCCGAAACGTGTCTGTTGATTGCACAATTACGTATTTTAACCTTTCTTTCACTAGGATTAACGCGTGACAAATTCGAATTCTTAACAAGCAGTTTTACAAACGTACGGTAAGATGATTTTGGTAAATACCCTGCGTGCCAGAGGCGTCAAAAAGTCAAGATTCTTACTGCGCAGTATAATAAAAGTTCCTGTCAATCGTGAACTGTCAGCCAGACGCGACTGTCTCATTTCTGACACAAATACCGCGGGGAAAGTAATTTCCATTTACGCGAATTGACTGATCTGTTTCGATGCATTAAAGCTCTTAATTCAAAAGGAATTGCACTTTCCAAGTAGAAGTTTTCTGGTAAGAGTATAGAAGTTTTTGTTCGTCTTTCAATATGACAAACGTTGCTTCAAAACTCTGTCGATGTTCTGTAAAAACATCAGACTAACACATTCACGCCTGACTAATTGCACGTGGAAATTCAGACTCCAAGAAGAGTTGAGAATTTAATATGCAACCATTTACAATGATTTATGCTGAAACCTTTTAATACTAGTAACAAGACAAGGATCTGCCATAAATGTGAAACTACACTGAAGAAAAAGTTTATTTGGTGTTATGCTTCGTTAGTTAATAAGAACGCGAACGGCGGTCTCAAGTAAGAAAGACAACTTACGAAAGTTAACAGAAGATTGTTAGCGGGCCGTATCTCAAGAAATGCTTATTTTGAAGCCCGTTGGTTTCGTTAGTTAATAACTTACGAAAGTTAACAGAAGATTGTTAGCGGGCCATATCTCAAGAAATGCTTATTTTGAAGCAGTTGGCTTCGTTAGTTAATAAGAACGCGAACGGTGGTCTCGAGTAACAAAGTTAACAGAAGATTGTTTACGAGAAGTTTAATGCCGGTGATCGTTCTTTGGGTGATTAGGCTCAACGCATAAGCTGTTTGTCATCCATCACATTCAAAGCTTTCAAGTACGAAGACTGCTAACAACGTACATGTATTTCCATTGCGGCACCGCAGCAACCACTGCGGTTTATCACCTCAGTTTGCAACTGCGGCGTCCTCAAAAACTACCGCGGTCATTTGTGCGGTGACCGCGGTCATTTGTGCGGTGACCGCGGCGCCGTACTGCGGCACCGCGTCTGGTGCATGAGGTTTTTCCACGGTCGGATGTCCCTATAATTCCCGGCGGTACTGTACATGTACCTGATACAAGCAAGGTTTGTTGTCTTCTCTTCTGGAAGCCTGGAAGCTGCAAAACACTTTTTGTTTTCATGCATCTTTTTTTAGCTACCAATTTCTCTTTCTCATGCTTGATAAAGATGTAAATTGTTTGTTTTAGAGCTGGTTCCATTTTAAATGCTTCATTTAACGAATTGGGAAAATATTGCCTTACTGTCATTTTGTACAGACCTTGCTGCACTTGGTTTGTATGTCATGACCTCAAGCCTAATATTTTCCAGTCTGGCTTTCCTACTCAGTCAATTATAAACTTAAAGCTTAATTAAGTACTATTACTGGTGATTATTTTATTAGCTACAGCTGACAGTAAAGCAGATGCTGCCACTTCCCAAGCAATGACCTCCCAACAGTCTGTAGCTTCAACTGCTACCCCAACTACAACTACTGACACAACAGCAACTGCAGCTAGTGACTCTAGTGCTAATACTGCACAACCCCAGGCACCTAACGCAGTGTCAAGTTATATCTATGATCCGAGTTCAGGCTATTATTATGATTCGAGCACTGGACTCTATTATGATGCTGCATCAAAAGTAAGTGGTTTACGTTTGAAGGTGATCTTTGCATTGAAGAATGGAGTGGATTTCATATGAGTGGGCAAGTTCAGAGTTAAAATTTCATTTTCAAAGCTGCAAGATAAAAAGTACATGTATAATTATTATAGATTTAATTTAATTTATATCCATTTTGAACTCACTGGGGTTACCTGCAGTCTGATTGGTTGGAAATAGCTCCTTTTGTGTCTGTAATCACATCCTTAATTTTTGGATTCAAGGTCTTTTCAAGAAGGTATGAACCGTGCATGTGAATCAGTGTTCTAGCTTGGCCTAAATAAAAGGGTGCTCTGCCCTTTTGTTTTTTCAAGTGCCCTCTCGTTTTTCTGTAGCACCCTCGTTTTCCTACTGCTCTTTTTCAGGTTTCGACTACAATTAGAGAACTTGAGTCTAGCAAACTCACTAAGTGCAATTTGGTAATAGGAATTGTGTGTAGAAAAAAATATCACTTTTTTTCTGCGAGTTGACATTTACTTCAGACAAGTCACAAATTGCACTTGCCTGAAGACTTCCACTTGCCTCAAAACTTCCAAAATAATTTTCACTTAGTGCCCATAAATTAGTATAGCACTTGCATTCATGCAATTTCCTCTACATAATTATTTCAACATAAAGTAAAATTACAATATTTCATTAAGTGCAAGAGAAAACAAGATTTTCTGGTGGATAAGTCCAATGTCCACCATCTTGGATTTGGAAGGAGGGTTTGTGATTTCTTGTACCTGCATAATTGTAAGCCACACCCCCAACTTTGGCCCTTGTGAGTAATACAGTACCGCTCGAAACCTGTATTTTGATTGCAGCCATTATACTGTAGCTGTATTGTTTTTGTACTGCACGTTCTAAAGGTTAGGGTGTTTTGTATTGTTGGGTTAGCCAATGCTGTGCCTCATTTCGAGCAGTACAGGCCGGCTCTGTTGTCCAAAAAAGGTGCAGCTTATACATTGGTATTGACGATAAATAAAAAAATATTTTCTTATTCTAGTATTATTATAATGCCACAACTGGGCAATACTTTTACTGGGATGAGACGGCACAGCAGTATGTACCAGTAGCTACTAATGGGTAGGTTCAGTCAATTCTTTTAATAGTACACAGGGCTTGAAATTAACACTTGCAACCATGCAAAATGCTACAGCAGGTTTTGTTTTATTTGGGAGTGAAAATTCTACTAGCAAATTTCTACATGTATGAGTCACAGTATCACTTTAATTCATGAAGTTCTTGTATACAGGAATACTTAAAAAAAAAATGTTTTACACTACATTGTAGGTGTTTCATACTTTTAATCATGCATTGGATATGTTGATAAACTCTTGTACAATGTGCAATATTTGTTTGAGGTTTCCAAGTTGTACATTAAGAAGTGAGTTGCAAAAATTTGCTAGTGGAAACATGTTTTCATTCGCAAATTGAAAAATGTGCTATCATTTTTTTAGTTTGTGAACCCTGCTAGCAGATATTGGCTAGTGGATTTGAAGTTAAAGTGCCTATCACCCTTTTGCAATTTTGATAGCTTATGAACCTCCGAAAAGTTTTGAAACCTGGGTAGACGTCATCTTGACGTCATATAATTAATTCGGCTTTGCAATCATTTGAAGAAATACTTAACATGTTGACTCAAATGACTTTTTTCTTTACTAACAACTCAAAAACTGTGTATATTTCCTATGCATCCATGTTGTTGTGATAAAAAGGCGCCATGGAGAATAATGCATTAATGAGATGACGTCTACCCAGGTTTCGACCCAGGTTTTTACTTACGCGGTCATGGGTCAGGAAAGGTCACATTTACACGACTTCAAACAAGCGTAGAACATAACGTATTCACTTTAAGCCAAAACTTTCTTCACAGAAGTACTCAAAACTTTTCGGAGGTTCATAAGCTATCAAAACTGCAAAAGGGTGATAGGCACTTTAAGTTTGACCCCTCTGCCCTATTTAATGAGATTTTAGTGAATCAAACTGGATAAATTTTGTTTTCAAAGGATATTTTACCTTTAAAATTCTACATGTAGTAAACTGTCTTTCATTGACTTTACAGGGCGACTGCAGCTGAAGCAACTACAGCTACTGCACCTGCACCTGCCGCTTCAACAACTGATTTGACAGCAGCTGTAGACGCCACGGCTGCAAAAGGTCTATTGCTATGTGTGCATTATTGTGTAATTGAAGACTTTCGTGTAAAAATGACCTAGTAAGTAACTTTTATGTTTGCCCAGTTTTGTTTTTCTTTAACGAGAATCATGAAATTTACACACAATACTCGGTTTCAGTACAGGCAAAACAGTTCATTTAGTTTCAGTTTAGTTAATTCTGTTTTGGCTAATTTTTTCAAGTCTTTCATGAAATTTATTTGTTTATTTTGCTTTGAATTGCTGTATTGAGTTTAAATTCAAATTTGAATGCAAATAGACATTCACTCGTGAATAATTTGCTTCACGCTATAGTGCACCAGTCACAAAAAAACTGTTTATTAAGTACTTATAGGTTTTCACACTTTCACTTATATTGATTGCAAAACGTAGAACTTTGCACAGCCGGCTGTGTTTCAGACACTTTGCATTAATATAACCTTTCCGAAAATCCTTGCAAGCTATCCCAGTAGCTAACACGGATATAACCTGATTCCCTTTGGATTATCTCAGACTCGACACGGACCGAAAAGAATTCTGGGTACACAGCAAAATTTTAGATAGGAAACGCCATAGGGTTTCGTTTTAAGAATCTTTTATAAGTCCCCAGGCGAAGCACAAACAAGGCCCAACACGACTATCTTTGGAAAGCTCAGACTTTGAAAGTTACCAAAATGGCCTTCTTAGCAGCCTCCAGAATATTAACAGTTTGCTTTGCCTGAAGATGCGACTGTGTGTAAATCTCCAGTGATAATGAACCATGTTTTAGTCATGAAACAGTTCTCCATTCAACCATGAGTTAAGCTGGCAACTTAATGATGTCCAACAGCACTTTACACGGAGTTGCTTTTTCAAAATATTACTGTCTTTCCAACAAGAATCTCCACTGTTTTAACCATCTCTCCAGCTTGGCGTCCGACTTCCGAGAGAGCAAAAGTCTGTTTGAGATCCAATTTGTAAGCAGTAAGCTATTTCCCACTGGAACATACAGCGAATGAGCGTGCGTGCAGTAATTTTGTTTCCAGATCTATCCACCCCCCCCCCCCCCCCCAAAAAAAGAAAAAAAAAGAATAACAAAGTAAAAATAGATATTTTCGCTTGATGAGCCTATTTCATTCCTGTTACATTTCAAGTAATATCTTAGCATGCTAGTTGAGAAATAATTTTCTTAGGTTGTTTTTCCACCAAGGTCTTCAATTACATGTATTAGTAAATTGTATAATATTAGTAAATTTTATTATTAGTGAATTGCATATTTATTTATTAGTAAATGGTATATTATTAGTAAATTGTATATTATTAGTAACTATATTATTAGTACATTGTATATTATTAGTACATTGTATATTATTAGTAAATTGTATATTATTAGTAAATTGTATTATTATTATTAGTAAATTGTATTATTATTATTAGTAAATTGTATATTAGTAAAATACTCTGTGAGAATCTAAGAGAAGAAATTTATTTTAGAAAATTTAAAAAGGAAACTTAAAACTATGAAGGAAAATCAGACTGAAGCCATTACTCTTGAAGATGTGCATTTATTTTGTCACATCCAGTTCATACATGACTTTCCATTATCAGCTATTGCCACCTATGTGGAAGATATTTTTTCTCACTGCAGGCATCCCAGACCTCTTATATTTCCTATATATCCTATAATTTGTATAGGATCCTATAAAGAGCCTATATTTCAAGAAATCCTCCTATATTTCCTATAATAGGATGTATGCTGAGTGATACATTTATATTTTGCACTTTTTAGCATTTTTGTTGTGAATTAACAAAAGCAAAATTCTTTCCTATCAATAAAAAAAAAAAAGATTTGATCAAACACATTAAAAGTTCACATGTTTTAAAAATTGTGTGTTTATTATTTACTATTTATTGTTTGAAAGCTATTTTAGCTCCTATAAAGTGCCTATATTTTGGGGGGGAAATCCTATATTTTCCTATATTTAGAACTTGCACAGCCTATATTTCCTATCAAATTTGTCCAAAAAGTGGCTGGGATGTATGTCACTGGTTACCAGCAGACTGCCATCTACATTGCCTCCCACTGCCAGTTAGGAATACTGAATTGTTCAAGAGAGTTTTAGTTGTAATATCAAACTGTATGGCACCTACTTAAATGAGCTTTGGTTGTTTACTCAAAAATTTAACAAAATCTCTGCCAATATATCATTTTCTTTTCTGTTTTTGTTTGCACCCTTGGATCAGGGCTATGAAAGTTAGTGATTTTCAATTGGTAAAACTCCAGTCTAGTGTTCTAGGAGGTGTCTTAGATAATTAAACAAAGAAACTTCAAGGAGAACTGACCTGTAAATCGACCCAATGACAATACAAAGATGTTATAATTAAACAAAGAAACTTCAAGGAGAACTGACCTGTAAATCGACCCAAATGACAATACAAAGATGGTATAATTAAACAAAGAAACATCAAGGAGAACTGACCTGTAAATCGACCCAAATGACAGTACAAAGATGTTATAATTAAACAAAGAAACTTCAAGGAGAACTGACCTGTAAATCGACCCAAATGACAATACAAAGATGGTATAATTAAACAAAGAAACTTCAAGGAAAACTGACCTGTAAATCGACCCATGACAATACAAAGATGGTATAATTAAACAAAGAAACTTCAAGGAAAACTGACCTGTAAATCGACCCAAATGACAATACAAAGATGTTATAATTAAACAAAGAAACTTCAAGGAAAACTGACCTGTAAATCGACCCATGACAATACAAAGATGGTATAATTAAACAAAGAAACTTCAAGGAAAACTGACCTGTAAATCGACCCATGACAATACAAAGATGTTATAATTAAACAAAGAAACTTCAAGGAAAACTGACCTGTAAATCGACCCATGACAATACAAAGATGGTATAATTAAACAAAAACTTCAAGGAAAACTGACCTGTAAATCGACCCATGACAATACAAAGATGTTATAATTAAACAAAGAAACTTCAAGGAAAACTGACCTGTAAATCGACCCATGACAATACAAAGATGGTATAATTAAACAAAGAAACTTCAAGGAAAACTGACCTGTAAATCGACCCATGACAATACAAAGATGTTATAATTAAACAAAGAAACTAAAAGGAAAACTGACCTGTAAATCGACCCAAATGACAATACAAAGATGGTATAATTAAACAAAGAAACTAAAAGGAAAACTGACCTGTAAATCGACCCATGACAATACAAAGATGTTATAATTAAACAAAGAAACTTCAAGGAAAACTGACCTGTAAATCGACCCAAATGACAATACAAAGATGTATTCAAAATAAATAAGTTAAGCTATGCTATTTTCTTTCTCTGTTTTGCCTGTCTATAATGAGAAAAATATTTAGTTTAATTTCAAGTTTGAAAAATAACCGACTATCTTGTGATAACTATAGCTGGTGTGGAAAACCACTGCAATTTCCCCATAATGATACGTCAAACATACCAAGGAAAAACAATCACACCTCCAGCAAAAAGAAAACACAATGGTCCATAATTAGGAGCTGTTAGACATGCTTTTCGATGCCGGGGACAATATGACAAAACTAGTTTTACATGACGTCACAAATAACAAGACTTGAGCCATCTGTACATAGCAGGAGGTTGTGAGGAAGGTTTTCAGATTTCTATTCTCCGATGCTCGTCACAGAGAAATGAAATAGCAGGATTTCTTTCTTTCAAATACATCTTTGTATAGTCATTGGGTTGATTTAGGGTCCAGTTCACAAAAACAAAACTTGCATTAAATTTTCTCTAACATTATTGTCTTTCAGAAAAGCAAAAGAAAGCAAAATCTCTTCAAGCTAAGAAGGTAGAGTACCCTTTTGCATAGATCTGGGCTGGGTTGTTCAAAGCCCGATTAGTGTTAATCCTGGATTAACTCTGCACAGAACCTATTGGTTGTCATGGAAATTAACCCTGGATTAGCACTAATTGGGCTTTGAACAACCCGGCCCAGTAGGTAATCCAACAGTTCATACATACACTTGGGTATTAAGCTACGTGTAATGAACTCATGGAAGTTTGAACTGACTCAAAAGTCAATAAGAGCCAGACAAAAAGTGTATACAAAAACGAGTTTCAATCTGATCACCTGGTTTACATTTTTATCAGGACTTAAAGTGCAACTACGATGAAAGTGGACCATTTCTTTTGGCACTTTTTTAGTAAAATATTGTACTGTACTTATAAGTTCACATGAAGGTTTGTGTGTGAAAAGTAGCCCTGCATGTTGTTGAGTTGAGTAAAATAATGATGTCACTTCTGCTGAAAATTAGCTCTGTCAGAGGAATGGTTCTGGTAATGGCAGACATAAAAACTCAAGATTCTGATCACCCCTCCCCCCCCCCAAAAAAAAATATATAGAAAAGACTGTTGTCATATCGAAAAACGGTTTAGACAGAAAAAAAAATAACAACTTTACTTGACAAAATAATATGCAAAATGTGATGATACTTGTAGGCAGAAATTGGGCCAGAAGGGACAATTTGGCCCTTTTGTCATTTAATTTCCTTTTGGACAAAGTGGGATAATTTTACCCTTATCATATTTTTTCAATGGACAAATGTGTTTTTAAAGCAGGAATGGTGTAGCCTGGCTCCTTCCCTGCATAGGGACACATTAAATTGAACTAAAGAAACCTATCAGCAGACGTTTAGCTACCCTTTATACAGTATTCAGTCATCCTTTTCAGGAAAATGCAGATGTTTTTCAAAGAATATTTGTTCTTCTCCCTCCAGATTGCAAAAGACATGGAAAGATGGGCAAAGAATGTGAATGCTGCCAAGACAGGACAATCCGAGGAAACCAAGAAAGTCATTGTTGAGGAACCAGAGTTTAAAAGGGTAGGAATTAATGTGGTGATGTCAGTAGACAGGGTTAGAAGAAAAAGAAAATTGAAGCTTGCCCGAATACATCATTCACTCAGAAGCCTACTGTGGCTCTTTGTCCATCAAGCAAGTTATCAAAATGATCTACTTGCCAACATGAACATTTACTAGCCCCAGGCTATCGGAACAGAGCCATCGGATATGCAGTTCTGTGTGCATGCACGTGCAATCGTCATGTAGGCTGATTACTATGGCAGCTTAAAGCTGGCGTGGACCTGCTTGTACTTCTCATACTCCTCACTACATGAACGGTTTTCGACATATAATACATGACTCATGTGTTGATTTTTTACAGTTGGGGGAAAACTGGAGAACCCGGAGAAAAACCCTTGAATGTTGATAAGAAATCAACAACAACCCTAACTCGTACAGTGCTTGAGCTGGGAATCGAACCCAGGACTGCAGTAGTGAGAGACAAGTGTTTTACCACTGTGCCAATCTGCATCCTGTCATCAGCTGACTGTGTGAAATATCATGGAAACAGTCTTGTTTATTCTGCTACATTGTTTGAGGCACTTGTAACATTGGATACATGCAACTGTTTACAGATACATGTAGCAATGGCCATGAAATAGCTTATAGTTTTTCTCTTTTTCATTGGTTCATTTGGCACATTGATACAAACCTGCCATACATTTTTTATCTAACTCTTTTTCAGCCCATCGCTCCTCCACCAAAGGTGTTCTCATCCCTAACAATAGCCAAGGGCTTTGCCAACATGCCACAGATACCAGAGAAGGTCACATCCAGCCCCCTGTCAGCAATGATCCTCGAGGAGGACACTATGCCAGGTACACATTTAATAGTCTAAGACAAGCCCTTCTCGCTTTCCAGGGAGGGCTCTCTGCGTAGGGGGAGGGGAGGGTGGCCAAGCCTGGAGCATTTTGATATTGTGAGAGGCAAATTAGCAAAATCCCTACCCAGGAGCCATCCGAAGCTGTCAAAATCCACGCCCTGGGTCCATCCCACAGGCTACTGAGAACATCAATTAATAATAACAGTAGGTCAATCATTCAAAACCTAACCAAACCCTCCACCATCTTTGATCCATTGCCACTTACTGAGTAATACAGTACCCCTCGAGACCTGTATTCTGATTGGACCCATTATACTGTAGCTTTATTGTTTTCGTACTGCTCGTTCTAAAGGTTAGAGTTTTTGTATTGTTGGGTAAGCTACAATGTAATACTTTGGCTCGTTGTGAGCGCTACCGCCTGGCTCCCAGGACCTCAACTTTTTCAAGATGCCACCAGCTTTCCAAGTTGGCAGATTTGTCAAAATTCCCTACTTGGGTTGGCAACGGCCATCAAATTCCCAATATTGGGAAAAACTTAATGGTCAAATGCCTTAAGGGTTGTCTGTCCTCACTGGTGGAAGATATTGACAAGTGTATAGCTTGGAATGTCAACATTCAAATCTTGTTTTTAGATTTTTGAATGACAACCTATATATGAAGAGTTTTAACACTACAAAATTAAAGGGTATGAAGCTGTTGTTCTAGTGGCATTTTTTGTCTGACTACGAAAATTAAAAACTCCTCTTTTCAACGTTGAGTTTGCAATATTTGTTATTTAAATAACAGAGCTACATGTACATGACATTACAGTTCATACACTTAGTTTCATCAGTATTATTTTTTTGGGTTCACACTGATTTTAGCCATCCCACATTGCTCTTTTGTTGAAAAGATAGCTTGGAAGTATTTTGTTCTTGGGAGGACACAAAATACACTCCTATCATCCCACGTCCTCTATACACCTTGCTACATGTACATTCCATGCATTTAGGTACATGTATTGTCGTATTGTCAATCGAATCTTCAGTAGAAGAGAAATACCATGTGAATGTCCTGATATAGTTTTCAAACTTTTCGGAAAGAGGATTCCAAAGTTTAAAGTGGGTTAGCAAAAGCTTATCCTAGAAACTTGATTTCGATTACAGTGAACCGATTTCAAGTTACTCTAGATTTATCTTAAAAGCAGTATTTTTCATCTACTCGAATCTTTGTCATCCTTAATCGAAATTATCTCAAATTTCTTCAGTATACCTGGAAAGCATACTCTGCTAATCTGAGTAGTTATTTTTGCCTTCGTCATGAGAATGTTTATCATTTGGGGGTTGACAGTACTCTTTTGCATGTAACATAATATTGATTTCATGGTCTAAATACTTTTATATAATAATCAGTCTGAAATGCACGCTCTGATTGGCCAAGAGGACACACATGGATGACGTCATGAGCAACCAATTTCTCAACTCGTTTTGATTGGATATTTTCATAGCTTTTAGTTTGCGATTATTGTATAACACAAATAGATTCCATTTTGCCATGCGTGTCCTCTTATAGATGCACAGATGACGTCACGACGTGAAGAAAACAGTAGTTACGCCATTCGATTGCGTCTCGTGGCGCACCTCACGTTGTAACCTCATATGTGCAGCTATAAGAGAACAGACGCACGGCAGAATGGGATGTATTTGTTAAGTACCACACCATAATCTTTACAGCTCCTACACGCCCATGCATAGTGGCTGAATATGGTGGTGATGATGATGATGATGACTCTGATACTGAGGAAGACCCTTCGTATGACAAGTTTGCTGATCTAAAGCTGATGGCATGCCTGCTGTGTAAGCGGCAGTTCCCCAGCAAGGAGGGCTTGGACAGACACATGCAATTCTCTGATTTACACAAGGTAAAAAGTATATTCTCTTGAGGATTTTTAAGTAACAGCGCTAGCTGGAAATAATATCAGTTCAGCCCCTCTATCCCTCCCCAAGAACCTTATTGTTACTTGTTTAAGTATCAGCTTTGTCAAATAATCGTAAACAACACAATTCGCACTATTGCGTTGAACACATTAGGTTAATGTTGAATGGCAAACGAAATACTTGGTTGTGTGTCGGGTATTTTTGGCCGAAAAAGGAAGAGAGCAAACAGCTCTATCTTGGCAAAGGCCTATTCATGCTTCACATGGGCCTTGAAAAGTCCTTGAAATAATGCAGAGTACGTTTCATTGAAAATACATTTAATTTTTACTACAACTCCTGGAATATTGTTGAAACCTCGTTTGTTGTTAGAGGAAATAGCCTCATTTTCGCCTCCAAAAGATTGTTAGAGCAGCACTGAGTGATTCATCGTGCAAACAAGTCGTGAAAGAAAGGGTCTAACATCGGGTCTAACATCGGGTCTAACATCGGGTCTAACATCGGGTCTAACATCGGGTCTAACATCGGGTCTAACATCGGGTCTAACATCGGGTCTAACATCGGGTCTAACATCGGGTCTAACATCGGGTCTAACATCGGGTCTAACATCGGGTCTAACATCGGGTCTAACATCGGGTCTAACATCGGGTCTAACATCGGGTCTAACATCGGGTCTAACATCGGGTCTAACATCGGGTCTAAGTTGTAGAATTTTGAGGTCATTAATGTGTGATCCTGTGCAAAACATTCTTGAAAAGTGTAGTTGTCCTTGAAAAGGCCTTGAAGAAGAAGTTGTGAAGTCTGTATGAACCATGCTATAACACTCATGCCTGTGTGAATGACGGTAGAAAAGCCGCACGCCAGGAAAAGTCACATTGCGGGTCGCGCGTAGATCCCTCTCTGCGGGTAAAAAAATAGGATCTCTGTTAACAAGGAAACGAAAAAAGCGCCATAAATACTTAAAGACACGTTATCTTGTAAACTCCTCCAGCAAAACTTAGACATACACAGAAAGATGAGCATGACAGAAAGACAAAGAGATGAACTTGAACGCAAAGAACGTGATGCTAAGTACAGAGACAGAGCGAAGGAACGTAGAGATAAGTACGGCCAGCCTGATGCAGGAAACAGCTTTACTCCACCTAGCAAGAAAAGGAAAGGATCATTCGCTCCTTCATCGTAAGTACAGCTTGAATCGTCAATTTAACTGCAGGTTACCTAGTATATCAATGGCCTGTTTCTCTAAATTGAATTTTCGTATGAGTGGGAGGAATTACGGCAAGACTGTAGCCGTACCGTAACGGTAATGTGTCATGCCCTACCGTAACTCTGTCATTTGATTGGATCAGAAGAACAAACACAATGGGAAGCCATTTCAATGTCACGGCATGTCGTACGATAACCGTGCCGAAACCTGCCCACTCATACGAACGCTCTAATAACCTAATAATATAGATGCAACGATTTTTCCAATCAAATTGGCTGCGAACAGTCTGTTATGCTAAACACCGAACGGGTGCTAAATCGTGTAATACCTCGCTGATTAGCTCAGGTGGTAGAGCACGGTAAAGAGTGCAGGAGGTCACGGGTTCGAATCCCGGCCGCGTCCTTGGGCAGGGTCGTATAAGCCGTTGGCCTTGTCTCCTTCCTCTTCTAATCTATACGTGGGGACGTGAAATAACCTGTTGTGTTGTGTTAACTATTTTACTCTCTTGCAGGCCTTATGAACAGCCAACAAAAACTGGAATAGGCGGAGACAATATCGGCAACAAAATGCTTAAGGTGGGCAACATTTCCTTCACACCTCATGTCATTAGCAGCACAGTCTCGGGGATGATATTTCTATTGGTCTGTTTAGCAAATTCGTTTCTGTGTGTGTGCTTTTCTGTGGCAGCTAATTGATTTGTGTCATGCAGCGGCCGTGTCGAGTTGCAGGAGAATAAAAGCCTTTGTTTTTGCTCGTCCAACCTTGTCCTCAACCTGTCCAGTATGAGGCACCAAATCTATTAGCCAACGTGGCCTATTCGAATTGCTGGATCGTGGATCTGCAAAGTACATCTGGGAGTTAGCCTGCAGAACAGGCGCTTTTCCGATACGAGCAGAGCGAGTTCTGCAAATACGAGCGGAGCGAGTTCTGAAACCGATCCGAGCGAAGCGATCCGCGAGAAGAAATAAGCGCCTGCTGCCATCTTATGGAAATTTGAAATTTGAATTTGCATATCACAGACCAGTACCATATCTAACGTAACGCAATCTGCATATACCAGTACCAACTCTAACGTAACGCAATCTGCATATTCCAGTACCATATCTAACGTAACGCAGTCTGCATATACCAGTACCATAGCTAACGTAACAATCTGCATATACCAGTACCAACTCTAACGTATCGCAATCTGCATATACCAGTACCATATCTAACGTAACGCAGTCTGCATATACCAGTACCATATCTAACGTAACGCGGTCTGCATATACCAGTACCATAGCTAACGTAACGCAGTCTGCATATACCAGTACCATATCTAACGTAACGCAGTCTGCATATACCAGTACCATATCTAACGTAACGCAATCTGCATATACCAGTACCATATCTAACGTAACGCAGTCTGCATATACCAGTACCATATCTAACGTAACGCAATCTGCATATACCAGTACCATATCTAACGTAACGCAGTCTGCATATACCAGTAGAATTGGACATTCTTGATGTACTATTTATGAAGTATTAATGAGGTTTAGAATATATGCCAAAGCAGTGGGAGACGTTCGTGTTTAGAAAATTATCCTCACTTGTTCTGAATCTCTTTTACAGGCGATGGGTTGGTCAGAGGGCCGTGGTTTAGGTAAAACAGGTCAAGGGATAGTGGACCCCATCCAGGTAACTTCTGTTCTGATTCACAAGAACATATATTGCTAGGCCCAGCAGCATTGTTGTCGATATGCAAAATAGCCTCGAGGGATTACAATACAATAGAGATAGCCCTAGTGCAAGGACCAGCAGCATTGTTGTCGATATGTAAAACAGTCTTGAGGGATTACAGTACAATGAAGATAGCCCTAGTGCAAGGACCAGCAGCATTGTTGTCGATATGTAAAACAGTCTTGAGGGATTACAGTACAATGAAGATAGCCCTAGTGCAAGGACCAGCAGCATTGTTGTCCATATGTAAAACAGGGGGATTACAATACAATGAAGATAGCCCTAGTGCTAGGACCAACAGCATTGTTGTTGATATGCAAAACAGGGGGATTACGATACAATGAAGATAGCCCTAGTGCTAGGACCAGCAGCATTGTTGATATGCAAAACGGGGAATTACAATGCAATGAAAGTGCTACAGTCAACCACCTTTCATGTAAACAGTCGGTCATAACTTGTTTCTAAATAAGCCTTTTGCAGAATATATCACGTGGTTGTACTGGAGGGCAAACAATATCTGACTTCGTTTATTTAAATGCCCTTGTATGAGATATGTGGTGTTATTAGCAAAACCAGTTTGTAAAGCCTATTTTACACCTCCAATCGATTGTCTGATCATTCTAAAACTACATATTTGAAGATTGTTTGACCTCCAGAAAAGCCTTTCCTATTGGATCACGAGCTCACGTGACTGTTTCCTGCAAAAGGCCTAAATGTCACTTGTTTAACTTTCAGGCGAGAATGAGAACTCAGAATGCAGGACTGGGTTCAAAAGGTAGCTCGTACGGCTTCGTAACTGGAGGAGAATCTGATAGAGAGAGACAACAGAAACTAGTGAGTAACAATGGGAAGGTGTATTGGGGAATAATCATTATTTCCCCATAAAAGAAATGAAAACACCAACCCTGTAAGTAATAAAGCATTACAGAGAGCGTATTTCTTGTAAGTGGAAACGAAATACGGATTCAGAGTCATAGACTGCAACAGGAAATCAAACACAATTGTTTTGAGTGCGCTTTAACGTTATCGCGTCCGTAACGAGTTGACTCCCGGTTACCGTATGTGACTCGCGAATGTCTTCTCTGTACCGTAACCGTACAGTAACTTTACCGTACCGTAATCCTAATTTGATTGGATCAGAAGGACAAAAACAATGGGGAACCCATTGCGATGTTACGGCATGCCGGGTCGTAAGTTGTCTCTGTACTTTTAATACCACTCAAAATTCCGCCTTTGGATAGCGCGTAAATTATTCATTCCATGCTTGGTAGTCGGTAGACTGCCGTCAATCAAGGCCGCACTTAACTGGGTTATGTACTACGCAAACTCTGAATTTATATTTCTTCATAACCCACCTTGTCAACTAGTCAGCAGGTTTTACTGGAAAACCAATTAACAGTTGCTCTGATTAACGGAATCCTACTGCAGAACTCTCGAGTAACAAGGATAGCAAAAGCAAGGTTCTTAATAGGATTACATTTCTTTGTTTTCTAGGCTTTGTCAAGGTACAACGAGACGTAAGCTTGTATGCACAGTAGAAACGAAATCGCCACAATCTCACTCGTGGATGTAGTGTCCTTTTGGACTGCACTTGTCACCTGGTCGCAGAAACACTGGATCAAGACTACAGAAAACTTCATTCACTGAAGAAATCGAATTCATGAGTGGTATCAGTCTCTTGTGCTGCTGAAGAACAGCTCTAAAAGGGAATCTCGGCTGAATACCAATGTTTGCTTTCAAATGATTGTTATGCATGCCTAATTCTGTTTCGGTGTTTGTCTCCAGTAAATTGTACACTTGATGTCAAATGAGTTTCATCGACAGGAATATCGGTGCGTAAATTAGAGCTAGTGTACAATTTACTGGAGACAAACACAGAAACTGACTTAGGTATCCATAACAAACTTTTGAACAAACATTGTTTTTCAGCCGAGGTTCCCTTTAAGGGAAACCCTTTTAGGGGAACCTCCTGAAAAACAGTGTTCACTCTCAAATGTTCCTTATGGATACCTAAATTTATTGCAGTGTTGTATCCCTTTACATTCTACTCTAGGAGTCGGTTATGGACCGGTTTTCCAGTCCATAAAACAATTTGAATTTCCCGCGCGCCGCCATCTTGTAGTAAATAAACCGTGTGACGTCATAAGATCCAAGATGGCGGCGCCGGGAAATTCAAACTGTTTTATGGACACGGCAGTCTCCCATAACAAACATTTAAGAGCAAATGTTTGGCTTTTCAGTGGAGGTCCCTTAATAATTAGAAATTCGTCACTTGTACAAAATAGTCACGGAAGATGCACACGTAACTGACACTGTCACAAATACCCTCAAGTTTGTTTAGAAAAGCTATTGTTCTCACAGTGCATAGCTTGCTTGTGTTGTTAAGTAATGGTCCACGCAAGAGGTAGGCATTGGCACTACATGGAATGTAAAAAGGTGCTAATTGTAGTATTGTTTCAATCGTCCACCTCATTGGCTTAAACATGAAAATCTACCAACCTGAAGAAGAATATCATTTTCTCAGTTAAAAAAAAACAGATTTTTATTTGTTTTTAGGGAAAACTCTCATAATTTTAAATATGACGAAAATTCAACATGGGGACATTTTAAAATTGAAAGCTTTCGTTGTTATTGTTTTGGACAGAAAGGGAAAGGAGCTTTAAAAAACACAGTTTCAGTGGTTTAATGTCAGAAAATTATCATTTAAGGTTGATGAGTTGTCAGTATGAAAAACAGAAAATTGTAACGCGGGGAAAGCAAATTGAATCTTCATAGAATAAACCGATTTAGCTTGTAATTTGTTGTCCCAATTCAGATAATGTGACAGCTCTCCAGAGGTTCAGTGCTTTGTTTTCCAATTAGAGAAATTTGTACATTTCCTCTTGGGATAAAAAAAACGAATTGGGACAACCAATCTACAAGCTAAATCGGTCTATTGTGCTTACCTCTTGCGCTGACACTAGGGTCTTTAATTATTTATTTTTTAGATCTCTGTTCACTTCTACGTTTGCTCCAACAAATCATTACCCGAGTCTGGAGTAAGAAAAAGAAGTATTAGTTCTTCGATCATTCTTAAATTTCCAGGAACTTATGTCGAAACTGTTAGATCATTTATTAGATTTCGCCAGTTTGCGAATTCATCTTTCCACTCCCCTAGTTTTAGCAGAATAGCAACGGCAGATTTACTAAGTTGACCGGAAGCCGTTTTGTGTAGCAAAATAGGTTTTTAACTCGAAAAGTAATATAGGCACAGACGATCATTAGCACGAAGCCTGCAGACAGGCTCATGGGAATAGGGGAAAAGAGAGTGCACGGACACAATACAAATGTGAATTACACCCCTACATTGATCCATCATTAGACTCGGTTCAGGGGGAAGAAGAGTCTGCACGTACGCTATAGAAATGTGAATTACGCCCCTACATTGATCCATCATTAGACTTGGTTCACGGGGAAGTAGTGCCTGCACGGACACTATACAAATGTGAATTACGCCCCTACATTGATCCATCATTGGACTTGCTTCAGACGCTGCTCCATGTACACTCATGCTGAACGCAATTGAAACAAAGGATAATAATTGGCCGGCTTTTATTAGGTTCTGCACATGAGAACAGCAGCATCTGAAACAGGCCTCACTTCCTACGTACAAAGGAATCAATACGAGGCTCCGTGCGTAATGCTCAATCGTTCGTGACAAACTACAGAAGTGCTGTAGTCTTGTCACGAACGACTGAGCATCATGCACGGAGCCTCCTATTTATTTCTTTGTATGTAGGAAGTGGGCTATTAACCAAAGCGAAATTTGCGCCCAAAATTTGGACACGGATATTCAAGTTTGTGTTTGAGTCCCCACAGGCGTTCCTTCGAGCCGGCCTGTACCGCTCGAAACGAGCCACAGCATTGGTTTACCCAACAATACAAAACACCCTAACCTTTAGAACGTGCAGTACAAAAACAATAGAGCTACAGTATAATAATGCAATCACAGTACGGGTTTCGAGCGGTACTGTATTTAACTCCTCCTTCCATCTCGCCCTCCCGTGAGCCTGTTCGCACGCTAATCATTACTCTACTCCTAAGTAATTCATTGCTTGAAATGACTTGTACATACCCTGACATCCTCCAGATATAAACAATTACCAACTACAACTTGGTAATAAAGTGAATAGAATATTCCACCTTTTAGCGAACGTTCTTTTCTGTATGTACTGAATGTCGTCAAAAGGACTACTGAATTTCTAACGGGATCTGAAACTACCACAGAGGCTGATAAAAGACTAGTTAATGGTTCTCGCAGATCTCGCTGATGGTTCTCGCAGATTTTTCAAAGGCGTTTGATACGGTGTGTTTCAAAACAGTCGTCAAGAAGATGTATAATTTAGGATTTTCCAGGGATTTCCTAACTTGGTTAACTACCTATTTATGTGACCGATGTCACTACGTTCAGATTGATGATCGTAAATCTAGTCTCGCTCTGACACAGTTTGGCATTCCGCATGTTCCATTCTAGGGCCTATGCTGTTTAATTTGTATGTGGCAGCCATTCGAGACTCGATACCTCCATCTGTGAAAAGCTTCCAGTACGCAAATGATACAACCATCTACACAAGTTGTGCGGCCTCTTCCATCACAGCCCAAGCCTGTACGATTAAAGGGGCTGTGTTATGGTACTGCGCATGTATCGAGTAATCGCCCGTTGGTGGCTGTTAATTGGATACAAACAGTTAAACTTCCCTACCTCAGTGCTTGATTGAAAAGATTTTCAATATTTTCCCTAGTGACTGTTTATTTACACTGTTAGTCATTTTTGCATATTTGCTTTGATTTTAAGCATCCCACATGGCCGAGAGGTTCCTTAGTTCATATCAAAATCGCTGGAAAAAGCTGTTTCCGGGCCGGAACGCGAAGACCGTGACACAACCTCTTCAATGCTTCCCTTGATGCCTAGTTTAACCCTTTCCCTCCTGCACCGCCCGTAACCGCCCAATATGAAGCATGTACCTGGAGAAAATTATTGCTCAAACCTAGACATGCTGTAAATACGATGTGATATTATTTCAAGGGATGAATGACTTCGAAGCCACAGCTATAACAGGGATCACTTGACTCTCCCGCTTTGGAGAAAAACTCCTTTGTTTTGGAGATTGTTGTTCATTTCTTCGCTTTTTACGAATTTTGAGGAGCTGAAAATCGGCTCAAAAAATCCTTCCCATTCGCACTTGAAATCAAAAGCAAATACAAAATCACCACTCAGTCGTTACAGTGCCTTGTTTAATCTTTCCAACCAGCAGGTTTGTTTGCATAAAACGCACCAAACGACTATGAACCACTCCGATGTATACACTGCATTTTACCTGCTCCCACCTCCAATTGAATGCTGGGTAATCAACAAAAAATTCACAAGGGGTCCCCTCTGGGACTCCGGTAGGGTAGCCCCTACAACCAAGAGCGGTGATTTGGACTCAAGCCGTTGCTTTAAAGTGACAAAAACATCCTAATAGGTTGAGCGGAGGTAAAAGACAACCAACTGCAGGATTTTAAGGATTTCAGTGAAGAATTATTTCATGTGTCTCGAAGCAGAAACAACAGAAAAATCCTGTGAAACCCCTCACAAGGCCTACTAAAAGCAAACCAAGTACTTTTCAGCCGTCCTCAGACTTAATGATGTCCTCTAGCTCTCTTGCAGTGGCTTTCTTCTCCAAAATTAGAGCACATTTCGGTAGTATCGTCGTGTACCGTTGAGATCCGTGGGGAATCGCACCGCGCGCGCTCGGAGGGTTGTCGTACCACTATTATACAATAATAGAATAATACAATAATAATACGATAATAATAATAATACATCCAGCCAGTAACCCGAACCAACACAGATGGTCATGTACATCAGTAGTAGTTGAGGCCAGTAACCCGAACCAACCCTCGACTACTCCTGATGTACATGATCAGCCAGCCAGTTACCCGAACCAACCCTCGACTACTCCTGATGTACATGACCACCCAGCCAGTTACCCGAACCAACCCTCGACTACTCCTGATGTACATGACCACCCAGACAGTAACCCGAACCAACCCTCGACTATTTCTGATGTACATGACCACACCCGAACCAATCCTCGACTACTCCTGATGTACATGACAACCCAGACAGTAACCCGAACCAACCTTCCACTACTGATGTACATGACCACCCAGCCAGAGAAACTCCAGCAGGTAATAGAGAGCGCCCTCCATCAATTGCCGACCACAACAACACAGCAGAACACCCGGGTCACGGTCATTTTGCGGTGACTCCCTACTTCAGCACATTCATGGATGGAATCTTTCAGATAGCAACAAAGTTGTGCACAGGAAAAAGACTAACAGATATGGAGGATTATATAAAACATTTCAAGAAAGGAGTCTGACCATTATTTTGCACAATGGAACAAACGATTTCAACACTCTAAACCGCGGGCACGTCGATCCTAGCTCGTAATTTTAACTCTCATACTGAAATGGCGATTAGGATTTTGTACCTGGGAGTCCGATAGACCCGATCCCTCCACTATACCTGATTCTACTTTACTAAATAACCACGAAAACGGTGAGTTTTTATAACAATCCCATTAATTTCGGTCTCGGGTGTATTAAGGCCTGTGTCTCAAAATGGCCGCCGGCAAATCGAGAGGAGGTAGTCTATCTCTTTCTCGTTGTAATCGTTTTGCTTAAAACTTTGACAAACATGATGTTGTTATGACCTTAACAATTACACATGACGGTTTCCATGGAAACTGGAAATGTGACCTTTGAACTCTAATTTTTAAATATATATGCAAAAGCCTCGTGCATTATGGTAAAGTGTTTTCATATGCCGGGTATATTTATGTATACGAATCAGAGATAATCCATAGTTTATAAATCCAACGAGGACACTAGAGAAACATATTATTATATGGTCGTAAATTTGAGGTATCAAATTTCACGTTAGCCTAAATGAGTCTTCCCCATAATATTTTCAATTGTCCTCGTTGGATTTATAAAGTATGGACTATATCTGATTCACACGTATAAAAATCCCCGGGATATGAAAATACTTTACCATAATGCAGGAGGCTATAAAATACATGCTTTTCATTAGAGTTCAAAGGTCACATTCCATATTTCCATGGAAACTGTCATGTGTAATTGTTAAGGTCGTGACAAACATCATATTTTTCAAAATTGTATGGACAAATATTACAAAGAGAAATAGATAGACTACCCCCTCTTGATTTGGGGTGGCCATCTTGAGACCCAGGCCTTAATTACCCTATATCATTATGACGTCACGGCTTGTTTCTGAGGGGAACAGAATCGACTTGAACAATAGAATGTTGAACTAAATCTGCTCTGCTGAGGAAAATTTAACTTCGAATTGTCTGGTTTCCAGATATCAGCTGTATCAATGTTTATCCCACAATATTTACCGTATTTGGTGGCTGTTACCGCTATTCTACGTTCTACAAAATGCATTTGATAGCGATTTCCTTTGTGTTGTTGCTGTTTTGTCCCCCTCCCACGACCGTGATCCTTAGCGTTTAAACAATAGATTGTTTTGATATGACGTCATAGTGATATAGGTCAATTGTACCTGAGGTTATAGCATGTCAGTATTGATATCAACTGCCCATATTGACGAGTTAAGATTGTTCATGGCCATTCACACAAAAATAGATATTCTGGCTATAAACGAAACGAAACTAGATCCTACTATTCGGGATGAGGAGTTTACATATACCAAATAGTTAGGAAAGATCGGCATGTTAATGTCGGGAGTGGTGGCGGTGTTTGTATTTATCTACGAAGTAATATAAATTTCCAAACTCGCGAAGACTTGAACTCGCCAACCTTGAATCGGGTTAACTGTCTACCAAACCCCGGTCAAACTGAGTCGTTATTAATCAGTACCTGCTGTAGACCTCCGCAGTCTCAGTTCTACAGAACTATTTAGCACTTTTGAGAAACTAATTGGAAAAATTGTTGCTGAAAACCCAGAATCATATCTACTAAATTAGATACTTTGTTGCAGTTTAAACGCCTGGGTGTTATTCAAGTGACCACTCTCTTGTCTATTTAACACGCAAACTTAGCTATTTTCGCTCTGGTGTTGATAAAACCACATGAATGGAATGGCTAAAAGAATGGAATAGCATGTATTACAAGTGAGACAACACTAATGAAATGTGGGTCAAGTGGAAACAACATTTAAAGGGTATCATTGATAAAGATGCACCATTGAAAAGAAAAAGAACTAGTTACAAAAAGTCCCCCTGGATTCACTAATGAACTTATTCGCCAATTGATCGTTTGCATTGACGTCACAAAAACAATTGCCTCAAGAAAAAACTTATATTAGTAAAATATTTTTAATGCTGTGTATAGAGCAGATTAAAATATAGAAATGACCGAAATTTTGGAGCAATAGAGTACTTCGTAACCGAGCTGTCGGCCAAATAATATTCGAACAATTTAGTGTAATTAGTATGCGGCGGCCATGTTGGTGTACAGCTTTAGTACACCACTGAAGATGGCGGCCAAAAACGTACTCTACAAATAAAGCTGTTTTCCCCATCAATATGATTAGCATTCACTTCAAAAACACTTTAGATATCACTTTTAAAGGTTTATCAAGTCTAAAATTTGAAATTGGCCGAAATATATGGATTTCCTTGACATTTAGGAAACACGCTGACCTGGGCTGTCACAAAATTCAAAGTACTGTAACTCAAAAACAAATCACCGTATCGACGTAAATGTTTCGAAGAATACTGAGAATACCGATATCTAAATCATATTAAAAGAACAGCTTCATATATCTCATAGTTTAGATTTTAGAATTTTGATGACGTCGCATGCAAAGGATCAAAACAATGGTACTCGATAGGGACCCACTTTTTTTCAAAAGGTTGGTGGGTCCCGGGTGATACCCCCCTCCACACACGCACGTTGTTGGTGGTGGTGGCGGGTAACCCCCCCCCCCCCCCCCCCCCCTACCCAATTCGTCTAGGGACCCATTTTTTACCAGTGGTGGAGGTGGGGGTGACACCCCCCCCCCCCCCCCCCCAATTTATTTGATGGTGGCGGCGCCGGCGGGTACGACCCCTATCTCTCACCAGCCAAAAAGGTGGTGGGTCTCGGGTACAACCTCCCTTCATCACTGTCCAAAAAGGTTGGTGGTGGCGGGTCATACCCCACCCCCTAAAATTGGGTCCCTATCGAGTACCATTGTTTTTGTAAAGAAAACTAACCACATGACTTGGTAGCAATTTAGAGAAGCTAGAAACGACGCCTAAACATCAAGGAAGCAAAACGCAAATATTTTACCGATAACCTTGAAACAAATCTTCAAATCTTCAATCCTAACAAAACCCCACTAGTCGATAGATAGATATAGATACGGGTAGATATATAACACACAATTACAGTAAATAAGGTATTCTCCCTTGTGGAACTAACATAAAGGATTGAAAATAATATAAATACAAAGATCACTCTAAAAAGTTTGAAAGCGAAAGCGATATAAAAAAAAAATATAAATCCTAATAAGAGAAAAAATATTACGATGCAGCTGATTACTTAGCTAGTTAAATATATATCATAGTCCATTAATAGGTTTTACTAACACGAAAATTATAAGGAGTGTACTTAGACATTGAAAATTATTGAAAGTACAGTTTCTTAAGTGAAATTATTGACTTACAATCTTTAATATAATTCGGTAGAGCGTTCCAGATGTTAATAACTGAATAGAAAAATGTTCTGCAGAGACTGTTCAGACTGTTTGTGCGTGGGACAGGACGCATATATTTAGTATCAGATCTGGTATTGCCTAGTACAGAAGTAAATTTAAAAGACAATAGTTTGTTAATGAGATAATCAGGCGCCCGTTTGTCTGGAGCTACGAACTTTTAGTGTAGATATATACGCCAACAATCTGGGGCAAGTTTGGAGAAACACTGATTACAATTTACATCAACAACATGAAAATGTTTGCGAGGCTGCTGCAGTGTAATGTATTACTAGTTATTTTCGGTATCCCTGTGCTATGCACGCAACAGTGCAATTACACCTCGCGCTACAAGACGTAACAATACAATAATTTGATATATTTTTAAATTACATTCTTCAACATGGCAGAAGCAAGTGCAAATGCGAGGTAGGAAAAATGTTTTATTTTATCTTGTTTTATAAATGACTGGAAAAGAATCAGCCATGTATTTAAATTTGTACATGTTTTTTTTAGGTCCAATTCAATCTTTATGCGACTGAAACAAAACTCAAAACAATGTTAAGATTGTTCTCGCACGGAGAAACTTGGCGTTCTTAAGGTGGCCCGCGGCTATTTATTTTGGCAACGGGGGTCTTTTTAAATCGCGTTTTTGAACAGCTAAACATTATCCGATTTCTGAGATTTTTTGAACTTTTAATAAAGAATCCTCGAATTTTATAAAAAGTACAATTAGAAAGTGATTAACAAGGAATTGGTGAAGATATAAGCGATTTTCCAAAACGTTGTTTTTTAGGAAAGAGCGTATATTTCAAAACCCAAAAGATGGATTTGTTCCATTTTACTTTCAACGAGTGCACAACCTCCAAGGTCTGTGACAGGCAAGTTTCAGGTTAATCGGCACCATACAAGTTTCTCAGCAAACGGCTGATCAATTTTAACCTTAAACTTTATGCTCAGGCATCTGTTTCAACTGCCGGAGAAATATTACAGTAATAATTAAATCGTACATACCATATGGAAGTTCAATACCACTTGAAACTTCTGTGCCAAAGGCAAGAAGATCGGAAAACCGCAACTAACGTTATGCGGCGAACGAAGTAAGATAGGTTATTGCTGAATATTTGCGAAAAACGAGAAATTTGTATTCTTTCGGCGTCAAAAAAATTCACTCTTTTGTTTTTCTTAAGTTCCTAATATGACTTACAGTAACATATTTTAAAGTACCTTACCGAGTTTCAGCGCGCTTTGACCATACGCTTTTGAGAAATAAAGGCTGTAAACTTCAGCTTGTGCGAGACTTCTAAAATCTAAATGCTTGGAAAACCCCTCATGTTCGCTAATTTATTCAATGGGTTTGTTTTGAATTTCCGCACGGGTTCTGCCACTTGGGAATCGCGAGGCAAGGAATAATTTAAATTATTGTTGAAATTAAAATGAGGATTACATTGTAATTCATGGCTGTGTGCAGTAACCATGAAACAGGTGTTACGTGTTATGTCCACCTTGTAGTAAGTAGCGACGAGGGGAGAACATTTGAAGAACGTTTCCACAGTAGGATACTCCTTGGCACCAAAACATTACTCAGCCTGGAACTATTATTACAAATACCTTACTTACACTTGCAAAATTAAATAATTTAGCGATCATGAGGGGTTTTCCAAGCATTTGTTAATCACTTTCTAATTGTACTTTTTATAGAATTCGATGATTCTTTATTAAAAGTCCAAACAATCTCAGAAATCGGATAATGTTTAGCTGTTCAAAAACGCGATTTTAAAATAACCCCGTTGCCAAAATAAATAGCCGCGGGCCACCTTAAGCTCCAAAGTCTAAACGGAGGGGTGGAGAATGGAAAACGCAAAAAATCGGTAAAGTCTCGAAATCTCGCATTTTATAGGTCGGTCTCGGGGTCTCGGATTTTTTTTGGAGAGGGTCTCGGAGTCGTGCCTTGTTATTCTTTTTATTAGCTTTTATTGGAGTTTTTTTGGCAGCCTCTGCATGTGTTTTATAAGGTACGCGAACGGCAGCTAATTGGTTGAATGGTGAATTCTTCACTTGGCGTGATGAAAGGTACTGGGTATTTCGTCATAACAACTACAATAACAATAGTCTCGAGCTCGGCTTTTGAAAACGCCAAGTCACGGTGTCTTGTAAAGTCTCGGATTTATCATTCGCCACACCGAAACGTAAGGCGTTCTATTTTAGCAGGGGAGGGGAGGGTATATTGTTTTTTCCAATCCGCGTAGTGGACTGAAGAAAAACAAGTAACCCGACAAAAGTAATTTTATATTAGTATTATTATAAAAATACAAGGGCAAATGAATTCTGGCAACTTTTTTCATCATCAAAGTTTGCCATTTTCACCGATATCGTTCAGTTCTCTTTTGCGTATTGCTTTGGATGTATGAGGTTCCGTGAGTGCTTCAAACGGTCACTTTTCAAAATATTAATTACTCGCTGGCAAACGTTGGCAGAAATTTGCACCTGTATGGCTTCCCGCGAGAGCGACAAAATCTGATTGGTTTAAATGGATGTATCTCATTGGCCCTTGCTTCATCATCCTTGTGCTGCAAATGCTACCGGTCTGCGGTAGCGAGCCAAGATGGCGGGGGATTTTTCTACTCTTGAAAAATCGCTAAAAGCTGCATGTATATTACTATGATATTGTGAATTGTGAACTATAAGTTTCAGTACTATCGATACTTAAAGTGCAAGTATCATGTCAAAAAATAAAACAATATATTGTACTATTGTGTTTGTTTCTCACAAAAATGTATTAATCTTGCAAATTTTGTAACATTTCTGGCATTTAATCCCTAATTTTGGTTACTTTTCGTGGACCCTGTGACGTCATAAGATAATCAACTCCCTCACTAGAGAAAACTACTACAATAACATCCCGTAGATTTTCATTGTGACATCACAACAGGAATCAATCCCGCAATTCGGGTAGCGTTTATTCTAGTTTATTTCTGCTCCTGCCTCTCAAAGAAAACTAAGTTAGACAACTGAAGTATATCAGAAATAGGATTTGGGGCAAAAAGACTTCATGTTGATTTATGGCGCTACTTGCACTTTAAGATCACTAGATGAATATATTCATAATTTATTTATTATTTATCTAAACACGTAATTGCCGCTGAGATAAACACTCTAGCAAAAGAAATGACTGTATATTGTCTGCTAATTAGCTTGAGTGAATAAATTATTGTATGTGCAGCCCGCCAGAGGTAGTTTGGAGCCCGATACATGCGCGTTACGGTTTCATATAGACCAGTTCGGCGCAGTTCGCGGTTAATTCCGACACTATAAATGTGGTGAGGAGAGAGAAAGAGGGGGGGAGGGGAGGAAGACTGGTTGCCATGCAGGCTAATGATGCTACACGGGTTGAACCACAGGAGCTATGTTTGTATTTATTATTGTAGTTACGCCCGAAATGCCGAAATAAAACTCAATGAAAACCTACCTGAAGTCTTCATTTGTTCTTCATCGGGCTCTGTATGCAATTTCGGCGAATTCTAAAATTCCGGGCTATTCCGACACTATGAATGTGAGGAGGAGAGAGGAGGGGAGGGGGACTGTTGCCACGCAGGCTGTTGCATTGAACACAGGTTGAACCACAGGAAACCCAAGCTATAGTTGTGTTTATTGTTTTGTGTAAGATTCTGAAAGAGTATTTGGTTATATCAGTTACGCCTAAAATGCTGACATAAAACTCAACGAAAACCTCCCTGAAGTCTGCATTTGTTCTTCACTGGGCTCTGTATGCAATTTCGGCGAATCCTAAAATTGCGTACAGAGATCATTGAAAAACAGGGAGGTTTAGTTGATTTTATATTTTTCTCTGTCGTTGCGTTGTAGAGTGTTTTTGTCACCGTGATCATCTTCCAGTTTTGTAAACTGGAGTTTTCATGGTCTTATTATGTGGAAAGTGATGAAGATAGCATTACATTTTTGCATGAAATAGAGCACGTAATCCGGTCAGTTCCCTAGGTAACATTTAACAATTATTCACTGAAGTCGAAGTGACTATTGACGAAGTCGAGGTAAATATTCACCAATTAGACCCGCAGCCTGGATGGGCTACGAGTCAATGGACACTTTACGTCATAGCCGCCATGTTGGTGTACAGTTAACAATAGATTCTTCGTTAGCTTCTTTTGTTCTGTACACCAGCATGGCCGCCATGCCCTTTGTCATTTGAATCTCTGGGGATTGAGTGCAAACCACCTATAGGCACAGCCGAATGGGCTATTTAACTCGTAGCCCATGAGGCGAGAGGTCTAATTGTTTTAGTACGTATAAACTACCTAGCTAGTCGGACAGTAGAAAATAATAGAAAGAAACAAATTGAAGTTGAAAAAAAATATATTTCGTGAAAATGCGTGCGGTTTTTCTCTACCATAGGCTATCACAAATAGACCTATAGTAGGGTAGCTAATCACCAATAGTCACTGAGACTGAAGTGAATAATTGTTTTAGTATAATTTCATCAGTGAATATCAGAGAAATCAAAACTAGACAATAATAGTCTGACTTCCGACCCTTTTATAAGTTTTACAAGCGCGCGTGACAGGATAGTTTTGTGACAAACATTTGCATAACACGTATCGCTATGGTTAATTGCTACTCCGAATAACAGTCCAAATGCACACTAGAATTCAGGTTTTAAAGGCCATTGACATATTTCGTTGCTATGCAACACCGTTGCTATGCTCGCGGGAGCAGATGCGATTTTGACTTCCGGTTTACGCTAGCCGACTCGGGCGATGAGTCGGCTGCTTTCTCACTCAGGCTAGTTTTATGCGCGTGCCCACCGGCCACCCGATATAGTTTTAATAGAAACGCATGTTTGTAAGTTTTATTCGTGGTTTACCTGAAAGGTTTTCATGAATGAATGAAGTAAAGTGGTCAAAAGTCAACTGAGCAAGCCGTGGCGGGTGCTCGAAAACTAAAAGTTCAGTTGGTTTATCGCGTGGAAGAAATACTTGACAAGAAACTCAATCCGATAATTTTGAAGGAATCGTTCAGGACTCGAAAGGCGCCTAACTGTACTTGAACCTAGAGAAAGGAAAATAATTAATAATTTGTACCGCGCAAAAAAGTAACGGCAAGCGTACGGCTTCACATTCATGTGTCCGGCGCCGCCAACACAGTGAAATCAGTCAGGATATCGCAGATGAATGGGAACGCAAATGTATTGGACTCTCAGATGTAGCCGAGTCCTTCCCGCTGTTGTTAGATTGATAGAATATCTAGTAAATAGTATCTATAGTTGTCAAAGATACAGAAGCTGAAATGGCTGCTTACATCAAGAATATGGCTTCTAAAAACACGAGGAAAAGCACGGCTACCTATCATCAGTAAGCTACTAAAATCGTGGTACAAAGAAAATTGTAAACGGAAACGAGAAAAAAACAGTCACAGTTTCATCAAAGCAAGCCGCTCTTTTATTGCATGAGCTTATAAAATGAGCTTTTAAAAATAAGAATAATTGTCATATGACCCGTACGGCCCCGCGCGCGCTTTCCTTTCAAAACCATTTACGAAAGTCTCGATACTCGTGTATCTTGGCGCTGGCCAAATGATCGCGGGCTCAGGGAACGAGATTGTTTCACGACCACAAAACAGGCACGGAGTTTTGCGCATAAGTTAATTTCTTCACTTCCGGTTTAAAAAAACCTAAACATTGTGCGCGCTTTCACTAAACACCAAACTTTTTCCCGTTAAAATGTTGTTGACCACGTTCTCCAAAAACCGAGCATGGATTTTGGAAACCGACAATAAATGCCAAAGTTATGGCTTTTCATTCGTAAAAAAGCTTAAAATTGGACTGAAAAGTGTTGTAAAATCTTCATTTTTTGTCGTAATGGAAACACATGCTCGGTTTTATAGTAGGTTCGAAAAATATTCATAAATTAACAGTAGCTTAAAAATCCTTGGAGAGTTTAGAAATTTTCTGATTTTGATGACGTCATCGTGACATCACTTGATGATGTCATCAGACTACAAGACTTTACTCTAGGAGTCACCTTGAAACTAATTATTGCCATGATAATTTTCCGGGTTTTGCGAGGCTGCAAACGTTCCCTAGCAACGGTAGATTTAAATATGGGCCCTTAGCAGTCTTCACTTTTGAGATCTCGTACCACAGGCATAGTTTGGCTGTATCAGATATCGTTTACTAGAAAAATTAAAACAATAAAATATTCAACTTTGAAGAACTTTGAAGAACTTGACAATCCTAATTGCTTGTCATATATACTCTCAGCCTCGAATGTATGCTGATGATACGCATTTAACTTTTGCTTGTAACAATATTGATGAAAAATATAGTACGTTTTCTAGCTCGCTCTTTTTCTTGTTTACTCTGTACTATATATATATTTGAAAATCAAAATATTGACAAAAACAAAAATATTATTAATTTCTGTTTTCTCTTTCCTTCTCTCATTGATAACGACGTTTCTCTCTTGTTCATTTTCAACAGAAGGCGAAGCCAACCTAGAAATAGTAAGTAACTTTATTGTCACTGTAAAAATCAACCGTGAGTTGAGTGTAGTGTCTAAAACAGTTAATTTAGCTAGTGGTGGCCTGCTTTTACTCCTCACAGACTCCCCACCAGGTGTAAGCTGTAATACTTAGCCTGCTATAACAAATAAAATAGTTTTTTTTATTAACCCTCCGTTTTGTTGTTCTGCGTCTTCTTACATACAATTACGCTGATTCTCGTACACAATCTAAATTAAAATTTACTGATAGATGGACAGTCATACAGTCACATAATATGAATACTATATTGATAATCTTTTCCTGACAACCTTAGCTTCTTACACAGTTCTCCTTGTCATTGAACTCTCTCTTTCTGTTGTTCTATATCTTCTTCATAATTACACATAATTACGTTGATCCTCTTATGGAATATAAAATAACGTTTTACTGATAGATGCACATTCATACTAATATATTAATAATTACAAATATAGGAGGCAAACAAGCAAACATATCTGATAACAAAGACAAGAAAATAAAGGTAAATAGAGCCCAGATCGACTCATTTTTTTTTACTGAACTTCTACTTTATTTTTGTCCCTTTAATAAGTAATATTTTTTTCTTCTGCTATCATACGTTGCCTTAGCTCAAGTTCAGTAAATAATTAATCGCATGATTAAACAACTAATGGCTTTAATTTGGCTCTAGTGTCTTGTGTTCCACCTCAAACGAAGACCTGAAGAGCGTATTTAGAATAGAGGAAAGGGCAGCATGTGTTAATATACTGGGATGCGTTCAATCAGAATGAACTGTCGATTAAGTTAAACAACTTGAGAGGATCAGCTTCTATGTCATAGCAAAGATCAACTAAACGTTGCTTGTATTCATTTAACGTTTTAATGGCAATTAACTCCCAATTACCTAAATAAATATAACTGCCGAGAAAGAACACTGATATTACATGCTCACCACCACCACTATCACCACGACCACTATCGCCACCACCACTATCACCACCACCATTATCACCATACCACCACCAACAACAACAACACTATCACCACGACCACCACCACCACCACGACCACCACCATCACTATCACTATAACCACCACTACAACCACCATCATAATCAGTCATGATTACCATCACCACCATCATCTCCACCATTCTTATTATTAGCTCAGCGATAGAGTGCCGGTCTTGTATGCAGGAGGTGGTGGATTCCAATCATATGCCCCAACTCATTTTTGTATTTTGAAATTTGCAGAGTCTGGAGAGGCAGTTGGAAGTTTGTCTCGATGCGTAAGTAACATGAATAGTACTTGCTCCTTTCTGGCACCATAAAGGTCTGGAATCCTTAGGGAAAAAAATGAAGTGTATCTGGGAAAAAATATGTTATTGTTTAATTTGCAGCAGCGAGATCTATAAAGACCTTGCTCCGTGCAGAATTTGGCTTTCTTTCTTTACTGCTGCAGCTGTGATTGGTTAAAAAAACCGTGTCCATATAATAGACTATACATGTTTCACTACAACTTCTCAGTTACTCGTTTTTTGATTGGCTGATTGCCATTGGAAAAAAGAGGAATTATAACATACTCAATTAACAAAATATCTGGATTCCGATTGGTCAATGACGAGTGCCTCTAAAGGTTATTGAGTGCACAGTCGCATGCTCTCGGCAAATGTTTGCGCAGTATATTATAAACAAAATATCGAATGAACTGCTCGTGCTATACTTGATTTATAGACACTGAGTGGTATTTTGAAAGTTCTCAAATTGCACTCGCTTAAAGGCTCGTGCGACCTTTAACACCACCCTACCCATGTCATGTGACCTCTTCTGTTTGCACTCAAACTTATTTTACAGGATGTTAGCATCCATTGTAGTTGATTAATGTCAATTGCATGTGAAATGATCTTATTTTTTGGACAGGAGAAATTTTTACAGGTTACCTATTGTTGGAAAGCAAATATCCTAATTATGGACAAGAAGAAGGTGTGGCTGATCACATGATTGGACTCATTAGCAACATATCTCCCAAAAATGAAGTCACAGCAACTTGAAGATAGATATTCTGTGCTTAACACAAATCTTTGCAATGAACTTGAATTTTCAACCATCCTCTCCAACCTTAGGTTTGGTTCTGAATGAGTGTCTAAATAAGAGAAGGCTAGGGAAGTACATTTTTGCCCGTAGCTCCTGTCTGTTAAACAATTATATCACAAAAGTTGGCCAAATAATTCGTTACTTAGTGAATATCCAATACGCCGATTCTGAAGGAAAAGAACAGACATTTATATAATTTAATTTTTTTGTTGTTAAAACTTTCAAAATATCACTCAGTGCCGATTTCCTCTACATACAGTAATACCAAGGTAGATTACGTGATGATCGCTCGCGCAAGATTGAGATGGCGCGATGACGTGATTGCGTGATAATGGTGGCTTTGTCTTCTTGGCCCTGCTCCCTTCACTATTTTAACCTTGTGGCTGTAAAAAATATTACGAGAGTTGCCCGTCATCTCATGGTCAACATTTGTTGTGGATTCACTCGGTTAGCGCCTCGTGAAATCCACAACAATTGTGATCATGCGATGACAGAAAACGTGGTAAATAAGAATACATATCTCGGTAAACTATCGGCGTAAATTAGTAAAATGAACACTTGACCTTTATACATTCTTCTCCGATTTTACTCACAGGTTGGAAGATGCTGATTTGAGGAAAGACAATCTAGTCAAACAACTGGTATGGACACAGCTTTCTTGTTTAAGCATCAGCAGCATATGTATATACGGGTAACATTTGTAATAATATATTTTCTTGGCCCGGTTGTGTCAAAGGCTGGATAGCTTAATCCACCGGATAAATCCTTATCCAGGGCCCGGTTGTTCGAAGCAAGGTTAAGCGCTAACCCAGGGTTAACTCGCTAACCCTGGGTTAAACTGTACAGATTACAATTACAGATTTAGCGTTAACTTAGGGTTAAAGTTAACCTTGCTTCGAACAACCCGGCCCTGAACTGTTAACCAAACTAGCTTATGTTATCCTTTGTACAACCAGGCCCAGTGATAATCAGCCACAGCAATTGAATAAATTATCTTTTATATTTACCTTTTACAGAAAGAGCTAAAGGGAGAAGTAGGGCAATTGAAATCCGAGCGCGTGGAGAATCATCAGCGGTAGGTTGTTTTTTCTTAGAAATGCACCATATCATATCTCGCTGCTTTGTCAGAGATGAGCAAACTTGCTCCTTTCAACAAAGGCCTGGAAAACATGTACCACCACAGGCTGCCCAGACTCGACATATATTTCCCGCTTATTAGTCTGTTGGGTTACCTGTGGCATGTTTAATGAGCGATCTTGGAAGAATTTATATAATTGCTCCTTGTGAATTCTCTTTTCCGATTCCTACGAAATAAATATTCAATAATAAAAGATTGATACTTTATAATGAAGTTGTGTGGGCGATTTTGGGCCTTCTAAAGCAGCGGTTTATTTAGCCTTGAAGTTTTGACGGTTGGCCGCGTGTCTATGAGGTAGACACGCGGTCAACCGTCAAAACGTCGAGGCCTAATAAACTGCTTTAGAAGGCCCAAAATCGCCCCCAAACCACGAGAAAAAATGCGAGATTTTGCAGATCTCCGAATTTCTCCAGTTGTCGAGATCCGTTACTCGTAGAGACTCGTCTGGCCTCGATCTCGTACCAGCTCGTACGTCTACCTTCCAGCCTTCTACTTAGTTCGTATACCGTAGAATCCCGGTTATAAGCCCTGGGCTTATACAACTTCGTAAGGGTTTTTGGGTGGTTTTGGTTTTGGCTTATAACCGGGAGGGCTTAGAACCGGGGGGCTTATAACCGGGATTCTACGGTATACAGCTATTTCAATTAATGTTGTCTGGGAGATAGGGAACTGATAGGTCATTAGGGAATAGGGCATTAGGGTATTATAAGTAAAAAATTATAATGAATTATTGTTACGAGTTATACGACATGGAAGACTTAGTCTACTTAGCTTAAGGCCGTTTATTTATCCATTTTTAGTCTGCGAACATCCGTCCGACATTTTTAAAATGCAATATTCCCTAATGTCATATTCCCCAATACCCTATTCCCTAATGACCTATTCCCTATCTCCCAGACAACATTAATTGAAATAGCTGTATATGCTCGGCTTTGTGGAATGCTCTTCCAATCGATATTCGCTCATCTGACTCCACTGCCTCTTTCAAAGCCAAACTGAAATTATTTTCTACAGCAGACTTTTAAACTCTACTTTCAACCTGTACGACATACATACATGGCATATAATCTGCCCTCCGTCGCGCCAACGCCATTCTAGTTCGCATTAAGATAACACTAGCTAGTTATTTCACAATTTTTCTCTGCCTTAATGATTAATCCTAACTATTTGCATTAACTTTCTCTGTACTCTAGTAGTTTATCAGTAGACTTCTTGTAAATTAATAGCCTTATTCCCTTCTTTTTACACCATCTATCGCTGACCACGCACGGCTGAGTTAGTCCGCGTAAGGGACCTGGAGTCCTATTGCTTTTCCTCCAGTGGCGTCTAGACCGAATGTTGTAAAAAAAAAAAATGAAATTCTGCATCTGTTTAAAGACAGTCCTCAGACATGTTCTCCAGAGAAGAAAATGAAGGAACATAATATTTTTTATGTTAAAATAGGGCTGCACCCTCGTGGTTTTAAACCCAATAAAATATTACTGCTTGTTTATTAAACAGTACCTCAACAGATGTAACCTAATCCGTTATTCACGGCGTTTCAAGTGAGATGGAAAGATTGAACACATCACTTTACTTTCGAAATCAATTCACAAATGGAATCATTGGCACCATTCTAGTTCTTGCATGCCTTGCATATGTGACATGTAGTCTGTAGTTGCACTGGAAGTACTTGAACTAATTTTATATATGTGTTGATAGAACTGACATTCATTTCTATACTCCGCAAATGCCGGCACAAAAAACGTAAAACACATACCGATTAAAACACGCAAAGACTCCGTGGAGTGTGACAGAGCCGGATGCCTGGTGGACAGCAGCAAAGGGTTTCTTTAATTAACTTCGTTAAATACTAATCATTAAATTATACTTACTAATATTACAAAATCATAACAATATTTAACATGACATGAAGGAGTGTTGTAAACATTCCAAAAAACATATAATCCATCTTAAAAGATGGTTGAACAACCAATGACATAATCACCTGAGAATAAGAAGTTCTCATGCTAAAATCACAAAAGTAATACAACAACGTCTGAAGAAAATTGTGTACGTTGCCCGGTACGAAAAACCATCATGAAACCACGTCTTGCTACGTGGAAAAAACTTCTGGAAACGTACTCCTCGACCAAATGCAATCATACAAGGCTCCGAGAGCTAAAGCCAAAACAAAAAGCTTAAGTTTGGATTACTATGTGCTGTCCAACAAGCGAGAGGCAGACAATAAGAGATTCTGCCCTTATATACCTAAGGTATGCATATTCAATGCTAGAAATACAAGGAAGACTAATGAGTTATCACTTGAAGTGACAAAATAGCTACGAGCCGAAACGAAGACATGTTGTTACGTCGGAAAGCATCTATTCTAGATACCGCGGGTACAAGTTCTTATAATTTTCCGCGTGTATTAGGCCTCGGAAAATGTCGGTACGCTTTCTCTCAAATTAGCTGGGATCTTAAAATAAATATTCTATTTGTTATAGCAGGCTGAGTATTACAGCTTACAGGTGCTGGGGGCCCTGCTTTTACTCCTCACACACTCCTCACTACATTAAATGTTTTAGACACACTGCACTCGTATCACCAGAGAACCGGAGGAGACTAATAACAATGGGTTGATTATCTACGAAGGGGACTAATAATAATGAGGTGATTATCTACAGAGGGGACTAATAACAATGGGTTGATTATCTACAGAGGGGACTGATAACAATGGGGTGATTATCTACAGAGGGGACTAATAACAATGGGGTGATTATCTACAGAGGGGACTAATAACAATGGGGTGATTATCTACAAAGGGGACTAATAACAATGGGGTGATTATCGACAGGATGGGAGTATGGTAGACTGCGTAGTTAAATGAAATCAGACACAAGAAGCCTTAAAGACTCTATGTCGACTGTTACGCTTTGCGTAGCTCAAACGGTATTCGTATGATATGAAATTCCGAGCTTGAATGCGTAAAAACAACGTGATTAAAGGATTGTTTTTAGTATTCACAGAAGGTATGGAGCAACAGCTACACCCTCGCAAAGCATCATGGTCGACAGAGAGTCCAAAAAACATAATTACAAAAACAATACAAAGAAGTGAACAAAGAGGAAGAAAGAAAATGGAAACTTAGGACATTATTAATCAGTACTAAACCCAAGCATAGAAAGGGTTTAAATTTGCTAAATGTTGGCCGCGAAGGAAACAGAATGATTTTCTTCAGAATTATGGCAAAGGGTAACCATTTATGAAATATCTTGCCTTGAGCCATTAGGACAATAGTTGATGACAATTTGGTTAAAATAAGGAGCGAATTGTAAATTGCAAATAAAAATAGAACAACTATTAACTCGCAACTTGACTGCCATTTTACCTGGGCTGTAAGCATGGAATCCCTAATGGTACTTTCTGCTTTCCACCATCATCAAGTGAAATGTAAAATGATTTTTTGAATCCTTTCTTGCCTTCCATAGAATTGCTGAATTAGAAGCCGCCATCAACATTCCGAAGGTACATTTTGTTGTTAATTATAATTCAATATAAGTTCAAATCATGTAAGATTAAGCGAAAAAAATGTCAGCAACAATTATACCATTGGCAAAGCCAAATTCAAGTTACCATTTTCTCCATCTGAGGCTTTTTATATCTCCTTTTCTCTGGCCCAGTATTTCTAATGCAATTTCTCCTTTTTGTTGTTCGCGTATAGGTGGATCAATGCCTGCAGGTCGAGCCTGAGATGGTAAAGGAACTAATTATTCCATCTAGTTTTTAATCTCCATTATATTTCTCACAGCGTTTCTGACGCAGTTCCTCCCTTTAGTTGTTTATATAGGTGTGGATCAGTGGAGGTTGATTCAATTGGTTTGCAAGTCCTTTTTCTTTCCCCTGTCACAACTTGTCATTAATAATTATTGACATTGTAATTAATTGTTCTTTGTGTCCTATAAGTAATTTGTATGCTTTTTAAAATGTTATAATTGTTCACGTTTTTATGTGACAAATTCAATAAATTCAAATTCAAATGCCTGCAGGCCGAGCCTGAAATGATAAGAAACTCATCATGGTTGTTTCCTTCTATTCACTGTTTCCATACAGTCTTTTAGTATTTTCTCCCTTTTTTCTCTTTATGTATAGGTGAATCAGCCTGAGATGCCTGAGATGGTAATGCACTACTTTTTTCATTTATTCTGCATCTCCATTCAAATGTTTTTCACAGTATTTGCTATGTGATTTATCCTTTTTATTGTCTATATAGGTGGATCAGTGCCTACAGGCCGAGCCTGAGATGGTAAGGCACTATTTGTTTCATTTATTCTGCATCTCCATTCAAATGTTTTTCACAGTATTTCTTATGTGATTTATCCTTTTTATTGTCTATATAGGTGGATCAGTGCCTACAGGTTGAGCCTGAGATGGTAAGGCACTACTTTTTTCATTTATTCTGCATCTCCATTCAAATGTTTTTCACAGTATTTCTTATGTGATTTATCCTTTTTATTGTCTATATAGGTGGATCAGTGCCTGCAGGTTGAGCCTGAGATGGTAAGGCACTACATTTTTCATTTATTCTGCATCTCCATTCAATTGTTTTCATAGTATTTCCTATGTGATTTATCCTTTTTATTGTCTATATAGGTGGATCAGTGCCTACAGGCCGAGCCTGAGATGGTAAGGCACTACATTTTTCATTTATTCTGCATCTCCATTCAAATTTTTTTCACAGTATTTCCTATGTGATTTATCCTTTTTATTGTCTATATAGGTGGATCAGTGCCTACAGGCCGAGCCTGAGATGGTAAGGCACTACATTTTTCATTTATTCTGCATCTCCATTCAAATTTTTTTCACAGTATTTCCTATGTGATTTATCCTTTTTATTGTCTATATAGGTGGATCAGTGCCTACAGGCCGAGCCTGAGATGGTAAGGCACTACTTTTTTCATTTATTCTGCATCTCCATTCAAATGTTTTTCACAGTATTTCTTATGTGATTTATCCTTTTTATTGTCTATATAGGTGGATCAGTGCCTGCAGGTTGAGCCTGAGATGGTAAGGCACTATTTGTTTCATTTATTCTCTATCTCCATTCAATTGTTTTCATAGTATTTCCTATGTGATTTATCCTTTTTATTGTCTGTATAGGTGGATCAGTGCCTACAGGCCGAGCCTGAGATGGTAAGGCACTACATTTTTCATTTATTCTGCATCTCCATTCAAATTTTTTTCACAGTATTTCCTATGTGATTTATCCTTTTTATTGTCTATATAGGTGGATCAGTGCCTACAGGCCGAGCCTGAGATGGTAAGGCACTACATTTTTCATTTATTCTGCATCTCCATTCAAATTTTTTTCACAGTATTTCCTATGTGATTTATCCTTTTTATTGTCTATATAGGTGGATCAGTGCCTACAGGCCGAGCCTGAGATGGTAAGGCACTATTTGTTTCATTTATTCTCCATCTCCATTCAATTGTTTTCATAGTATTTCCTATGTGATTTATCCTTTTTATTGTCTATATAGGTGGATCAGTGCCTACAGGCCGAGCCTGAGATGGTAAGGCACTATTTGTTTCATTTATTCTCTATCTCCATTCAATTGTTTTCATAGTATTTCCTATGTGATTTATCCTTTTTATTGTCTGTATAGGTGGATCAGTGCCTACAGGCCGAGCCTGAGATGGTAAGGCACTTATTGCATGTTCATCTACATTTTTTTCGGTATTTCTGATGCAATTTATCCTTTTTGTTGTTTATATTAGGTGGCTTAGTGTGTTTCCATGTATTTTTCATCTTTACTTCTTTCAGTAATTCTCAATCTTTCTTTTCTTGTGGTTTAGTTTCATCGAGGAATACAGGCCACAACCAACACGGTAAGTCACTAATTTTCCATTTCCAAAACTTTCAGCATTTCTTTAATGCGAAATTTCCACTTTTCTGTTTTTAGACGAGTGCGCCTCTCATGAAGGCATGACTGATCTACTGCCAATGTATTACTTTTTGAGTTATGGCCTTCACCTTTCTTATCTTGAAATTCGTTTTTGTCTTGAAAGCCTTTACATTGGAAAACGTAATATGTACGCCGCCTTTTTAGTTCTACTCCCCAAGAATTCAATTTTATTGTCAACATATAATCATAATCTATAACAATCACTCTTAAATTCTTTTTCCTTTCTATAGGTGGATGCCACGACTTCCACCGATCAAAGCAAGGTATTCTTTAAAGTCGACATTTGCTCTGTAATTTCTCCTAAGTGGCGTTGTCGTTGAATTGGAATTGGAAAACGTTCACGCCTCCTATTTAACAATTAGACCCGCAGCCCGAATGGGCTACGAGTCAATAGCCCATGAGGCGCAGCCGAATGGGCTATTTAACTCGTAGCCCATGAGGGCGAGAGGTCTAATTGTTTTAGTATAAACTAACTAGTCGGACAGTAGAAAATAATAGAAAGAAACAAATTGAAGTTGAAAAAATGTTATTATGTTAAAATGTAAAAATGTTAAAATGTAATAATAGAAAGAAACAAATTGAAGTTGAAAAAATGTTATTATTTCGTGAAAATGCGTGCGGTTTTTCTCTACCATGGGCTATCACTAATAGACCTATAGTAGCGTAGCCAATCAGAACGCAGGATTTGTAATAGTGCACTAGTTGGTTTATACTAAATAATGATAGTCGCCGATTATTATCAGATTATAATTATTTTCAAACAAGATCCAAGTGGTTGTTTGAAACGGGTACAGGTATATTTCTAATCATGAAGTTGCTAGTTGCGAGTTGTATTTTTAAATGTAGGGTTAGGATTTGGATTAGCGGTGATGTATTTATAAAACCCAAAATTAGTGACCTCTCAGTGAACACCCTAAATTAGTTAGCCACTCGTTGTGGACGGTTAGAGTATTTTTAAATGTAGGGTTAGGATTTGCATTAGTTCATATATATAGGGAGAACGAAGAAGCATGTGTTGTTTAGTGATCTAGCCCTAAAAACTCATATTAGTGACTAGCTCTAAACACCATAAATTCGGTGAGCTAAATGAGTGAGCACCCGTTGTTGACGGTTAGGGTATTTTTAAATGTAGGGTTAGGATTTTGGATTCGCAACTAGCAACTCGCAACTCCAATTAGCAACTTCATGACTAGCATATTCCCCACACTCGTTTGAAACTATTACGCAGCGTAATTCAGCCAGGATGGCAGACAACTGGTGGTCCGACAAAGCTTGATTGAACTCCCATTAGTTTATGGGTATATTCAGCAGTTCTGCAACAACTAAACACAATTAATACACAACAAAAACCTATATAGGAGTAAATTAGTGGAAATTAGTGTTCAGGAATGCCGACTCGCGATTAACAACTCAGTAGCGAAAGTACACGAGAATTCGTGATTTGAATAGCGAAACTGGGGAAGACGGACATTGTAGGGCTGTGGACATTGTGCTTCGATGTAACCATCTTCACAACCCCTTGTTACTGACCCCAAAATCTGAATCTGAATAGCAGTTTTTTGCGGTATTTACCTGAACGCCTCACTTCAATGTAATGAAACACTATCCAAACTATGTATCCAAGGGTGCGTTCGATTGACCGTATTCCGGAATAGGAATACATGGATTAGTCTCTGGACATCACTGGTTCGGGCACATTTTGCAATGTAAGCTACAAATGCTTGCTGATATATGACATGCAGGATACAATTAGTATTCCAGTGGCTAAAAAATCCCAGTATAAGTGATTTGTAGTGATCATTCTGTGCATTCTTATTCCGGAATACGGTCGCACCCTTATAATTAATTAGTCGTGCTTGTTTAAGAGGATGTTAGTGTCATACAAGAATTATGGTTACAATGGCGCTTCATAGACCTATCCCACGCGGCGGCCATCTTGGAATAAACCAACTGTTAATGCTTACTCAGCCTCGGTTAAACACGTTTGAGACCGAGGCTGGGTAAGCATTAACAATAAGTTTATTCCGAGATGGACGCCGCATGGGATAGGTTTATTACATCGATGCGAGAAACTGCTATTCGTAGACGCAACTGTAATATCAGCTATTATAATCGCAAGTGTGAACGGAAACATAATAAAACCAAATTGAATGAAGTATGATAACTGCAATTGTCAGTGAACTGAGTATAAGTTACTTCTGGTGTCAACGCCTTTTAAGGGCAATGCCTGATTGAATTCAGGCTATTATATTCAGCTATTATATTTATTGTAGATGTTGTGCTTGAAATGAAGTTGAATCAAGTATGATGTTTCATTATATAACAACTGTCAAAGTCATTTAATTTTTTATACTTTATGATTGAAGAAACACTTTTTCAAAATACACCGGAAATGAATGTGGATCAGCAGTATTTCCAACGGTAGTGAACACGAGGTCATATTAGGGCAAAATAAAGCCGCCCAATAGACAACTCGTAGTTACAAGTTTAATAATATGCATGCAACGATTTCTCAAGTTTCATTTTATTTTCCACTGATTCAACAACACAGGGATAAGAGACAACATAAGACCAGTTATAGAAGATAGATAGGTAAAGTAAGTAACAAAAGAAAAAAAAGGTGATTAGTTCGCAGTGACCAAAGTAGCCGTAAAGCTTTCGAGTTGGTCACTGCCTACATATAGTATACATTTTAGGTACATCAATTGAAAAAAATCTCGAATTCAATTGGCTGAGGGCAGCTATGTTTATGCTAAACACAAAAACATTGGGAAATCGTGGTAACGGCCTGCGCAAACGAGGAAACATTATTGCTGATAATGTTTCTTGGGTCAACTAACGAGCGGGAAGCAAGAACGATGTTTTGCTGTCTGGCTGAGCAACCAAGAAACATTTCACGAGAAACAAATGCTGGCGCATGCGCCTTAATCATGCTAGGATGTTGGCGCGATCTAGTCAACATTGTTGCTTCGGCGAGCAAACGGAGAAACATTTGATGGGGAAGGAAAATGTGCTTCTCGATGTAAATTAAAACAAGGCAACATTTTGTAAACACTGACATTCACTTGCGACGGGCTTAAAACTGGACGAATGAAGTGTGAGTAAAATACGATATTGACTTCCGTGAATTAATTCCTTTTTCGTTCTCCTGTTCTACTAATATGAGAAAATACTAAAATGTCGATTTTATTTCATTGTAACCGCGCTATTTAAAATATAGCATTTTCAAAGGCTTCCAAGATGCCCAAACCTGTAGTAAACCAAGACCCTTCCGAAATTCAGAAAAGAATCGAAAAAGAAAAGAAATAATAATAAGCACGTTATTGTCTTCCCTGAACTGGTTCCCCCTTTGTGTGTGCCCATTTACTAAGCTCTGCAATAGGCCAAAATATCAAAAACTCTAGACTGACTTAAAACGATTCTATCACGTTTACACTTTTGTCGAATTATCTCCTATAGATATCAACTTTAGACAGAAAGATAAAACTGAAGAATTTAAAAGTTGTCAAACTGTGGCTGGAATCTTTCAATTATATACTTCAACTGCATCTCTCTTCATTCAAATTGAGATAATAATAACGTATTTATAGACGATGTCCAGTTATAAAAAGACTGCTATCAATGTGAGTCCTATTTAGAAAAAAAAAATATCGGCATATGCAGAATATCTAAAACTGAGTAAAAGCATAAATAGTAAAATAGTATAAAAACATAGCTAATTACAAATTTCGGTATAAAAGTTAAAAATATTTGCTCCTTTGTCAAAAAAGGCGCGCTTTGTTGACTCTAATTTAACCTTTTCTAAAAGTAAATTACTACTGTTCCTATTATTATAGCTATGAACTAGATGACCAGCTTCCCGTCATCTTTTAGTTATTAAAAACCAGTTTCGAATAAACCAATTGAGCTTGCTCCTTTATTGGAGAGTTAATAGAAGGCAATGGTTAGGAAACCCGGCAAACGTCCATGGGACTAACAAAGGCGCTGCGATTTTGGTTGGAATGGGGTAAGACAAATGATTGTGTACGCTCATAGCTCATTATAGCGTCGCCTGAACGACTGAACCCACACATTTCAATTGGCTGATTGATTAACATACTCTCATCGTAGTTTGTGCATGGTCATGGTTAAAAAAACTAACAAAGACCTATAACAAAGGTCGCTGGGTTTCCTAACCATTCCCCTCTAACTATGGCCCTTTTCCGTTCATGTAATAACTCTCCAGAGGTTCAGCTCTGTTTAGAATTCTAAATATTTAAGCATTCCTCTTACGATTTTTCGTGATCTGAAATGGGATAAACACGAGGTGAGCTCAATTGGTTATTTTTCCATTCAAGGAGCCCCATATTTTTGCCCAGAACTGTTCCCATGATGCCAGTGAATAAACTAAATGCAAAGTGTTGTTTACTTGTAACGTGTTTTGTTTCTTTCTTCTCATTTGTAGCACGGCTTGCTGGACATTTTGCAGTATGCAATCCTGCCAAACCTACTTCCACTAGCACTGGACATTTCATTGTGCTTTTTCTCCTAAACACTAGTTACTGAATCTGATAAACTAGCTGTCTTCATCACCACTGTTCTATTGCTCTAACACTGGACATTCACTTTGCCTTTTTTGATAAATATTGCGAAATCCGACCCACTGACCTCGATCGAACTTTGGGATTTTTCCGCAAATGATTCCGTGACAATTTTTTAATGAATACTGCCTTGGAGTTCGAGTGGAGGTGAAAGATGAAGACTGGAATCCACCATGAATGATTGAAAAGATGAATGATTAAACACGTCGATAGTTAGTCTGGTCCCTTCGCGCGGTTCTTCAGAAAGTATAACATCATCCTCAAGTACCGCATAATCAATAACATCTGGTTGCGATAGGACCACGGGTGGTAATGCCGTTAGTAGACGGACTGTTTTGGTTGACTGGGCGGACGTGTTGTGAATTTTGGCGAGAAGGGGTGGATTCCGACGGGATTCGGAAACCGAGGCGACAACCCCTTTGCAGTTTCGAAGAAAAATTGTTCGGGTAGTTTGCGGCGAAATCTCGGGGTGAGATCTTCTATTACAGACCTTGTTTTTCTTTTTTCGATCCGACTTTCATTATTGATCTGTAAGAAATTTGCTTTGTTAGAAATTTCAAATGATTTACAAATGTTTCAAAATAATTGTTATGCAAGTTATGTTTGAGAAATGGAAATAGAAAATGTAAAGTTGCCACATATATTGTAAAGCTACAATACAAACTTTGCCACTGTTTTATTAGGGTCTACAACAAACTAAAGCAGCAACGCCCTGGAGGAGGGCAGCAACAAATAACAGAAGTGGTTGCTTGTACATTAATTGTATGCATAATATTCAAGGGATATCTTATACCACAAGATGCCAAGTATTATTGATCAGAGGTCAATTTATCAACTTAATGGTTTGAGACGGCTCAGTTAAACAAGATTTGCCGTATAAATGAGAGTTTTTTAATCTCTTTAACTAAGTTGAAATCCTGGAACTTTATAATAAAGTTGAAAATATTATACTTACCAGCTTTGTGCGTGTGTCTGTTCTTCGATGCGCTTTACAGACTATAGCGATGTGTCGTGTTTACAAACATTATAATTGTTATGCTAATGTCACGTGATCAGTTTTGCTGCCAGAATTATTATCTACCGCTAACTTAACAGGGACATCAAAGGCATGTATTGGCCTTACATTAAAGTGCACCTAACGTTTATTATCATAAATATCTATTCTGCATCAAGTTTTGAGTATTTCTGTGAAGAAAGTTTTGGTTTACAGAGAACACTATGTTCTACCCTAGATGGAAATCGTGAACATTTGACCTTTCCTGACCCATGACCGCGTAAGTAAAGTAAGTAAAAGCCTGCCTCGATCCCTATCAAAACAACATCGATGTACACAGTTTGAGAGTTGTTAGTAAAGAAAAAAATCATTTTAATCAACATGTTAAGAATTTATTCAAATTATTGCAAAGTGGAATCAAGTAGATTACGTCTACCCAGGCTTTTTATTCACGTGGTCATGGGTCAGGAAAGGTCAAATATTCGCGATTTCAAACAAGCGTAGAACATAGAGTATACTCTGTAAACCAAATCTTTCTTCACAGAAGTACTCAAAACTTGATGTAGAATCGATATTTATGATAACAAGGTAGAAGTTAGGTGCACTTTAAGTAATGTTCGCCAAAGAGGAGGAGCAAACGGCAATAGGGTGCGGCCATGCATGAGCAATTCCCAATCACGATTTTGCTTGAATATGCCTTAAGTGCTGTCTGAGGTGTCCACAGTCAAAGTTATCAACTAAAAATAAAGGGAACTGTACGCTGTTGGTCATTTTTGCTGTGAAAAGTGAAAGAAATCAGCATCCAGCCAATCGAAAAGGGTGAAGACAAAAGATACTTGAGAACTTTCCCCAATAACGATTTTCTTTGAAATCAGACCACAAGTAGCTTGATCAAAACTAAATTGAAACATCAAAAATATCTAATGAAAATATATAGCCCTGCTGGTTTTCTATTGAATATACGAGTATCAACCAATGAAATTACGAGAAAGAAGAACACAAATTAACACATTGCCATTCAGTGCTCCTGTTCTTAGTAATAATTGGATGATGCAAGGCTAATTTGTACGGCTAGGGAATAATTATAATTTACCAATATTTCGGCTGGCACAGTCAACCTTCTTCAGGGTTTACAAGTTTACAGAGTATTACTTAAAGTGCATATAAGTCCTAGCCAGTTATCTTTGATATCGATTGTACATGAAGTGGATAGTCCAACAGTATAATATATTATTTCATGATTTGGGAGTTGCGTCAACAAGATATAAAGGTTTATATTTCCAATATGCTAATTATGTGATGTCATCACCGACATTTGCTGAATTTCTTTGTGCTTGTGAATTAGCTATTTTCTAATTTAGAATTATATTTTTGTAAAATCACTTTGATAAGCTTCAAATATAACTTAGAATTTAAAAATAAGTAATTTGTCTCTACCAGCATGCTTTTGTATAATAAGTGATGTTGGTGATGACATCACATCATTAGCATATTGGAAATATAAACCTTTATATCTCGTAGATGCAACACCCAAATCAAGAAATATTCTACCGTTGGTACAATCGATATCAAAGATAACTGGCTAGGACTTATATGCACTTTAATAGAAGATAAGGAAACGATGAAAATAAAAACAAGCATACCGAGTGTGACTTGAACACTCAACCTTGTGAACATTCCCGACTTCTAGCCCGCTCCTCTACCCACTATACTATCAGATACGTTTGTTGAAATGTGGAAGAGAAAATAACAATGGAAATATTGGGATCAATAACCGTATGCAACAAAATGCCCGGCAAACAATGCCAGAAATTGTACAGCAATTCCCATCTGAAATGATAGACAATGTGTACTATCTTTATTATAGAAGGTGAAATTATTACAACATACTAGAAGTAATCATAGATTATCAAAGTGCGTTCGACATATTTTTTGAAAGAGAAAGCACTGTACATGTGGTAACAGTCAGAAAAGCTGAAAAATTGCTGCAATGATGTGGACGGTGTACGTAATCCTGATCAAAAGTGCTTGTGTTTTAACTAATGTGAAAATTTCGATGTCTTGACTTATATGTTAATATACAAGGGGATGCATCTGGGTATAAAACTGTAATTATCTTTGTGTAACATTAAATCATTGGATGCGATGCTTATGGGGCTATATGTATACATGTGTGTTTTATATGGTTATGGCATTGATTTGAGAATTAGTAGCACATTTTGCTGTGTGGTATACAGTGTAAAGCAATAATTGAAGTTAGTGTAGAACACAAATCAACCCAGGCTATAGCTACATACATTTATATACATACATGCAAACATGAACTTTATTTGAGTGTCAATAGTACATTGTATTTAGCTGTAATGTAGTGTTAATTTGAATCCGTTAATTTGTATAACCAAGATGTACACAGTGTTCTCGTAACTCACACAAGATACGGTGATTACGGTATCTAGAAAACTCGGACCTTGTTTCTCTTCAGCCAGATCATCTTACTGTTTGTAGTTTCGGTATCTGTATGTACAGCGAAAAGCTGAATCCAGTACAGCGAGCAAGCCAACAGAATTCACTCGGTTGTTTACAAATTATGGTGAGTTGATTTGACTCAGTTCTCTGTTCAACTTCGCTGGTGTCGTAACAGACCATGTTTGACTTAAACCACCACGATGTACACGTGTAGTATTTAAAAAGCTTCTTCACAACTCACACTGAAATATTCATATCCATGTATTTATCTTCAGCCTTCAGGTATGATTTATAGCATCTTGACCATTTGCAGTTACCGAACAGCACAGCAAGCCAATAGCATATTTTTCGATCGCACATTCACTCGGGTTCAGCATAAATAAATAATTATGGCCGAGTTGAATGTTCAAGGTCCTCCAGATGTACTACACACTTTCCTCAGGCTTTGCTCAATTGTACTTGCGAACCTTTGAAACATCATTGCATTGCATTGTCGGAAAAAAAGGCAAGTAACTAACCGATCGCGAAACAATGATGGCATTCGCCAAAAAAAGGCAAAATGGCCGCTCGCATCGTGTACGTGTGGTTACCAGTTCCCCGGCCGAGATAATGTATTCTAAAAAGTACAAACATACATGACGACGGACATACACGAATCTCGATTTCTTTCGCCTGGGGAAGCACAGGTAGCCCACACATGGCCACAGGGAGTCCAGTGCAAGATTAGTATGCGTTCTCCTTCGTCGAACGCAATTACAAGGTGAATACTGAACAATTATTCACCGAAGTGGAGGTGAATAATTGTTTCGGTATACACCACACAAGTGAATAGCCAGCACCAAATATTATTTTGTCAAATGGACAAAAACTCGTGCGAGGTGATCGCTGCTTCGCTCGGAGGTGAATATGAAATCATATTCACTGTTTGAGTACCCAACCAGAGCGCGCGAAAAGTGATATTCACTGGTGTGGTTTATACCAATAAAGATATTCACCTCCGGAGTAGCCAATGAGAGCGCGCGAAAAGCACTATTCACTTGTGATATATACTAAACAAGAGCCCATCTCAGTGGGCTTTCACCCGGGCCACATGAGATTGAAGATGAAATACACTTTCATTTGAAATCCTTTTAGTAACAACCGAAGGGAAGAATTATTAGCTGAATTTAGCAGTCTTTAGGAGCTGTGGCCGGTAGCGCGATGACATGCATTCTCTGCTCCTCTAGTATATATATTTCTCGTGTATGTAAATTAAAGAAGTTGACCTCTACTTATTCATGTACCGCACGCTTACAATTTAGTCTGCTGCTCTCCAGGTTCAGAGTATTAATAGATGAGTGTCTCAAATGTATGTTTATATTTGTCCCATATTATAAGTTGTATCCTGTCCACCTATGATGGAGCTATCACTATATTTCTCTACTGTTCATTCTACCCTGCGGCTCTTTATCGCGGCTCGCGTCCATATTGGTATTTATTAACTGAAATGCCAACTGGTCTGCTCATTATATTACAGAACTATAAAGGGAACTGTTGGAAGCCTTTAATTTCTCGAACCAAAACCTCGGCCGTGAGAGGATTCTTTTTTAAGTGGACCTTGAGAGTTGAATATTGCTTCGCTCATCATAAATTATTCTGTGCGAGTGTTTATTTCTCCGGGGTATTTCTGACAGCCAAAAACACGCTCAAAATTATTTTAGTGCATGTTGGCCTACAGATCACGGTGTTTGCGCTGGTATGTATTATGTCCGAGAGTAAAATGAAATGTGGCATAAAACCTACGAAACGTAACCTCAAACAAGAATACCGTCCGATGGCAAAATCTATCAGCGCCACGAGGTCAACAAATCGACAAAGAAATGCATATCTATATAAACACGCAATGATTTCAACCTCACCGTACCTTAATTCATGACCTGACAAGACACTGTTCAGTTTCACTTTCACTCTCAGCTTTGCTCTTGAGTTGAGTTCGGCTTTGTTAAAGATTGCTTATTCAGTTGTATGGTATTGTGCAGTATATTTGAGTATACCAATCCACAGAGATTCAAATAACAAAGCCGTGGCGAAAGAGAAGCTTAAACGAGAAATATTTTGTCCTCCTAGAAAAACACAACATCTTGCCATTTCTATCGAAGAAGCCTTGGTTTCTCGATATGTGTGGATCTTTGAGTCCTTCAGGTCCGGCGTCGTGTCGTATATAAAATCACTGGCCATCTGGGTAAAAAACGCGGTCCTTCGGCTCCGACAAGAGCGCCAGTTGCAATATCCTGAGCCTGTTGGACGGGCTTTCGCACGAGTGAAGTTAAATAAAACATTAAACTGCTTACATTTGAGAGATGGGACTCTCAAAGCTTTCAGTAAACTCTGATAAAGTGCACAGACTGGATGAAGAACAACTATTATAGATAATTACAGTGGCCCTCAGCTGACTGCAATATTTTAAACTCGTGGATGCGGGCAAGCGCAGGACGAGTTATGTTGGGGAAATCGTGCATTCTTTGTCAGTCACTCACTAACATGTTAGCAGAATGGAATGCTTGGAATGCAAAGTGAAAAGGTGACAGTAATCAATATTTCATTTAATTAATAATTGAAGATATCGATGTCGAATATTAATTGCTGCTGGAATTGACGTTGATCAATATCAGGCGCCGAATGTTTCAAAATGATTTATAAAGGTATAAGGAAAAATAAACCAAAGTATAAATTCTATGCGGCGAGCAATATAGATAGCCTGCATAGTGCCCGTATTTAATAAAAATATCATGCAAGTATAAAAAAACGTGCAAGTATAAAAAAACGTGCAAGTATAAAAAAACGTGCAAGTATAAAAAAACGTGCAAGTATAAAAAAACGTTCAAGTATAAAATATCGTGCAAGTATAAAAAACGTGCTAGTATAAAAAAACGTGCAAGTATAAAAAACGTGCAAGTATCAAATATCGTGCAAGTATAAAAAACGTGCAAGTATCAAATATCGTGGAAGTATAAAAAACGTGCTAGTATAAAAAAAACGTGCAAGTATAAAAAAACGTGCAAGTATCAAATATCGTGCAAGTATAAAAAACGTGCAAGTATCAAATATCGTGCAAGTATAAAAAAACGTGCAAGTATCAAATATCGTGCAAGTATAAAAAACGTGCAAGTAGAAGTATCCTATATCATACGTACTAATTAAAGCTATCAGTCTTTATCTTTTACACGAACACGAATAGTTATAGTAAATGGATTCTTGGCCACGATTTCTAGACGATATCAAAAGGTTGGCAAACGAATGCGACCGCCGTTCGGATTGTGAAGATCGTCATGTTATCGAATACTTATAGTGAAAAAAGCTGCAGACGCGTTGTTGGAATTCTATTGAGCCAAGGCTGTTTTACTGAATCTGTTGGTAATCAATTAAACCTCAGCCAACGGTCATTTGAAAAGCATATGCAGTGACCTTGGTGGTTTATTACAAGAATGGAACTTGAAGCTCATAACAAGCAAAGTGCACGGTAATTCATCGGAGGATTGTTCGGCTACAGCTGCCTATCGTGCACGAAAGTAGCAAAGACTGCCCTGGAAGACCAAAGCTGACCTTAAATGTTGAACTACTGGAATTTCTTGTTGACTACAGCTTCAAACCCAATAAAATAGCAGACATGTTTTGCATGTCACGCACAACATTATGGCGTAGACTCGGAGAGCTTGGTTTTGATTCTGAAACTTAAATGTTCAACAAGCTAAACGATGAATCGCTTGACGAGATAATCACCGATCTTAAGACCCAGTTTCCTAGATGTGGAGAAACCATGCTACAGGGCCTATTAAGATCGCGCAATGCAATATCGTCGTCCATGGGACAGGCTTGACCCTGTGAACACAGCACTCAGATGGGTGGAGGCTCATCCACGAACTGTACCAAATAGCCTTTGGCACATGGATGCAACCGAAAAGGCAAATCGCTGGGCGTGCATGCATGTATTGATGGCTTTTCCAGACTGATATTATACCGGAGTTGCTGTAACAATAAAAAAGCTGCTACTGTTTTTGATCTCTTTTTTTAAATCAACCGAAGGGTTTGGAGTCCCGTCCCGTGTTCGTGGAGATTACGGTTAGCACTGCCTGCCCCAAAAACAAATTATCTGAAAAAGAGCCTACGATATAAGGGTGCTTCTTTATGGAATAAATTGACAAAAGCTACTCGACAAATTAAGTGTTTGCGGGCTTTTAAGTCCTGTGTAAGGAATGACCGTGGTAGCCTTCTGATGTCCGGTTTTTTTATACGTGCACGGTTTTTTATACGTATAATCATTTACTTTTCCGAACCAATTGCTTTTAACAATAGTTCAACATTTAAGGTCAGCTTTGGTCTCCAGGGCAGTCTTTCCTACTTTCGTGCACGATAGGCAGCTGTAGCCGAACAATCATCCGATGAATTACCGTGCACTTTGCTTGTTATGAGCTTCAAGTTCCATTCTTGTAATAAACCATCAAGGTCACTGCATATGCTTTTTAAATGACCGTTGGCTGAGGTTTTGATTACCAACAGATTCAGTAAAACATTAATCATTTTATTTAAATATATTTTTATTAGTGGCAACCAGACTGATATACCCCAAAAATATCAACACGTAATAACATACGGCTGCACAAACAATTCTCAAACAAACTTCATAAAGCTCCACTAAATATTTATTTACGACAAAAGTATAATGAAGCTAATAAAGCATACAAATCATTATTAAAGAAAAAGAAAAAACAATTTTACAATGATGAAATTAACACTGTAATAGACGAGAAAGACCCGAAACGCTTCTGGTCGACATTAAAATCTCTTAATAAAAACAATGAAAAGAGGGACAATCAACCAATTCCGGTGAATCAACTTTTTACACACTTTAGCAATCTTCATTCATCGGTTGATGAAGAAAATCTCTCGTCTGAACAACTGGCGGTTGCAATGGATGCAAAAGTTGGAATTGTGTCTGATTCACTAAATACTACCATAGATTCAGAGATTTCAGTTGAGGAAATAAGAAAGGCTATTAAAAAGATTAAGAAAAAAAAGCACCAAGTATCGACAGAATCCGTAATGAAATGCTCAAATGCGGCCGGAAAGATAAACTTATCCGCGCTTTAGCGAAGTTATTACTCGGGCTGCCTGTGGCAGCACCGAGTCTTAAAATGCAAGCGGTTATTTGTTTTTGGTTTCATGCAACAAAATTTCACCTTTTGACCCATGCGGTTATTTTTACTTTGTTCCCATGTATTAAATTTCAAGCGAACTTTTCAGTCTACTTTCGACACACGGTTTCATAGCAGTGCTTTGAAACCGCTTGTGACAGTTTGTTTATTAAACTGTACGAAATCTCCAAGGATATATCCCTAATGTCCAAACTAAAGGGAAAAACTGAAAGAGAAAATCATTGTGACCAATCAACATACATATGAAGCTCCAGAAGTAATTATTGAATACATGAGAACCCATAGAGAAAACCGATAATAATGAACACGGTATTAGTTTCACGGACATTTGTGGCTTAACTGAACTCGCGCTACAGCATAGCTTGAAATACTGTACGAAAACTCCCGTTTAAAAATTTCCTGATGCCGAAAGGACCGTATCATTTAAACAAGATATCCTTCTGACCAATCGACATACATATTAAGCTGTGAAAGTATGTTTCCATTCCATAACAGCCGATAGTGTAAACTAGTAAACTGCCACTAGTAAATTAACCTTGCGTACTTCCGCGAGTACTGAACTTTCTAGCGTCAAATGCATGTGTTACGTTTCCAAACTTTAGGACAAGAAATCTTCCATAGAATGTTCTATTTTTTTTACAGCTGAGAACTGTATTATTAAACATAAGAAATAAAACAATGGTGCCATTTGAAGAATTATATCATGTCAAAAGTGCAAACGAAGAAATATATATCTACGGACGCGAGCAGCTCGATCGTTTCACTTTGGTCAAATTCGGACTGTTTACGACTGGAACCTGCAGTTTTACCGGACCTGCAGACTAAATTGTGAACGTGTGTTGCATGAATAAGTAGTGTTTACAGTAAAAAATCAACTACTTTAATTTTAATACATACGAGAAAACAAAAATATTAAATTACATACATGTATATATACTAGGGGAGCAGAGAATGAAAGTCACCGCGCTACCGGCCACTCCTAAAGACTGCTAATAATTCTTCCCTTTGGTTATTACTAAGAGGATTTCAAATGAAAGTGTATTTCATCTTCAATCTCATGTGGCCCGAGTGAAAGCCCAGATCTAATTTTGAGATCAGGTTGCTATCCAGACATTTGGACAAAAGGGGTAATCAGCGCTATTTATAAAACAGGAGATAGATTGGACCCATCCAATTATAGAGGAATTTGCGTGACTAGTTGCCTCGGAAAATTGTTTTGTTTTATTCTTAATACAAGACTTCACACCCTCATAGATCACAGGAAAATTTTACATCCCTCTCAAATTGGTTTCTTGCAAGGCAATAGAACTGCTGATCATATTTTTTCTTTACACACCTTAATTGACAAGTACGTAACTAACACAACACAGGGAAAATTATTTTGTTGCTTTGTTGATTTTCAAAAAGCATTTGATTCCATTTGGCACGCGGCCTCTTAAGAAAGTTGCTCAATTATGAAATAAGGCGGTCAATTTTTCCGTCTAATCTCTAATATTTATTCTAAAACTGTTAGAAAATAAGAGATCTGAGACAGGGGTGTATTTTATCACCTCTGCTGTTCAATTTATACATAAACGATCTTCCTTCGATGCAACAAAACATCGATGGGCTAGACCCTGTTACTCTCCCAAACGGTTCCATGTTAAATTCGTTATTTTATGCAGACGATTTAGTACTGATCTCTACAAGTGCATCTGGTCTTCAAAGAAATATCAATGCCCTACAGCAATTTTGTAAGAATTGGATGATGACGGTTAATAAAAAAAAAAAAAAAGTTGTACTTTTTAAAAAGCAATTGAGGAAATCGACTATAAACAAGCATTCTTTTTTCTTAGGAGATTCTGAAATTGATATAGTGAGAGACTATACATATTTGGGTTCCACTATATCTAGTAATGGTAGCTTTTTGAAATCTAAATTGAAATCTGTGGAAAAGACAAGACGTTCTATTTTCGCGACAAAACGTCATTTAGATTTTTCTAAATTACCAATTAAAATTTGTAATAAATTGTTTGACGTTCTCTTTTCGCCTATCCTATTGTATAACTCAGAAATATGGGGTGCATATGACGTTATTAATTTTGAAAAATGGGAAAAAGATCCCGTTGAGCGACTTCACTCACAGTTTTTCAAATACTCTCTTGGTCTTAAAGTGCCAATGACATGAAAAAATCGATCCTATTTTTATTTCATTTTATTTATTTATAGGCTTCCCTTAGCCATTTTGTGCAATGATAAATCAATTTGGAGAACGCGAACATAATTTAATTTCGTATCGAAGTCAGGCATAATTGCCAAAATTAGGCGACAATTTTTATGCCGTTAAAGATATGCTAATCACATGCGTGACGTCACTAGGTCCTATATTAATATTCACAAAAGTAAAAATATGGCTGACTGCAAGGATTCTATTAGAAAAATTATGGCCATCGTCAAGGTTTCGCAAAGTATTACATATTTAAATTGAAAACTGGCCAAAAATGCACTTATTTTGTAGTATTTATGGAGACGAATATAAATGCGCAGACTTAGTGACGTCACGCATGTGATTACCATATCTTTAACAGCAGAAAAATTGTCGCCTGATTTTGGCAATTCCGCCTGACTTCGACACGAAAAAAAAATATGTTCGCGCTCTCCAAATTGATTTTTAATTGCACAAAATGAATAAGAGAAGCCTAGAATTTAATAAAATAAAATAAAAACGGGATCGAATTTTTCATTTCATTGGCACTTTAACAAAAGGGCGCCTAATGTGGCTGCGAGGAACGAAGTTGGAAGAGTATCATTGAAACCACTAATTTATCGAAACATGCTTCGTTTCTGGATGCATCTCCAAGCCCTCCCCGAGGGAAGTATTGCGAAACAATGTCTTTATATGTCCAATGCCCTTGCATCATCTAATAAGATGAGCTTTATGACCTCCATAAATAAAATAGGAGTCTTTTAAAGATTTATCAGATTTAAAATCGTATAATAATACGCAATCAATGAAACGTATTTTAGATAGACTTAATATAAAAATCATACAAAAATCTAGGATACATCAGATAAAACTTATACAATTAAACACAAAACTTATTTTTTACTATAAATTTTCTAATGACACAACAAATATTAATTCATGTTATGACCTGGTAAAGAATGCGAAACACAGACGAATGCTCGCTAAGTTCCGCACAGGAAATCATTCATTAAGAATAGAAACTGGTAGACACGCAAAACCGAAAATACCTCGTGAACAGCGTTGTTGCGAGTGCTGTTTATCAAAAGATGTAGAGGATGAGTCTCATTTCTTTTTCGACTGTGTTTCTCATTCCGACCTAAGGAAGTCTATGTTTGAAGAAATTAGTAAATATTGTAAGAGTTTTTCGAGATTACGAGATAAAGATCGAATATCTTTTTTCTTTAGGCCCTGTTTACATGAAAGAAGGGTGCCCCTACTAGGTAGGGGCACTCTACCTGGTAGGGTTGAAGATATCGCCATTTCACATGCATTGTTTTCAACAGTGTAGGGGCACCCTAACTAGTAGGGTCAGAAGTCAGCGCCAGTTCACATGCGAAATGTTACCCCTAGCTGTTCATGTCTTTGATACTTGGTGTTGGCTCCGTAACTTGTGCTGGGCCAACATCGCAAGGCATAGTCATGCATCTGCGTACTTCAGTATACATGCTCGCCAGTCATCGTCTTAAAAATCGATTCCTCTAAAATCACACGTAGTTTTGTACTCTTTTATGTATTTTAAAAGAACTTCAACCTTCTCCGTGGTCCATGAAAACTTCTTTGTAGTCTTTGCCTTCTTTGTAGTCGATATTGTGGCCGGCTCTGCTTTTCGTTTGCGAGCCATAGTCGTTCGGGTTGTTGTGTAGACTCGCCGCCATGATTGTTATTCTCCGTCTCATTTTCTTCGAAAAACACCATTTCTATCGGACTTGAATCTTCCAAGGACAAGCTGTCACTTTCTTCTACGGGTTCAGACCCTTCTGGTTGAGATTGCATGAGTTTATCGAGCTGATGTCGTCGCAAAAACTCGCCTGATTTATACCCGGGCGAAGCCATGCTCGATTATATTTTTTTGCGCGCTTGTGACAGTACCCCGAGAACACGCAAGCTGAACCCTACACCCTAGGGACAACCCTATCTTGAGCTTTCACATGGGCTTATGTAAACAAAACTTGGCCCTACTAGGTAGGGTTTCTCTACCCCGGAGGTAGGGAAACCCTACCCCTAGGGGCACCCTACCTCACATGTAAAACAAACCGTGTAATACAAAGGAGAAGGGAAACTCTACTAGGTAGGGAAACCCTACTAGGTAGGGGCACCCTCCCTCATGTAAACAGGCCCTAAGTAATGTCGATCCATTTGTTTGCAAACAAGTTTATATATGAAGCTTCATATACTTTATATATGAAGCTTTTGAGAGGAGAAATATCTTGTTACAAAGAACTGTATAATTCGTTTTTCTCTTCTCTAATCTCAGTGTGATTGTATATTAATTAGGCAATACCATGTATGTATATGGGAATGCTAATAAACTATTGTATTGTATTGTATAATTCGGCACGCTAGCTGATAATATTTTTTATGTATACATCCCGAGTGAAGCACACAAAACGCGTAGAAGAGAATCAAAATATTTACAAACGAAACCAGAGTTCTCGTACATGTACTGCTCAACAATTCTGTTTATTATTATTTTAAATATATTAATTTTAACATATCCGCCATCCAGAGAAAACTGTTAGGATGCTTATACGCGGACTTGTCAAAAAAGATACTCGTTCCCCCGACTGAGTTGTGTGTTAATGTTGTACGCTAGGGTTAGTTCCTTTAAATTGTAAACACTGTATTACTTTATTGCTCAAGTGGAGATACTTCAATCTGCACCTCTATCTGGTACACTCACTGCCTAATACATTACAGCATATTTTTAACTGGAACAAATGATAATAAGGGAATGGTCTTTATGTAACTGCTCAGTGTACAATCTGTTGAAGACCAGAGTTATGTCATTTCTGCAATAATTGTGTGACATTTTAAAATCATGTGTGCGAACAACTGCTAATCGAGTTATCAATTATCATCACATTTCTTCACAGTTTGACGCCTCTGAAAACCTACAGCATGCGGAATGAAACCAATTTATAGCTGCATGGTGAGCGGCAAACCTCACCAATTTTGTTTATTTAAGCTCTCCTCGCGAGAAAAGATAGTACAGCTTCAAGATCGACATGATAGTAAAAATTGTAAACCTTTTAAAAATCATATACTGAGCATGAGAAAACCTTGGGTGCTTTATCTTTACTTATCTTGACATTTGGTTGTTTCGTCTGGGAGGTACAACTTTATTCCAGAAAGAGCAATTCCTCGTGATATTATGCCGCGTTTACTTTGATGTGCGAAAATCTGAGCTTTACCAGTTTAATAGGATTAAATTTCAGAACTCAAGCGGGACGTATTGAACACCGTGATTTCGAAAAATTACAGTTTCTTTCATTGAAATAATAGAATAAATAATGAATTCAAATAAATAAGATATTGCATTCACATATATGAAGAAATCTCCGGCAACTGCAATATTCGCATTTTGGCTAAAAGCGGTTCTAATATCACAACGCTGTGTTGTCCACTCCAGTCAATAATGTTTTAAAAATACTCTTTATTAAATCGTCGCACGATTGTTCTAGCAAGAATGAACAGGTCGTCAGTACTTAGTGGATCTACTTGCCCTTGTAGCTCAATGAACTCTGCCTCAGATATTGGATGAGGGGGCACTTCTTCAGTTTCTTCAACATCGTCAAGATACTCCTCAATTTCCTGGGCATTGTAAACGCCATACGAGGACAAGTCATCCGGATCAGGATCCACAACATCTTTTACACCGGTTTGCTCGATATAGTTGCCATCTAACATCCCCTTTATCCAGATTTGGTAGGGAGTTTGATTAGACTCTGTGGATATACCGTGGTGATTCCAGCCATCCCTGAAAGCATCCAGGGTTTGATTGATTCTAGGGATGAAAATATAGTGCAGGCAGAAAAGATCAACAGCATCCGCGAGATTCAAGTTCTCTTGATGTTCCATAAGCAAAAATGTGTCAATAAAATGACTTAGACACATATGATTGGTATCGTAGTGTAGACGTTCAATGCGCTGGTTGTGAACGCTGGGCCCAGCGATGAATTAGCCCCTTTCGCTACCCCTATGAGCAATCATGAATGCACAGACGTCATAATTCTCTCCGCCGTAATCTCCACGAACACGGGACGGGACTCCAAACTCTTCGGTTGATTTAAAAAACAGTAGCAGCTTTTTTATTGTCACAGCAACGAAGGTATAATATCAGTCTGGAAAATCCATCAATACATGCATGCACGGTGAATCTCCATCGATTTGCCTTCTCGGTTGCATCCATGTGCCAAAGGCTATTTGGTCCAGGCACCTTATACTCAGTTCGTGGATGAGCCTCCACCCATCTGAGTGCTGTGTTCACAGGGTCAAGCCTGTGTATACTGTCCCGTACTCTTTTCCGCTGGACGACGATATTGCGCGATCTTAATAGGCCCTGTAGCATGGTTTCTCCACATCTAGGAAACTGGGTCTTAAGATCGGTTATTATCTCATCAAGTGATTCATCGTTTAGCTTGTTGAACTTAGTTTCAGAATCAAAACCAAGCTCTCTGAGTCTACGCCATAATGTTGTGCCTGACATGCAAAAAATGTCTGCTATTTTATTGAGTTTGAAGCTGTAGGCAAAAAGAAATTCCAGTAGTTCAACATTTAAGGTCAGCTTTGGTCTTCCAGGGCAGTCTTTGCTACTTTCACGATCGGGCAGCTGTAGCCGAAAAATCCTCCGATGAATTACCGTGCACTTTGCTTGTTATGAGCTTCAAGTTCCATTCTTGTAATAAACCACCAAGGTCACTGCATATGCTTTTTAAATGACCGTTGGCTGAGGTTTGATTACCAACAGATTCAGTAAAACAGCCTTGGCTCAATAGAATTCCAACAACGCGTCTGTAGCTTTTGATCCGGTTCACTAAGTATTCGATAACATGACGATCTCCACAATCCGAACGGCGGTCGCATTCGTTTGCCAACCTTTTGATATCGTCTAGAAATCGTGGCCAAGAATCCATTTACTATAACTATTCGTGTTCGTGTAAAAGATAAAGACTGATAGCTTTAATTAGTACGTATGATATAGGATACTTCTACTTGCACGTTTTTTATACTTGCACGATATTTGATACTTGCACGTTTTTTATACTTGCACGATATTTGATACTTGCACGTTTTTTTATACTTGCACGATATTTGATACTTGCACGTTTTTTGTACTTGCACGATATTTGATACTTGCACGTTTTTTTATACTTGCACGATATTTGATACTTGCACGTTTTTTTATACTTGCACGATATTTGATACTTGCACGTTTTTTGTACTTGCACGATATTTGATACTTGCACGTTTTTTTATACTTGCACGATATTTGATACTTGCACGTTTTTTTATACTTGCACGATATTTGATACTTGCACGTTTTTTGTACTTGCACGATATTTGATACTTGCACGTTTTTTTATACTTGCACGATATTTGATACTTGCACGTTTTTTTATACTTGCACGATATTTGATACTTGCACGTTTTTTATACTTGCACGATATTTGATACTTGTACGTTTTTTTATACTTGCATGTTATTTTTACTTGTACGTTTTTCTATACTTGCACGTTTTTTATACTTGCACGTTTTTTTTGTACTTGCACGTTTTTTATATATACTACTACTTGCACTTTTTATACTGCATGATTTTTTTATTTAATATACGGGCACTATGCAGGCTATCTATATTGCTCGCCGTATATAAATTTATACTTTGGTTTATTTTTCCTTATACCTTTATAAATCATTTTGAAACATTCGGCGCCTGATAGATCAAGGCCTAATCGTCGGGTCCCCTAGCCTCAGGGTACTTTAAAACGTGGGAGATTTGTGTGCTCGAACGATAAACCAGTAGTCATGTGCATTTGGGTCCGCCGATAGTGACGTAACCCCTTGTACTTGTTTATGCCTATCTCGTTCAATGCCGTTAATGATAGGCAGTTCAACCTTTGACAGACATGGTATTGGGTTCGCATCAATCACTTTAATAGTGGTGATGTAGTAACGATGACGTCATCGGTTACGTGATTTTAAGTACATGACCGTATCTTCCTCACGTTTAATGCGAGGTAGCTCAAACTTTGACAGGCATGCTATTGGGTTCCTCACGAGTCACTTAGTAGTGATGTCGTAATAATGACGTAATTTAGTAATGTCGTAACAATGACTTCATCGGTCACGTGATTTTTTAGTAATGTCGGTATCTCCCTCATTTCTGATGGCGGGGTCACCATAAATCCACTTAGCGCTGTCGTAACGATGACGTCATCGGTCACGTGATTTTACAGACTACACAGCCTATCACAACAGCAATAATTACTTGAACGTTGAACACGTCCATATGTTAACCTTGAGAACACACTAAAATACACTTTGCATCCACGAGTTCGCGATTGCGGCGCTATCGGCCTCATTACTCGGACTGCCTGTGGTACCACCGAGTCTTAAAGGGGAACTCAACCCTAAAATCAACCCAACGTCTTTACAAAGATGTATTCGAAAGAAATAAGTTCTGCTATTTTATTTTTCTGTGTTGCGCGTCTATGAGGAGAAAATTAGTCTCCAAGTTCGATTTTCCGCTGAAAAATCTATATTGTGTGGCGGCTCAATTCAGTGCAAATTTCCCCATAACGTACGTCACACATGCCAAGGAAAAACGATCACACCTCTAGCACAAAGAAAACACAATGGTCGGCAATTAGAAGCCGTTAGTCCCGCTATTCAATGTAGGGACAGCATGGCAAAACTAATTTATTCCCCGAGGGAAGGTTTTCGGATTTTCTGTTGCTAGACGCGTAACACAGAAAAATTAAATAGCAGAACCTATTTATTTCGAATACATGTTTGTATAGACATTGGGTTGATTTTAGGGTTGAGTTCCCGTTTAATCTGCAGGCCGTAATTTTTTTTGTTCCGTGCAGCAAAATTGCTGCGCATGCGTTAAATTTCAAGTTCACCACCAATCAGATTGCACTGTGCTGGTCACGCAACAGTCGCCAGGTTAATTTATTTACATAATTTAATGTAGTAAAATCAAGATGATGGACCCACGAGGAAATCTCTCTCAAATTTGGAGTACCATCTCTCAAATGTAAGCAGTTTAATGTTTTATTTAACTTCACTCGTGCGAAAGCCTTCCAACAGGCTCAGGATATTTCAACTGGTTTTAAAGACTTGTTGTTGAGGTTGTACTTGTTACTCGGGCTGCCTGTGGCAGCGCCGAGTCTTAAAATGCAAGTGGTTATTATTATTATTTTTAATTAGTGTCAGACGGCTTCTGCGCATGCGTTAAAGGTCAAATTCGAACCAATCAGATTGCACTATGCTGGTCACGCAAACAAAGGTTAGATTTCCTCAGGCGCGCTCAGATAAGAAAATTCAAAGCTCAGACTAGGCGAGACAAGGAGATATCAATTTCAAATAGTCATTGTCAGAAATCTATTCCATCGTGGGCAATGATGCAATACAACCTAAATTTGGGTCAGGTCCATGTTTTACGACAGAATAACCAGAGTCTTTCTACTGGATTCGGAGAGCTCGAGACATTATACAAGTCTGCTAATATGGGGAAAACTGAAACAAAAAATGAACTTTGACGGCAGAAACCCTCATATTTGAGCCAAGCGGAATATTTACATGATCCGCTAAGATTTTTACAAATCTAATTAGTTAAGCAGATGTACGCAGTGTATGCCAACTGAAATGCTGTGCTCGTTTTGTGGTTACGGCTCGGTGGGGCAACTACACGAACAAGAAGCATGAACTGCCAGCAAAGAGAGAGGAATTGATCGGAGACGTTAAATTACGTTACTGTGAAGAGGATCAAAATTCAAGTTTTGTAGCTTGAGACTGTCTTCTGCCGTGACTCGTGAGAGAAATTGGAAAAGATCTAGCCGTTTCATTCAGACACTGGCAAATTTATTGAAAGCTACGGGCTTACTTTATGAGATTATTATTCATTGTGGAATGAAAGGAAACAGGTTAGCTGAAAGTTAAGTTCGAGGTAGGCTTCGACTTTCATTCCGATTCAGTGCATATGTGCACGAAGGTGTCAGTTACGTAAGTACTGTAAGTAAACTCTTTTTGATTTGAATAAATTTCCTTTCAGTTTGTCTGTTAATGTACTTTTCCTTCTAATTATCGCTTTATTTAACATCTGATTTAGAGTATGCGTACCTCAGAATAAATTATTTGAAAGGTCAACTGAATTCTTGTGTCGATAAGCGCAAATGTTTTTTTGTGAAACAGTCTGTGTATATGAGAAGCGGCTTAATAGAAGAGCTTTCTCATTTATAGGAATTACAATTGTTTTTCTTGCTATGAAATTTATGTTTCATTTCACATTTATTCATACAGTTTTAGCCGGACATTTCCCCGAGTTTTTGATCTATTTTCAATCAAATTCAAAGTCTGAATATGTCATTGTATTGCATTTATACATTTGAATTTGCCAGTATTCTGTTGTTCGAATCCTGCGTTATCATAGTCATGCCATAAAAGCGATTAATAGACCAGTCTGTTTTTTTGACGTTCTCACTGGCGAATTAAAGCACGACTTGATACTAAGAGGATTTCAAATGAAAGTGTATTTCATCTTCAATCTCATGTGGCCCGAGTGAAAGCCCAGATGGGCTCTTGTTACTCGGGCTGCCTGTGGCAGCACCGAGTCTTAAAATGCAAGTCGTTATTTTTTTAATTTTTAATTTTTATTATTCAGTGTAGCAAGCGTTCAGCGCATGCGTTAAAGGTCAAATTCACACCAATCAGATCGCACTGTGCTGGTCACGTAACACTCGCCAGGTTAATTTATTTACATAATTTAATACAGTAAATCAAAATGGTGGATCCGCGAGCAAATCTCTCTCAAATTTGGAGTCCCATCTCTCAAATGTAAGCAGTTTAATGTTTTATTTAACTTCACTCGTGCGAAAGCCTTCCAACAGGCTCAGGATATTGCAACTGGCGCTCTTGTCGGAGCCGAAGGACCGCGTTTTTTACCCAGATGACCTGTGATTTTATATAGATGTACGACACGACGCCGGTACTGAAGGACTCAAAGATCCACACATATCGAATTGGAATTTAGCGTTTTCCTTTCTGCTGAAACCAAGGCTTCTTCGATAGAAAGGGCAATATGTTGTGTTTTTCTAGGAGGACAATATAATATATTTCTCGTTTAAGCTTCTCTTTCGCCACGGCTTTGTTATTGGAATCTCTGTGGATTGGTAATGGTATACTCAAATATACTGCACAATACCATACAACTGAATAAGAAGTCTTTAACAAAGCCGAACTCAAACTCAAGAGCAAAGCTGAGAGTGAAAGTGAAACTGAACAGTGTCTTGTCAGGTCGTGAATTAAGGTACGGTGAGGTTGAAATCATTGCGTGTTTATATAGATATGCATTTCTTTGTCGATTTGTTGACCTCGTGGCGCTGATAGATTTTGCCATCGGACGGTATTCTTGTTTGAGGTACATTTCGTAGGTTTTATGCCTCTCGGTCATAATACATACCAGCTCAAACACCGTGATCTGTAGGCCAACATGCACTAAAATAATTTTGAGCGTGTTTTTGGCTGTCGGAAATACCCCGGAGAACAGAATAATTTATGATGAGAGAAGCAATATCAACTTAAACAAGAATCCTCTCACGGCCGAGGTTTTGGTTCGAGAAATTAAAGGCTTCCAACAGTTCCCCTTATATAGTTCTGTAATATAATGAGCAGATCAGTTTTGGGAATGAGGGTATATAACCAACAGGCATTTCAGTTAATAAATACCTGATATCACTCAGGACGCGAGCTGCGATAAAGAGCCGCAGGGTAGAATGAACAGTAGATAAATATCATTTGATAGCTCCATTATAGGTGGACAGGAATACAACTTATAATATGGGACAATATAAACATATATTTGAGACACTCATGTAAGCGTGCGGTACATGAATAAGTAGAGGTCAACTTCTTTAATTTGCATACACGAGAAATATATATACTAGGGGAGCCGAGAATGCATGTCACCGCGCTACCGGCCACTCCTAAAGACTGCTAAACTGATTCAGCTAATAATTCTTCCCTTCGGTTATTACTAAAAGGATTTCAAATGAAAGTGTATTTCATCTTCAATCTCATGTGGCCCGAGTGAAAGCCCAGATGGGCTCTTGTTTTTTTTTGTTCAGTGCAGCAAAATTGTCGACTTCCGGTCCCGTTAACCAATCAGCTCACACTGTTCAAGTGCACATACTTGAACACGGAGCGGCCTGGCGCCGCATAATGTAATGTCGATGATGGTAATCGTGAAAGGTCAACCAGAAGCCGCACAGACTGCGGATATAATTAACGCAAGATGTTTACTTTAATCGTACATACGGAGCTAGGGCTTCGGTGATAGCACAATTCCCTATCAGATTATTGGTACTTTCGTTCGAGTTGTTAAACTAGAATCCTCTCACGGGCGAGGTTTTGGTTCGAGAAAGGCCCTCCAACAGTTCCCTTTATAGTTCTGTAATATAATGAGCAGACTGAAGTTTTGTGAATGAGGGTAACGCTTTTAATTAGAGATAATCAACAGGCATTTCAAATATATTGACTCGTAATGGACTCATCATGTTACTTATAACCAACCACGTCTACTTAACAATAGGAGTAGTTATGTGCCAAGGCACCGCATACGAGGCATGGGCAAAGATTGAGTTTCCCAGATTACAGATGAAAGTAGAGAACTTAATGAATCTTAAAGATACTTCTGAGTCGTTGGATGAAGAAACAGGTCACGCGCGACATGCTTGATGTTCAACACTTTATGTTATACTAAGAAAACAAAACAAGTTACAGAGCCTGCAAGTTCAAAAGTCAATGAAAAACCACAAGAGCCTGTAGTTTTGGATCAACATATCCTTGAAACTCCAAAAGCAACACATACACATGGGTCAAATTCAAACCGGAAGACGGAATTCTTTAGATTCTTCACGAGGTTTGTTAGCCCGCAATTGGCCGGTAACAAAACGAGCAGGGGACTGGAACCGAGTTTATCAGAATTACTCTAATTCTAAAATTAAGTTCATCACATGATAGAGCATGTTGAAATTAGCATGTGTGCCAAGTTTGACGTGATTCGAGTGAATCTCGTCTGAATTATAAGCAATTGAAATTTCTTTGTCCCTCCAACTTTTTACAATGAATGTATGGTTTGGAGGGACAACGTTAAAAAATAAGAGTTTGTATGAGAAAATTGACACATTTGATGCCTTCTAGCATCGTCAATATTGAGCCAAAGTTCACGAAACTTTCCAGACTAGCTAAGTTTGATCTGTTCTTTTGGAAAATAATGCTCACTTTGACTAGTTATTAATTGAATTAGTTTTACTGACTCGGTTCCAGTCCCCCGCTCGTTTTGTTACCGGCTAATAAGAACTCTCGCTGATTTAAAGACCTTCATTTGTAACCGATGGAGGCTGACCTAACTGATATCCGTAATGAATTCTTACTCTCGTCACGTCAAAACACGAATCAAGAAACGAAACTCAGTCATTTGGAAGACAAATTAGTGCAGCAAGATAATATATACAAGACCGAAATCAAGATGCTGTCATATGGACGGTAATGGACTCGTCAAGAACAGCAGCTAAAGTTACAAAGAGGCCCACAAATTAACCACGAATACAATTAACATGACTTCCAGAGGTTTTATAGAGAGAAAAGACGCCGCGGAGAAAGAGCCGCGAGGCGGCGATCAGCGAACTTGATAAAGAGCCACAGGGTAGAAAGAACAGTAGAGAAATATAGTGATAGCTCCATCACAGGATGGACAGGATACAACTTATAATTTGGGACACATATAAACATACATTTTAGACAATCATCTATTAGTACTCGGAACCTGCAGTATAACAGAACAGCAGACTAAATTGCAAACGTGTGTTACATGAATAAGTAGTGTTTACAGTAAAAGGTCAACTACTTTAATTTACATACGAGAAAAAACAAAACTATTAAATTACATATATATACTAGGGGAGCAGAGAATGAAAGTCGCCGCGCTACCGGTCACTCCTAAAGACTGCTAATATTCAGCTAATAATTCTTCCCTTTGGTTATTACTAAGAGGATTTCAAATGAAAGTCAGTGTATTTCATCTTCAATCTCATGTGGCCCGAGTGAAAGCCCAGATGGGCTCTTGTTATCTAATAAATGCACGAGTGAGCGTTGATCACGCAGCGACTATATTGTATTTCAAGAGAATAACAACCTTTGTTATTGGACTTTCAAAGACGAGGCTGGAAGTGCAAAAGCTATGTAGGTAAAGGTCACCAGGTGAAGTCCAAGCTGCCATGTAAGATTCTGTTTATTATTCACCAACCTATAAATTACCATATCTCCAAGCTGCCATGTAATATTCTGTGTATTAGTCACCAAGCTAACATTACCATATATCCAAGCTGCCATGTAATATTGTGTTTATTATTCTCCAAGCTGCCTATAAATTACCACATCTCCAAGCTGCCATGTAAGATTCTGTGTATTAGTCACCAAGCTATACATTACCATATCTCCAAGCTGCCATGTAACATTATGTTTATTATTCTTCAAGCTGCCTATAAATCACCACATCTCCAAGCTTCCATGTAAGATTCTGTTTATTCACCAAGCTATAACATACTATATCTCCAAGTTGCCATGTAATATTGTTATTATTATTTACCGTGCAATTGTTTTCAGTTTTCCATACATGTGTCTGTCAATTTTTCCGCGGACTTTGACTCGTTGTTACAGACAAATGTATGGAAAACTGCAAACACGGTTGCACGCTTCCCATCACAGCTACATCCCTTAAATTTCGATCAGTTAGTCTTTTACCTGGTATTTATAAGTTATACCATGGCATGAAGGGTTTTAGTGATTTAAATCTCTCCACGAGTCGAGGGAACGGAACAAATATCTGAGTAGTTTAGTTTTCTCTGCCGAAACTAAAAACATTGCAGTCGAGTTGCTTACGAAAATGTTTTGTTTAATGCTTGACTGAGCGCCATTCATTCAATGAGCCTGGCTTCCCATGGGGACAAGCGTGTTGTTTGTGATTAGAATAACACTAAAACACAATGTAATTGACCTATATCACTATGACGTCATATCAAAACAATCTATTGTTTAAACGCTAAGGATCACGGTCGTGGGAGGGGGACAAAACAGGGACAAAACAGCAACACCACAAAGGAAATCGCTATCAAATGCATTTTGAAGAACGTAGAATAGCGGTAACAGCCACCAAATACGGTAAATAATGTGGGATAAACATTGATACAGCTGATATCTGGAAACCAGACAATTCGAAGTTAAATTTTCCTCAGCAGAGCAGATTTAGTTCAAAATTCTATTGTTCAAGTCGATTCTGTCCCCCTCATAAACAAGCCGTGACGTCATAATGATATAGGGTAATTATGCGGTTGACTAAATATTCAAAGACCATGCATTGATCTTAATTACGTCACGTTTATGGTTTTAAGTATCCCACATGGAAGTAGCAGGTTTGAGAAATGAAGAGAAGAACGTGCAGATCGAAATAGGTCACCTCACATGGATTACATTGAAAATTATGATGAAGACAGATCAGTTTGGTGGGTTCGATTTTTTTCACCCGGGAGCGTAGGGCTAGTCGTGCTAGAGGGGAGCTGGAGTCGATGCTTTTGACCCTCTCATGTCCAGCCTTCATTGTCTTCTAATTTTCCCTGATTACGCATGCAGCGAAATTTAGAAATATGCATTGTCTCGAAATTTCCCGGCTGGAAATTCTGGGAAATTTTTGAGACAATGCATATTTCTAAATTTCATCTGCATGCGTAATGAGGGAAATTTCGAAGGTAATGGCCCTGACTAAATTTCCCTGCCTAAATTTCCCTGCCATTAGGAGATCAAAAGAACCGAGGCGATCATGGTATAACTTAAGTTTGCAGACAGTGAATATTTCATTCAATTCTACGGAAATCATTTGCATCGGATTCCAATACAGACATTGTATTTCGCGCCATGTTTGCAGCTGGTCTATTAATAGTGCCTATTTTCAGTGGTTAAGTAAAATCACTATGTCGCCGTGTAAATTAGATGATATTACATGGCTTCACGGAACTGTTTCTCATCTTCGTATGGTGAATGTGTTATTATAATAAACTCAGAAAAATGTCTGGTTTCAGATCAGTGGCGACTGCATAAAAACTTATACAGAATGGAAACCTGGGGCGCATTCCATTCAAACCAAAACATACGGTTAGAAGTTTCGAAATTTTTAATGCCGAATGTAACGGATTTTCACACTTAGAAAAACCGATCGGAAAAATGAGCTTATGCCATTCGCATAAACCATCCGGTAAATACAAATTCCGGATATTGTAGATTATGATGAATGGACTCAAATTTTTGGTATGAAATTTTCGTATGTTGTGGAATATGATGAACAGAAAATTTCGGTCGAAAAGAGGCCGGGCAAACTCTTGCGGTTTTTCAACAATTTCCGAAATTAAATTGATTACCGAAATTTCGGTGGCATTTGATTTCCACCCCGAATTTCTGTTTTTTTTTCCTGGTCGAATGGAATGCGACCCTGTACTTTAGAGTGCTATACGGCAGTTCCCATTGGGACGGTGAAGAGGAGCCAGTTTTGAAGTATATTTTAAACAAAACATAGGTTTCCTATGGAGATATCGTGGCACACAGTACTTTCTTTACGCAAGAGGAACATTTCTCTAAGGACGACAAGATACATAAAACAGCCGTATTATGTTTTTACGATATGTTTATCAAGTAACTCGTGGCCTGAAAAGAAACTCTTCCAAATCCTCCTCGTCGCTATCATCCTTCGTGGAAGATGGATTTTCCGCAGTCAGTTGTGGAGCTGGGACTTGAGCTAATGTTCTGGATACTTCACTTTTAACACCTGCTAGTTTTGGAATCACAGCGGTTTTGTTGCTGGCGCATGCGTTGTTGTCTCCAGTACTTGACATGTCAAATGTTCTTCGTTTCGAGCCTTCCCGAGTCTTTGAGCTTCCGCCCGATCTGCCTTCTATCTTTGATCTCCCTCTGTTCTGTTTCTGATCTTCATCACTTTTTCTGTTAAGCACTTTTCTCGAATCACTCTTTGTAAAATTTCCACGTTCACTAACCTTCTCCCTTGCAACTATTGTAGCCTGATAGCCCACGTATTGTCTTTCTGACGTAGCATATGCTTCGACTTGATGACTTCTTGAGCCATAGTACTCTGCCGAAGATCTCACCTGGCTTTGTGATCGTGATACAGTATTAGTAACCATGACTGTACATTGTACATCCTTGTTAGTTCGTGAATCACCGACCTTCGATGAAGTAGTAATATCTGTGGTATGACTATCTACCAAGGAAGGAGTGTTCTGTCTAATACTTCTATGTTCTCCTTCACACTTTTTGAGTTTACTTGGAGGTAAATAACTTGCAGAATTGTTGACAATATTTTCATGTCCTGTTCCAGTGGTTATATTCCCATTTTCACCATATCTGACTACAGTACTAGGTCCTTCATTACTTGCTTCCCCCTTCTGAACAGAGTGAACAAAACTCACAGGTATTTCATTCTGTTGTTCTTTAACAGTGTCTACTATGGCCTTACAAGCAAGAAAATTACCATCATTAGTGCGGTGAGATAGATGAATGCTACTGCTGATTAGTGGCTCCGACTCTCGAGTCGTGGACTCCCTGTGAGTGGGAACAGTATTTGCCCCAATTTGGACACCACTTTCACTCCCTTGAATGTTTTGTGCTTGTATTAATAAGGGTCTATCATAGGGTGAAGTGCCACTCATCTGCGCAATATCCTTAGACTCATTTTCTCCTTCAGGCGACATGGTGTTTAGCATCTCCATAGCAAACTCGAACTCTTCCTGGTGAAGTAAATGGAGATACAGCTAAAGCAATCACAAATTGACTTTCTACATGATTGTATATTATATAGAACGAAAATTCTGGAAAATCTCCCATGCATATGGAGGGTTATGGTTTGTACACGACGAAACTATAATTTTACTTTGTTTTTTTCATGGCTCAGTTCTTGTTGTTCTTTCAGAGGAATGTATTTTCATTGTTCTCAGTTTCTTTGCTTCATTCCTCTATACACATCTACTGTTTCCCATCATCGCTTTCTTTCCGAGAACTCATATAACCCAATGGAACAATCTACCCCATTCTATTTTTACTGACAGTTGATCGTTACAACCCTTTAAGTGGAGAGTAGCCTCTGTGCAACACAAAGTTGTTGCTTAAACGTTATACTAATTTATCTCTATATGTACGTATATTTATTTGCTTAATTATTTAATTATATTGTAAAATGTAATGCTACATGTAAGCGTTTACAGACTGACCTCCAACAAATAATCCAAAACTTTAATGAGGAGTAGGTTGAACTTGGGTGGATAGTGACCACGGTATTACAACGCCATCTTGGATTAGGCACGTAAAGGTTTCTGGGCACGATGGTGTTATCGCATCTATTCTCACTCCACCATTTCCCAGCTGATGTCCATTGCACAAACAAAAGTCTTTGCTGTCGATAACTAAGAAAGGGACTTTTTCTTGGTCGCTCGACTAGCGCTAAATTACTCGGAACGTTACCCTACTTCCTTTACGCTCAAATGTGTATAGGTCATTGTCAAGGAAACGGTGTCATCGGTAAGAACCTTATGTACCTACCCGGTAGGCCTGACTGTCGAGGTCTGGTAGGTCACATCCCGTATAGGCGTCATTCATAACACAGTACTGTAGAAGACTGCACCAGTATGGGTCCTAAAAGAAAGACGAGATCATGGGTCAGAGCATAAGTTGAAAGAGTAAAACCGTATGCAATATAAAACGAACAGCAGGAAATAAAACAGAGAATCAAAAAGTATTTTCATACGTGTACATGCAATTTAGTGACATGTTTTCCTTATTAGTCAGTTAAAATATACTAAAAGTAGATGCTCTCTGCATCAACAAAGCACTGAATAGCAACAGCAACAACGAAATGAGAACGGCATTGAAAATGCAAACAAAAGCTACACTTGCAAGATGTCTTTTTTTTTTAGGAATTTGGGAGTAAAACATAGCAGTTGGATAAAAAACGTCTTCGACATGGTAGCAAGACCTGCTATAATAGGGACTGCACTATGAGATTACAGGACCATTTCCGCCATGTTGCAGGGCAAACAAACCCGATTGACATGGGATAAGGTATCCGGCGTTTGTGGGGTCAAGAACGGTTCGAAAATCTCTTATTTCTCGCTTTGTTTAGCAACTAAAACCCACTGACATTATAGAGTAGTAATGTAACTACGAAACACATATTAAGGACATGAGGATCATTCGGTTTTATACCAGAGGCTAAAAGACGGCTACTTTTCTGAAGCGAAATTTTACGAATTGCTTTCTATAATGTCGCGTATAATAGCTACATCTTCAGGGTTTGAACGGTACGTTTTTCATCCAAATCTTGTTCTAATCTTTCTAGTGAATACTTGTAGAGGTCCATTATTCTCTCAGCTCTGCATCAGTTGTAATGCAATGAAATGAGAGACCGCTTTCATATATATTCCTGCTGGTACAGTACGGCTGGAACACAACACATGTCTCACTGGCGGCTAATGACAACATTTACTAGCATTTGTATGGGGTTTTCAGTCTTCCATGCATTCTCGACGTAAATATTGAGTAGAATTCGACTAAAACTGAACTGGGGTATTTATTTGTACTTGGGCAGTGCGTGTTCGAAATTTTAGCGTCAGTTCGGGCAAAATTTTATATCAGCCGCTTTCTGCTCACACAATTTTCAGGTACAGTGTACCTGACCAACTTCAAAATTGCCGGGAAATTGCTTGGAGGAATTGATTTAGTGGTATTGACCCCACAAACGCTACCGTATCCCATGGCAACCAGGTCTGTTTGCCCTCCAACATGGCGAAAATGGTCACGTGATCTCTTACTGCAAGTCCCCTATTGACAAAAAAGGAACATTTGACATCTCACTCAATCATGTTACCAGATGAAAAAGAATAAGGATACTGGCTCTTACCTGACATAGGACATGTGGGTTGCCAATTACTATGAGTAGAGCCTGAGCTCGTGTGATGGCCACGTTGAACCTCTTGGGGTTACTGAGAAACCCAATGCTGTGAGCCACGTCAAAACCCACCATCGACTCATTAGAGCGAACCTGCAGTGTGAAAAAATAGAACTTAATTTAGGCTGGATTTTCATGGAATTGTTCTGTTAATTGTTATAATACTGGCATAATCCGAACTAAAGTCGATTAAGGTATGCTAACCGCCGTGGGAAGTGAGTTCGCGTTTCAAGGTGACATTATTTCGAGCGCTAGCCCTTCGTCAGAGCAAAAGTTAAATTGTTACAATATTTTGTTAAGGGAACCTCGACCGAAAACCAATGTTTGCTGTCAAATGTTCATTATCGATGGCTAAATCTACTGCTGTGTTTGTCTCATGTGAATTCTACACTAGCGGTGTTTACCATTTACACTGACAAACCAGAAATTCCGGTTGGAAAACAAATGGTACGCATCATTTCGTTCGGAAAGTTTTGGAAAACGTGGGCTACCGGTTGGGGTAATCCACTTTTTCCCGCTCTTTTCGTTCTCTCCGGTGTACAAGCGTACCATTTTAATGTTTAGTTTCTATTTTCTTCCCATTTTTCTTCTATTTTTAAATTTCCAACTAGATGGTTTGACGTAAATGATAAAAACGTTATTCATTTATATAGCGCAAATTCTATTTGAATATATCCAAATGTGCTTCACAAGGTTACTTTTGTGATACGGATACACCCTAGATGTCATATATGCACCGATTTCCTTTCCATAAATCTCCCATGCACCGCCATCTTGGATCTTACGACGTCACATTTCTGCTCCTATTGTTACACAACAAAAGACATTGTTTCTGAGAATAGGGGCACCAGGGTGACGTCATAACAGAGCGACATCAAGTACACACCGTGGATATGATGATAGCCAGTCTTTCCTGTCCTTGGAATTCCTCTACTGAGCCGACCTTAGCATCTTCGATACCAAGGCGGTTGAGGAGAAGACGAATCTTTTCAACCTTTGAAATGAAAAGTGGTAAGTGCGCATGCGTAGAAACGCCATTTCCAAGCCGTTCATTTTGCCTGATAGGAGGACTGCCTCAAGATTGACAGGTGTCGTATCAAGATCTTCATCATGTTTGTACAAGAGCCTTTTAAAAGTACTTTATCTGAAACGTGCTACCCCAAATTTGTAACCCCCCTCTCAAAAAGAGTTGGACATGACTTTCTTTTGCCTGACGGAGGTTCGGTAAAACTCAGTGGCTGGGAAAGACAATATAGATCAACCACGGTTTCAGGGAAACCCCCACCCACCCCCCGTTTCACTCTAAATTTAATGGTTAACCATTAATTATACATGTATACCCAAGGGAGGGGTGGATAGTTTCCAGGAAACTGTGATCGATCTGATAAGGTATCGGGACCACAAGTCCAGCTGATGTACTGACGGGCAAACAAATCTGACTTCGTTTATCTAAAGCCACTTGTACGAGATCGGTAGTGTTACTAACAAAACCTGTTCATTTTCCACTTCCAACGATTGTCAACAATCTTCAAAAATGCAATTTTAGAAAGATTGGCCTCCAGAAAAGCCTTTCCCATGGGATCACAAGCTCAATCCATTCGCTATTGATGTGATATATCAGAATGTAACTGTTCCAATAAAGCCTTTCCCATGGGATCACAAGCTCAATTCATTCGTTATTGATGTGATATATCAGCACGGGACTGCCTACCTGCTTCCTATACGGGGTGATGATACCCATGTCTGTGATCTTCAGGGGACACGCAGTACTGTTCTTGAGCCCCTGTACATATCTCACTACCTGCACTGCCTCTGCAGGGTTAAACCACGAAGGACTGTTCCCCTCACGAACGTCCACACCCTGTGATGTTAGTCAACAAACAGGTTGCTCATATAGCTAATTTTTCCAGATATAACACACGGCCTCATTGGTTGATTTTGGTTGAGCAGGCAACAATTTTGAAAACTATGACGTCAGAGGGTGTAACAGCGGCCCCATGCTTCGGATTATTCAGTGAATAAAAAGTACCATATTTGGAAAATACAGTCTAGTCTAACGTGACAGTCTAGTCTAGACACAGAAGCCGGTTGCCATTTTATTCCATATATGGTCATTTTTATTCGCTGAATAATCCAGAGCATGGCACTAAAGCGAAGTATGGGCGTTACACGTTTCAACTCCCCTATACATGTATGCTTCTGGTAACATTGAATTGTTGCCCACCAGCGCACGTTATCAGAGAGTGACAGAAGGTGGCGTGCAGTGATGTCGTGCATTTTGGTTACACCAGTCTTTCAAAACATTTTGGTTTGCCTTTTGTTTTTTCCCTCGACAATATGATTTTTTTTTAGGCTATATAACAAATTACTTACTGACCGGTCCCTCTGGGAAACCAGTGTGTTTTGTTTTCCTCGACATTTTCACATCGCGATCTTGGGAAACAAAACTCACTGTTTCCCTCGTGACAAGTTTTTAATATGTTCTGGTATAATTGTTTTTGCCAATGGTTTATTTTTTTTGCTGCATGTTTAGGCTTTTATGTTGGGTAAAGTGTGCGTTTACGTTCCCCGGTGAAACTTTGATGAACAATTCATGAATGGTTCATGAATTTATGTTCATGAACAATTGCCATTCAAGAACATATCAAGAACTGTTCATGAACTTTCATGAACAGTTCATGCTGGTTCATGAAATCATGAACATATTTTCGCCGGGGCTAGACTGAGAGGATCAGTGTAAAGGCAAATTGATTTGGGAGGTATAATGCTGGTAAACACTTAAAGGGGAAAATCTACACCGCGATTCGTATAAACTAGACACTATAAATGTCTCACATTTCATTTTATTTTGCTACAAACCATTGAATTTTTCAACGTTGAAGGATATCATGGTTTGAAGACTTTTGATGGGAGTAATTGAACAGTTGTTGTCGTTTTCTTATGGGGGATGGTCATGCAGAGGGCCAAGACTACGGTGGCCCAAAAGGGTCACCACAAACAAAATAGATTTCAACAAACAAAACTTGGAAAACGAACAAACAAAATAAAAGCCACAACGAAAAAAAAGCACAACGCAAACAAAAAAGCTACAACGCAAACAAAAAAAGCCACAACGCAAACAAAAAAGCTACAACGTAAACAAAAAGCTACAACGTAAACAAAAAGCCACAACGCAAACAAAAAGCCACAACACAAACAAAAAGGCACAACGTAAACAAAAAAGTCACAACGTAAATAAAAAGCCACAACGCAAGCAAAAGCCACAACGCAAACAAAAAAGCCACAACGCAAACAAAAAAGCCACAACGCAAACAAAAAGTGAATTGTACGTTACTCTCGTTCCCAAGATCACATGAAAACGAGGTTCGTATTCAAGATGGCTGACTCGGAGGTTGTTCAGACTGAGAGAGAAACGATTACTCATTATTTTCATCTTGGTTATCAGAATGACGTGATTAGGGAGTTTTTACAACAGAAATATCACAACATTACTCTCAGCTTACGCACTTTAAAGCGAAGGTTACTCGACTTTGGCTTGCGAAGAAATGGGAATATAAATGTGAATAAAGAAATTGATTCCAAAGGTGTTAAACGCCGAAGACGACGGAGGCTGTCAAGGAGAAGGTACTTCAGTTATGGTCTTGTTGGCATCTAGACGGTAAATCAAGGCACAGGTAGCCAAGCTACGTAATTGTGTTAGATAGCAAACTGTGTATTATGAAGCTGAAGATAAGGAAATATTCATGACTTACAAAAATGAAATAAAATCAACTATGAACACACTTATACTTTGAAACGATTCCGATTAAAATTGCGCCAGTTTTTGCCATTTGAATTTTCTTCCAAATTCTTCATAGTTGATTTTATTTCAGTTTTGCAAGTCATGAATATCTCCTTATTATCTTCACCATACACAGTTAATTGATATCTAACACAAATACGTAGCTTGGGCTACCTGTGCCTTGATTTACCGTCTAGATGCCAACAAGACCATAACTGAAGTACCTTCTCCTTGACAGCCTCCGTCGTCTTCGGCGTTTAACACCTTTGGGATTGATTTCTTTAATGATTCTTGCAATGAGTTGTCGGGGGACATGTATATGATATTCCAGTCGAAGTGAGTGCCATATTGCTCTGTAACCGAGTGCTCCGCCTGATCCATCGATCTGATTTTCGATAATATTATTCAGTCGATCCTCATCCATATTTATATTACCATTTATTCGCAAGCCAAAGTCACGTAACCTTCGCTTTAAAGTGCGTAAGCTGAGAGTAATGTTGTGATATTTTTGTAAAAACTCCCTAATCACGTCATTCTGATAAACAAGATGAAAATAATGAGTAATCGTTTCTCTCTGTCTGAACAACCTCCGAGTCAGCCATCTTGAATACGAACCTCGTTTTCATGTCAGCTTGGGAACGAGGGTAACTTACAATTCACTTTTTTGTTTGCGTTGTGGCTTTTTTGTTTGCGTTGTGGCTTTTTTATTTGCGTTGTGGCTTTTTTGTTTGCGTTGTGGCTTTTTGTTTGCTTTGTGGCTTTTTTGTTTGCGTTGTGGCTTTTTTGTTTGCGTTGTGGCTTTTTGTTTGCGTTTGTGGCTTTTTGTTTGCGTTGTGGCTTTTTTGTTTGCGTTTTTTGTTTTTTTGTTTGCGTTGTGGCTTTTTTGTTTGCGGTTTTTTTTTTTTTTTGCGTTGTGGCTTTTTTTTTCCGTTGTGGCTTTTATTTTGTTTGCTCGATTTCCATATTTTGTTTGTCGAAATCTTTTTTGTTTGTGGTGACCCTTTTGGGCCACCGTACAAGACCCTGGCAATGCACCAAACCCCTTTAAATAAATACCGGTCCCTAACTGTGAAGTGCTTAACCTCGTTAGATAAATGTATTGTGTTTGTTGAGTTTCACTCGCATTTGCAATGCAGAGCACTACTCCATTGGTGTAATTCAATCTACACAATAAAACTGCAAACCTTGAGACCATGGAATAGCAGTGGTACACCCATTGTGGGTAACATCTCCCACTGACTGAGCCCCTCCCTCATCGCCTTGTCAGCAAACACTCTCAGTTCACTATGGTAGAAGAGCGTGGAGGGAAGCCGCAGGAGTGTGGGATGTGACCTGTAGTTATTGATTAGTTTGGTGACGAGCAATGGATCGTAGCAGCCGTGGTCGGAAAACCTTGCCTCATCACGTGTGTACAGGGGTCTGGATATGAGTCGCTCTAGGAGGGAGATATTAAGGCCGTAGGAGAGTGCAACCTGGGAACGCAATACTGGACCGAGTTGGAAGGGGTCACCAGCAAGGATAATCTGTAGGTGAAAATGTGATGATTCAGACAAAAAAGAAAATAGGATAGGTCTCCAAAGTAGAAACTACAAGATAAAGTGTACCACTGAAAGAAATGTGGTTTAAGATTACCTTCCGGTCCCAGTTATTCGAAGGTAAACATGGACTCTTGGAGTAACTAGCGCTAAATCTGTAATTGTAATCTGTACAGTTTACCCTCAGGTTATCAATTTAACCCCGGGGTAGTGCTTACCCTTGATTCGAACAAACCGGGCTGTCAGACAAAACCATAAGGTCCATAAGTTTACGAGGTGCATTAATTTTGTAGTTTGTAAAAGGCCATGGATTACGTACCTGTCCCTCCCCTCCTGCTGCAAGTCCTATTGGTACGAGGCACTCTGGTTCAGTGGCCTGGCCAGCCTACAGGAAACAGTGTAAAAAGACTTGTGTAAATTGGCCGTACAAGGTTCAGACAATCAGTACAAACTGATTTATAACCACACTTTAATGAAATACAATGCTTGAAATAACCAGGCGTATTGTGTTAAGCATCAGTTAAGAAATTAATCAGTAAATGCATGACAATCCGAGGGCTGCCCGGGGACATTGCACGGAGTAATTAACTAATTGATTAATTGTCCACTGAGAGATGATATTAATAAAACAAAAACCAATTGTCTCTTCTCACATGGCGGCCATGTTGAGTCCCAGGAGGATAACAACCTTTGTTGTTCCCAGTCTAACCTCGTTCTGAAACTGTTCAGTTCGAGGCTGACCTTGCACATGTTGAGTCCCAGGAGGATAACAACCTTTGTTGTTGCTAGTCTAACCTCGTTCTGAAACTGTTCAGTTCGAGGCTGACCTTGCACATGTTGAGTCCCAGGAGGATAACAACCTTTGTTGTTCCTAGTCTACCCTCGTTCTGAAACTGTCCAGTTCGAGGCTGACCTTGTACAAGTTGAGTCCCAGGAGGATAACAACCTTTGTTGTTGCTAGTCTAACCTCGTTCTGAAACTGTTCAGTTCGAGGCTGACCTTGCACATGTTGAGTCCCAGGAGGATAACAACCTTTGTTGTTGCTAGTCTAACCTCGTTCTAAACCTGTTCAGTTCGAGGCTGACCTTGTGCAAGTTGAGTCCCAGGAGGATAACAACCTTTGTTGTTGCTAGTCTAACCTCGTTCTGAAACTGTTCAGTTCGAGGCTGACCTTGCACATGTTGAGTCCCAGGAGGATAACAACCTTTGTTGTTGCTAGTCTAACCTCGTTCTGAAACTGTTCAGTTCGAGGCTGACCTTGTACAAGTTGAGTCCCAGGAGGATAACAACCTTTGTTGTTGCTAGTCTAACCTCGTTCTGAAACTGTTCAGTTCGAGGCTGACCTTGCACATGTTGAGTCCCAGGAGGATAACAACCTTTGTTGTTGCTACCCTAACCTCGTTCTGAAACTGCTCAGTTTGAGGCTGACCTTGCTATTGTTTCTAGCCAACATGGCCGCCATGTGAGAAGGGTCATTGAATGGCCGAGTTTCTCAGAGTCTCGGCACTAGCAAATCGAGCAATCCGATTGGCTAAAAGAGGCAAAAATCTGACAGTGATTTGGTATTAAGACCGGTCTTTGTATCAACTATTTTGTGTCTGTCCTTGAAACTCTTTTCGACACTTTGCTTCGTAAACAAACCTATTTCTGTATATAGCTTCAGCCTTTAGATCGTAGGAATACATGACGAAAACGTATTTTAATCCCTAACGTGTTAGAAATTATCGAGGATTTAAGAAAATGTCACAACTATTGTCATTGTTGGTTTTGAATTGATCTAATTATTTAACACCTCCCAAAAAAAAACAATACAAGACTACCAATGAGACGAAAACCTAGAGAAGATTTTGCCAATCAATCATAGAAGAATGCGAAATATAAACATACATTTAGAAGAGCTCAACAAATTGTTTTGGCAGATGTTTCATTCAGGTACCGATTTCGGCAAACAACTGATGGAAACGATGATCTCGAGTACTGTGTCTCATTGAGTATTGATGAAGTTCTTCACTCCTTTATTTTTCTGCAGTTGCTGTCATCTAAGTGTTTCTTCTGATTACAGTGGTTACAGAATACCCAATCCACAGACACAACCGACTCGAGTTCTGTATCCAAATTTGTTTTCTTTCCTCGTGATCTTTTTAACTGAACCGTCGACAATTTTAGCACTGCTTTGCTAAGGTCTTCCTTTCTTTGGGCACGAAGTGAGAGCTGGAAGTTTATTGTGTGATTTCAAGGCTAAAAAATGACCGGTTCGAGTTGCTTCCCCCACTTCAGGTTCACCAAAAAGCCACTTGCACGCTTCTAGCAAAACAGCTTACAGACCCACCAATCACAACAGTTTAGTAAAACAGTTGAGTGTTACAAGCGCGCTTTGACAACGTAAATAAAGTAAAGAATGTAAAATACCTCTCCCCAGAAATATCATAAAATGGCCACATAATAAACAACTTATTAACCGAGCTTGGAAGAATCGTGACCTCGGTCGTGTACCTTGCTGCGCTCGGTCTGTACTTGCCATACATTAATTACCTCCCCCTCGATTAATAAGAGCTAAATACAACTAACTCACCTCGTCCACAAACACGTGCGTAAAGTGACCAGCCCTCAAACCAAGAGAAAACAGCTGACCAGCAGTACTGCAGGTGCAGACAATGATGCGGTAGTGTGAGGCGAGTGTTAAGCTATCGGTGTCTGTGCAGTACTGAGAGATTACCTCAGGGATCTCTTGTGCTCTCTGGAATGCGTTCAGTCTAATCATATCACCTTCTTGTATGAATCCACTGCGGTGAAGACGTACGGCCTGTGGAGGAGATGTAACTGGATCTTCACTCTTTCCTATTCAGTACATTTAAAGGGAACCACTGACAAATAATGTTTCCTCACACATGTTTGTTATGGATATCTAAATTTAATGCTGTGTGTGGCCTGTAAACTATACACTAGATGTCAGTTATGGACCGATTTTTCTTTCCATACAACTTATTTGAATTTTCCAGGTGCCACCATCTTGGATCTTACATGTATGACGTCACATGGTTGCCCTATTGTTACACAACAAAAGAGCTATTGTTTTCTGACAATAGGGGCAACCCAACCATGTGATGTCATAAGATGGCAGCGCCTGTGAAATTCAAATGAGTTTTATGGACAGCAAAATCGGTCCATAACTGACATCTATTGTACAATTTACAGTAAACAATCACGGCATTACATTTTCCATTACAAACATTTGAGAGCAAACATTGTTTGTCAGTGGAGGTTCCCTTTTAGTAGGGGTACTGTCCGTCAAATTGAGTGAAAGATCGTAAGTGTGTTTTTGCATGTAAATGGTATGTAAGTCATATTGTAAGCTAATTGCATATGACAGCTGTTACTCAAATTGTACCATGTAAATCAGACTATACAATGTACATGTATAATGAGAGAAACCCACCAGGAGATCTGCTGCACTGTTCGATGGAGCACATGCAATGACTCTACTAGCGGGCACCCTGTGGAAAACCTAAAATGCAAACAAGTACATGTACACACACAATCAGCGTCATTCTTACTTTAATTTTAAAACAATAGAAGAAAGTCTATGTCACAGAAAGGCTACACAAAGGTTGCAAGTGAATTGGGCATTGCATGAACAGGTATTGCGGTGAAGCTACGCTAGCTGCACCATGGAAGGTAATGTAAGATGTTGGTGTCTAAAACACAATTAACCTCACGAAAGACATAAAATAAAACACGTTGTACATGTAATCTAGGCACTGTGTTTATCCTGTACTTGTTCTGTACTTGATGGTCGCAAGAGCAAAGTGTGATGGTGAAAGTTTTGCTCTATTGCTTTATTTCCCTAGGGATTTACAGAATGCAGTTGACATTTTGCTGTATTTCCCTAAGGAGCTTAAACTGCCGATGGGTTTCCAAATATTTTCCTACCCCAGATAGTTGGATTGCTGACATATAAGCTATTTTGCATGTATGCGAATACAGTAGCTTCAAAAGAGCTCACAGCATCCGTCTTTCTAAATGTGAAATCCGATTCGAACTTTTTCCATGCTGATGATGCCCAAGAAACATTAAGGACACTTTTATGCACACCTGGAGTGTGTTCTGCCTTGTGCTTTCCAGGATGGTCATGTGTTTAGCAGACTTTGTCATCTTCACAAATAGAAGACCCATATCCTAAATACTTTGGATTCCTTGCTTAAACCTTAGTAAGTGTAACTATACAGGGCAAATAGCATAATTATTTACATACTTCATACCTGTAGAATCGCTTCAACCAGTGTCACAGTTTTTCCTGTCCCTGGAGGTCCAAACAGTAAGTAGGGAGTTGGTCTGCATTGACCACTAAGAATTCGACACACTGCAGCTCGCTGCCGCTCATTTAAATCTGAGTTGTAGAGAAAGTCAGTTGTGTTCCTTGGAGAAACCTTTTGTGGGTTGTCTAAAGGGAAAAAAGTAATGACAATTACTAATACAAACCATTACGTAGTGGAAAATGAAGATATCCTGAATTTAAATGATGACACAACTTAGTGAGTGAAGACACAGGTTCAAGCGTTAAAGTCGATTAAGTACCATGTAAGAAAACTGGCCTTCTTTTGGCCATGGTCCAGTTGTTCAAAATCTAATTAAATTAATCCAGGTGTAAGAATGATTATATATTAGTGTGATTTGCTAACTGAAGAACTTATTGTTTGATGAGAAACAAGTAGGACACTTGTACTTGTAATTGTGCATGCAGATTTGAGAATGACACCGTTCACCAGAGAAAAACAAATTAATCCTAGGTTAACACTGTCAGAAACAACTGGGGTCAGGGATTTTATAGTTGAAATATTCTAAGGTGTTGGTGATACAAAAAAATTTTTTTTTTTTTATGCTGACTCAGCAGTAAAATATGTTATCCCTCAATAAGGGCAACACAGGGTGGGGAGGAAGATGAGAACAGAATTTAATAAAATATAATAGCGGTTCCAAAGATTTCAATGTATTCTTACCTTGGGTTCTAATGGGACTCTTATCAATGATGGCTCTTTCTGTCTGATCCGAACTGGGATCAAAGAACAGGCTTACTACTGGTAACTTGGAATTCAGGCATCTTGGAAACAGAACTGATCAGAAAACAAATCAATATATACATGTAGATATAAATACTTCCGTATGGATCACTGGACAAATCCAACCATTTACAGACATTTCATGACTCAAATTTTACAGACATTTCACAACTAAAAAAATACAAACATTCTTTTAAAGATTAATAAGTAGATTTTACAGACATTACACATAGTAAGGAGACAAACACTGTAAAATCTCTGTAAATTCGTTATGTAAAATGTCAACATTTCTCTAGCCTGAGGAAATCAGATGCCTCTCTCCACTTCCCAGAGAGATTCGAGCCGGAAAATTCCATACTGACGATGTAAAATATGAATCAAAATAATAAATGTACGCGAGTGTTGCACTTTTGAAGATGGTGAATGAATATTGTTCAACACGCTCTATGTTGAGAGGAAACTGAGCAAGAACTGTTGATGTTTTGTGTGAAAAGTTTCAGATAACTGAATCTCTTGAGGATGGGGGAAAGCGAGCTAGAGTGTAGTGACAAGAGGTGGCAGTTTTCTCACGCTAACAGCTGATAAACTACGCTGGCATTGGCCAGTACTGTAAATATGCTTGGTGCCCTGATACATTGATTGGGATATTTGCTTTGTCCATTATGTTACGCTTTTCTGAAGAGCCCGCCAGATAATAATTTGCAAGTACATTCAGCTCAGAGCACAAGGATTGATTCACGTAGTAATGCCACAAACCATCCACGTAATATTAATCTCTCTCTTTCTCTGGGAAGTGGAGAGAGGTGTCTGATTTCCTCAGGCTAACTAACATTTCTCTTATAAGTTCTAAACTCTGGAAATTTGAAAATTTACCGACTTCATGGTTTTCTAAAAAGTCTGTAAATGTTCAATCAAATTTACAGAGTTTAGAATTGACATTTTACAATTTTCAAACTCTGTAAATGGCTAGAATGTTCCAGTGGATGGTGGCAAATCTCTATTAACAAGAGATGTTTCAAATGGTTTTAAGGTGATTGTACAATACTGTAATTCAATGACTTGTAATGCAAATTACACATTGTTTCCTTGAGCATACCACTGCTGCGTGAACATTTGTCATAGAAAAAAAATATTTCCAGATGGAACTGGAACTACATGTATTTCGTTGAACCTGCACTAAGCTAATTATAACAGGTATAATTATACAGTTACATCGTTCATTCAGACTTCAGAATTGTTTTCTTCCAAACTATTCAAGGATTTTCCAAGGACATTCCACACTTTTCAAGGACTTGTTTTCCACAGGATCACAAATTAATGACTTCAACATTCTACGTAACTTAGGTCTACCCATGAGTTAGCTTTAAAGATTCTTAGTTATCATACATGTAACTCAAAATTGCAAGGAATTTGTATTCAATTTGATGAGTTGTAGAAGTACTGCTATGATAAAACATTGCTAAAAAGAAGGCTAGTAATGAATATATTGCATAGGTACAAACCTTCCACACCCATCTGCACTGCAAACTCTACAGCTTGATGTGCTCTTCTCATGGAGGTCCTAAACAGTACAGGTGTAAAGGAATTGTCAACCTTCAGCATGCTTTACATTCCATAACACAACTTCGGTATAGTGGAGGATGGGGATACTATTTTAACAATTAGGTTGACATTTGTTACATTCCATAACACAACTTCAGTATAGTGGAGTGGGTGTTATTAAAGTGCATATAAGCCCCAGCCAGTTATCTTTGATATCAATTGTACATGAAGTGGATAGTCCAACGGTAGAATATTTCTTGATATGTCTACGAGATATGAAGGTTTATATTTCCAATATGCTAATGATGTGATGTCATCACCAACATCACTTATTATACAAAACAAATTGCCTATTTTTAAATATTTCTATGTTATATTTGAAGCTTATCAAAGTGATTTTTCAAAAAAAAAATCTAAATTAGAAAATAGCTTAATTCACAAGCACAAAGAAATTCAGCAAATGTTGGTGATGACATCACTCATTAGCATATTGGAAATAATATTCTAATATTCTACTATTGGACTATCCACTTCACGTACAATCCATATCAAAGAAAATTGGCTAGGGCTTATGCACTTTAACAGATACTATGACATTCTTTACGTTCCATAACATAACTTCAGTATAGTGGGAGATACTACTAACAGGTGAGTCAATATTACTTACAATCCAAAACACAACTTCGGCACAGTAGAGTGGGTGCTATTAACAGGTAATATGACTGTAGTGTCTGGTAACGAGTATGAATAAATTAGTCTAAGTTCGGAAGCAATGGACTCAGGTGTGTTTCTCTAACTCTCCCGTTAAAACCCGCGATATTACACTGGCGACGAGGATTTTCCAGATGTGGCACCTGGAGTTAAAGTTCCTGCTTTTAAAGAGGTCGAAGAAGATTGGGAGAGTTATCAGGAGAGGTTAGAATTGTATTTCAGGCTTAATAAGATGGCGAAAGAGTTGAAAGTTGACACGCTCATTGCAGGTCTCAGCGCTGCTCAGTATCAGACCATGAAAAGCTTAGTTTTGCCAAGTAAACCATTGGAAAAGGAGTTCAGTGATTTAATGGAGGTTTTGAAAGGTCACTACGAGGGCAGGAAAAATCCTAGGACAGAGAGATACAAGTTCAGGGCGATTTCTAGGAATGATAATGAATCCATTCAAGGTTTTGCCATTCGCTTGAGAGAGGCGGCTTGTCATTGTCAATTTGGCGGGAATTTAGAGGAAATGCTTATCGATCAGTTCTTGGCTGGAGTTAAGTCACCAGAAATCGTGAAGAAAATCTTGGAGAACTCGGAGGGCCTTAAATTATCCTTCCAAAGTGCAGTGGATATTTGTTTAGACTGAGGTACAAATTAGCGAAAATAGTTCAAGTTTGTATTATGGTGCTGGAATGAGGGTCCAAGATCCAAGTGCTGTCAATGCTCTTTCGACCAAACGTACATGTGAGATAAGGTCAGAAACCCGGCCTACGTCCCATTCGTCGAATCGCAAGGTTTGTTATCATTGCAATTCACCGAAACATCTAGCGGATAAATGTAAACACAAGGAGACGGAGTGTCATAAATGTGGGAAAAAAGGGCACATCCAAGTGGCTTGCCGGAATGGGAAACCAAGGAGTTTGAAGTCTCAAAATACGGTGCAGAAAGCCCAAGAACCACCTGCTGCAACAAGTGAGTACAGTATGTATACAATTGAACAGTTGAGTGCAGAATTACTCAATGATGTTGATGTACATTGTACATGTATGTCTTACTAAGCCAGATAAGAAGTTCTTAGTGCCTGCAGTGGTGTTAAACGATAAGGAGATTGACTTTGACTTAGACGGTGGTTTCTTGTGTAGGTGAGAGCACTTACAATAAATTTCGTATTCCAGGAGAGCAGTTAATTTCTACTGACTTAAAGTTGCAAGATTACAACAAGAAACCTGTAGAAGTAGTAGGAGTAGCACTGGTCAATTTAAAGTATGAAACAGAGTAAACAACTGCCTATTGTTGTTGTTCGTGGAGACCGACTACCCCCTTGTTTGGCAGAAATTGGTTGAGAGAAATACAACTTAACTGGAAGAGAGTGGTTGATCAAAAGCCACAACTGCATGCTGTTTCGAGTAAACTCTCAGCAGAACAGCTGTGTGAGAAATACAAGGAAGTGTTTGAGCCAGGCCTAGGCTGTCTGAAAGATTTTGAAGTGAGTCTTGCTGTTAAACCTGATGCTGTGCCTGTCTATAAGAAAGCACGTTCAGTACCTTACCATTTACGTCCAATAGTGGAAGATGAGTTAAAGAGGTTAGAGGAAAGTAGGGTGATAAAGCCAGTGCCTTACTCAGAGTGGGCCAGCCCCATTGTATCAGTCGTCAAGTTGGATGGCAAGACTGTAAGAATTTGTTCAGATTTTAAGGAAACCCTAAACCCGGCTTGTGACATGGCTCATTACCCACTACCCACCCCTGAGGATATCTTTGCTACATTAGCAACAGGACAGGCCTACACTAAGTTAGATTTAAGTCATGCTTCTCATCAACTAAGACTATCTGAGGTGTTGGAGGTCTGGAGTACATGGTGATTAATATACACAAAGGAATGTTTGCATATGAGAGACCGCAGTTTGGAGTGCATAGTGCTGTAGGTATTTTCCAGAGAACCATGGAAAATGTGCTGAAGGACATTCCTTACTGTGCTGTTTACATTGATGATGTAATTTTGACGGATCCAACTGAAGTGGAACATCTTCAGGTGCTTGAATCTGTGCTAGAAAGATTAGCAAATGCAGGACTTAAACTGGGCTAAAGTGAACAATCTGCACCGAAAAAAAGTGGTCGGTAAGTGGTCGGTAAGTGGTCGGTAAGTGGTTGGTAAGTGGTCGGTAAGTGGTTGGTAAGTGGTCGGTAAGTGGTCGGTAAGTGGTCGGTAAGTGGTCGGTAAGTGGTCGGTAAGTGGTCGTTAAGTGGTTGGTAAGTGGTCGGTAAGTGGTTGGTAAGTGGTCGATAAAACTGTGTCGGTAAGTGGTTGGTAAGTGGTTGGTAAGTGGTTGGTAAGTGGTCGGTAACTTGCGAACTCGAAAATTATGTGTTTGTCATCTCTTCACTAGGTCCAGTTGAAATAAAATACCATATAAGAACACTTCAAAGCTTCTAAAGATAGTTTCACAACACTTTAGTGTTCTTGCAACAATGAGGGCCAACAATAACATCGATAGTTCTTCACGAGCGTAAACCCGATGCCATTTTGTTTTGACCGCATGGCATCACTTGTTACCAGTCCTAACGGAACTAAAGCTGCGCTAGTAGACTCGCAGTGCTTCTCCGTTGTTCTTCGAGAAGCGTCAGACATGCCGGAGAAAACTTTGGAATTTCCGAGAAGAGATGGCTGCGATGAGAGCTGATGGGAGGCTGCTGCCAATGGCCTTTGATGAGGCATTCTACCGATCAGATTAGTCTGATCAACCACAAACAACGGCTCCTTTAGGAGCCACACCATCTCTGAAAGGCAATGACCTTATGATCATGCAGAAACCCATATTAAATAAACCTAGCTGACCTTAATTGGCTTTAATAAAAAAAATATTACTTCGCGGCACGTTTTAATAATATATATATTTCTTCGCGGCATGTTTACGCTAATAATAAACGGCCTCTTGTCGGCACGCTGGCGCTACTACTTAGCTGGCGCTACTGAGGGACGGGCCGACAAACAAAATAAATGGCATCTTGTTGGCACGCTTTTCTTCGCGGCATGCTTACGCTAATAATAAATGGCCTCTTCTCGACAAGCCAAACTTGTAGTTTGCAATATAATTATAGTCTATATATAATGAATAAAGTCGATCACTGTTAGCACCAGCTGCTATCGATATCTCTAATCCAGATATCGATAGCAGTATGTTTATTTGCTGCGGGCTGCCTGTGTTGTTAAATGGCAAGATGGGAATCCAAGATGGCGCGGGTTCGCTAATTCACGGAGTGAATGCTGCAAAGAAGAAGATCAAAGAAGAAGAGACAAGTACACTATTTTCATCAATATCCAACTGTCTACAACATTGTAAGCGTATGTTCCAATGCATAAATGGCAGAGGAAACCATCTAAACTGCAGTTCTCAAGTATTGTCGGGTTCGCTAATTCACGGAGTTGAGTGTGACCATTTTTGGCATTTATACTGAGAAAATGCTGCAAAGAAGAACAGACAAATATAATATAATATACAACATAGTAAGCGTATGTTCCAATGCATAAATGACGGGAAACCATCGGCATAAATGACGGGAAACCATCGAAACTGCAGTTCTCAAGTGTTGTCGGTAAGTGGTCGGTAAGTGGTTGGTAAGTGGTCGGTAAGTGGTCGGCCGACCACTTACCGACCACTTTTTTTCGGTGCAGATTGTTCACTTTAGCCCTTAAACTGAATAAGGACAAGTGCTCCTTCATGGAACCTGAGGTCAACTACCTAGGTCATAAGCTCTCTGCACAAGGGATACATCCCCTTAAGGATAAGGTGAAGGCCATATTGGCATTTGAGACTCCCGGAAACAAACAGGAACTGTCCACGTTCTGTGGAATGGTTAAGTATTACCATCGATTTTTGCCTAATATCTCTCAGGTAATGGCCCCTTTGTTTGAACTTGAGAAGAAAGACAAAGTGTGGAACTGGACATCAGAGAGTGATAAAGCTTTCAAGGAAGCATAACGTCTCTTGTCGTCTGATACATAGCTGTTAGTTCATTATAACCCAGATAGTCCGTTGTATCTGACTTGTGATGCCAGCTCATTTGGTCTTGGGGCAGTGCTAGAACAAGAAGTTGAGACAGGAGTGCTAAGGCCAGTATCATACGCTTCAAGGACATTGACAGTTCATGAGAAAAATTACTGTCAAACTGTGGTATGGGCAGTTACATGTAGTAAGTTTTCCAAGTACTTATACGGCAGGAAATTTGAGATAAGGACTGACCATAAACCTTTGTTAGGTCTGCTAGGAAAGAACAGAGCAGTACCAAGTACAGCTTCAGGAAGGATAATTCGCTGGTGTTTGCAGCTTGCAGCCTATGACTATACAAGTTAGTTTACAAGCCAGGGCGCATTGATAGCTAGCGCTGATTGTCTGTCAAGATTTCCTTTGAAGTGTGGAAACAAAGAGCCCCCAAAGGTGGGAGAAGAGGTTCTACTTCTGGAACATGTCTTACTCTACAGTGTGTGCTGAAGACATAAGAAGATGGACTGACAGAGACCCAACAATTGCCCAGGTGAGAACACTCATTCTGAGAGGCTGCAGTGGAGAAGAAGGTAAATCAGAAGGTCTAAAGCCCTATTACTCAAAGAGGAGTGAACTTTCAATACTTCATGGTTGTGTACTGTGGGGCAGCCGAGTCATTATATACCCCCACAAGGAAGAGACAAAGTTACAGAAGAGCTACATGTACAAATTGCTACCCATCCAGGCCTTGTGAAGATGAATAATTTAGCCAGGTGGTACGTATGGTGGCCAGGAATTGACAAAGACTTGGAGAGAAGGGTAAACTCATGTATGGACTGCCAAGTGGTGAGAAGTTTCCCAGCAAATAAGCAGCTATTACACCCATGGGAATATCCAAGCAAGCCCTGGTCCAGACTGCATATAGATTATGCTGGCCCCTTCGAAGGAAGAATGTTTCTAATTATAGTGGATGTATACTCTAAATGGTTAGAAGTGATCCCTACTTCAGGTTGTACAGCTAAGATAACTGTCAATAAACTGAGAGGTGTATTCACAACTCACGGGTTACCTGACATCATAGTCAGTGATAATGGAGCGTCTTTCAAAGGTGCAGAATTCCAAGAGTTTGCTGCAATGAATGGAATAAGACACGTAACTAGTGCACCTTATCACCCTGCAACAAATGGACTCGCTGAAAATGCAGTGAAGACCTTTAAACAAGCAATGAAAAAGACAGAAGGAGATCTACATGTAGAAGTAAGGCTATGCAGATTTCTGTTTGATTACAGGATTACTCCACATGTCACTACAGGAAGTCCACCATGTGAACTTCTAATGAATCGTAGAGTTAAGACCAGAAAGTCCAGTTTAGGGGGAACAGACAAGTCCTCAAGCAGCTGCCACGAAGAGTGAGGCACAGGGACTGAGGAGGTCTGGGAGGACACCTAAGCCAGTCGTGAAAATGAACTTATGACTGGTTATTCTGTTAAGTTTAATAGTAGGACACTTTTAAGACTGTTTAGAAGTCTTCAGTTTGTTTACAGGGAAAATTATAGAACAATGAACCTTGGACATTAAATGTTGTCCTGTCAGGCCTATATTTTGTAACTTTTAGTGAAAAACAAAATACTCCATTTGTTTACTGGGCGTGGAGGAGTGTAATGTATTAGGGGTCTGGTAACGAGTATGGATAAATTAGTCTAAGTTCGGAAGCAATGGACTCAGGTGTGTTTCTCTAACTCTCCCATTAAAATCCGCGATATTACAATGACATTCTTTACATTCCATAACATAACTTCAGTATAGTGGGAGAGGGGGATACTACTAACAGGTGAGTCAATATTATTTACATTCCATAACACAGCTTTAGTTCTGTAGGGAGTTGGATACTACTAACAGGTGAGTCAACATTATTTACATTCCATAACACAGCTTTAGTTCTGTAGGGAGTGGGATACTACTAACAGGTGAGTCAACATTATTTACATTCCATAACACAGCTTTAGTTCTGTAGGGAGTGGGATACTACTAACAGGTGAGTCAACATTATTAATTTTACATTCCATAACACAGCTTCAGTATAGTGGGAGAGGGGGATACTATTAACAGGTGATTCAACATTATTTACATTCCATAACACAGCTTCAGTTCTGTAGGGAGTGGGATACTACTAACAAGTAATTCAACTTTCCCAAATAGATTACAATTGGGCTCGACTACTATCTAGTACGTCATTGTCAACATTATTTACAATCCTGAAAAAATATATCAGTATTTACATGTAACGCAACAGTACTAACTAGAAGGTAAACATTGTTTACATTCCTAAATAAAACATATTGGGAAATGCTACTAACCAGTAAGTCAACATTCTTCACATTCCTGAAAAGAACTTTAGTACTGGTGGAGTACTACTAACTAAATGTAACCTAACATTCAAGCTAACAACTTTAGTACTGTGGGGGAGGGGGTAGAACAGATAAGTCAACATTCTTACATTCCATAACACAACTTCAGTACTGTGGGGAGGGGGATGCTAACTACTACATGTAACACGTAAGTCAACATTCTTTACATTTCCAAACTCAACTTCTGTATTTAGGGGGGATACTACTAACTCAAAACATAGTTAATAGAGGGTGATGGTTTGGAAACCCGGCAAACTTCAAAGGGGCCAACAAAGGATTTATGTTGGAATGGGATAAGATAAAAGATTGTGCATGGTCATAGCTCTTTAGCATCCCCTGAACGACCGAACCCACACGTTTGTATTGGCCGATTGATTAACATATTCCAATATCTATTGTGTTTTGTGCATGGTCACGGTTGAAAAAAGTGAACAAAGATCTATAACAAAGAAGGTCGCTGGGTTTCATAACCATTCCCTCTATTAACTACAGTGTAATTTGCTCAAAAGTCAACATTATTTACAGTAATTTACTAACTGACCACATACATTGTAACACCGACTACTGGTAATTATAACTGTACACACAGTTATTTTTCAAAACTGTATACATGTACACGTGTACCTGTTAAAGTAGAACATGACATCGCATTTCTCTAAGGAAAAGTTCTTGTGGAATTCATCATTAAACCTCAAGAGAATGTCCTCTTTTCGAACCTGCAAAATAAATGCTAGAATACATCTGCTCTCTTTCATATTTTAAGCTTTATTTAGTCCAATAGTTGTTACCGTCCTACATACATGTACATGTATTTATAAGTTATGTTTAAATGGACATGGTAAAATGTTTAAATGGATTGGTAAGCTCATACATATTAAATTGCACTGATGAAGATCACTGACGTCAAAAAATGTAAAAGTGTGAGTCAAAGAAAGTAAAGAAGCAATCCACTTTGTACACACCCACAATAATGGACACCTAACTGATAATTTATTGATATTAAAGAATTAAGGGAATGAGCAGTTCAAGCAAAACTTTTGTCAAAATTCAAAATTAGAACATTTCTAATTAAAGTTTGTGCTTTTCTTCTTGTCAGTGTTAGCCTGAGAGATGTCTTACATTGTACATGCAGAGTTGTCAGTAGGAAATGAAACAAGAGGTTACATAGTGCTTTACAGAGGTGGCTACAAGAATACAATCTAAGTTCAAATGCCATAATTGAAGGGAAATTTGGGGGAAATCGGTTCTTAGTTTTAACCCGATAGCCTGTGGAAATCCAACTTCTAATGACAACCCTGTACATGTCTTGCTATATTAATTTAAAATGTGATAACTTCTTTAATAAACTACGTCTTACAACATTGAGGGTGTATAACAAAAACAACAAGCGAAGATTTTAAATACAGTAAGCAGAGTTTTTACCTCATGAATGTAGCCCTCATACTTAGGAGAGTCATATGAAGAACCTGATAATGAGACGACCACAGTGTCGCCAAGAAGAAGTGATGGTCTACCCTCAGCCAGGCCTGGAACACGTAGCATCAGAAACTCTCTACACAGATCCATGGTTACCTAGACATGAGATGTCTACATTTAGTGGCTTGACAAAAAGATTTAAAACATTTTTGGTAAGCCTCATTTTGTAAAATATTTTACCTGTACCTGCTTAAAAATTGCCTGCTACAAATATATTTTCCAAACTAGAAGTAGCAAACTGGAAAACTTACTAACATAAACTGGGAAATCTCTACCCATTGGCAGGGATATCAAAACATACAATGTAGGCGAAATCAAGTAATTAAAGTTGAACCTTAGGTAATTGTGGTTGGCCAACAACTTAGCAGACACTGAAAAACTGAGTTTTGTAAGTCTAGACTTAATTGAGATCGCTAGAGTGTACACGTACATGTATATATAAATATAATAACCTATTTGTGGTGTCGAAATATGCTGTGATATTTCATCCACAGATATTATCTGATCTGAGAAGAAAACAGTTCCCGAGAGTGAAGCTTGAGGGAAACTGTGAGCTTTGAGGATCAGATAATGTCCAAGGACAAATGTCAGGGCATATTTCGATGCCACAATGTAGGTTATTGTTGTTATCATCCTTCATATATTTTCTTTGACGCGTGCTTATATGCTCACAGGGGGTGGTATTTGCTGATAATTCCTGCTTGCAGAGAGAAAATATTGGGTCACATGACACATTCACTCAATCACGCGCAAGAGAAAATATTTGATGGGTTATACTGTAAGTAGATAATATTGAAACTGTCATCAATGCTGTGGGGCTTGCACAAAATATGATTACCAGTGATTATTGAAAGTCAACCTGTTAAATTAACTGAATTACACCTTTTTAACTTGTGGATGCATGCATGCATAAAAATGAGTTATTGGGATTAGGAAGGGGAGGGGGGTTTACCAGTGACTCATCAACTCTCTGAATCATAGAGTCATAATATTGTTATCATGGCCTGGGAACAAGGTTGACCTTAGTATTAGATATCTGATATTTAGTCATGTTTATATAGCACCCAGTTGGCAAAATATTTCAGATATTTACCGCAATTAATCTTACTATCTTCCTTGTAATTCAGTTTGCTTGTTTTATTATTATGCTTATTTTAAGAGCGATGTTCTTAAAGTACAGATTGAAATTGCATTTAGGGGTCCTCTTTTAAGTGAATTAAGAATTTTAACAGACATGCCCATGTACATACCAAAAGCATTGCAGCAGCAATAAAGCCTATCAGCCCAACATTCTCTCTTTGTAATGTAATCCCCAAATATTTTACTCTTTTATCTGGAGGGGGAGGGAAACTTATAAAGAAGATGAGAAATATGTTCTGGAATGTATTACAGAAAAAAATACTTTAACACTGTTTGACACTAGCCTTTTCACAATCCACACAAAACGTTTATGATAATCAACTGTGCAGTATATTTTCTTTAGAATCGTATAGTCACAGCTGAATCGTGCAAGTGTATTTGCGCAATCAGATGCTGATTGGCTGAGAGTGGTGATTCACAGTGGAATCACCACAGTGACTGTAGACGCTATTATTTTATAACTTAGCAAAATATCAACAGAAGTACTAAATCTTCCAGTAATTCAATTATTTACGTGATTCAAGGAAAATCACATGCCCGACCCAGTAATTCCACTTTAAATTGCAGTTTAAATACCGATATCGCTCTCGTCGCTTTGAGACTTGGCCGATATCCGTTTTCTCGTGCAATTTAACATGGAATTACCTTGTCAGTCATGTGATTTTCCTATATACAGTGTATGTGTTACATTGTAAATAAATTATTTTAATCTTTTTCAGGCCAATTACTGCTTTTAAAAACAGTCCACTGTACAAGAAAAGATGGCAGCTTGTACTTTGACCCACAATTCTTTGCACATGAAAAACTTTAAATTCAATATGAAATTGCAGTGGGGAGGTTTTAAATCTTAAAAACAAGCCAGTACAAGACAGTGATGTTGCCAATATTATACTGTCATTGAAGAGAAAAAGTGATTTCTATGTGTGTGTTTTACTGTACGTGTTTAAGGTTCACAAGCGATTGTGGTCAAATGGACAGCAGCCATCTTTTTCGGTACGTAACGGTAGATTATTAACCTGCTCCATGTCAAACTCCCTCATGTCCAGTTCCATTTGTAGTTCCTCAGCATTTAGTAGAGATGAGTACCTTGCTTGGTAGGTTTCCATGGAGAGTGACTGAAGAAGTGGGATATTGTCAAATAAAGAATGCCAATCAGGATTAATGCTTTGCGAGCTTGAACAATAGAAAACCGTTACAATCACCATTTTCGTACTGTACGAAAATGGCGATCGTAACGGTTTTCTAATGTAAACACGGGCTGGGTCACCTGGTGCCCGTGCGCAGTAAGTATGCTCTTGAGGTAATTAGCATATCATAAATATTCAAACCGTTCAAAATTCTTCTGCGATCACAATGGTTTCTTTCGCAAGCAACAGTAGCATTGTGTCTGATTGGTCAGTTCAATGAGAGGTCATTTCTGATTGGCTGAGGGTAAGATTGAAACCCTTTCAATGTTAGCGGGTAGATTTTTTGTGAGAAAGTAAAATTCATTTACGGAAGTTAACCTCGATTTATCCGAAAAAACAGCAATGAAATTCCGGCTAAATGTGTACAAAAACTCTTAAACTCATCAAATGTAATGCTAGGGATTGTTTACTTTTCATCGTCATCGCTTATGACAATCTGGCGCCATTTCTTGTGAAAATCGTCAACATTTTGCGAAACATGGTTTTCGTCCCGTGTTGACTTGAACGCTGAATGGACGGTTTTCAAATTTAGTTGTCGTTCCTTGCCTTGCTGAACGGAAAACTCCCATCATTTGGAGTTCTAAAGACTTGTAAAGAGAGTTGGAATTCGCCTCCTTTCATGATAATTATTGTGAAGCCTTGGTTTGTTCGTGAAGTGTTTATAAATGCTTTGCTGGAATAAAGTCAGTGAGATAGCTTGGCTCGAACTTCGCCGTTTCCTAAATAATTATTTTTGAAGAGCCGACAAAGTTAGTAGCAGGTTCAGCTAAATTTCAGGTATGTTTTATTACCTTGTTTCGATTCTGGTAAACGTTTTCAGGTGAGTTCGGGTTGTCCTTTGTCTTGGCTTTGGTGTGTTTTGGCTGGTGAGTTTGTCTTGGCTTTGGTGTTTTGGCTTGTGCTCAGAAAAGTCTCAAATTAAACTCTTTATTCAGGGCCTCTGACAGAGTGCGGAAAAAAATTGAAATTAGTGCGGAAATATTTGTCAAATAGTGCGGAAAAAAAGCTCAATAGTGCGGAAAATAGTGCGATTTTTTTTAGGCTAGTTTATATTCTCTGCAAATCGTTATTAGGGTAGAAAACAACTCGTTTTTGCCTTCCTGATGTCAGTAAGAGGGTGTAATATAGTAAAATCACACGAAACGAAATGAAAAGACTGAAGAAAAGGCCTTGTGCACGGAGTTGGTGTACACAAGCGTAACATAAAATTCTAACGCTACGTTTGATTATTTTTCTCAAAATCTAAACATCCTATAATCCTAGGACTTCAGAAAATAAAACTTCAGTCTAGGTGCACAGAAAAACGAGCAAAATACTTTCGAAAATGGTTTTATTTGAAAAAACAAACAAATTTGTTCGAATTCTGTCTGAAAAAGTTCGTCATTTTCCACCCGATTTTTACTCCACATCGCAATGATTTTTTATCGTTTAAGAAATATCGGAGAAGAAAATTTGCATATGTACTTTGAGGTGAAGTGCACTTGAAATTCGCCACAAAACGTTGTGGTTTTCTTGTACTTTATGCTTTCTTCAAAAGAAATATCAGTTAAAAACTAGCATTAGAAAAAAATCAATGTCGGATAAAAACACTCGTTCCAAGCTTTCATCGTGCCTTTTTTGCCTTCGGTCGTGCAAATCACGCATTTTGCGCCAATCGCGCCCTTTTTCCATCGCGCCAATCGCGCCCTTTTGCTATCGCGCCAATCGCGCACTTTTTCCATCGCGCAAATCATGCAAATCACGCCCGAGTTAGTAGATTGTAATCGTATGCTGACATGTCTGTAAAATACAAACAGTAAATACAAAATGTTCAAGTATGTAGCTCTTGCGAAATAAAGCGGGTGAAATCAACCCTCGTTTTGTATCAAAGATTTCTTATTTGTGGTGTTGCATGATACTTCCAAAACTTAACGTCTTTGTTTCCAAAGAAAAAAACCACTTCCTCTATACATGCATCAGGAGTTCCGGACTTCCGGTTGGATCACACTGCATTCTGGGTAGGTGGGCTCAGAAAAGTGGGCATCAACTTCCAGAGCGGCCATATTGGATTTGAGCGCAGTCAACTTGGAAACTTTATGAATCCCGTTCTAAAGCTTAAACATCGACTTAGAACTCCCAACTGAAGAATCTGTAAAGGTAAGATATTCCGTGTATTAGGTAGTAAGTTTTTGAACTTGCAAAGGAGCAAAAATTGACTGCACTCAAATCCAATATGGCCGATCTAGAAGTTGATGCCCACTTTTCTGAGCCCACCTACCCAGAATGCAGTGTGACCCAACCGGAAGTCCGGAACTCCTGATGCATGTATTTAGCATGAAAAAAAGAAGAAACTAAGCTCGATTTACATAAAGACTGCGAGCCCATTCAACCCCCGTGGGAATTCTTCAAAGTTGGAAGTTGTAAACTTAATTAGTATTGTGACATCACAGACAATTTAGATTGGCACGTGCTATAAACTAATTGAGATTTTGAGACGCGATACCGAATTATATTGCCGGCCAGTTGGGAGAAAATATATTCCGTATTGGGCGGAGTCGCGCAGCGACGAAGCCCAATACGAAGAATATATTTTCTTCCAACGCCGGCAATATAATTCGGTATCACGTCTCAAAATCGCAATTAGTTTTGTATCGCGATTCAACAGTTAAGTCGGGAATTGTTAAAAGAAAGAAGAGAATGAAGCACCAAACTTATTCTGATCGTAATTTCAATTCTCAAAAGGCGCCTAGTATATCTATGGCAACGGTTTCATGGCTTGAGTGGCGAAAACTTTCGCGACGTGTTTTGAAATCTCTTCAAAAATTATGAAAATTGTACTTTTAGCGAATAAGAGTGTTAGATTTCTGACGGAAACTACAATGCCAACCTTACCTTTAGGATTGAATGATGCTTATCTTGTAATTTACAGTGTTTTGAAGGTGAAATTGTAGAAATCTTGCTGTTGAACCACAGGCAGCCCAAGTTCTGTATCTGCACTGTGTGACTAATACTGTTTTCCCGTATCAGATATCGTGTACTAGAAAAAAATGAAAACAATAAAATATTGAACTTTGAAGAACTTGTCTTGTGTTATCAAGTGTCCGTAAGTATCATATTTCAATTTTAGCGCTCTGGGACCTGTTTTAGTACGTTTTCTAGCTCGCTCTTTTTCTTGTTTACTCTGTACTATATATATATTAGAAAGGCAGGAAACCGTTATTTCAATACGCTTACCTTATGCCTCGATTTTTCCCCGAAAAGATGCTCCAATTGATCCAAAATTCCCGGTGGTTATCAATCTCTGGGCGGGAAAGCATTATTTGGAAGTCTTTTGACAAAACCTTTCTTAAAAATGGAGAAATCCCGAGCTTAAAAACGACAAATCAAGATTCTTGCCGTGGACCGATGCGAGGACGGTATGGCCTCAGACCTCGTGACCAAAAGCGTGACGTCAGCAAGACCCCCCGTGATGCAACACGATCCTCTCAGGGGGAGGGTACTGCAAAACTTACGCCGTGACATGCCGCGAAATTGTTTATTTGGCAGTACCCTCCCCCTGAGAGGGATCGTGTTGCATCACGGGGGGTCTTGCTGACGTCACGCTTTTGGTCACGAGGTCTGAGGCCATACCGTCCTCGCATCGGTTCACGGCAAGAATCTTGATTTGTCGTTTTTAAGCTCGGGATTTCTCCATATTTAAGAAAGGTTTTGTCAAAAGACTTCCAAATAATGCTTTCCCTCCCAGAGATTGATAACCACCGGGAATTTTGGATCAATTGGAGCATCTTTTCGGGGGAAAATCGAGGCATAAGGTAAGCGTATTGAAATAACGGTTTCCTGCCTTTCTAATATATATATAGTACAGAGTAAACAAGAAAAAGAGCAAGCTAGAAAACGTACTAAAACAGGTCCCAGAGCGCTAAAATTGAAATATGATACTTACGGACACTTGATAACACAAGACAAGTTCTTCAAAGTTCAATATTTTATTGTTTTCATTTTTTTCTAGTACACGATATCTGATACGGGAAAACAGTATTAGTCACACAGTGCAGATACAGAACTTGGGCTGCCTGTGGTTGAAGAAACGACTTTTGACCTTGACCTGGAACCCATGTAACTGCAAGGGTTCGCGCAAGAGCCAATCAGAGGCTGGTATTCTGAGACGCAATACCATGTTATATTGGCGTCTCAAAAGTAAACAAAGTGATCAGTGAATCGTGATACAATAGCATGTCTTGTTAGATTGAAAACTAGTGCCCAGCTTCCCGCAATATTACATATGGAACGCCTGGCTGGTTTTTGATACGGAAGTCGGACCACGAACAAAGCTGACCTTGTTTCGTTGTTTACGAAGGTAAATTGTTCTCAAAAGCATACAAATCCACTTGAAATCGAAAATGGTGTCTGTACAATTATGTAATAAGAACAATTACGCAAATGTAGGGACTTTCAAAGCGAATTTTGTATTATTGTGCGAAAATAGTACAATAGTGCGATTGGGTGCGATTTTAAGCCAATAGTGCGAAACGCACCCTCGCACTCTGTCAGAGGCCCTGTTTATTTTCTTTCATTTTGTCCGTTTTATAAAACATTGCTTTGCTTTGCTGGAATAAAGTCAGTGAGATAGCTTGGCTCGAACTTCGCCGTTTCCTAAATAATTATTTTTGAAGAGCCGACAAAGTTAGTAGCAGGTTCAGCTAAATTTCAGGTATGTTTTATTACCTTGTTTCGATTCTGGTAAACTTTTTCTGGTGAGTTCGGGTTGTCCTTTGTCTTGGCTTTGGTATGTTTTGGCTGGTGAGTTTATCTTGGCTTTGGTGTGTTTTGGCTTGTGCTCAGAAAAGTCTCAAATTAAACTCTTTATTTTCTTTCATTTTGTCCGTTTTATAAAACATTGCTTTTTAGCAAAAGGTTTTTGGCAATGTTATTTATCTTCTGCCATTACTTTTTGTTATACCTTGAGTCAAACACGTCTTTTTTCACTAAACGTTTCGTGTGGAAACAATCTCAATCAACTACTCTTGAAGTGACTCGGCTGCGAAGGCCGAGTCACTACCAAAAGTTCCTTGGCCTTTAAGCTCCCACCAGGTTTTGAATATTTGTTTGCTTAAGTATATAGCAGCATGTTGGCTTTTCCAGTGTCGGTCATTTTTTTTTTGTCAATTGCCACAAGGCAGGCATTTTCTTTTTTCCTGCCCCGACTCATTTACCTCCCCTTCCTCCAGAGCCTTCATTCATCACAATTTCGAACAAAAAATGAAATACTCTACATTTAGAATGAATGCTAAACAAAACTTTCCTGCAAAAAATATGTTTTTAATAGAGGTTCGAAATAAGAGCGATGGAAATGGATTCCTGAAAGGTTGCTTCGGAGGGAGGTTTGATTTTGTACCGCTGGAGTCGAAAATCAAATTTTGCCTTTGGCCGTGCGATAGCCTGGTAATGAATGAGCGCTGACCTTTAAGTAATGACAACAACAAAAAAACTTTATTCACACCAAATTGCAACATTACAATGAATAATAACATAAGTGCAATACAAGTGTCAGGTAGCCCGAAATGATAAAATATCAATCTAGTCAGGGCTACCTTTAAAAAAAGAAAAGTAAATAGTTACGGTGGTTAAGCTAGATACACACACAACACATATACACACACACATAAATAACAAAAAGGGAAAGACTCTTAGTATAATTGATCAAGTTACATAAAAAAAGAGAAAAAAATGAATTAGTATTTTGATAGAAACTCCTGCTTTAGATTTTTGCTGAAACATTTATGTGTTGATAGTTGCTTTAAATCACCTTTAATTTGGTTCCAAATCTGTACACCAGTATATCTTATTCTAAATTTCCCATAATTACTCGGGCTGCCTGTGGCAGCGCCGAGTCTTAAAATGCAAGTCGTTATTTTTTTAAAATTATTATTTTATTTCATGTCGCACGGGTTCTGCGCATGCGTTAAAGGTCAAATTCACACCAATCAGATTGCACTGTGCTGGTCACGCAACAATCGCCAGGTTAATGTATTTACATAATTTAATACAGTAAATCAAAATGGTCGACCCGCGAGGGTGAAAGCCTTCCAACAGGCTCAGGATATTTCAACTGGCGCTCTTGTTGACCATAAAATTACATGAACAACCAGGAGCCATAATACATTCGATCAGCGCTGTTTGGACAGATTCAATGTACATTTAGAAACGTAAGCGAAACCAATATCCAAACACGTTTGGATATCAACGGGTATCGAATTATCATCAAAGGTTAGATCTCGTCAGGCGCACTCAGATAAGAAAGTTCAAAGCTCTCAGACTAGGCGAGACAAGGAGATATCACTTTCAATGAGTCATTGTCAGAAATCTATTCCATCGTGGGCGGTCTTGTACAGCTAAGGCATGTTTTACGACAGAATAACCAGAGTCTTTCTACTGGATTGAGAGCTCGAGACATTATACATGTCGGCTAATATGGGGAAAACTGAAACAAAAAATGAACTTTGACGGCAGAAACCCTCAATTGAGCCAAGCGGAATATTTACATGATCCGCTAAGATTTTTACAAATCTTAGTTAAGCAGATGTTTTCAGTGTATGCCAACTGAAATGCGGCAACTACACGAACAAGAAGCATGAACTGCCAGCAAAGAGAGAGGAAAAAGTATTTGAAATGCACAGCGCTAGCTGAAATAGGGCATATATATAATATCTGAGACGTTAAATTACGTTTACTGTGAAGAGGATCCAAATTCAAGTTTTGTAGCTTGAGACTGTCTTCTGCCGTGACTCGTGAAAGAAATTGGAAAAGATCTAGCTGTTTCATTCAGACACTGGCAAATTTATTGAAAGCTACGGGCTTACTTTATGAGATTATTATTCATTGTGGAATGAAAGGAAACAGGTTAGCTGAAAGTTAAGTTCGAGGTAGGCTTCGACTTTCATTCCGATTCAGTGCATATGTGCACGAAGGTGGGTGCTGTCAACAACACTACCAAAAGATCCAAAACGAAAGTTCAGTTACGTAAGTACTGTAAGTAAACTCTTTTTGATTTGAATAAATTTCCTCTCAGTTTGTCTGTTAATGTACTTTTTCTTCTAATTATCGCTTTATTTAACATCTATGATTTAGAGTATGCGTACCTGAATTCTTGTGTCGATAAGCGCAAATGTTTTTTGTGAAACAGTCTGTGTATACGAGAAGCGGCTTAATAGAAGAGCTTTCTCATTTATAGGAATTACAATTTTTTTTCTTGCTATGAAATTTATGTTTCATTTCACATTTATTCATACAGTTTTAGCCGGACATTTCCCCGAGTTTTTGATCTATTTTCAATCAAATTCAAAGTCTGAATATGTCATTGTATTGCATTTATACACTTGAATTGCCAGTATTCTGTTGTTCGAATCCTGCGTTATCATAGTCATGCCATAAAAGCGATTAATAGACCAGTCTGTTTTTTTTGACGTTCTCACTGGCGAATTAAAGCACGACTTGATACTAAGAGGATTTCAAATGAAAGTGTATTTCATCTTCAATCTCATGTGGCCCGAGTGAAAGCCCAGATGGGCTCTTGTTTGTTCTAATTTTAGGTGCATAGTATGCTGCTTTGGAAGCCAAACGAGTATTATGATGGTGAACATTAGTGACGTGTATAAAGAAATAATCAAAAGATGAGGGGAGATCATTATGGTTATATTGAAACATAAACACTGAAATGTACAGGAATATTAAATCAGAGAATTTAAGTATGCCAAGATCTTTAAACAAGAGATTAGTATGAGCATTAAAAGAGGAAAAGGTCATTATACGTAGTGCTTTTTTTTGTAAAATAACAAGGGGTTTAAGAGAGGTCTGATACTAAAGTACTACCCCAAGCCAATAGACCATACATGTACGTAAAAAAGGGATACACAAGTGAATAATAAATTTTAACTAAGGTGTCAAGGGGTACAAAATGCCTAATCTTAGATAGAATTCCATTTGCTTTAGATACTTTTTTCGATACATTTTGGATTTGATATTTCCAATTAAGATTAGCATCTATTAAGATACCAAGGTATTTAATATAAGGCTTGCAACATAAAGTCTTCCTATTTATGACAATATTTATAGGGTATACTTTCTTTTGTGATGGATGAAAAATAACATAATTAGATTTATCAATATTTAAAGATAACTTATTGGTAGCTAACCAGTCCTTAATTTTCTCCAATTCAACATTTATGGTAGATTCAAGTTGATCTAAGTTCTTATTTGCAAATTTGAATCATCTGCAAATAAATGAAAGTTAAATACACTGGAACAGTAAGGAAAATCATTAATATAAATTTAAAAAAGTAAAGGTCCCAGTACTGATCCTGAGGGACACCACATGGGACAGGCTTTAGGTCAGAAGATACATTACCAATGGATACAAACTGTTTTCTATTAGATAAATATGAACAAAACCAGGAATTTGGAATACCTCTTACACCATAAAAATTAAGTTTTTGGATCAGAATATTATGATTGACGGTATCAAAAGCTTTACTAAAGTCTAAGAAAATACCACAGGCAAATTCCCCATCTTCAATAGCACATTGGATTTTATCAATTATCAGTAAGATAGCATGTATTGTGGAGTGTTTTGGGCGAAAACCAAATTGTGAATTAGATAAAACTTGATGTTTTTCAAGAAAATTCCAAAGGCGATTATACATGTTTGTACATTTGCAGTTCATGAAAGTTTCGATATACAATGTACATGTACATCATAGTTAATAGAGTGGAATGGTTAGGAAACCCGGCAAACTTCAAAAGGGCTAACAAAGGCGCTACGATTTAGGTTGGAAGGGGTAAGACAAAAGATTGCGCACGATCATAGTTCATTAGCGTTCCCTGAACGACTGAACTCACACGTTTCTATTGGCTGATTGACTAACATGTTGGAATTTCTATTGTGTTTTGTGCACGGTAGTGGTCGAAAAAAGCTAACAAAGACCTATAACAAAAAAGGTCCCTGAGTTTCCTAACCATTCCACTCTATTAACTATGTGTACATGTAATAATATTATTATTACAATTTGTCTACCTCTCTCAATGCTGGCACAACAGCTGCTAGATCACCCTCCTGTAAAATGCATCTTCTGATGTCAGATGGGATGTTATACATCTTGAGCTTGATGGGAAGATAGATCTTGGTCTTCCTTAAAAAAAGAAAACAATTTAACAGACCTTGTAATCACATCCCTCGATCCTCCTCCAATATAACTTTAGACCATGTTTCTTTGAACAAGTTGACAAGGTCAAACTATATACATTGTATACTAAATAAATTAAATGATACACATTTTGATATACATTGTACCATACCTACCAAACTCAAAATTATTTCTGTATTGAAATCAATGGCCTGTAGTGATTAGGTTTACACAATGTACATAATAACAATAATGACTTTATTAAGGTAAAAACACAATTACCACATATTAGTAGTATACAATTTGTGGCCCTAAAATAAAATAAAGGAAAATAATAATAATAATAATACTGTAAGATGATCTGTATTCAGTCATTAAATAGGTACTTTTTGGCTCAAAGTGGCTGATACTGCTGTTCTTATCTAAGAGGTCTTTAAATATTTCTCCTTTTGAAATCATTAAATTTGGTTATGCCTTGAATGCTATTATCTAATGAGTTCCAGATTTTAACAGCACTGATCATGTGAAATGACCTGATAGTTTGCAGCCAAATTATGCTGCCTTGGTTTCGTAGTTATGATTACTTTTTACATACAATGCAGTTTATGTTTATGTTGTTGAAATACTGTGGGAATTAACATGTACTATTTTATTTTATAATTTAAAAAAACATGTACAGTTGTTTTACATGTAGGTATATGATATCATCAATTGGAATCCATTTAAACTTTTTGAATAGTTCAACGGAGTTGTCAATAAAGATGATAACATCAAGACACTTTTGGGCTAAAAAATAGTTTTACAAGTACATGTACAATGTATATTGTAAAAATTGCAACCGAAATGGGTAGAAATTGCCCAAACATGAGAAAATTATAAATTATAAATATGAAATCGGCCAGAAGTCAGAATATTCCCTCACCTTGTCGGTCTCTCTCCTGGTATTACCCATCCTTCTCTAGAGCTGTTCTCTGCAAACCTATCCCACACCTGCTGTCCCTGTATTCTATTGCGTTGGTAGGGAGCACTAGGGCCCAGTATGGTTTGGTCAGTATCTAGAATGTTACCAGTAATATACCTGCCAATCTCACAGCCATCAAAGGTGAACACAATGAGCTGCTTGAACCTGCCTAACGACCTGGTTCAACAAATAAGGGATCATTACAATTATTAAGGGTGCATTTGTTTGGGATATTCCAGAATATTATAATATTATTAGAATATTCTAGTTATTCTGCCTCCAGGAGCAGAATAAGCAGAATACATTCCAAGTATTCCAGAATAATAACTAAGCTCTGAAATGAATGCTTACACATACATGTACATGTATTATTCTGGCTATTTTTATTCCTGAATAGTCCCTAACGAATGTGCCCTAACAATTGTTGTCACTTTACAATCTCTGACAACAACCTCTCATACATGTATAATAAGCAATCACCTCTTCTAAACAAAAATGTTTCTAAAAAGCTGTTTAATAGTGTTTGTTCTTCATCAAATCTCCACATTTTAAAGCTCTTGTACTAGTTAATTAACCAACTCTCCTAACCCTGGTGGAAAACCTGGACAGGATCCTGTAGGATCCTACACAGGGACAGGATCCTGAGCAGGATCCTGAACAGGAACAGGATCCTGAATAGGATCCTATGTAGGAATAGGATCCTGAATAGGATCCTACATAGGAACATAATCCTGAATAGGATCCTATGTAGGAATAGGATCCTGAATATGATCCTACATAGGAACATAATCCTGAATAGGATCCTATGTAGGAATAGGATCCTGAATAGGATCCTACATAGGAACATAATCCTGAATAGGATCCTACATAGGAACATAATCCTGAATAGGATCCTATGTAGGAATAGGATCCTGAATAGGATCCTACATAGGAACATAATCCTGAATAGGATCCTATGTAGGAATAGGATCCTGAATAGGATCCTACATAGGAACATAATCCTGAATAGGATCCTATGTAGGAATATAGGATCCTGAATAGGATCCTACATAGGAATAGGATCCTGAATAGGATCCTACATAGGAACATAATCCTGAATAGGATCCTATGTAGGAATAGGATCCTGAATAGGATCCTACATAGGAACATAATCCTGAATAGGATCCTATGTAGGAATAGGATCCTGAATAGGATCCTACATAGGAACATAATCCTGAATAGGATCCTATGTAGGAATAGGATCCTGAATAGGATCCTACATAGGAACATAATCCTGAATAGGATCCTATGTAGGAATAGGATCCTGAATAGGATCCTACATAGGAACATAATCCTGAATAGGATCCTATGTAGGAATCTACATACTGTAGGAACATAATCCTGAATAGGATCCTATGTAGGAATAGGTTCCTGAATAGGTTCCTACATAGGAACATAATCCTGAATAGGATCCTATGTAGGAATAGGATCCTGAATAGGATCCTACATAGGAACATAATCCTGAATAGGATCCTATGTAGGAATAGCATCCTGAATAGGATCCTTTGTAGGAACAGGATCCTACATAATAAAAATATAGGAACATAATCCTGAATAGGATCCTACATTTGTACATAGGAACAGCATCTTGAATAGTACCTACATGTGCATAGTTACATGCAGCACCTAATTGAATAGGAATCCTACATAATTATTAAGTAGGATTCCTATGACATAGCAAATTCTTTAAAAATTATATAATCTTTCTAGGATCGGAACATAATCCTTATAAGAATTAACTGAAAAATGTCATGCTCAATTTTTGATGACCCCTCCCCCCAATGATTTCCACTCTAGCTTACTATGCCCCCCTAATTTTCTGCATTAAAATTGGGGACCCACCCCCTTTTTTCACCAGCCAGCCCCGCTCCCCCTGTAATTAATGATCAGTTCCGGATGTTAATTGTTGTTGAAAGGATAAAAAAAGCTCTAACATAACGATGACTTCTCCTGGTTGTTTTAGACTAAAGATTTTATATTACTCACCAAGTAGGCTGGCTTGTCCAAAAACAAATTCCCATTATTTAATTAAGCAAAATATTTTCATCCAGCCCCTTAAAAGTGTGCTTTCATTGAGAAATTTGAATATAAACATGGAAGAGACAAAGTTCCACTTTAACCACAGGCAGTCCAAGCTAATGATTGTTACAAGGAATGTTATGGGATTTTTTTAGAACAAATCTGAAACTGTAGTAAAAGAGGAAATAAAGTGTTAAGAAGTTGTTCCTGTTCATCACTGATGTGTTTATTTTTGGTTTGAGGCAATTCTATAATCGTTTTGGCTTGGGCTGCCTGTGCTTCAACCGAGTGGCCTAGAACCAAGTCTATATCCATATTTGGTAACGGTTGCACATTTCAAATAGCAAGAAGCCAAGAGGCCATTTTGTTGCTGGAGTTTTAAACTCGCTTAGAAGGTCATTTCAACAGCATTTCAATGCCAATATTCATCAGATGAAAGATAATAATAACTGCTCCAAGTGAGAGGCAGTTTCAGTTCTGGAAGAGATGAATTCCTGAAGAAATGGTGAGCAGAAGTTTATGTTAGGTTCGTTAATTTGTTCATGTTGCTCACACTAATTGACTAAAAGATGAATTGCTATGGCCTATACTATTACTAGCCCTGTATACTCTGATCTGTAGTCAGTGTACTTGAATATATTCCAAGATATATTTGAAGAAACTATTTATGAAAGCTTCCAAGAGGTCAAGTGAAGTTTACGATTCCAATCGAAATTTCTTCAAGAGTTGAGATGGACTTCATTGAGATTCACTGTACTAGTAATTCAAACATTTTGCCTTTTTGGAACGACAAAATTCACATTTTCGTGTCCCAGGTCTTATTAATCCCTTTTCAAACTTTATCATTCTAGAATGTTTGATGTTGGAGTGCTTCTCAATACCCTATTCAACACAATCAGCCACAAAACCGAAGTTATTTTGGTAGAAACGGAAGTACATGTAGGATGTATAAAAATATTTGTCGGTTTCCGGTTGGCAAACCGCACGGGACTTTATACACCACCGTACTCATCTAAATCGTAATTCTTATTGTGGTTAATTGTTTTTACAGGTTTTGGATTAAAGATCAAGGACCAAAGTTTTTAACCCTTCCAGCCCCAAAAGTGAAATTCAAATTCTTTTCTCTATACATTTGGATACATTTTGATCAACTCCAAATACTCATGATCTGCCTGCTTCCCTTTGATCACCCTTGGGGCTAAAGGGTTAATTCTTGAAATTATCACCAACAATGAAAGATAATCAGGGAAAAGTTGACTGCCAAGTAGTGAGTGAAGATCACAATCATTTTTATTAAAAATGTATAGTTTGTAAAACCTATAGCTATAATTTATGTAATAAACTAAAAGTTAAAAAGTTAGAATGGCATGGAACATTCATTATTAACTCTGTTACTTTTTTTTCCAAACCTAAGCTAGATTTTAAAGAGGCTATGTTAAGGTGTTACACCTGTATATAGTTGTTCTCTTTACATACAATTTGTTAGTCGTTCTTGCTTTCATCTTAACCACTCCACATACATCTACACATGTACATGTGCAAGGTTCCTCAGTTCATTTCAAAATCGCTGAAAATAACTGTGTATTCCAAGCACATTCAGTGGTTTTTAGATTTTCTCCAAAATCTATAGCCTGGGAAACCAGCCGACTCTTATCGCTCCCCCACTCGCAAAAGAGACGTCGGGCAACGAGGCAGAAAATTTCATACTGATGACGTAGCAGATAGCTGTTTCACGATGCATAAATTAGTTGCAATTCTCAGAAGCCGAATGCGAACAACAGAGTTCTTTTCAAGGAATATAACTACCAAGGCTGCTCGCTTGCTTGGCAGTGATTCAAGCCTATTTAGTGTGTGTCGGTAGCTTGTCTGCTTCGTTCTTTCGTGGCTCGGCCCGGTCAAGCGAATTTTTCCTACGACTGTCAAAACATAATAGTTGTTTATAATTTCAAAACCAACACACATCACAGCAGGCCACTTTTCAAGCCAGCTCTTTTGTGAGGTCAGTAAGCCAAAGATGCAGTTATTTTCAAGGTATACTATCGAGGATCCCCATTTGCTTGGGTGAACGACCATCATGTTCGTGGTTCATAGTGCACTTGCATGTAATGTTTATTCATAGCCTAGATTCACTCCCTAGCAAATAAAGATCCGGCTTGAAATGTGGCCCTGAACGATTTATGCAGCAACAACTCATTCAGTGTTCTTTGATAGTTCAGTGTGGGTAGGTTTATTGATATGAAATTATAAACAACTATGACAGTATACCTTTTTGATCACTTGTAAATGTTTTGACAGTACAACATTTCGCTTTACTAGCTAAGATTATCTATCTAGTCAGATTCAAAAGCTCTCAAAAGTCACTGAAGTCCAAATAAGGTGATGGAATTCCTGCATTTTCCATTAGATGCAGTTTTTGTTACATATTAAGTCTCAACTCTGTAATTTTGATTCACTAAGCAATAACTTCTTTATAGTGTGTATTGTAAATGAATACTTTTAACTTATTTATAGAAATAGGAGTATTTCACTGTCTGGCGATTGTAATGATACATGTACATTGTAACTCACTTACATGCATGTTTCTATTTATAATAAACTATACATGGAGTTTTAAAACAATAATTACTGTGTTATTTTTATGTTTAATGACAACTATGGTATACGATTTGGGTGTAAGGATCCTACAGGAAATAGCCCAGGATACTACAGGGAATATCCCAGGATCCTACAGGAACAGCCCAGGATCCTTTAGGAATAGCCCAGTATCCTACAGGAATAGCCCAGGATTCTATAGTATCCTATAGGAATAGCCCAGGATCCTACAGGAATAGCCCAGGATACTACAGAGAATAGCCCAAGATCCTACAGGAATAGCCCAGGATCCTACAGGAATAGCCCAGGATCCTACAGGAATAGCCCAGGATCCTATAGGAATAGCCCAGGATCCTTTAGTATCATATAGGAATAGCCCAGGATCCTACAGGAATAGCCCAGGATCCTATAGGAATAGCCCAGTATCCTACAGGAATAGCCCAGGATCCTATAGTATCCTATAGGAATAGCCCAGGATCCTACAGGAACAGCCCAGGATCCTATAGGAATAGCCCAGGATCCTATAGTATCCTATAGGAATAGCCCAGGATCCTACAGGAATAGCCCAGGATCCTACAGGAATAGCCCAGGATCCTATAGGAATAGCCCAGGATCCTACAGGAATAGCCCAGGATCCTACAGGAAATAGCCCAGGATCCTACAGGAAATAGCCCAGGATCCTACAGGAAATCGTTCAGGATCCTACAGGAAATCGTTCAGGATCCTGAGTAGGATCCTGAGTAGGATCCTGAGTAGGATCCTGAGTAGGATCCTGAGTAGGATCCTGAGTAGGATCCTGAGTAGGATCCTGAGTAGGATCCTGAGTAGGATCCTGAGTAGGATCCTGAGTAGGATCCTGAGTAGGATCCTGAGTAGGATCCTGAGTAGGATCCTGAGTAGGATCCTGAGTAGGATCCTGAGTAGGATCCTGAGTAGGATCCTGAGTAGGATCCTGAGTAGGATCCTGAGTAGGATCCTGAGTAGGATCCTGAGTAGGATCCTGTAGGATCCTGTAGGATCCTACAGGATCCTGTGTCAGGATCCTACAGGATCCTACAGGATCCTACAGGATCCTAAACAGGATCCTATGCAGGATCCTGTCAGGATCCTAAACAGGATCCTGTCCAAGTTTTCCACCAGGGAAGTGACCTCATTGGTTTGCCATTAAGCTGGGGGTCTCTAAGGCCATCAAGGGGTCTCTAATGAGAGGTTCAATCATACATTTTGTATAATTAGGGCTCGCATTTCGGCTTGAAATCGCGAGAATTTGCACATTAATTTTGAAAATATCCCCCAAATTTCACAGGTGGGGGAGCCATTAGTCTCCCATCATTTCACACTTTGTCTCCCCCTTCTATTCTCAGAACAAAAAATTGCCGATTTTAATTTAATTACTTGTGTGCATTTTTCTGGTCACCATTTTGGATTTTCCTATCCACTTTTGAGACTGGACAGTAGTGGTTAGAGGGGGGATACATTTTTGATGAAGCACATGATGAATAGTGCAGCCCTGTAGCCAAAATTTAGCCCTGTGGAAACACACAACATTGACGGTTTGAAGGGATGCAAAAAGGCTCTCCTCTCATTCCAAGACAGGGCTACAATTGTCTCCCCCTCAAAATGGAATTCTCCCCCATTTTTAGGAAAAGGGGGAGACATGCTCCCCCTAATCTTAAAGTGAAAAGCGAGCACTGTATAATAAATAAATAAAATCAAGGTAGTAAATGTCATGTAGAGTCATCCAATCTACCATGTGCACAATGTGCAAAACGATGGCAGCATGTATAACTGATTTGCAAAGTTCTTTGCAATCCAATACACATGTACAGTGTATAGGGCAAACATCTAGAGATTTGCTGAGATACTTGTATTCCAATGCCCATGGTGGTTGGTAACAGTTTTTTAACAACTGTTCAGTTTCCTGATTGGCTGATTACCATTAGAGATAAGGAGTTACATGTACTATGGTAAATACTCCAGTTTCCTATTCGAAAATTACCGCTGAATGCAATGACTACAGACATACATTGTATGCACTCAGGTTTAGCCTCATTCTGAAGTTAGACATTCTTAAATACCAGCAAGAAGGTGCAAAATGCGAAACTACAACAATACGCAGAGTTGTGAATAGCCCACCTTCTTGCTGGTATTTATAAATGTTTAACTTCAGAATGAGGCTAAGCCTGAGTACATGCGTCTGTAGTCATTGCATTCAGTGGTAATTTTCTAATAGGAAACTGGAGTATTGCATGATTGCTCATGCAGATACATGTAAAATAGAAATTATGTGATAGTATGTGCATGCTACATGTACATCTAGGTATAATGAATTACTGTAGCTTCAAATTACATGTACATGTAAGTTCACCATCCCTTCTATCATAGCACTGGTTCTTACTTTGCAGTGAGCCTGACCAGAACATATCCAGTTTGTTGAGGGAGGATATCCATACCAGCAGCCAGCCAGGATCCCTTGGTATTTCCATCATTAGCATCTACACTCACCCTGTTCCCTGCCAGCAGGATCTCAAACTGAGGATCAGCTCTTACGAAGGAGCAGGATAGAAGTTTGTGCGACTTTTCTCCTGTGTTTCTACATCAAAGTGATTATTATAATTAATCAATGTAATCAGTAACATGCTTTATATGGAACATGCTTGGCTGAAAAACAATGTTTGCTACCAGGGCTTTCTATAAATTCTTGAGTAAGCGGCCATGAGTAAGCAAGCCAAAAGTACAGTAGGTGTCTGTATAATTGCTTCATTTCAATAGCTTTGTCAGCAGTAACAGACAGAGTACATGTACAGTGTATGTAGGCAGCTGTATGATAATAATGAGTATAGCCACAGGATCTCTGGCAGTAGCCAGCTTCTAATGAAACTGCTGTGCTACATTGTACATGTAGATCACTAAAACATTCCTTATGGATGCCTAAATCTATTTCTGTGTAATCTGTACAGTACAAATGTAGATGATTGTCATTTATGGAATTTAATCTGATTTTCCTGTCCACAAACCTCATTTGAATTTCCCATGTGCCACCAATGCTATTGGATCTTTAACCCTTTCACCACTACAGGCCTCTAAAGCGGCCAATATGAAGCATGTACCTGGGAAAAATTATTGCATCAAACCTAGACATGCTGGAGATACGATGTGGCGATACTATTTCAAGGGATGAATAACTTCAAAGTCAGAGCTATAACAGGGATCGCTTGACTCTCCCACTTTGGAGAAAAACGCATTTGTTTTGGAGATCGCTGTTCGTTTCTTCGATTTTCGCGAATTTTGAGGAGATGAAAATCGGCTCAAGAAAACCTTCCCATTCGCACTTGAAATCAAAAGCAAACACAAAATAACCACTCAGTCGTTACAGTACCTTGTTTAATCTTTCCAACCAGCAGGTTTGTTTGCATAAAATCCACCAAACGACTGCGAAGCGTGCTATTCTTAATGCTGCACTTCTCTCCACCATGTTTTCCTGCTCCCAACTCCAATTGCATGCTGGGTAATCAACAAAAAATTCAGAAGGGGACCCCCCCTCTGGGACTCCTGTAGGATTTTTTTATAAGTCTTTTACCCCTACAACCAAGAGCGGTGATTTGGACTCAAGCCGTTGCTTTAAAGTGACAAAAACACATCCTAATAGGTTGAGCAGGGGGGAAAGACAACCAACTGCAGAATTTCAAGGGTTTCAGTGAAGAATTATTTCATGTGTCTCAAAGCACAAACACAACATAAAAATCCTGTGAAACCCCTCACAAGGCCTACTAAAAGCAAACCAAGTACTTTTCAGCCGTCATCAGACTTAATGATGCCCTCTAGCTCTCTTACAGTGGCTTATTTGTCCAAAATTAGAGCACATTTCATTGGAAATCCTACAGAAGAAAGCATACTTACCGCCGACGAGTCCTTAGAATTCTGCCGAATGGCATCATGGGGAAAGTTTGAGCCCTTGGTTTAAAAAGTCAGCAGTATTTAACTACCCCGGGCAAGCCAAACTGGAACTGAGGGGGGAGGGTTGAGTTAGCACTCTGCATTTCACCAATTCAGCCCAAACACTTCCAGTGGTGAAAGGGTTAACATACATGTATTACAAGATCACACTACTGCAGGGCATTTGACCATCAACATGATTATTCCCAGGGTTGGGATTGTGATGGCTATTGCACAACGAGGGTGGGAAATTTGACAACTGCCATCTTGAAAAAGTTGAGAGGGCCTGGTAACTAACTGGTGGCAGAGGCTGAGGCCACTGTTGGCAGTGAGGTAACATTTGCATATAATTACCATTTAAACTGTTTTTGACAGCCTAATATTAATTTTGAGATATAATGTAGCCCAAGGGTGGGTTTTGACAGCCCCTGATGACCTTAGCGTGGGGATTTTCATCAGCTGTCTCTCAAAATGCCAAGACAGCCTAATATGCTTTACTTGTCACACACAAAGGGATGCAGGTTGGTGCAGTGGTAAAACACTTGCCTCTCACCACTGCAGTCCCAGGTTCGATTCCCTGCTCGGGCACCATATGTGAGTTTAGGTTTGTTGTTGATTCCTTATCTGTAATCGAGGGTTTTTCTCCGGGTTCTCTGGTTTTCCTCCCTCCGTAAAAATCAAGTGTAGTGTGTCTAAAACAGTTAATGTACATGTAGTGAGTACCATGTATGAGGAGTAAAAGCAGGCCCCCACCAGCTGTAAGCTGTAATACTCAGCCTGCTATAACAAATAAAATATTTATTTATTATTTATAAAGGTTTCTATACAATGTATGAGGCTCAGAGACAAATTAAATTTATTCTATTCTCAGAGAAAATAATAAAATTTATTTGTCTATCAGCCTCATATTGAAACCTTTGTGCATGACAAGTGGAGCAAATATTGAAAGAAGTTATAGCTAGCTCTAGTAATATGCCTCTTAAAAATAAATAAACATGGTCTACATGTTACTAACCTTATCTCAATGTTGATGGTTGTGGAATTATCCAAAAATACATCAGCAAATTGAAGCGGATCATTGATGGCTAGTCCTTGTTTGTTGGAGAGAAGTTCAGCCATTCTACCTCCCATAAACTGTTGGCTACCAGCAGATGGTCTGCAAGAAAATAATTTAACATTTCAACAAAATACTATGTACCAGAAGGAAACTTAGAAAGAGGAAGAAGAAAGAAATTGAAAAATGGACAAAAATGGACAAAAATGGTGTGCTCCGAGAATCGAACTCCGGATCTCTGGATTAAAAGATGAACGCTCTAACCACTCGGTCATTGAACTACTGACTGAAATCAGTGCATTGAAACAAAACATATGTACAGATGCGCTTCGGCGATTGGGCACAGAAATCAGAAGTTTTTCTTTCTTCCTATATCTCTGGCGCTCCGCTTCTTGGAAAACAGTTCCTTGCCTTTACTTGTAGTGGAATATGTAAGGTAAGTCAAGGCCTCGTAGGTTTTTAGATACTGTTTAATGTAACAGCAAGTAAGGCAAAACTACGATAACAGTCTGTGTCACCACAACACAAAGTAAAAATGTTAGACTTGCCACAAGTCAAACTCGCTATAAATGTAAAAACTTTCATTCTCGAAAAATATTTGAAATTTATGGGTGGTCCATGGACTGGGGGTCAGCGTTTTGTCGCTACCCCATAACGACACCTCTTTTCCGAGCTCTCTACATTTTAGTTTCTTGCTTTTCTCATGCAAATGTCAATCCAGGACTAGTAGAGAAAAAAAGTAGTTGAGTAGTTTTTATGCAAGGCTTCAAGCTGACTTAGTAACCAGGCTTTACTTGGTTCCAGACCCCCTAACATTGGTTCTTTTTCTTTCTTTTTTCCGACCAACCAACGCACCATCACGACAGAGAAGGCGATGGTAAACAAAACATTTTATTGGAATGGCCTATAAATCATTTTTCTATCCATGCCGAAAAATAAATTGAATTGTTTCTATTTTATGCATACACATACAAAATATGTACATGTACAATGTATGTAAAATTAATGCAATGGTAACACACCACTGCTACAATGTAAGTGTGAGTCACAAAGTAATTCCAATCCTACATGTACCTGTGTTTCAGTGCTAAAAATCTTTTAGGCTCCACCTGTATAGCTCTCCACTTTGACCTGCCTTGTTCGGACTCAACAGCTGTCACTTGAACGTCATCTCCTCGACGTGGGTTGAGACCTCTGATGCATGCTCCACTTGTGAAATATACATCTTCATCAATATACCCATAGCCAGGAAATACGCTGGACACCTTCCCTGAGAAACTTTTCTCTCTCAAGGGTTTTACCCCCCTGATCTCAACACTGTCATCAGCAAATCTTTCAAGATCTGCTTTCACCCAGTCACCTTTAAAGGGGGAGTACAACGACGATCCAAGGTGGAGAGTTGACATGTTTATTGTAAGCTCGTCATTTAGTGTTATAACGTCCGTATTTATTTTTGTAACCATGCCTATAAAAGTCTCCAGGGTTCCACTTTGTCCCGCGGGATCCCAAACCTGAACGCGATCCACGCGTGTCGCCTTCCATCCACTCGTGCTCGACTCGCGCGACGCTTCCGCATGAACTTCGTCTCCAAGTTCGAGACGAAATCCTCCCAAAACAACATCAAAAGTGAAGTAAACATCATTATCTATGACTCCTGCGCCATCATAGAGCTTTGTAACTTTGCCGTAAAAGGATTTCCTTAGCTGCTCTGGCTTCGTTGTGGCTTTAGTCGAGTTTACTTTTGTGGCATTGTGGTTGTCATTTGCCCTGTTCGAGTTGCTCAAAATATATGTTTCTGCCAGTTCTGGTTCCTGTGGGGCTTCATTCTCGTCTCCTATTCCTAATACAAACCCAGTAATCTTGGAAAGCAAACCAAACATAACTTCTCATTAATAAGACCAAATATTTAGCAGCTACAACAGTTGATGATATGGACAAAACTCTCATCTGGTGTTCAGCCACGGCACATGGAGCTCGCCATCTTTACTCAGATCCCGCGGAAACTCTCCACAGGAAACCCACCATATAATCATCAAAAAAACATATCGTATATCTTTTTCACCTCAGATTCTTGTAATTGTCTTATTGCATCCTATAGCATTATAATTTTGCTCCACTTTTATAACGAGTTTTTGGAGCTAGCTACATTCAATGACTTTTAATACAGGTAAACTTGTCTGCCAATATAGCCTGTGGTTAGTTGGAAGAGAGGGAGCCTGTGGTTAGTTGGAAGAGAGGGAGACTAGGGAGAGGGGGTTACAAAATGGCTGATGACAGGGCCGAAACAAGTCTGGACCATTTAGTGAGCCTTAACGGTCTGATTTCTGGTTAATATGACAAGATGAGTACACAGATCGAATGCATTCTTTTCTGTGAATTTCACCCGATCGCTGGTCCTAAAATCGTTTATCAGGTGAGAATCGGATGTACACTAGCTACTCAAATATACTCCCCTCCCCCCATTTCACTGATGAGAACGTCGGCAAACTGAAATGTTTTAACATCATTGAATAGGGGCGAGGGTAGGTCTTAAATTTTCAACTAAATTGACCGAGATTGTACTTTACAATTGTTATGCTACAAGTACAACAACAACAAATACCTTATTTCACACCCGTATTTTTATACAATGAATTAAAGGAGCAGTGTCACGACTAGTATTCATGGCCAAAGTTTTGAAAATGTGTCAGGCGGACAAGAATTCAAAAGATGTGACAGAAGTAGAAGTCGTGAGTAATCCGCTTGCATCGGCGTATTTACACGATATCTCGAGCCGAAATTGCTTTAAAACTATACTTCAGTATTGTATGGTTAGGTTTGATGTTATATTTTTATAAAGCAGCATTTTATTTATTTCAATCGAAAGGGAAATTTGCAGCGGCACGTGACATAGCGTGATTTTGCCATTGTCTATAACAACCAATCAGAATCGTGACACTGCTCCTTTGTGATAAATGATTTCAAAAGGCACCAAGTGTCAGGGAACCAATTAATGGATCTCTGGTTGGCACATTAATGACAATGGATTACATGGCAGCAATGCATTTGTCGTCGGCTTCCCCAAGGGTGGGGGACCCTAGACAAATGTGGGGACTTTGCTAATTTTGTATTGCAAAACCTTATGGGGCACTTTTTTTCATCAAGGTCCTCAGTGCTAGTGGGGCAAGGCAATCCCCCAACACGAGATTAACCTGCATGTGCAACTAAACTGACTATACAATCAACGTTCTAATAAAAAAGTCATTACTCTGAGCCCAGCATATAATTGCATCATAATCTGTTCTTTGAAGTAAAACGTAATGAAAGGAGCAGCCAACAAATACTGGTAAGTTGACCTATGACCTATTTTATGCACAAATTATCATGGGCAGCCCAATTAATCTGTGGGTTTGTGCATTCGCTTCCATGACTGTTGTTTCCTTTGTGTTTTTTAAATTCTCTTGGAACCATTTTAGGCTGTTTTTATAATTAGCTGAGGTGGATGAAAAACTGTTAAAAACAGCCTAAAATGGTTCCAAGAGAAGAAAAACCACAAAGGAAACAACATGGAAGCAAATTAAAAAGGCATGTTTATTTATACATTGTACAGCAATTTAAAAGGATTTATAAATCCCCATACATATCTTCTATTTTCATGCACAAACCCATAGATTGGGCTTCCTGTGAAATTATCACATGTTTAACATTTATAAATGCATATAACCTTTTCAACACCTTCAAAGGGAGCCATCTTTGATTGAAAGCACAACTCATTGCCATCAAGTTGTGATGTGCCTCGTATACATACATGATTGTACAGCAAGCCCACAATTAAAATATTACCATGAAAAATACTGTAAGCAAAGTCCCCACATTTTCTCCCACCCCAAGGGCACAAATTTGTTGCAAAATCCCCACCTACAGCCCCCCCCCCCCCCCCCCCCCCCTTCTCAGGGAAGCTGATGACAAGTGCGTAAAAGGCGGTTATTACACGGAAAGTTGGGTAATATGGCTGGGTATTTTTACGAGTCAGTTTTATTTTTTCGAGCCTGAAAGGCAAGAAAAAATAAAATTGATGAGTAAAAATTCCCAGCTGTATTACACAACTTTTCCTGTAATAAATTGTTTATTATATGACAGCTAACACAAACAAAAAAGGTTTGTTTTGGCTTGCCTTAAGTACTGCTCTGTTTGACAAGAAATCTCAAGAGAAGAAACTTCAGCCTCAGTTGAAGTCAAATGTCGGGGGCGGGCACGCATTGAAAAGGTTTTTCCCGCACTAAAAGCTGATTGGCTGTTACTCAAACAGCCCCATTTCGATTGGCTTGCGCGCTTACAAAACCTTTTAAGTGTTGAATAAACCTGTGCAAACCAGTTTGTGACCCGTGTAATACGGTCTTATATTTGCACCCATTATAGCCCGTATTTGTACTCGAAAATGCCAAGTCGTATACAATTACATTGTAGACACAAGATCATAATTTATGTTCTAGATAACAAACAGTCTTTGTTATGTACTAGACTCCAGAGGAATTCATTTCAAAGGAAAAGTTTGACTGCGTCGCAGTGTATATTATTCCTAAACCAGAACTTCAGAGAAAACTCATAACTGTGTAAGTATGGACCTTATACAATGTAGCTGATCATGATAGAGATAAATTTGTTTATTCTACTATGCACATGTATTATATGAAACTAGCTTAATATATATGTCTCTTACAATATTATTCCAAACCTGCCCATTCCCCCCCGCCCTCCCAGGCTAATATACAAGGGGTATTTTATAACTCAATCTGTATGTATCTCTTTATTTACCCACAGAGTCTCTTCATACAATCATGCTCTTCTAGAGAGCTGTGTCTAATATATAGAGCTAAAAAGTAGAGCTAAAAAGTTAAAATAGAGCTAAAAAAGATCAATACCTATATCATTACTAAAAACTTATTCTAAATATTAAATACCTATATTGTAAAAAAATAATTTATGAAACTATAATAAATTAGCATTTATGTATATACTACGAATCCAGCATCTATTATAGGTCAGTATACATGTATGCCAGCACTCCCGAGGAAGTGAAATCCACAGCACAGCAGCCCTTTAGGAAAAGGACCTTTTCAATCCCTGCCTTACTATTAATTAGGTCTCAGTGTACAAACAGAGCTGAATCCGAATTTCTAAGATTGTATTGATGGATAGAATTTGTTTGTGTAAAAATGTTACTTACTAAAGATAGACATTTGCAAACCACAGAAGCAAGTTTAGACTGCCATCTCTCATAATTACATGTAGCTTCTTCCAACCTAGTTCAGCTAAAATGTGATCAGACCTGATATCGTAATTTGAACTAGTGATGATCTTGGCAGCTCTATTTTGCAATTTTTGCAGTTTAATTTACTGACAGTGTTTTCCCCATACATGTACATGTGTGTACCTCACAACAGTAATTCAATTGAGGTAAAATTAACAATTTGTATATATTGTTATTAGGATAGCTTCAGGGAGGTATGGTTTTAGCTTGCATAGTACACCAAACACATTGGCAATTTCTTAGATATGGTACTGCTCGTCAATATTAATGTCAAGGCACTTGAATGAACTCTTTCTTTCAATTTTCTTTCCATCTAGATTTATATTAAGGTTACTGGGCAATGATGCTATTTATGTTTTGTCGAGTCCCTAATAGCATGTATTTAGTTTTAGTTACATCTTAACTAAGCTTATTGGCATTTAACCATTCATGATCGGTTTCAAGATCGGTTCATTAATTTGATAGTAGCTGATCTCTTCTTGGTCATCTGAGGCATACTGTATGTAAACTCGTGTCATATGAATACATACGTATGCTAGATGATAAATTACAGTTGGGCAAGTCATTAATATATAACAGAAAAGCAGAGGCCCAATAATAGATCTGTGTGGAATACCACACTTGACAGTGCAAGAATCTTACAAAATTCCATGTACATGTACATTGTACTTGTGTCATTTGTGTGCGATTTGTAAGGTAATTTGTGAACCATGCCAATGTTTTCAGTTGGACCCCGTAGAAATGTAATTTTGTTATGAGAATATTGTGATCAATGGTATCAAAAGCCTTTTTAAGGTCGAGAAACAAGACTTCATTTAGCCATTGTCAATATTTAGAAACCATTCATTTGTGGTGTCTGAAAGAGCTGTTACAGTTGAGTGTAAAGGCGTAAAACCTTTACAGATTTAAAATATGCATTAAAGATTTAGAGGTAAAGCTAGCACTAGCCTTTAAGAGGCTAGCAGAAATAGCATCAAGGCCACTGCAGGCCTTGTTAGTCTGCAATTTACTCATTATTTCAAGTACTTCAGTCTGAGATAGATTTCTTATCTCAAAAGTGGATCTGTTCATGTTTGGACTGGACCACAAGCAGGGAAGGATGTAGTTCTGAGGGCTCCATATATATTCCTCCTGAAATAGTCTATTTAAAGCCAGCCATTAAATGAGCACATTGCAACGGTGGGTGTAAAGTACAGGTCACAGGTCAGGTTGTTAATTCTAAGACAAATCCTAACCATAATTACAAACCTAACCCTAACCATCGGACGAGTTCACAGGTAAACGATGGGTTCTCGCTCACCTTAAGAGCTAGGGTTCACAGGTAAACAAGAAGTGACCTGACCTGTGACCTGACCTGTACTTTACACCTGCTGGCACATGCAACCATGAATACAAACACTGTCATGCAGGACTATAAGAAGAAATAGAGAAGAATTGTCATCAGTTTCATCAGCTTCAAGCCTTGAAAGATCACCAGACATGAAGATGCAATTGATGGCAGCTGATGACGATTCGCAACTCACACTCGGCAAGTTCTATACAGTATTGATGGATATCCAAAACAACACGAACATGCACACAATATAAAAAACAATAAAAGTAACATTCCAGCTGTATTTTCTGATATCCTTATGCCGGTTTCTGAAATACATTCGTGTAACACTAGATATGCTGCTAGACAAAACTTCTATAGACCTAAGGTACAAACAAATTATGATATTCACTCATTTCAATCTTCAGCACCTAAACTTTGGAAAACTATACATGTACATTGTGTACCTACTCTAATTAATGATCTTGGGACTTTTTGAACTTACAAGTTTCTGCAGAGCGGCATAGCACTCATTTACTGAAAGGTCCACAGCTTTTTTCCTCTTCTGTTATCTTCGGGGTATTTAGTGTGGAAAGAAAGGTCAGACATTCCTCTTCCGATTTCCAGCTCTTCGATGAATACAGATTACTGTAATAGTTTTCTATCTTATGTTAAATCATTATTGGGTCTGTTACAATCTGATTACCATCCAATATCTTCCGTATGTACTTGACAATACCTTTGGTTACTGGAAAGTATTACCATTAAGGAAACTAAAAAATATTGGGGGCATAGTAATTATTGTATAGGAGAGAACTTTGATTGTAGCAAAATACCTGGCGATATGTCTCTTTTTTTTACACTAATGTATTGAACGTATGGGCTAATTGCTCTGTTCCACTAAAGTAGGGGACGACGTGAATAGCATTTTAAAACAGTCATTGTGGAACAATATTTATATTAAAACTAGTATTAAGTGGGATAAACAGAGAACCAGTTATCTTTATCAAAGACTGGAATAGTTTGTCTACTGAAGTTACTCTGGCAGACACCTTTCCTAAATTTATATTTTGGGAGTTTATGCTTTGAATATTTTAAAAGTAGTCGGTCAATTTACCTCAATAGTATTTTTAGTTTTAATTTGTTAGGTTCTGCCGTTTTAGCGTTTTAGTAATTTAAACCTGTGATTTTAGCTTAATATTACAATATTCACGTATATATTTAATATATTTTTTAATGTGTATATTATACCAAGGTGATAAGTATCTTCTGAGTTGGATGGGAATGATAAGTGCCATTCCAAATGGGTGGAAAAGCATATTAAAAAGAAACTTGCACATGCCTTTAAATGAATACTCGAAATACATGGATATTTTAATTAGTGGTAAGGTAATTAAGGTAGAAGAGCTAAAAACTAAGCAAATTTATAATGAATGTATTCTAACTAAAGGAAATTAACGCCCGACCAACGTCTCAGAGTAGATGGCAAGATACATTCTCAGATAATTCTATAGACTGGGAATCGGCCTATTGTCAGCTATATAATACCACTATTGACACTAAGCAATAAGGGGTTTCAATACAGAATTTCTACCTTGCTGTGTGCGTATGTTGACAGCATGAACATGGCCGTCGATCCTTGCCACGGATCAAACTCTCGACAACGGCTAGTTTCCATTTCAGTCTAATACACTGATCCTCGTGGACAATGTCGCCAACCTTCACTTTAGAGGGCAGTGACTCCAGTGGTTTGGTGGAACTCTCGAAGTGCAGTGACGTCAAATAGTCTTGTTTCCAGTGAGACCAGAAGTGCTGTAGCAGTAGCAGGGCGAGACGTTTAGCACTCTTCTGAACTTCCGTGTTGTCCCCGTAGCTTATTTCGTCGGCTTCTACCGCGGCGTGAGGAAGAATTGTTATTCTTCTTCCGTATAGGAGATGGGTTGGAGTGAGTATAAGCTCATCATCCTTGACATCGGATGAGACGGGTTAGTAGTCGGTCGTTTATGATGGCTTCGATTTCGACCACGATGGTTTGCCGTGTGACTAAGTTAGTTGATGGACGCCCGTCCCAGTACCTTCTTCAGTGTTGTCTTGGTAAGTCCTATGAGGCGCGCTCCCAGAACCCGCCGTACCACAGGGCTCTCTTGGGAATGAATTTCCAGTCCACACCTTGTCTAAGTGCTTCTTTGAGAACCGGTGATTCGGACAGCTCCTTGAGTTCCTTGGATGCCGAAAGGTACGTAGTGGCGTTATGAGATCATCTACTCTGGAAAAGACTTTCTGCTTGCAAATCGGCAGAAGGCGAGGAGGAACGTCTGCATTGACAGGTTTGAAACGACTTCCAAATGTACCGCTCTCGTCGTGGCACACTTGGATTCCGTTCCTGCGTCGCGTACGTACAGGACTCCAGTGAAGTCTACATCGGTAACTGCGAAACGTCATGAATGCTGAAGTCTCGATTTCGGAACTGGGGGTGGATCAGGAGCGCTGTAAAGAAATCCAGATGTTCTCTTACAGGTGACAGAGAGGTCGATTGTCTTCTTTATACGGTTTCGGCCTGCTGGTATCCAGTATTTTTGGCGTAATGCAGTAAGAGTTGAATTGACACCGGCGTGCAGTTGACGAACATGTGCGTTGCGAATGATATGAACTGTTAGGGGGACCTTCGGAGGAAGAAGCAATGGAAACTTCGCAGCGTCAGTAACTGGGGCATTGTGGATCCTCCCGCCACAGCGAAGCAAACCGTTGTCGTCCATGAAGAGGCATAATTACCTCACTAGCCGCAGTCGAGTAGTTGTCTATCTCATTGCTTTAGCCAGACTTCTGGCTGCTCTGGATCCATTTCTTCACGGCTGCGGCTGGTTCCCAGCACTCAACGTTCCTGCTTGCCTGTTTTCTGGGTTCCTTAAGTTCTGTACCTACTTAAGAACATAAGCTGTGATGCGCGCAATCTTGTCATATCTACCGTGTCTCCTGATGTCGATGATGTTACTGATGCTTAGATTCTCGTTGGATGACATTGTCGATTCGGGATGTTCGTTCTCGTTTTCTGGGAATGCGTCTGTAATAGGAACTTGTACCAAGAGGACATCATTGTGATCCCACATTGGCCACTCGCGTTCTGTCGCTAAACAAAAAGTCCCGTGTTTCCACGTAGACGAAGACTGTAGCTGGGCTGCGCTGATACCTCGTGTTAACAGATCTGCAGGGTTGTCAAATGTGGAAACAGTTGCTTAATCTCTTGGACGCGATTTCCGACAAACTGTTTCATCAGTTGCTTGTTGCTGTATAGCCAGTGAAGGACGATCTGACCACATGGTGAGATTTAGATTGTGAAATTTCTTCTTGAGAGCGTTCTGGATGAAGCTTCCGAATTTTGCGCCTATCAGTACTGCCATTAACTCTAGTTGTGGAAGTGTCAACTTCTTCAGGGGTGCTACTCGAGTCTACGCCATTACTAACGAGATCTGATCACCTTGTTTAAGATACGCTACGGTTCTGTATAGGCTTTGGGGCTTGCATCCACGAAAACGTGCAGCTGTAGTACTTCATCTGTCAGTGGAGATGAGAAGTAAGTCCTAGGGATGATGACCTTTACATACCGCCTCCCGGTTAGCTCTGTGGTTAAGCGCCGGTCTTTCGAGTGGGAGGTCGAGGGTTCAAACCCCTGCTGGACCAATACTCAGGGACTTAAAATAACTGAGTAGAAGGTGCTGCCTTTACAAAACAGTAAACGGTTAGACCTTCACGTCTTCTCGGATAAGGACGTAAAATCGTAGGACTAGTCTCCCATTAGTTGCAAAGCTAAATACATTGAAACTTAAATAAAGTTACTTACTTACTTAATTTACAGATTCCTGAATGTCCTGTGCGATCTTGATCCAACGCTCTCGAAAATCTCTCTCTAAAGGTTCGTTCCAGTCGAGGCTCTTCTGCCATATGTCTTGCATAAGGATATTCGCGCTTATGGTTACTGGACCGAGTAGTCCAAGGGGGTCGAAGATTTTAGATGAATCTCGCTACCTCACTTTTAGTAACGAACGTGTCATGTGGTGGGAGAGATTACCTTGGTATGAGTGTGAACGCGTCTGCTGACAGATTTCACCGCCGAAGACCTATAGGACACTTCTGTCGCTCTTTGTATCAGCCACATTGTCTCCAGTAGCACGACCTTGTAACAGCTTGCTGTTGGACGCCCACAATCTCAGGTTGAATTTCGCTTGAGCCATTACAGACCTGGATTCTTCATAGTACTGCACATCTGAAAAAAACCTAACCATTCTCGACCCCAAATCTTTCAAAGAATGAGCTAGTCTGTATACACCTGGGCCCTGCTGTTCAAAGCAAGGGTAACTTTATCTACAGGATAGCGCTAAATTTGTTCCCCAGGGTAGTGCTTTACCGTTGCTTTGAACAACCGGATTCTGCACTATAATGGAAAATTTAGTACCATACGTTTTCAAGTGTTATATAGAATTATCGACAAGGAAGCGTTTGACACCCATACTGTCCCAATATTCAAACAACAAAGGATTTTGAAATTTGAAGATATTTATTTATCCAATTTGGGAACATTTATGTATTCATATCAAAACAATTTACTTCCTCAAGGTTTCGACAATTTATTGTTGAGGAATGATTAAATTCACAGTTACAATACCCGAAGTTCTCATTTATTTCATATTCCTTTGTGTAGAACAAATACAAGACAGTTCTCTGTTAGTTTCCAAGGTCAAACTTAAGAGCTATCTTCTCTCCCGTAATTAATTGTATTATCCTTCATGTGGGCATTGTAATGTATTTGTTTAGTCGTTTTGTTAGCGTGTTGCTCTTGCCACCTCGATCAATTCATTAACCAATATTAATTGTAACGAGGTGGCCCAGAACCTCACAAGCCTTTATGGTTTCTCTTGGGCTACCCTGCCACTTATTTTATTCTTTGTAAGTTTACTATTTATATTTGTGGCAAATAAATTGAACTGAAACTGAAGTGGCTGGTATTCTCTTTTTGAGGGAGGAAGCCCACTGTTTCTGTTTTTGTGTGCAGCTAGGCTACAATGTACAACTGTCATGCAGAAAACAATAAAATTGTTTTGAATTTTGTTATTCATGCAGGAATGCACTGAACCACAAGTTTGTTGGCTGCCCAATCAGCATTGAGAACGCAAAGTACTCTCGCAATGTCTTGTTGTTTAACGTGTGTTTTGTCTTCACTGGAAATCCAGACACTGTGTGTTACGAGGGAGTCGTTAAGAAACTTGCTGAATATCTTACAACCCTTGAGGTTAGTAACCGTAATCAAGTTATTAGATGCTTTAATACCTGTACTGCATGTTTAAAGGCCCTGCCCAGACCATAAGGGATGCAGGTTGGCGCAGTAGTAAAACACTCGCCTGTCAACGCTGCGGTCCCGGGTTCGATTCCCGGCTCGGGTACCGTATGTGAGTTAGGTTTGTTGTTGATTCCTTATCTGCATTCGAGGATTTTTCCCCGGGTTCTTCGGTTTTCCTACCTCCGTAAAAATCAACAGTGAGTCGAGTGTAGTGTGTCCAAAACAGTTATTAATGTAGTGGGGAGTGTGTGAGGAGTAAAAGCAGGCCCCCACCAGCTTTAAGCTGTAATACTCAGCCAGCGTGTGACCCTCACTGTGACACAGCTCCTTAAAGTAATAGATACAGAGTGAGTGGCAATGCTTTATCGGATTTATAAACTCGAGTTGAAACCGAGAGTTTATAAATCCGATAAAGCACGGACACGAATTCTGTATCTGACTTAACAAACTTCTAGATGTAGAAAGTCATGTTTTCTGTTATTTTGGTGATACGACTTATTTTGACCGAGAAAATGAGAAAAGGTTTATGTAAACCAGACCTTATCCACCGGTATATCACATTTATAAACAATCATTAAACATTTATTTCCTTTGTTTTTGCTTCATGAATTATTATTAATGAGTTTGATAAGTAGTATTTAGAAAATGAGTGGCTGTGTTATATTGGCTGCCATCGCAATAAAATGATTCATTTACCATCACCCTTTCTCTCATGATGGTGGGTTGGTCGGTCGGTCCGAAAAAAGAATCAATGGGGGGGGGGGGGGGGGGGAAGTCTGGTTACTAACTCATCTTGAAGACTCACTTAAAAACTGTAATGTACAATCATGTACTACGTATCCCTCCACCACGTTTTACTCTCTACATGTGCAGTATGTAGTTGTGGAATGACAACAGACCTCTTTAACTTGACTCAATGTTGTCCCCTTCCCTTTGGCATAGTTGGTAGTTTATTTCTCGTAAATGCATGAGAAGATCGATACATTGATATTGAAATACCTGTAACTAAGAATATTATTCCCGAAAGATTTGAAATGGGACAACATTGAGCCAAGCTAATGAGGTCTATTCAAACGAGAAAAGCAAGAAAGGACTCGTACTTTGATCTAAAGGTACATGTATGGCTGGCAGGCTGCACTTCAATGTATATATTGTATCGGGTCATGTGAAGCAATTCCATCTGGCCATCGTGTGGGAGGGAAAAATTGATAATAAAGCACAATGCACCCTCATTAGTTGATTTAGGGCCACATAACAGGTGACAAACAAACTGACGTACCCACTAAAGTAGATGAGCAGGCAACAGTTTTGAAAACTTTGACATTATAGAGTAACAGTGCTTTTGTTGCGTGCTAGTACACATGATCAGAGGTATAACATGTAACAGGTGACAAACAAACTGACTTATCCACTAAAGTAGATGAGCAGGCAACAGTTTTGAAAACTTTGACATTAGAGGGCAACAGAGTGCTTTTGTTGCGTGCTACTTACACATGATCAGGGCCCGGTTCCTGAAAGCCCGATTAGCGCTAATCCTGGATTAACTCTCAACAAAACATATTAGTTGTCATGGTAATTAACTCTGGTTAGCGCTAATCTGGCTTTCAGGAACCGGGCCCAGAGGTATAAAACGACAGAAGGTGGCGTGACGTGATGTGCATTTCAAATGGTGATGCCAGTCTTTCAAAACGTGTTTGGTTTTCCTTTTTTCTCGAGACAATATGTAATAATAATTATTCTTATTCTTAGGCTCTATACTAACAAGTCACTTAATGACTGGACTCTCGGAAAACCAGTGAGTGTCATTTCCCTCGAATCTCTATGTTTCCCAAGACAAAGTCGAGAGAAACATCCAGGCAGTCATCTCAGGAAGCAAATACCCTTGGGACCAGTCATTAAATGTTTAGTATATATAATAAATAATTTTCTGATTAATAATAATATATTAATATGATTTAATATAATTAACCATATTTTACACTGTAATACGTCCTGTAGCTGGAAGATGGGTTCTTATCTAAGGATGAAACCAAAGAAACTCTGCCATCCATCCTGTTGAACATTAGAACAGAACTGAATAATGCAGGAAGATGCACTATACCAATAGGTAAGAGAATCTAATTAGTAATTACACTGTGAGCTCAAAGTTTCTGTATGAGCGCTCATCAAAATATTATGGTAAACTCAGTATTATATACAAATAGGGTGTCTGTCGAAGATCGAACTATCGACTGATAGTTGCCCTTTGAAATTTGATGTTCTTTAAACAATATAAGCCCGAGAACGCAGTTCAAGGGCTTATATGCTAATTTTAAGAACATCAAATTTCCAAGGGAAACTATCAGCCGATAGTTCCGAGACAGACACTATTGTTGTTATCTACCTAGCAGACTAATACCACTCTATTTGTCGTTATTGTTTATCACAAAATTGTCTTCCACTCTCAGCGGGCAGTTCTCTCTCAAGGAACTATCGGCTGATAGTTGCCTGCGGAGATTTGATGTTCTTAAAACAAATAAGCCCGAGAACGCAGTTCGAGGTTAAGAACATCAAATTTCCAAGGGAAACTATCAGCCGTTAGTTCCGAGACAAACACACTCTATTTGTCGTTATTGTTCATCACAAAATTGTCTTCAGCTCGCAGTGGGCACTATCGCCTGTAGCCTCCTCCGCAGGCAACTCATATGTTTTAGAACCGGCTCAGCCGGATCCGAGCGGCGAATCCGCGAGGGGACTGGGGAGGGAGAGACTCGGACCCTTGCTCGTCTCTCTTTTACCACAGGAAGCCCGGTTTCACATCTTTTTTCTCGAAATTAGGAGTTGCCTAAATTATTTTCTTATATAAGTGATACGCATTCATATAGTACTAGATCATCTGTGTGTCAGAACTTATACACTCAATATTCAAGACTAACCATTCAAAATAAATCATTCTCTAGAATAGGTGTAAGATTGTGGAATAAAATTCCAATTCAAATTAGAAATCTACCAAAAAAAAGCTTTCAAAAAAGAAATTAAAGAAAGACTACATGCAGTGCTACAATATGAAGGATTATATGTTAATGCTCCAACTCTACTTCAAAATATGCCATAACAAATCTGATCAACACATTAATTTAAATTAATTGAATTAATTTAAATTAATTGAATTTTAGTCATTGATTGCTGTATTCCATTGTATTAGTAACTTGTAAAAAAATAAAAAATACCTGAAGCATTTTAACTGTAAATACTGTTAAACTCGTTCCTCTAATTTGTATTATAATGTTTCTGTCAATAGTTATCTGAATGTTACTTATCTACGAAAAACATTTCTCATTTTCCTTACAATTACATGTACTGTTGTTATATATAATTATATATATATTTTTATCTTGTCAACATTATATATTGCTATTTTGTTCCCACTTAACCCGCCTCGATTAGCTATGCTACTTGCGGGTTAGTGTATTTTTGTAAAATTTGTTGTTAAACTTAATAAAGTCTTACAAGTCTTACCAGAGGAGGGTATATCGCCTGATAGTTTGCATCCGCGAACGACAACTATCACGTCACGTGATCGGATTTAGGCAATGAGCGCGGGCCAAAATTTTGTGGTGAACTATAATTGCATCCGCGGACGACAACTATCTCGTCACGTGATCGGTTTTAGCCAATGAGCGCGCGCCAAAATTTTGTGGTGAACTATAACGCCTGATAGTTTGCATCCGCGGACGACAACTATCTCGTCACGTGATTGGTTTTAGCCAATGAGCGCGCGCCAAACATTTTGTGGTGAACTATAACGCCTGATAGTTTGCATCCGCGGACGACAACTATCTCGTCACGTGATCGGTTTTAGCCAATGAGCGCGCGCCAAAATTTTGTGGTGAACTATAACGCCTGATAGTTTGCATCCGCGGACGACAACTATCTCGTCACGTGATCGGTTTTGGCCAATGAGCGCGCAGCAAACGTTTGCGGTAAACTATAATGGCTGATAGTTGACGATGAGCGTACGTACATGTAGCTCTATATATGCATGCCTTTAATTATAGTCAATTACTATTATAGCCATAGACTCTGAGAGCGATTGAAACCAATAATACATGTAGTTCAGATTAAATTGTAATTTTTGTGTCTTTTGATGCATAGGCCGCCAAATGTTTTTTTTTGGTAGAAAACCAGCTTCTTTGCTTGATCACTGTCTGTCACAGTCAGAATAGGCAGTGAGTACTCGCTCCCCACAGCGGTTAGCATTACCTTAATCGACTTTTAGTTGATCATACCAGTGCAGATAGTGTAGTCAATCAGATTACAACATTTCTGTCTGTTTATTGACAATAATGTTGAGTTCTACTTCAAACTACAATATATAACTAAGTACAGATAAGTGCCCTCATACAAAAATTGTACATACATAATGTGTACAGTCAGTGGATTGAATTATCTTACACATTTATTGTGTACCATGTTTTTATTAATCAAATACCAGATGAAGCAAACACTATTCATCTGAAGCCAGTCTTGCCAAGCAGAGAGCCATGCACCGTCATGGACCATCAAGTACCAATATTCATGTGGGACAAAGGGGCTTGGACCTCTTCAGAGTGGGATATCACTACACAGCAAGTAAGGATTTGTTGAATGTTACATGTACTTTTCCTCCCGTCCCCCTCCCCCTTCCCCTTCTCTCTCTGTTACTTTTTTCTTGCCCCCATTCTCCTAGCTCGAACATGTCCAAAAATGAGTGCGATGCTCTTCGCTCGCTCCGCTCGTACACAGTCTACGGAGGGAAAAGGAAGGCGGACTGCTCGTAGTCTGATTGCATTTGATCCCATGGAAAAACAGTTATAGTTGTGTTTTTTTCTGATCACGAACCTCAATATTTCCTGAAACTTTGCTGGAAAACAAACTTAACTAGTTTTCTGAGGGACCATGCATGCAGTCATAAAGTAGGGCTCGAAATAAAGAGGGTGTCGCTCGAGGGAATAGCGGAAGACCAAAACGATTTGGGTCTATGTATTTTGCACAAAAAAGTGATCAGACGTGTCGTTTGACACTTTGCAGTTCCGTAGTCTTTAATAATCACAGGTAGTGCCTGTAGCGTTCTGCAACGATCTGCAGTTCTGTGTAGTATCAGAACGCTACAGGCACTACACAACGCTACAGGCAAAACACAACGCTACAGGCACTACACTACGATACAGGCACTACACTACGATACAGGCACTACACAACGCTACAGGCACTACACAACGCTACAGGCAAAACAGAACGCTACAGTCACTACACTACGATACAGGCACTACACAACGCTACAGGCAAAACACAATGCTACAGGCACTACACAACGCTACAGACACTACACAACGCTATGGTTAATCTTTGCCTATAACCCCCAAAATTATTATTTTTTTGGTTGAAACTTTATACTATTCTTTAGAACTTAAAGCAAAAATGGGAGGCTAAAACTCAACTTTAATTTTTTTACGGCCTCTTAAAGTTGATACCAGCACATGTGGCCGTCAGTTTTCAATTCCCTTTGGGTGCCTGGAGACAAGCGACCTGCATGTGACGTGTATGTAGTAAGGCGTCCTTCCAATTCCATACAAACATCTCTTATTTGTGCGACACTTGAAAGCACACCACATGATAAATATCCAATGAAATGTCACCAAACTTGGTAAATTTACTATTTTCGATGTGCTCTTTCTTGTGATGGAGTTTATTTCATACTGATTAGACTATAATAGAACATTTTTTCCTTTTTGAATTATTTTCTTATTCAGATTTTCCAGCTCCTTTGAGAATAGTAAGGCAATGGTCTAAATTTAAAAAGGAACACAAGAAACTGTACAAAGGATTCTGGTAGTTATAGTAAAAGGATGTCCGATTGACGTCACAACTCCAGGCCCTCACCAAGATTCGCGCTGACTTCCAACTGGAAATGGGGAGCCCAAAACGGATGTTTTCCCTAACTTTGACGTCACTAAAATCGTTGTAGTTTAGTTTTTTCACTTTTATTTTTTCGAATTCTTAGTCATGGCGCTATACAGAGTGTGGTAAATATGCGAGTCATGAAGTTGCGAGTTGCGTCAACAATGGATGCTTAGAGCAAGTCAGTAATTTTGAGTTTTTAGGCCTAAATCACTAAAGAACACATGCTTCTCCCTGTGAACTAATCCAAAATCCTAATCCTACATTTAAAAATACCCTAACCGTCAACAACGGGTGCTCACTCATTTAGCTCGCTGAATTTATAGTGTTTAGAGCTAGTCACTAATATGAGTTTTTAGGGCTAGATCACTAAACAAGACATGCTTCTCCGTTCTCCCTATATATATGAACTAATCCAAATCCTAACCCTACATTTAAAAATACCCTAACCGTCAACAACGGGTGGCTAACTAGTTTAGGGTGTTTAGAGCTAGTCACTAACTTTGGGTTTTAGAAATACATCACCGCTAATCCAAATCCTAACCCTACATTTAAAAATACGACTCGCAACTAGCAACTTCATGACTCGCAATATACCTGAACCCGTTTATTATTATACATTGTACTCATATCTCGATTTTTATTGGTTGAGAACACGCAACTAATTATCGATAGCCAGCTATAGCACTAAGTGCGCATGCGTACAATATTGTCTGCTAGCAGATAATACTTAGCGCTAAATGATAAACAAATACGACAATTTTACGCTAGAAAGCAGGGCAATTATTTCGTTATTTTGAGTGTTTAAAAATTGTGTTATATTCTCATCTCTAGATTCTGCCTTATATTGATGGGTTTAATCATCTGCTGAGAATTGCACTGGAGGCTGACATGGACGCAAGTCTCGTCAGAATGTGTATACAGAACTTAGTGTAAGTAATCATAAACGTACAGTACCCTCTTGGATAGCTCAGTGGTTATATTAGTACTGGAGGCTGACATGGATGCAAGTCTCGTCAGAATGTGTATACAGAACCTAGTGTAAGTAATCATCAACGTACAGTACTCTCTTGGATAGTTCAGTGGCAAGTCTCGTCAGAATGTGTATACAGAACCTAGTGTAAGTAATCATAAACGTACAGGACCCTCTTGGATAGTTCAGTGGCAAGTCTCGTCAGAATGTGTATACAGAACCTAGTGTAAGTAATCATAAACGTACAGTACCCTCTTGGATAGTTCAAGGGCAAGTCTCGTCAGAATATGTATACAGAATCTGGTGTAAGTAATCATAAACGTACAGTACCCTCTTGGATAGTTCAGCGGCAAGTCTCGTCAGAGTATGTATACAGAACCTGGTGTAAGTAATCATAAATGTACAGGACCCTCTTGGATAGTTCAGTGGCAAGTCTCGTCAGAATATGTATACAGAACCTGGTGTAAGTAATCATAAATGTACAGTACCCTCTTGGATAGCTCAGTGGCAAGTCTCGTCAGAATATGTATACAGAACCTGGTGTAAGTAAACAAAAATGTACAGGACCCTCTTGGATAGCTCAGTGGCAAGTCTCGTCAGAATGTGTATACAGAACCTGGTGTAAATAATCATAAACGTACAGGACCCTCTTGGATAGTTCAGTGGCAAGTCTCGTCAGAATATGTATACAGAACCTGGTGTAAGTAATCATAAATGTACAGGACCCTCTTGGATAGCTCAGTGGCTATATAAGTGTTGGTCTGACGAGCAGGAGGTCGAGGATTCAAACCCTGGCTGGACCAACACTCAGGGTCTTAAAATAACTGAGTAGGAGGTGCTGCCTTTGTGAAACAATTTCCTTCTGAAACTGCACATGCATGGTTAGACCTTCGCATCTTCTCGAATAAGGACGTTAAATCACAGGCACTCGGAGACCTCCATAGACCTCCATAGACCTCCATAGCCTGCTGAAGCTCTCCGTCCAACTCCGAGTGGTAAAGTGTAATAAATATACTAGTCGTATTAATGTTCTTCTTTTGTTGTGATCCTAACAGACATTATGATGTAGTCAAGCTCATATCAATATTCCAGGTAGGTTTAGAAGACAATATGAGTGAGAGGCTGACTTCTAATATTTATGATAGGTAACTTGTAAAAACTAGTGTTGGTCTGCGTCGGCGGGGAAGATAAACACTGGTATATAATCAACTAAAGTCGATTGAGGTAAGCTAACCGCCGTGGAAAGCGAGTAGCAGCTGACGTTTTGAGCGCTAGCCCTTCGTCAGAGTAAAAGAGGGAATTGTGGGTGGGGAAACGGTTTATATAGTGTTAAGTGTATGATTACAGCTGATTACCGCTGTTTTCTCAGCGGTAATCATGCACATAACACTATATAAACCGTTTTCCCACCCACAATTTCCTATTTTGCTCTGACGAAGGCCTAGCGCTCAAAACGTCAGCTGCTACTCGCTTTCCACGGCGGTTAGCATACCTCAATCGACTTTAGTTGATTACATACCAGTGTTTGACTTCTAATATTTATGATTGGTGTGTTTTTCAAAGAGCTGAAATACTGGCTCATGTAATTATGATACTCTTTGAAAAATCCACTTCGAATTAATCCCAAATTGCACTCGAAACCGTACGATTACCTATACTAATTATATCCATTTTGAAATCACTGGGATTTTTTCCTGCAATCTGATTGGTTTACAATAATGCAATTAGTATAGGTGATCATATGGATTCGAGTGCAATTAGTATAGGTGATCATATGGATTCGAGTACAATTAGTATAGGTGATCATATGGATTCGAGTGCAATTAGTATAGGTGATCATATGGATTCGAGTACAATTAGTATAGGTGATCATATGGATTCGAGTACAATTAGTATAGGTAATCATATGGATTCGAGTACAATAAGTATAGGTGATCATATGGATTCGAGTACAATTAGTATAGGTGATCATATGGATTCGAGTACAATTAGTATAGGTGATCATATGGATTCGAGTGCAATTAGTATAGGTGATCATATGGATTCGAGTGCAATTAGTATAGGTGATCATATGGATTCGAGTACAATTAGTATAGGTGATCATATGGATTCGAGTACAATTAGTATAGGTGATCATATGGATTCGAGTGCAATTAGTATAGGTGATCATATGGATTCGAGTGCAATTAGTATAGGTGATCATATGGATTCGAGTACAATTAGTATAGGTGATCATATGGATTCGAGTACAATTAGTATAGGTGATCATATGGATTCGAGTGCAATTAGTATAGGTGATCATATGGATTCGAGTACAATTAGTATAGGTGATCATATGGATTCGAGTACAATTAGTATAGGTGATCATATGGATTCGAGTACAATTAGTATAGGTGATCATATGGATTCGAGTGCAATTAGTATAGGTGATCATATGGATTCGAGTACAATTAGTATAGGTGATCATATGGATTCGAATACAATTAGTATAGGTGATCATATGGATTCGAGTACAATTAGTATAGGTGATCATATGGATTCGAGTGCAATTAGTATAGGTAATCATGGATTCGAGTGCAATTCAGAATTAATTTGAACGAGTGAGATTTCCAAAGAGTATCAAAATTGCATGAGCCCATAGGACGAATGCAATTAGAGCTCTTTGAAAAATCTCACGAGTTCAACTTGATCTCGTATTGCACGAGAAAGCCATATAATTACTTGTTATAATATTCATCCGCGTATTTTGTGCTTTTTGTCGTGATGTTATTCAAAGGATTTTGCTTCAGTTTTTGAACTTCTCCCTCTGTAAATGTGGAAATCTCTCTTTGTTATTGTTCTCCATTGTTATTAAAGTTTGGAAACATCACCGCCTCTCAGGCAATCCATTTCATGAGTTCTGGTTGGATATATTTTGTTCACATCTGAGGTATTATATGATTTGGCACTCAGGTATTACATGATTCGGCACTTGGCACTGGTGTTTAGCATAAATACAGCTGCTCTCAGCCAATCAAATTCGAGAACTCGTTGCATGTATTGATTACCTACCTGTCGTGTCGTCTGTAGTTAATAGCATCATTTTGTTGGACCAATCAAAATGCAGGAATCAGCCAATGAAATCAAAGGATTTAAGAAGCAATTTCAGAGCAATATTAAAAAAATATATGGCTACCATAGCATTTGAAAGATTTTATGAGCGCCGAGCCAATAGTCCAATTCATTGTTCTTGGAGGCTGGAGTTGACCCTGCACTGATACAAACCCTCTTTCTATTATGTATAAAGTTTGATTGGCTGAGGTGACACTGGACGAAGTTTACTATAGTTAAGCGGATTTCACTGTAGTTAACGACATCTCACCAAAGGCTTGGTTACCTTTCAAAATAGCGGTCAAGGGCTACAAAATGGAGCTGTTCAAGTAATGGCCAAGCAGCTTTTAGCGTCAGGTGCGAAATCTTTTTTTCAGCTCGAACTCCCTCGACAATTTCTTTAAAATTTGGAAAGTTTCTTGCACTCTTTCGAAAATAAAGTTTACCTTGATGCAACTTATTACAATTTATTACATGGTTTGGAAATCCATGCACTGCAGCTGGGAATGTTTACTCGTCAACTTAACTTTCGGTCTCTTTTTTTTCCCTTCATCATCGCAAATAGGAAATTGCATATCACACTATTTCCTTGCTATCGATGTGGGATAAATGAGTTTCTCAAATCACACGGCGACGTTGTGGCTCGTTTCGAGCGGTACAGACCGGCTCCACCTTTGAAAATGGATCCACATTAATAAAAAGGACTCCAGAATATTTTTTTGGTAGACCTTCTGAGTAGCTGTGTGTTGAATTAAACTAGAAGTCACTTCCCGACAAGTTCACGGCGCAGCACTTCGGTCTTGTTGAGTCAAAAACCAGACAATGTCTGCATGGCTGAGAATTCACATGTCAACTCCGAGAATTGTATCTTTGAAAAGTCGGCATGAAAACGCAACCAATGATTTCAGCTAAAATCCTGAAGGATTAACGGATCTAAATATGAAACTACAGAAGGTAAAATGTAAGATGAAATAACACCAAACTAGCGTGACGGTGTCCTTGTAATTGTGTTTGGTAACCCTTCGATCATTATATGGTATCTGATTTCATCAGGCTTCTCAGATGAAGTTTAAAGGGATACCCGAGTGAAAAACACATTGGGGCTCAAAAGAATCTTCAACATGTTCTTTGTTCAGAAAATGTATTAAAATTTGATCAAACGTTTTTAGTATTAAGAAGGAGCACCTCAAAGTTGGCCCCGCGAAGACATGGGCGCCGCCATCTCTGTTTGCATTTACGGAAGTGACGTCACTTCGTCCCACCAGCGTATCGCGGCTACTTGTCTTTGTATGATTTTCACACGCTCGGAATTAAAGTGGATATATTTTCATCGAGATTGCAGAGGAATTCTTACAGAAACCGGAATTATGATGAAGACGACATTATGAGAAAAGTTCAGAAGACTGGGAGGAGGAAGAAAAGCATTGGGAAGGCGAGAAATTATCAGACGAACAACAAGGTCTCGTAACTGCCATTTAATAACAGCAAAACAACATGGCTTAAAAGACTCGAGTGACTTCTGAATAAGTATAAGAACTACAATGTATGTGAGGTACAGTTAAGGCGTTTATCATCCTAAAAACACCTAATAAGTGAGAGAGTGAGAACGCTGGTGGGACGAAGTGACGTCACTTTCCGTAAATGCAAACAAAGATGGCGGCGCCCATGTCTTCGCGGGGCCAACTTTGAGGTGCTCGTTCTTAATACTAAAAACCTTTGATCAAATTTTAATACATTTTCTGAACAAAGAACATGTTGAAGATTCTTTTGAGCCCCAATGTGTTTTTTACTCGGGTATCCCTTTAAGTAATGATTCAGCTAAGAACTAAGCAGAATCCATTGTTCTGCGGCAATGAGCCGTGTGTTGTGTGTCGTGTGTTGTAGAATATAAATACACTGGGCGATAGGGATCAATATTCTGAAACAGAGTTTGTAGAAAGTGCTTGTTTCATTCCATTTTTATGAGGAAATCCTTTTCCAACTAATAAGAATTGCCAAACACAAAAGCTACGAAACTGGCACATTTGATAACTAACACACACGATTTCCTTGATAAACGTAACGAAATATGGAACCACCATGTAAATACTTTAATAAAATCAGAGAAAATGATACTTCTCTCTTACTTTTTCGACGATTTTTATGTTTAAACCAATACAATCAAGAGCTTTAACAATACAAAATGAACACCTCGCTGCATTCCTTTGCCGTTGGTGCTGTCCTTCTTACATGAAACATTACTTAAAAGCTCTACAGAATGCAAATAGCTTCAACAAACAAGGTTTGAGCTTTCAAAAAAGTTGTTTTAAGAAAACCGAACTGTAAACCCGGTCCGAGTTGTGTGCCTCTCGACTGACCAAACTGTCAACTAAACAGAATAAATGTATTAGAAGTATTTTTTATGTTCCAAACCGGGAAAGCTCTACACCTTATTATAATTTACTGGGGATATTGAAACTTAACAACATACTTAACTTAAAAACTGCAGTTCTAGCTCATAAAATCCTCTATGATAAACAGAATATTCCATTGATTTTACAAAATTTTCTTGTTCCAGCTTCTCAAATACACAGTTATAATACTAGATACTCCTCAGGTGATAATTTATATAAACCACAAATAAGAACTAATTATGGATTATTCTCATTTCGATATTTCGTTACTCTAGTATGGGAAGAAATACCACTTAATATAAAACAATTAGGAATCTGGAGCTTCAAGAAAGAATACAAAAGCCATTTGTTGTTGAAGCAAGCATAGAATTCCTTTATATAATAATTATATAAAAAAAATTGTAATGTTCTATTAGCTTATAGCTTAAAATACCTTAGTAGTATGTACTTGCCTTGATTTGATTTGATTTTTTATTTGATTTTAAACTTAATTTCACATAATTTGTAAAAGCATTGCCCTTTTATGGCAGAGGCCAACTCGAAAGCTCTGCTACTTTGGCCTCTGCACACTTATATATGTAACTATTTTTTCATATTATTTTCTTATCTTTCCTCCTGATTTATTATCTTCTATTCTCGCATTGTAACTTTCTCTATCGATAAGTGTAAAATAAAATTGAATTGCAGCTTCTTGTTATTGTATAATAACAGAATAACAGATTAGGGCATTCAATACACACTTTGCTGAAAAGGAAAATGGAACTGTTTGGTCTTTGTAGTATTCCAATCTGTATATATTCCTACACCAGAGATACTGAAATACACTGTAGCTAACTAACTGTTTGGTCTTTGTAGTATTCCAATCTGTATATTCCTACACCAGAGATACTGAAATACACTGTAGCTAACTAACTGTTTGGTCTTTGTAGTATTCCAATCTGTATATTCCTACACCAGAGATACTGAAATACACTGTAGCTAACTAACTGTTTGGTCTTTGTAGTATTCCAATCTGTATATTCCTACACCAGAGATACTGAAATACACTGTAGCTAACTAACTGTTTGGTCTTTGTAGTATTCCAATCTGTATATTCCTACACCAGAGATACTGAAATACACTGTAGCTAACTAACTGTTTGGTCTTTGTAGTATTCCAATCTGTATATTCCTACACCAGAGATACTGAAATACACTGTAGCTAACTAACTGTTTGGTCTTTGTAGTATTCCAATCTGTATATTCCTACACCAGAGATACTGAAATACACTGTAGCTAACTAACTGTTTGGTCTTTGTAGTATTCCAATCTGTATATTCCTACACCAGAGATACTGAAATACACTGTAGCTAACTAACTGTTTGGTCTTTGTAGTATTCCAATCTGTATATTCCTACACCAGAGATACTGAAATACACTGTAGCTAACTAACTGTTTGGTCTTTGTAGTATTCCAATCTGTATATTCCTACACCAGAGATACTGAAATACACTGTAGCTAACTAACTGTTTGGTCTTTGTAGTATTCCAATCTGTATATTCCTACACCAGAGATACTGAAATACACTGTAGCTAACTAACTGTTTGGTCTTTGTAGTATTCCAATCTGTATATTCCTACACCAGAGATAAATACACTGTAGCTAACTAACTGTATATTCCTACACCAGAGATACTGAAATACACTGTAGCTAACTAACTGTTTGGTCTTTGTAGTATTCCAATCTGTATATTCCTACACCAGAGATACTGAAATACACTGTAGCTAACTAACTGTTTGGTCTTTGTAGTATTCCAATCTGTATATTCCTACACCAGAGATACTGAAATACACTGTAGCTAACTAACTGTTTGGTCTTTGTAGTATTCCAATGTGTATATTCCTACACCAGAGATAAATACACTGTAGCTAACTAACTGTTTGGTCTTTGTAGTATTCCAATCTGTATATTCCTACACCAGAGATACTGAAATACACTGTAGCTAACTAACTGTTTGGTCTTTGTAGTATTCCAATCTGTATATTCCTACACCAGAGATACTGAAATACACTGTAGCTAACTAACTGTTTGGTCTTTGTAGTATTCCAATCTGTATATTCCTACACCAGAGATACTGATCGAAATACACTGTAGCTAACTAACTGTTTTTTCTTTGTACTTGTAGTATTCCAATGTGTACATTCCTACACCAGAGATAAATACACTGTTTGCCGACAGAACAGTGGAAGAAGAGTGTGTTCAGTATTCCGCCAGAAAAGGTAACTCCTAGATGGTTTTATTTTCGGTTTGTCTTAATTTTAATTCAGTTTCAAGGTAAAAAGACAAATTTGCGAGGGGTGGTATCCTACAGAAAATCTGATGGCAATGCGTATCGAGACTACATCATTGACCTAGCTAAATCACAGGCAGCCCAATCTCAAGATTTGTGTATTTATACGCTTACAAATATCGCTTGAATAGTTCATATTATAAATCCTTCCAAAACATGTATGTTAGACAAATAAATACACGACTTCATCCTACAATGTTTCAGTTGTGGTTATTCATACCTCTGAGCTCTTCTAGGGTCGTTTCCGCTGCTTTTTTCGAACCTCTTTCCCTCACCTCCTAATATAATGAAAAGGCTGGAGACAACCGACAAATATACGATGCATAACCTGTAATCTTTGCCACGAAAATCACACTTCGCTCACTCCAAATAACTCCAAACTACGGTAGGACATAGAATGATAAATGAACTCATCCCTACCCGAATTTTAAGATCCAGCGATACCACAGTCTGGAGAAAGCAAACCATTTGTCGCCCATTTTCAAGTCCTTCGAGGTTGGCAGCCAACGAAGTTTGACGGCGGAAGTGCGACCGTCAAAATAGCCTCGGTCTGGCGAAGACAAATAGCAACTTAACATGAGTGAGCGGGGGGCATAGCTCGTTTTCAGGTGGACCAAAAATACCGTACCTGTACAGGGAACGTAACGAAATATGAATTCCGCTCGCTGTTTGAGTTTGACAGCTATTGTACTCCCTCAGCCAATCGCCGAGCGAAAAAATCAAAACACAACCCACGTGTGTCGGTAAATCAAAACACAAACGCACGTAAAACACATTTTGTCCATGTAACTCCCATATGTGTTTGAAAAACTTTCTTGTGGTAAGTTATTAAGGTTCCAACGGACGTTCCTGCACTGCGGGGCTAGTATCTTTCGTTTGGACACGTAAGTTTTCGTACACGTAAAACGTACTCAATATTTCCCTTTTCTTCATGAGTTTTACTCGTTCACCCCACACTTTGTTTACAATTCTTGTCAGGGTGCATGCCGTTAACTCTTCGATGGACAGATAATCTTCGTCAGATTCAGCATTAATCAAAATATCTTCTCTTTTTATGAAATCACCCTCGGAGAACTCATAATTCTTTATTACCCTATACCCTATTATCCGCAAATGGTATTTTCAAATATGTAGACGATACCACGATTCACGAAGTAATAAAAAAGAACGAATGCAGCCACGCACAGGAGATAATTAATCGTGTAGATCAGTGGTCTAAACAGAACAGATTTGAATTGCATCCAAAGAAATGTAAAGAACTCAAAATCTCGTTCTCTAGAACACCGAGAATTTACGACACCGTTACGGTAGGGGAGGCAACTCTTGGTGAAGTGGACGAAATAAAAATTCTAGGTGTAACATTACAGAATAATCTTAAATGGAACTCTCATATTTCGGACACCATCAAAAAAGCGTCAAAGAGACTATACTTCCTAGTTCAGCTTAAGCGCGCTAATGTTTCTGCAGACGAACTTGTCCAATTTTATACTGCCTGTATTCAATCTGTGTTGTTATATGCCAGCCCGGTATTTCATTATAGTCTCCCAGATTATCTTAGCTGTTCACTTGAACGAATACAAAAACGAGCCCTACGCATTATATATGGATACGATCTTTCGTACTCTGACCAGCTTAACTTTTCTGGTCTATGTAGCCTTGCGGACCGTAGGTCACAACTCTGCCAGAGTTTATTTCGGAGGATACTGTCGCATCCAGAGGGAAATCTATATGGCCTCCTACCGTTTAATACAACGCGCCCAACTGTTACCTTAAGGAGTAGAAATCCTATGTGTATACCATCATGTAGAACTAATAGATATAGAAACACCTTTATAATATCGGGCGCAAATGATTACAATAACAATCGTAAGTAACTACAATCGATGTATTTAGAAATTTTTAATTGTAATATAGCATTAGTTCAATTAGAGCAGTATATAGTATATCCTTCTTAAAACTTAGTTAACTTATCTAGAACCATATTAATGTAAACCTCCGTAATTCAGTTTTTGCTGTAAGTGAGAAATATTTGTAATAAACGATCTATCTATCTATCTATCTATCTATATTAAAAATACAAGGGAAAAAAATTGGAAACTTTTGAACGAACATCTATTAAATTGCAACAACAACTCTTAATAACTTACCACAATTGCCATTTCATAGAGGTTTTTTTTCCGGTGGTGCACCAGCTGACATTTTGGAAAGTTTGGACAAAATGTGTTTTTATTTACCGATACACGTGCGTTTGTGTTTTGATTTACCGACACACGTGCGTTTGTGTTTTGATTTACCGACACACGTGCGTTTGTGTTTTGATTTTTTCGCTCGGCGATTGGCTGAGGGAGTACAATAGCTGTCAAACTCAAACAGCGAGCGGAATTCATATTTCGTAACGTTCCCTGTACAGGTACGGTATTTTTGGTCCACCTGAAAACGAGCTATGCCCCCCGCTCACTCCTGTTAAGTTGCTATTTGTCTTCGCCAGACCGAGGCTATTTTGACGGTCGCACTTCCGCCGTCCAACTTCGTTGGCTGCCAACCTCGAAGGACTTGAAAATGGGCGACAAATTGTTTGCTTTCTCCAGACTGTGGTATCGCTGGATCTTAAAATTCGGGTAGGGATGAGTTCATTTATCATTCTATGTCCTACCGTAGTTTGGAGTTATTTGGAGTGAGCGAAGTGTGATTTTCGTGGCAAAGATTACAGGTTATGCATCGTATATTTGTCGGTTGTCTCCAGCCTTTTCATTATATTAGGAGGTGAGGGAAAGAGGTTCGAAAAAAGCAGCGGAAACGACCCTAGAAGAGCTCAGAGGTATGAATAACCACAACTGAAACATTGTAGGATGAAGTCGTGTATTTATTTGTCTAACATACATGTTTTGGAAGGATTTATAATATGAACTATTCAAGCGATATTTGTAAGCGTATAAATACACAAATCTTGAGATTGGGCTGCCTGTGGCTAAATCCCATTTAACAGTGACTAAAAATATGTTAACAGTGATTAATGTGTTTCGAAATCAGACGTCACTTCGCGAGTTAAAACAAAAATATCATAACTTTTGAGATTCTGCTCAAATTTTCACAACCAGTACACAGTTATATTGTTACAACTGATCACGTCAAAATCCCATCACTCATATTGATGACGTAATTATAACGTCAGTCACCCCCACTTTTTGACATATTGAGCCATTGCTCGAAATCTAGTGGCACGGTTTTCTCAAACACCTGGAAACTGTTCAAACTTATAATACACACACACAGTGAAAACTTTGTCAAAACCCTTGGCAGGAAGTTGGCGGAAAATGTCGGCTATGAATTTGTAACGTTACTAACATTGTCAAAGTTAAAAGGACCGTACCTATCTGTTAATAGAAGTGATTAGAATCCAAACTGATTAAAAGTATTCCCCAAACTGGCTTACCACATCTTGATGCCAAATAAAATTGTGTTACTGACAATCCGGCGTTGCCAAAAGTGTTGGTGCAGCAAAAATCGCCTGTGTAAATGGGCCTTTAATTATAAACCTCTTTTTATCTTCAATTTTCTGTGGCGCTTATTTTAAATTTTAATTCGTAACTAATTTAGGCTTTGTTCCTGCAAGCCGACCGCTGACCTGACCTTTAGTGCGTTTTTAAACTCTACCGCAGGCCGTGTTTTGCCCACTTTTCATGACATATTCATGCTGTACTGCGGGCTCAGCCCTGGTGTCACCGTACGGGACTTGTGTGCGCGTTACAATCCAGTTTCCCTCCAAATAGATGAAAGGTGAGAAATTGTAGTTGCTTAAGATTTAATTGCAATTATGCTGTTTCCTTCTTTCTGGAGTTAGATCCTTTCGACAAGCTTCTATTCCAGAAGCTTGTTAACTTTTTTGAAATGATCCCGTACCTAAAGGCACTTTTATTACGGTAATTTGCATAAACATTGAACGAGCTACTTCTGCTTTTTAATTTCTTTAGAGCAAGTGCAGTCATCAAATAGGCCTTTTGCAGCTAACAGTCACGTGCTGATATAATACAGTCACGTGCTGATATAATACAGTCACGTGCTGATATAATACAGTCACGTGCTGATATAATACTTCATTAACGAATGAATTGAGCTCGTGATCCCCATGGGAAAGACGTTGCCATGGATGCTGGATAGCAAGCCATCTTCAAAAATGCAGTTTTAGAAAGATCGACAATCGTTTGGAGGTGGGAAATAGCATACCGATCTCGTATAAGGCTTTTCAATAAGTCAGATATTCTTTGCCGTCCAGTACAACCACGTGATTGCATTCCTGCAAAAGGCCTATTAGCGACTTCTCTTATGAGAATGGTAGCCAGTCTTGAGTGCAGAGGATTATGGATAAAATACCAGGCTTTTCTGGTACGGTGGATTTTGCTTATCAAGTGAATGAAGCTTTTATTCTCACGAATTGTTTAGTTATCAACTTAATTCATGAACTCTTAGTTTACACAGTAAATCTAAATCTAAAATTTAAGAGTATGGAATACGCTGAGGAGTAAGCTGAGCTACATTATGCTCGGAAAATAGGGAATAATGCTTTTCGGCGTCACCCGTGAAAACGGACTATTATGCTCGGAGAAAGACATGGTTGACCCACCACATCCACCAATACGCAAAGAAAAGAAACTAATAGGTGAATTCATTAAATGTAGTAGTCATACACCGATGCAGTATATGGGCCTTTTGCAGGAATGCAATCACGTGGTTGTACTGGAGTGCAAACAAATCTGACTTCATTTATTTAAAGGAACTTTTACGAGATCGGTAGTGTTATTAGAAAAACTTGTTTGTAAATGCTATTTTCCACCTCAAATCGATTGTCGATCTTTCTAAAATAGCGTTTTTAAAGATAGCTTGCCCTCCAGCATCCATGGCAACGCCTTTCCCATGGGAATCACGAGCTCAAGTCATTCGTTAATGAAGAATCTTGGTACACTTTTCTATTTCCTTTATTGAGTAGATGCAAAAGTCACTAAACTATATACAAAATAGCACTATTATACCGGCATAATTCCAGATTCCCAAACCAGCTCGAAATCTAGCTAAGCCTACTTAGGAGAGCTATGGTGGCACAGTGGTAACCCCCCCCCCCCCCCCCCCCCTGGCAATATCCCCTCTCACCTCTGTTACCCGGGTTATATCCCTGATCGCGGCGCCACGTGTGAGTTGAGTTTGTTGGTATCTCGCCCTTCTACGGGTTCTACGGGTTTCCTACCTCCTCAATAACAAACCTAAATTCCAATTCGACCGAGGAATCCGTGTCCCCGATTAGTGGACCCCTTCTAGGGTTAGCTCGAAGACTAATAAATAATAATAATAATAATAATAATAGGCCATATTTATATAGCGCCATATACCACAGTCTCCTGGCGCTTTACATTTTACTGACATATCCCGTCAGTGAATTTTTCGGACTGCTATTACGGCGCCAATGGCTGCCACGCAGTTTACAATGTTGAGTGTGTGGTTAGTGCAATGGCCAGGCTGCTGTACCGGTTGACAATCCCCTGCTCTTTTTCGAGTCGTACAACAGGTTATTTCACATCCCCTTCACATACTTATTAGAAGTAGAAGGATACAAGGCCAACGGCTTATAAACTTCCCTGCCCAAGGACGCGGCCGGGTTCGAACCCCCGACCTCCCGCACTCTAGACCGTGCTCTATACCAACTGAGCTAACCAGTGAGGCGAAGACTAGACACGCAAATAAAGTTGTTTACTATTTTATTATTATTATGAAAATGCAGACCTAAACAGTTTGGGTACACCGCTAAATATGTAACCATCACTGATGTAATTATAGAGAAAGAGGTCAGAAGATGTGGAAAAGAATCGCTAGTAACCCTAGCCACTCTCTAAATGAGCTACTGCCTCCTAAGAGAGGTAGAATACTATGCGATCATGGTCATGACTTTACTCTTTACGCTTTAAGTGAACTTATATAAATAGATGCCTTTTTAACTTTATTTGAACTACGTTTTCTTGGTAACAACCTTTGTTTCCACTGCACACACACGACAAAATGCTGCAGTAAAGATCTGTCTGTGCTTCATTTCTGGCTGAACAAGATCTTTTTGAAAGCTCTCCTGAAGTCATTGCTCCTCGCGGCGTAAACCCAAGGATTAACGGAACTGCTTGCCAACGCAGTGAAAATTCCCCAGAACCAAACGCGCAGCATCTTTATCTTAGCACAAGGTTCCACGAAAAGCTGAACGATGGAAATCACAATGCAGGGAAGCCAGGATAACAAAACGATTCCTATCACAATGCCAGTGGCTCTAGCCGTTTTGCGATGGCGAGCAACGTCTAAAATCTCATGTTTGGAGATGGCGTTTATCGCAATCTTCCTGGCTTGGTCTCTAGCAGCTTTAAAGATGTGAAAATAGCAGTAGGCTATGATTCCGAAGGGAATCCCAACCGAAACAGTAGAAGCTGACATCCATAATGTGGGTAACTCTAGAGGATCGGTTGTGGTAAAGCGTACGAACGGATAGGTTATGGATATGATCCATATTGCTATGATGCTGATAATACATCTACGTAGTGTGACGATCTCGTGGTAATGGAACACTCTGGTTATGGCGACGTATCTGAAGAGAAAAATTTGGAATCGTAAGCAGTATTAGCCTGCGAACAGTACATTATCCCTCTTGCTGACTCATTAGCATTAAGGTAATAATAATAATAATGGGATTAATCAGTGGCATATCCACGAGGTGGCTCTTCATCCCCTGATAGGCCTACGATTTTACGTCCTTATCTGAGAAGACGTGAAGGTCTAACGTGAAGGTCCTTCGCTATCTATTCACTCTTAGGAGCCACCACGCTGACTCGAAGACTTTCAGTGTTAAAAGAACTAATCATGCGACTCCTGTGCCGCACAAAAGAATGGAGACTAAGTGATTGCTAGCATAAATTAACAAGCACATGGCTAGTGACTGAGAGCAACCACCTCGCCCTCTACAAGGCAAAAGTTGTTGCGCCGCCAAGCCCATCCGAAAAGGTGCGAATTCCGATTGCTTCGTCCCTTGATGAAATGTAAACCAACGGCTGAGTGTAAGTGATTCAAATATAGCCTACCAAGTGATGAAACCAATCTTGTACCAAAGGCTAGAACCAACGATAACGCATCAGAAATGGACCTGTAAGGATTTCGTAGCAACTGAAGCAGACGACCCGTGTTTCACAAGTCATATTTAGGTCGAATTGCTCGCTGTCTCGGGGGCTATCACAAATTCTTTACTGGAAATTCTGCTTCTCAGTGAATTCCAATCTGCATCGCTCTTGTGATAACGGTTGGATAGGCAGCACGGCCTGTTGGCCTTCACCAGAATGAAGAGAGAATTGCAGCTTTGGAATACGACTTTTTTGGGGGAACTAACAACCTTAATTAATTAATGAAAATTACGTCATCGCGAGAGGTCATGAATATTCAATGAATTTAAATAGGCTCATGGGAGGGAGAGAAGAAGGTGTAAGGAGAGCCTGCACGGACGTTATACAAATTTGAAGATCTGCGTCTAAATTTTACACGCCAACTCCTATTGGCCTATTGTACAATATAATATTTTACGTGTTCATTAGATTTGGTAAACGATGCCGCTGCATTCATATGCTGCACTCATTGAGCTTGATGACTTTCAAGGAAAGCCTGTCATGCCCCCAAGCTGAAGGCAAATGGATTGCTCAGTTGGTAGAGCACGGTCTAGAGTGTGGGAGGTCGGGGGGTTCGAATCCCGGCCGCGTTCTTGGGCAGGGACGTATAAGCCGTTGGCCTTGTCTCCTTCCACTTCTAATCTATACGAGGGGACGTGAAATAACCTGTTGTGTTATTTCGAAAAAGAGTAGGGGATTGTCTCCCGACACAACAGCCTGGTATTCTGATTGTAAACTGCACTCATGATTGTAAACTGCACGGCAGCACATTGCGCCAGAATAGCAGTTCGTATCACAAAATTAACCTTGTGAAGCGCATTTGGATATATTCATATAGAATTTGCGCTATATCAATTAATACGTTTTTTACCCTTTTTTGACAGTGACAGTTCTATTTTGTTTTCATATTAAATTACTCGTACACCTGCTTTTCTGAAGCAAGTCCAATGATGGATCAATGTGGGGCGTAATTCACATTTGTATATCGTCCGTGCAGACTCTTCTTCCCCTGAACCGAGTCTAATGATGGATCAGTGTAGGGACGTAATTCACATTTGTATATCGTCCGTGCAGGCTTTTCTTCCCCCTGAACCGAGCCTAATGATAGATTAACGTAGGAGCATACTTCACATTTGTATAATTCACATTTGAATAATTCACAATACATTTGTATTGCGTCCGTGCTGGCTCGCCTTCGTCTTCCTTCTCTCCCAACCATGATCCTGTTTGCAGGCTAAACCAGTATTGGTCTGTGTTATCGCCCAGTATTAAGTTTCGACTTAAATATTTTACAATATTGGGCTCCTATGAATCCAGTAATTTTATACAAGAGAGTATAAATAAGAGAGGGAATCTTTTAGCGTGCGGTGTGCGATGATATTAGGGAACTTAAGCATCCAGGACGGCGACGGTATTAACGACGGGGACGTAGAGAAGTGTTTACTGCCGAAATTTGGTGTTTACTCTTTCCTTTGTTCGCCTTTAATTGTTTTTCACAACCAGGCTTTCGAAAAAAATGATGAGTATAGAGTTACGTTCACGCCGAACGGAAAACGGATTGATATTTTTTCTTACGTTCGCGTTCTCTTTACAACTTAAAATTTGAGGTTTTCACGTTGTGTTTTTGCAGACAATGGTTGAAATGTAGGCGACTGCGTCCATTTTCACGTGCAGTTATTGTATTTTGTGATTAAGGTTATTGTTTTATGCCGTCGTCCTTGACGTTGCCGTCGTGGTTGCTTAAAGGGGAACTGAACCCTAAAATCAACCCAACGTCTTTACAAAGATGTATTCTAAAGAAATAAGTTCTGCTATTTTATTTTTCTGTGTTGCGCGTCTATGAGGAGATAAATAGTCTCCAAGTTCGATTTTCCGCTGAAAAATCTATATTGTGTGGCGGCTCAATTCAGTGCAAATTTCCCCATAACGTACGTCACACATACCAAGGAAGAACGATCACACCTCTAGCACAAAGAAAACACAATGGTCCGCAATTAGAAGCCATTAGTCCTGCTATTCAATGTCGGGGACAGCATGGCAAAACTAATTTATTCCCCATATACTACGTCACAAATTACGAGACTTGAGCCGTCTGTACATAGCGGAGGCTGTGAGTAAGGTTTTCGGATTTTCTCTTGCTAGACGCGCAACACAGAAAAAATTAATAGCAGAACCTATTTATTTCGAATATATGTTTGTATAGACATTGGGTTGATTTTAGGGTTTAGTTCCCCTTTAAGTTCCCTAACGTCTAATAAAATTATTTTTAGTAACTGGAAGCAGCTGAACCAAAGGGCGCGTGCGCGCGTCAACAATCTCGTGGCGCGAAAATATATTGCCGCCATAAGATTGTCGCGCGCTCGCGCATTCTGGTCACTAAAAGTAGATTTTATTCGATATTATCATCGTACAAGCTCGCGCATTGGAGATTCCCTCTCTTACTTATGCTCTCTTGGTTGATACTATTGTTCTGTGATTGCTTAGATTATAATCCCTGTGAATTTACGCTTGTAAATTGATAGTGACTGCTTGAACCCATTTCCTATTGCGAACGTGGTCTTCGTCGAAAAGAAAACGATGATATAAAATACACAAACTAAGATCATGGCAGAACTATAAACCTGCTGGAAATGATAACTATGATAACTACATCCGAGTAAACTTAGTTCAAATAAAGTTAGAATTGCGATAGATAATTGAAAACAGGTAAAATTGATTAGTACATGTATATGTGACTGTATGATGTCTGAAGAAGGTTATTTAATTTCAACTGCCAGAGTAATCCAAATACTAACGAGTCTGTATCTGAAATCTGTTTCCAAAAGGCCCATACAATTTTATTTACATCCGATATTCTATAGTTAAACACTAACTCGCCTAGGTCAATTTTCACACTTTGAAAACAAATAAAAGCAAGTTGGAGAAAGAGAAAGATGCTTACCTGTCAACTGAGACAGCGCATAATCCAAAACTCGTAGCAGTGAATGTCTGTATGACCAGAATCTCTGATGCCTTGGCTACAGGGTGTTCATTATACCAGTAGTTATTGTAGCTTCGAACCACAAAAACTGGATGAATGATTAACCCAGCTGTGAAATCTGCAGCCGCTACAGAAGCAAGGAAATAATTTGAGACTGTTCTTAGAGATGGAGTCTTGTAAATGGCAAGGAGAACGAGGACATTTCCTCCAGTTGCCAGCACGCCAAAAACTGCATTCAGTACAGTCAGAGCTATGGACGATCCTTTGCTCAATTCGCCGGAGCACTCGTCCATTTTCTCTTAGTGTAAACAGTGTATGGGGAACTCTTAGTTACGTCCGTATGAAAACAGTTTTGAAAGGAGATGTTGCGTGATTGGCATAACGACTGTTATGTCTTATTAGCATTTCTATTCCTTACAGGTGGCGCGTCAATTGTGTAGCCTTGGTTCATTAGAAGGAATAGGACAGGACATATATTGAACAGGGCATATTTTTAATGTATAGGTCACTCCGAATTGAATAATATTTTAATCAACATGATCAATAACCGTGGACGAACTATATTTACACTTAATTCCGAGAGTTTGTACAGCTTGAAACTTAAACGGAATTGAAAGAACCCATTGAGTGACTGTTTGATGTGACAGGTGATGTATTAAAGGCAATAATGATGGTTTATTCAATGCGTTTGTCATCAGCTTATATCGTATTGCAATGTTGCTATAATTCATCACATCTTGGGGAAAATTCAAGAAAAACCTAAAAACGCTAAACGTCTCAACTATCTGGAACATTGTAAGCCCCCAATACGTCGTTTCTCGGGCTAATGTTTGTTTTAAGAGCATCAAATTTCCGCTGGAGGGGCAAGTGTCAGACGTTAGTCCCTTGACAGAAACATTCTATTGTTTAATTATAGTTCTCCACGTGACGTAGTAGTTGTCGTCCACCCGCTATATAACAAATACAGTGCTTTGTTCATCTATATATATACACGAACGAAGCACTATATTTGTTAAATACAAAATGTCACGTGGAGATATGGCATAACCATAAGATAAAATAGAATGTGTTTCGCATTGATAATAAACTTCGACGTGTGCAATTCTGCCAAAACAAAACAACCAAATTAATTAAACACAACACAGTCCGCAATGCGGTTACCAAAATCGCATTTAGCTTTGAAGAGGAAAGAAAGAACTGAAGCTGTTTTAATCTGTTTAAATTATGGACCAGGAATAAATGGTTTTGGTCTTGGGTAAAATAATTTCTCTCGCGTGTTACATAAGTTTTACATTTTGTCGTTAGTTAAACTCACAGTAAGACTTATTCATAAGTAAAACTTATTAGTTACTTTGGCCTCACTAGGTTGCTAAGTTATTGGTATTCCCGAAAATCATTCGAAGATAATCTTTACTAATAAGATAAATAACCTGTTACTAAGTTTGGTTAAATCTTGACCATTTTATATAACTTGAAATTTATCTCGCATAGAGTTCTAAAGTTGTTACAGGGTTCACACAGTCATGGAAAGTTGGATTTTTTTTATGCTTGACTTTCCTTACAGAATTCTAGATAGATTAGTAGGTTCTCTTTCAGCATTCTTCATCATTATCCATCATTATCCATCTTCTACTTGATGATTTTGACTTGGTTGTTTTAAAACCGGCGGAGTCCTGGCTACATGCTAAAGATAATATGTTATGTTGAAATAAGGATGTGCTCCATTGGTAGTATTCCTTCACGGAAAAATCATTTCCATCATGGCAAAATCATTCAGTAACGGTAAAATCATTTCCATCATGGCAAAATCATTCAGTAACGGTAAAATCATTTTCATCATGGCAAAATCAATTCAGTTACGGTAAAATCGTTTTCATCATGGCAAAATCAATTCAGCGATCAGTTACTGTAAAATCACTTCCATCATGGCAAAATCAATTCAGTAACGGTAAAATCATTTCCATCATGGCAAAATCAATTCAGTTACTGTAAAATCATTTCCATCATGGCAAAATCAATTCAGTTACTGTAAAATCATTTTCATCATGGCAAAATCAATTCAGTAACGGTAAAATCATTTTCATCATGGCAAAATCAATTCAGTTACGGTAAAATCGTTTTCATCATGGCAAAATCAATTCAGCGATCAGTTACTGTAAAATCACTTCATCATGGCAAAATCAATTCAGTAACGGTAAAATCATTTCCATCATGGCAAAATCAATTCAGTTACTGTAAAATCATTTCCATCATGGCAAAATCAATTCAGTTACTGTAAAATCATTTTCATCATGGCAAAATCAATTCAGTAACGGTAAAATCATTTTCATCATAGCAAAATCAATTCAGTAACGGTAAAATCATTTTCATCATGGCAAAATCAATTCAGTTACTGTAAAATCATTTCCATCATGGCAAAATCAATTCAGTTACTGTAAAATCATTTTCATCATGGCAAAATCAATTCAGTAACGGTAAAATCATTTCCATCATGGCAAAATCAATTCAGTTACTGTAAAATCATTTTCATCATGGCAAAATCAATTCAGTAACGGTAAAATCATTTTCATCATAGCAAAATCAATTCAGTAACGGTAAAATCATTTCCATCATGGCAAAATCAATTCAGTTACTGTAAAATCATTTTCATCATGGCAAAATCAATTCAGTAACGGTAAAATCATTTTCATCATGGCAAAATCAATTCAGTAACGGTAAAATCATTTTCATCATGGCAAAATCAATTCAGTAACGGTAAAATCATTTTCATCATGGCAAAATCAATTCAGTTACTGTAAAATCATTTTCATCATGGCAAAATCAATTCAGTAACGGTAAAATCATTTCCATCATGGCAAAATCAATTCAGTAACGGTAAAATCATTTCCATCATAGCAAAATCAATTCAGTAACGGTAAAATCATTTCCATCATGGCAAAATCAATTCAGTTACTGTAAAATCATTTTCATCATGGCAAAATCAATTCAGTAACGGTAAAATCATTTTCATCATAGCAAAATCAATTCAGTAACGGTAAAATCATTTTCATCATGGCAAAATCAATTCAGTTACGGTAAAATCATTTCCATCATGGCAAAATCAATTCAGTTACTGTAAAATCATTTTCATCATGGCAAAATCAATTCAGTTACTGTAAAATCATTTTCATCATGGCAAAATCAATTCAGTAACGGTAAAATCATTTTCATCATGGCAAAATCAATTCAGTAACGGTAAAATCATTTTCATCATGGCAAAATCAATTCAGTAACGGTAAAATCATTTTCATCATGGCAAAATCAATTCAGTTACTGTAAAATCATTTTCATCATGGCAAAATCAATTCAGTAACGGTAAAATCATTTCCATCATGGCAAAATCAATTCAGTAACGGTAAAATCATTTCCATCATAGCAAAATCAATTCAGTAACGGTAAAATCATTTCCATCATGGCAAAATCAATTCAGTTACTGTAAAATCATTTTCATCATGGCAAAATCAATTCAGTAACGGTAAAATCATTTTCATCATAGCAAAATCAATTCAGTAACGGTAAAATCATTTCCATCATGGCAAAATCAATTCAGTTACTGTAAAATCATTTTCATCATGGCAAAATCAATTCAGTAACGGTAAAATCATTTTCATCATAGCAAAATCAATTCAGTAACGGTAAAATCATTTTCATCATGGCAAAATCAATTCAGTTACTGTAAAATCATTTTCATCATGGCAAAATCAATTCAGTAACGGTAAAATCATTTCCATCATGGCAAAATCAATTCAGTAACGGTAAAATCATTTTCATCATAGCAAAATCAATTCAGTAACGGTAAAATCATTTCCATCATGGCAAAATCAATTCAGTTACTGTAAAATCATTTTCATCATGGCAAAATCAATTCAGTAACGGTAAAATCATTTTCATCATAGCAAAATCAATTCAGTAACGGTAAAATCATTTTCATCATGGCAAAATCAATTCAGTTACGGTAAAATCATTTCCATCATGGCAAAATCAATTCAGTAACGGTAAAATCATTTTCATCACGGCAAACTCAATTCAGTTACGACTAAACCATTTTCGTCAGGGCAAAATCATTTCATCACGGAAAAATCATTTATTTTATTACATATATATTTACAGACAGGATTAGCAAAATAGTTATTGAAGAAAACATGTACGGTAATTTTACATGTTTTTCGGACGGCACTAGCATGACAATATGAAAATAAAGCCGACAAAAGAATATATAAACAAACAAACGAAGAGGCGAAACAAGACAAGACAGAGAATACAAGCAAAACGAAAATAAGAAACGTCTGATATATATATTGAAAATTGAAAAAGCCGTGTAAGATGAGGAAGAAGTTGGCAAACATTTCATTAACAACAGCAGTAGATACGGAGCATTATTAACAAACGTCAAATCAAGTCAGAACGTCACTAGAGAAAAGAAACCGTTTGGTGGACACAATAAAATTCATACTTTCATTAAGGAGTTCAATATTATTTTCCAAATTTAATAATTGTGAGCCACAGATAAAAAGCTCCACGAAACGTTTATCTGTTATGTTAATAAGGTTACGTTTTGGGAAACAACCGGCTGAAAGCAGTCATGAGCTGAGTACGTGGTTGGGCATGAAGTGGGCTGTCTCACTCACTCACTCACTGCCCCGGCGAAAATATGTTCATGATTTCATGAACCAGCATGAACTATTCATGAAAGTTCATGAACAGTTCTTGATATGTTCTTGACTGGCAATTGTCTCAGTCCATGAACTAAAATTCATGAAATAAATACCAAATGTGTTCATGAACTTATGATGAATTGTTCATGAATGGAACAAAATACAATTTTTCTTTAAAGGTTCACTGAATTATTTCAAGAACATTTCATGAACATTTCAAGAACCTTAGATGGTTCAGGAGAGTTCATAATTAATTCATGAAATACAATAATGAATCTCTAATGAACTTTCATGAACTCATGAACTGTTATAATTTCACAAAATAATAAGTTGAAGAACCTTTCATGAATATTTTAAAAATGCTAGAAAGTTCATGAGAGTTCACAAGAAATTCATCAACTGCAACATTAATAACCTCTGATGAACTTTTACCAACCCTATATTATTCTTGAGACCACATTCAAACTGTAATCAACATAGCAATAGCTTTTTTCCCATGGTCTATTAGCTCCCCGAGCGTAGTTAATAATAATGACACTAACACATTTAAGACCGCTGTACGCCAACATTTTATTGAATCAGGAGAATGGTTTTATTTTTTTAATGTTGTTATCATATTACTAAGTGTGTCTCCTTTTATCATGTCATTATTATTAACCTAGTTGTTATTATTGTAAATTCTTTTTTTAATTTACACTGATGTGATATGGTTAAACCGTTTTATCAGTTAATAAAGTAGACAACATAATCAATGAAGGAGGCTGAGGGAGGCTGAGGGCTGAGGGCTGAGACTAAAATAATATTAAGCATCACAGCATTCTCCTGGTTATTTTAGACTAAGAGTTGACTTACCAATTTGGCTGGCTTGTTCAAAAAGGAAATTCCCATCGTTTATATAAGCAAAGCATTTCTGTCTGCCCCTTTGAAAATGTGTATTTCTGGTAAGAAATTCGAACAGAAGAACGTACGACCTTCGATCTCCGACTCTTACTTTTATGAGTTAAGACTGGAACCAAGTTGACCATATTTGGTTGGCAGAGTTGCCAGGCCTCCAGGGGCGGTTATTCTTTGAATGAACGTGTGTTGCTCGGTTGGACTTATACAAGCTCAATGAAAAGTTAATTGAAAGAGTATTTCAAGCACAATATTCTTTAGATGGAATGATAATAATAACCGCTGCAATTGAGAGGCATCACTAGTTCTGGATGGCACGATTTAATGGAGAAATATGTACAGTAGCCGAGTAGGTAAGCTTAAAATGTCTTACTTTTATACTACCACCTGGAAATACGATATATGTGCTTTCAGTTTCACTTTCAGTTTCACGCAACAGTCACTACCTAAAACCACTATTATAGCTTAGAGTTTTCTAGTAATTCTGTTCGTTTTAATAGATTATTTCTCACATAGAATATACTTCAAATAACAATGTCAATGTGATAAAATCCTTCCCGAACATTTCATCAAAAATGGTCGTTATTTTATCTGACATTATCTGACGTTATTTTATCTGGGGGCCCAGTATTCGTTCAGCAAAATTCGGATTAATCTTTGATAAAACTGTTCTTACCACGAAAATATTTCAGTTATGACTTTTGTAGATGTTACAATTTGGAATAAAGTTTATATTTTGTATACGTGAATCGAAGTTCTAAACTAAAATTTTCAAACCAAGAGATTACTGCTTGACGGCCTACGGGATTCACAGAACAACAAATCCTACTAAATTGTCAATTATAAAAGCAATTCTAATCATAATTCCAGATTTGTTGGTTATATCGTTGCAGTTCTTGGAGTTGCAGATCCATTTAAGCTTGCCAAGTCTTGAAATAAACGGGCAAGTCAAATGCATCAGTACACATGATGTAGTGACTGAAAAACCGAATCGCTTGTATTTAGATCTAGAAATTATGCTATAGATAATAAACTAAAAGCTGGACTAGCATGAAACACGCATTAACTCTTTATTGATGTTGTTTTTATGTTACTTTATTTATAATTACTTTATTTATCATGGTCAAATCTGCAGTCTGATGTGTTCATGTCCAATTCATGAACTATTCATGAATCTACCAAATCTAATAAATTTCATGAATTACTGCTTGTAAATGTTCATGCCTGATTCATGAACTGTTCACGAATCTAACACAAATCTATTTGAACAGTGACTGTAAATGTTCATGCCTTATTCATGAACTGTTCATGAATCTACACAAATGTATTTGAACAGTGCCTGTAAATGTTCATGCCTGATTCATGAACTGTTCATGAACCATCGTCATGAAATGTTCATGTACTTTTAGGTCATGAGATGTTCATGAAAATCATCTTTCATGAATGTGGCCATTTAATGTTCATTCCCATTCATGAACAGTTCATGAATATTTCATGAATGTTCATGGACATAAATTCATGAACCATTCATGAATTGTTCATCAAAGTATCGCCGGGATTGAGTGCCGAAGAAAAAAATGAACAAGGTTTTCACATGCAGCTCCACATACGCATCCTGGGCTCTCTACAATATTACGTTTGTACAAACAATAATTGAGAGCACAAAACCTTAGTCTCATACGGGTGAGTAAAATAAGTGGATACCGGGGACCAACTTTGTAGTACTTGGGTGGTATGGGCCGGACACACTTGATTACCTTTGATTTAAAATTTCTAAAGACGGCAACGATTGAATTAGTTCAGGGAGCTCGTTCCATAATTTGATTGTGGAAGGGAGAAAACTATTACAATATATATTTGTCCTACACTGTAAAGTTGACAGGTCGGTTGCATTACGAAGAGGACAATTAGTTTTTTGATTTACAGCTATAGGAAGTAATGAACATAAATAATTAGGTACGGAGTTGTGGACCATTTTTTAAAGTAAGCATAATTTGTGAATATCCCTCCTGCATTTAACATGTTCCCAACCAGTTTCGTAAAGTACTTTGTTACGAGAGGTACCCTTCATGGCTTCAGTCACAATTATTGCACTTTTGTATTGGACGTTTTCGATTATTTCAGATTCGCGTTCGGTACAATTCGACCATACTACATCTCCGTATTCTAGCAAGGGTCTAATACACGTCAAATACACTTTTTTAAGGACTATTCTACTGAGCCTAAATTTCAGACTATTTAACATAAGAGTTTACTCTCTTATTAGCTTTGGTTACCATGGTGTTGATGTGATTAAACCAAGATAGGTTAGATGTAAGTGTGAGTCCAAGGTGGGTATGTGATTCAACTAATTTGATAACGTTATTAAAAAATACGAGAGGTGGTTGGACGGGCTTGATCCTTTTTACAGAAAATGCCCATTGTTTCTGTTTTATTCAGATTAAAAGTTACTAGCCACTTTTTTGCCCATAATTCAATTGAAAGCAGATCAGCATTAATTTGCTGAGCAGTAGAGAAGGGGTTGTAAACAACTTCAAGTACTGAAGTATCGTCTGCGAATAAATAAACATTTGATTTGATAGAATCAACAATGTCATTTATATAAATCAAAAATAATATCGGGACTCCAGCAGAAATATTACGCCATTGCGACATTTGACCACCAACGACAACTCTCTGTTTACGATTTGAAAGATAGCTTTCAAACCAATTAAGAAGAGTTCCATCGATTCCATTTTGTTTCAGTTTGAATAACAGACCTTTATGCCAGACTTTATCAAATGCTTTAGAAATGTCGAGAAAAGCAGCACGGAGTTCTTGACCATTCTCGAAAGTTTTTAAAATCTTGGTGACAATAACCAAAAGCTGGTTTACAGTGGTGTCTGTAGGGACAAATCCAGACTGCAAAACTGTTAATAATATAAGCTATTAAGCTATTCCCGATAAGATAAGCAAAGAGTCTTTTGGCAACGATTTTTTCAAGAATTTTAGAAAGACAAGAGTGAAATTGGCCTATAATTCATTTTACTTTGTGTGTCGTCCTTTTTAAAAATAGGATGAATATTTGTCAATTTCCAAAGATCTGGAAGAATACCTTTAGAAAGCGATAGATTACAAAATGCCAGAGGATGGAAAATACTGGGTGCAATCAGTTTTAGAACTCTGTTACTGATCCCGTCAAATCTCGAAGCTTTGGCTGTGTCGAGAGTTTCAAGTTCCTCCTTAATTTCTTGCGATGAAGTACGAATTTCAGTGAGACGTTTGTTTGTACAATACGTGAATTCAGGTAGTGAGGTATTTGTATCGTCAATAAAAATCATTTTCAGCACGGCAAAATCATTTTCATCACGGCATTTTCGTCACGGCAAAATCATTTTCACCAGGACAAAATCATTTTCATCACAGGAAAATCAATTCAGTTACGGCAAAATCAATCTAGAAATTTCGATGGATGACCTAGAGAGATGCGGCTAGATGAATTATCGACTGTAGATAAGTACAACTTTTATAATTTCTTCGCTCAAAGATCGTCTGTATTAAGTTTGACAGCTCGCGCTCTTTGTTGCGTGACAACATCATTATGTACTGTCATTGTTGTAAATATTATGAGTGTATATTTTAGCCTTTGAGAATCGACAACATGGCTTCTAGTTTGCAGAGCCTTTCTTGTTATAATTTAGATGACGAATCCTTTAATCTATTTATTTATGAAATAAACCACGGTCCTATACATTTTGATGCTGATCGCTTAGACTCATTATGTTTTAATCCTTTCAATACTGAAAGTTTCACAAAAAGAACCCTTGACATTGACCCTGACCATCAATTTTTCTCTTAATTTGACTGTAGTTTCTATAATCAAGATCAGTTTAATGAATTAATATGTAAACAACCATCAACAACAACAACAACTTTATTTACCCTATTACTTACATATAGTATTTACAGAGAAAAAAGAAATTGGAATATTTAAAGGGTACTGGCACCCTGAAATAACTAGAAAGCTAAAAATGCCAGGGAGCCAGTTTACATGGCTGAATTAAATTACTAGGTCGGAGAAATAAAAAACACACACATACATACACACAGAAAATTCTACCTATTTAGTCTATTATACCATAAATATTATAGATACATATATTTATAGAGAGAGGAGGAAACCAGTCTTGTTATCTTAAATATCTTAAATATCTTGTTATATTTAAAATGTCTGAAGTTAGCTAATATTTGCTTAGATATTCGTTTTTTAGTTTTTGCTTAAACTGTCGAATTGAGGAAGACTTAATATGTTCTTCAATTGAATTCCAAACTTTTGGTCCTTGAAATCTGATATTAAATAATCCGTAATTGGTTCTAGCTTTAGGAAGATAATAAGACTGTTTTGCTGCAGATCGTGTATTATAACTGTGGACACTATTGACTGAAGTGAAAAAAGTATTGAAAACAGAGGGTAGAAGTTGATTGTGAAACTTGAACATAAAAACTGCAATATGGAAGGTAATGAGATCAGTTACCTTTATAATATTCAATATTTTAAATAAAGGACTTGAATGCTCGTCAAACTTTGAAAATGTCATAATTCGCACAGCCTTTTTCTGTAGTACTGGACAGTTGTTGGGTATGTATTACCCCAAGCTATCATACCATATATCAAGAATGGGTATATTACAGCATAATAGAGTTTGGCAAGGATTGATATGTCAACATAGTACCGAAGTTTAGATAAAATGCCAACACTTCTCTTTTTTTTTTTTTTTTGAAATACAATCAATTTGAGATTTCCAGCTAAGGTTAGAATCAATAAAGATACCAAGATATTTGATACAATTATCTTGTCGCAAAGGCGTATTACTTATAATTAAATTAACATTTAATGTTACCTTCCTTTGGGGAGGATGAAATAGAACAAAATTTGATTTATCTATATTTAGTGAAAGCTTGTTTGCACATAACCAAACATGAATATTGATTAATTCATTATTTATGTTGGATTCCAATGTAGAAAGGTTCTTATACCTATAAAATAGATTGGCATCATCTGCAAATAGGTGAAAATCAAAGAGATCAGAACAAAGATGGAAATCATTTATGTAGAGTAGAAAGAGAACTGGACCTAGTACAGATCACTGGGTGATACCACAGGAGATTGTTGCTGAACCAGAGGTTGTATTATTTACTGTAACAGTTTGTTGTCGGTTACTGAGGTATGAAATAAACCAATTTTTAGCAATTCCTCTGATTCCGTAATGTTCCAATTTCTTGATCAAAATTGCATGATTTACAGACTGTATCGAATGCTTTACTAAAGTCTAAAAATATTCCACAAGAAAAGTCTTGCTCATCGATTGCTCTTTGGATTTTATCAATGATGCTAAGAACAGCATGATCAGTTGAATGTTTAGCCCGAAAGCCAAACTGTTCGTCAAAAAAATATTTTTTTCTTTCTCTAGGAAGTCCAGTAATCTGCTACACATTAGCTTCTCTAAGAGCTTATTAAAAATAGAAAGGAGAGAGATTGGACGATAGTTACATAAACAACATTGTGAGTCTTTTTTGTATACTGGTATTACATTTGTCAATTTTAAGTTGCTGGGGACTTATTACGCCGGTTGAAAAGGAAGCATTAAATAATGTTTCCAAGGGTTTAGAAATCACTACGCTGAGAATTTTCAAGACAGAAACTGGTAAGCTGTATGGGCCAGTTGCCTTACCAGTTTTTAGGTTAGAGATTTCTGTTTCTATTTCCGCAGCAGTAGTAGGAAAGACATAGAAGCTATTACATAATGGGGATTTTATGTAGTCTAAAGGTGAAGTTTGAACATTTGGTATTATTTTAGCTAAGTTAGTTCCTACATTAGCAAAGTAATTATTGAAGGCATCAGCAATAGCTATCAAGTCAGTGATTTCAACATCATTTTCTACAATCTTAACAATTTTTTTACTGGTTTTAGGTTTGAAATGAATTATTTGTTTTATTCCACTCCAAACTCTTGCTATCATTGGCATTTTCTAAAAAGTATTCATTATAATATTGTCTTTTACTAACCTTTAATAAATGATTCAATTTATTTCTGTAGTATTTAAATTTAGAATGATAATAAGTAGATTTTGTTTTCAAATATTTTTTATATAATTTATTCTTAGCATGGATTGATACTTTGATCGCAGAGGTTATCCAGGGTTTTGATTGGAATTTTAATTCTCTTCTAGAGAGTTGCTTAATAGGTATGTGTCTATCAATTATTTCAGATATGTTAATATAAAAGGAATCAAACATACTCGATGAATCAAGGTTAGATGTAAATACAGAATGCCAATTAATAGATTGTATTTCATTAACTAAGGCTGTTTCATCAAGTTTAGAGTAATCTCTTTTAGGTACCTTGACATTAAGAGGGAGGGACGAAAACTTATTAAATATAATAAAATTGGGTAAATGGTCAGTAAGATCATACACTACATTGCCACTGATAATATAATGTTCGATTGAGTTGAAGAAAATATTGTCTATCAAAGTTGAAGAGTGGTCAGTGACTCTTGTTGGCTGTAAAATTTGTGGTCGAAAGAACAGTGAGCCTAGATCATTAATGAAATTTTCAGAAGCAGTGTGAGTGGTGATTTTCAGGAGATCAATGTTAAAATCTCCCATGAACAAACAGAGCTAATATTTTCCTGGTTAATTTTTTTCAATGGTCAAATTAATATAATCCTTGAAATGGTCTAAATTTCCATTTGGATGCCTGTATAATAACACTCCACATAACAAATTTGGTTGGCCAACCGTATCAATTTCTATCCAGAGGGCTTCCAAATCCTGTTGAAGTTGTAATGTCTGTTCGCACAGAAAAAAATAGATTATTTTTAATGTAAAAAGCAACACCACCTGCATTTGAAAGGCTGGGTTCAGAGATAAGGTCATAACCAAGAATGTTGACATTAGTCAAAAGTTCCTTGTCAACTTTACATTTTGTTTCAGTAAGGCCAATCAATGAAAACATATCCTTATTTTCTTACCTGCATTTAAATATTCGCAGTATTAATCAAAATCTGCATAAACTTACTGACTTTCTTACTACTATCAATTCTAAATTCTCAGTTATTGGCATTACCGAGACTTGGATTAGAAATGAATTAACCACAGATGTGGATATTGATGGATATGAATTCTTACATAGATGCAGGAAAGACAAAATAGGAGGGGGGGTGGGTACATGTATATATATTGATAACGAATTGAACAACAAGCAAAGGCCGGATCTTGATTTTTTTCACTCTCAAATTTTAGAATCCATATTTATAGAAATCGATAGACCTTTTCAAAAAATATTATCATTGGTACTCTTTATAGACCCCCCGGGGCTAATGTAGATGAATTTGAAGCTAAATTGATTGAGCTCTTGGATAGAATTGCAAAAGAACAAAAACCGTGTTAACTTATGGGAGATTATAATTTGGATTTATTGAAGTATCAACAGTATTAGCATACTAGTGACCTTCTTGACGACTTGTTCTCCTGTTCTTTCTTACCCCTATCAATCGGCCTACTCGAATTACTTCACACACAGCTACACTAATTGATAATATTTTGACTAATAATCGTACTGATGAAGCCACTAGTGGTTTGTTCTTTAAAGACATTTCGGATCACCTACATGTACCTATCTTTACTTTTTACATCAAACTGAAACTGATAAAACTCTTAACCCTAATATCAATCTTGCTAGGCGTCTAATTACTATGAAAACTAAGCAAAAATTTAATCAGGAGCTGAATAATTATAATTGGGATGCATTATACAATCTTCATGGTCCTGATGAGGCTTACAATTATTTCAATTCGACTTATAAAAAGTTATTCGACAAATGTTTTCCAATCAAAACCATATCTCGGAAAAAGGCTAAATTATTTTCTAAACCCTGGTTTTTATCTGGTTTGTTCAAGTCAATAAAAACGAAAAACAAACTCTACAAATGCTTTCTTAGTAACCCCTCTATTGGAAATGAGAACATTTACAAAAAGTATAGAAATAAACTTAATCATTTGCTCAAGATAGCCAAACGCAGGTATTACGACTATAAACTTGATGTGGCATACATGAGAGCTGTCTGGAAACTACTTAATGAAATTATCAATAAAAAACAAACAAATCTAAATTCCCTTCTACATTTGTACATAATGATGCTGAATTTACAGATCCTGTTGTAATTGCCAATATTTTTTTTTACTAATGTGGGCCCCAACCTTGCTAAAAAAGACCCAAGATACAAGTTCTAATCACAAGTCATCTCTCAAAGAACCCATCTTGCAATCATGTTTTCTTAATCTTGTAAATGAGATCGAAATACAAGATATTACAACTACTTTTAAGGATGGAAAGGCCACATGTTTAGGCCACATGTTTTGACCACATTAGCATCACCGATGTCAAAAACAACATATCATCACTTTCTGGATCCTTAACCCATGTCATAAATCTATCGATATCTATACTGGAATTGTTCCTCAGAACCTAAAAATTGCAAGAGTACTTCCAATCTTCAAAAATGACAATCCATCTTTTTTCAGTAACTATCGACCAGATCGGCTTCAGATCACAATATTCAACTACTTTGGCACTTCTACACTTGGTAGATCAAATTTCATCATCAACTGACAACAATAAATTATGTGCAGGTGTATGTTTAGACTTATCCAAAGCCTTTGACACGGTCAACCATAAAATCTTACTTGATAAATTAGAACATTATGGTTTTAGAGGCCTCCCTTTGAACTGGATCTCTAGTTATCTTGATAATCGTAAGCAATTTGTCGAATTAAAAGGAGAGTACTCTGATAACCAAACTGTTACCTGTGGTGTTCCTCCTGGATCTATCCTTGGTCCCCTCTTATTTATTTTGTATATTAACGACATTCAGCACTCCTCCTCTTTATTAAAAATTATCTTATTTGCTGACGACACTAATGTATTTCTCTCAAACAATGACATCAACGATTTATACTCCACATTGAACAGTGAACTTGACAAGGTAACTAATTGGCTTTTTGCAAATAAACTCTCAATTAACATTTAAAAAAACAATTATACTATTTTTAGACCAAGACAAAAGAAAGTTTCTTTAAGTAACCTAAAAGTCAAGATCAATAATGAATTTATTGAACTTAAACAATGCACCATTAATTCTTAGGCGTTTTTGTTGACGAAAATAGCCACAATTACTAGCAAAATATCGAAATCTATTGGCATTATTTCAAAAGCTAAATTCTTTCTCTCTCGAGCATCTCTCCATAATCTTTACTTTGCTCTTGTTTATCCATACCTATATTACTATGGTAATATAATCTGGGCCAGCACTTATGCCTCCTTACTAAAAAAGATAGTCACCTTACAAAAACGAATAATCAGAATAATTACTAAGTCAAATTATGATGCTCACACTGCTCCCTTATTTCAAGCACATAAGCTCTTAAACCTGTCAAATATACACAAATTTCAAGTGGGCATTTTTATGTTCTCTTATGACAACAGATCTCTTCCTCAAGTATTTCACAATTTCTTCTCCACTAATTCCAGTATACATTCTTATAACACCAGATCAGCCTCTAATTACAGACAATTCGCAAGAACAAATATAAGACAATTTTCAATTGCCTATACAGGACTTAAACTCTGGAATTCCCCCTCTAAGGAGCTGAAAAGTCATACATCTCTAAATAGTTTCAAATATAATCTGAAAATCTATTTACTTAATCAAACAAGCCCTCTGTAACTTCCTATACTCTCTTCTCCTTTTTCAACCTTAATTTGTCTCAATCTTACCATCCTATTCAGTCACTGGTATTCTTACTTGATCTTGATGAATTTAATTAATAATTTAACTTGAGCTCGTGTCCATCTTTAAAAAGACAACCTAAAGCTATAAGTCCATGCTTCCATTTAGGTTGTCTTCCACCCATTATTTAAATGTGTAACCTTGTATGTGTTTAGTCTAGATAGCTTGCTTTTTTTCTTTTTGTTGTGTCTGCTGTTGCTGTTCTGTGTACGCAAGTTACTAATTTGGTGGTGGTTTTAAAATAAAATGATGATGAAATTAATTGTGTCAACGCGCCCTAAATCGCGCATTACGCGCACTAAACGTCGCCTTAAAATGCGCATTACGCGTCCTAAAAGGCGCCTTAGCGCCCTCTAAAACGCGCCTCAAATCGCACTATACACCAACGCGCCGTAAAACGTGCCCTTATTCAAATGCGCCATTCAGTGGAGCCTTTCGTTCGATTGATGTAACCTTCTTTATGTAGTCTTCTTTATAAGTGAAGAATGTTTTTTTTCCAACTGCAACTCCAAATAAGGATGTTCCGTTAACAGGGCTTCAAATCGACTGATTCGTTAAGGTAGATGGTAAAAGCCTTTCACTCCACTGCTCACACTTGAAGTTGTACTGTAGTAAAAATATACTCGGCCATCATTCGACATGCATCCTCAATTCTGACAAAACAAGATCTTTTTGAAAGCCCTCCTGAAGTCATTGTTCCTCGCGGCGTAAACCCAAGGATTAACAGAACTGTTTGCCAACGCAGTGAAAATCCCCCAGAACCAAACGCGTAGCATCTTTATCTTAGCACACGGACCCATGAAAAGCTGAACGATGGAAATCACGACGCCAGGAAACCAGAAGAACAACACCAACCCTATTACAATGCCAATGGTTCTTGCCGCTTTGTGATGGCGAGCCACTTCTAGAGCTTCTTGTTGGGAGATGGCGTTTGTAGTGATCTTCCTGGCTTGGTCTCTAGCAGCTTTAAAGATGTGAAAATAGCAGTAGGCTATGATTCCGAAGGGAATCCCAACCGAAACAGTAGAAGCTGACATCCACAGTTTGGGTAACTCCAGAGGATTGGTTGTGGCAAAGCGTACGAATGGATAGGCTATGGATATGATCCATGTTGCTATGGTACTAATGATACATCTACGCAGTGTGATAATCTCGTGGTAATGGAACACTCTGGTTATGGCGACGTATCTAAAGAAAAAGACAACGACCTTTAGCGAACACAGGTTCTCTTTTAGATCCCTTCTCGTAACGTCATATCTGACAAACATTTTTATTATGTACGCCATGTTTATCGAAAACCTCATCGGTTCAGAGAAATGACTTAACAATGACACTGAACAGGAAGGACAAAGAAAGGAGAGTAAATCAATGCTTAAAAATAAAATAAATAAATATTATTTTTGTTATAGCAGGCTATGTATTTCAGCATAGCTAGTGGGAACCTGCTTTATAATTTCAACTCCACACACACTCTAACCTGAGTTTCAGGCGCTTCTTTCCCTTAAAAAAAAGAGAGAGAAAACGGGAAAGGAGCGCCTGAAACTCAGGTTACACACACTTCCCACTACATTCTTATATTTTTATACATACTACTCTTAAAAGGGAGAAAATCCTCGTGGCACAACAAACAAACTCAACTCACATCTGACTGCAGCGGTGAAAGGCGAGCGCTAACACACTGCGCCACCCATGCTTATCGGTTTCAATGATGCATTTTATGAATGCGTCATGTGCACTAATCAAGCATTGAGCTGAGAATTTGTCACACTTTGAGGGTGTATGTTCGCTTAGTGTAGTGGTATCATGTTGGCTCTGTGGATGCTTAGTGTAGTGGTATAATGTTGGCTCTGTGGCTGCTTAGTGTAGTGGATATCATGTTGGCTCTGTGGCTGCTTAGTGTAGTGGTATGTTGGCTCTGTGACTGCTTAGTGTAGTGGTATAATGTTGGCTCTGTGGCTGCTTAGTGTAGTGGATATCATGTTGGCTCTGTGGCTGCTTAGTGTAGTGGATATAATGTTGGCTCTGTGGCTGCTTAGTGTAGTGGATATCATGTTGGCTCTGTGGCTGCTTAGTGTAGTGGATATCACGTTGGCTCTGTGGCCGCTTAGTGTAGTGGTATAATGTTGGCTCTGTGGCTGCTTAGTGTAGTGGATATCATATTGGCTCTGTGGCTGCTTAGTGTAGTGGTATAATGTTGGCTCTGTGGCTGCTTAGTGTAGTGGTATAATGTTGGCTCTGTGGCTGCTTAGTGTAGTGAATATAATGTTGATAAGTTTCGTGTTGGAGTCGGTCGTGAAGACGTAGTTTTGTGAAACTATCTCAGTTAGTTTAGCTGAATAAACTGAATCACTTCGAGAGTCAACGTTTGATGAAGACATTCTTAGTTGTCGTTTGCCATTTTGATTTCACGTGCCATCACCACAACGAGATGGCAAGCGAATTTATGTGTCTATAGACTCTCATATAAGCACGGCTTTCAGCCAATCAGCGCGCGAGTTACCTCTCGGTTATTTTATAATAAGCTATATAACACGCTTTCCATGTCTTTATTCTCTGTTATAAACACGCGGGATAATATGTTGGGGAGAACAAAGAAAAACTTGAAAATCACGAGCCGCTAGGCGAGACAAAGCGCGCGCTCTGTTTCCATATCCTTTAGCCAATCAGAGTGCGTGTACCATTTGGGTTATTTTATAATACAATTTACTACTTCTTCCCTTTGCATGTTAATGTATTTCACGCTCATCTATGATCTTTTCCAATTTATTTCTTTAATGCATTAAGTCTCGCTTGCTCGTTTGATAGCATTTCTATCGAACTTGTAGATGTTTTGTTTGATCTTAGGGCACGTAATTTATATGATAACGATTACCATTGTAGACCGGGTCCAGCCCCCGGTATTTTAATCTTATTACCTGTAATATATTCATTTTAATGTTTTCATATACTCTTGTAAATATGAAGTATTTCACCCATGGTGCTATTTTATATTAATAAACCTTATCGTTATCATAATATTTCGGAGCACCTCCATAATCAACTCCTCACGTTAGGAACAAACAAACAAAATCAAGGATTTAAAAAAGTAAAGAAGATGCTTACCTATCAACTGAGACAGCACATAACCCAAAACTCGTGGCAGTGAATGTTTGTATGGCCAGAATCTCTGATGCCTTGGCTACAGGGTGTTCGTTATACCAGTAGTTATTGTAGCTTCGAACTACATAAACGGGATGAACGATAAAACCAACTGTGAAATCCGCAGCTGCCACAGAAGCCAGGAAGTAATTTGAGACTGTTCTTAGAGATGGAGTCTTGTAGATGGCAAGCAGAACGAGGACGTTCCCTCCTGTTGCCAGCACGCCAAATACTGCATTCAATACAGTTAGAGCTATGGACGATCCTTTGCTCAATTCGCCAGAGCACTCATTATCCATGCCTTGCTGTATTTTCTGCTTATTTAAATAAGAGATAAACTTAGGCAGTTTTTGTTTTGTTGATGTTTTAGTGATGGGTGATTAAATTGCCTTTGTGTTACGTTAAGTTAGTGTTAGCCAATCGGACTTTTAATCCATTGAACAAATAGGAAAATATCGTTGCTTTGAGAGGTGTTGTAAGATTGTTTGTGTATATCGGATGTACCTTTCTCCTCTTCAGTTCGTTTAATTGAAACAGCTTTAGCTCAGATCACTGCGTTTTGACGTATCTAATAAATGGCTGTTGTTTTCGTCATTTTTCCGTTTTCGTGTTACATATCCTACTATACTTTACTTACTATTTAAACACAGCTGTAAGTACTAAAACCTCACTCGTAATTCACACGTCAGAGCAAAGAAGAGCCAGCGGACTTTAAATGCCTTTTAAACGAACTTGGACTTTTTTCAAAAGCGTACCAAAAATTGTTCTTTGTCTATTTTCATAAAATGTCATGTACTGGCTCGAAGTTCTCATTAAAAAAAAAAAAAAAAAAAAAAAAAGGAGAGAAAAAAGTGTTTGATCACAAATGTAAACATCACAACAGTTCTTGAAAACTACAGTATTTCGTGAAAAAAATAATATTTTGGCTCACTGAAAATGGCAAAACCTGAAGCCTCCGACAGGTAGAATAATACCCATATATGATTTAACTAAGGGAAGAAAACGATTTACCTTTTTTTTGGTTTACAAAACAATATTATTGTAAAATTTATTTCCTTATTTTTCTTGTCTTGGAACACACCCACATGACTAACAAGCTACAGCTGGAAGAGAAGCTCTCATTGGACGGTGGACGAATTTATTTTTTCGCCTTTATTATATAATTCTGCCAAAAACACTCTAAATATGCACAAGAATGCACCAAATATAAGACCGTATATCGCATAGTTACAGTCAGATGGCTTCCCATGTTAACATTTGGTTTGACCAATAAAATCTCTTTTCAAAATATTTCGAAGCCGTAAACAACTCCCATTTCTCGAAAGAGCCCGCAAGATTTTTGGTTATTATGGAAAGAAAATTTCGTTTCTTGGCAGAATTTATATAACAAGAGGCTGTATGCAGCCTGTCAGCCTAGTCTCAGCCTAACGTCTTCTGTAACTGTAAGTAGCATGCATGATCAGTCCTCTACCTGCTGACAACCTAATAGGCCCTTTGCAGGACCTGGTCACGTGATCTTTTTAGCCTGTCAATCAAAACAGATGGGCGCTAGAACAACATGAATGCCAGAAATGGATAGAGCAAGCCAAAATTAGTATAAAGCCCAAGTTTCAAGTTCATATCTTTAAAACTGAAGGAATGGCAAGCCGTGCCTTTCAGCAAATAAAAAGCCTCACAAACTCTGTTAAATTAAGCTAAATTATAAAGTTTTCAAAAATTTGCCATTGAACCTGAAACTTGGGCTTTTTACTGAGTTTGGCTTGCTCTTTCCATTTCTGGCATTCATGTTGTTCTAGCGCCAATTTTTTTGATTGACAGGCTAAAAAGGTCACGTGATCAGGTCCTGCAAAGGGCTTATTGGGTTCCCTGTGGCCTCGGCGGTTTAACTCAGGCGGTAAAGCCCAGTCTCGTCCGATCACAAAAGTTAAGCCCGATCGAGCGAGGTTAGTAACTGGATGGGTGACCACCTGGCATTCAATTCAATTCAATTCAATGCAATTCAATTTTATTTTTACACTTATGGATAGAGCACGTTACGATGTGAGAATAGAAAGTAATAAATCAAGAAGAAGAAAAAATAGAATATGAAAAAATAGTTACATATAAGTGTGCAGAGGCGAGTTGGCCTCTGCCATATAGGGAATAGCTCGTGTCATAGCCTGTAGGCATTTCCTTTAGCTATATCTTTTTTCCGCTGTTTTTTTTCCGGATATCGTGTGCCAACACCTTTAAGGGAACAGGAGCCCATTACCAGGAGCGTTCCTATATCATGGGCTGGGTCCCCAGCACAGGAGTAGAATTGGCTATATTTAGAATTCGAATTTCAGCATTTAAAGTGAGAAGAATGATAATGAATAATAATGAAGGGACAACATGGCCTTTGTTTATTTCGCGCGAATTGCAATTCTAAATATAGCCACATCTACTGTGCTGGGAACAGAACCAATGGGGAAGATGGACGTTCCTGGTAATGGGCTCCTGAAGGGAATTAAAAGTCCTCAATTTTATTTAGTTAGGATAATCTATATTTAAATTTCATGTCTCTGTCTGTTTGTATGTATATACGTGTGTTTGTTTGTTCCAGCGATCTGATTGGTCGAATAACGTCCCGGCACTGTTCAGCAATTTGATTGGTCCAACAAACGACTTTGAATTCGAGCTTAGCTGTGTTTCTTATCTCTCTTCTAAGCCTTAAAAATCCACTTTAGACTGTAAACTACCAGTTGGCTAGGCACAAATACGATCTGGATGTTTGTGAAGTACGTTCTCGATTAAACATCTCTAACTTCGGTACTGCTCTACTCTAGACCATAATATTCTTTTAGTCAAACTGTATTCATATGGTATCCTTGGAATCGTTCACGACTGGTTTGTCTCACATCTATCAAATAGACAGCAGTTCGTATCTGAAGGTAGCTTATTCAAGATGTACATCAATTTCATGCGTGCTTGTTCCCACACTATTTCTCCTTTATATAAATGACTTAAATAACTGTTCCAATTTATTTGATTTTCATCTTTTTGCAGACGATTCGAATTTATTAATTGCACATCCTTAGAATCCCTCAGTTGAAGCCAGTGTGAACTCAGAATTGGAAAATATCCATAATTGGCTTTGTGCAAATAAATTGTCTTTAAATGTTGACAAAACCAATTTTATTATTTTCTACCCACCTCAGGAAATTGACCAGAACTATTTCCATAAGAATAAACAAAATTATAATCAAACAGAAGAATCACATTATTTAAATACCTTGGAATAGTTATTGATTCCAACCAACACATTCACCAGCTCAATAAGAAAATCTCCAGAGGTATTGGGATCATAGCCGCCACTATGTGTCTAAGATTATTTTAAGTCAGTTGTACTACTCCGTTGTTTACCCTTTCTTTACTTATGGTGTTATCATTTGGGGAAACACATTAGACCGCCTTATGACCCTTAATCGTATCACAGAAGAAAGCTTTTAGAATTATTAATTTTTCCAATTATAATCATACATCCCCTATCTTTAAAGATCCGAACATTCTGAATTCCTCGATGTTACTTATTATTTAAACTGTATCTTCCTGTTCAAATTTCATTCACGCATGCGGCCATTTTTTTGGGATACTTTTTTACACTAATATCTTCAAAGTACAAAACTAGGCTGGCCTCTAGGTCTTAATTTTGTGTTCCGTAAGTCAGAACTAATTATGGAAAACTCAACACGCTTTTCAAGGGTGCATATCGATGAATCACTAAAGCATCTTAGTTTTAACAAATTTAAATGTTCTATCAAGAGTGGTATTGTCGTTTCATACTAATTATTGCAGCACTTCTTCCCCTTTCCGCACCATTGTACTTATTTGTTTATTTTTATTTATTTTCCTTTCCTTTTCTTAAATATATTAATATTTTTTTCTTATTTATGTTTTATATTTGTTCCTTTCTGTTTGTATGTGACTACGTTCAGCGCCATTTAAATAATTTAATAATTTTGCTACCTAGCTAGATTAGCTTTCATAGTTATTTCTAGGTAGCTTTATACTCTACTGCTGTATTAACTCTTTTTTATCTTAACTGCTTGTATTTCTGTGCGTGGTATAACGTCACAAAATACAGCAGAAACGCTGTTTGAAATAGGGGAAACTTACACTAGAGCTTTGAACTGTTCAAACAGTCGCGACGTTAACTGATTTGTGTGAGAAATGGCAACGCTGTTTCCTCTGGCGTACGGCGGTAGTAGTATAGGAGGGATGGAATTAGCCGTTTTTTTGCGGCGTTATGCTAATTTTTGCGGCGTTATGTTAATTAATTCAATGACGTCACGGTTCTATTGTCTTAGACTCATGAATAAAGTGAGGTGGTTTCTCATTATCTATTGTCTTTCCGCATGAACAAAGTGCGGCGCTCTCAATAATAAAATGGGGGTGAATAAATTATCTATTGTCTGGAAATTGAAGTGGAATCTCATTATATGAAGTGGAATCTCATTAAATGAAGTGGAATCTCATTATGTATTGTTCCTTTGGATGAGGTGATCGATCTATTCGGGTATGTTTGGGCAAATCCTATTGTTTGGAGCAGCTATAAAGCTAGAACCGATCGGCCCTGAATCCATTCGAAATTGAGCAACAACAAGATCGATCAACCCTGAAACCATTCGAAGTTGAATGAAAAAAGTAATAAATATCTCGCAATATCTAAACCCCTTTGTAGCGTAAATAGTAAAAACAAACTACTCGCGATAGGCTCTAAACTGTCTTTATTATTTTCCTTTACAGTTAATAACTCATAAGATAATTGTATACAAAATTCACTGTGACTCATAAGAGCAACTTTGCTATTGTTCTTAGGGATTAGCGATAACTGAAGAGCCTATTGTTTTGAGGAAAACTCTTGTGATGCAAATTCTTCTCTAAAACTGAACTATAATTACCATACGAATAAAAACAAACCACCAGATAAATTAAACGAAGTTTATTCAATCTCAAAAACACCAATTTACAGTTCGTTTTCCTTATAGTCGCGGAGTTGATAACTTTCTTATTTCTCAGTTCTTGGGTTGATATAATGTACCGTGTTACAAGATTACACTGATTTATGTTTGATTGATTTTTTTCTTTTTGACAAATGCTGCTTAACTTGGATAAGCTAACAATTAGAAGGGGAAAACAAATAGTTTGTCATTCCCAGGCTACACTCTATTCGTAAAGAATAAAACACGCGTTATCGTTGTCAGTTTATGTTATTTTCCAAACTAGACCGAAGAGATATTTACCATATCTGAAAGAATACCAAGACAGCCACCTGTCTATCGTTTAAAGGACTATCATGGATAACTTTTAGAAGGACCATTTTAAGAAGCCGAGTTACAGAGAGTCGAAAAGCAAGATTTATTGTTGACAAATACTGCTTACTGATTGCTTATATTAAAACGATGACAAGAGGAATAATATTTTTAAAGACATTTATTAATAGAAATCGACTTAATAAAACTTATTTCTAAAAGGTACAAATGTATTGTTCATCACGGGAACACTCTGTTCCGGAATAGGTTGTTTTTGGAATTGTTTATTCAACAAGAATTTTCGGTGGTGAATTGCAGCCTCGGTCGCTTCTTTCCATCCATAATCTTCCATGTTCATCAAGTTTTGCTTCGTTTCCAAGATTTTTCGGAAATCAGGATCTTTTCTTAAGCTGTGAATCCATTTCATATCTTCGAACAACACTTCTCTTAGGTCTTTTCTATAGGTGGGAACCAAAGCGTTACTGGCTTTGATTTCAGCAACTTCATGACTATCCCCATCGTGTTCATACTTTTGAACCAACGCTTCCCAATCTTCCTGGTGCCGTTCTTTAGCTTCGTTTCGAATGCTTTCCCAAACATCCTCTTCTCCGTCATACCTATCATCAGTGGAGTCCGTGCTCTCCTGAGAATCAGAGCTTTGATAAGAATCTTCAGTCATTTCATCATCTGAGTTGGAACGATTAGCAGCCATCGTTTATATATTTACTCTTCAAGGATCGGGAGTATAATGTCAGACCCTTAAAAGTTTTCAACTTTATAGAAAACAAATTGACATGGTCACTAAGTTTAGCAAATGTCGATCAGCTGATTTAGCTAAGGTCTCTCAGTTAGACCAATATTATAAGCAGCATTCCTAACCAACATATTTTACATTATCAACAACTGGATTTACATTCCTCGACAAAAACTTTCTTTTTTGAAGTTTCGCTTCTTGTAAATATGGTTTACGTTCTTGAGTTGATAATCTATGGACTTGTGCCAAGTGGTTGGATAATTTAACAAGATACTTTGATCCACAATTAGGTACAGGGCAGTTTTTCAAAGTCCGATTTTCCATGTTCACTCGTTGAAAGTTAATATCAAATAGCACAAATCTACTTGATCGTCCCTTTTATCTCCGTTCATCCCTTTTGTCGCCTTTCGTCCCTCTTTTTTTCGTTTTGAAATAAAAAAAGAGGGATAAAAAAAAAGCGGGACGAGAGGCGACAAAAGAGACGAAAAGGATGAACGGAGATAGCTATATCCGAATGTGGACACGTCTCTTGTCAGTAAACTCTTTCATCCCTTTTGTCGCCTCTTGTCCCGCCTTTTTTCGTTTTATCCCTCTTTTTTTTATTTCAAAACGAAAAAAAGAGGGACAAGAGGCGACAAAAGGGATGAAAGTCCATAGATTATCAACTCAAGAACGTAAACCATATTTACAAGAAGCGAAACTTCAAAAAAGAAAGTTTTTGTCGAGAAATGTAAATCCAGTTGTTGATAATGGAAAATATGTTGGTTAGGAATCCTGCTTATAATATTGGTCTAACTGAGAGACCTTAGCTAAATCAGCTGATCGACATTTGTTAAACTTAGTGACCACACCAATTTGTTTTCTATAAAGTTGGAAACATTTAAGGGTCTGACATTATACTCCCGATCCTTGAAGGGTAAAGATATAAACGATGGCTGCTAATCGTTCCAGCTCAGATGATGAAATGACTGAAGATTCTTATCAAAGCTCTGATTCTCAGGAGAGCACGGACTCCACTGATGATAGTTATGACGGAGAAGAGGATGTTTGGGAAAGAATTCGAAACGAAGCTAAAGAACGGCACCAGGAAGATTGGGAAGCGTTGGTTCAAAAGTATGAACACGATGGGGATAGTCATGAAGTTGCTGAAATCAAAGCCAGTAACGCTTTGGTTCCCACCTATAGAAAAGACCTAAGAGAAGTGTTGTTCGAAGATATGAAATGGATTCACAGCTTAAGAAAAGATCCTGATTTCCGAAAAATCTTGGAAACAAAGCAAAACTCGATGAACATGGAAGATTATGGATGGAAAGAAGCGACCGAGGCTGCAATTCACCACCGAAAATGCTTGTTGAATAAACAATTCCAAAAACAACCTATTCCGGAACAGAGTGTTCCCGTGATGAAAAATACATTTGTACCTTTTAGAAATAAGTTTTATTAAGTCGATTTCTATTAATAAATGTCTTTAAAAATATTATTCCTCTTGTCATCGTTTTAATATAAGCAATCAGTAAGCAGCATTTGTCAACAATAAATCTTGCTTTTCGACTCTCTGTAACTCGGCTTCTTAAAATGGTCCTTCTAAAAGTTATCCATGATAGTCCTTTAAACGATAGACAGGTGGCTGTCTTGGTATTCTTTCAGATATGGTAAATATCTCTTCGGTCTAGTTTGGAAAATAACCTAAAACAACGATAACGCGTGTTTTATTCTTTACGAATAGAGTGTAGCCTGGGAATGACAAACTATTTGTTTTCCCCTTCTAATTGTTAGCTTATCCAAGTTAAGCAGCATTTGTCAAAAAGAAAAAAATCAATCAAACATAAATCAGTGTAATCTTGTAACACGGTACATTATATCAACCCAAGAACTGAGAAATAAGAAAGTTATCAACTCCGCGACTATAAGGAAAACGAACTGTAAATTGGTGTTTTTGAGATTGAATAAACTTCGTTTAATTTATCTGGTGGTTTGTTTTTATTCGTATGGTAATTATAGTTCAGTTTTAGAGAAGAATTTGCATCACAAGAGTTTTCCTCAAAACAATAGGCTCTTCAGTTATCGCTAATCCCTAAGAACAATAGCAAAGTTGCTCTTATGAGTCACAGTGAAGTTTGTATACAATTATCTTATGAGTTATTAACTGTAAAGGAAATTAATAAAGACAGTTTAGAGCCTATCGCGAGTAGTTTGTTCTTACTATTTACGCTACAAAGGGGTTTAGATATTGCGAGATATTTATTACTTTTTTCATTCAACTTCGAATGGTTTCAGGGTTGATCGATCTTGTTGTTGCTCAATTTCGAATGGATTCAGGGCCGATCGGTTCTAGCTTTATAGCTGCTCCAAACAATAGGCTTTGCCCAAACATACCCGAATAGATCGATGACCTCATCCAAAGGAACAATAGATAACGAGATTCCACTTCATTTAATGAGATTCCACTTCATTTAATGAGATTCCACTTCAATTTCCAGACAATAGATAATTTATTCACCCCCATTTTATTCATGAATGCGCCGCACTTTGTTCATGCAGAAAGACAATAGATAATGAGAAACCACCTCACTTTATTCATGAGTCTAAGACAATAGAACCGTGACGTCATTGAATTAATGAGCGCTCACAAAAAATTAACATAACGCCGCAAAAATTAGCATAACGCCGCAAAAAAACGGCTAATTCCATCCCTCCTATACTACTGGCGGTCTTCCATGTCAGTTCGATCCGATAATATTTGAAGCTTGGCTGAAGCACGGGCAGCCCAATCTACATACATACATATACATACATACAAACTTTATTTTAGTTGGAATTTACAGAGTAGGGTAACAATCGCTAATATCTCCGAACATTACAAATCAATCAACGAAAATAAATCGACAACAAATACAAGTACAAGAGAAATTATAAACTATTAAAAAGTACAAGATGTCACTAAGCGTCTAAAAAATTGTAACGTTGTAGCAGCCCTGGTCTCATTTCAATTGTTGTTCCAGGCGCACGCTGCTAAATACCGGAAGGAATCTGGGTTTGTGAAGATATGACTGTGAGAAGATATGTGTAGAGTTTTACAAATCCTTTCAAATTGTGCACAATGTAGAAATAAAATACCTTTTCGCTTCCATGTTGTTTTCTTTGTGGTTTTTCTTCTGTTGGAACCATTTTAGGGTGTTTTTAGGGGTTTTTCATCCACCTCGACTGAGAGAAGGCTGGAATCTTACGAAGACTTCTGCCACAATCACCTACAATCTTCGCCTACAAAATCTCACTCTTCTTCACTTTTTGCCACGAAACTCCTGTCGTCGACATAATGATAAATGAACTAAGCCCTACCTGAATTTCAGGATCCAACGATCTCTCTTCCTGGAAAAATCGAATACTATTTCGCGACTTTTTGCGAGGTGTAACAATGTTTTCACGAGGTGTTACAATATTTTCACAAGCCCATAGATTGGGCTGCCTGTGGCTGAAGTAGAAGTACAATTCATTCGAAAGCTCAACAATTTATGTATTTATTTATTTCAAATGTAAAATACTCACTTGCTTATTGAGACGTAGATTTAGCCTAAGTATTGTCTCAATAATTCACAAGATGAACTGTTCACTGAGAAATAAAGATAGTTAAAAAAACTCGAACAACAATAGGTAATAATCTAGATGGCCATTTTCGAAAGCTCATTTATTTTTAGTGTAAAATACTATATTTTCCTCGGCTTTGTAAATCTTGGGAAGAAAGAGAACCGGCTTTTACGACTGTCTGAAAATCAGGCTAAACGGCGAGGAGTCTTTGGGGATCACTGCAGGGAAAATAATTGGATCCGGCGATGAAGTTTGATTGATGATTGGCTATTCAATAATTTTACCACAGGCTTCCCAGACTCCACGTAAATTTACCGCTTATTAATATGTTGGGTTACCTGTGGTATATCTGTTTAGTTTCATAAGCGATCTCAGAAGAGTTTATATGATGGCCTTTTGCAGGAATGCAATCACGTGGTTGTACTGGGTTGCAAAAGAATCTTAATTCATAAATTTAAAGGCACTTGTACGAGATCGGTAGTGTTATTATCAAAACCTGTTTGTAAATGCTATTTTTCACCTCCAATCGATTGTCGATCTTTCTAAAACAGCGTGTTTAAAGATTGCTTGCCACCCAGCATCTACGGCAATGCCTTTCCCATGAGGATCACGAGCTCAATCCATTCGTTAACGAAGTATTATACCAGCACGTGACTGTATTATATCAGCACGTGACTGTATTATATCAGCACGTGACTGTATTATATCAGCACGTGACTGTTTCCTGCAAAAGGCCTATTGCTCCGTGTCAGGAGCCCATTCTCTTTTCCTATTCCTACGAAATAACTCTTCAAAAATAAAAGGGGTTCCCCCATGAAAAATATTATTTGCAACATTCCCTGAGCGAAGTATAATTTGGCACTCTCAGAACCCCGTGAAAAAGGCAATTTGCATCGTTTGGGGTAGGGGCGGACAGCTTTTCAACCTCTCTGATCGGTCTGGTTTGTGCAGATCATAGGAAGAAAGCACTTTTGGGGTCTTGAGGAGGCAGTTTGGCGGTGATAAATTTGATGGATCTTCCTAAATCTCGGGTCAGATGTTCCCTCCTGTGCCGAAAGCTGAATAGCGAGCGATGAAGAAAAGTGCCGATTTGTGGGTGATCTTTGAGGCAAGTCTGTGCTTTGGCGAGGTCGAGTCTCAATATTTACACACGCTGGCCAACCGTCAAAACTTGGAGGCCTAATAAACTCGCCTCCGGTTAGCTCATTGGTTAAGCTCCAGTCTGTCGAGCGGGAGGTCGCGGGTTTAAACGTCGGCCGGACCAACACTCAGGGTCTTAAAATAACTGAGTAGAAGGTGCCTTACATAATACAGTACGGTTAGACCTTCACGTCTTCTCCGATAAGTACATAAAATCGTAGGACTAGTGTCCCCAATTAGCTGCAAAGTTAAATACATTGACACTTAAATAACGACTTGCTGACTTACTTTACGTGACCGCCGCGCATGTACACTTGACGTCTTAACGCTGGACGTGTTGTTGCTGTCACGTGACCGGACTAGTGAATCGTAGATTGGGGGAAGTCTATGATTTATTGTTTTTCTTTCTCTTCCGTATTCGTTTTCAATATTAACAGTTCCTCATTTCAAAACAAGATAAATGGGTATATTGAAGTTCAAGTAGAGCCAAGAAATAACTGATTGATAACTTAATATAAGTAATAGCTCTTTACAATATGGTAGCTGTCAAAGTTGGAATAGCTCAATATCTTAATATACCTGGATTTATGTGACATCTTCAAAACCCTAAAGATGTACTACTTTTCTGTTCGCTATGGGAAGGTTAGGAATAAATCTGCTAATACGTCCTTGCCCAAGGACGCGGCCAGGATTCGAACTCGTGACCTCCCGCACTCTAGACCGTGCTCTACCAGCGGAGCACATATTTACAATATGAAAGACCGCGTCGTATCGGCTTTACACCTACGACCCGAAGAATGGATTGAATTATTTTAGTTCTAAAAATGAAACAGAAAATTGTTTATTGAACACTAGCCTGCAAACAACGTCCCCTTCTTGATGGGAGAACGGCCATTTCATCGTTTCCGTTTCAGGCTCCCCCAAGAAGGGACCAACCTGTACCGCTCGAAACGAGCCACAGCATTGGCTTACCCAACAATACAAAACACCCTAACCTTTAGAACGAGCTACATCATTGGCTTACCCAACAATACAAAACACCCTAACCTTTAGAACGTGCAGCACGGAAACAATAGAGCTACAGTATAATAAGTGCAATCAATACAGGTCTCAAGCGCCAAAGTGGAAACTTCTAACTACAAGGTAGATTGCCATATTCCTTACACTTAAAAGTCACAATCAACCCAAATGGTTTCAAGGCTACAGCCACATTGTTTTAATTAAGTTTATTTATCATTAAACTCCTGTAATCTGTGTGGTATTAAATAAATGGTCGTTGTTGTTGTTGTACTGTATCCTAGATTGCGAAGAGCCGGTATGCTTTCCAGGTTTTCTTTAGAAAGGTTGAGTCAATATTGATAAGGATAGCAACGATTGTAGTGAATGAAACTGTTAATTTTGATAATAAAATTCTTTAGAGCGAAATTTAGAGCATTTTAATTTCATTCCACTGTAACCGAAATCAATTTCCTAGAAAAAGAAAGGTTGTTGTAATAATTCCATTCTTTATTAATAACGTTTAGAAAGCGTACCAGGACATTCACAAAATATTTCTCTATCCAGTTTTTCCTTTTTTTTTTTTTAGTTTTCTTTTAAAGAGGACCACCCATAGTTGTTTTACGAGTTTGTCATCTTCGCAGCCTCGTGTTACAAGTAAAACCGATACTGGCTTCATATGAATTCAATATTATTTTTCTTTAAAATAACTGGGTAAAGAGCCACATTTTCGTATAGTTTTCTTTCGTGGATAATAAGTAAGTTAGATAAAGTAAGTTGGGCTGACCGATAGATCCTCGCTGACGTTGTGTCATTTTAGTTGCTGTCACAGTTTGAAGGTGAACGATATCCAGAAAGTTCAATTTTGCACGATACTGAAATGGGAATTTTGTAGGTAATTTGAAAAATCATCAAAGCTCATCGGAGACAAAAGCTAATATGCTGAAGAGAGCATGTTAAAATGACCAACTGTGCAAAGTTTTGAGCATATATTTTAGATAACGACAAAAAGGCAAAAAGGGTATTCGTTATTTTTGTGATACGGACTGCTATTGTGGTGCAATGTGCTGCTGTGCAGTTTACAATCATGAGTGATTTTAGTACCTCAGAATACCAGGCTTTTGTGTCGAGAGACAATCCCCTACTCTCACGAAATAACTCAAGGACGCGGTCGGGATTCGAACCCCTGACCTCCCGCACTCTAGAACGTGCTCTACCAACTGAGCTAACCAGTGAGGCGGTGTATGGTCTTGCTCACCACCATACAAATCTTAGGACTTTGCCAGCTCGTAACTTTTTAAGGAAAAAAGAGTTTTGGCAATCTTGTTGTGCTATAATTTATATTATATTAGTTTTCGCATTTGTCGAGTCTTCAAATACTTGCAAAATCCCCCATTGGCTGCATGTCTTCTTCCTATCCTAGGGATAACGTTACCCTTCCTTCGAACAACTGGTCCCTAGAGAAAAACCCTCGGACCCTAGGCGAGAAACCAACAAATTCAACTTACGTTGTACCGCGTTAGTCATAACAGCCTATCAATTGAAAATAAACTTTACCTTAATCAAAGCAACTGGTATCCTGTTTTACGTGTATCGTGAAGCCACGCTCCTACTCTTGGCCTTGTATTATCTGGTTTCCATACAGATATTCTTTAACATATGCCAGCTGCACTTTCCCTTTCCGGTCAAAACACTTGAAATCACATTACGTGTTATGATGATAACACTGCAGCTTAGGTACAAAGAAAACTGACTTATTGAAAACAGGTGTATAGTGCACTTGGTTTAAAGTAGACAGTTGTCCGCATTTTCCTGAAAGCAACACTTGTAGACGTATTGGTACCTCGTATGGTTGGTGCAAAATATACTTCAAAATGTTTTTAACGAGCCATATCGTAGGGCTATCAGTCGTTGCGCTGTTAAAAATTGTTCATTCTGTGTAACGTCTCTTAATCGCTTGGTATTTTGTGAACTACCTTATCAAAACACTTTACATTCGAAGAGTTAGTAAGCACTCTTGTTCACCTCCTTGTATATATATATATGCTTTTGATAGATGGCCTTTTATTATCAACTGCAAAACACACGGCATGCTCTGAAGTTCCATGATTTTTCAAAGTAGCTTGGTCTACTTTCAAATACCATCGAAAGCTAGAAGTCGCTAATAACCCCAAGCGAATAAATTTGGCACGTTCTTAGCTTTGAATTACCTTCATCTGACTGAAGAGATAGTATAACCATTATTGTTCGTCTTCCTGCATATCTACTTTTGATAGATGGCCCTTTTTATTGTCAACCGCAAAACACATGGCATTTTCCGTGAATTTTCTAAGTGGCTCTATCTACTTTTAAATACTCTCTAGATTTCATAGCTTTATTCCACTTGCATTATTCTATCATAAGTGCCGGGACTTGATCTTTTATGAAGTTATATATCAAAAATGAGTTCTATCGTTTGATCGTGCTATCGAACCAGCGAGAAAGCAAATGAATCTCGAGGAGCGCAGCCTCGAGGTGCTTTACAATACCTGTATTCATAAATCGTTTGGAAATATTGTTTGCCTGGTATTATGCTGCATAAAATTATTGATCACAAGGCTTGTCATTGTTATTTTCTATTGCTGGTTTCGACAAACGTATCTAGTAATGTAGTGAACGGGACAGAGAACTAGAAATCGGAAGCATTCATGAGGCGGCTGATTTTTATTTTTATCTTTTCCTCGGTTCACTTCTATTCAGGTGAAGCCATACCTATGATGTCATCCTTGTTACTTTGAAAAGTGTCCTGATCAGTGTTTGAACTAACCGGAGCGACCTTGATCTGGTGTTTCACTGGGTATCAAGATTCATCCGCCTGACACAAATGGGACGACCCGATTGGCTGGTGAAACATTTATGTTAATTTGTCAATCGTAAGCTTCTGCATGAGCATGGCTTAGAAAGGAGAAAGGAGCGGCGGGAAACTTCTAGAACTATATAAGCATTACTAAGTTTGGGAAAAACTCATAATATATAGTTGCAAAGACAAAAAACACCTGTGCCTTTTTCTGATCAGGACTGGTCCGTTTTTAGGTATTTTACTGGCGTGCTTTTTCTTTTTCATTGTTTGGTTGGTTGTTTTAACCATGAAAGTTTGCGCTTGCGGTAATATTTATTTATTTTATTTCTGAAAATACAAAAGGTTGCAATTTTGAAAGGCTTATTTTACAATGTGGTCGGGGTCAGAAATATTCATGGTTACGATATTGACAAAGTATTAATAATAATAAATTACAAACACATTATATACATTTGAGAAAAAGTCTTTCAAAAAGAAGATTTTAACTAACACATGATTGATGTAATCGAACAGAATAGGTGCATTAGATACTCACTAACAATATCAATGTTGTAATCGTATATTGCTGAATTGTACATCTTTTCGAAACAACTGCTGGAAAAGTTGCGCGCATTGTCGCAGCGTACGTACTTTTAGTTGTACGTACTTTGTTCTCTGTTCGTATTTTCTGCAATGTGCCATGGTTTTTATGGTTTTTGTTCAGTAACTATATGTGACGAAAACTGTAATGAAAGAAGCTACAAATATCAGCGATCAGTATATTAAAATAAGGAAATAAATATCGGATTCGTATACTGCTGATTTAATCTAAAAATACGAACCATCCAACGAATATTCAGTAAAAACAAATATGTAAAAATCATTAAAGAATTGGCTGTTTACTTGCTCAAATCAGACTTTTGCACGCTGTGCATTTAGTTTCCTTTTCCTTTACGTAATAATTGCGTTATTTGTGTTTGTAATATTTTTGTTTTCCTAGACGCCTTATTCAGTTTGGAATGATGAAAGGGTTCATCCGTCGCCTTCACAAATTCCCAGTCCTTCTCACCAAACCCAAATGCGTAAAGACTGAGTCGAGACCACAGCAAAGGGGAGCAAAGTTAAGATGGAGAGATGCAGACAGCACCAAATTAAAACTCGTACAGAAGTAAGTAAAATAAATATATTTACTACAGGTTGTACTATTAGCGAGTAATGTTTATACAGTTCCTGTAAACGGTATGTTCAGTTCATTAGCGTTCTAGTTATTATTGTTGTTTTAGTATATTAAGTGCACAGTTGCGCAAGGAGCCCATTCGCGTCCTTCGACAGCTACAAGCCTTGGATAAAAAATTAACTTTGGTTAAATTTAAATTAGTAATATGTTTATTCAAGTGTATTCCATGGAAACTTATAAGTTTCGTGGTGTGGTTTGTCACTGTTGTTGACTGAGCAAAATATGATTGACTTTTGAAAACGATTGTGTTATTAGCAATACTCTGAATATTATACAAATTAATATTATAGGTGGTTATCATATTAGAAGTGAACATGTAAATTGTATTACGTAAAGCAGTTGTAAGAATACATTGTAAGACTGAATATGGCAGTTTGATTAAAGACGCTATCTGCGTGTCGAGAGGGCATAACCCCTGCGAGCGTCTTGTATTATTATGGGATAAATAATTTATATTCGGTTGAGGAGGGCGAATTAGAATATAAAATGTGTTATCACATGACCCATACTGACCCCGCGCTCTTTCCTTTTAAACCATTTACAAACGTCACGTGATGGGGACCGGACGTGTTTGACGTGAGGGGACTGGGAAAAGCCGTCCGGCCTCCCTGCTCCGTTTTTTGCTTTGTTGTTTTGGTCACATGATAAAAAATAAACTTTTTACAACAACCGGCAAATTTCTCGCAATTTGATTGGCTTATTTTCATATGCAATATTTTGATAGACAACAAAAGCTGACGTCATTTGTCAAGGAGTGCGCGTGCGGCTTTCGTTTGAAGCTAAAAGTGTTTGGTTGTTGTAAAATTGACTATTTAGTTTGTCGTTGTTGTAAAAAACTAATTGAAGCTCAGCGAAGACGCCTCGTGGATCCACAGCTATTTTGACCATGTTATGACGAAAATAATTGTCAATATTTGGACAGACACATAGAAAACTAACTTCATTTTTTTAAATTGACTGAGTTAGGTCGGGCCGGACGGGTCAATTTATATGCAGCGCTCGGTCAATACGTCATGCATGACCTCGACCTCCGGCCCTTCCACTCAGTAAATACAACAGTAGTGCAACTCCAGCTGACTGATTATTTTAAGACCGCAAAGCTGTTTTCAGTTTCCCAGTGCGGCTTTCATAGACAGCATTCAACCCAAACAGCCATTACTGAGTTACTTATCAGGTAGCATACAAAGAAACAGGGACTTGTTACACGGGCCATTTTTGTAGACTTTCGAAAAGCCTTTGACACTATCGATTACGACAGGTTTCTAAAGAAATTAGAGCTGTTTGGCATCAAGATGGAGAGATTGGATGCGAGACTATTTGTCCGATCGCACTCAATCAGTGTATCAAATGTGGCCTACTCTCAAGTGACCAACCAGTCCTCTCAGGAGTCCCAGAAGGGAGTATCCTAGGCCCGATCCTTTTTCCCCTGTTCGTAACGGATCTGCCATTTTGTCTTCAAAGCTGCTAATGTGTTCGGATGACACCGTTATTTATTATGCTGTTCCACGTCTCCCTACAGTGAACAGTGAATTATCTAGATTATATGACTGGTCTTTTGGTAATGAATTATTCCTTCATCCCAAGAAAACAGAGTATGTATTATTTGAAGCGCCCAAAAAACTTATTCAAACAAGAACAGAAGAGGTTAATGAGGAAGTTCGCTTAGGAGGTGTCAAAGTGTTGACGGGTGTGTCCAACTATAAATACCTAGGTGTTTATCTAGATGAGTCGCTTACTTTTAAGGAACATGCTATTAAATTAATAGGCAAGGTATCTAGCCAGCCAGGGGTGTTAAGCAGGATTAGAAACAATCTGACTGCTGAGGCAGCCAAGCGAGTCTATACATCTCTGATTCTTCCGAAGTTAGACTACTGTAACTTTATATGTAACAATTTATGTAATACAAGATATAACCAATTGGAGCGCTTGCAAACACGAGCTGAAATAATCATTCTTAATGACTCAAATCTGTTTTCCTTTTCTTTTATCTTTTTGGATAGTTATATACTGTATATATTAGTTATTTTAGCAATGCATCGTATTTTATGTTATATTCAGGGCACCCATTGATAACAGCTAACGCTGAAGGGTTTACCCTGGTTAAAGATTAATATATTATTATTATATTATTAATAAGTAACTAGTATTCAGAGCATGATCTTTTCTTAACAAATCTTGGTCTATTATCTTCAAGCCACTTTCTGTTTTCGTTAGGTGGCTGAATGGAAAACACAATTACGATGAAATTTGCTGCAAAACAGGTACGATTGCTTGTAACATTTACTTCGAATTTAACTTAAAGGGGATGTGTAACGGTGAGATACGATGTCTTTATATTCGCTGTCCGGGCCGAGCACAGTTATTTTCAGGGGGCTGGGTGGGGGAAGGGGGCTTTAGCATCGCCTCGCGTCCCCTCCCCCCATAATTCCTAACTTTTGACAGATGATGATGATCCGGATAAGAACTGTAGTGTTGAACGGCAAGGAATGTAAACAAGGTGTTAATTTTCTATTCTTCTTTCTCGTAATTTCATTGGTTGATACTGATAAATTCAATAGAAACCCATCGAAATAGCGCATTTTCGTTCGATAATTTTGGATGTTTGAATTTATTTTTGATCAAAGTAACAGTATGGTTTAATTTCGAAGAATATCGTATGTGGAGAAAGTTCTCAAATTTACGATTGAAAAATCTTTTGTTTTCTCCATTTCCGATTGGCTGGATGGTGGCTTCTCTGGGTTTTCACAGAAAAAAGAGCCAATAGTAGTAAAAAAAATATTTCGAGATGTAGTTTGGACTGTAGACATCTCTTAAAGTACTTAAGGCATATTCAAGCAAAATCGTATGTGAGGGAGGCTCATTGCCGCAGAAGAATGGTTTCCACTACAGTTCTTAGCCGGTTCAGTAGTATAAGCGGGATTAAAATGATACCACTTTTTCTTGCACAACAAAACTCAAAAAGTGAATTCAGAAATTCATTTTTGAGTTTTCTTGTGCAACAAAAAGTTGTATCATTTTAATCCCGCTTATACTACTAGGGGTAACTAAGGGTCATTCAAAGTGTCACTAGACATTCTTGTACATAAAATCCAACTTGATAATCCTATTAGAGATATGATTACATATAGTTATATCGCTGCAACATCCTTACACATAAAATCTGAATTTGGAGTGTCTGTTAAAGCTATCCTAACGTATAGTTATATCGAAGGGAGAATGGTGAGACCACGTAGTGAACCACTTCCACGGAGTCTAGCTCGAGAGGCAGGTGCCATTCTAGAGGAGAGAGATGGAATGCTCGAGGGAGTGGAGATAGGTCGCCGTACTATTCGATGGCGCTTCTTCCAAGGTGTGGCAGGAGACTTGACTCCTAGGATCATGGAAAAGTTAGTTGCAAAGGTAACCACCAGCTTTTACCTGCGATACAGCTACACCTATCGCATTCGAAATGTCAATGACGGACGCGTGATTCTATTCTCCAAGACTGTCCCAGGCTCTCCATGGGTGAACATCCTAGGAGACGCAGAAGAGTGGATCGATAGCAAGGAGACAGCTCGTTTGAATCCCGACAACATCAATCGACCAAATACCCAATGGGCCTTCATTCGTTGGATCTACGTAGATGTAAAAGTTGTGATCGATCGTCAGCTTCTGTTGGGAACAGGTCCACTGCCCCAATGGCTTCGCCAGAAAAAAGGAATGATTGCCCTTGATCGATATGGTGACAATCTATGTCTTTGGCGCTGCCTTGCCATGCATGAAGGAGCACGAATAGATAGGTGTTGCGTCAAAGCTCGAAAACTTGCCCAGGCCTTCTATCGTCTGACAGCACCCACACAAGACGTTCCCAGAACTTCCTTAGACCAGCTGGAGGAAGTCGAGTTGCACTTTAGAATCGGTATTCGGGTGTACGAACCTACGGAGGATGGCGCTTGGCATCTGATGCGACATGCAGCTCACTACAAGCATACGATGACGATTGGGATATACGACGGACATGCCTTCTACATCAAGAACATCAACAAGCTAGGGCACATCTACGTATGTAACGATTGTAAGCAACGGTTCACACAGGCTTGCCACTTTCAACGCCATGCGGATCGTTGCAGGCGTGGCGAAACGAAGATTGTTTGCCCCGGAAAAGTAATCACAGTACCCCAGTCGGCATACGAAAAAGCCTTCTGGCCAGAGAGCACAGCCAGCAAAGTCGCTTTATGCTGGTTGGAACGCGAAACCAAAAGGATTGGACAACACATTCATCATGCAGCTTGTGGGCATGGTGGAGAGCATTGGATAGAAGGAGCGCCGGTCGACGGCTACGAACCTTTTTCGAAAACCATCTTCCAATTTCATGGATGCTATTTCCATGGCTGCCCGAAATGCTTCCCTAGGGAAAGGAGGCTCTATCTCAAGACCTGTGAAAGAACGGCAAAGCTACAAGGAGCTGGTTATACAGTAGTGGAAGCTTGGGGCTGCTCCACAAAGAAGAAAAACAAACCGGTCCCCACACCAACACAAACTGTCTACCCACACTTCATAGTTTACGATTTCGAAGCCTATCTCGATACAACGAAAGGAAGACAACCAACAGAACACTTGACCATCGAAAACGTCCATGTCCCAATATCAGTATCAATTGCCGACACGTACGATCGAAAGCCAACCCACATCTGTCGACGCAATCCAAAAGAACTCATCAAAGCCTTTGTCAAAGAACTCCAGCAAAGAGCAGAGACAATCCAAGGAGCTATGGAAAGATGGTTTTGGCTTGATTCACCCAAATTCTCCTTTTACACCCTACCAAAGAGTCAACAAGCGAAGATCAACGAATGGATCTATCAAGTTCCAGTGTTGGGATTCAACTCTGGCAGGTATGATCTCAACCTGATCAGGGAGCACTTTGTAGGAACCGTTGCCGACACATGCAAGAAAGTCAGAGTAGCAAAGAAAGCCAACACCACTATGTTTCTATTGACTCCAGATTTCCGTTTCCTAGATGTGATTAACTACCTTGGACCTGGAACTTCCTACGAAAGGTGGGTCAAGGCATATGGATGTGAATCGCAAAAGAGTTTCTTCCCATATGAGTGGTTCGATTCTCCCAACAAGTTGGATCACATTGGATTACCAGACTATCCAGAGTGGGGTTCGAAGTTGAAAAGAGAACACCTACTATCTAGGGAAGAGTTCGAAGACTGCAAGCGCACCTTTCTCGACAAGGGAATGGAGACCTTTGCAGACTGGCTACGATACTACAACAACCTAGATGTAGTTCCATTCCTAGAGGCACTCGAAAAGATGCAAGATTTCTATCACGAGAAAGGAGTAGACATGCTGAAAGACGCAGTGTCCATTCCAGGAGTCTCACTACAGTTCCTGCTTCGAGGTAGTGTAGAAAGGGGAGCTGAGATGTATGCTCCAAGTAAGGAAGCCTACCTCATGCTGAAAGACGCTGTCGTGGGAGGTCCAAGCATAGTGTTCACCAGACTCCACGAAGCGGGAAAAACTAAGATTCGTAGTCATCAGGGAGGAACTAAGATTTGTCGTAAGATTCTTGGATACGATGCCAACGCCCTATATCTTTCTACCATGGAGCTTGAAATGCCTTGTGGAAAAGAAGAGGTCATTCGCTACGATGAGCCAGGTCTAGAAGCCGAAGGATTTGTCGAATGTCTACAAAATGGTTCGTGGTTTGGATATGCAGAAGTAGACATTGAGATACCAAAGAAATTGTGGAAGAAATTTGAGGAGATGCCACCCTTCTTCTACAACAAGAAAATCCCCAAGGAAGCAATTCCTCCACAAATGTTGGCCTACCTTGAGAAGACTGGTAGAAAGCTCAGCGAGGAAAAGAAGTTAGTTGGAAGTCTCTCTGGAAAGAAGTTGCTCCTCTATGAGCCTCTATTACGTTGGTATGTAGATCATGGCGCAGTGATCACTGCTGTCTACCGTACAATAGAATACGAACCCAAAGAAATCTTCGGTTGGTTCGTAGACCAGGTCACCGAGGCACGTCGTATGGGAGATGAAGACAAAGGTGAGGCTTTGTTGGCAGATGTGTTCAAACTACTGGGAAACAGCGCTTATGGAAAGTTGCTCGAAGACTTGGGACGCCAAACAAAGGTCACCTATACAAAAGATGAGAAGGTTGTGGACAAGGCATTGCGAAGTGTTTGGTTCGAAGACCTGGAAGAGATTGGCGAGGCATACGAACTCGAGAGTAGGAAGGACCAGATCCGAATCAAACGCCCTTTCCAAGTAGGTATCGCTGTTTGCCAGCTCGCAAAGCTGCGTATGCTTGAGTTCTACTACGACTTCATCGACAAGTACATCGATCGCAATGATTTCGAATATATACAGATGGACACAGACAGTGCCTACATTGCCATCTCTGGAAATAGTCTCGATGAAGTTGTACGACTGGAACTACGAGAGGATTTCGAAGCCGAAAGGAAGGAATGGCTAGCTTGGGACGAACGGAGCAGTCGTACGCCAGGACTCTTCAAACTCGAATTCGAAGGACAGCGCGCCATTGCCCTATGCTCGAAAGCCTACTACGTCGATACGGGTGGCAGCAAGAAGTATTCCGCTAAAGGTATGTCTAGGCGTCACAACGATATTACGTGGGATCGATTCAAAGCAGCCCTCCAGGGTGATATCGACATGGCGGAAAACCGAGGCTTCCGACTATCGCCAGAAGGCATAGCAACCTACAAACAACGGAAGCTTGGGCTATCGGCTTACTACGACAAAAGACGCGTTCTTCCCGATGGAATCCACACCGAGCCAATAGAGTACGCTGTTTAGCGTCTAGGTACAAACAGAATTCCTTTTGGTGGTAGTTCTGTATCCCTAGGAACGACTTGTAGCTCTTCACGAACGAATCCACGTTTGGGTGCGTCCTTCTCCTTCGCAAGGTAGTAAAGCACAGGCTGGCCCGAAGATACTACACTTCGCGAAATGGTGCATATCTGCAAACTCCACACAGGATCAGTAGCTCTACGTTTTTCACCTCCTTCCAATTCTCCTGGTGCATAAAGATATCGAACTAGAACGTCGAATGGTAGACGCTCTTCTCTCAATCCAACGGTGCGCGAATACGTAGGAGTCTTCAGATCTACTTGTTGCGTCACTACAGAATTCGAAGGCTCTTTACCAGTCAAACGAGTCGCCTCACTGTTCATGGCTTTGATAACCATTGGTAAACGAACTACCCATTCTCTACTACGCTCATCTGATCCTTCCGAAGTAAGTACCATCTCTTGTGCATATTGATACCCAAACAATCTCTCAGCTAGAGTCCTATTTGCTCTTTCAACAAAACTTTGCGCTCTATGATTACCAGCCTCACCTCGTTGAACTTTCGTACCATGTAGTTCTAGAGTTTCAGACATACGTCCCATGAATTCTCTACCAGGATCTACTTGCAACGTCTTTGGCCATTCTAGTGGACTACGTTTATAGATTCGTTCGAATGCCGCAGCAACTTCACCACTATCTTTAGATGCCAAAGGTTCGGCTTCTTTGTATCGAGAAGCTACGTCGATTACTACCAATGCGTACTTGTATAGCTTCCGTCCACGCCCAGGTCGATCGTGTGGTAGAAATATCAAATCAGCTTGGTGGACTTCATTTGGTTTCGATACAGTCCAATGTGGTCGTGGAATGTGTTTTGGTGGTGGTAGATATATTTGCCACATAGATTGCTTTTCCAACCAACTCCTAGCTACGTCTTCTGATGCTTTCGCTGCTACCGATAGCTTGCCAATTGCAGTGTGACCTTTCCAATAGCCCATAGGCCCATAGAAGATATTCGCAAGTTTAGAATCCATCATACAGCTATACATTCTAACCTTCAACAGATGAAAAAAAAAAAAAAAAAAGGAAGAATGAAGAATGAAGAAAGTCGTTGCGTGACCCTCTTCATTCTTCCTTTCTTCCGTTTTTTTTTTACTAGTAGCTTAGGGTAACTTACTAGTAGCTTAGGGTAACTTACTAGTAGCTTAGGGTAACTTACTAGTAGCTTAGGGTAACTTACTAGTAGCTTAGGGTAACTTACTAGTAGCTTAGGGTAACTTACTAGTAGCTTAGGGTAACTTACTAGTAGCTTAGGGTAACTTACTAGTAGCTTAGGGTAACTTACTAGTAGTATCTATATCCATTTACTAATAGCGTATCCAACGCCTAGCATTCCACCACCAACGTAGAGCAGCTCACCAGTCTTCTGATTGTTTGAGGGTTGGTAGTAGTCAGATAAGTGGGGTTCTTTCATCTCTTTGAGCCGTTTTAGCGCCTTACGTAACCTATCGGATCGTACTAAGGCTTCGTTGGTATCTCTTTGATCGTTGTGTGCTTTGCGTTCAAGACCTTCCTGCTCTTGTGCATAGTCATATAAGCTTTGACGTTTGATTCTATACGCTTTCATTTCACGTTCTAGTTTTTCGGTGGCCCTATCGTGTCTCTCTCGTTCTGCATCTACATCACCATCCTTTCCAAGCATTCTAGCTAGTATGCCACCACCAGTAAATGCCGTTGCATTCAATATAGCCCCGAAAATGGCCATTCCAATTGCTGCAGCCATTACGGTTTGGTCTTTCCTTTTTCTTTCTCAAGTTGTTTCTCAAGATATTCCTTTGCGTATAAGCTACCAACTATCACGGCAGTCCACTTTGCGTAATTCACTATGGAAGAAGAAGGATCACTAAGCATAGATTCCTTGGTGGTCTTTTTTACGATCCACCCAATACCAGCAGCGAGTCCAACGATTTTGACTGCATCGGTTGCCGTCTTCGTCAATTCCTTCTCCATCTAGATATATACTACTATGGTCTCGAGTCTTTAAGTGTTACTCCATGTCTAGTGCCGTTGGCTTTGCCGGAGCTGCAGGTTGTGTCGTGCTAACGGCAGCAGCTCGCGTGTTGCCATCTACATACTTCTTGTACGCAAAGTACGTGCCAAACAATGTAGCGCCAGTACCGATGACTGCGAGAATAGTCAGGTTTTCGATCCGACCTTTCTCTACGTCGACTTCTTTGCATGATTCGCTTTCGCGCGTCAACTCTCTCTTCTGAGATTCTCTAGCGAGCTTGTTGCTTAATGCTAGTGCCTTTCCGGCTGCGACGCGCTTTGGGTTTTTTACCTTAGTTGGTACAGTCGTTGGAGGATTCGCAGTTATCTGATCCTCCATCTTGATTCAATATAGTAGGTATATGTGGAGGTTCAACAGTTGTTCCAGGAATGACTACGTGACCAGATATGTGGAATAGGACGCTAGCTAGAGCTACAAGGCGACCTGCTTTGAGCGATAGTAGGCCAGTCGCAGCACTGATTTCGTTGCGGACTAGGGGGTCTTCTTGTAGGTCCTTGATTAGGGCTTCTTGAGAATCTATTGGTACTAGGTAGGCAACTAGGCGGGTAGCTAGACGCGTCACGCCGTCGACTAAGCCTTTCGTTACTTGCTGAGCTAGGACGGCCTGATACCTCCTATACAACTTGTCTATTTCTTTCTCAGGAAGTCTAGAGATGTCTCCTAGAGAAAAGTTCTTACCTAAGTATTCTTTCGTTACGCCTGTTGCGGCTAAGATCGAAAGTGATTCACGATTGTCCGATGCAACGTCTAGGTTGGTTGGTGGGCCTGTTACGTCCTCGCCGAATATCTCGAGTATATCTTTATCCATGATAATATGTTATAGGTGCTGGGAGCTCTAACACTACCTCGAAAGGATGACGGAGACAGAAGCACATGCGAGCGAACTTATGGGATCCAAGTATCATTCGTAACTCTTTGCATTCTTGTGAGCCTCCATAATCCTCAAATATCTTTTTGCCATCTACGGCCGATGCTGTATGAAATGCTACTACGATAGCTACGTTCTCGCGGAAGGGTTTACATATGCTTGTTAGTTGTTGGGACAGCACCCAAACGGAAAGCCCTATATGTCGTGCAGAAAAGGCTAAGTCCACTAGCTTGTCAGTTCGTTTCTTGACGTCCTTCGATGCGGCGCAATCATCGAGAATCAATAGAGTATTGGTACCTGACCAAAATGTTGTGCAAATACTCAAAGTAGCATCGATGGCATCCTGCGGTGGTGACATGACGAAGAAACGAGGATCTCGATTTGCAAATCCACGATAAGTGTTGTTGTGGGCATACGTAGGACAAATCAGTACTATGTAATCGAACTTACCACGAAATGATCCACGAAGTTGTTCTATGAGAAACGCAGTCTTCCCACAATTCGTCGGACCGACTATGAGTGCGTTGAACGGCACGTGCTCTACGAGAGAATCCATCAGTATAATATACTTTGCAGAGATCTGTTCAATATCGTGACCTGAGCATCCGCAAGGACATAGATGTGCATTTTCACATTTCCACTTCCCTTTGCAGTTCTATGTATGCGAATGTCGATGTCCTTTCCACTACCGGTTTGTGCCAAGCCATCACCATGAACGGTGGAATCTTTTGCTGTGCGACAATCGATTAGAATAGAGAATCTATTTTCAAAGAACTTCTTTGGAGTCATAGAAGTATTGGGTGTGCCAAACCAGCTTCTTGCAGCCTCCCAGAAATCTAGGGGAAGCATGCCGCTTGGAAAGAGTCTGTTGGGAATCCCATTGACATCTACTTCTACCTTCAAGATATCTGGATTCGAGAATGCTTCACTATCTCGCGTGCCAATGGTAGGTGGCTCTATGAATAGTAGAAGCAGTCCAGCAAAGGATCGTCGTGGAACATTGATGTTTTGAGATATCAAAGTATCAGAGGTTTTAGCGATATCTACTGTTTTGAAGTGAACAGCGTAGTTGTATAGGAATGCAGTACCTATTTCATATTTGTGAAGTGCACTACTAGCCAGCGTTTCGTTCCTGATTGCTTCGTATTCTAGTTGGATGTTGGTAAGTTGGTACGTACCTATCTTCGTCGTATCCGATCCAATTACAACCTCGTTGGCAGACGCTAGAGTCAACTCGAATGTAATCGTACTTTCTAAGGCATGTGGATATAGGACTCCATGTTGTGTCAGAATGTCAACATCTAATGGAATCCTATACTTTGAACCACATGCAGTTAGGAGCGCGTTGTCTGCAGCAGATGAAGTACTTGCGTCACCAGCTTTCGATCGTAGCTTATTCAAGTTCTCTGATTGAATGCCTTGTTGTATTCTAGACTCTCTCTCCTGCGTAGATAGGTATACATCGGAGTATGTTTGTAGGAGGTCTGGCCTGACAAGGTCTTCTACTGTTTCAGCTCCCATCCTACAGATTCTACGCATGACCAAACAGCGTCCAACGTTCGAAACGACTCTGTTATTCACATGTCCACCAGATAGTACGATGTCGCCCAATAGCGCTAAGCTACCAGGTACTAGTACTACATCTTCTGCTAGCTTTGGAACTTCTACGTATAGAGTCTCACCTGGATTGGCAGATGATCGAGTGAAAGTTTTCCTATACAAGTCTCGCGGAGCCTTGAGTGCATGAGGCTCTCTTCGTACTTGTGTGGGATCCAATGTTAACGAGATCATGTTGAATATAACTATATATGTAGATATGTTTAACATGGCCTCTGAGGGTAGGTATGATGAAAGAACTGATGAAGGTGGAGACTACGACAACGATGATACTGTCAATGAAGAAGCACGGAAATTGGCGTCAGACTCTACGAATGTGGATCCGAGTGAATCATTAAACCTGAAAACTAGACGCGACTTCGCCAAGGAAGGTGCTCGACCAAAGAATCGGGAAACCTCGTTTACCGTAGAAGATAACGATTACTTCGACGAACTCGTTGCGGAGGATGAGGATAGAATCAAACATCCGAAATTTAGCGATCGCCGCGTAGTCTTCAAAACAGGCACATCGGATGAAATGAAACAAATGCTATTCGATACTGTATGGAAACACTATGCGGATGTAGGGATTCGTGGAGACCTTGAGATAACTAAAGTATGGGAGGCCGATAAGGAACGGGGCAGAATCTATCTTCACGCATTTGGAAGTAAAGAGAAGCCCATACCTTTGACCACAGTGAAGGGTGAAAGATATCAAAGTATGGGTAAAGATCTCAAATTTGCCCTAGGCCCTACAGATGCAGAAAGAGAAGACCAAGTCGTCCAAGGTCAAGAAAAGGCCACTGCACATCTCGAAATGGAAGATAGCATACTTCAAGATCTAACGTCAACTGAGGATCAGAAGGAAGCGGCTAAGAAAGAGAAAGTACACATCCATAACGAAATAGAATTACTCGAACGTCAAGAGGGAGCCATACTAGAACGTATGTCGCTACGTGAAAGGATCAAATACATTTTCAGAAAGCATGGAATGACCGTTCTTGCAGTGGTAACTTCCGTTGGCGCTATCGTTAGTACGATAGTTTCCCTGTTGGCGAGATCCGTACCGAAACCAGTAAAGGCTGGTATCGATAAAGCAGCAGATGCAGTAAAGAAGGGATTGCAAACGACTGGGGGGTTGTTGAAAGAAATGGGAAAGAAACTTGGACAGATCCTACCTGGAATGATTGGATCGATTGCGAGTTTCATATTTACTATGGCTGGTAAAGCTCTGGGAGTACTAGCACAGAATGTTTGGTTATTCATCGTAGCAATAGTGGTGATCACGATAGAGCAATACAAACGACGTTAACGAAACAACATCCATGCAATTCCAGCTGCGGCAATGGATGTCACTGCGAGATTAATTTCATGTTGTGGGGCAGCCTTTTGTACGGGATCTTGTTTCTTGTGCGTGACAGCCTTTGGTACAGGAACTCGTTTCTCGAGATGCGGCACCAATTTCTTATCTGGTGGTCCTTTCATAGGAAGAGGTAGGTGTCCTTTGCCTTCTGCATTGATGTCGTTAGTGCCTAGCACCATATCTTTCGTAGCTTTCGGGATTGGATTCTTATAGCCATCTTTCTCACTAAGATAGTACACTAGATTGCTTGGCAATAATCGCACGTCTACAGCTATTGCTAGATCGAGCCTCTTATGCGTTGACGTTATAGCGGTAAGATAGTTTTTGTAGCTCACCACTAAGTCGTTTTCGAGAATAGCATCTTCGACTAAGCTCTTAAACTTTTCTTGGACGTTATGGCTATCTATGATGGATCCGTTCAAGTCGGCTTGAGCACCAAGTATGCAATGTCCAAAAGCCTCGACAGATCTATTCAACCTACCCAATCCAACAGCTGTCAAACCCTTTCCGATTGGTGGCGTAAACCAATTGTATTGCTTTCCTTCATGTTCATCGTTCCTAATGAAGGCCACAAGATCGCCCTGATCCTCCTTACCTCCTTGGTCTGCAAATAAGTTATGTTTCTGAGGCCATGTGGTTGCACCTTTGTCATAGCTTCGGTCTCCATGGACGTTTACGTATCCTCTCGAACCTGGGTACAAAAGGAATATATCTCCTAGTCCATTATTCCTACCTCCGTGCCATCGGAAATCTGGTGTTCGAGATATACCGAATTCAATGCACAATTTCTCAAGAGCTGCTTTGTTATAGAGGTTATCCATTTGCTTGAAATGAGAGTCACCAGGTAAAGGAACTCCATGAGTACCACCAAGTTCACGTAGAATTCTTCGTATCGTGAAATAAACATGGAATCGTAGGAACCCCTGAACGACTGGTGGATACGTTTTGAAAATAGGATCAAACAATGACACTCCACATCCAGAAGTTGCACACCACGTTGCGAAATTCAATTGTTGAGGCCAATATTTGAAATCCGGACCATGTAACCAATGGTAGGACTCATTTGCTGTCATATGCTTTACGACGGTCTCCTTGAATATATTTGGAACGCCTGCTTTGAACTTATTCTTTGAGGTGGCATATATCCATAGATTAGTGAGATCGATATCTTGTGCCGGTCCAGTAGAAGGAACTGCTGTAATAGGATACTTCGCACTCCTGTCTAGGGTCAACGTAGATGGGAAACCTTTATGCACATCCCACAACGCATTATCGATGCGTCCTTGAGTGACTGCAGGTAGCTTGGAGACATCATCGCCGTAAACGACATAGCTAGAATCTCCATCTCGAAACCAAATACTCGTCGAATATTTGTTTGGACCATTTATTTCCGTAGAGACATAGAACTTGTGAAGATCTGCATGTGGGTATTTCTTCTTGAACTTCGCTAATAGATTTGCATTCAACGTTGCGACCTCTCTACTTTCCACATCTTCCCTATCTATCCGAGCTTGCTTCTCTCTCCTAGCTCGATTCTCAGCCTTTGACCGTATATTAGCATTCGGCGTTGGGACCTCTTCCTCTTCGTCTTTCCCTTCGTAATGGTAACTGAAAAGACCTCCGGACCTCCTCATGTTGAAGCTATACGTATATATAGTTATACCTTCAACATATAATGACGATCCTTACTGTCACCACAACCTTGGCTGACCATACTGTCTACTTCGACGACCCTATTCTTATACGGAACATTTCACTAGTCGAGGTCACTTTCGAGAATAGCTGGTGGAACCTAGAAACGGAGGCTACGTTCGAGTGGGATACCGGAGGCTTAGGGTTCCCATACAAAATCTATCCGGGGTCTCATAATATACGTACACTCAAGCCCTTCTTCAATGAAGCTATGTCGAATAAAGTCGTAAGCTTTATAAATAGAGGTAGTAAGAGGGATTGGATCCTAAAGGTTCAGAAAACAATCAAGCTCAGTAAGAATCTCTGCGAACTATTGGGTATCGAAGGAAATGAAGATGTGGAGGGAAACGTATCGCTAAAAATTGGACACTACGATCTGGTGATCAAAGATATCAACACAATGTATGTATACTGCGATGTGGTAGATTCCAATTTCTCACTACTAGAGGGAAAGCGATCGAATGTACTGGCTAGCTTTAAAGTACGAGGCAGCTGGTTTGACGTAAATACGTATTCTACAACGCCCCCACTACCTGTCCGAGCTCCAGGGACAATGCAAAGCAGCCTTCGCCTTACGATTCGTGATGAGAAAGGCAACGTGGTAGACTTCCGTGGTCGACCTATACGATACGTGTTGAAGCTTGAGTAAGCTATACGTATAACGTACAATGGAAGGCGATTCGATTCAACCGTTTCCATCAGCACCAAGTATCTATCCACAGATCGCTAGTGACACTGGAAAGAACTTTAGACTGCAAACGATCCGAGACACGCTTTCGGACATAGAAGTTCAAGAAAGGCACTACGAAGGTGTGCGCAAGAAATATGCACGTTCTCAAGGAATAGTTCATGGCATCGCAGTGATAACTGGAGGTCTATCTGTGATCTTATCTGGATCTGGATTGGGAGCAGCGTTAACTGGGGTTGGAATAGTGATTGGTCTACCACTTGGAGTTATTGGTGGACTATGTGGATTAATTTCAGCATCTACGACCGTTGGAGCTAAGAAGTTAGGAATGAAGGTTTCTAAGCATGAAAAGACAACTATGTTGGCAAAGGCAAAAATCAATACGATTCGCGATCTAGTATCGAAGGCCTTACGCGATGAGAACGTATCCGACTCAGAATACAGTCTCATCCTGAACGAAGCGAATAAGTATGAGATCATGAGATCTGAAATTCGTCGCAAGGCTTCCATAGGTGAAAAAAGCATTCGAGCCGAACTCAAGCAAGAAGTGCAAAAGGAAATGCGAGAAAAACTTGGAATGTAAGAATCAACGTTTCCTATGAAAGGAACGAACATGGTTCTCACTTTCACTTTGCCAAGTCCTACTGCTAGTTAGCCTATGTCTAGTGTAGATTGGTTCGAAGTGGGAATGGTAAGAAGACAACTCCTTGACAAAACGCTTGACCGCATTTCCAAATATGCCACATCGCTTAACGACATCCTTAAAAGACATAGACGATCCGGAGCGACGTAGCACCTCGTAACTTGCTCCAACGACTTTCGTCTTAAGCATTGATTTTGGGCCTATATTGTTTTCCATTGCCGTAGTAACGACCTCGTGGACTATTTGTTGAACGTCCCTAGGTACTACTACAAGATCTAGTTGTAGGAAAGTCGTTGCAATGTGAGGAACTATGCGCTCAGCATCCAAGTCTACATCAATCTTATCGTCGTCACACAGAGAACGTATGAAGACCTCTCCACTATGAATGCCTTCGTTTCTTAGTTGCATGAAGCGAGCGACCTCACCTTTAGATCGGACGAATCCACATTGTATGCATGCATGGTAGAGTAGAGCAGCTAAAATATTTTTCTTAGCATCGCTACGCTTGAGACAAACTTTCATTACTTGGGTGAATGCGTCGGCTACGATTTCTAACGCGTTCATAGGGAACGATAGGTCATAACTTTGTTTATAAATAGTGTTGTATGCTCGTAGTTCTTGTAGGAGCGTTCGTCGTTTCAGTTCTATGTCATCATCGCTTTGCTTTGGTTTTGCGTGGTCTAGATCACTTTGATACTTAAACCCGTCCGGACCTACCATACGCAGTCGAGTAGTAATAATGTCGATCTTAGTTTCTTCACATGGTTCGACCTCGGAAACAAGCCCACATGTGGGACACACGAATTCCGTTCCTTGTATTTCAAAGGGGCAGAGACAATCAGAACATGTTTCACTGGTGTTAATATGTTCCACTTGTGGTTTGATATTCAGGCTTCTACGAATTCCAGGCCCAAACAATCTGACTAGCTCGTCCATGATACAACTATAGATGTCGTACGTTCAATAGAAAAAAAAAAGAAGAATGAAGAGGGCCACGCAACGACCTTCTTCATTCTTCCTTTTTTCTTTTTTCGTGGCTATTCCTAAGCGTCCTTCTCGTTCCTCAAGGCAGCCAACACCTCGTTGAGCGCATGGTTGAGAGACTCTCCGAGACCTTCCACTGGTTCCAGCACTCTTGATTCAGCGGGCAATGCTACCTCCGGTTCCACCATGTTTGGCTCCTCCTTTCTTGGATCCTCTAGCTTCTTGCTGGACTTCTTAGCGCGTCTTATATAGACACCGGAAGACTTCACCTTGATGGTAAGACGGTCGCATCCTGAGCAAAGCTCGTAATCAGTACGACATCCTTTACCGCACTTCGAGCATGGTACATATGGGGCACAGCCTTTTGAGATTTGGTAGTTATGCTGGGAACAGAACTTCGTTGTCTTCGAAATCCTCTTTGGGCATTTCAAGTCCTTCCCTCTCATCAACCAATCACAAGTTATTGCGGTGTCTACGTTCGAGTCCTTCTTCGACATGTTTGATCTGTATGGTGTTAATGTGTACTAAGATGACAACGAATGCTAATATCGTGGAATAAAGAATATATACTAATACCATTCGGTGGTAATATACAGTATAATAATCATTCCTTTAACATATGCTTCAAGTTTAGATTTTATGTACAAGAATGTCTAGTGACAAAAAAAGAAGAATGAAGAGAGTCACGCAACGACTTCCTTCATTCTTCTTTTTTTTCCTCCATTACCTACGTTCACTCATCTTCTGCGGCTGTGGCACTATGCTTAGTATTGGCGGCATAAACATCTTGTTGCTCATACCTATTCCTCTTTGAGGGTTGTTGTACTATACCGATCTCTATGTCTAGTGGGTAGGAAAGTCCCATACTAGATGCACAAATACTTGAGGCGTTACAAATACCATCATGAATGGAACCTGGTAGAATGAGTTTGCTCACATTGTCGACGCCTAGACCGCTAGAGTTCTCATCGACTAGAGGTTCATACTTAGTGTTGTCCCCATCAGCGTACGATTTACTTTTATCAAAGAATTGTCCATTAGGCGTTCCAGTCTTGTAATCACATTTCATTCGCATCCTCATCATGGGATTGGGTAATTGACATCCAGCATTGGTAGTGGAGTTCGTGGAAATGAACTTTTGGATCATCGGAACCACCTTGGTGTTGGGGACGATGATGGCGTCGTGTGGACTGCGTTTCCGTGGATTGCGCATACAGACCTTCTCGTTTTCGATTAATTTTCTTATTTCACTTTCAAAGGCCTCATCAAGGTATTCTACTAACTTGAACGTAGGACTCAACTTTTCATCTGCAGGAAGGTCCAATTCTCCCTTGTCATTTTGCTTAATTGTGATTCCATCTGCCTCAGTAGGTACGAGGGCATTCCACTTTTGGAATTGGAGGCAAGGATGACGATCACGTTTCTTGCCTGCATCTTGTTCGTTGTGTGGTGCTATCTTTCCCACGTGCTTTTCCCCTTCGAACCGAAAGACCGCAGGATGAGGTCCATCGCCAATGTCAAAGAATACGGAAATATACTTGCATCCGTTAGGTCCGTTCCTAGGCTTGGTCCAGTCGAACGATATGATGGATCCATGGGATTGTCCATCTTCTTTGGTCCTTTCTAATGCTTTGATCACATCGCCTACGTTGAAAAGCTTTGAACTCGCCATTTTCTCTTCGATATAACTATACGTTAGGATAGCTTTAACAGATACTCGAGTTTGGATTTTATGTGTAAGGATGTTGCGGCGATATAACTATATGTAATCATATCTCTAATAGGATTATCAAGTTGGATTTTACGTACAAGAATGTCTAGTGACACTTTGAATGACCCTTAGTTACCCCTAGTAGTATAAGCGGGATTAAAATGATACAACTTTTTGTTGCACAAGAAAACTCAAAAATGAATTTCTGAATTCACTTTTTGAGTTTTGTTGTGCAAGAAAAAGTGGTATCATTTTAATCCCGCTTATACTACTGGTTCATTACTTAAATCCTCGTCAAATGTAGAAGAGGTTAGTTGAGTCAGGACTAAACGAAGGTTAAAGGGCACCTGTAAACCACTAAATTGGCCCGTTCTTTTTTTACGTATTCATGAAGTTCATGTGTTTGATAACCCCAAAACATAGATTTGGTGTCGAAATGAGCACGGTTATGTGACGTCACAAGGGGAGCACACAGAACCGGAAGTTCCTAAATGTAGCATTTCACTTCAATGCCTGACACTGTACATTGTATGTAAACTCTAATTCCCTTTACTTGAAGTCTTCGCTATGAAGAAGAATCGCTATCATGCCCGCCAGACGCTCTTTCGTGGCCATAGGTTCCACTTGTGACGTCACAAGTGGAACCGATATTTTACCAGAAGTGATCATTCTTACACCAAAAATCTGGGAAATTACCGTCATCTACGCGCGTCATAAAAGTGATAACGTCACGGATGTGTAATAACTTTTGATATTTCACGTGTAAAATGTCACTTCTATGTCGCGAGTAAAACCCGGTTAAAATCCGGTATTTTTACTCTTCGTGATTATTAAAGTTGTTTATTATATGACAGCTGGTCGCGTTACCTTGGTGACGGTGCATACTGTAAATCAGCTAATCATAACACTTGATTTTACCTTGAGAATGTCTTGCCATCTAATAAGTTGTGGGAACTCCTTTTTCTTTTCATAGGCCTGTCATACCAAGATCTCGACGACATCATTGAAAACAATCCACACGTGGTGGTCGTGTGGAAGTGAAACAGTGCTGTTCTTAATAATTAAGAGAATATATTTTACAAAAGCGGCTATTGGGCGCCAAAAACTAACAGGCTAAAGACTGAGTTTTGCTTTTGAATGTTGCAAGTTAATTTGGAGTGTTTATCCAAAGCGAAAATTTAAAACAAAAGCCTATCTCGTCAGGGTTAGATCTGAATATGTAACACTAAATTTAAGGTGGTTCACTGGCTGACGAAATTTACAAATAGAAGCATGAAACGAATTTTGTGCCACGCTAAAACAGTTCTTAATCAAGAGCTTATGTTTTGTGTCTTTGTTTGTGACTAATAAAATAGTAATTAGAGTGTTAATCCAAAGCGATTCATAATTGGAATTCAAATTAATCTGCAGGTTGAGATAAAGGTGACCGTTAAAGTGTTCTGGTGGAGTTGTGCTGCTTTCGGGTTTGATTTTACTCTTTTTTGGGGGGAGGGGGGGGGGGGGGGAATCGCGTGGTTGCTGCAATGACATACAGCACGAGGAAGGGGCCCCATTTCTGCAACAAGAAAACAGAAAGTATTTTATTTCACTGTATTTTGAGAGTCATGAAACAAGATGATAAGGGTTAGTATATTGATATAAAATGAAGAGTCTCGGACAGGTGTGAAAACATTTTTGTGCCTCCTCTAACAAGATATTTATTTGTTTACACGCGTGCCTGAGAATTCGTTCTGTCCGATAGTAGGTTCTAATACCTTATGTATATTTGTATTAATAGTATTTATTATTATTTTTATCAATAGTACTATCACTATATAGAGGATCATGTAAAGTTGTAAACAGTTTTTTTATCCATTTTAATGATATAAATCCATTAGGCAATGCACACATGAGTTACACTTACGATTTTATTAGTGTAGGAACAATACACGTGTCAAATGTATTTAGCTTTGCAACTAATTGGGGACAGTAGTCCTACGACGTTACGTGTCGTCCTTATCCGAGAAGTACAGAAAGGTGGCGTTGATGTGAGGAATGGTATTACCTTATAACTTCATGGCATTATGGTTCAGTGGAAAATCCATTAAAGCACACAGATGTAGTTGCTGATTTGTGATCTTCTAGTAAGGAACTTGTTGTACTCAGTGTAACTTCTATCTCAGGACTCTAAATCCCATAAATCACTAACGTTCACTGTCTAACCCTAGTTACTCAGAACTCGTTCAGTAGCCGGAACAAAACAGGATAACTAACATATCAGTACATGTCCTAAGAGCTGTGGGTTTTTACCTGTCATCAGCGTTTCCGATTTTGAGTGAAATCAGCGAAGGTGTATGGATTTAAATGAATATAATTCTTGGTGTTTCGATTTCAGTACGGCGAGAAAGTACCGCCTTCGGCCGTGTAACGGCGCAGCCCTCGTGGCCTTATATCAATGCGAGTGACTCTAAATTCCATAGAAAATGGTGACACCCTGGCACGAAGGAAGTTATAAATAATTGCACAGTATTGTTTCCGAAAATATAACTGTTTGCTTGCTTGGTCAGTCCTCGATGGTCCCAGAGGTTATTGTTTTTCGCACTCGCACAGAGCGGATAAGCCGTGATAGCGCGAGCGGCGAATCGCTATTTTTTTTGCCGCTCGCGACTTCGAAGTTCGACTCTCACGGCTTCTCCCCTCGGGCTCTGAACTGAAATATAATTCTGTAACGTAACCGGTATTCAAGTAACTAGTATAACGTGACGCGGAAATTTTAGACCATCAATCAACTCTTGCCCAATCCGTATTTACATGTAGCAGGGTGCATAAACTCAATAAATGTAGGCATATGAGATGGAGAAATCATGACCAAAACAATTTTAATATGGAATTTTCATAAACATTGTAATACATTATTATTATTAATGTTGATCTATGTGTGTACCGCAAATCTTCGAGATTTTTTAACCGCTTCTTGTCCGAAGTGAGTGCATATCGCATGCAAGCGCGCGGTCACCAAAGTTTGACCCGACATTTAACTGGTTCAAACTCGATTATGCGGGTTTTTCATTCAAGGTAGACCGGTCCAGTACTGGTCAGGTAGGAAAAGTATACTGGATATTCACCTATACTTGTGATTCGACTGGGTTCTTGTTCTAATCAGCCTGTGGTTCTAACCCGTTGAGAAGTGGAACTAGTAAGGTCAAGGCATCGATCTCCCGCACAAGAGATGGCTCCAATTTATGGTTACTGGAATGTAAGAGGGGTGAGTGACTCGACTCTCAGTTTTAACTGGAATTATTGATATTGTTCCAATTTCGGAAATTTTTATGAAAATACTAAGCAACAAGGATTAATCTTTCGTAGCAAGAACCATATAAACTAAATAATAGAATTTAATTAGCTCGCAAGCTTTATTCAAGTTTTCTAGCAGACAACAGAGTCGCAACACCAAGTCCACAGTATCTCTCTCAGCTCAGACTATTACCACCGGCTTTCCCAAGGATCTGTTCGATCGCAAAGGTTTCACCCATCGAGTATCAGTTGATATTAAAATGTTGAACTATAAAGACAGAGCCTTCGAATACTTAATAGTTCTTGTTACATGGAGGGCTTTCGCTATTTGAATAGACCCTTCCATATGTTTTTTTAAACTTTTGATATATACTTAACAGCAAAACCGTCGATACTGCTGAGAAGAGCACCTCGAAGTTAGTCGAAATCCCAAATTTGAGAGATATATTGAATAGGAGCAAAGATACAGGCCCACAAACTCGGAAAATTTCGGGAAATTGTACAGACGTTTGTATGGAAATTTCGACTGGGGTCACAAACTTGCCCCCCAGTCAAACTTTCCATACAAACGTTTGTAAACTTGTCCGAGTTTGCGGACCTATAACTTTGCTCCTATTTAAGATATAACTCTCAAATTTGGGATTTTGACTAAATCCGAGGTGCTCTTTTCAGCAGTATCGACGGTTTTGCTGTTATACGTATATATCAAAAGTTTAAAAAAAAAACGTGGAAGGGTCTATTGCATAATTCAATTTTCGAACATTCTACATAGCTCGTACGAACATCAGTAATTGATAGTACATTAGCCTAACGATCTATCATTGCTATCAAGTTGGAATATTGTTCAAAAGCAAATGCCTTAAACATCATAAATAATATATTACTGAATGAGATCGTGCTCTTTCAATATATATGCATATTTTGAGTGAAGTTTTATTTGCTCTTAGCTTGACGTTCTCGCCATGCCTTAAATGTTGTCATCTTGTATATTAAACAAGACGTCGCACTATAAAAGAGATTTCTCATTCCCCTTTGGTTTGGACCCTTTGCAATTCTAAATTTGAAAAATTCAGAACAGTATTAAAGCAAGTAAGCGAGTTATCATTCCTCTCCTGCTGAGGCTAAAATGAAAATAAGCCAAAGAGAAGTATATAACTCCTTCCAGGGCCACTTGTAGTTGACAAATCCCAGCCCTTTGAAATTTATGTAGAAATACCAAAAGAAACTGAATATCTAATTTAGGACGCCCGACAGTGTAAACTAATCATTTAGTAACAATGAACTTAGTAACAATGTTCTCTTTAAACATTAATACAGAAATTGCGACACAGAAGGTTGTTTGTAGAGGGTCAGCGGATTTCGTATGAGTGCGAAGCTGGGCAAGGTCATCCAGTAACAAAATCTAAAATAATTCCGCCAGCTAGCCCTTAACAATAGGAATCCGGCTTAGTTTAGGGATATCATTCCCACATTAATTAATGTTTCGATTTTTACCTCTCCTTTTCCTCTCGAGCTTGAGTTTATCGGGAGAGTATATTGTTTAAATAATTTCTGGAATAATATAATTATTATTTTATATCGAGTCGGATCAGGCATTTTTAGGGCGGGCGTCATACATGGCAACGGAAAGCGTCAGTTCCTAGGGGTCAGCGGATGCTGTTCATAGGCTATAGGGTTGATATATTACCTTGCTCCATTTCAGATTGGTGAAGGTATTTGTTACCTCCTCAAGTACACCAACACAGAGTACGAACGCAAGGATTACGTCACCGGAGATGGTAATTGAAAGTAAATTTAAATGTCAGCTTCCGTCTAGAAATGATATAGTTATGGTTAGAAAACCACAGCAAATCCGGCCAGACGTTGGATCAAAAAACAGATCTTGATCAGCAAGAAATGACAGAAATTATTCGAACATGTTTTACGTATTTGTGGCTTTAACAAATGTGGAAAGATGACCATTTAAATATGTTTCCTAGTGTCTACAAAGGCCAGTTTTTTTTTACTTAATTGATTCTAAAAACCACGGCTGTGAGGACGCGAGACGAAAAATGGTTATCGTTAAATTTGTTTTTTTTGTTAATTTTTTTACTTTTCAGGTTTTTTTTAAATCAAGATGCATACAAAGACTCGTCGAGGCCGAAAGAATAAAAACAGAGCGGTTTAAGCCCGTTTTACACGACAAGTATGTTGGAGACGGTACTCCTAACTCGGTTACGGTAGAACAAACGTATACTTTCATTTTGGGTCCGGCACCAAGGGGAACTCCCCGAAATTTTGGATGGGGTGTGCCGTCCGAGTCTCAAAACCCTATTTCACTCCAAAAGAGCTAATAGGTAATGACACAATTCGACAGCAAAGCTTAATTAAATCGATTGGTTTGAGTAATATAGGACTGAACTTCCCTGAACAATAGAGAATTAACACGAAAATTGAAGTCTCTAACGCCGAGGAGAAACCAATTGATTTTTTTATTTGCTGAAGCTTTAGTCTATTTCGGGCCTATGATCTGCGCAGCAGAAGCAAACAGGCGTGATCTTAGAGCAGCAAAACGACTACAATATAATAGAAAACAAAATGCGAAACACATTCGTGAGGAGCTGCCTTTAATTACGCTATCTATTTCAATTACATATTTTTCTCCGTGGTTTGTTGTCTTTAGTTTCTCGATTTATTTCGAAGATCAAAATACCAAGAGAATATTTATCGCAAAGGATGGGCACAACAGGCAAAGTAAATGAGTATATTACATCTTGTCATGGTTTGTTATCTTTTTCAATTTATCTTAAAGATATGGTCAAAATAACGAGAAACCAATCAACATGTGCGGTCAAAATCATACCCTATTCCAGATTAAAATGGCCAAATTTATAACCCTAGTTCAGACTAAAACATCTCGAAAACCACGCCCTTGGGGCGGCATGTAAACGGGCCGATAATTTAGGGCACGGCACTCATGATTTTGGACGTGAAAATAAATATCCTCCGCAGGCATCTCTCTGAAAATTAATTCGGGGTTTTTCGGGTTATGGGTTTCCTGTGTATAAAACGTTCGACTGGGAAGGACATCTGGCTTCTTTACCACAGGAAGCCCACCCCGAGAAAAAAACGAATTGAACACACATGCCTGCGGTGGAGGATCTCAGGAGGAAGTCTCCGCCCACCTGACCATCACACATGCACAAACGCTCTTTGAGATACAAAAAAGTGTTTTCGAACGAAACTTCCCACACTATCGCTGCTGCTTCGAACTGACCGGGAAAAACTGGAGCGACGGGAACCTAGATAGAAGACAACTCAGTTCTCGCTAGATAACCACAATAAGCCCAAATCGCCACCGTTTCAATGCCTTGAGGAGTTTTTCCCCCTCATTTCTGCGTAAGCGAATCCGAGGGAAATGGCACTGATAACCGTGCTATCGATATGGTGATAAAGTGTCCGAAGACTACTGCAATGCTGATTAAATACAACGCTTGTCGAGGTTTATACGATATTTCGGCTGGCCAGTACCAGCCTTCTTCAGCCGGTTTATTTTACAGTGGAGGTCACTAACCATTCTAGTACTGACATGCTCCTTATTCCTTTAGAAGTCATCTATTCTAAACGCGATTCCGTGAGAAAAGCACGTGAATCATATCTCATCTATAAAGCTAAAACCCTCGAACCACTCGGAATGAATAGACGTGATGAAATGTAATTTCACCGTTTGACCTTTATTGTCGGCTGTTACTCTATCTGTACTATCTTTTCAAACCTATTTCGTAATTTCCTTTTATGTGTTACTATTGTATAAAACATATGTCATCGATTTTGTAATTTCCGCTCATAGTTACGTAATTGACAATTTATACAAGCCTTGTATGTTTAACGTGTCAGAAATTACATTTTTCCGGTGCAGTTAGTGTAGCGCCTCAACGTCTTCCGCGCTGTAGTTGTGCACTGCACAAAGGGTTGCAGAATAAAATTGAAACATAAAAACCTACACTTCTTTTATTTGTGCAGAGCCTATACTGAAATTACCCGGCCAAAGCCCAAAGGAATAGATATCCCCAGGCATGTTGCGCTGACGAGAAATGTATTTGCTTGTCTTCACAGGGCCTGATTATAACAAGGACAGCTGGCTGTCGGAAAAGGAACAGCTTGGACTTCTGCTCCCTAATGTGAGTCGGCATTATTTGTATACCAGCTGTGAAAGTTTATCCAGTTCGTGTGGATCTCATTAATCATTCATAAGGGTACCAGCCAATCATGTGCGCTGAATAATACCACGTGATGGCCTTTGTATACTCCAGTACAGATTAAGAATTCAGTCCATACTTAGACAAACATTGGTTCTGTTCTCTTTCGCTACGTTCAGCTGAATAGAATATATTTATATTATATACAGCACATGATAATGACACAAATGGCTCGGTTTTCTTTGTTCCTTTTGGGGAAATATATATATTAACTCCCGCCCAATTCCAAAGGCAGAGGAAACTGATCTTACAACATATTCCCCTCACCCCCGATACTTTCTTAGTACCAAGTTATACGTGCTGTTAACGTACGGAGAATTAAGGTTACCGTATACCTTCGCGGGTGTCTCTCGCAAATAAAATCGCACGCGCATCATTTTAAAGGAAAGTATAGAAACCTATATATCACTGGAAAGGTTATATAATGTAGAATGCGCTGAAATGTTTTTTTTTTGCACAAATTTTACATTTTCAGTAAATGCTAAGGCAACAAACGCAAAAAAGACGAGTCTCACAGAAGTGAATTTATGTCCCTCCGCGTTCGCGCCTACCGACGATTCCGCTGCATAATGTCAATCAGCACATGATGGCCTGTCAAAGTGTGTGAGCGTTTTTTTATATTTTACTTTGTTCAAATGCAATTCATCTTCAAAGTTTCAATCGAAATAGTTTCTGTGTTTCATCACGGCAAGTACTCTTATAAGAAAAATAATTAAAATATCGCTAAACGCTCACACACTTTGGTTCATATGTAGCTTCTCTAACACTAGGCCAAGTTTCATCAAGATCTGACAAGTCTTCATACCCTATAAATTCACCCAAAGACAGTGAATACGCATAAAAATCTATCGGCGTTTTTGGCTTCTGAAGGTTAGGAAACACATCACACCTCATCAAAGCAAACGTCAACACTTAAACCAACCAGCCAATTATATGTAAGGATCCCCGGAGCTTATGAATCAAGTCCAGAAATTCGCGGGAAATTAGTACGTGGCTCAAATTGCAAAAGAAACATACATACTAGTGTTGTGTCACAAATATTCAAAAGAGCGTTGTGTTATGGCCAAAACTAGAGATAATGCGCAAAAGGGGAAAAGAAAGGTAAATCAACGGGTTGTACCAAGAAGGGAGAGGGCCGGATATCGAAAACTAAATCGCGTCGAAAGGCAACGCCGCAAACAAGAGCGAAGGGAAAAGCGAGTGGCAGGCAACCTCGTGCTCCGAATGTTGATGTTGATCCTAAACCTGCTATGTTAGCTGCGATGATTCCTTCAGTTCCGCAAAATCGACCGGCTGAACTTCGCTCAAGTTCACGATTTAGAACTCCTAGATTGACCACGGCTCAGGTTGGAAACTGCGAGTCACCCAAGACATTAGAATCGGAGTCAGATGCGGACTCGCTGCTACTCTCTGAATCTTCCGTCTCTTTTCTTGTACCTGGCAAAAGTTTAAGCCTACTAGCTGAGCAGCTTCCGTCGGAGTTGTAGCAGTACTAATAGAACTCGAAGTGGGAGTCGTCGAACATGAAGGCTAATCGAACCACGAGCCTTTGTCGCTTTCCGCGAGAATCACTTTCTTCTCCGTATTGAAACTTTGCTCCTTCTCGAGCTCATTCTCTTGAATCTTCTTGGGGCCTGTCTTCTTTTTTTACCCTTTATCCAAGGATTATTCTTTTCTCTTCTGGACATATCCACGATCTATATACCGGTAAATTAAACGCTATGAAATCACTGAACTCACGAGTCACGGCTCATTGTGAGTCTGAAGCTCCGGATGTAGTTTCCCCGCAAAAATTCAGCGGGGTGCCTGTGGCACGTAATGGGATCAGAGGGATTTATCACGCCGAAGCGATTTATTTACTTTCCTTCAAAATACGTTTTTTTCTAATATCTCGCAAACTTTTGCATGTTTAAAAAAAATTTTTTAGGAAAGATGAAGATCAATCCATCAATTTCAAAAGAATTACAAAAAATTGTTTTTTAAGAATACATGCCTCGAAGGTATACGGTAACCTTAAAGGAGAAGACTGGAAAAAAAGGCATCTGTCACGACCACTTGTTTTCTAGTCCTCTGTCCTACCATTACACTAGAAGCTACGTTTGTTGAAAGAACAGAGACAAAAAAATACAATGAGAAGCTCTGTGAACGGTAATTGTATGCAACAATATACTAGGCAAACAATGCTTCCTAGTGATTTATTAAAACAAAATTGTTGTTGCATACAATAATCACAATAATCTTCATTAGTGAAGGAGGTGAGTCAAACTGGAAGAATAAGAAGAAAACCTCGCCATACTGTGAAAAATAAGCCAATTATCGGCCTTGCGCTCGGGGTATGTGATATATTCACCTCGTGCCGTCGTCCTCGGTGAATAAATAACATACTACCTCGCTCCAGGCCAATAACGGCTTATACACTCTGTGCTCTATTGAATCGAACAACCAATAGTCCAATTGGTAGTTCTTGGAAGGTAACCAAGCCTTATAGATTCGCATCGAGCTGAAGTTGACCCTGCACCGATACAAACCCTCGTTCTATGAATATGGATAGATTTTGGTTATCATGCTAACTAGATACAAGCCTCTAACAGAGCTGTCTCAACTCCAGCCTCGATATCACCAAAAGGCTTGGTTACCTTTCAAAATGGCGGTCAAAAACTACGAATTGGACTGTTTAAAGTGCGTATGAACAACACATGTTTATTTTAGATATCAATTCTAAATCAAGTGAATAGTAGAATGGTACAATATATTTTGCTTTGAATGCTGTGCTGCTGAGTTAAGGAGGTTTTAATATCCAAAATGCTAATTACATGACGTCGGGGGAGGTACATGTATCTACAATCACTTCTTAGTGGTTGTGAATAGGCGTTTCTACTGATATAGGAAAACAAATTTCTAGCATCATTTTATTTCAACCATGGGTACAACACTGATAATTTGAAAAATGTGTTTAATTGTAACAAAAATATTTGTATAATAATTGATGCCTCCCCTGACGTCATGTAATTAGCATTTTGGATATTAAAACCTCCTTAACTCAGCGGCACAGCATTCAAAGCAAGATATATTGTACCATTCTACTATTCACTTGATGTAGAATTGATATCTAAAATTTAAAAAAAGGTTCATAGGCACTTTAACCGATATCTTTTTCCTTTCTTCTCTTCTTACACAGCTTCCTTATTACATCGATGGAGATGTCAAGCTCACCCAGACAAGCGCGGTATGCATCTCTTTCTTTCTCTTTGCTTTACCTCTCGCTGACACAAGCTGAAGCCACCTTATTTATAGACTGAGAATTTTATCTTATTTTCACTTTTCGTTACATGGCACAAAATAGAACAAATCACGAAAGAAAAACAGGAGAAACAGTACTATTACACGTTATAATATACATTTGAAAACACACAGGAAGTTCGCAGAGGTTGGAATATATAGCCTATTAAGTCTGTTTTTTCACTAGCATCATAAGCATTAAGCACTACCAAAATACGCCCTATACGGACGCAGTAACTGAATGTATTGATCAGCCTGTGAGAAAAACAAGTACCGCTAATGATAAATACGGCACTGCGTCTGCGTATGTTGCTTTTGCTTATGTCGCTATTGAAAATCAGGCTTTAGAGAGTAACATGTTAGCTGCATGTTTACAAAACGTTACAAAACGTTGAGTATTCTGGTACAACGCTGTTACCCGAAAAGTAAGTTATGTTGTACTTTTTCACAATGAATTTCTCCGACTTTTTTTTCATTTGCCAGCCCCAGCCTGGGCCCAGCGCCGGACTTAGGACTGCGTTTATATCTGTTATTTTTCATTTTAACGTTTGACGGCTCTATCTTTCTAGATTATGAGGTACATCGCCAGGAAACACGACTTGTGTAAGTAGAGGTTACACAAAATGTTGTAATTAAAGAGGCAAATGAATGGATTTATTGCTTTCTAAGTATTCCGTTTTCTCGCTCTCTGATAATTGGCTAACTTTCATCGTCGTCGTCATGAACCTACATTGGATTTGCATGTAAGTGTTTACGACGGGTGGTTTCATTCGTCTGAGCTGCTAAGTAACTCCATCATATGTGATAAAACCTTTCTTATGTAATACAAGGAATCAACTCAAGTCAATAATAAAGAAAACTGAGAGGAATTTTTACATTAAAGCGCTGTCTTCATCCAAGCCTAAGGAAGTGTGGAAAATCATTCACAGAATTCTTCACTCTAATCCACAGCCTCTAAGATGTGATCCTGAAGATTTAAATAAACACTTTGCTTCTACTGCTCGGAGTGTTACTGGTGTATCTCCTCATTCTGTTGATGATTTGAGGAAGCTAATTAACTCTCTCCCAGATGATAATGATGGTGCCTTTATCCTCAGACCAGTGCTACACTGTGAGGTCCTGGATGAGTTTAACAAACTGAGATCTGACTGCTCGTGCGGATCAGATAACATCCCAGTCGCCGTTGACCCATATACTCAATAACTGTATATTGAAACAAACGTTTCCTGCAGCATGGAAAGTTGCGCGTATTTGCCCGATTCCTAAAGTTAATTAAGAGGTCGAATCCAGCAACGACCTCCGCCCAATATCTCTTTTACCGGTTCGTTCTAAGATCTATGAACGTCTGGCATTACGCCAAATGGCCAGTTATCTATCGGATGGGGGTGTGCCAAAGGTTCTCTCAGCGCATATATTTATGTCATCAAACTTGTCCTTTTAAATGTACAATAAATTTGTTGTTGTGTTAGGGTACATATGCATTTTGTTTTATAAATCGGTCATTTTAAGAAATTAATTTCTGCATGTGTGCACGTGTGTAGGTGGAAAGACAGAGGACGAGCAGAACCGCTGTGACATGATTGACTACGAGGTAAAGTTAAAAAAAATCATTTATTTATTATTTATTTATTTGTTGGTGCCTGGTAATTTGCAAGCAAACAATTACCCTTCCTAAATTATTGATTTAAAGAATATAGAATATTTTCTTTGAGATTTAGCTTTACCTACTACGTACATATTTTTAACCACGTGCCGGTCACATAAGCGCATGGTTTCTCAACCGATAAGAATGACTTTATTCCGACACGGAATACATGAGTGGGCCAAGTTACGGTATTGGCTTTCGGCACGGTTACTGTACGGCATGCCGTGACATTGAAATGGCTTCCCATTGTTTCTGTCCTTATAATCCAATCAAATTACAGAGTTACGGTAAGGCATGATACAGTACGGTTACGGTACAGCTATAGTCTTGCCGTATTTCTTACCCACTCCTATACGAAATCTAATCTAAGTGCCAGTTAGCTTCCCTTATCCCAGTGACAACACGTCTCAAGATTAAGACAGAGACTTGAGCCGAAAATCCCATCTTAAGACAGCCCTTTGCATTTAGTCAGACACACTTCATCACGAAGAACTTTCTTAGTATTTATAAAGAATAACGGCAAAACGTTATGCTCCGCTGGCCGATAACAACGAAGGCTCTGGAGTTCATATACCTTATTATAGGAAATTAACGTTCGTGTTAATTAAGCTATTTGAAATTAACGCGACTTAAATTAACGCGGATAGGAGGGGAAATTACTTCCGAATAAAGGAAATTAACGCTAAAGAGGAGGTAAAATGTCAAAATGAAAGAAATTAACACAATTGACACAAAGAAACACAGTTTGTGGTGACAACAGGAACAAATGTTATTTCAACACATGTCGAGAACTGCTCTTCTGGAAGCGAGAATGAACTAGAAATATTGTAACCGATATACTTTTAGGCTTTTACATTGTAAAATATTGAAATACAGTCTGCAGAAAACAAAGCCATTGTTTCTTAGGTGTCTGGACAGGATCCAGACGCTCCACTTAAAATAGTTAATGTCGCGGAAATTGACGCTCACAAAAATTAACGCGAATTTTAAAGATTCACGTTAATTTCATAGAGCGTTAATTTCCTATAATAAGGTACACGTTTCCGAGGGCTCAAACGTTTTAGTAAATAATTGTCTAACTTAGTAACTCACAGTGAATTACAAATAATTAATTAAGAAAACCTAGAGTTGTCTGCGGAGGAAAATAATGTTAAGTTTATCTTCAATGAAACGAATTGATGAACGACGTTACTATGTAAATTGGCTAGTTTTATTGATTCGGTATCATTCGACACAATTAGCAAGGATGCAAGTAGTGTTTGGTCGCTGATTTCGTATTACTGAAAGACATCAACCTGTCAATAGATGGGTTGCACATGACGTCACGGCGGCCATGTTGGTGTACCTTCAACAATGGATTCTTCGTTAGCTTCTTTTGTTAGGTACACCAACATGGCCCTTTGTTATTTGAATCTCTGGGGATTGAGTGCAAACCACCTATATTTAGAATAGGCCTTTTTCTGGAAACAGTCACGTGTTGATATATCCATCATGCAATAACGAATGAATTGCGCTCGTGATCACATGGAAAAGGCTTTACTGAACGGCAAATAAACTTCTGTTTTAGAAAAACTGACAATCGATTGGAGATGGAAAATATCATTTACAATTAAATGGGTTTTGCTGATAACACTACCGATCTCGAACAAGTGCCTTAAATAAATGAAGTCAGTTATTTTTTGCCACCCAGTACAACCATGTGATCCAAAAGGACCAATTTCATCCAATGTTTAACGGCATTTGAAAAATCCATTTTCACTAAGACACCAAAGTGAAGCTCCATAACATAGTAACATATCGTACTGATCCCTTTTGCTTTTCTTTCAGATGAAAGATTTTGTGTCAGGCTTTATCAAGGCAACATACTTTAGTGAACATTTTGTAAGTAACGGCATCAGGAGTCCACGACGGTTAGGCGTTGACAATGAACGACAATTATGGCTCTATCAATTCTATCAATTTTATATAGTCAACAATTATGGCTCTATCAATTCTGCCCCGGGGGGTGGGGCATTTGACTGAGTTTCTGTCCCGGTGATGGGGCATTTGCCAGCAAAGAAAAGTTGGAGGGTGGGAAATTGGCCAGAGAGAGTTTAAATAGCGAATTTTACATCAATGTTTATAAGAGATTTGCACTCGTTCCAAAGCCCCATGGTGAGGCATTTGCAACGCTCTGATTCAAAAATGTAAAATGCCCCACAAATGTCCGGGGGGGATGGGCAGAGAGCCATTATTAATTCCTTGGAGGTGACTAGTGATGTAATATCCATCGCTAGTCACCGACACCGAGGGGAATAATTGTTTTAGTATATACCACACAAGTGCCAAATTAGTTCATAAAGTTCAAAAAGCCATTAACGAGCAAAAGAATGGGTATCAACATTAGGGACCATTCATTATTTATGCGGGGGGGGGGGGGGGGGGGGGGGGGGGGGGGGCTGGCAAGATTCGTTCTAAACAACAACACAATGTCTTGACCCCCCTCCAAACAAAACAAAAATTTCATAACCCCCCCGCACACAATTCTGAAAAATATAGAGCCCCCCCCTCCATCACACTGTTCACAGTTTTACATTTACAGAGGACTAAACACGGACTGAACATTATGTGGATCGGCTCCAGTAAGGGGGTCTGGCCCCCAGAGGAAATTTTTTGAAATTAAGGTTTCTGAGATCGCTGGAAATGCACCCAAACCTACCTTTTATTAATTTCAGATGGATCTAGATTATATTTTTTTACTACTGAATGGAGTTTCAAAATTAAGATGAGGCAAACAAAATATTAGGCAAGACAATTGAATGGTGGTTGCATTAGGTGCTCTGTATGTTTCTCATTGGAATGGCTGATTACTATTTAATAAAGCAAGGTATTTCTCTGGGGGGGTCCGGGGATGCTCCCATGGAGGAAAATTTGGAAATTGCGGCACCTTAGATGCCTGGAAATGCACCCAAAAAATATAGACAGCCCCCCCCCCCCTTCTATGCTTATTTTTTTCTGTGACCCCCCCCTCTCATGCTCTCTCTTGAATTTTTGATGACCCCCCCCCCCCCCCCCCTCATTCTTGCCAGCCCCCCCTCCAGGCATAAATAATGAATGGTCCCTTATCGTATCAAAATTAATCCGCCTTAACCAAGATGGGGTGAACCGATTGGCTGTTTTCATGAGTTTGAGGATCGTTTGGACTCCGTTAAAACATTGTTGGATTCGCGAATCCACACTAAATAATTACACAAAGGATTTTGGGTAAATTTCGGTTCCAGAAACCTTGTAGTCTACAGTATTTTCGATGGGAAATGGAGGTTTTCGAAAACCTATATTAGTGTGGACGGCGCCAGTCTGATCTGTGAATGCAAACATGCAATATATAGACCGCCCGAACCAGAGAGAAATAAATCACCACGCAAGGCGAACATGTGAGCAACAGCGGTACAGAGGAATGGTTATTTATTATACTGAACATCTGAAGCTATAGTGTTCTTGCCCTGGTCTGTCGCTTGATTATTTCACGTTAACATTTTCGAAAAATGAAGCAAGAATGAAGCAAGAAGCTAGAAGCATAACTCAATTTTCCTAAGATAGTTTAGTTGTGTTTGTCGATTAATTTGTTAATATTTGCAGAGGCAGATCTAGGATTTTGTGAAAGTGGAGGTTGACGATGAATTGCAAAAAAAAAAAAAATTGAGACTCTGAAATGCTATTTACAGTGATCTTCACGAGTCGTAGACTGGAAATCTGGACCTCTTCCATGGGTTGGAAATATGTTGGAAATTAGAATTTCCAACAAAGTTCCAACATATTTCCAGTATATTTCCAACCCGTGGATATGAAATTTCCATCCGTTGGAAGTGTGTGAAACTTTGGAAATTCCAACTTCCTACATATTTCCAACCCATGGAAGAGGTCATTAAGATTTTCAAGTGATAGGTGTGGGGGGAGGGGGGGGACGGTTTGCAACCCCCTGAACCCACCCCCTGGATCTGTCTCTGATTTGCTTTTCCGTATTACTGCTGTCCACAGGAGGAGAGCAAAAAAGTCTACCTTAAAAATATCCAAGTTAACTTGAAGCGATACTCAAACTTTCTTGGTGCAAACCCTTTCTTCGCGGGGCAAAACGTAAGTACCGGCATTTCAACGTATGACACATACCCGTAAGTATGATTAAAATGCCTTTACATTGAGTTCCTTCTCTCCTTTCCAGAGATAACTCGCTTCCTCGAAGCCTTAAAGGATATACGAAATTAAAATTAAGTTGATCTCGTTTGAAAACCCTTTCCAAATATAATGAGGAAGGCTGGTATTTTCCGATTGTCAATACGTCATCTCATGCTAGGGATATTCAGGTTTATTAGAGTACGCAAACGAGATGAGATATTGACAAACAGAAATTGAATGTCATCCTTCTTCATTTCGAAAGGGTTTTCAAATGATATCAACTTAATTTTCATGTCATAGGCACTTTAAACCCCGCCGGGTCAAACGGTTTCAACATCGGTACAACATATATATATCGGTACAAACAAGTCACTATTTGTTGTTTTCAAATTAAGCCAATCTTGAAACCGTTTGAAATTGCCAAAAACATTGTTGAAAGGTGTTGAAAGATAATGAAACATGTTGGAAAGAGAGTTAGACTTCATTATTAATCATCAATATCTGCATTAATTGCCTATTAATTAGTCTATTGATTGCATCACAATCACTTGTTACAAAGAAACAGAGGCGCAAGCACAAACAAAAGGCTTAATCGAGTGAGCCTTCTTCAACGTTTCTTCCAAACAAAACTTCAAAAGTAATACTGGCAAACAACGATTTCTGGAATTCCTCAGGGTAGCACGCTAGGACCTTTACTATTTTTAATTTACATAAATGATTTGCCCAATTGCACTGAAAATCTAACATTTAAGATATTTGCAGATGATACAAATGTATTTGCTTCTGCAGGTGACTTAAAAACCCTCGAAACCCTAATGAACTCTGAACTAGAAAAAGTCAAGGAATGGTGTGATGCAAACAAATTATCGATAAATATGTCCAAAACAAACTTTATGATAATTAAATCAGCTAGAAAGAGAGATATGAATATTAGAATACAGTTTAAAAATAAAGATGGATCGTGCCATCCTTTGGACCGTAAAGATCACATTAAATACCAAGGGGTCATGATTGACGACACAATATCGTGGAAATATCACATCTTGTATATTTGCTCAAAAATTTCTAAAAATATTGGGATTTTATCCAAATTAAGGCACTATCTCTCTATTAAACAACTAAAACAGCTTTATTATAACCTTATATACCCTTTTATATCCTATGCAATACTGGCCTGGGGCAGCGCTTAAAAAACTCATATTCAAAAAGTACAAATAAAACAAAACAAAGTTGTAAGATTAATATTTTTTGCAATATCTTATGGAAAAAATACTGAAAGTGCCCTCCCCTTGCTAAATCTATTAGACATTTTAACAGTAAATAATGTTTATTGCCTATATGCCCTGAAATTCGCCTACCAGTGGCATAAAGGACTGTTGCCAAATATATTTAATAATTTCTTTCAATATGCAAGTAATGTACATAATTACAATACCAGATATGCAGCTAAGCGAAACTTATATAAGTCACGTGTGAAAACAAATACTGGTAAACAAATGATTTCTTTCTTAGCAATTGACTTTTGGAAAGAACTCCCTGATCAGCTTAAGGACTTAAAATAATTTTCTTTCTCCAAAAAGTTAAAACAATATTTACTATCACAACAATACTTAAAATAACTAGTTTGCTTATATGTTTCTTGTTATAAACTCTCCTTCATTTTCTAAAATTAATCAGTTAATTTCTTAAAATATTCCCTTTTGGTTTCCTTACCTCTATTTACATAACATAAAAATAAACTGGAGGCTAACCTGTAAACCTTGCGGTTAATTTAGCCTCCAGGCTCAAACGTTACTATAATTATTTAATATTATACTACCTGTAAATATTACGTTTTTGTATATTATTTGTTAAACAAAATATGTAGTTATGAGATTAAACACTATACTATATACTATATACTGGTATAATCAACTAAAAGCAATAAGTGATTGCTTTGGCTTTGTGATTGCTTAGCTTTTCTATTGGCTGTGAGAATGTTTTCCAGGTATCAGCCGTTCAAGTTCTACACTAAAACCAAACGCAATCACGCAATCAGGTTCTGTTCTAGCGACAGTATTGTCGACTGTGTTTACTTTGCCTCGTGATTGGTTCAAGTAAAACCAATCGTGAATTACTTCAGTTCGTGATTGGCTCATTGTGGTTTCACTTGCTCCTGTGATTGGCTATGTAATTACTTAGCAGACACTCAACTGAAAACCGCTCTATAGGCCATTTTGACGATGTTGCGCAGGCATCAGTAGAACAATAGACGCGACCTGCTAAGACTCGTTCTGGTTCACCAGCCTTTTGTTATTTAAAACACATAGCCATTTTGACAATGTTGCGCACGCAGCTAGAACAGTGGATATCCGTTTTAAATAACAAAAGGCTGGTGAACCAGAACGAGTCTTAGAAGCTCGCGTCTATTGTTCTACTGAGCGTGCGCAACATCGTCAAATGGCCTATTACGCAAACAAAGAACTCGAAGGTCGACCAACGGTTTGTGTTTTTCGATGCCGTCAATCATAACTACAACGGCCACCGATATTTACGAGCAATGGCCATGAGAAGCATATCGACATCGCCGATACTTACAGTATCGGAGAGCCTCACACGGCCATGGTTCGTAAATATTCGGTGGCCGTCGTAGTTATGACCTTTGAGTTCTCAGCCCGCGTAATAATGAAAATCGCTGTGAGGTATTCCAACTGCTGTGAGAAGCTAGTAGTTAGCCCTTCGTCAGAGCGAAGGAGCTCTGGAATAAGTAATGCCCTTGAATATTGTGAGTGTATTGTGAGTGTATTGTGAGTGTATTGAATGTTTGTCGACACATGAAAGCTTCTGTTATAGCTAATATAAGCTATACAAGCTAATATGAAGCTGACTTTAATCTGCCATAGGGGCTGATCAAAGTCCGGTCCCGGCAGTACATCGTCGATTGAATTGGAATTTAGCGTGTTGCCGGGTTTTTGTGGAAGGAGGAAAATCGGAAATACCGGGGTTCGAACTCTGGCCGGTAACATGCGAGATAATGGTGAGAGGCAAAGCACTTACCACTTTCGCCACCCCCCGGCACACGTGTCACTAGTAGAACAAGTGGAATACCGCGAGGGCGAAGAAACATGTGGTGCGCATGACAGTTTTGTCAACTATCCTGTACATTGAGTGTATTTTAACCCCATAGCTGACCTTCCCTGACTTCAACGTGTGGGAAGCATTGGACCAGCTACATACACTTGACCCTACGGCTCTCGACAGCCACGCTAACCTGAAGGTAACGACGGTTTCACATCCCACCCCCCACCCCCCACCCCCCGGGGTACTCATGTTTATGACGAATTATGTTATGTTTATGACGTATTATATATATGCGGTGATACAGGGTCTGGGTTTTATGTAAATAATATGAAACTAACGGGATGTAGACGACTAATAAATGAGGCTTATTGACAAAACATCTTCTTATTCTGGACAGAAAGAAATCACAATAGCTTGGTTTTGGAGCTGCCTTTATCTCGTAAACCGGGGTTCGGTTCTGGACCCCATCCTTGATTAAGTAATGATTCGTGTAAGAAATAAGGCACCGAACGGCATTCAGATGTAGCAAGGTGTTAATTAATTTTATTTATTTTATTTTGTATTGTGAAAATTCTTGATCTGATTGGTTGAAACATGAAAATCGCCCTAAAGGTTAGGAAGACGTCTAATTTCCTCCAATTTTTCAAACTATTCAAACTACGATTTGCACTGCGGTTCCAAATGTCGTTTATGAAGCAAATCGTATGCTCGGAACCTTATCAATCGTGCCTGTTAAGTAGCTATTGTTTTTGGCTGTTCCTATTGGCTGGAAGATAATTTGTTCATAAAATGAAATGAAACTAAGACTTTTTACTACTTTTATTTCAGAATATTCATAATTGTCACCCATACCTTGATTAATACATGTCTTGATTAATATCAACAAGTGGCTCGCTGCATATAAACTAAGCCTAAATATAGCAAAAACAGAGTATGTCCTGATTGGATCAATATATAGAATAAATAACCTTCCCGTGATCGTTATCGGAAATGATCCAATCAAACCAGTTCAGGATTACAAAGTACTTGGAGTTAATATAGATGAATCCCTCACTTGGGAAAAGCATGCTGATGAAATAGCTAAATAAATATCATCTGGAATTGGTGCTATTAAAAAGCTTGGAGATTTTGTAGACTATGATACGCTGGTACCGTATATAACGCCCTAGTTCAGCCCCACTTCGACTACTGTTGTGAGGTTTGGGACTCGATAGTACGTGGTCTTGCCTTACGCTCTCTTGGCTGGACTATTCTGGCTGAACGTAGAGACCAAATAGGCCCTTTGCAGCTAACAAATCACGTGGTTGTACTGGAGAGCAAAAAATATCTGACTTCATTTATTTAAAGGCCTTGTATGAGATCGGTATTGTTATTAGCAAAACCTGTTCGTAAATGCTATTTTCCACCTCAATCGATTGTCGATCTTTCTAAAACTGCGTTTTTGAAGATAGCTTGCTCTCCAGTATTCATGGCAACGCCTTTCCCATGGAGATCACGAGCTCAATTCATTCATCATCAGCACGTGACTGTTAGCTGCAAAGGGCCTATTAAGGCTAGATTAATGTTTAAAGTGCTTATGAGCCCTAGCCATGCAAAGGGCCTATTAAGGCTAGATTAATGTTTAAAGTGCTTATGAACCCTAGCCATGCAAAGGGCCTATTAAGGCTAGATTAATGTTTAAAGTGCTTATGAGCCCTAGCCATGCAAAGGGCCTATTAAGGCTAGATTAATGTTTAAAGTGCTTATGAGCCCTAGCCATGCAAAGGGCCTATTAAGGCTAGATTAATGTTTAAAGTGCTTATGAGCCCTAGCCATGCAAAGGGCCTATTAAGGCTAGATTAATGTTTAAAGTGCTTATGAGCCCTAGCCATGCAAAGGGCCTATTAAGGCTAGATTAATGTTTAAAGTGCTATTGAGCCCTAGCCATGCAAAGGGCCTATTAAGGCTAGATTAATGTTTAAAGTGCTTATGAGCCCTGGCCATGCAAAGGGCCTATTAAGGCTAGATTAATGTTTAAAGTGCTTATGAGCCCTGGCCATGCAAAGGGCCTATTAAGGCTAGATTAATGTTTAAAGTGCTTATGAGCCCTGGCCATGCAAAGGGCCTATTAAGGCTAGATTAATGTTTAAAGTGCTTATGAGCCCTAGCCATGCAAAGGGCCTATTAAGGCTAGATTAATGTTTAAAGTGCTTATGAGCCCTGGCCATGCAAAGGGCCTATTAAGGCTAGATTAATGTTTAAAGTGCTTATGAGCCCTGGCCATGCAAAGGGCCTATTAAGGCTAGATTAATGTTTAAAGTGCTTATGAGCCCTAGCCATGCAAAGGGCCTATTAAGGCTAGATTAATGTTTAAAGTGCTTATGAGCCCTAGCCATGCAAAGGGCCTATTAAGGCTAGATTAATGTTTAAAGTGCTTATGAGCCCTAGCCATGCAAAGGGCCTATTAAGGCTAGATTAATGTTTAAAGTGCTTATGAGCCCTAGCCATGCAAAGGGCCTATTAAGGCTAGATTAATGTTTAAAGTGCTATTGAGCCCTAGCCATGCAAAGGGCCTATTAAGGCTAGATTAATGTTTAAAGTGCTTATGAGCCCTGGCCATGCAAAGGGCCTATTAAGGCTAGATTAATGTTTAAAGTGCTTATGAGCCCTGGCCATGCAAAGGGCCTATTAAGGCTAGATTAATGTTTAAAGTGCTTATGAGCCCTGGCCATGCAAAGGGCCTATTAAGGCTAGATTAATGTTTAAAGTGCTTATGAGCCCTAGCCATGCAAAGGGCCTATTAAGGCTAGATTAATGTTTAAAGTGCTTATGAGCCCTGGCCATGCAAAGGGCCTATTAAGGCTAGATTAATGTTTAAAGTGCTTATGAGCCCTGGCCATGCAAAGGGCCTATTAAGGCTAGATTAATGTTTAAAGTGCTTATGAGCCCCTGCCAGAAATCATTTATTTGGGTGCAGTGAAATGTTCAAGTTAAATCTTGTTCAACCATTTTGAGACGATTTATGGTCGTACTATTTCTTTAAAATTGATTGCAAATCCTTGAATGACGTCAAATTATGCTAATGAGTTGAACATGAATTGAGTCATAACCGATTGATTGTGTTTATTCGTTCAGTTGTTTTTCAGACGTCAGACATTTGATCCTTGCAATCTTATCGAAATATATTTTAATAAGTGGAGCTGACATAAAGAAAACTAGAATTTGCTTTTGACTTAAATGTCGTCATTGAAATTTAGGTCCTTAATAAACGAAAATGGTAGACGTTAATAATTGTTTTTCCTATGTCGGCCATTTTGTTTTCCACTTTGACCTTTAAATCATTGATAACTGGCTAGGGCTCATCTGCACTTTGACCTTTAAATCAGTGATAACTGTCTAGGGCTCATCTGCACTTTGACCTTTAAATCAGTGATAACTGGCTAGGGCTCATCTGCACTTTGACCTTTAAATCATTGATAACTGGCTAGGGCTCATCTGCACTTTGACCTTTAAATCAGTGATAACTGTCTAGGGCTCATCTGCACTTTGACCTTTAAATCATTGATAACTGTCTTGGGCTCATCTGCACTTTGACCTTTAAATCATTGATAACTGTCTAGGGCTCATCTGCACTTTGACCTTTAAATCATTGATAACTGTCTAGGGCTCATCTGCACTTTGACCTTTAAATCATTGATAACTGTCTAGGGCTCATCTGCACTGTAAGATACTTCATAATTTAGCACCAAGTAGACTATCTAATATATTTAGGGAATCATATGCAACTACGTACTAGTAATTACAATTTACGAAATTCTACTAAAAAGGTTGCCCTCCCTTTACCAAGGACAGAATTCTTTAAAAATAGCTTAAGCTATAATGGTGCAAAATTATGGAACTCCTTAGTTGGATGAAGTACGTAGTTGTTAGTCGTTGGCTTCGTTTAAGAACAAAATGTCATCCCTTGGCCTTTTTAAATATCATTTATCATACTTATCTGATAGGTAATTAGTTAAATTCAGTAGATTAACTTATTGGATAAGTAGATAAAGCATATTACTATTTAAATATTATTTGATTTTATAATGTATTTTAATGTGTCGTTTATTTAGGAATTAGCTTAAGTTAGTAGGAACATTATTGTATTTTATTAGCACGCCCCTAGCTATTGGAAACCAGCTTTATGTTGAATTACGTTAGTGTGGGTAAATAAAGTTGATCTTATCTTATCTTACCTACCCATTTATCATTGAAGTACCCTTTCCCCTCTAACAATAACATTCCATATCTCAAAATTTAGTGTTATCTTCTACGATCTAACTTTCTTTTTTCTTGCAGGATTTTATGAAGAGAATAGAGGTACATTATGAAATGTGTTATATTTTATTAATATAACGAATAATATACATATCGTGAAATCCATGTTGTCAGGGGCGTAGCCAGGATTTTTTCGGAGTGACGCACAATTGTGAAATTTCAACTCAAAGGGCCATACCCCCCCCCCCCCCCCCCCGCTCCACGCCCTAAAACAGAGTAGAGGTAGGCCAATACTGTCGCTCGTTTCGAGAAGTTCCACACATTTTTTCGAGTGACGCACGTGCGTACGGGTAGCTACGCTCCTGGTTACAAGCAACCCCTGTTTTATGCAAATTATACAAATTTCTCATGAAATATTCGCTCGTATTCCATAGCAAACCATGAAATAACCAGTAAATACATGTAAATACAGCTATTGCAAACAAGGTTGTCCCGGACGAATGGTAAACGGCAAGCGACATTCTCAGCCCGAAATGGATTGTGGTTCTAACTGTCCAGCTGTGCGAAACGGATAAATTACGGTGTGATTCGAAAATCGATTCGCAAGAGGCCTCTTAACGTTTTTGACCCAAAAGCAAAAGAATTCGCCAGACTTTCGGCTACAGCCACAATCCATTTCGATCTGCCGGGGGATGTCGTTTGTCCTTTGCAGGACAATTTTGAAATAGCTGTATAACCTTGAAACGTGAATGCGTTGGACGATGAAATAAATAATCAGTATACCTATAATAAGGTCTGCATACTCAGGGGCGTAGCTTCCTGTACGCATATACGCACGTGCGTACACTTTGAGACGAAAATTTCCTGTTTGGCCTTGTATTTTTTTTATGAGAGGGGCCCTTAAAACCGGTAGCTACTGCACTTGTGCGTACAACTTGAAAATTCCTAGCTACGCCCCTGATACCTAACAGCTTTAATCATCATGTGCATTTTAAGTTTCCCCTTTCATTCGATTTCAGTTACACTTGCCACAAGTCGACCTGTATGTTTTCTTTATTTCGAGTGAAGAAGTCGCGAGATGTCTTTAAAACAACTAACCGAAGCTGGAAAAATAATTAAAGGACTTGAGAAAGTCTAGATTTCAGTAAACCGTTTGCTTACCTTATGTTATTGTTGTGCTAATCAAGAGAATTTCTGTAATATTTCGTATTATCCTTTTTGATATCATTTCTCTTAGGTATTGCCCGGTGTGAAGGAATACCTTGCCTCGGAATACTTCCTTAGCCTGCCAATCAGCAACAAGCTGGCTAAGTGGGGCACCCAGCCAATCCATCGCCAGTAAACAAAACAACCTCGCCTACTCTACCCCTGAAAGAACATTGGATAATACGTCCAATTTGAATTGTCATTGTTTAGGAATCTCTAGTCTCACATTCAATAGGCATATGAAAACGCTTGTGTGTGGCAACGTGACCAATAGAGGTTTTGCACCACCACGTGATGGCAGCCATGTTGGTGGCCAGAACAATAGAATGTTATTCCTTTGAGATTTAATTTTTCACATGATTGAACAAATCTCACTGTTCTGGCCACCAACATGGCTGCCATCACGTGGTGGTGCAAGACCTCTATAGGCCTTTTGCAGGAAACAAACACGTGCTGATATAATTAATACTTCATTAACGAATGATTGAGCTCGTGATCCCCATGGATGCTGGATGACAAGCTATCTTTAAAAACGCTGTTTTAGAAAGATCGACTATCGATTGGAGTGGAAATTAGCATTTGCAAACAGGTTTTACTACTAACACTACCGATATCGTACCTTTACATATATCAATTACGATTTATTTGCCATCCAGTACAACCACGTGATTGCATTCCTGCAAAAGGCACATTGACTCTTTCCAACGAGCTCCTTAGGAACCGCTCACTTCATGAAATGACAATATAAACTAACTAAAACCTACCCTCAAGAAAATGGTGAGGCGCGAACGTAACAAAGTAAATCACATTTTCGTTCGACCTGTACGAAACTATGCTGATCATGTTTTTTTTAATGTGGCTGTGAAAGGTAATTAATGGCGAATAAAGGACATAATAAACAACAAACTTCGGAAGCGGATACTTTTCTACTTCTCGTCATCATTGCCGCCGCCTTCCAGGCAGCCTCTTTGTGTGTTTTCTCTGTGAATGGATTACGTTATCATGGGTTTGGGAGTTATTAACTGAACTAAACTTTGTTTAATCTGCTTTTGAGTTTTTGTTTTGTCCTCCGGCTTGTAAAAATCGTTTTTATACTAGAGACTCAAAATGCGTGTACACGTAACTTAGTGCGACTATTATAAAGGTGCGACGAAGTATGAGACGAACTTGATAATAAATCCCGCCATATATTTTTAGAGAGAATGGGCTCTACTTTATAGCTTGTTGTTCTTCTTTTGAGCAAAGAAAACTTAGTGTGTCTACTTTGTTCGTCTAGTATAAACACGGGTACAAGACTCATTGTGCGCTTAGTGTGTCTACTTTGTTCGTCTAGTATAAACACGGGTACAAGACTCATTGTGCGCTTAGTGTGTCTACTTTGTTCGTCTAGTATAAACACGGGTACAAGACGCATTGTGCGCTTAGTGTGTCTACTTTGTTCGTCTAGTATAAACACGGGTACAAGACGCATTGTGCGCTTAGTGTGTCTACTTTGTTCGTCTAGTATAAACACGGGTACAAGACGCATTGTGCGCTTAGTGTGTCTACTTTGTTCGTCTAGTATAAACACGGGTACAAGACGCATTGTGCGCTTAGTGTGTCTACTTTGTTCGTCTAGTATAAACACGGGTACAAGACGCATTGTGCGCTTAGTGTGTCTACTTTGTTCGACTAGTATAAACACGGGTACAAGACGCATTGTGCGCTTAGTGTGTCTACTTTGTTCGACTAGTATAAACACGGGTACAAGACGCATTGTGCGCTTAGTGTGTCTACTTTGTTCGACTAGTATAAACACGGGTACAAGACGCATTGTGCGCTTAGTGTGTCTACTTTGTTCGTCTAGTATAAACACGGGTACAAGACGCATTGTGCGCTTAGTGTGTCTACTTTGTTCGTCTAGTATAAACACGGGTACAAGACGCATTGTGCGCTTAGTGTGTCTACTTTGTTCGACTAGTATAAACACGGGTACAAGACGCATTGTGCGCTTAGTGTGTCTACTTTGTTCGACTAGTATAAACACGGGTACAAGACGCATTGTGCGCTTAGTGTGTCTACTTTGTTCGACTAGTATAAACACGGGTACAAGACGCATTGTGCGCTTAGTGTGTCTACTTTGTTCGACTAGTATAAACACGGGTACAAGACGCATTGTGCGCTTAGTGTGTCTACTTTGTTCGTCTAGTATAAACACGGGTACAAGACGCATTGTGCGCTTAGTGTGTCTACTTTGTTCGTCTAGTATAAACACGGGTACAAGACGCATTGTGCGCTTAGTGTGTCTACTTTGTTCGACTAGTATAAACACGGGTACAAGACGCATTGTGCGCTTAGTGTGTCTACTTTGTTCGACTAGTATAAACACGGGTACAAGACGCATTGTGCGCTTAGTGTGTCTACTTTGTTCGACTAGTATAAACACGGGTACAAGACGCATTGTGCGCTTAGTGTGTCTACTTTGTTCGTCTAGTATAAACACGGGTACAAGACGCATTGTGCGCTTAGTGTGTCTACTTTGTTCGTCTAGTATAAACACGGGTACAAGACGCATTGTGCGCTTAGTGTGTCTACTTTGTTCGTCTAGTATAAACACGGGTACAAGACGCATTGTGCGCTTAGTGTGTCTACTTTGTTCGTCTAGTATAAACACGGGTACAAGACGCATTGTGCGCTTAGTGTGTCTACTTTGTTCGTCTAGTATAAACACGGGTACAAGATGCATTGTGCGCTTAGTGTGTCTACTTTGTTCGACTAGTAAAAACACGGGTACAAGACGCATTGTGCGCTTAGTGTGTCTACTTTGTTCGACTAGTATAAACACGGGTACAAGACGCATTGTGCGCTTAGTGTGTCTACTTTGTTCGTCTAGTATAAACACGGGTACAAGACGCATTGTGCGCTTAGTGTGTCTACTTTGTTCGTCTAGTATAAACACGGGTACAAGACGCATTGTGCGCTTAGTGTGTCTACTTTGTTCGACTAGTATAAACACGGGTACAAGACGCATTGTGCGCTTAGTGTGTCTACTTTGTTCGACTAGTATAAACACGGGTACAAGACGCATTGTGCGCTTAGTGTGTCTACTTTGTTCGACTAGTATAAACACGGGTACAAGACGCATTGTGCGCTTAGTGTGTCTACTTTGTTCGACTAGTATAAACACGGGTACAAGACGCATTGTGCGCTTAGTGTGTCTACTTTGTTCGTCTAGTATAAACACGGGTACAAGACGCATTGTGCGCTTAGTGTGTCTACTTTGTTCGTCTAGTATAAACACGGGTACAAGACGCATTGTGCGCTTAGTGTGTCTACTTTGTTCGACTAGTATAAACACGGGTACAAGACGCATTGTGCGCTTAGTGTGTCTACTTTGTTCGACTAGTATAAACACGGGTACAAGACGCATTGTGCGCTTAGTGTGTCTACTTTGTTCGACTAGTATAAACACGGGTACAAGACGCATTGTGCGCTTAGTGTGTCTACTTTGTTCGTCTAGTATAAACACGGGTACAAGACGCATTGTGCGCTTAGTGTGTCTACTTTGTTCGTCTAGTATAAACACGGGTACAAGACGCATTGTGCGCTTAGTGTGTCTACTTTGTTCGTCTAGTATAAACACGGGTACAAGACGCATTGTGCGCTTAGTGTGTCTACTTTGTTCGTCTAGTATAAACACGGGTACAAGACGCATTGTGCGCTTAGTGTGTCTACTTTGTTCGTCTAGTATAAACACGGGTACAAGACGCATTGTGCGCTTAGTGTGTCTACTTTGTTCGACTAGTATAAACACGGGTACAAGACGCATTGTGCGCTTAGTGTGTCTACTTTGTTCGTCTAGTATAAACACGGGTACAAGACGCATTGTGCGCTTAGTGTGTCTACTTTGTTCGTCTAGTATAAACACGGGTACAAGACGCATTGTGCGCTTAGTGTGTCTACTTTGTTCGTCTCGTATAACCACGGGTACAAGACGCATTGTGCGCTTAGTGTGTCTACTTTGTTCGTCTAGTATAAACACGGGTACAAGACGCATTGTGCGCTTAGTGTGTCTACTTTGTTCGTCTAGTATAAACACGGGTACAAGACGCATTGTGCGCTTAGTGTGTCTACTTTGTTCGTCTAGTATAAACACGGGTACAAGACGCATTGTGCGCTTAGTGTGTCTACTTTGTTCGTCTAGTATAAACACGGGTACAAGACGCATTGTGCGCTTAGTGTGTCTACTTTGTTCGTCTAGTATAAACACGGGTACAAGATGCATTGTGCGCTTAGTGTGTCTACTTTGTTCGTCTAGTATAAACACGGGTACAAGACGCATTGTGCGCTTAGTGTGTCTACTTTGTTCGTCTAGTATAAACACGGGTACAAGACGCATTGTGCGCTTAGTGTGTCTACTTTGTTCGACTAGTATAAACACGGGTACAAGACGCATTGTGCGCTTAGTGTGTCTACTTTGTTCGTCTAGTATAAACACGGGTACAAGACGCATTGTGCGCTTAGTGTGTCTACTTTGTTCGTCTCGTATAAACACGGGTACAAGACGCATTGTGCGCTTAGTGTGTCTACTTTGTTCGTCTCGTATAACCACGGGTACAAGACGCATTGTGCGCTTAGTGTGTCTACTTTGTTCGTCTAGTATAAACACGGGTACAAGACGCATTGTGCGCTTAGTGTGTCTACTTTGTTCGTCTAGTATAAACACGGGTACAAGACGCATTGTGCGCTTAGTGTGTCTACTTTGTTCGTCTAGTATAAACACGGGTACAAGACGCATTGTGCGCTTAGTGTGTCTACTTTGTTCGTCTAGTATAAACACGGGTACAAGACGCATTGTGCGCTTAGTGTGTCTACTTTGTTCGTCTAGTATAAACACGGGTACAAGACGCATTGTGCGCTTAGTGTGTCTACTTTGTTCGACTAGTATAAACACGGGTACAAGACGCATTGTGCGCTTAGTGTGTCTACTTTGTTCGTCTAGTATAAACACGGGTACAAGACGCATTGTGCGCTTAGTGTGTCTACTTTGTTCGTCTAGTATAAACACGGGTACAAGACGCATTGTGCGCTTAGTGTGTCTACTTTGTTCGACTAGTATAAACACGGGTACAAGACGCATTGTGCGCTTAGTGTGTCTACTTTGTTCGTCTAGTATAAACACGGGTACAAGACGCATTGTGCGCTTAGTGTGTCTACTTTGTTCGTCTAGTATAAACACGGGTACAAGACGCATTGTGCGCTTAGTGTGTCTACTTTGTTCGTCTAGTATAAACACGGGTACAAGACGCATTGTGCGCTTAGTGTGTCTACTTTGTTCGTCTAGTATAAACACGGGTACAAGACGCATTGTGCGACGACTGGACGAACTAAGTTCGATAGTGCGTCGTTTTGAACGGATTACCAAACTTAGTTCATCCAGTCGCATAATGCGTCTTGTGCCCATTTTTATGCCTAGACGAACTAAGAAGACGACATAAGTTTTGTTTGCCCAAATACGTGTAGACGCATTATTATGCGTCTCTAGTATAAAAACGGCCAAGTAGTCTAGGCATACAAGGGCGTGGCTGTTATAAAATTAATTGTAACGACATAAACTCTCTAGATGAGCACTATGCTCTCAGAGCAAATGTCGAGATAAAAAAAAAATTAAGTTGAGAGGGAAAGTGGTTCATGATCAAAGAGAAATACCAGTTTCATGACAGAGTGCCATCATATACAATCTGATTAAACCAGAAGTTTTAAATTTTCTCCTAGAGTTATATTAGCTAGTTATGCAGTAAGCCATATATGCATGCCCATGACCTCGAATACCTTGTAATCAATATGTTGCGTGCTATTCGTAAGTAATGTTATCCGCGGCACTCTATCTTGTTTATGACGTATAAAGAATTTATAGTCAAGCATATAAGCGGAGCTCCAAGTAGATAATGCTTTACTTTCAATAAGTAATTATTTATATATTAATGTATTATAAAGTATTTATAGTCAAGCCTATAAGCGCAGCTCGAAGTAGATAATGCTTCACTTTCAATAAGTAATTATTTATATATTAATGTATTATAAAGTATTTATAGTCAAGCCTATAAGCGGAGCTCCAAGTAGATAATGCTTCACTTTCAATAAGTAATTATTTATATATTAATGTATTATAAAGTATTTATAGTCAAGCCTATAAGTGGAGCTCGAAGTAGATAATGCTTCACTTTCAATAAGTAATTATTTATATATTAATGTATTATAAAGTATTTATAGTCAAGCATATAAGCGGAGCTCCAAGTAGATAATGCTTTACTTTCAATAAGTAATTCTTTTTTTTTCAAAGCACACTACCACAACTCCGAAGGTATTTCAAATTCTGAAAGCTATCAAAAAAGAAAACTGACTATACGTGAAGATTATAGACATTTCAGTTTGCACGACCTTCAATACGACCTCTCCGTGACTTAAGGGTAAAAAGCGTTAATAAAATCTAAAATAAAAATTAATCAATTCATAACGCCAACTTTCTCGTGCCACACGGGAGTAAAGCAAGGATGCATGCTCTCACCAACCCTTTTTAACCTATGACAGACCGTTTATCTTTTCAAAAACAGCAAAAGGTTTGCAATGATACCTAAACAAATTACAATCCTTCTGCAACTGGAAGCTGATATCGACAAAACAAAAATATTCAATAACAATGGCAAAGCCGTGAACAATTATTAATTTTATTATGGCAATATTATACTTGAGAACACCAAATCGTATAAATATCTTGGTCTGCACCCCAGCGCCTTCGGAAATTTTTCTCTTGCAAAACAAGAACTGAAAAAGGTTGCTTTGAAAATACCCTACAAATTAAGAAAAGAAATGGGTGAACATTTCAGAACAAACCCTAAATTAACCATGAAACTCTTTGATACACTGATCAGCCCAATCTTGCTATATGGTAGTGAAATATGGGGGGTAGATATGAAAGAATCATTAGATAAAGATCCGATTGAATCGGTGCATATTAAATTCAATAAAATGTTACTAGGTGTTAGTAAAACTTCGAGTAATAATGCATGCAGAGGTGAATTAGGTAGATACCGATTAGAACGCAAAATGTTTTTAGAAGCTCAACGTTCTGGCTTAAACTAACTAACCCTGACATAGAGAAGCTCTCCCTCAATACATACGAAGACTAAGACGGCTAAAAAATAGAGATGGCAAGGTATACAAGAGTCAAAAAATAAAAATCTTACTCCATCAACCAGAACTAGGAATACTGTGGATAAACAAGAATGATACACCTTATTACACCTCCCCACCCCCCCCCCCCCCCCCCCCCCCCCCCTTCGGAGCGGGACTCCTAGCTACGCCCCTGCAAACCCACGTCCATCCAGTTTCAGCGCGTGCCTCACGTAAGATATCATGGGCCTTTTGCAGGCAATCACGTGGTTGTACTGGAGAGCAAAACAAATCTCTTAATTCATATATTTAAAGGCACTTGTACGAGATCGATAGTGTTATCAGAAAAACCTGTTTGTAAATGCTATTTTCCACCTCTAGTCGATTGTCGATCTTTCTAAAACAGCGTTTTTAAAGATAGCTTGCCATCCAGCATCCATGGCAACGTCTTTTCCATGGAGATCACAAGCTCAATTCATATATTTAAAGGCACTTGTACGAGATCGATAGTGTTATCAGAAAAACCTGTTTGTAAATGCTATTTTCCACCTCTAGTCGATTGTCGATCTTTCTAAAACAGCGTTTTTAAAGATAGCTTGCCATCCAGCATCCATGGCAACGTCTTTTCCATGGAGATCACAAGCTCAATTCATTCGTCAACGAAATATTATATCAGCATGCGTAATGGCCGACTAGTCTAACAGCCGGCGTTGAAACTCAATGGACTTGGCCGGATTCCGTTAGAGACTGAAATATTTTCAAGTAGAGTTTTCTTTTGTTTTGATGGCTTTCACAATTTAATTTGAAATACCTTGGAGTTGACGCGCGCGATGCATGTTTTATCGCCGTTTTTTTTCCTTTCCCCCCTTTTTTCTCATTAATTTTCTTTGTGTATAGAGCGCGGCTTCCGTGGGCCTTCGGTCCGTGAAGAGCTCCTCTATTATATAATTATGTTGCAGTGGTAGGAGTATACATGGTCCGGGTTTGAACGCATTTTATATTACTGATTTCAGGGGCCTGAGCTTTTCGAAAAAATATGTGGGATTCCGGTTTATAGACGAAAATCTGGGTTCGATTCATAATATCAGGCTGAAAATCCGGGTTCGTTTTCACAATATCAGGCTGAAAATCCGGGTTCGTTTTCAAAATATCAGGGTGAAAATCCGGGTTTGTTTTTCACAATAACTTGGAATTTTGGAGCAAACCTTTTCTCGTAAAATCGGGTCCGGTTCTGGGTCCCATGGCAGCACATACCTACCCTTTTTCATACAAGTGCCCCCTCCCGTTGAAATGTTATATCAATGATGCGTCTGAGTGCATGGTTTTGTTGTGACAGAAAGCATCGACTCACAGAACGGGATTCAATGTTGTCGTATCAATAAAGACAACTAGTGTTTTTAGTCGCTGTGATTCTCCATGATATCCACTTTGATCGTAACCGAGAAATGCATCTAGTAAAGACGAAGCGAGAGCAAGAGATGCGAGTAAAGCCTGGCTAACTAGCGACATAAAGCTAAACAACATACACAGACCGCCTGAATTTCAGCAGCGAATCACCCATTAGCAGCTAGCGCTTGCGTATGTTGCTTACGCTTACGGCGCTTAGTGTGAACCAGGCGTAAATGTCGGCAATTTATTAATACCACATGTACACCATTTACACCTGTTTAATAAACAGCTGTTAAGCATGTTGAAGCTTTGGTGTTAATGGGGTATTAGTTAGAGGGGCTGAATGGGGGGGGTACCAATATCAGTTAACAGTAATATTTTTGGCCATTTCTCAGTTATCAGTTAACCCCATTCAGCCCCGGCCTCTAGTTAGTTAGTTAATTAGTTAGTTATGAACGCGCTGACTTGTCAGCTTGGAACCTTGGTAAATCATGTTAGTCGTGTAAATCATGTTATCTTTATTGCAGTAAGGACTTTCATAAGCCAATCTGGACGTTTTAATTAAGAGATGTAATTTGTTATTTAGTTTTTATTAATTAATTATTTTTCCTTTCTCGTTGTGTTTGTTCAGTGCTTCTTCGTGGTCAACATTGTACAAATTAATTATGATGAGCTTAGAGCTCTTGGGGCAAACGTAAAGCCCAAATATTGTTTAAATAAATATATAAAAAAAATCATGTCCATAAAAAAACCCACAAAAGTATAACATTATAAACCACCGCGCAATTTTAGCAGATAGATAAATGGTAACACCATTTGGATAGTCACCCTCGATCCAAGGCTGTTTCGTATTTCTTAACGTGCATGCTTGATATGTGATGTCACCCCAAACCAACACTTCCAATTTCTTGGTGAAAGGAACGCGGGCTATGGGAATGAGATTGCAACACTTCGTATTTTTCCTGTTTCCAATTTTCCTAATCCCTCGCCTTTCCTATTCCTATTCTCTTTAATACCCCCTCCCCTTGGGCATGATACGCTTCCAATTTTCCCTCCGCCCTCCCTTGGACATGGTGTCCTTGCAATTTTCCCTATCATCTTCCCCCTCCTCTTAGGTCTCGCGGATACCCTTCACATTTTCCCATCCCTCCACTACTCATGGCCACTCTTCTAGTTCTGGCCGAGGAGTTCTATACTATACACATTCCCTTTCGGTGAATGGCTCAGTGGAAAAAAAAATTTCTCATGCAGCAGGATGAGTTTCAATCTGCTAAAGCTTTCGTCATTGTCCTGTATTTGCTGTGTTGATCTTTCTTTGTTGGGGGTACCCCTATGGGATAGAATTTAGTACAAGCTAGGATGCATGCTACCAAATTATATTGTGTATTGCATTCTATTGTACTGCGTATTGTGTTGTATTGTGTTAATTCTACTGTATTTTTGATAGCAATTCATGTGTGCCCACATGAAGGGATCACCCATATTAGAGGGTCTGAATGGGAGGGGGGTCTACATGTGTTAAAATGTTGGCCATTTGTCAGTTGTCAGTTAGCCGTAGTTAATCATTACTAGAGAAAATTTACAATGTTTCACCCACAAAAACCAAATTTGTCAGTTATTTTTCGGTTGTCAGTTGTCAGTAAAACAAAAACGTCATCCTCATATTAGGCTCGGTTTCTGCCGGTGGGGAGAGGATCGCGGGCGCGGGCATGGCACCACCTCGCCACACCTATTCCATGCCTCTTCAACAACAACAACAATTATTTATTTGTATCTTCTAATTTTACAGAAAGTGAAATAATAAATATCTGAAAGAGTAACTAGGGATAAGCTAACTGGAGTAACTTCATAGCTAATATATCGTAAGCCTTTTGGACCGAGTTTTTACCCCCAAGCCAAATGAGGTTACTAAGATGTTTATTATATGGCTTCTTCGTTTTCTTTGAGACCGAAAGTATAGGCGGAAGGTCCATGTGGAAAGTTATGGATCGCAAATTGACCAAAAATAGCTCGCGAAATTACTTATTTACTTAGCTATATAATAAAGTCAGTCAGCTACGGCGGTATAGTAATGGATTCAGTGTAGTAATGGCCAATGAAGGTTACTTATTTACTTAGCTATATAATAAAGTCAGTCAGCTACGGCGGTATAGTAATGGGTTCAGTGTAGTAATGGCCAATGAAGGTTACTTATTTACTTAGCTATATAATAAAGTCAGTCAGCTACGGCGGTATAGTAATGGGTTCAGTATAGTAATGGATTCAGTGTAGTAATGGCCAATGAAGGTTACTTATTTACTTAGCTATATAATAAAGTCAGTCAGCTAAGTATAATAATGGATTCAGTGTAGTAATGGCCAATGAAGGTTACCATTTACTTAGCTATATAATAAAGTCAGTCAACTAAGTATAATAATGGATTCAGTGTAGTAATGGCCAATGAAGGTTACTTATTTACTTAGCTATATAATAAAGTCAGTCAGCTACGGCGGTATAGTAATGGGTTCAGTGTAGTAATGGCCAATGAAGGTTACTTATTTACTTAGCTATATAATAAAGTCAGTCAGCTACGGCGGTATAGTAATGGGTTCAGTATAGTAATGGATTCAGTGTAGTAATGGCCAATGAAGGTTACTTATTTACTTAGCTATATAATAAAGTCAGTCAGCTAAGTATAATAATGGATTCAGTGTAGTAATGGCCAATGAAGGTTACCATTTACTTAGCTATATAATAAAGTCAGTCAACTAAGTATAATAATGGATTCAGTGTAGTAATGGCCAATGAAGGTTACTTATTTACTTAGCTATATAATAAAGTCAGTCAGCTACGGCGGTATAGTAATGGGTTCAGTGTAGTAATGGCCAATGAAGGTTACTTATTTACTTAGCTATATAATAAAGTCAGTCAGCTACGGCGGTATAGTAATGGATTCAGTGTAGTAATGGCCAATGAAGGTAATGGTTTTAATGTAATTTCTATGAATAAATATATAATAAGGCGGAAAGAGAGAAAGAACAAATTGACCAACTATTTTGAGATCTCAAAATAGTTGCTTAAATGACTGGAATACCTTGCCTCTTGAATTAAGAACACTTCCCTCTGAAAAGAGTTTTAAAAAGGCCATTCTGAGTTCGTGGAATAAGTATTAAGGCACTTTTAATTACATACTTATTTTTAATTTTTACTAGCATGTATATATTACATTTTATATTACATTTCATTGTAATTTTCTATTCCTATTTTTTTTATCTTCTTTCTTTTATGATGTACTTATGCAATTTTATTTGTGAACAGAGCCCTACTGAAAATCATTTTACGTGACGTAGGCCGTCTGGGCCAAAGAAGAATATTATTATTATTATAACACATCAAAGTATGATTAGTAATAAAATTTATAGTTTGTACTGATTAGATCACCGAATCACACTTCTCAGGGAACGTTTTAAAAACGTTTTCATGATATGGTAGTAGTTTCATTACTTGTTCAAACGGAACCAAGAAAGCAGGAACTGACTAGAGGGTCTACATGTCAGTTGTCAGTTAACATTTTGCCCATTTGTCAGTTGTCAGTTAGCCCTAGTTAATCATTACTAGAGAAAAGTTACAATGTTTGACCCACAAAAACCAAATTTGTCAGTTGTCAGTTATTTTTCGGTTGTCAGTTGTCAGTAAAAAAAATCGTCATTTGTCAGTTGTCAGTTAACCCCATTCAGACCCTCTGACTAGTACTACTTAAAAATAAGAGATATGTCGCTAATTAGTTTTTCGTATTTCTTAAAATGTTTCGTTTACCATCGCCCTCTGGCTCGCTGATGGTCGGTCGGTAAGAAAAATAATAATTACAAATAAACGTTAGGGGGTCTGGAAACAAGTCGGCTTGAAGGACTCGCGTAATTTGTTTTATGTATTCCTCGACTACTTTTCCTCTACTAGTTGTGGATTGATTGATAATTTGCATGAGAAAAACGTAGAGAGCTTAGGAAAAGAGGTGTAGCTAATTTTTTTTCCTTTAAAAAAAATTGGGTCGGTTTTAGTTGCTTTTCCAAAAAAGGCTCCTGGTCAGTAGGGTAAACGAAACATTTTATTGGGAACAAACTAAATCGATATCCACATTCTTCTGGTATTATTAGTGTATTATTATCAGAGATGCCAACTCTCCCGCTTTTGAGACTTACGCTTTTTAGCCTCATCTCCCGCTCTCCCGCTTTGAGTACAAAATCTCCCGCTTTTCGCAAATGAGACTTAAATAAATAAATAAAATACTTTTTGCCTTGTATTGGTGGTTTTCATCGTCATGATCGACACGCGATCGCAAAATTGGTTTGCATTGATAAAATCAAATAAAACATCTTGGTCCTTGTAGAACTACCACAAATACACTTATAAACCAAATATAGGAACATTAGCTTATTTTTCAACGGAGCTGTGGGTCAATGAAAGTACGGCAATTTTACAGTACTTTGTATGCGGCCGCCATCTTGGTGTCCCTCTCTGGGGCACCAACGTGGCGGCCATAAAACGAAAATACATATAAAGCTTAATTTCCCATCAAAATCATTGAGTTTCACTTCAAAACTCTTTGAATGCAACTTTTAAAGATTTATCGAGTTAAAAAAAAGAAATTGACTCAATTACATGGATTGTTATGCCTTACGGAAAACACACTGGGTTGTTCTGTCATAAAATTCAAAATTTATTTACTCCGGAACAATACATCCTATCGACGTGACATTTTCTGTCTAGGCTTTTATTATCGATGTCTAGAATATATACAAAGAACAGCTTTGTAGGACTTATAGTTTAAATTTTAGTTTTTTGATGACGTCACATGAAAACCAAGAGCGTGGAATTTTGAGATGAGGACAATTTAGGTGGGGGGGGGGGGGGGGGGGGGGGCACATAAAAGTTTCCCTTGGAAAAGAATCTCCTGCTTTTAGAACTCCAGGGTTGGCATCTCTGTATTATACTAGAATGGAAGTAAATATCTAACATCCAATTTGTAAACCATTTTTTTCCGGGAGTTTTTCATTTCTATTGTTAATTTGTAAGTCTTCGTCTGTTTGCCATATATGGGCACATTATAGGGCTGGCCTATTACCCAGGATCCCGCGCGGCACGAATTCCTTGGTTAGATCAGCAGCCATCTTGGATTGCTTGTGTTTCCTGGTGGTGGCTGTGGACCTGTGGACCTGTGGACTATTTAGCATGGCTGATTACGACGAACCCATCTCCGATACGGAAAAGGTATTCTTCGAAGGCCTCTCTCTTGACTATTTGTGCTACAAAGTCATATATTGAGTTTGTTTCTCACGAGAAATCGTCCTTAAATTCAGGTACGGATAGCTTCCGATTTCATCAAACACGCCCCACCGGGCGAATTCAACGAAGTGTTTAACGGTAAGGACCTTTTCTACTCGATTTATTTTTAATTCTACTCTGAATTATATCAAGTGAGATAGCTAAAGCACCCTGATTTTGTACTAGATGTCCGAATACTACTCAATAACGATACTTTGCTGAAGGAGAGAGCTGCAAGGTGAGTAGACTTCGTCAAGCGACCTGTTGCATGCCGCTACATGCAAGAGGCCCGAGTAGTAGATATGTGTGCCCAAATTATTCTCAAAACCTGGATCCCGTTATAATGCCCTAGTCCTCGTCATTACTTTATTTGCTCTGAAGAATTATACCCCCCGCTTTGTACCGCTGTAATATTTCCACCAGAGAGCACTTCTGTTTCATAATTGTGTTGCTCGAAAATCTTCTGAGCTAATTACACTTCCTGTATGCAAATAAGTGCAAGTCATACGGCTTTCGCGACTTTTAGTTTCAGGGAAACGTGAAAGCTTTAACTACCGGACCTTACGTTTATTTTTATTAAGACCGCAAAGGTCTGAGGGATAAGTTATGGGAAAATCATGTCAAATGCTACCCGGAAAATCTGTTTGTTTGCATATTTGGGCGCTCTTGTTTGTACACTAATTGATTTCCAGTTTGGTCATTCTAAAGTGCATGCAGTTGAAGAAATTAAAGAAGCTGGATTGATAATTTCGTCAGCATTGTTTGAATCTATGTGTATAATTATTTTGTTTTATACAATAATTAGGAAAACATACAGGCTGCAAAAGGAGGCTAGATTGCAGAATACCCATCCATTCTACTTTTGGTGTAGCTATCTACTTGCTATGCATCATCCTGTACATGATCTTGTACATTTTTTGGAAATTATAAAAAAAATTTTTTGTTATCCCCTCTTCATTTTTATGCTTAGACGTGTTGATGCATAGACGCAAATATCACAAGCACAGAGAGAACTCTATCAAACTTAGACACAGTACACTGTGAGAGTAAACTATAGAGGTTTTGCACCATCATGTGACTTCCTAGCAACTGTTGCTATGCCGCCATGTTGGATGGCAGGCAGAACCAAAATGGTGTACTGTTTGACTGAGCACAGGAGTTCAAGTGATGAAATATTGACTACCTTCATTCGCCCTGGCCTAAATTTGGGCAAAGTTCAATAATATATCGAAAAACAATTTGACCACGATGGTTTCTGAACTAAGTTTCCCTGTAATTTAAGTTTACACTAACTTACCACTGGTCTACTCTTCTGCCGAACTATCTTCATATAGCTCAGAATGTTCTGACTTGATGTTTAATAACTATCTCGTGGTTTTAGAGATTGCATACATGCAAACAATGTGTATGGATGTGAAGCATTAATCCTATCGGAAACACGTAAGTCATTGTAAACGATGTATAGTCACTAAAACTATAAGTTCTCTTCAGTGTCTCTTTCATTTAGGACCGTTCTCGGCTGAGACACCTTACCTAAGTTTAGCAAATGTATAACTGGTTGCTTTCACAACAATGATCAAACTTCTGCTGTGAAGCTAATTTCATCGCCTTTTTTGTTTTATAATTCGTTGAAAGCCACTAAAACCTAGACAAGAATGAAGGGCTTTTATTCTTGGTGAAACGTGTGCTCATATTATTCTCACCGATGCCCGCCATTGTTTTGTGTTCATAACCAAATGCTTGACAATTAGCATATAGCTTGATAACAACGAACTGAGAATCCAGTGACAGAATCAAAGAAAAGTGTCCTCGTCAGTTTCAGTTTATCGGCAAATGCAAGTAAGAAGTTTCTGAAAGCTTTTTTTTTGTCAAATCTCAAAAAGCTTCCCTCCCTCTCAACCTCGGCCTCTTTATGATCTTTTGTGCCTGGCATGTATTGTATAAACACCTATCTTGAACTTCCACTATCTTGGATGTTCTGCTTTTCAAGACAGGATGAGTCTTACGTACATGTAATACCATAAATACCTGCATATAAGCCACACTTTAATTACTCGGGCCAGGTCTTTGGCCACCAGCATCCAATCAGCTCCCTTAGAAGGATTTTTTGGCATTGCCATTGTTATGTCAACTTGCCCATTGATGCAATATGTTTTTGGCTAAGTGTAATTTTCACCAAGGCTGCTATGAGAAACCACTGGATGAAGTTTATTCGTTTTTCATTATGTATCCTTGATTCTCTTACGGTATTTGACAGCAAGTGATTAAGGTAATAATTATTATAATAATTAACTTTATTTATCCACGGTAAATGGTTCAACAGGGCTGATTTTCAAACATGCCGTGCATAACTAATTATAATAGTTGCTGACTGATCTTGTTTACAAATGAATTGTAACGAAAATATTTAAGAATTTATACAATATTAATAATAAAAAAATTAAGCTGTCTAAAATAGCACTAATCCTAAAAATACCCTATGTTTAATATTTATCAAATATGCATAGAGAAAAAGCCATCTGAGCTGCTACGAGGCTTTGTATTTTTCACGATGATTATGATATAACATCTATTTTGAAGGTTTGAATTCGCTGAGTTAGTGATTTCAGGATCGGTTCTGTTGGAATGCGGATCGATCGGACCACATTGGAATCTGGTCTGTTGGAATCTGCAATGGTGTAGACAACCCCCCCCCCCCCCCCCCCCCTACGGTACTCACCGTTCCTCCTCCCTAATCCCTTTTTCCTTCTCTAGTCCCCCACAACTACATGTAACTTTGTAATTTAATCATTAATTTTTAACAGTAATTTGAATAACACATTTCAGGGTTCGATCTTAACTTTTTCCTTCACTGGCCAACAGGACCACTAACACAAGCACATCAGTGGTCTGCAAAATATTTCACTGGCCTCAAATAAAAATCGATTGAGTGAGATTTAACCAGCATTTTATTTTGTGACCACTTTCTGGTGACACTGTCACTACATTTATACAGTATAAACTCAAATAATTTACCGACCTTGCGAAGACTTTGAATGTGTCATGTTCGGCCTTGCTTTCATGCCGTGATTACGACTTCCGTTCCCAGGTTGGCTTTCTTCAAAGGATGTTTTCGTTTTAATCTATTAGGCTTGGACCTTTATTTATTCGCTTCTCCAACATCTCTAAATTTCTTCATCGTGCAGCAGTGAGCTTCGACTGTGCTCTCATCGGTGAAAATAGTGTTGGCAAACTGTTATTGAGCAGCATTATAAACATTCGCGGGAACTGAAATGGCCGTGTTTACTTCTCAGACTAATTTTTTTTTCTTACGATCATTGCCGTGCCGTTCGATTCAAGAAACAGAAATCCCTTCAAATTCTCTGATGGTAATTTGTTTTTAATTTTGCAGAAGTTGGTTTAAAAAAATATATACACTTTTATGACTGAAATAAAGCCCAGCCACTTTGGCCTAATTCTCGAACGGTGTGGCCTGTGATGAAGCAAACAATATTATAATTATCGGCCATTTCTGTGGGTAACAATTTTGCTTTCTCATCTAAATATATATAGTCCTTCCAAAATATTCCTAAGATTAGTTCCTTTTGCTAGGTTTTGTGTTCAGTAAAATATACATTCGCTTTGCTCAGAGTTTGCAGGGTTCGCTCTGGTTCGCTTTTTCAGAGTTCGCTCGGGTTTGCTCGCGTTCGCTCGTTTGCAGGGCAGGTTCGCTTGAGCGAATGCAAGCAAACCCAGCGAACCCCAGCGAATCCTGAAAAAGCAAACCTGATCGAACCCTGCGTTCACTAAAGCGAACCCGAGCGAACATTTAACTGGAGGTAAGTTCTGGTCGGTACTGTACCAGTAAGTTTATTGCAAATCGTTCTGTTGTTACCGATAGGCGATCTTGTGCCAATTGATGAGGATTTAAGGCAAACATACTCATGTTTCAATCAAAACCAAAGAAGGACTGTCTGTCATGCAGTCCTTGTGAAATGAAAAAAATGTGAAACAACATGATACATGCATATAATTTTTTCACTGCCTACCTGGACTACCCACTGTCAGTTTTCAGTGGTCCCCTGTTAATTTTAGTGGTCTGGGGCCATCGGACCACCGCTAAGATCGAACCCTGCATTTAATGAACTTGGAATGGTAGGTTATTCTGTAGTTGCTCCTGTTTTGTCTTCATAAGACAGAGTGATTTTGTTTTCACAGCTCTTTTTCTGATTACAACAAAGAGCAGTTCACTCCTGTTAAACTTGGCACAGCTGATGAACAGGTACAGTTGTACTACTAAATGTAATTATTATTATTATTCAGAGCTTTCAATGACTTTTGGAGGTGATGACTGAGTGAACGATTTGTGCATTTATTTGTGTATCAGTCTTCTCCCCATACATGTAATTGTGTTCTCATTAAGAGCTGGGCTTCTTCACAGACCTACTAAAGGTCCATGAAAGTGGAGCTCTATAAACATAGAAAATTGATAAGAGAAAAAAGGAAAAAACAGTATAGTCCATGCACATAAATAAATCACACTGCACACATGCCCCACTGCTTGCTGCCCATGTGCCAGGTGCCAAGATCTTATTACTTACTGCAATTTCCTCACCTGCTTGTGCTGACTTCAAATGTGCATGTGATATGGCTTAGCTTTTAGCTTGAGGACTGTATGTTAGATAACTTTATAGTAAACTTAATAAAGTTAGATAACTTAATAAAATTTATTGTATTGTAGTGGTCTTATACTCCATGCTGAAACTCTACCGACATGGGTTCGACTCTCAGCTGGGACCTGTCTTTTTCCCTTGTCATGTTTTTCTCCTGTTTATTGTATTTATTTCTCTTCCGTATTCTTTTTCAATACCAGTTGCTCAATCATTTCAAAATAAGTATATTGAAGGTCTTGTAGACTGAAATGTCTAATTTTCATGTTGAGTTTTCTTTTTTTTAATAGCTTTCAGAATTTGAAAAACCTTAATGGAGTTGACCTATTAAATGTGGTAGTGTGCTTGGCAAAAAAAGTGAAGCATTATCTTCTTGGAGCTCCTCTTATACATGTAGACTTGACTATAAATACTTTATATTCATACATTCGTTATTATTCATATCACTGGTTTGCTGGGATTCTGTGTGTGAACAATGGAAATATTGTATCTCAAGACAATGATGGCAGTGACACTTAACTGTACTTGGGCTTTTAAATTGCTCTTCCTTTATACATGTATGATAGTATGTAAAACAAAAATATTCAAAGAACTACTGAGCAGAGCGGGAGAACACAACAGAACCATGCTCTTGAGAGAACACCGGTACATGTATATATACAATTGTACGTTTATAACCCATCAAATATTTTCTTGCACATGTGATTGATTGAATGCATCACATGACCCAATATTTTCTCTCTGCGAGCAGGAAATATCAGCGAATACACCCCATGTGAGCATATCAGTGCACATCAAAGCAAATATTTAAAGGTTGATACCGGTAACAACAATTACTTACATTGTGGCATCAAAATATGCCCTGATATTTGTCCTTGGACATTAACTGATCCTCAAAGCTCGCAGTTTGCTTCGAGCTTCGCTCTTGGGAACTGTTCTCTTCTCGGAACAGATAATGTCTGAGGACGAAATATCAGGGCATATTTCAACACCACAAATAGGTTTAATATTGTACTAAAAAATACTAATGTATGTACAATGTCCCAAAACACAGATTTCTCAAAAACATTTATTGGCCTGTACATAGGTGTTGATAACAAGGCACGGAGAGCTAACTAATGGTTCCTTCATTGATCCTGGAAGCAAACAGAAATTTTCTTATGACCATCTAAGGAAGGTGAGAGAATTTTGATACCTGTACTTTTGGATATGCCGGGATTCAAAATGTTTTTGAGTTGGAGGTCAACATACATGTAGGAAAGTAGGCATCTGTAGAAAAGGCTAAAAGTCAAGCAAAAGTTTCATTTTCTCAGTTGATAGAGAAAAAATAACTGGTGGTATACCTCAAAGCAACTGCTGGAGCTCTGCCGGCTTATTTTGACAGTCCTGGGTATGTGTTTACAAGGGTTTCAATAGTTTTCAAAAGTAGCTGTCTCAGACTTTGAAAGTAGCTGATTTTATATATTTTGTCCCAGGTTTGACTTTTTAAACTGCTGAGAATTAGCCCTCATAATTATTATCACAATGGCCTTCCTTTCTACAATGTATGTTGGCCATATACTCTAGAAGAGTTTTAATGCAGTGATTGTGTGAAATCTTGCAGGAAGCTAGCAGCCCAGAACCCCTGGAGGTGGACAGCTCTTCAGAGCCATGGAGAGCAGCCATTGAGGAAGCATTTAGAAATTATGTCAAGGACCATTACCCCCATGGAGTTTGCACGGTAAGCAAATAGACCTCCCCTAATAGACAAAACTTAGCCAATTACTCTTAAGGTGACCTTAGACCTTCAAAACAGTCTGAAAAGATGGGAACAAAATGTTTTCCTGCAGAAATGTAGTTTTAGTACCAAAAACTCAGTTAAAAAAACTATATTGAGAGAGAAATACCAAAAGGAAGTTTTTAACCAGAAGTAAAAGGTTCTGTACTTTTATCAGGCAAAAAGGGCCCAGACAATATTGAAGTTAAATAATTCCTACTGTGGTGTTCGTAATAACAGATTGAAGATTTTATTGTATTCTTGACAGGGAGCACTACATTCCATTCCTAACGATAAATGTCAGTTTCAAGAAATTGACAACAAAAATTAGGGGTGAAATTTACTTGATTTTGATGCAATGGCCCGACTACAAATATGACCATGAAAATTAGGAATCCTGTCAGAGGGCTCAAAAGCATCTTTCAGATGTACTTTGTTCAGAAAATGTATTAAAATTTGATAAAACGTTTTCAGAGTTGAGAACGAGACCCTCAAAGTTGGCCCCGCGAAGACCTGGGCGCCGCCATTTTGTTTATATTAATTCCTGTGACGTTTTTTACGTCACTTCGTCCCACCGGAGTCTTGCGGCTAACTTGTAGCGACTTGTTTTCTTTGTAGAATTTTCACACGGTCAGAATTAGAGTAGATTTTCATCGATATGGCAGAGCAATTTCGTAGTAGAACAAAAATATGATAAAGACGATATTGTGCGAGAAGTTCAGAAGGCTGGGAGGACGAGGAAATGCATGTGGAAGGCGAGAATATCAGACGAACAACAAAAGTCGGCTACCGAGCTAGTGCAAAACTGGTGTTGTGCTATGATGTAAAGATTCGCTGTGTGTTTTTGTATGGAACTTGTCAGCCTTAAATGCAAGACTAAGGTAGATTATGACAATATTGATATTGGCATTGCTTTCAAAACTTATGTATTATTGGAGCTACATGTAAAAACCTCCCTATAAAAACCGATCATAACTAGCCCAACATAGCAGAATATATGCAATGACACAAGAACGAGACACTCGGAGCAATTTTATTGCAAAAATAATTCCATTCCCTTATTAAATTGTGTGAAAGCATTGTCGCGATCAAGCCCGGCATGTTTGTGCAATTGTGGTGGAACTTGGCGCCCGCTGTTTCACAACACATCAGTTAGGTAAAGGAAATTAAAATTATGTGTCTTGCTACACCCTGATTATCTCTCTGGATCAAATTAAACAAGTTTCGATTGCTATGCTGATATCAATATTGTCATAATCTACCTTTAGTCTTGTGTTTAAGGCTGACAAGTTCCATACAAAAACACACACAGCGAATCTTTATAGCACTAGCTCGGTAGTCACCTTTTGTTGTTCGTTGATATTCTCGCCTTACACATGCTTTTCTTCGTCCTCCCAGTCTTCTGAACTTCTCTCACAATATCGTCTTAATCATATTTTTGTTCTAGTACGAAATTGCTCTGCCACATCGATGAAAATCTACCCTAATTCTGAGCGTGTGAAAATTCTACAAAGAAAACAAGTCGCTACAAGTTAGCCGCAAGACTCCGGTGGGACGAAGTGACGTAAAAAACGTCACAGGAATAAATATAAACAAAATGGCGGCGCCCAGGTCTTCGCGGGCCCAACTTTGAGGGTCTCGTTCTCAACTCTGAAAACGTTTTATCAAATTTTAATAAATTTTCTGAACAAAGTACATCTGAAAGATGCTTTTGAGCCCAAATGTGTTTTTCACTCGGGTATCCCTTTAAGGTATGACATTCATTTATACCTGCTGGCATTAAAGAGTAAAACCATAAATACATGTACAATGAACAAGATGGCCACTTCTTGGCCAAAAAAATTTCTGCAGTCATTCTGCCCTCTTAGCTCATAATATGATTTTAGCAATAGTACAAGACAGTTCTACCTGAGCAATCATTTCCAGTTCTGGGCAATCATTTGTAGCTGCTAAAATTGTGATCAAACCCTTGTGTAAAATATTGAAAATATCGGCTTTGATTTCAATTGTCAATTTCATGAAATCAACACTACATGTTAGTAGAACAATGTGCCCCTCACAATGCAGAATGTAAAATGTACTAGTACCACAGGTATAAAACCCATAGTACAATTTATTTTAAAAGATATTTACATCGTATGTCATCCTGGCCTTTTTTGCCTGACTCGGCTCATACATACAAATGTGTAGTGTATGAGAAGTGGATCACTCAGCCGTAACAAAAGTGTGGGAAAGCTGGTGCATATTCATTTAGAACATCTACAAGTGTTTACGTTATTGTGAAAAGGTTTTCCATACACTATTCAGTAATTCCATCAGTTGTCCTTATGTATTCCAAAAAGCAAGCAGAATGCCCTTGGACAACAAAAAGGCCAAAAATGCATATATGAGATAAGGGTTCGTATTTTCACTTTCAGTGAAAACCAAAAAATGTCCCTAAGGATCTGCCCCTTTTTCAGAATCGTGTTTTCTTGTTTCTATCAATAGGGGCCACCCAAGAGGTCACTAATGTGTTGGACAGGCTAGACTTGAGCTAGACTTTTCAATTGCTCTTTTCTGTGCTTCCGATTTTCACCCAAAATATTTTTTTTAAAGCTCCAACTCCAGACAAATTTGTTTGATTTGTCTGAAATTTTTACAAAATGTCAATATTCATATTTCAGCTCAAAATCGTGTTGGGGAATTGGGAAATTCTAAACCAGATCATTAGGTGAAACTAGCAATGCAGTACTGTAGGAATGTAATCCAAACATTTCATTTCCCACAAATTCTTGGTTCATTCACAACAGCCCTGCAAGGGGCCTGTGTTTTGTTGGGTTGACAGAAGCTTTGATGAAGTGTGAACTCGCTGTAAAACTTCCGAAGCTAAAAACTCTGACTTCATTTACTTGCTTATTTCCATCTTTGAGTGAATTATGCATGTCTTAATAATTATCAGATCCTTGCAAAACTTGGCCAAATGATAGATACATACATGTATACTATCAAGGAACCAAAGTATGTTGGGTATTAGCAATATTTTCGTTATTTCTTTTTTATGTGGCTTAGCGTCATGTAGTTTGGAAGATTTTCTGACCTCAAGAAGGATTTGCATAATATGAACAAAGTAAAATATTAAAAATCCTGACACCCTTTTGGAGGCTGTCATCTGCTGATTGACATAGTGCAGTCAAGTGCCCAAATGCATATGCACATAATTCACTGATCTGAACCTTGGCTTTTTGGGGTTTGTAGGCTTAGTACTGCTTTCCAATTAAATCTCTATTATTTTATAATAGTAATTCCAACAGATTCCTTGTTTTATAAGATTTACAGTGATGTATAGGTTTCTGTGGTTTCCTTTAAGGTGTAGTGCATATATTTTTTTAACAAGAGGCACCCACAAAGGTCTATGGTATTAAATGAGAGTACAGGCACTGACATTCCTGTTTGGTTGCTTTGTCAAAAGTCTAGCTCCCTGATTGGTCATGTAAGTTAAAGCAAGACAGGCACATTGTAAATAGACCGGATTTTGTATGAGTGGGCAAGTTACGGCAGTAACTTACTCGTATGGCACAGTTACTGTACTGCATGCTGTGACATTGAAATGGTTTCCCTGTTTGTGTTTTTACTGCTGTGCATCTAATAGGTTGATCTGTATTATTGTAGGTGTATGGCAGTAGTTCTGGTGGCAGTACTACCATTACTGCTTGTATAGAGGACCATCAGTTTCAGCCTCACAATTTCTGGTAAGATCCCTTGTTACATTTGCTTGCAAATGAATTGGGAGTACTGCCTTAAATCACTGACAGAGGCATTGGGACATGGTCAAGCTTTGACCAGCCCAAGAGATCACTAATGTGTTGGACAGGCTAGACTTTTCAATTGCTCTTTTCTGTGCTTCCGATTTTCACCCAAATATTTTTTTTAAAGCTCCAACTCAAGACAAATTTGTTTGATTTGTCTGAAATGTTTACAAAAATAATGTCAATATTGATATCTCAGCTCAAAATCGTGTTGGGGAATTCTAAACCAGATCATTAGGTGAAACTAGCAATGCAGTACTGTAGGAATGTAATCCAAACCATTTCATTTCCCACAAATTCTTGGTTCATTCTGTTACATGAATTGATTAGATTATACATACAATGTATAGATGGACTCCTATCTAAGAAGCAGGGTCCAAAATTAACTTTTTCATGTAGGCGGCGACTGGCCAAAATGTTTTAGTCGCCAAATGACCAATAATATTGTGGTCGCCACATTTCGAGTTTCAAGCGACACGCAACAAAGAACATTTGCTGCTGTGTTTTATTGGCTAAATTTACTTAGAAATTAATTTTACTTAGAACCATCTATGTATTGGCAAAAACCTTAATGTGTTATTTTATAGTGCACTAAATCATTTTTTCTTAGAAGTAAAAAAGTAATTCGAGGGGTCAAAAGGTACATGTATCTTCCGGTTCTGAAACACTCACTTTTTAATCACATTGGCAAGCAGTTTGTCACAATGATGGGCACTGTTCAGTTATTGAAAGCCTTAGGCTCTGTTTACATGATCCCGGGTTGTATGCCAACTTGGGTCAGGTTACTGCCAATGGCAGAAAATTGGTTTTGTTTACACAAACCTGGGTTGGCTGTCGTTCGAGGCAGGTTGATCCAACCCTGGGCTGACCCAGATCAGCTTAAATTACATAATACATGTACGTCTGCTCGCCATCTTGTTTTGTACAATTAGTTATTTTCTGCATGCTCTATATGATCGATGCAAAAATCTCAGCCTGGGTTGGCTATTTGTCAACAATTCACATGAACCCGGGTTAGTGGAACGAGTGTTTGCATGAGTGAATTGTGCAAATTTTTAATCCTTCGACTAGGGTCAACCCTGGTCTTAAAGCAGATTACCTGGCATGGTGGGTTGACCCGGGTTGGAAGTTATAATCATGTTCATTGTAAACACTTGCAGAAGATCGACTGAAGAAGGGTCGGCCCTTCAACCCAGGTTCATGTACACACTGCCTTCAACCTGGGTTCGTGTACACACCGCCTTAGTGATATAAATCAATTGTTGACCTTTATAGGAATGGTAGATGGCGCTCTGAGTGGAGTATGTCATTCAAGAAGTCCGGGGAGAATGCAGAAATGAATGGTGTTCTCAAACTTCAGGTTGGTATGAAACCCAGTAAAACTAAAAAAAATCAAAAAGTGCACAATCTACATGATTTGCAAAATAGAGATTGTGCATGCTGAAAGGCATGAAGGCTAAAATTAAGAGCTTTCGTTACGTGGCTTTCGCATTTTTTCTGTTGAGAGCGTGACCCTAGTTTTATGTAGTTTCTCAAATGTCTTATGCATTTCCCTGACCATTGCAACATGTTGATCAATAAGAGAAGTTTCATTCTTTAACTTTTTCACTGCCATGGGCGACCTACAATATAAATACAAAATAGGGAGCATAAGTATGGAAGCATAAGTAATTAGAGAGGGGATCTCAAATATGCTCTTTCACTGCCACGGGCGACTTTTGTTGCCCTACCCATTGGCCGCCCAAGGCAACTTTTGTTGACTTACAATATAAATACAAAATAAATAAATACAATTAATCACTTCTCTATTATTTCTCAGGTTCATTACTATGAAGATGGTAACGTTCAACTGGTGTCCTCCAAAGAAGTCGAGCATGAAATCAAAATAACGGTAATGATCCACTGTTCAAATTAATGTGTATTGGATTGATTTAATAGTCAAGTAAGGATTATCAGCTGTTCAAAAGGTGGATTGCACAATCCACTGGATAAAACCCTATCCAGTGGATAAGTATTAACCAAAATAGCTTATTTTATGCACTGGATAGGAATCTATGTGGTGGATAGCGTTATCCACCCTTTGAACAACCAGACCTTGGAGTGTGAGATTTATTCACTGAGGGAATCTAAGGTGAATAGATACATACCCTTTAGCAAAAGGCCAATAAAAATGCTTATTTTTCACACTGGCGAGGTTTTCCTATTGTACACAAGAACAATATATATTTTCTTAAATCATTAGGAAGGATTGTTTGACTACATGTACAAAGAAAATTAACATAGTACATCGTTGCATGAAATGACCAAAAGGCCTCTCGTTGTTTTCTCTTTAAGTCCTTTCAACCAATCTACAGTCAGCAACAAAAGTCTTTGAGACCCTCGATTTAAAATTGCTTTTTAGTAAGAAATTTCAGAAAACTAGTAAAACCAAAAAAAAAAATTCCCTGTCAATGTTGCTTGGAATAAAAAACAAATTGGGAGGGGATGGGTGCAGAGGGGGGAATAGTGATGTTGTCCATGTTTCTATGTTTACGAGTGTGTATTCTAAAAATAGTCTAATTACTTTTGTTGCCAATTGTAGCTTGTTGTGTAGTGGATAGGACAACGAAGTGTGAGGGAATAAGTTGAGGGGAATCAAAAATTATAATAAAATGCAAGGGGAAATATATATTCTGCACAAAGCACAAAGAAACTGAGGCGTAATTTGAAATGTGTTTCCCTGAAAAAGAAAAAGAAAAGAGTGAAAAATAAGTTACTATTATTTCCACATGTACATGTTTGCTAGCTGCCTTGATTACCATTATTTTGCTGTGTCCTTAGTGTAGTGCAGAAAAAATTCAACATACCATGTACATGGTGAATACTAAAGAAATGTTGTTGATGGTGGTATGCATCATTGTATATAACTATCTATTTACAAGAATGGTTTTTGTTTTGTTTTCATAGAGCGAGACAGGAACAGCGAAGCACTTTGTACAAAATGTGGAAGAAACAGAAACTGATTACCAGGTACAATTATGTACTCTTCACCAAGCATACATGTACATGTATACTGTACATGCTGTAACACTTTTCTGGAATGTTCTGTTACTTGCAAACGCTCGACTGTTGAATGCCATCATTTTATGAAGTACAGTACAATCATTGAAACTAACCTCGCCTGCATTTGGATTTGTACGCACCAGGGCTTGGTTGTTTGAAGCGAGGGTAAGCGCTACCCTGGGGTTAAATTGCTAACCCAAGGGTAAACTGTACAGATTAGGATTACAGATTTAACACTATCCTGGGGATAACGTTACCCTTGCTTCGAACAGCAGCCCAGGCATAGAAATAAACTTATTTTGCCACTAGTAAAAAATTGTTACATGTACGATGTTACTAGTTAGCAAAGTAAGAAACAAAACTAGCAAAAACAAAAATGTCTCAGTTAGGTTGTGTCTTTGCTTTACAGGTAAATGTTTCTGACTAGTAAAACATTGCTGCTCTCAAGAAATTGCTACTGCTAATTTCGACCCCCACACATGCACTTGTTTTTAAACTAACCTCATCTGCATTTGGGTTAACTTTAGACTGCTAGGAAGTCCCGTCTATTCCACATTTTTTTTAGAATGGCTAAACATGGTTCAAGATGGCTAACAATTATGGCTAGACATGGCACACATGGTTCGAAATGGTTGGGCTTAGAGCCATAAGTAGGGACTGCCGACTCTTGTACAAGTTTTGTTCTGACCGTGCTGTCAAAAGGAGCATATTTTCTTATACTCTCTTGGCATGCATGGGCTAATTCTTTCTCAGTTTTTGTGGTGAAAAATCTTCAGTCGATTTTATTATTTGATAGTGCAGCAGTGCAGTAGCATGACTGAAACTGCTAAATACTACATGTAGTTCAGAATAAAAGGAGACTATGCTCTATCTGTATTTTTTGTTGTACATGATTATTGCAGACTTTGTAAATCACTGTAAGTTTAAGATAACAACTGGCATGTTTCATTCAAATTAATGTCTCAACACGGACAGAGAACATTTTCAACTTGCCTAAGTGGGAAGAAAGGTTTGAGATATTATTCAAAATCAAGAATCAAGTGAAGTCGATCATTCTCCTTTGGCACATTCCAGCGGTGTGACAGCAACAATGGTATTTGTAACATCAAGTATCAGACAAATCTGAGAATCCTAGATCCTAATCCGAACTAATGTCAAGCCATCATTAGCCATGTTGAGCCATTCTAAAAATATACGGGAATAGAAGGGACTTGCTAACAATCTAGGTTAACTATAAACATGTGTTCGTTTGAAATTGGCTGTAAAGTGCTTTCTGTAATTTTCTGTTCTTACTCCACAGAAAGCAATTTCCGAGAACTACACCCAAATGTCAGACACTACCTTCAAGGCCTTGAGACGACAGCTGCCAATCACCCGCACCAAGATAGACTGGAACAAGATACTCAATTACAAGATTGGTCAGGAACTGAAGAGTTCATAATTGCATACCTCTAGAGAACAGTTAAACATTTTCATGAGCTTTTATACACTGCTAGACAGTTGTTATCCATGTACATGTAAATTGAAGAGAATGGTTCCTTCCTGTTAATTTGATGACAGGTTTGGATACAGAGGGTGCATTCCTTTGGTCAAATCAGAAAACAAAGGATATTTCGGATTTGTGCTTTTCAAAGGAACACAAAATCTAAAACAGATTTATTACCATGACAATGAGACAAGTCATGCAAGTGTGCGAAACAAACACGACAGCTGCCGAGCAGAACTTCTTGCATACTGCTGGCCATCTGTATTATTTTCGAATCCTTTCCCAATGGAATACTTGGATTACAAATCCAAATAATCCGGATTTGGATTGAATCCTTACTCAGGTTGGGTTCAAGGGATTCAAAATTCATTTTTGGATTTGTCCAAAGGAATGGAAAATCCATTTTAGGATTCAAAATCTGGATTCGAATTTGACCAAAGGAATGCACCCAGAGATTGAGGTCATGCCATGATGTAGGACAGAGTTTGAAGATGGGTATTTAACTGATTTGTTATTCCTGATTATGATTTCATCACATTTTCTGCATACCCTTCATATCAATAAAACCTGGTGGAGAACCAGAGTTTCAAGGGGCACTGTCAACCCCAAATGATAAATGTTATCATGACAAAGACAAAAATAACTACTTAGATTAGCAGAGTATGCTTTCCTGGTATACTGGAGAACATTGCAGACAATGTGAAGGATGGCAAAGATTCAAGTGGATGAAAAATACCAAGCTGAAGAGTTAGCCAGACGTTCCTCAGCTGGACATTTTTAACATTCTACAGCCAGACATTTTTGACGTCATTTTGATATCACCCACTTTGCTTTCTCAGCCTGCCTGACATTTTCTGGTGTACTCAGGCAATATAGGAAATCAGCTAGGGGAGGGATAAGATTTTCACTAGCTTGTTGAATGTGTGTGTGTTGGTGTGTGTGAACTCTGAATTTCTAACAGGACCTGAAACAACCATAGGAGCTGATCAAAGCCAGGACCCAGCTACCATCCCCAGATCGAATTGGAATTTAGCATGTTGGTTTTTAAGGAGGGAGGAAAACCGGAGGAGCAAGGGCGAGATACCAACAAACTCAACTCACATATGGCACCGCGTCTGAGGATCAAACCTGGGCCACATAGGTGAAAGTCGAAGTACTTAACCACTGTGCCACCCCTGCTCCCAGGTATATTTTGAGTGCTATTATCAACGCAGTTTGCGATATTTGTGGTTGATGTAGTGACTACTACATTTGTAAACTAAAAACACTTCCGGCTTCAAATGATGCCCAATGCCTTCACCTCAGCTGCTGTCACGTAATACAATTTACGTTCCAACAAAGACTGATTGTCTTTATCTACTCGTGACTTGCACATGTGGTAGTACTCACTTCCGATTAATAAACTTTGTAGATATTCACTTGTCTTTTTAGAAATACCTCATTTTCAACTTTAGAAGTCTGTTTTTAAGCGGGTTTGACATTTGTATGTGTACCTGGGTATTATTAGACCTGGCTGGCCATTTTTTATGCCTGGTCGAACATTTTTCTGTGTCTGGCCAAACATTTTTCTCAGTCTGACAGATGAAAAGCAGATGAAAAATCAAACTTACATATGTATGTATAATACATGTTTACTTGCACATGGGGCTTGTCATGGGGCTTTAATTTGAAATAGCCATTCCATAAGCTTGTATTCAAAATGTTGCCCTTCTCTAGTTATTTCCTATAATTTATTGCCTTGAGTGCCCCAAAAATGTCAGGCTGGCTAAGAAACCAAAATATGACATCAAAAAGCATATCAAACATTCACATGACATCTCTCTTCTATCCCAGGGTGTTATGTTTGTAGTTGAGTTTTAAAGAAACTTAAAGTGCAAGTATCATGTCAAAAAAATATGGGCTCGAAATTAAGAAAAAAAAGGAGGCGTAATTTTACCACCAGCTTAAAAATCTTAGGCGTAATTCTCCAAAATTTTACGCCTAAGCGGAAAACGTTAGGCGGAAAACGAAAAAATCTAGGCGTATTTACGCCCGTATCAGGCGCAATTTTGAGCCCTGATATATATATAATTGTACTATTGTGTTTGTTTCTCTCAAAAAGGTATTAATCTTGCAGATTTTGTACAAAAAATGACATTTAATCGCTAATTTTGGTTACTTATAGTGGATCCTGTGACATAAGATGAATCAACTCCCTCCCAAGAGAAAACTACTACAATCAAATCCAAAAGCTTTCAATTGTGACATAAGATGAATCAATCCCACAATTTGGGTAACTTTTATTCTAGTTGAATTGCTGCTCCAGTCTCTCGAAAAAAACGAATTTAGACAACTGAAGAATATTAGAAATAGAATTTGGAGCAAAAAGAGTTAATGTTGTTTTATGGCTTTACTTGCACTTTAAAATTTGATTGACAGTGTCGACAGCACATCCCATAAATCCCTGTGCCTCAACCGCACGAATCATAAGAAGAAAATTTAATATCGGGGTGGGTGTCAGACTAGCCTCGTAAATGGCTGTGTCCAGTCCCCCGGGGGGGGGGGGGACTGAACACAGCTGTTAACGAGGCTAGTGTTGGACCACCAGGGAGAAATAATTAACAGACAGACAGTACTGAATTAATTTTACCATTCATCAGCTTGACAAAACAGTATTGTGGATATGTGGTAATGCTAGTTGAGAGTTTTTGAGTAATAGATACAGAATGAATGACCGTGATTGATTGGATTTACAAACTCGAGCCAGAGGTGAGAGTTTGTAAATCTAATAAGACACAGCCACTCGTATTTCTGTATCTATTACTTATAAAACATCTAGATATGTAGTCGTGTTTTTCAGTTATTTTGGTGATACAACCTATTTCGGCCGAGAAAATCAAAGCAAAACTTTATGTAAAATGCGACAAATCTGTATCAGATGTACAGAACTGGGCCCAGTTGTTCGAAGCCCGATTAGTGCTCAGTCTGGATTAAGTCTTGGTAACTTCTCTCGGTAGAAGGTATTTGTTTCCAAATCTAGCCAGATAAGTAGAAACATACATGTACGTGTTGTTTCTCCTCAAGGAATAAGTTTTTAACCTCCAAGATGTCGTTCACAAGTTAGCAAATGTAACTAAAGTTTGACCTTAATCCTGGATTAACTTAGCCGGGCTTCCAACAACCATACCCTGATCGCCTACACATGTTTACGCATTCATTTCTTTTGTTTTTTCCTTCAAAATTATTAATATGTTTGATAATACTAACTGCAAAGTTCAGTGCCATACAATTATCTTCCAAGATGTCAGCACTGAACTTCCTTGTGTGCTTGAATTGTACTAGTCTTAAGCCGATGATACACGGTTCAACATTTGTGGCCAACATCATTCAACATTATTTTGTTGGCCACAAATGAGCAGTGTATCATAACATGTTGAATGTTGAAGAGAGTCGACATGTTGAACGATGTTGCAACTTGTTGAATGGAATAGAGCATGTCTCTATTTCCTGCAACATCATTCAACTTGTTGACTCACTTTTCTCAACATTCACATGTTGGCAACATATGTTGAACAGTGTATCATCGGCTTTAGGTTGATGGTAACCACTTTTTAGGAAGAGCAAACTTCAAGGAATTTTACATTCAAAAATTAATTGAAATGCCTGTAATTTTGTTCATATGCTGAATTAGTTCTCCCTATGACATTCATTTTCGTTTTAGAGCTGTGTTCCCGCTTGGGGTGGTGCTCTTGTGAAATTAACGACAGAACTCAATGCTTGCAAAGGGCATTACCAGTTAGGGGCTCCAGAAAATGTTGAATTTTAGAAGCCTCGGAAATGCTATTTCTGGCATTGTGAGGGAACAATATTTGCTTTTAAAAAAATTGTAAAATTATTTCTGAAATGTTGGTGGGGCAAAATGTTCCCACCCACCCTCTTGGTTGTGCTACCCTTGATGGCAGAATCTCTTTGCTGGGCATTTTACTACATACTCACAGCTCAGTTTTTGTCAATTGCTTCATTCAAAATTCCTACAAGATGATCTACATGTAGCATACAAGATTACCTTCAAGTTTGTTTGGGGTTGTGTAATATTTTTTTGCAATGAGAAATAAATCTGAAATTGGTCTTTGTGGTGTAACTAATCTGGACAAACATGATACATTGCACATGATTGAAACTAAAAGATTGCCTATTCTCCATGTTTTTCTCTATACATGTACATCAACACCAAAGTTGGAAAGAACTGACTGAATACCTTGGTCTTGCTAAAACAAGACTTCTTGCTCTTAGTTCTTATTGTGGAAGTGGACTCAGGGCTCCATATGTACACTGCAACTACTGTAACCAGGGACACTTCGAGAACGAGAACCAATCACATTGCAGAACAAAAACAAAGCATTCCAGCTTATGCACTTATCAGCGGCTTCCCCCAGGGGTAGGCCAACCAGGCAGATATGTTCGAGAATACAAGGGGATCGAAATGTAAGTTTCACCCCTGGGTTGAAAAAAAAAAATGCTTGACTTTGTTGAAGTTACAAGATAGGGGAGGGGGAATTCGTAAGACTGTAATCTCATAAGGGATTTTCTGTTAAACAAGGACCTGCACTACAAAAGGGCCTCGACCAGATTGAAGACACCTTCAGTTGTCAATCAGCCTTTGTCAAGTTAACATCTCTGTTCAAATCTCTGCAACGGGTTATGTTCCAGTTGAGTGATCTCTGACATAATTTTGGTATTGTGCAAAATTCAAATAAAAAAAAAATTAAGTCTAAAAATATGCTAAAGAGTTTGTACATACATACATAAACTTTATTTAATCTCGAATTTAAGAGTAGTTTTGACAAGCTAATGTCTTTGAGCTAATGTAGTCGGTTCTAAAACTCTATTAAGACCCTTTGCAGCTAACAGTTGTGCTGATATAATACTTCATTAACAAATGAATTGAGCTTTTGATCCCCATGGAAGAGGTGTTGCCATGAATGCTGGAGAAGAAGCTATCTTCAAAAATGCAGTTTTAGAAAGATCAACAATCAATGGGAGGTGGAAAATTGCATTTACAAACAGTTGTTGCTAAAAATAACTACCAATCTTGTACTGAAGGCCTTTAAATAATGAAGTCGGATATTTTTTGCCAGTACAACCACCTGATTTGTTAGCTGCAAAGAGCTAATTATTCAGACAGTCCTAACTGTGCAATTAGCTTCCTGCTTTTTCTTGGCTTACCATATTTTAATTTTAGCTGCAGCAATTTAGTTCCACCCTTTTTGCAACCCCCCTCATCCCCTCATACTTCTTTGTTCTAGTCACACAGTGATGTCATCTGTGCATCCATATAAAGAGGACAATCACATCTATTTGTTAAATACTGTACATCGTGTTTGTCGCACGGGGGGCAAGCTATTTGGAAGTTACTTGTGACAGTGCATTACTTGTGAAACTGGGGCCACTTTGACAACGAGAACTAAACACATAGCAAAACGAAAAATAAAGTATAAATCCTAGCATATCCATCCAATTTTCTTCATTCGAAAGACTGAATTAGAACTTAAATCAACTAAATTTGCCTTTTACTGGATCAATTGAGCAAGTCAAAATGCTATTGTCTTGTAATCGATACCGATTGGCTCAAGTAACCGTAATGCACTAGTCAATTGAAACCCCGACCCCCGGGACATAGCGGGGCATTAACGGGGACATGGCCGTGGAATAACGCACATTTAACGCTGCATTTTCCCGGTGGAACGGGGAAAGTAACGATTTGCGAAATTTGCGGGGATTTTAGCGGTGGTTGTAACGCCAGCCACGACAGAGCGGGACTGGGCCCGAGCATCAACAACGTGTATCAAACATGGCGGAAGCTAGGGACACGCAAAAATCATCAGAGGCAGTGTTTATACTGAGTTAAGGCACGAGTAGTAGATCAGGAAGTGTTATTATTACACACTCTTTGTTACACGTATTTGCGCGTCACGGCAAAATATCAGATTAAAGTAATGATTCGTGTAACAAGTACGACACCGAACGGCATTCAGCTATAGCTTCGCATTACGACATCGAATTTTTACTTTCGATATTAGAGTTTTACTTTCGACATTGGAGTTTTACTTTCGACATTGGAATTTTACTTTTCGACATTGGAATTTTACTTTCGACATTGGAATTTTACTTTTCGACATTGGAGTTTTACTTTTCGACATTGGAATTTTACTTTCGACATTGGAATTTTATTTTCGACATTGGAGTTTTACATTCGACATTCTAGTAACGCTTTTTAAGATTTACTTTTATTTTACTACGTACGATCATGTCAATTTCACATAATAAAAACAGTGTCATTCGACATGCAAGTTTGATCATTTTATTGGAGTTTCACTTTTCATCTTCCGACACGCATGAATGCTTCACCCTTCAAGAGGGAACCCACTGTACTAACGCGGGCGCACCAATATGGCTGCAAACGCGAATGCTTACAATACAGTTAATCAAACAATCACGACTCTGGAAAACCTGATTGATCCACTTGAAATCGATGGATTAGTCTTAAGACTCGACTACCTCATTCGCTCGTTGGTTAAAACGAGGCCCAAGTCCAAGATGTACAACAGCAAGCCGTTGAGATTGCTCCTCAAGTTTTCACTCAGCGGCGTGGACGACTAGCATAAATATTTTTTCGAGATAAAGGAAGAGCAGTTATCTTTTCTCTTGGAGGGAGGATTGAAGGTCCCCCACCATTGCTCAACTATTTAGGGTGTCAACACGCACAGTGGAGAGGAGGAGGAATAAATACGGCCTTTCTGTGTCAGGTGGGTATCCGGAAAGGTTTTTGTTTTGTCCTCTTTGGGGGTACCCTGGTTGCCAGAGGTTCTAGGTTTTTTTTCATCGAAACCTAGAACCAAAACCTAGAACCTAGAACCAAAACCTAGAACCTCTGGCACCAGGGTACTTTGGGGGTTGCAAAATGCGAGTGAAATTTGAAGTCTCTAGCTACAATATTATAAATTTGGGGAATAATAGAGGTAATCGGCTAACGCTGTTGCCACCCAATTCAGATCATGTGATGTGAACAGATGCTACTCTGGGGAATTATTCCTTTTTCATTCAAATCATAATGCAGTCATGCCTATCTGAATATAATTAATTTTCAAAGAGTCAATTCTCCAGAGTAATGTGTGTTTACATCACATGATCTGAATTGAGTGACAACAGAGTTAGCCGATTACCTCTATTATATAGAATACCCCACAACTTGGATTATTAATAATTCATTTTCTCAAATATTTATACAAATCTTCTAAAAACATAACCCTGAAGTAATAAAAAAAACCTTTAGAACCATTTCCGACCAAAAGTCATTCATAGAACGACACGACATACACAGGTCTGCACTATAATGGGGAATTTGGCACAGTTTTGGAACAGTTTGTACGTGATCTTTCGACATGCGGGGTATTCTATACTAGTTAATTTGGTAACTTGATTGCCCTTTTTTCTTTTCTTTTATAGGCGAGTTTCAGTTAACATTATTATTATTAATTAAATATTGCCTCATTAGCATAAATTGCACATCAACTAACAAACAAATAAAATTAAGCTTTTGTAGTAGTTGGCCGCGTTAGCTTGGGCCGAATCAGCCTCGTTCTGGCACGAGCACATGGTGGGCCAGTCCGCCATCTTGAAGAGTCATTGCTCGTATTTACATTACGGATCAGTCCGAATCTTGGATTACTACACTGGCGACGAGGATATTGGAAGATTACAGAGACCTAAAGGGAGATTTACAAGTTAATAATGCCACCGACTTACGGGAAAGTGCAAGAGTTCGACGAAACTCAGGAAACCTTCGGGCAATACATCAAGCGACTCGAATATTACTTCAAGGCTAACGAAATCAAAGGAGAAGGAGCAGAAGCCAAGAAACATGCAATATTTCTAACTGTGGTAGGTTCAAAGACATTCAATTTACTCTGTGATTTACTTAGTCCAGCGGAGCCTGACACAAAGTCATTCGCGGAAATAGTCACACTTTTGAAGGCTCATTACAACCCAGAGCCGTCGGAGATCGTTGAGCGATTTAAGTTCAACAGCCGTAATCGTAAAGAAGGAGAAAGTGTCGCAAATTTTGTAAAAGAGCTTAGATCTTTGTCCAAGCATTGTAATTATGGCACCACGCTCGACAAGATGCTTCGTGACAGATTAGTGGCAGGAATAAATAATCCAGAAATTCAGCATAAATTGTTTGGAGAACCAGCAGCTGAGTTGACCTTTGACAGGGCTCTTCAAATAGCTATAGCAGAGGAGGCCGCGGCTAAAAACACCATTGATGTCCGTGCTATGATCCAGTCAGGAGCTAAATCTCTTGAGATAGTAAATAGAGTAAATAAGGAGCCTTGTTATCGGTGTGTCCGGGACAACCATTCTGCAGATGACTGCTACTTCAAGGAGTCTGAATGTCATTATTGCAAGAAGAAGGGTCATATTGCAAGTGTATGCAAAAGTAAGGCGAGAAACCAGCCTTCCCAAAACAGGAATCTTTCACAAAAGAAGGGAAGTAGACAATATACCAAGTACATAACAGAACAAGATGAAGACAGTAAAGGCAAATTACATACCACAAAGTTCAAAGAATACTCCACTTCAAATCACAGTAAAACTGAATAAAAAACCTACCCAAATGGAAGTGGCCACAGGTGCTGCTATCACACTCATGTCTGAGAAAACTTACAAGTTACAGTGGCCAAGAGAACAATTGGCCTTAAAAAGAAGCAGTGTTAAGCTGAAGACATATACAGGAGAGAGAATAGAAGTGTTGGGAGAGACCATGGTTGAAGCAGAATATGACAACCAGCAACCAGTTAAGCTTCCTCTCATTATCGTAAAGGGAGATGGCCCTGACCTCATTGGTCGGAACTGGTTACAATCAATCAAATTAAACTGGCAGCAGATTCACACTATCGAATTCCCCCCAAGTACCTCAGTGGACGACATAATCCAGAGTCATGAGGTTGTATTTCATGATGAACTGGGGACATTAAGGGACACAAAGGCTAAAATACATGTGCTTCCCAATGCAACCCCAAAATTCTGCAAGGCCAGAACAGTACCATTCGCGATGAGAAATAAGGTAGAGACAGAGTTAGACCGATTACAAGAGATGGGAGTAATTGAGCCTGTAAGGCATTCAAACTGGGCTGCTCCCATAGTTCCAGTTCTAAAGAATGATGGAACTAATGTGCGCATTTGTGGGGATTTTAAACTAACTGTGAACAAAGCCTCGGCAGTGGAAAAGTACCCGATACCGAAAGTTGACGACCTTTTGGTAAAGCTTGGGGGTGGTGAAAAGTTTACCAAGCTAGATCTGAGGCAAGCATATCACCAGCTGGAACTAGACGAACAGTCGAAGGAATTAGTCACCATAAACACACACCGTGGGTTATACCGCTATAATCGTCTGCCCTTTGGTGTTGCCTCAGCCCCTGCTTTGTTCCAGAGGACCATGGAATCACTTCTTGCAGACATCCCACAGGTTGTGGTGTATATTGATGACATCTTAGTGACTGGGTCCAATGACAAAGAACATCTTCAGCGGTTGGAGGAAGTCCTAAAGAGAGTAGAAGAGGCTGGCTTACGCATGCGAAGAGACAAGTGCCGCTTTATGCAGCCATCAGTAGAATATCTTGGACACATCATAGACAAAGATGGACTCCACCCGACTCCTGAACGCATCAGAGCAGTAATGGAGGCTCCCATACCACACAATGTCTCAGAACTGAAGTCATACCTAGGCCTTCTTTCATATTATGGAAAGTTCTTACCGAAAGCATCGGAGTGCCTTGCTTCCCTGCATATGCTTCTCCATGCTAACGAACCATGGCATTGGGGGATGACAGAACAGACAGCCTTTGAAGCCTCAAAGGAACTTCTGTTATCATCACAGGTGCTTATTCATTTCGACCCAGATAAACCAGTAATTTTAGCAGCAGATGCATCATCCCATGGCCTGGGGGCAGTCCTTGCACATGCGCTACCAGATGGTTCAGAGCGGCCGATTGCCTTTGCATCTCGCACAATGTCACCTGCAGAGAAACGCTATTCCCAATTGGAGAAGGAAGGCCTATCCATAATCTTTGGCCTTAAGAAGTTTCGAAACTACCTACTGGGAAAACGGTTTCGCCTTTATACAGACCATAAGCCTTTGGTCGCGCTGTTTGGAGAAGATCGGGCAGTACCACCACTAGCAGCCTCAAGAATACAGAGATGGGCTTTGCTGTTAGCTGCTTACGATTATGAAATCCATCACAAGTCAACTCACAATCATGGAAATGCTGACGGGTTGTCTCGCCTACCCTTGCCGGAGATACCGGAGGACCAGCCAGAAGATACAGTGCTTCTAATGGAACTAGCAACTCCACCCTTGTCCACAGATCAGATTAAAGGCTGGACCCAAACAGATCCAGTATTAGCTCGAGTCTATGGATATACTGCACAAGGGTGGCCAGAGACAGAGATGGAAGAGGCAATGAAGCCCTATGTAGCACGGAAGACCGAGTTAACGCTGGTAGATGGAATAGTACTATGGGGGGCTAGAGTGGTAGTTCCCAATCAAGGACGAGAGAAGGTCCTGACGGAATTGCACGAGGCTCACCCAGGAGTAAGCCGCATGAAGGCTCTGGCCCGATCATATGTTTGGTGGCCCCAAATAGATCAGGACATTGAAAATGTTGTTAAGGCTTGCAGCAACTGTCAGACAAACCGTCCTACACCACCCGGAGTTCCCCTACATCCCTGGAAATGGCCAACTCGGCCATGGGTACGACTACATGTGGATCATGCTGGACCATTCATGGGTAACATGTTTCTCATAGTGGTGGATGCACACAGTAAATGGCTAGAGGTCAAAAGGGTAAGTGCAGCCACATCAACAGTTACCATTGCTCACCTTAGACAGATATTTGCCACACATGGGCTTCCCGAGCAACTAGTCAGTGATAATGGGTCAGCCTTCACAAGTGCAGAGTTTAGAGAATTCATGTCCAAGAATGGAATTAAGCACAAAACGTCTGCCCCCTTTCACCCAGCCACAAATGGATTAGCAGAAAGGGCAGTCCAGACCTTCAAAATGGGAATCAAGAAAATGGCTGAAGGGACCATAGATGAGAAGACAGAACGGTTCCTTTTTGCCTACCGGAGGACTCCACATACCACCACTGGTAGAGCCCCCGCAGAGCTTTTAATGGGTAGACAGCTCCGTTCCAGATTGGACTTACTGAAACCCAATTTAGAAGCTAGAGTACAAGAACGTCAAGAGGTGATGAAGCAGAACCACGATAGGGGAGCAAAAGAGAGGTCATTCAAGGATGGTGAGAAGGTTTATGCCCGAAACTATGCACATGGCCAGGATTGGCTGCCTGGGGAAGTCCTTCAGCACACAGGGCCTATATCCTGCACTGTACAGCTTCAGAATGGCTTAATCTGGCAGAGGCACTATGACCAGTTACGCACCAGGGCAGTAACCCCAACCACTTTGAATTCTCCTGAGGTGGCTGGACACTCATCGGATTCAATGACACCATCCCCGACTATCCTAAAGGGAGAGAACGAGCCACTACCGGAACAGCAACAGTTAGCAGAGCCGGATGTTGCAACCCTGGTTTCTGGTGTGCCTTCTGAATTAGAGACCCCACCTCTTCGGAGGTCAAGCCGTGTGGTCAAGCCTCCGGACCGTCTTGATTTGTAATGTGGAACTGTCAGACTGACTAGAACATTACCTTTACATTGTACATTATGAACCGTTATTGTGTACAGGTTACAGTTATTATTTAGTGGCTCAATATATTGTAGAGTAGATTTAGTGGGGGGAAGTGTAGTAGTTGGCCGCGTTAGCTTGGGCCGAATCAGCCTCGTTCTGGCACGAGCACATGGTGGGCCAGTCCGCCATCTTGAAGAGTCATTGCTCGTATTTACATTACGGATCAGTCCGAATCTTGGATTACTACAGCTTTATAATAGACTTCATACATTAAAAGAGCATACCACATTTAGTATTAAAATACTAAAAATTTGAGCGTAATATGTTGAAAACTGTTGGAATAATAGGCTCTAAATATTCCAAATTTCAGTTTGTATGGCTGGGTTGCTCCTCTGATCTATAGCTTGACACCTAACCATATAATGTCTTATACATTTCTTGTTGATTTTACAGTTTTGAAAAGCCAATTCCAGAAATATATAACATTGTGTGAATTCTCAGTGTCTACTACATGTACTTGTGGTACTTGTACACACTATGCCTTTCAGTGTTTGTAGATCATTTGTTTGTTGTTTGATGTGAGATTTAATTATGCTAATGAAAGGGAAAATACAAACAATGACATCAACTGACACGTGCCTTCCAGGTACATAGGTGAAATTCATCATGGCGTTGAATTCTGCACAGTACCATAGGTGATGAAGTGCTGGATATTTTAGTCAGAGATGCACAATGTGGCCTGAGGTCAAAAAAGTTTTAAACAATCTCATAGGAGGGGGCATGAGTGGCCAGGTCAAAAAAGTTTTAAACAATTTCATAGGAGGGGGCATCAGAGTTTTACTGTAACTCTAGTGGAGGGTGGGGGGGGTGTCATATTAAATGTCAACAAAAGAGGCAGATGAAATGATGACCCAAACCATAAATAATGAACATTCCCTAAGTCTTCTTTCCCATGCTATAGGTGTCATCTGTGGATAAGGCATCTGTCTGTCACTTTGACCAGTTGATGGATTTCAATCCTTAAACAGGGGACTACAGCACGTTAGACTTAAATAAACCCTGCATATCCAATGGTAAAACACAGGCTTTTTTGCCGTGTAGGATATGAGATATAATTATTTCAAGACACACCTAATTAGTTTATGATTTCCGTCGATGTGCCAAAGTGCAAGGGGGCCAGGGACATGGTACACACGGCATTGAATTGACTGTCTCCACCTCTGATGGACACCTGATGGATGAGTTCTAAGCAGTGACTGGCAAACTCTCTCCCACTGTATCCGCAAACCTTTACTCTGCACATGGCCATTAGCATTCTTAATCCTATCCCAGGATGGCCACATTGTGCATCTCCAACTATAATATCCAGCACTTCATCACCTATGGTACTGTATGTACCTGGAAGGCACGTGTCAGTTGATGTCATTGTTTGTATTTTCCCTTTCATTAAAGCATAAATCTCACATCAAACATCAAACAACAAACAAATGATCTACAAACACTGAAAGGCATAGTGTGTACAAGTACCACAAGTACATGTAGTAGACACTGAGAATTCACACAATGTTATATATTTCTGGAATTGGCTTTTCAAAACTGAAAATCAACAAGAAATGCATAAGACATTATATGGTTGGGTGTCAAGCTATAGATCACAGGAGCAACCCAGCCATACAAACTGTGAAATTTGGAATATTTAAAGCCCATTATTCCAACAGTTTTCAACATATTACGCTCAAATTTTTAGTATTTTAATACTAAATGTGGTATGCTCTTTTAATTTATGAAGTCTATATGCAAGCTTAATTGAAGGGCTGTGTGCAACAAGGGCGTAAGTGACTACTGATCACATTCTAAATTCTCCTTCAAATTCTTTGTTTTCTAAGGGAGAATTTAGAATGTGATCAGGAGTCACTTACGCCCTTGTTGCACGCAGCCTTTCAATTTGTTTGTTGGTTGATGTGCGATTTATGCTAATGAGGCAATATTTAATAATAATAATAATGTTAACTGAAACTCGCCTATAAAAGAAAAGAAAAAAGGGCAATTAAGTTACCAAATTTGGTGCAATTATAGAATACACCGCATGTCGAAAGCTCACTTAAAAACTGTTCCAAAACTGTGCCAAATTCCCCATTATAGTGTATGTTGTGTCGTTCTATTAATGACTTGGTCGAAAATGGTTCTAAAGGTTCTTTTTATTACTTCAGGGTTAGGTTTTTAGAAGATTTATATAAATATTTGAGAAAATGAATTATTAATAATCCAAGTTGCAGGGTATTCTATATAAATTATTATTTCCCATATTTCTAATACTGTAGCTAGAGATTTCAAATTTCACTCGCATTTTGCAACCCCCAAAGAGGACAAAACAAAAACCTTTCCGGATACCCACCTGACACAGAAAGGCCGTATTTATTCCTCCTCCTCTCCACTATGCGTGTTGACACTCTAAATAGTTGGGCAATGGTGAGGACCTTCAATCCTCCCTCCAAAAGAAAAGATAACTGCTCTTCCTTTATCTCGAATGCTGGTCGTCCACGCCGCTGAGTGAAAACTTGAGGAGCAAACTCAACGGCTTGCTGTTGTACATCTTGGACTTGGGCCTCGTTTGTCAGCTGGTTACAAGAGGGTCTGAATGGGCTTAACTGACTACTGACAAACGGCCTTAAAACTGACAAATGACGATTTTTTTTACTGACAACCGAAAAATAACTGACAACTGACAAATTTGTTTTTTGTGGGTCAAACATCGTAAATTTTCTCTAGTAATGACTAACTAGGGCTAACTGACAAATGTCCAAAATTTTAACTGACAACTGACATGTAGGTCCCCCCCCCCCCCCCCCCCCCCCCCCCCACAATTCAGACCTTTTACATATACAAGCTTCCCCGAGCAGGCTGATAATTTCCTCCATTTGAGAATGGTTGTCAAGGTTAACCAACGAGCGAATGAGGTAGTCGAGTCTTAAGACTAATCCATCGATTTCAAGTGGATCAATCCGGTTTTCCAGAGTCGTGATTGTTTGATTAACTGCATTGTAAGCATTCGCGTTTGCCGCCATATTGGTGCGCCCGCGTTAGTACAGTGGGTTCCCTCTTGAAGGGTGAAGCATTCATGCGTGTCGGAAGATGAAAAGTGAAACTCCAATAAAATGATCAAACTTGCATGTCGAATGACAGCCTGGAAAACAACCAATTTACAACGCGAAACTGTGTTTTTATTATGTGAAATTGACATGATCGTACGTAGTAAAATGAAAGTAAATCTTAAAAAGCGTTACTAGAATGTCGAATGTAAAACTCTAATGTCGAAAAGTAAAATTCCAATGTCGAAAAGTAAAACTCCAATGTCGAAAAGTAAAACTCCAATGTCGAAAAGTAAAATTTCAATGTCGAAAGTAAAACTCCAATGTCGAAAGTAAAACTCCAATATCGAAAGTAAAAATTCGATGTCGCAATGCGAAGCTACAATGTCGAATCGTAAAACTGAAATGGCGCATTATGGACAACAAAGTGAAATTGTAAACTTGAACTTAGCAATCGAAAGTCGAATTTTGGCGGGGATATAACGCCATAGTTTCGTAGCTGATTGTTTTTGGCTGTTCCTATTGGTTGGAAGATAATTTGTTCATAAAAATGGAATGAAAAATCATAATTATCACCCGGTGTTTTCGTAGTCTAAAACACAGACAAATCCCATGCGAGGGAGGCTCAATGCCACATAACAATGGATTTTGTCGTACTTTTTACACGGATCATTACTTAGGCCATCCCTATTTTTTTTCCCGTTTCTCATCGGTGGGGTTTTCAAAAATTGGGTCGGTCGGTCGGGTGAGAAAAAAAAAATTGTAATAAAAAATACGCGGAGAGACTGGAACTAATAAGGCGCGGTTGCACAGGCGAGGTTACAAACCAACATGGACGACGAAACCATCGATGTCGTCGTCCGTATACGCTACAAACATGGAATTACAAATGCACCGCCGAAACTATTGTGTAACCTACCCTCGAGCATGAGCTTCCAGGAGCTGCTCTAGGGTTTCTTCACCCCCACCCCTCCCCCCAATTTTTTTTTATTTCTACAAAAAGCCACAAAAATGGGTCGGTCGGACGATGAAAAACGGAAAATAAAAAAGGGATGGCCTTAAATATATTTAAACGCAGCTGCATGACATTTCCTTTATATTCCTTTGTCGCATTGTTGTTGTTTTTTGTTGACAGACAACGGTTTCTGATAAACAAGACAATGGTGGAGACTGTAAAAATACGGAAAGCATGTATAGTAATAGAAAATATACAGCCGGGCGGATCAAGGATTTTGTGAAAGGATTTTTTTTAATCTAGAGATTTAAAAAATGAATTTACAGTGATTTACAGGAATCAAGTGGGTGTTGCAACCCCCGAAACCCCTTCCCTGGATCCGCTAGTGATGTGCTACAGTAAATCTATTTTTTTCAAATAATGGAACAACAGATTTAAGCTTATATATATTCAATTTATCAATTCCACCTCCCAATTGAAAATTCTGAAGCACATGCCGGCGCCATAGGGGCGGGTATTGTAACAGCCAACTGTCCCGGGTGTCGCAGGGCCGGAGTTTCAATTGACTAGTGCATAATGCAAACTGATGTTTCTCTTCACATACTGACAGCATCTGTTCATCTGAAATTCATCTGTTCATCATTAAAAAAAAACTTCTAGCAAATTTGGCAGTCTGGCAAGTGACTGACAAAAGTACAGTTGAACCTCTCGTAAGCGACCACCCTCGGGTCCAGGAAAAGTGGTTGCTTTCGAGAGGTGGTCGCTTACGAGATTAGCCACCACAGGAAGCCCAAACTTTAATAATGATATCGGGTCTCTCGATACAGGGAATACAGATTTTATCATTACGTTTTTTTTATAGTTTTGTAATGATCCAAACTCGAAACCTTCAAGGTTTCAGCGAACAAGAACTTCAACAGATAAATAACAGGGCTTGATCAGTGTCAAAATGTTGTAATTGTTGAAAAGATAACTGACCTTTGGGATGGTCGGTTACCCAAGGTGAAATTAATACCAAAGAAAAATCCAACTCCCATGACCAGAGGTGGGCGCTTACGAGAGGTATTAAAGGGGCTGTGTCACGGTAAAACTTTACATTTGTTTTTCCGGGCCGGAAAGAGCTATTTCCACTGATTTTGATATGAACTAACGAACCTCTCGGCCATGTGGGATGCTTAAATGAAAGCAAATATGCAAAAATGACTAACAGTGTATATATACAGTCTCCAAGGAAAATATTGAAAATCCTTTCAATCGAGCATTGAGGGAGGGAAGTTTAACTGTTTGTATCCAATTAACAGCCACTAAACGAGCGATTACTCGATACATGCGCAGTACCATGACATAGCCCCATTAATTGCAGTGATTCGACTGCGAGGAAAAAAACGGGCTTTTGGTACTACGAGAGCCTGATGTGAAAATCTACTCGATCTCACGAGATTTTTGAGCCCAGAGACCCATCGGCAACATGCCCAGGGTTTATAGAAGAACAAGAGCCCATCTGGGCTTTCACTCGGGCCACATGAGATTGAAGATGAAATACACTTTCATTTGAAATCCTCTTAGTAATAACCAAAGGGAAGAATTATTAGCTGAATTTAGCAGTCTTTAGGAGTGGCCGGTAGCGCGGTGACATTCATTCTCTGCTCCCCTAGTATATATGTAATTTAATATTTTTATTTTTCTCGTATGTTGACCTTTTAATTTAAACACTAATTATTCGTTTAACACACTGCATTTGAACCCGATAATTAACCGTACTACCGTACTTCATGGTCCCTTTCTTTAGTAGTGGGTTGTCGGTCAGGTGATTGTAAACTCTCGTCATTTAGCACAGAAAATGTATTCTGATGAATAGGGGTCGGGTTGTCGTGTAAGAAAGATGGCTCTTGAACAAACTGATTCGTTGCTAAAGCTTCAGTAGGTTGGGTAGTCTCGGAACACTGGAGACCTTAGTCTTTCATTGTCTTCTTTTTTGTATTCTTGATTTTTTTTTTAAAGTTTGAAAGTCGGATCTCAGCTTTATTATATCCGCTTTCAACTCGCCATTTTCAACTTCTAGGTCAATAATACGTGATGACAGCATCTTGATTTCGGTCTTGTATATATTATCTTGCTGCACTAATTTGTCTTCCAAATGACTGAGTTTCGTTTTGATGTGACGAGAGTAAGAATTCATTACGCATATCAGTTAGGTCAGCCTCCATGTTACAAATCAAGGTCGTTAAAGCAGCGAGAGAGTTGTTATTGCGGGCTAACAATCCTCGTGAAGAATCTAAAGAATTCCGTCTCTTGACTCATGTGTATGTTGCTTTTGGAGTTTCAAGGATATGTTGATCCAAAACTACAGGCTCTTGGGGATTTTCATTGACTTGTGAACTTGCAGGCTCTGTAACTTGTTTTCTTTTCTTAGTATAACATAAAGTGTTGAACATGTTCATGTTCTCAAGCATGTCGCGCGTGACCTCTGTTCTCCTCTACTTTCATCTGTAATCTGGGAAACTCAATCTTTGCCCATGCCTTGGCACATAACTATTCCTGTTGTTAAGTAGACTTGGATGATTATAAGTAAAATCCTTCGACAGCTTGTACCGTTTCCGCTAGGTCAATATCCTCGCTGGAACGAAATAACTTGATCTCAATACTCTCTGATCCAACTTACGGTAAATTTAAATCTCTAACAGTTTTTAAGAGACTCATAATATTGGTCTTGAAGTGCCTTCACCCAAAATAAGATGTTCATTTGAGAGATGGGACTACAAATTAGAGAGAAAGTTCCTCGCGGGTCCTCCGCCATCTTGATTTACTGTATTAAATTATGTAAATAAATTAACCTGGCGATTGTTGCATGACCAGCACAGTGCGATCTGATTGGTGTGAACTTGACCTTTAACGCATGCGCAGAAATCTTGCTACATGGAATAAAAAAATTATAATAATAACGACTTGCATTTTAAGACTCGGTGCTGCCACAGTCAGCCGAGTAAAAAGAAAGCTTACCGGTACCTAGTCTCCTTTGCAGCCGTTCTTAGTGTCGGTCCCATACTCCCTCGAGGGAGTATGGGACCGACACTAAGAACGGCTGCAAAGGAGACTAACCGGTACCCAAATACATTTCACCTTATTTCATTAAGAAGACTGATTTGGCTCTTTGTCCATCAAACTGATCTACTAGCCTGGGGCAAGTATTTTTTTAAGTCTGACATGACTTTTGCTGCACCATGCAAGTTCTCTATTTGTTTTATACAATAGTAATAGGAACATGGATGTGATGTTATCTGTGCTCTAATGACACCTGCTCTGCTGTTGAGTGAGATCGAGCATGTGCACTGTTCATTGTAAAATATGAAATAATGTATGGTTCTCTCATCCATTATTACTTAGCACAGAAGTAACATTTTGGGGGAGGGGTTATTACTGTCAACTTTAGTGTCATATTTGGCACTTTTATAAGGTACTGCGGGAGTGTATAAATTATTAAGATTATCTCAAAAATAATGTCCACTACATGTATATCAAAAACATTTTCATCAAGTTTTTTATTTGATACAGTCATAGCACTGACTTGCATGCCATGTACATTTATGTATAATGTGCAACAATGTTAGTATTACTAAAGTAATATTTATGTACAACTTTCTTCCTTCACAAAGAGAATCCTGGGATACATTTATATTTTTTTGTCAAGAGAAATTGACTTACTTTAATAATAGAAATTGAAAACTAAGATAGTCAATATGTAATTGCCACTACTTGCAGCACATTGTGGCTTCGTGTTCTAACAGTTGAGTTTTATCAATATTATTCATTTCTATTACAGAACTGGCTCATACAATGCTTTTGTCTGAGGATGTGTTCAGTGAATGATTCCTGTACATTCCACATTTTCCTAAATGTTCTGTAAATTTTTGACACTTGGCATTGAAACTGGTTGGCATTGTGTGGACTGTTGGTCTTCGATTCCTGACAATAAAAAAAATGGATATAAAACCTTTTAAGCTTTAATTTAGACTAATAATGTTACTTTTAAAAACTTCAATCTTTACGAGATGCAGGCTACAAAGCTCTGTGCAAAAAGGGCATAAATGACTCTTGATCAACTAAATTCTCCTTCAATGTCTTTGTTTTCTAAGGAGAATTAAGAACATGATCACATCACTTACGCCCCTTTTTGCACACAGCCCTTCAATTTAAGTCAGGTGTTTCAAGAATCAAGTATTATACAATTCATTAGACGTGTATTGCACATGCACGTATCAAGTGGATCACCAAGTATTCAGTATCATATTGCATACATGTACACTAGGTACATATAATTGTATTGTGGTGTCCTGCGAGAGGTATTCCACAATAATAATAATTATTAAGCACCTATCAATAATATTAATCCTGAGGGGGCTGGCAAGGGGTGGGGATTTGACATTTTCATCCCAACATTAAGTCAAAATCCACACTCTTAATATTGGGACACCACATTTGGTCAAAAGTTCAAAATTCCCCACTTCACTGCCCTATCTTCCTTACTTTACATGAACCGTTGGGCATACTAACCAAGCTCCCACTCCTTGTTCACATTACTCCAAAGAAAAAAAGTGCATGCACAACAAAAACAGATTGAAGTAATAAAACTCACCCATACTCCATTGAGCTTGTCATGTACATTGGATTTGGAGCTTTGGAGATGTATCCATCAAAACAATCTACAGATAAAGAACAATATCTTTTTGTTAGAATTAGTCAGCTATGAATAGAAATATTTTATAAGTTAATGTAAATTTTTCATATAGTGAGTATACATACAATATGTACTATTAAATTGATTGGCCTTTTTTATTTGTTCATTTTGTCAGACTTTATTAATATGTATCTAGAATTTCCTTTACACAATATTATACATGTGTAAAGTGTGCAAAAATAAAGTCTGGAGCAGCTCTATAGAATACCAGCCATTTTTTAATGTACTGTATCTCACTATTAACACTAACTACCACAATGGTCCAGTACACTCCCAAAGTCAAGAAACTAATTGCCACCGCAGTCTGCAGTCCTGAAGTCATTTAACCCTTTTCGGACGAGTGGGGTCGAATTCGACCCCACTAAAGACAATAATTATTACACTACCCTACAAAGGCAATTTTTGCTTGTATGAATCTGCAGTTAAAAGAATATTGTTCAGCGGTTGTCAGCTACCAAACAAACATGAAATCATTTGTCAAAAACTTCGAGGTGGTCTATGTAAATAAACAGTAGACGTAAACCATAAAACTACTGCCACCGAGGTCCATAGTCCCGAAGTTCATGAATTCTAATTAATGTAAGCATTGCAGACCATGGTGGCAGTGACCATTAACTATTTTGAGTGCCCCGCCTACATGCAGAAACCACTGTACGTTAAGGCAATTCCCCCCCCCCCCCCCAACCCACTTTTCCGGTAACGTGGATCACTACTGGAATTGACTGGAGCATAGAGCGGATTTCAATTGAGTGTCGGAAATGTTTTGGTTTTGCGTTTACTAAGCTGTCCTATTGGCTGAGAAAGTAAACCAACCAATCAGAATCCAAAGTAAAACCAAACGTAAATTGGTTTTGGCTTTGCTTTGGTTTGTCATTGGCTCACAGGGAAGCCATTTATGAGTTACTTGTGATTACTCGCTGCTATGATTGGCTGGCTGTGGGTAATTTGCGTTTGGTTTCACTACACTCAATTGAAAACCGCTCTAAGAAAATATCTGTCATACAAGGAGAGTCTTGACTGAAGGACAGCCAACCCACCTTGATTCACAGTTTCAGCTGAAGGGCCACCAAATTCAGCCCTTGGCGGGCACGAAAAAACTGGGTTACCAAGATTATTAATTACTACAGAATCTGGAAGAAAAGAACGCATATGTACCAGGGTTATTGAAGCGATCTGGGATGTTTTTAGTTCTGTAATAATCACAGGTTTTTGCACCTTTTCCTGGCTTGGTTTCGTCGAAGTTAAGCGTGGAACCCTTGGTTCCCGATTGCTGTGGAACAGAAACAAAAATAAAGATCTCGTTAAGGGCGGGATCCAACCTACATCTTTTGAGAATTCGAGGCCTTTTCAAATCAAACAGGGCCTTTTCGTGCATGGCCAATTCACAAATTATTTGGCAAAGCACTCGTTTCGAACGCACTATTTCCAAACACCCAAATTCGTCTAAAATGCGTCGTTTTATAAAAGTATCACAGTCAACTAACGAAATAAGTATTTACCTGATTCTTAGGAGGTATACCACTGTTTTCGTTGGACATTTTGGATATATTCTACAGGTCTTTTAGCCCATGTATCTCAGCACCGGGAGTTCTGTCGGCTTTTCTCAGTGTAGTTGCTATGGATACGCGCCTGCTTGTAAGAAAATACCGCTGACAAAATTGCTTGCATTCAGTTCGTGCCAGTCTCCTATTTCCATTTTCGCGCGGCCAATAATATTTTATGCGTTGAAACACAGGCAGCCCAGACTCGACATATATTTCCCGCTTTTTGGGTTAGCTGTCATTGTGAATTCTGAGGTTTTGACGGTTGGCCGCGTGTCTACTTTAAAGACACAAATCACCCCAAAACCACTCACAAAACTTCATTAAGTATCAATCTTTTATTATCGAAGATTTATTTCGTAGGAATCGGAAAAGAGAATTCACAAGGAGCAATTATGTAAACTCTTCCGAGATCGCTTATGAAACATACCACAGGTAACCCAAAAAGCGGGAAATATATGTCGAGTCTGGGCTGCCTGTGGTTGAAATAACATCGCATGCCAGCTAATTTTTTTTAGGATGTCTAATTTTATCTGTCTAAACTTATCATTTATTTCCCTATCCCGTCACGGCTGGATGTATAGAGGGTTCACTGTATCGCTAATGGCTACGAAATAATTTGTTGCTTGAAAAATAACACTCTAATAAAAATAAATAATAACAAAAAAAATATTATATTTTTTATAAGGAGTCTGCCTTTTTTTATTATTTTATTACTGCTTAAAGCTGGTGGGGGTCTTCTTTTACTCATCACACACTCCCCACTACAATCCTGGCCTCTATGTTTTGTTTGTTGTATATTTTACTTTATTCTATTTTGTATCTTCTAGTTCTATTATGGCCGAAGTAAGTAAATAAAATAAATAACAATCGACTCACGGTTGATTTTTAATGAAGGAGGAAAACCTGAGAACCCGGGACCGCAGCGGGCAAATTTTTTTTTTGGGCCCCAGTTCAGATTAGGCTTTGGTAGATTGTGCTAGCATAATTTTAAGCATAATTTAGCAAAACGAGCATTATTTTAAGCATTTATTTCAGTTTAGCACTGCTAGCATAATCCGAGCTTTTATGCGTTGAAAACAAAAAAAACCCATCATAGTTCTAGAATAATTCAGTTTGTATTTTATTTCTGTATTGTTTTTGGAAAATTTTGAGGTCTGTGCTAAGGCCCATGGTCAAATATGGTCCGGCAGACTCCAGGTGTGTCAAGGCGGTCACCCTGGGGTCAGCATATCTGAGAGACTGAGACTCTCCTCAGGCCACCACGCTTATGGCTCGGCGGCTCGGCCCCTCAGGCCTCAGATCAAAGATGGCGTCGTCCTCGAGTACATCCACTTCCAGCACTTCCAGCCCTTTCAGCACTTCCAGTGCCGTACCGAGAGCTTCAATCTCTAGGACTATTTACAGGCTTGTGTAATGCTTCAGTACAATAACCGATAACACAGAGATTAACAACATGCATAGTTGTCTTTATACTGAACTGAGGGCTTTATCACGCCTGGATGGCGTCTAAAACAAGTATGCGGGCTATAACTTTCTGACCCGGATTCAGAACCCAGAAACGGTTGATTTTGATATCATTTGTTAATCATATGGTTTTTCGGCGAGGTGCGCACATGCGTATTTGCGATGCTAAAGACTGTAAGACTGGAAGTTGGACTATATGAATGTTCATTAAAGTCAAAATTGATAGAGTTAAGCTACTGGTGATCTTTATTTTCCTTAAAATCTAAGTAGCATAATTTCGGTGACAGAGAGCATAATTTTCAAAAAGTAGCATAATTTTGGCATAATTTCTAAAAAATATGAGCACTGCTAAAAGCATAATATGCTTTTTTTTCGAGCACAATCTACCAAAGCCTAGTTCAGATCCATAAGCAACTTTACCATGAGGCCTTGCGCGCCCAATCCAAGATGGCGGACAAAGATGGCGGACTTGGGGAAAGGAAATTGTTCTCGGGGTGGTGCTAGTAATATTTTGACAACTGGGTTGACGTAATTCTAGAAACCACGTGATGTTGCCATAATAAAGGGAGGAGTGGGTCAGTAAGAAAAAATACGCAGTGGGTGGCCGGCGGCAACTTGTAGTCCATGTTTCATGATACTGTCTATAAGTACACACGAGTGACCACGAGTGACCTCGAGTGACCTCGAGTGACCTCGAGTGACCTCGAGTGACCTCGAGTGACCTCGAGTGACCTCGAGTGACCTCGAGTGACCTCGAGTGACCACGAGTGAAAACAGCGAAAAATGAAAAATAAAATGTGAATAAAGCGGCTAAGATTCAAATCAAAGAAATTTGGGCACTCATTTTCTCCCTCGAGAGACCAGATTTATATTTCTGAGTTCCAAGATTCGTCGTATGATGAATTTTGTATGGGGCACGTATTAAAATACGGATCGAACCACACAAGCCGTCTGCATCGGAGGCTACGGGCCCTCGGCATTTAAAACCGGCCTTCCAAGACCTAATGCAGACGTATGTCACTCTCCATAAATTTGAAGAAACACGTAAGAAGCCAAAATATCTCTCATATAGCTTTCAAGTGAATTTTATTGAGCTGTTGGAGGCAAAATTAATGCAAGGAAAAATGTCAGTAAAAAATTCATGCAGAGATAATATAACGGAAAAACATTTCGTGCAATTTAGTATGCACACACAAAAAAAGTGTCTGCATTTTAATATTTCGTAGAAACGGGCACTTCTTTTTTCAAGCACGCCCCTGCAGTATCGTCGGCGTCTAAATCGTACGGCGGTGCTTAAGATTTATATATCCTTAGTAGTTTCTGTTTAGCCTACGTGTAGCCGTTACCCACCAAAAATGGCTAGTTTCTGTTTTGCTAGCTTGTCTACCTCCGGTACAAACATACAGTCTTGAAAACTTCGAGGATGCTTGGGCTGTTCCTATGTAGTATAGGCATTTTTTATTCCGTCTATAGTAGATACTCTTACGTGGCTCATTAAAGGGACAGTGTCACGGTAATAGGCTTCGCGTTCTGGGCCGGAATCGAAACAGTTATTTCCATCGTGTTTGATATGAACTACCGAACCTCTCGGCCATGTGGGATGCTTAAAATCAAAACAAATATGCAAAAATAACCAACAGTGTATATAAACAGTCTCCTGGGAAAATATTGCAAATCGTTTCAATCAAGCATTGAAGGAGGGAAGTTTAACTGTTTGTATCCAATTAAAGCCACCAACCGAACGATTACTCGATACATGCGCAGTACCATGACATAGCCCCTTTAACGCCATCGCTAAATTCAATTGTTCGGACAGGATTTATGTTTGGATTCGGTTTCTCATCATCATCAGACAGTACAATCACATCTTCCACAGTTGTTCTCTTGTGCTCTTTATCCTTCTCTATATAGATCTTCCTTTTTTGGCGTAAAGTCTTTTCTTTTCTTTGAATCCATGGTCATGACCATGAAGCGCAGCGATTAACTGTATGCATTCTGAATGGGACTGACCTGGACGTGATTTATTCTAAGTCGTCATGCTAAAAATATGCAGATAAGCACTTGTGAAATCAAAAACCTTTACCCTGATAGTTTTCTAGATAAGGCCCGACTTATGCGCCTAATCTAATATTAGATCAAGACACCGCCTAATTATCTTATCGATCGATTGCGTTCGGCGCATGAAAACCCGTTTATTTTTTTAAATTGTTCGTTTATTTATTTATTTTCACTCGTGGTCACTTCTGGTCACTCGTGGTCACTCGTGGTCACTCGTGGTCACTCGTGGTCACTCGAGGTCACTCGAGGTCACTCGTGGTCACTCGAGGTCACTCGTGGTCACTCGAGGTCACTCGTGGTCACTCGAGGTCACTCGTGGTCACTCGAGGTCACTCGAGGTCACTCGTGTGTACTTATAGACAGTATCCATGTTTCATCAGTCGCGGAAGATTACGAATTCGGCACCGGCTTTTGCGCGGGATCGTGGGATTTTCTGTATTCTTTAATACTATTGAACCTGGATTTTTCTAACCGCTGGAGCCGAATAAGGGTTTGAAAACTCTCGAGAACTCTTGTTTCCTGAACAGTGCAATTCAGTACTTGTTCAGACATTTTTGCGTAGTTTCCGGACATCAATCGAAAAGTTGAGAATTTTAAGTTTCCTAATTAAAAATTATAAGACCTTGTAAACTTTAACCACTTAAGATTCTTTTCCCGATACAAAAACATTAGGCTTTGTTTTTATAATTTTGTTGGTTGTGCGAAGCGATTATATATATCTCGGTATTTACAGAGAGATGACAAGGGGATCTTCATTCTTCTCAAATATGAAAGGTAATAAATACCCCTAAGTACTAATGTAAAATAAACAAATTTCCTTATGCAAGGCACAACGATCAACGCATTACTCTTTCGTGTTCGACTTTCACGACTTTATGATTTACGCGAACTTAGCGAGACGTTTTCGCGCGCTAATAAATATTTTCTGGACCGCAAGTAGCTCAATTTATAAAGGGAACACACACTTCAGGGGCAGATTCCGACTTCGGAAGAATGGTAGAATCCCCAAAAGGAACAAAGTATATTTTATAAAACAATTGTCGTGATATCATAATAAAATATTTTATTTTTAATTTGTAAATTATATTATAATAAAAAGTCCTTTCTTTAGCACTCGCAGACCCCCCCCCCCCCCCCCAAAAAAAAAAAAAATTAGTTTCGCCCATCCGTATTTACTTTGCCAAAACATTGTGCAGAGTTATAAAACAACATTCATATATATATATATATATATATATATATATATATGTATTTGTTACATTTGTAACAGGTCAGAGAAAGGTACTAATTTATAATTTAAATTTCTTCAGGGAAATTATGGGTTATCCAACAATCTTTATTTTTTTTGTTGGTCATTTTCAATCAAAATATTGGAGGTGGGGTACTTGTGAATTTTACAGAATTATGAATATATTTTGTGTATGGTTTTGGTATTCTTTATGAGGGTGGGGGAGGGAAAGTAGGGTTATGCAGGTTATATGTTTATAAAGACTAGTACCCTTTCCTAGATTATACTGATTTGTTTCATTTCCACCCCTTTCCTTAGAGTTGAAGTCTACTTTAAGGTAACAATATTTGCAATAAATACAACAAAATATACTTCTTTATTATCCAATATATGCAGGCTTGAACCCATTATTTGTGCCTGGCCAACAAGAGAATGTACATGATTTCATGCCTTCCTTTATAAATATTAGCTATCCCATGGAGCTTTTGAACTTTTCAGTTGTGGTATTGGAAGTAAATTAAAGACTGCATTGATTATGACTATACCACAGGGGGGCAGGTTATTTATTCAGATTACGTCATATTTGTATGACTCACCCCAGAATAAACTGCTTATTTAAATAATTTTAGCAACCCCCCTCCATCCTTTCAAAAATGTAATACACCGCCGTCCCTAGCCCTCCCCCCAGGCAATTTCCATATGCAAACTAGCATTATTTAACAAGCATAATTTTACCAAACTGTCATTTCGGGCCGTGAAACTCTGTTTAATACTACAATATGTAGAAAAGCTGAGAATAAACCATAAAATTAACTGTTATTAACTACCACTAATTTGGTGTCTGTAAAAAGTATTTGTTGCTGCATGCATGGTATTCCAAAACTACACAAGAATATATTGTCCTTTAATAGATATAAAACATTATCATTAATTCCTTACATCAGGCATTCCTAGCTGCATGCAACCTTAAGAAAAAGTGTTCTGGGGGGAACCGGGAAGGTTTTTAGATTTTAGATTATTGCAAGTGCATTCTCCTGCATTTCTTATGCTAGCTCTATTTAGTGCATTAATTAGCCATTCTGTGCACCTACCATTTTAAGTGTATATACGTACATGTAGGTCTTTGTTTGACAAACATTAAAACAATTAACATTAATCCACCCAACCTTTCATAAATAAATTTTAAGATTCCCCCTTCTAAAGCCTGTTAAAACAAATTGGGATCCCCTTAAAAATCACCTGCCCCCCTCCCCCTGTCAGGTATACATATTATGAATACAGCCTAAAGGAATAAAAAGAACCCTGTAATTATTGGGTTCCAATTTTGTTTGTTTTATCAGAAAACCTAACACAGTATTTTTCAAGTGTTTAGAAGCAGTATGAATTAAGGCTATACCAATTATTTGTAATTGTTGCCATTTACATAAAATTATATATATACTAGCACACTAATTGTTATATAAAAGCTAGCTCAGAATTATGCTTGTACATGCATTTTTATTCGCTTTTGAAACACTCACATTTACAATACTTTTTGGCTGTGATTAAAGTGTTTTTTCTACAATAAACAGCTAGTGCACAACCTTCTGATTAATTAGTCAATTAAGCTTTAATAAATAATAGTGTTATCAGAGTATTTCTATAAATAATAATGCACATGCATGCATGTCAAGACCTCAGGTATACCTGATTTACTTAATGATATTAATTAAGGGAGCAAATACATACTATATATAATTATATATATATAATTAACTAAGGGAAACAAATTAAACTGCTAAATGTATGTAAAATACCACAGGCAGTAATAGGAAATAAAACAACAATTTGATTAATCATTATTATTTGAATAATCATTATTATTTAACACAACTTTTAAATTTAAAATGCATGAAGTGTGTGCTCAGTATATTATAATATTATATATAAATGGGCAACATACATGCATGACTGGCCTACTACTAACACTTGAAAAATACTGTGTTTTAATATGTTTTCTGACAATTACAATTTTACAGTATTACAGCTAGGTTTTTTTTTATTTCTTTAATCCACCTAATTTACCTTTTACATGTACTTCAAATTCCACTTATATCACAACTAGAAAAGTTTAAAAGCTCCAAAGGGTAGCTTATTTATGAAGGAAGTCATGAGGTCATGACTACATCCTCTTAATTGTTGGCTGGCACAAAATAATGGGTTCAAGCCTGTGTTGGTTAATAATTAAAGTAAGTACATTTTATTATATTTATTGTAATTATATTGTTACTCAGTAAAGAAATATGAGACTTCAACTAAGGAAAGGGGTTAAACAGAAACAAATCAGCATACCTAGGAAGGGGTAGGGTAGAGTTATGATTAAGTACAATTGTTAAAGTCACCCAAAATTATAATCAAAATACCCTTACTCTTTCTCTACCAGGTACATATGTAACAATGTATACATAGTACATATATATGTTTTTTTTTTATATAACTCTGCATAAAGTATTGGAAAAGTAAAAAAAAAATCTAAGAACTAAGGGGGGGGGGGGGGGGGGGGGGGTACTATACTTTTTAAAATTATATTTATAACTATATTTAATATACAAATTAAAAATAATATTTTCTTATGAAATTACGACAAAATGTTTATAAAATATACTGTGTTCCTTTTTTCCTAGCGTAGGGAAATTCGTTTTTTTAACATTCACTTTGTTTTAGCACTTAATTAGGGTATTTATTACCTTTCATATTTGAGAAGATCCTATTGATCCCTCTGAAGAGAATAATCGCTTTGCACAATCGGGAAAAGAATCATAAGTAATTAAAGATTACAAGGTCTTATAATTTTTAATAAGGAAACCTAAAATTCTCACCTTTCATCAACTTGCAACTTTAACTACGCAAAAATGTCTCAAAGGTATAAACGCTTACGAGCAAGTACTGAATTGCACTTACTTTCATGATCACAGTTCAGGAAACAATTTTCAAACCCTTATTCGGCTCCAGCGGTTAGAAAAATCCAGGTTTAATAGTATTAAAGAATACTGAAAATCCCACGATCCCGTGCAAAAGCCGGTGCCGAATTCGTAATCTTCCGCGAAAATGGAACATGAACTACAAGTTGCCGCCGGCCACCCACTGCGTATTATTTCTTACTGACCCACTCCTCCCTTTATTATGGCAACATCACGTGGTATCTAGAATTACGTCAACCCAGTTGTCAAAATTTTACTAGCACCACCCCGAAAACAATTTTCTTTCCCCAAGTCCGCCATCTTTGTCCGCCATCTTGGATTGGGCGCGCAAGGCCTCATGGTAAAGTTGTTTATTGATCTGAACTGGGGCCCAAAAAAAAAATTTGCAGCGGTGAGATCCTGGATCCTTCGTATTTGTTCAAAAATAGTTATAAGCTTATGTAGATATGTTACCTGCCCCCTGCCCCTCCCCCCTCACTTTGGAGGTGAAAGAGACTGGAGCCGGTAGTTGCATAAGTGCGGTTGGATCGTATTGATTTATTCAAGAGTTTAATTCAAGCCTTTGATGTAGAATTCACGTTGTTACGTATTTATAATGGGGAGTAGTAGTTCAAAGTTAGAAACTCATGAACCATTTGGAGCTCGTAAAATCTGAAGAATGTATGGGAAAAGCTCCAGCTCTGTTTTATATTTTCACCATATTAAGGTCATTGAATTTAATGACACGCAGCTGACAAAATCACATGATCAGGCAAGTATATTATATATGATCGCGAGGTACTGTTTGAACAAAGCTTTATATATGTGTGTCATAATTGTATCATCCATATATACATTTAATTGTTAAGTTTTGGGAACCGTACATGTACGTAATTACTTCTGATGTGTATAATTTAGTTATTTTGGGGGGCTTTTAATAGAAGTGGCCTAGCTTATAAATTTAAAATACCTGCACTTAACTCTAGCTAAAGAAAGGGGGACTGAAAATGATCCACTTATTAAGAAGGGAGCAATTGTTTTAGGCATGGTGGCATGGTTTTGAAGGGGGGTAAAATTTTGGCCTACAAGTACAAAGCTTTATAGACAGACAGTCACACATATTTTTTTATTGGCACCTTGTAACAGCCTTACATCAGTGTTGTTCCAATAAGTGTTGAAATAATTGGGGACTAAATTGTAGGGACTTCACAACAAATCCGTGCACTTCCTCACTTCGGGGAGTATTTTTCATGGAAATATTTTAATATAGCTGTATATATATGAGTCACATCACAAATTAATGAGAACGAGTCATGCTTTCAATCAAAGATGGCTCCCTTTGAAGTTGTTGAAAAGGTTATGTAATAAGGTATGCAATATTAAAGTTTATATAATTCTACCATGATGTATTAAGAGGGGTGGGTGGGTATTGAGCCTAATGTCACAATGACATTAAGCATGCAAAATTCAATAATATGTGGATGTTCCCTAACTTTTGCCTCAAAAGCAGGAAAACCATTTTGGAGGACCCCGTAGATGCATACTGGTGCCTGTGACCAGTGCACAATGATTATAAAATGCACCCACATGACACCAGTAGGATTAATAACCATTATGCAACAATGTCTAGGCATGCTATGTGTTGAACTAAATTATGTCCTTGTTCTGCATCTCTTCTTTTGATAAAAAAAATTAAATAAAAGATTCAAACATGAAGCTAATTTGATAAGTAGAACATTGTGATCAATATATTGTATTGGGGATTCAAGTGATATTTTCGGAGTAAGATCTACTAGAAGGAGTGAGATCAGCTACAAATGTACTAGAAGGGCAAGAGCAGAAATATGCCATTTCATCACTTAATTCTATGTGGGGAAAAGGCATCTTCTAGTAGATCTTGCTCTGCCATTTTCCCCATGTATGCATGATTGTAAATTATTGTTGATGTGTGCTGTCAAAATTTTAGCCAATGGGAATTTTCCATTTCTCCAGTAGTGGAGAATTCAGAATGCTTTTGAAACAGAAATTAAGGTCCACATGCAGTCCCTTGATTTTTTCATGTCTCTTTCTCTCTGGCTACGCATGTGACCTCTCGCTCTTCTGACTGCATGCACGCTCGTAGCCCTGTACGTTCTCAACTGAGAACTGATTTTTGACATATGAAAGGGACTGTTGTACACTCCCGTACGAAATGAGCAGTGCTGTTGCAGCACTAGACTCTGTAATATATTACATTAATTGTGCTTAATTGTAGTGATAACATGTAGGTATATGTACAACCCTGTGGAATTTTCTCTTGATCTGCAACTTATTTTCTAGCAAAGGCACATGTATTGCAAAATAGGTAATTAAGTGCTTCTGTCAGTGATTGGGATTGTGAGTTGGATTAATTGGAGTGTTGGACTTTGTTTAATAGTTAAAATTATAATAATTATATATCTCTTCTCTCAACAGATGGAAGCACTGGGTTATATTTACTTAGTTACTTCATTCTTAAGGTGCATTGATCTCATGGCTATGAACAATAAAGGTCTACAGATAGATCAGTATCATTTATATGAGCTTACTATAAAAGTCATTGTAAAATATGAGAATTACTTTCAAAAGGAATGTCGTCATGTTTGAAGGGTAAACACCAGTTTCCCAGATCTCACTATGTTCTGGTTTTGTCAAGTGTCATGTTTTTCTTTGAGGGTTTGTTTTATTTTATCTGACATTATTTTCAAAAAAACTGTTGCTGTCTTATTATAGATTCCAGTTACACTTTAAAAAAGATAGGGTCTGACTACTACATTGTAGGTACATGTAGGTATACTAAGTTTTAAAAAAAACTCTTTTTGCAGCAGTAAAATTTGGCTTTAATGATTTGCAGATTTCAAGGAAAATAACTGCAATTATATTCTGTAATGTCAAGGTTGTAGTTGTCTGAAATTTTGGTGGAAAATGTTGTAGGGTCAGCAGGGGAAATCTAGGCTTGGTTGGGACTTACCCAGAAAAAAAAAACACATATATAATATATATTTGTTTAGTTGGCCTAAAATTAAAACTTGTAAACTGTATTTAAATAATATATTTTTTATATTTTATTCCTTATTAATTTTTAGCATCGTTGGTTCTGGCTCTATTGTCATTATTATCATCATAAAGAAGAAAGTCTGTAATTCAGAGGTAATATTATTAAATGTGGACCCCATTTGTGCTAATTTAAGAATACTATAATAATTATCGAGAAATATTCTACTATTCACTTGATGTAGAATCAATATTAGTGATAAAAATGTTTCACCTGATATACACTAGTTAGGTATTGTTTTTGGGTGTTTCTACACTTATTGCTGGTAATAGGCAATATTCGTATTCTCACGGAAGAGCTGGAATGAGCACTCCTATCAATGGAGGCTCATGCGGGGTGCTAATAGCTTTTAGCAAGTTCCCCTGCATGAGCCTCCATTGAGTGCTCGTTCCAGCTCGTCTGTGAGATTACCAATGTTGCCTATTGGCCGAGTCATTTCCCAGAGATTCAGATTAACAAAGACGTGCCAGTGATGATATCAAGGGAAAAGGAACAGTAATTGGTTGGAATGGGCTAGTAGAATTTGCTCATAAAATAGTTACGGGACTACACATACATGTACTTCAGTCTTGTATCAGTGGTATAGAGTGAGCAGAATTAGCCTCTTTTTGAAGGCGTTATGCTAATTGTTAAGCCGTTCTCATTAATTCAGATGACGTCACGGATTTATTGTCTTTCCGAATGGCTAAAGTGCTGTGGAATATCATTAAAGTGCTGTGGTATCTCATTAAAGTGCTGTGGGTTGATGACGTCATGGATCTATTATCTTTCCGCATGAACTGACGGCATAGACGCCGGAGGATTTCACCTGAACAGCAGAACCCCTACAGAACCCTAAACATTTTCCTTACAGCTATTACATCCGCTATCACTCGTAACGTAATTCTGAGTTCCGAATATTCATTAACCTTTAGAGTAAATCCACTGACTCATTAGAGCAACTTTGCTATTGTCCTTAGGGATTAGCGATAAATGAAGAGCAATCATTACAGTATGCCAGAAACAATAGCCCTATTGTTTTGAGGAAAACTCTTGAGATGCAAATTCCTCTCTAAAACTGTCCGAGGGGCGTAATATTTTGAATTCGTTTATCTTCGCGCATATTATGATCTTTCTCTTCATTTTATTCCCGACCTGATTCTTTGCATTCTCGAATACACAAGGCCTTGCTAATCAATAATTCTGTTCGCGCTTGTGCTCTTTACAAACAAGTGTTATTTTGCAGTAGATTTTCACACCTTTAATTAGCTTGATCAGCAAACGGAGTGATAACACGGATGACCAAAAATCAGTTGTTTTGCGTTTTGAAGGACTAATTTTCCAAAATCCTCGAATGTCTCGTACTTTTTCCGTAATTAATACGGCTACAACGCGATTACTGTCGGAATTAACTTCGGAAACGACAGGGGCCGAGAAGAATTATGGGAAGAGAACACGCACTGTGACTTGAATAAGGTAGCCAAGCTAATACTAGGCGTTCCATTACACTCGTCTTCTACTGAAGTACTAGAGGTCCTGGGTTGGAGAACATTCCATGACATCCTGATTATATCAGCATGTTCTTAGGATGCTCATTTAACTTAGTTAATGGCAATATATATATAATACATTAATTTGTAAATCACTTAATATTATCACTATCGTAATTATCATTATCGTCATTACTTTGACTATTTATTATGACTATTTTCATCTTCATAATTGTCATTATTAGTTTTATTAGTATTATGATTATTAGTATCATCATTGTCATCATTATCATTACTATTTTCTTTTCATTCTTTTTTGCAGGTTCGTCCTATTTTCCATCTCTCACTAGCGGACTTAATAGCATCTGTGTTCCTGTTTGTTGGTGCTATTCTCTTTTGTGTTTACACAAGTAAGGTTTCCACTGAAGTAATGTGCTCCTACTTGACTGCGTTAACTAGTGTAAGTTAACGATAATATCATTATTATTTATTTTATCAGCTAACAAATGTTAGTTGATCCTCAGTTGATTACATACCAGTAAATATTTATCTAGGGATGCATATCAACAAAGTATATTTCATTTTTATGCTTAAATACGCAGGACATAGACTGGTAACAAAATTACTGAACCGGTAGCGTGCGAACAAGCCCATGGGAGAGAGATAAGATGGTGGAAGGAGAGTCTGCACGGACGCAATACAAATTTGAATATCTGCGTCTAAATTTTCGATGCGAACTCCTATTGGTCCATTCTACATTAATATCTCGCTACGTGTTAATTAGATATGATATCTTAGACTCGTTTGAGATTCCGCTGCACTCATGTGCTGACCCTAATTAAATAAACAAAGCCGCTCAATTATTATCCTTTGTTGAATTGCGTTCGATACGAGTGAGCATGGAACGGCGTCGGAACCGAGTCTAATGATGGATCAATATAGGGGTGTAATTCACATTTGTATAACGTCCGTACAGGCTCTTCTCCCCCCTGAACAGAGTCTAATGATGGATCAATATAGGGGCGTAATTCACATTTGTATAACGTACTTGCAGGCTCTTCTTTCCCCTGAACCGAGTCTAATGATGGATCAATGTAGGGGCGTAATTCACATTTGTATAACGTCCGTACAAGCTCTTCTCCCCCCTGAACCGAGTCTAATGATGGATCAATATAGGGGCGTAATTCACATTTGTATAGCGTACTTGCAGGCTCTTCTTTCCCCTGAACCGAGTCTAATGATGGATCAATGTAGGGCGTAATTCACATTTGTATAACGTCCGTACAGGCTCTTCTCCCCCCTGAACCGAGTCTAATGATGGATCAATGTGGGGTGTAATTCACATTTGTATATCGCCTATGCAGGCTCTTCTCCCCCCTGAACCGAGTCTAATGATGGATCAATGTAGGGGCGTAATTCACATTTGTATAACGTCCGTGCAGGCTCTTCTTCCCCCTGAACCGAGGCTAATGATGGATCAATGTAGGGATGTAATTCACATTTGTATAACGTCCGTGCAGGCTCTTCTTCCCCCTGAACCGAGTCTAATGATGGATCAATATAGGGGCGTAATTCACATTTGTATAACGTCCGTGCAGGCTCTTCTTCCCCCTGAACCGAGTCTAATGATGGATCAATATAGGGGCGTAATTCACATTTGTATATTTAGTGTCCGTGCAGGCTCTTCTTCCCCCTGAATCGGGCCTAATGATAGACCAATGTAGCGATGTAATGCGCGTTTGTATATAGAGTCCGTGCAGGCTCTTCTTCCATTTCATCCCCCTATTCCCATGAGCCTGTTCGCAGGTTAATGATAGAGCTGCCTGCGGAGGAGGATAATTGTAGGCAGCTAACTGTCAAGATATTGTTTTTGTCCCCTAGAGCTGGTATATGAGTACGTTTCTGTTGACTGTCATGTATGCATATGAAGTGTATACCAAGATGAAAAACAGCCCAGTTAGGAGGAATACCCCAGCACAAGAAGATGTAGGCATTATAGAGCCACAGTGTTTATTAACAGGAATTGTGGAATTACCCTGGAATACAGAGGCCTTACAGAAGAATGCACAGAGAGCGAAAAGGGAAAACCCGAAGAGAAGAGAAGAAAGGCCTCTGGCTTCGGCCATTGAGAATCTCACTCAGTTTAATTCACTGCGCGTTTTGATTCAGAGTTTGAACTCTTACACTCATACCCAGATGCAACCGTCGAGTTTTCATTTAACAACGATATTTATTGGCTCTCCATTGTACCATGTGCCACTGGCGTGAAAATGTAAATAAACATTGTAAAACCGGTTTGACCGGAAATGTAGGCACAGAAGCGAGGTTTGATAACATGGAAGTGGGCTCTCTTTCTTCACGTTATTTCTTCATCGTTGTTTCTACATTTGTACGTATGGCCTCTGAAACCAGGGTATTTCAGTACACATGTCCTGTACATTTTTGGGCAGTAATATGATTACTGATTACATTCAATAAGAATCTGGGCTGTTGGTTTGACTCCCAGATGAGACTGGACATATAACTAAATGCTGTACTGCGGCATTTTTGTGCGGAACTATTGTCGCGCTCTTAGTCTCCTCTGTCGCTGGTTTCACAGACTGAATCTTCACAATACTTCGATAGTTTTCTTCGTTTATTTCTACGTCCTCACTCCATTACAATCTGTGCGTTCTGATCTAACTGTGCTATATTACAAGCTTTCTTTGTATTCGAGTCCTTTGTTCTTAAAAGTTAATAATGCGATTACAGTACTTGTCAATCAAGATTAAGTTTACAACAACTAATTACTTACTTACTAAACCAATAGCCAAAAGCTTCTACAATTTACCGCTTCTGTATCATAACAATAGCTTATCGCGTCATTTCCTGGGCTATTTTACCATCCGAGCGTTTTCAATTAATTTTAAGCTCTAACTCTAAGATAATTGTTTAATTTAACGTTCATTATGGTAATTATTACCGGTATAAATTAACTACCTGAAAGTTTCACAACACATTGTTCCATCTGTTTACTATCTGTAAATTCCTAATTAAGGGCACCGCACAAATACTTATTCGATGCATTTATCACCAGTCTACTGTATGGTCTACCTGCCACTCAGTTAAATAAGCAAAAAAATATTAAAAATCCTTTAATCAAGCATTGGGGTAGGAAAGTTTAACTGTTTGTATCCAATTAACAGCCACCAACCGAGCGATTACACGATACATGCGCAGTACCATGACATAGCCCCTTTAAGCCACTACATCGCTACAACCAGTATGATCCAGTTTGGAATTATTACTAAAACGACCAAGTATAAAGACTTTAACAACTTTAGGGCACCGATCATATGCTTTAGCAACACCTACCTTATGGAACGAACTACCTGTAGCAGCCACTTCAGTCTCCGTTTTTAAAAAAACTTCTGAAGACATTTTTATTTAGAAAAGCTTTCTTATCAGTAGTTTGAATGAGTATTATTCCATTGTAGTTTTACTTCGTGTTAGGTTAGTTATGTATTCGTTTTTTAGATAATTTTAATGATATAATTTGTAGTTAGTTTTATTGTTAGTTCTTTCTATTTAATTGTTATGCGCATTTGAACATTTATCTATGGAAATTGCGCACAATAAATAAATTATTATTATTATTATTATTATTAATTAATTAATTAAATACCAAATTTACCCCATGCCAGCTCACTTGTTGCGAACTTAATGCGGGTTAAAAGAAAGCTCTGGAAGTTCCACCGAATACCATTAGGAAACGTTCAGGATTCAAGTTTCAGTTGGTTCTTAGGTTTATTCACTTCTAAATAGCTTACGCTAATTCAAGAAGTTTGGTATCACTTTAAACGAAAGGATGTCCTAACAGGTTAAAGTGTACGCGTACCAAAATGTCAGTTTGTGAACATGGTTTTGCCATATGCAATTGCGAAACAGGAGGTCCAGAATAATGTCTTCTCTTGATAGCTTAATTGTTATGGAGAGTATTAATACAGGCTAAAGGTATAGTGGCTGGAGTGGTGCAGTCCGGGTTAAGTCCTTTGCCTCTCATTCACCTCTGTGGCCCGAGTTCGATACCTGCAACACTGTGCCATATGTCAGGTTTTCCTCCCTCCTCAAGAACCAACCGAAATTCCGTTTTCCCGATTAGTAAACCTTTCTAGGGTCAGCTAGAAGACTACAATCTTGGACTAGATCTGTTGGCATATTTCTAAATCAGTGATACTTTTCCATCGATAAGCAATTAATATTTATTTTCTTTACAGACATAGCAATTTATCGCTCCCCTCCTAGTCTCCTCGATCAAAGTTGATAGTGAGTGTCAGCATCGTTTACTGCAGATTTCACGGCCCCATCAACATTGTTTTTGGGAGGAGGGGGGTAAAAGTAGACGTAACTGATTTTGACAGCGGAATTTCTAAAATGCGTCAACTATTATGTCCAAGATTGTAGACACGTGAGTAATTGTTTTCTCTTTACTGGTGCCCTTACCTGTGTCTTCAATATTTCTTCACAGGTTTTTGGCAGCTTCCCACAGTTATATTTCCTTTATTCATTTTCTTGGTAAGCACTGAATCAGCACGTTGAAAAGTATGAGTATTTTCCCTTTAAAAACAGTGGTTAATTGTTATCTTTTCTTTAGGATTTTGCCTCTGTCAATCACATTTTGTCTCTTTGGAATAGACAGTGGAGAGAAAGGAAGTGGTTCGCTGAACGATGACATTTGTGGCACGTAAGTACTAAGTGTTCTTTGAGTAATAATGCTGAGGTCACACTAGACGAAGTTAATTATAGTTAAGCGCGTTTAACGATACTTAACGGCATCCTCCGTGTGACCTGCATTTTACGGTTTACTATCAGTATGGTAAACTCAACTTTGGTTAGTTGCTCCGACAACGGCGGCAAGAAGAAGACATTTAACTATAGTTAATCTATAACACCAACAACGGCGGCGGTGGCGACAATGATGACAACAGCAATTTATAATAATCGATGGCAGTGACGATAACAATAACGATAAGTTTGTGTGGAGCATGAGCCCGTCACTTTATGTCGGAGTACCCCCACCTCGTCCCTTCCTGGGCATGCATGCATATTAGGCAGGAATCAGGATAATTTAGATTTGTTGTAATTACTATGGATAGCTCTCTAACTTGAGATGTGATGCTGTGTCATGTTGTTTGTTGCAGGTGCCTACCAGTGTTTCACTACAGGTCACTCAACTGCAGTGTACGTACTAGAGAGTTCAATCAGTCAATCAAGTCAATCAGTTAATCAACCAATCAATCAATCAGTCAGTCAGCAAATCAATCAAGTCAATCAGTCAGTCAATCAATCAACTAAACATTCAATCAGTCAGTCAATCATTAAAATCAATCAATCAATCATTCAGTCAGTCATTCAATCAATCGATCATTTATTCATTCATTCATTCAATCAATCGATCGATCAAACCAAACAATCAGTCAGTTAATCAATCATTCAGTCAATCAGTCAATCAGTCATTCAGTCAGTCTGCCAATCAGTCAGTCAATCAACTTACCAACCAACCCAACCCACCAATGTACTAAAACTATACTAACTACTTATAAGCTAGAGTTATTTTGAATCTACATACTTATACTTATTGCTAAGATATTTATCTTATAAGTATCAAAGATGACAAGTAACGTTATTAAATGTACCATGTATGAAATTATAGTTTGGAAAGATATTGCTGGAGCCTAGACTTCCAAGAGACTTCGCATTCTTCATACATTCTTTATATAGTCACGAGAAAGAGTTCGCAAGAGACTCCCAATTCTTTATATAATAGGGTAAAGAGTTCCCAAGAGACTCCGCATTCTTTATATGATAGGGTAAAGAGTTCCCAAGAGACTCCGCATTCTTTATATAATCGGGTCAAGAGTTTCAAAGTCAGGACCCGGCTAATTCACAGATCGAATTGGAATTTAGCGTGTTGGTTTTTGTGGAGGGAGGAAAACCGGAGAACCCGGAGAAAAACCCTCGGAGCAAGGGCGAGATACAAACAAACTCAACTCACATATGGCGCCACGTCCGGGGATCAAACCCAGGCCACAGAGGTGAGAGACGAAGCGCTTAACCACTGCGCCACCCCGGCTCCTCTCCCTTACCAGGCCTTACCTACGTATTTGCGTGTGCTTGTGTTTACATATATATCGTACTTAACTTATGCATTTAGTCTGTATTTGCTTATTAACGCACATACTCTTTGTGTCTTCCTTTCGATAGTTACTATGTAGTTTAATTAGATAGCTAGGTTTTAAATTATTAGTTACTAAATAAGTTTTGTTACTATTATTATAATACCGGTGTTTAATGCAACCGGCTCCAGTCCCTCGATATTGCTCTTTCGTTAGGATTGTAAATTATAGTTTCCTCATTTCTATATCACGTTGTGTAAACATACAGTATTTCACCTCGGTGCCATCGTATGTCAAATAAACCTGATTATTGTTATTATTATATTAATATTTCTTTTGACAATTTAGACGGCATGTTTGTGTTAGCGCCGATTTACAACTTTAGCTTGCAATTGTCGCATACAATTTTCTTACGCCATTGTTCTTGTTGTATGCGACAGTTATAAGCAAGTAGTAGGGTTGATATACACGAAGCAATTCATGTTGTGACCTTGTCATAAGCTAATAGGCCTTTTGCAGGAAACAGTCACGTGCTGATATATCACTTCAATAACCAATTAATTGAGCTCGTGATTTCATGGAAAAGGCTTCACTGGATGGCAAAGAAACTTCAAAACGCTATTTTAGAAAGATCGAAAAACGACTGGAGTTGGAAAATAGCATTTACAAACAGGTTTTGCTGATAACACTACCGATCTCGTACAAGTGGCTTTAAATATATGAAGTCAGATGTTTTTGCCACCCAGTACAACCACGTGATTGCATTCCTGCAAAAGGCCTATTGAATGCGATAACGTTGTACCGTGTAAATCGTTTTTGCGCCAATTTCAAACGAGAGTATATATGAATGTAAGTTTTGATCTGACAGTACATATCTTGTTCAACAGATCGACGCGGAGAAGAACGATGAACCCAACTGGAACGTTGTGTACAAGTTCTTCTTCCTGGCACTCCTGTTTCTCTCTATGCTGGCCATAGTGGTAAGAATTCCATACTGAGACACCTCCCCCCTCAGTCCTGCTGAGGCGGCTCCTACATGGGGGTAGGGTCGGGGTTTAGTAATTGGTGTATACATGTGTTGTTGGGTTGGAATGTTATGGTTTAATATACCATAATGATTCTAAAACAGAGGGATCTTTAGTTTACCGCGTACTCCAAGTAGGACATTAAAGTGGTGTAGCACTTTCTCTGGTCACCCTTTTATCATAGCACAAACAGTGTCGTACATTGCTGGATTGCACGCGATCCAACTTCGTTGGTGTTTTTGTTAAAGCTGAATGTTGGGGTGGCGGCCAAACGCTCTCAGACATTTGATCGAACAAAAGCAAACTTCATTCAACATTTGATCAAACAAAAATGTTTGGTCTAACATGGCATGGGATGACAAACTATCGAACAATGTTGGATCGAGTAATGAGTTGGATCGTGCAATCTAACATGGGATGACAAACTATCGAACAATGTTGGATCGAGTAATGAGTTGGATCGTGCAATCTAACATGGGATGACAAACTATCAAATAATGTTGGATGGAGTAATGAGTTGGATCATACAATCCAACATGGGATGACAAACTATCGAACAATGTTGGATGGAGTAATGAGTTGGATCATACAATCCAAATGGGATGACAAACTATCAAACACTGTTGGATGGAGTAATGAGTTGGATCGTGCAATCTAACATGGGATGACAAACTATCAAACACTGTTGGATGGAGTAATGAGTTGGATCGTGCAATCTAACATGGGATGACAAACTATCGAATAATGTTGGATCGAGTAATAAGTTGGATCGTACAATCTAACATAGGATGACAAACTATCGAACAATGTTGGTCCGGGTAATGAGTTGGATCGTGCAATCTAAGATGGGATGACAAACTATCAAACACTGTTTGATGGAGTAATGAGTTGGATCATACAATCTAACATGGGATGACAAACTATCAAACACTGTATGATGGAGTAATGAGTTGGATCGTGCAATCTAACATGGGATGACAAACTATCAAACACTGTTGGATGGAGTAATGAGTTGGATCGTGCAATCTAACATGGGATGACAAACTATCAAACACTGTTGGATGGAGTAATGAGTTGGATCGTGCAATCTAACATGGGATGACAAACTATCAAACACTGTTGGATGGAGTAATGAGTTGGATCATACAATCTAACATGGGATGACAAACTATCAAACACTGTTGGATGGAGTAATGAGTTGGATCATACAATCTAACATGGGATGACAAACTATCAAACACTGTTGGATGGAGTAATGAGTTGGATCGTGCAATCTAACATGGGATGACAAACTATCAAACACTGTTGGATGGAGTAATGAGTTGGATCGTGCAATCTAACATGGGATGACAAACTATCAAACACTGTTGGATGGAGTAATGAGTTGGATCATACAATCTAACATGGGATGACAAACTATCAAACACTGTTGGATGGAGTAATGAGTTGGATCATACAATCTAACATGGGATGACAAACTATCAAACACTGTTGGATGGAGTAATGAGTTGGATCATACAATCTAACATGGGATGACAAACTATCAAACACTGTTGGATGGAGTAATGAGTTGGATCGTGCAATCTAACATGGGATGACAAACTATCAAACACTGTTTGATGGAGTAATGAGTTGGATCATACAATCTAACATGGGATGACAAACTATCAAACACTGTTGGATGGAGTAATGAGTTGGATCGTGCAATCTAACATGGGATGACAAACTATCAAACACTGTTGGATGGAGTAATGAGTTGGATCATACAATCTAACATGGGATGACAAACTATCAAACACTGTTGGATGGAGTAATGAGTTGGATCGTGCAATCTAACATGGGATGACAAACTATCGAATAATGTTGGTTCGAGTAATGAGATGGATCATATACCATCCAACATGGAATGACAAACTATCCAACAATGTTGGATGGAGTAATGAGTTGGATCGTACAATCTAACATGGGATGACAACTATCGAACAATGTTGGATGGATGAAAGTTGGATCGTGTAATCCAACGTGGGATGACAAGCTATCGAACAATGTTGGATAGAGCAAAGATGGATCGTGCAATCCAGCATTGTTCGTTAGTTTGACGAAGGCTTAAGGCTTTCTATCCTTCCTGTTTGAACGCAAGCCCTACATTGTGTCTTTTTTCGAGATGTGTGTCCGATGGTGTGCTACAATAATTTTAATGCATTTTGTTTCATCTTGCAGGTAATATACGTAATGGTTTTAAGGGTATTCCATCGAATGCAACAGTCAGGAGGTAGACCATAATTTAGTTTCAGTTTTCATGACATCATCACCATTGTAACAGTTAATAAATAGAAGGTATTTTTTTGTGTCTATCCACAGCTATTTTGACGATGTTATGACGTAAACCATCGTCAATATTAGGAGACACATAAAAACTAACTTCTATTTGTCAAGCAATGGAAAAATGTAGGCGACTTCTCAGCTTTTTGACAAACTTTATGCGATCGCACGCGTGCCTCGCGTCTGCATTGTTGTTTGTCTTCTTATTGACGATAACAAATAGCCAATCAGAGTGAGGAAATGGGCAGTTGTCGTAAGAAGGGTTATATGACCAGGTTTTTTCTGATTTTCGATCAAGTAATCTTAAATGTTCTGAATGGACAAAAAGCAATCATTGAACCCTAAGTATACATAGCAAAGTTAATTTTTGAACAGAGACCAAGTATTGCTAATGGCCGCTATATAATCTGCATACCAGAACGTGAGTTTGAGTTTAATAGAGCGTAAAACACGAACACCAAGTCTTACCAATGCTGGTCGCAAAAGACTGTGTTTAATTAGATAGCTAGGTTTTAAATTATTAGTTACTAAATAAGTTTTGTTACTATTATTATAATACCGGTGTTTAATGCAACCGGCTCCAGTCCCTCGATATTGCTCTTTCGTTAGGATTGTAAATTATAGTTTCCTCATTTCTATATCACGTTGTGTAAACATACAGTATTTCACCTCGGTGCCATCGTATGTCAAATAAACCTGATTATTGTTATTATTATATTAATATTTCTTTTGACAATTTAGACGGCATGTTTGTGTTAGCGCCGATTTACAACTTTAGCTTGCAATTGTCGCATACAATTTTCTTACGCCATTGTTCTTGTTGTATGCGACAGTTATAAGCAAGTAGTAGGGTTGATATACACGAAGCAATTCATGTTGTGACCTTGTCATAAGCTAATAGGCCTTTTGCAGGAAACAGTCACGTGCTGATATATCACTTCAATAACCAATTAATTGAGCTCGTGATTTCATGGAAAAGGCTTCACTGGATGGCAAAGAAACTTCAAAACGCTATTTTAGAAAGATCGAAAAACGACTGGAGTTGGAAAATAGCATTTACAAACAGGTTTTGCTGATAACACTACCGATCTCGTACAAGTGGCTTTAAATATATGAAGTCAGATGTTTTTGCCACCCAGTACAACCACGTGATTGCATTCCTGCAAAAGGCCTATTGAATGCGATAACGTTGTACCGTGTAAATCGTTTTTGCGCCAATTTCAAACGAGAGTATATATGAATGTAAGTTTTGATCTGACAGTACATATCTTGTTCAACAGATCGACGCGGAGAAGAACGATGAACCCAACTGGAACGTTGTGTACAAGTTCTTCTTCCTGGCACTCCTGTTTCTCTCTATGCTGGCCATAGTGGTAAGAATTCCATACTGAGACACCTCCCCCCTCAGTCCTGCTGAGGCGGCTCCTACATGGGGGTAGGGTCGGGGTTTAGTAATTGGTGTATACATGTGTTGTTGGGTTGGAATGTTATGGTTTAATATACCATAATGATTCTAAAACAGAGGGATCTTTAGTTTACCGCGTACTCCAAGTAGGACATTAAAGTGGTGTAGCACTTTCTCTGGTCACCCTTTTATCATAGCACAAACAGTGTCGTACATTGCTGGATTGCACGCGATCCAACTTCGTTGGTGTTTTTGTTAAAGCTGAATGTTGGGGTGGCGGCCAAACGCTCTCAGACATTTGATCGAACAAAAGCAAACTTCATTCAACATTTGATCAAACAAAAATGTTTGGTCTAACATGGCATGGGATGACAAACTATCGAACAATGTTGGATCGAGTAATGAGTTGGATCGTGCAATCTAACATGGGATGACAAACTATCGAACAATGTTGGATCGAGTAATGAGTTGGATCGTGCAATCTAACATGGGATGACAAACTATCAAATAATGTTGGATGGAGTAATGAGTTGGATCATACAATCCAACATGGGATGACAAACTATCGAACAATGTTGGATGGAGTAATGAGTTGGATCATACAATCCAAATGGGATGACAAACTATCAAACACTGTTGGATGGAGTAATGAGTTGGATCGTGCAATCTAACATGGGATGACAAACTATCAAACACTGTTGGATGGAGTAATGAGTTGGATCGTGCAATCTAACATGGGATGACAAACTATCGAATAATGTTGGATCGAGTAATAAGTTGGATCGTACAATCTAACATAGGATGACAAACTATCGAACAATGTTGGTCCGGGTAATGAGTTGGATCGTGCAATCTAAGATGGGATGACAAACTATCAAACACTGTTTGATGGAGTAATGAGTTGGATCATACAATCTAACATGGGATGACAAACTATCAAACACTGTATGATGGAGTAATGAGTTGGATCGTGCAATCTAACATGGGATGACAAACTATCAAACACTGTTGGATGGAGTAATGAGTTGGATCGTGCAATCTAACATGGGATGACAAACTATCAAACACTGTTGGATGGAGTAATGAGTTGGATCGTGCAATCTAACATGGGATGACAAACTATCAAACACTGTTGGATGGAGTAATGAGTTGGATCATACAATCTAACATGGGATGACAAACTATCAAACACTGTTGGATGGAGTAATGAGTTGGATCATACAATCTAACATGGGATGACAAACTATCAAACACTGTTGGATGGAGTAATGAGTTGGATCGTGCAATCTAACATGGGATGACAAACTATCAAACACTGTTGGATGGAGTAATGAGTTGGATCGTGCAATCTAACATGGGATGACAAACTATCAAACACTGTTGGATGGAGTAATGAGTTGGATCATACAATCTAACATGGGATGACAAACTATCAAACACTGTTGGATGGAGTAATGAGTTGGATCATACAATCTAACATGGGATGACAAACTATCAAACACTGTTGGATGGAGTAATGAGTTGGATCATACAATCTAACATGGGATGACAAACTATCAAACACTGTTGGATGGAGTAATGAGTTGGATCGTGCAATCTAACATGGGATGACAAACTATCAAACACTGTTTGATGGAGTAATGAGTTGGATCATACAATCTAACATGGGATGACAAACTATCAAACACTGTTGGATGGAGTAATGAGTTGGATCGTGCAATCTAACATGGGATGACAAACTATCAAACACTGTTGGATGGAGTAATGAGTTGGATCATACAATCTAACATGGGATGACAAACTATCAAACACTGTTGGATGGAGTAATGAGTTGGATCGTGCAATCTAACATGGGATGACAAACTATCGAATAATGTTGGTTCGAGTAATGAGATGGATCATATACCATCCAACATGGAATGACAAACTATCCAACAATGTTGGATGGAGTAATGAGTTGGATCGTACAATCTAACATGGGATGACAACTATCGAACAATGTTGGATGGATGAAAGTTGGATCGTGTAATCCAACGTGGGATGACAAGCTATCGAACAATGTTGGATAGAGCAAAGATGGATCGTGCAATCCAGCATTGTTCGTTAGTTTGACGAAGGCTTAAGGCTTTCTATCCTTCCTGTTTGAACGCAAGCCCTACATTGTGTCTTTTTTCGAGATGTGTGTCCGATGGTGTGCTACAATAATTTTAATGCATTTTGTTTCATCTTGCAGGTAATATACGTAATGGTTTTAAGGGTATTCCATCGAATGCAACAGTCAGGAGGTAGACCATAATTTAGTTTCAGTTTTCATGACATCATCACCATTGTAACAGTTAATAAATAGAAGGTATTTTTTTGTGTCTATCCACAGCTATTTTGACGATGTTATGACGTAAACCATCGTCAATATTAGGAGACACATAAAAACTAACTTCTATTTGTCAAGCAATGGAAAAATGTAGGCGACTTCTCAGCTTTTTGACAAACTTTATGCGATCGCACGCGTGCCTCGCGTCTGCATTGTTGTTTGTCTTCTTATTGACGATAACAAATAGCCAATCAGAGTGAGGAAATGGGCAGTTGTCGTAAGAAGGGTTATATCACCAGGTTTTTTCTGATTTTCGATCAAGTAATCTTAAATGTTCTGAATGGACAAAAAGCAATCATTGAACCCTAAGTATACATAGCAAAGTTAATTTTTGAACAGAGACCAAGTATTGCTAATGGCCGCTATATAATCTGCATACCAGAACGTGAGTTTGAGTTTAATAGAGCGTAAAACACGAACACCAAGTCTTACCAATGCTGGTCGCAAAAGACTGTGTTTAAAGGGCTGTGTCACGGTGAGACGCCTTTATATTTCAGTGATTTTCATATGAACTGACGAACCTCATACATGTGGGATGTTTAAGTTCAAAGCAAATATGCAAAAATGACAAACAAACTGTGCATAGACATATACATATAGTCTTCAAGGAAAATATTTCATACTCCATACATGTGCAACACCATGACATTGCCCCTTTAAAATAAACAGTCCGTAACGCGCTATGATTGGTCGATAGCCATGTGTTATTAAAGTACAGATGTACAGATGACGTCACATTTTGTACGAAATCATTCTGTCCCTTTTTCACTATTTTTTTGTATGAAACAAATAGATGTATTTTGATGTGCGTCTTTCGACTTACATATGCAAAGATGACGTCAGAACGTGATGCGAACTACATCTCGTTCTCTTTGTTCTCGTCACGTTGTGACGTCATCTGTACACGTATGAGAGAACAGACGCACGGCAAACTGAAATCCATTTGTTAGGTACGCTCGATTAGCCTGCAATGTATACGTATTTTTTCACTCATAAATTCGAAGAAGAAAAAAAGTAAAGCCATTGTTCGAATTTTAGTGAATTGGCGCGCCATGCAACCGTCATGAACTCTCAGCTGGTTGGCGCCATGGTGCAAATATATCAAAACGATCAAGTTACCAAATCTGATTTTAGGTTCTCCGAACCAAAATTTGACTCAATCCGTTTCTGCTGTTTCTCTCATATAGCTGTCGATTGAATTTTATTGAGCTTATGGAGGCTAAACATACGAGTCACATGAATTAAAACACAATGAAACGTAAAATGTGCAAATAAGTCTCGTCTCAAGCGTGGGAACACTCTCCTATGATTGGTCAATGGCAAATGTATTGCCTGAATTCCTTTTAAATGTAACATTACATCACTTTCCAGGATATGGAAGGTAAAATTTGATTGGTCCATAGCACAATGAGGTGTGCATATTCGAAACTAATTGTGTATTTGATCATACATAACATGTTAATTTGCACAATATAAGTAGAGTAGACGTTACTTTTTTCTTCGAATTTATGAGAGTGAAAATATACATCTGCATGGCAGGCAAACGTTCGATAGGTTTGACGTCAATCATGACGATTGTTTTCATCATTGTAGGAATAATGGGCAGACAGCAGTACGAACAAGAAACCCGAGTGCGAAAATGGGCATCATTGTACCAACTGGTGTTCATCTCCTGTTGGTTACCCAGTAAGTATATCAACTACTCAAGGTGGAGGGGAGAGGAGGAGGTCAGCTAGTGGATATGGATCGGGGGTACAAATCTGCTAGTGGATAATAATGGATCGGAGGGTACATATCCGCTAGTGGGTCGGGGGCACAAAACCGCTAGTGGATATGGATCAGGGGTATAAAAACGCTAGTGGCCGATATAGATTAGGGGTACAAATCTGCTAGTGGATATTGATTTGGAGTACAAATCTGCTAGTGGATATGGATCAGGGGTACAAATCCACTGGTGGATATGGATTTGGGGGTACAAATCCACTGGTGGATATGGATCGGGGGGTACAAATCCACTGGTGGATATGGATCGGGGGGTACAAATCCACTGGTGGATATGGATCGGGGGGTACAAATCCACTGGTGGATATGGATCGGGGGGTACAAATCCACTGGTGGATATGGATCGGGGGGTACAAATCCACTGGTGGATATCGATTGGGTGGTAAAATCCACTGGTGGATATGGATTGGGTGGTACAAATCCACTGGCCACTGGTGGATATGCATCGGGGGTTCAAATTTTTAAAGTTTTTATTTTACATTGCAATACAAAGCAAGGCCCAACTAGGACCATGAGATTGTGGTTTTTTTTTTTTGGGGGGGGGGGGGGGGATCGGGGTCGGCGAACGGAATTGTGGGATAGTCGTGGACCATGCGGTTCGCAATTCGTTCTCTCACAGGCAGCCCAAGCTAATGATTTTTACAAGGAATGTATGGGAATTTTCAGAAAAACCTAAAACTGTACTAAAATGATCAATAAAGTCATGAAATCTTACCTGTGTGTTTCTCTCTCCTGTGTTATATTGTAACCAGTAACCAGTCAAGAGAACACTAGGATTTGACGCTTCGTCTTTGCCCTGTGTTGCTGTTATCGTCACAGCAGTATTTCGTTTGATCGCGATTCTCTTGCAGCACAAATTTTCACTTTGGAGAACACTGAGACTTTCCTTGAAACCAGTACGGAAGCTCTCATTAAAGACAAAGTATATCAATGCATTCCAAAAGCCGTTAGAAATCAAGAGCAAGAAGGAGAAAGAAGAAAATGAAGGATGAAGAGATGAAAGGATGGAAGGATTCAAATAAGCCGCAGTGAATGTAATAAAGAATGGTGACCAACAAACTTGAAATACAAGCAGGATACTGATGATCATCTTTGTTACTTTCTTTGCCGTATTCCGTGCAGCGTTTCGTCTCCGTGCGTCCATGTGCTCGCCAGGAATGTTCCTCTTCCATAACGTATACCCAATGTGGATGTATAAAAATATCATTACCACTATTGGTATGAAATAAACCATGATAACCACAAGGATCGCTGTGATGTCATAATCGGTGACGACACAGTAAGTTTTGTCCTCAAAAGGAGCAAACTTTACGACTGTCCTGCTTTGTATCGTAGACAAAAAAGGTAGCCCAAGGGATGCAACCCATACAATTGGAAGAACGTATTTAGTCCATGCAGATTTTGCTCTGTGCCCTAGCGGATTTTTGACAGCGAAAAACCTATCAGTCGTCAAAGCAAGGAAACTGTACAGCGAGCAAAACATCGCCACGTTTACAACGTAGTTGACAGCCTTGCATGTTATGATTCCGAAAGTTCCAGGTTTCCATTCCAGTCCACTGTAAAGGTATTTGATTGCATGCGGTGTACCCAGTAAAGTGGCTATGACGTCACAGAATGCGATGTTGACTATGAAATAGTTAGTAGTAGTACGCATGCTTGGAGTTCTCCTTACAGTGTGTATGATGAGAGCGTTACTCAGGATCGAGGCTAGAGACATGGCTCCAGTTGAACATGCAAGCACCATTTTTACCTCAGGGGAAAGCTTAGGGCTTCTGATGATCTGGTATATAGCTGTGTAAAGAGAACAAGAACACAGGAATGCCACGATAGCATAACAAGCCAAATTATGGGTTCTCGGAACCATCATTTTATGTGGCGGGGGTGGGGTGGTAGTGTAAAAATATATGAGAGGGGGGGGGGGGGGGTGTCTCGAAAAGGAGCAAGATCTATTGTTCCATGGCCATGAACGTGATTTCATTAATCCCAGATAGAATATTTTTTAATGTCTTTCTATTGGCTGAATTTGTTTTGGAATCAAAAACATATACGCAACGAGCGATTTCATGCATTTTAATTTGAGGACATTAATACCATTAGTCAAGAGATATCTTTAGTATATAATTGGACCAAAGCTGAGATATTATAAAATATTTCAGTGTTCCCCAAATAGGATTTCTTTCTCTTTTTTTACATAGTTACAGATTGTCCGCTTCAATCAACAACAACAAGAATTTGATTACAATGAAAAAACGTACTGAGTATTGACAATTCATATGACTAAAGAAACAGGTAAAAGTCACTCAGGAATAACTAAAAAGCTAATCGACCTGAGTTATATTAGTCAAAAGTATTACATAGTACAAGACAAACAAGAACTAATTTATATTTAATTATGAAATCTAAATCATTAATAATAAATATAGCAGTATTGATAATACTGAATAATAATGATATAAAGCATAAGAACTACGAAAAAAAAAAGAATAACGATATAGAAATTAAAGAGGTACCAGATGAAACTCTAGAGACAATTATTAGAATCGATTTATATGTAAGATTGTAAGATATTCAATTTTACTTTCGCTTTGGAAGATTTTAGAGGAAGTTGTTTGGTGTGTTCATCTAGATTATTCCAAACAGTTACTGCAGCAAAACGCATATTGAATTTCCCATAATTTGTCCTGACAAAATTAATATAATAAGATGATCTAAAAGCAAGTCTAGTCAGAAGTCCATAACCAGAAGTGTCCATCTCCCACTATAGGGTTTGGCCCATCAGTTTACAGAGTAGTCTATTTATAGAAAGCTTTTCCCGCCATCTCGCAGCCAATCATATTCTTCGAAATTTTATCAGCAGCTCCTGATTGGCTAAGACAACAATTTCTTTTGTTTGTAATATTGTATAGCTAATTATATATGCGACAAAATTTTGGCGGACAAGGCGAGCGAATGCTACTTGCTAGTGTAGAAACAGCTATTTCTCATTTATAACAGGCAAGAACTGGTGAGCACTACATGTTCAGGAAAAACCATTAGTCCATATAAACCAGAACATGTGGTTCCTTTGTAACCTTATTTTCCCGTTTCATCTGTATAAGACTTCGTGTTTACAGCAGTGTGTGATGTACACAGAACGAAGCTAAGTTTTGCCTTTTGGTTCATAAACGCAGATTTTTGTAGTGATATTTGGCATAAATACATCAAGTGATAAATATTACGTTCAAATCATGCTATTTTTGTTTATAGTATGACCTAAGAAATTTACTGAAAAAGACAATCACATGTTCTCTCAAGAGTCAACTAAGTGCACCGAGTTTGTTTATAGACTGCTATATCAGACGGTTTTTTTTTTTTCACCCTCCTGATTTTTTCCTCGAGTTTAGGAGGGTGAAAAAAAACGTTTGATATATAGCAGTCTACGAGTTTGTTTACTTCTTTGAGTTTGACTCGACTCATCTTTGAGCTCAAGTGAAAATTTGAAAATCCTGTAAGTAATTTGCGCTTGGCAGATAAAAGAACAGCCCGGCAAATCTCCAAGTAAGGCTTAATAATCGACTGGAGCTGAGAGAAAATAGCTATAACCTGTGAAAAAAGTCAATTTCTGGTATACTGAACACTAGCAAAAATCAGGCAGTTCATCAGACTGTGCACAATCAAACAATCAAACAGTTGTCACTTTGCTGTTTTATTAAAGACAGTAGTAACTGTTTTACATCTCCAAGAATAAACTTCACAATCGAAAACTAGAAAACTGAACACAACTATCGCAGCTGGAAATGAAATTCCAGTTCTTAAACTATTAATACAAGCAAGGGTTTTTTCTTAAACAAGATTTATATTTGAATCAACTGCCTCACGGCAACGGGTCACATGCGACCGAGTTTCCAAGGATTTCAATGGATTAAAAACAAAACAATTAAATAACAATTTAACAGTAAACTTGGCTTACTTTGATGTAATTTTGTCCTTGTATGATGCCAGTTATTGCTGGCCAGTTGTTTCAGCGAGATGAATGTGAATTTGCGGTTCCGTTTTCATTCATTGTCATTGATTCAAACTTTTATACTCGTCGCTAGTCAACACTTGAAGTCTTGAAAATCACTTTGAACTTTCTCAAATCACCCCAAGATCCATTAGAAGAGGCACAGATGATCAGTCTATACATTTCTTTTCATTTGAATTCCAATATCTTCAATTTTAGTCGTCAAAAGTACGACATTTGCCACCGTAGCTTTGTAGTTTGTAGCACCGCTTGGCGACCTGTATGTACTGAGCTTCAAACCGGGGGGGGGGGGGGGGGGGGGGCACCGCTTGCATAATATAGGGGAGGTATGTGAGGTGTCGTCTTCAGAGAACGACCCAGCTTGCAAAATAAAATGTAGTGAAGGTGTTTTTATTAACCAGAATTGCCATTAAATTTATGAAAATCAACCCGAATTGATATTTAATTTGCTCCAAAACAAGACTTGGTTTGCCAAATTGAGCTCAAACCTGTTCCCGGTACCGTCGCACATCTCATTTACGTCGGGTACATGAGTGCCCCCCCGGAGTCCTGAGTCCCTCATTTGACCCAATGTCCGCCATTGTTTTTGCCCGCCAAATTTGAGATTAGCATTTCTAAAAATAGACTACTCTGTAAACTGATGGGCCGCTACCCCAATACAGATGGACACTTCTGGTTATGGACTTCTGGTCTAGTGTTATACTGGTGTTTTGATGAAATTGTTTGTAAATAATTATCATAGGCCTTGGGTTCTAAATTGTTGTGAAATTGATATATAAAAAGTGCATTGTAAAAAAAATTGTAAATTAAGCGAGACTTACCTGTAAGTTGAAATTTGATTGAGATTCTATGAGTCATCAGCCGGGAGTGTAGGGTGTGGTACGAGAGTGTGGCGCGAAGCGTCGAATCAGGCTTTAGAGTGCTCAATAATGACCTCAATGACAAGAGATAACATACATAGGCACTATGTAGGGTGGGGTATAAACGGGTGGGCGTACCACTCCCTACACTACCGGCTGATGACTCATAGAATCTCAATCAAACTTCACCTTACAGGTAAGTCTCGTTTAATTTACAATTCTATTTCGTCATCATCCAAGGTCGTGAGGGACTGGTACGAGATTTTAGAGCCATTGAGGCATTATCGAGAATGTCATAAGGAAACATTCATCCTGTATATTTGACCATATAATTCTGATGTCAATACAGATTCACATTGTAGCAAATTAAAACATAATTCAAAACACTGGACAGAAATGACACAGTGTTGTACACATGACCAAGAATGTAATTATAACGTATACTAATAAGTAAAGTACTCATTCTGTTGAAGCAGAGTCCAGAATAGCTCTACCGAAATTGAATTCAGCTGGCTTGTGATAGAAGCGCTGAAAAGTCTTCTCACTGGACCAACCAGCTGACAACATTATGTCCTTGACATTAATGTTCTTATCTGCAAGGTGTGAAGACGATGCAGAGCGTGTGCTATGTGCTTTACATCTGGTGGTATCGATGCCAGCCAATGCCATGACAGACCTGCACCACCGTGATATAGTGTTCTTTGTAGCCGCCGGACCATAGGGCTTAACATGGCAAAGGAGTACCTGCTTAGAGTAATTCCTGTATGGACTTGTTCTCTGAATATATTCCTTAATATGTGTAATAATGCATAGTTTGTCGTCCTCTGGATATGGCAAAAACTCAAGTGGGCGTATGTGGGTTCCACTACGTGTCTGCCTCACTTTGTTGGTAATGACAAAGGTGCACTTGTCATCTGATAGGTCCATATTATCGATATTCAGATAGTGAACTGTTTGACATCTCTGTCCACTAAGCAGACTCAATAGAAAGGTCAGTTTCAGCGTAAGCATCTTTAAAGACAATTCTGCTACAGTGCCACCCTGCCGGAAGTAGTTAAGCACAACACTCAAGTCCCAGGTTGAATTATAATGCGGTAATGCTGGGCGCAGCTCAAAAATTCCCTTCATAAAACGTTTAACTATAGGTAACTGTCCAAACGGGACTGAAGAGGAGACATTCAACTGTAAAATGGATGACAGCATGCTTCTAGCTGTGTTTACTGCACTATATGATAATCCAGACTCATGTAGCATTGACAGGAAATCAAGAGCCATAGGAATAGGGGGTGATATGACGTCACAGCTGTTCTTTCTGCAGAAAGCAATCCATTTCTTGATATAAACCTGGTATGTGGTAGTCCCCTCCCGCCAGGATGCCATAATGACTTTCATTGACCGCTCAGTGAGGCCAAGGCCTTTTAGCTGATTCCTGACAGTAAACAGATAACCAGACTCGGTTTCTTGTGTAGCGGATGAACCATTTCTGGGAATGCTGGAAGGTGAAGCAGGTCCTTGGATGGACGCAGTACTACTGGAGGGCAGATCTGAAGAGATTGCAGGACTGGATACCATGGCTGTGTTGGCCACTGAGGGGCAACCACTACTCCTGTTGCCCTGTCCTGTCTGATTTTCTGTAGCACTTGTAACACACAACTAAATGGTGGGAAACAATAAAATTGTTTATCAATCTATGGAATAGAAAAGACATTTACGAAGGATGCCTCTGGGTCAGCTCTATATGAGCAGTACATAGACATTTGCTTGTTTAGTCTGGAAGTAAATAAATCTGTAGTTGGCTTAAAGTTAAGACGATCCAAAGCATATTTCAGTGAGGTTGTATTTATCATCCATTCAGAGTCATGACTATGAAAATTCATGGATTCTCTGTCAGCTAAGACATTATCTGAGTCAGGGATATGTGCAGCAGATAGCCGATTTACATTTGTTCCAAACAAAATTCCCAGATATGTAATGCAATAAGGTTGCATATTACACTGTGGCATGTGCCCATGTTATTGATGACACTTACTGCAGTTGTGTTATCAATCATTAATCTTACATGCTTCCCTGAAAGAAAACTCTTAAAGCATTTAAGGGCAAAAACTGCTGCCAGTAATTCTAGGTAGTTAATGTGATTGACACTCTCAGAAGGGGAGCACCGCCCCCCTGTAATTGTGTTATTCATGACAGCACCCCACCCTTGACAGGAGGCATCAGAATACAGGGTCATATCCACTGCTGGATGCTCAATATTATTGAAACTTGTCTAAATTATTGAGCCACCATCTGATTTCCTTAACACCCTTCTGAGAAATAGACATAGTAGCCTCAAAATTTCCTTTAGCAAACTGAAGGGCCTGGGATTTGTCGATTTCTAAGTTCCTGTAACACAGTGCTCCATACATGACACCTGGTAGGCTAGATATTAAATGGCCAATTGCATGGGCAACATCTCTGATTCTTATGGAATTGATATTCTCAAGTACAGTGACTAGCAATTCTTCGATTCTAACTTCTTATCCTGGGTAAGTGTGACCGTCATAGTGACAGAATCAATAACAAATCCCAGGAAAACAACAGATTGTTTTGGTATTATAGAGGATTTATCGGGGTGTATGACTAATCCAATGCTTTCTAGCATTCTGATAGTGTCAATAACATTGTAAACACAATCCTGGTATGTCAGTGCTACCCTGTAGATACAGGTCATCAATATATCCTGTTATGACATGATTTTTGAGCCTGAGATGGGCCAAGGGGGGGTTTCATCAGTTTGGTAAACTTTCTGGGACAGAAAGAAAGGCCATTGGGGAATACAGTATACTTGTAAAGAGTACCATTATACGAGAACTTAAGGTACTTCTGGAAGTCTGGGTGTATCCTCACACTGTAATAAGCATCTTTTAGACCTAATGATGCCATCCAACAGTTAGGTGTAACAAGCCCCAATACAGTGTGAATTGATTCCATTTTGAAATGGAAATTTTCAATGTACATGTTCAATTTCTTAAGGTTAAGGATAAGTCTTATATTGCCATCCTTCTTAGGAACTGTGAAAATAGGAGAAATGAATTCGCCAGGCTCATGATTGCATTGTTCAATAACCCCTTTTTTTTGTCACTCTTCCCATTCTGGTACGAAATAGGATAGTTGGCCTCCTTCAAATGATGCAACTCTGGCCCTTAAATGTGGAATAAGACTGTACTGAACATAACATGTAAAGTTGCTTACCTTAGCTTTCAAATCACTCAGTTCCTTGTGAACTTCCTCTTCTGAAAGTTCTGGCGCTGTTAGGGATTGGTTCTGGGAGGTTGCGCATTCCTCCTGGTAGCTACTATTGCCTCCATTATAATTACCCTTAGGTTTGTACCTGGAGGTGTTGTTGTTGGAAGTTGCACTGCTCATTATTTTGCTTGTTGTGCTTAGCTCTTGGAGAGTCTTAGATAAATCCTCCCCAAACAAAAACTTGCCGGGCTTAATGGCTCTAGAACATGCCTGTTTAAAATCCTGGTTAAGGTAGGGCCTTATGGAGTCCCATCTCTTAAAGGATATCTCCTTATGAACATGCCCGATTAGGGCAATAGCATCAGTCAAACGTGTGGCAATAGGCTTATATTTTGGGATAGTTTTCTTTTCTCTGTTCTCCAGCAAATCGTTGCATGTACTAATTAAAGCACTGGATACCTTAACCAAGGTATCTTGCAATACAGACATGCGTATATCTGACCTCTTGGAGTTTGAGGAAAGCTTGTCCCAAATTTCTTGGTTTACCTTAGGGACAGCCAAAGAGCAGTTGCTCGGCAGAGGGTACTTTTTGAGGAGTTCCTTCCTTTTTTCAAGGCTATATTCCTCATCAAACTTGTTGTTTATCAACTTTGCTAGATTTTCTGACACTGGCGGACCTTTACTGTCCTCCGAACTGAGGGCTGCTGTGATCTCTGACAGCAAGTCCTCGTTCAGTTGCTGTACTCCTCCTCTGCATCTAATTCCTCGTCTAGCGCGTCGTCTCCGAAGAGACTAAGAGCATCGTCATAGTTCGCTTCCTCTGAAGCCTTACTGTTTGCTTCCTCTGAAGCGTGAGTTGCTTCCTCTGAAGCTGGCGACTTTGCTTTCTCTGAAGCATTGTTAGCCCTCTCTGGGGTGTCAAGTTTTGCTCGCTTGTTTGTGCTCGATTGGTCTGACACGGGTTCGGCTGTGTGTTTATCGCGAAGTAAATTCGCTAGCAATTCATTCTTCGAATCAATACTCGTTTTCATTGACTTTAATACAGCCATGAACTCTCGGGAGGGCTTCAGGGGCTCCTCCTCTATGCTAATACTAGCTGTTCGTGTGATTTCCTCGCCTTCAGAACCAGTGGCGGCCATGTTGTTTTCTGAAAGAGAAATGGCGGGGAAAACGTCAAGTGCCCAAAAACAATGTAGGACGTAAAATACTCGAACTTAGCTGTTGACCAGCTGTTCCTCAGGGCTTTTCCTGTACCTGGATGGTATTTATGAACCAAGAAAACCAAAAACGAAGGTAAACGTTTCCGATTTTCGCATGTAAGCCCGTTCCTCGACACAAGGCAAACCACAACTGATTCGACGCTTCGCGCCACTCTCTCTCGTACCAGTCCCTCACGACCTTGGCTGATGACGAAATAGAATAGGTCTGTTAACAGATTTCTTTCCTATTTTTTTAGGAGGTTTATTTCTGTATAACCAATGAGATATCAAGTTTCAACAACAGAAAAATTAACACCTTTGTGCATTCTTGGTCGTTGAGTGCTCCTGTTCTTACGCGAACCATTAAGATTATACTACTAGTTGGTTTCTACTAAAACAATTAGACTACTCGTTCTCAGCTTCTATGGCTCCTAATAATAATAACAACTTTATTTTAATGAGGGTAACACTTGACAGTTAAAACTGATAAACTTGTGGCCCTCAAGATGCTAGTTTTAAGAACATCAAATTTCCAAGGGAAACTATCAGCCGATAGTTTCAAGACAAACACACTCCTCGTCAACTATCAGACGTTATAGTTCACCACAAAATGTGGGTGCGCGCTCATTGGCCAAGAGTGATCACGTGACGTGATAGTTGTCGTCCGCGGATGAAAACTATCAGGCGTTATAGTTCACCACAAAATTTTGGCGCGCGCTCATTGGCCAAAAGCAATCACGTGACGTGATAGTTGTCGTCCGCGGATGAAAACTATCAGGCGTTATAGTTCACCACAAAATTTTGGCGCGCGCTCATAGGCTGAAAGCGATCACGCGACGTGATAGTTGTCGTCCGCGGATGCAAACTATCAGGCGATAGTGCCCGCTGAGAGCTGAAGACAATTTTGTGATGAACAATAACGACAAATAGACTGTGTTTGTCTCGGAACTATCGGCTGATAGTTTCCCTTGCAAATTTGATGTTCTTAAAACTAGAATATAAGCCCTCGAACTTCGTTCTCGGGCTTATATTTGTTTTAAGAACATCAAATTTCCGCGGGCAACTATCAGCCGATAGTTCCTCGACGGACACAGTCTATTTGTATAATAGTGCCCGCTGAGAACGGAAGACGATTTTGTGATGAACAATAACGACAAATAGACTGTGTTTGTCTCGGAACTATCGGCTGATAGTTTCCCTTGGAAATTTGATGTTCTTAAAACTAGCATATGAGCCCTCAAACTTCGTTCTCGGGCTTATATTTGTTTTAAGAACATCAAATTTCCGCGGGCAACTATCAGCCGATAGTTCCTCGACGGACACAGTCTATTTGTATAATAGTGCCCGCTGAGAGCGGAAGACAATTTTGTGATGAACAATAACGAAAAATGCAGTGTAGAGTGTGTTTGTCTTGAAACTATATCGGCTGATAATTTCCCTTGGAAATTTGATGCTCTTAAAACGCTTCTATTTGTTTTAAGAACATCAAATTTCCGCAGGAAACTATCAGCCGATATTTTCTCGACGGACACACTCTATTTGTATAATAGAAACTTCGAACTCATTGTCTAAGTGTTAAATATATACTAGTGTAGGTCTTCGTTACCTGGAAAGTTAGACACGTTCAACTAAAAGTTGATAAGGGTATGTTACCCGCTGTCGGAGGCGGCTAGGGCTTTTCATCAGAGCCCAAATCCAGTATTTTTAAAGGAAATAATGATGCTTTTATTTCTGAGCAGGGTTCGTACTGTATCGAGATGATGCGGAAATTTCAGAGTTTTCCAGCATACAAAAAGAAAATTTACTACACCTGTCGCAACTCTGAGATTTCACAAAAAAAGTAACAACCCCGATTGCATGCCATACATTCACCTAATATGTTAATAAAATTCAAGATGTTTTCCAGGAGTAGATGAAGTAAAAAATATTTCCAGGGCACTGGAAGAACATTTTAGAATTCCAGGAGTAGTGTGAGCCCTGTGTGAGTTAGGAAAATTAGAAATGTATTGCCATGGACACATGATTGTCAAGTATTTTTAACATTACACGTGATGGAACAATTCATGAAATATCTAAAACTGATCAAACTGTAGCATTACGAATTCAATGAAATATTTTCTCGAAGCTTGAGCTAGTTGTATCCAAATATTATCAAAAAGAGTTTTAAAATCAGATGCCGACAGAGACGAAAGTAAATACCATGTCCAATCTAGACACCATTCCAAGTTCGCATTTCCTCTTCTTTCAAAACATAATTCAAAAACTCATGAATAATTAATGATCATTTTGTCCAATCAGATGAAGCAAATCAGTCACGTGCATGCTCCTTTAAACCTGATAAAATCTAATTATTCTAAAAAGCCCGCGGAGGGATTTGAATTCTGTCCCAGGGGGAAACGAGGTTAATGATCGAGACAATGGATAAGCACCTTGCAACTCTTGGAATTTCTATTGACGTTTCAGATTGAATTGCTAATTAGGATGAACGTTTTATATAAAGAATAATTAGATTCCGCCTTTGTCATACTCAAAACATGAAATATTGTTCACCTTTAGCTGTCTTCATGTCGACATCGAAGTGAAAGGACATGTTTTGACGATACATCACTTCTAAATCGAACCCAGAAGCTCTGCAAGCAAAGCTAGCCAACAATAACCACGCTACTACTTGAATCTTCACCATTCTTGGCATTGAACCGAACCACCGTTGGACCGAAGATGGGAAGGTAGACTTGCCCTCGAGTTTACACTTTTATGTAAATGCGTTCCTTTTTCAATTCTCTAGAACTGGATAAGTCAATAAAGAATGTCAGAATAAATATGAAATTTGCAAAGCAAAGCTAGCCAACAATAACCACGCTACTACTGGATAAGTTAATTCTTTAGAACTGGATAAGTCAATAAAGAATGTCAGAATAAATATGAATTTTGACCACTACGAACTTCTTCAAAGCAATTACTTAGGAAATTTATTTACCGTACCGGTCTCTACGCCTTAATTAAAAAATATCCTGGAAGCCTTTGGAAATTCCCCAGCCAGAACAACAGGAGTGAAATATTTGTCGAAAAAATTCGTCGAATCGTATGAATTGTGACCTTAGAAGTTATTAAAATAGAACTTGTTTTGAGGTAAAGGAAAGGAGATTTCGATTTCAAAAGAAGGGTTTCTTTAATTAGACATAATAAAAACACCAGTAAAGTGTTTTTCAGAGAGGCGCTGTAAAACTAACTAGCTAAATGGAATAAATAAATATAAAAGTTACACATAGAATAATGTTTGAACATTAAGTCTTTAGGTTAAAAAGTAGAATCGAAAAATAACTATATGGTGTATGGTCAGAGTATGAAACGAATAATTAAATAAATTGAGTTTCAGCTTAAATAGCGATAATGAAGTTACAGACCGAACATCTAAATCTAAAAAAAAGATCGTTGCACCTAATTGAATTGCAATCATTATTACAATATAATACAAAAATAGAAAAACAAAATTGTATGAGAACTGGGCTACATGCAGTAAAATAGAAAACTACTTACAAAGGTAAAGTTAATAAAACTACGTGTATCTACTTATAATTAATAATATAAAAGTCTAAACGCTGTGTATATACCAAGCTAATAGTTTGAGAAAAACTGGAAACCTAAGAGATACAAAATTCACTCCCCGTCTGATGGACTTCATAGACTTTCGTGTTCCTGACGTCATCAACCTTTGTTTTTACAATAAGCCAATACGAACACGCGTAAGAATTGAAGCGTGAAGTGTAGAACAGTCGTGCAGTAGCGGCTTTTACTAGTTGGATCTATCAGCTTTCATGCACTGAAAATAACATTCTACAGCTTCAAACTTCTGTCGATTTCTCAGAATGGTATCCTGTTTGAGCTGCTGTAGTTCTTTGGAGAGCAGGAATTTTCGGGGAGGGGGAGGAAGTGAGCGGACGACCTCGTACCGTCTGAAAATCAGGCTAGGTAAAGGGGTGTTCCAACGAATATTGGCCGAGATTGTAGCCTGGTGCTGTAATTGCGTACTTTGTTTATTTCTTAATAAACTAATCAAAGACGCTGTTGTACCACGAATAAATTTTATTAATTTTAGGTGACCATTGTGCCTGCGTACAACCACAATCGCAAAATATAACTCAGGGGGGTAGTGTATATCCATACCATATTGTATATGTTTCTACTGAGTGACTTCACTGCACCCAAGTTCTGAACAAAGGTTGATGAATAATAGCGGAGCTCCCGTGCGAGCGAAACACATTGCTTCCTTTTCGTTCCGTCCGACCGCCCCTTTTTCTCCGAACGAAAATATCACCTCATTCTGGTAATTGTATTATTATTACTATTCTGATGGTTATTGAAATACCTTGAGCTCAACTTGAAATACCGAAAAAAATATTGAATTAGACTCAGCGACGTCAAGAAGAAAAACGTATCCGTAGGACTGTCAAAAGAAAGAAAACGAAAATCGAATTGGAGCCGACTCGAAAAACAGGAATGACTAGGAAAACATATGCAAAAAGTTATGACGTTATCGGAAAATTGTAAGACGATGCCTGACTCTGAATTGTCGTAAAAATAGAGTAATTTAGGAAATTGAACGATGGGATCTGCTGGGCATTTCTCTCTCCGGTCCATCTGAAAGGGTTAGAGTGGATGTTGGAAGGGCTTACGTATTGCCTATAAAAGCCAAACCGAAAAATCTTTGCACGATAAAACAATCTCAAGAATGAATAGGCAAATAAAATCCTCCAAGCATAATTCGATCCGTAGTCGAATGTGCTCTTATTCTCTTTGCATGTGCATGTGCAGATATATATATATATATATATATAGTTCTGACAAGGATCCTGCTACCCTAGATAGACGCATGCAGAACGATGTTAGCATTGCGAATAATTGGTATAATGACAACGGTATGATTGTAAATCCCACAAAACATCAAGCTATGGTGCTGGGCAAGACTGACTATGAATTCTCTTTTCCGGTCAAACGTTCTATAGACTTGCTTGGCATGACCATAGATAATGAGGTTAGCTTTGACTAACACATAACCTCAATTTGTAAAAAGGTTAATAATCAATTTAATGTGATGATTAGATTTCGTAAGCTTATTTCTAATAGTACATTGCTTCGCCTATATAAGGTTTGACATTTTTGTAGTTGTATAGAAACACTGATAAATTAGAAGCCTTAAATAAGCGTATTCTGAGATTTATGTTCGATGACAGGAATTCTAACTACAACCAGCTATTATATAAAGCTAAAACACCTTCATTATATAATAGAAGAATACAGAATATGCTAATTATACTTTTTAAATCTCTGAAATTTTCAAACTATCCAGGCTACCTAAAAGATATGTTTACTCTAAGATCTGTAATATATTCCTTAAGAGGCACTGATATTTTGAACCTACCTAAACCTCAAACAACAACTTATGGCCTGCACTCTTTCAAATATTCGACTGCAAAATTCTGGAACTCCCTACCTGATAATCTTCGATCTTTAACAACTATCACTGATTTTAAGAGAGAAATCCGTAAATCTAATCTAATCTAATTTTACAGTAACGCCTATTTGTTAATAATTTCTAGGTTGTAAATATTGTAAATATATTTTTAGTATTAGTAATATAACAATAGTATTAGTATTAGTATATTTGCTACTCTGGAAATTCGAGTTGAAATAAAGTTTATGTATGTATGTGACGTCATCAAAAATCAAATATTTAAACTAAAAGTGATACAAAGCTGTTCTTCGTATATACTCTAGAGATTGATAATAAAAATCTGCACAGAAAATGCCACGTCGATAGGGTGTATCGCTCCGGAGTAAGTATATTTTATGACAAAACGACTCGGCGTGTTTTCCGGAAGGCATAAAAATCCATGTACTTGTGTCAAAAAAGTTTTTAACTCGATAAATTATTAAAAGTTATGACGACAATAACAAGTCCGAAGACTACAGCAAAGCTGTGCATTCTAAGAGTTTTAAAGTGGAGGGAAAGAAAGCTTTATTTGTATTGTCGTTTTATGGCTGGCTGTTGGTGTCCCAGAGGGGCCACCAAGATGGTGGCCGCATATAAAGTAATATAAAAGTGTTTTACATTCATTGGCCCACAGCTCCGTTAATAAATAATCTAATGTTCCAAATTTGTTTTATAAGTCTATTTTTGGTAGTTCTGCATAAGACCAAAATTATCAGTGCAAACTAATTTTGCGATCGAGGCTCATGACGAAGGAAACCAATAGTATTTCAGAAATAATTTAAAGTGTGCTTAACGTTTATTTTGTTATCATAAATATCGATTTTACATCAAGTTTTGAGTACTTCTGTGAAGAACATTTTGGTTTACAGAGAATACTGCATGTTCTACGCTTGTTTGAAATCGTGAAAATGTGACATTTCCTGAGCCATGACCGCGTAAGTAAAAGCCTGGGCCGACCCTGGGTAGACGTCTTATAATTAATTCGACTTTGCAATAATTAATTCGACTTTGCAATAATTTGAATGAATACTTAGCATGTTGACTAAAATTACTTTTGTCTTTACTAACAACTCGCAAACTGTGTATATTCTCTATAAATCGATGTTGTTGTGATAGAAAGACACCATGGAGAATAATGCATTAATGAGATGACGTCAACCCAGGGTCGACCCAGGCTTTTGCTTACGCGGTCAGGAAAGATCACATTTTAACGATTTCAATCATAGTATTATCTGTAAACCAAAACTTTCTTCACAGAAGTAATCAAAACTTGATGTAGAATCGATATTTATGATAACAAAATAAACGTTAGGTGCATTATGGTATTTTCAGATAAGAAATCGAAGTGATTGCTCATATGTGAATTCACTTGTATACTAATTACAGTCATGAACAGACAATGTTTTGTTTAATTAGTGACATTTGTTTAATTAATATTAATCTAACGCCCTGTCCACACTAATTCAAATAAATTCTAAACCGCATCCTTTTCATTAATAACGTATAAAAAAAGTATTCCGTATACACTATCGTTTTCGAATTTCTCGCCGTCCACACACGAAAACACCGCGAAACCGGCATTTTCGAATTTATACACCCTAGAGAGCGTCTTCAAAAAAGTTTTTTAGCCGTTTTAGTGTGGACGCAACGTCTACACGGGTAAAAAAATATGCGTTTTCGAATTTATCCGGATTGGTACGGACACGTTTTAAATTTGTTTCGAATTTTTAATTAAAAGGCGGGCCACACATTTATCTGTGTTAGTGTTGCCCTCTTGAAATAAATTGTTCATTTTATTTTCCAAGCTGTCTACATGCATGGAATCATTGCAACCAATATTTTATTAAACGTTAATACTTCAAAACAAACAAACACGTATACAGCCCGAGTTAAGGCTGCACGCAGCCTCTTGTTATTATTATTCATGCATTTGTAAGTATGAAAGCCTAAATTCTCCTTAGCACGGCTTAACCAATCAGAAACCAGGAGCCAATCCAATAAAATGTGTACACGTGTACTTTACAAGTCTGGTCGTTGTTTCAATGCGGGAAAACAATGGCTAGACTCGTAAAACACACGTACGTGCAACAGTTTTATTGAATTGGCCGTTTCTGTTACCAGTGTAAAAACAAAATTATTCTCAGACAACCACAAAAGGCAGTTTTCAATAATTTGAAACTAAGCCGTATTTCCTTTTTTCTGTAGGTTTTATCTTAGGCGCTCTGTCGCTGCATGGAGATTTTAATATGGATAAATACTTTGCGCTCTACGTATTACAGGCGAGTAAATCCCTGTCGGAAATTCATGCTAAAAAGTATAATGCAGTTGTAAATTATTCATCGTTTATTTTGGTTTCAGGCGGCCGTGTCGCCTCTCCAGGGCTTCTTTAACTGTATTATATATGGCTGGAGACGTCATGGGTTCATGAGAATCCTGAGACAACGAAGCTTATCTTGGGATACGTTTAGCTGAACTACACACAAGACAACATGGACGTCATCGTCGCCATCTTGGTTGGCTATGGCATGGTATTGCGCATGTGTGAAGTTAATATCCACCGTACCGAAAAAGATGGCGGCTGTACATTTGACTACAATTCAATTCAATTCAATTTACACTCATCGATAGAGTGAAAATAGAAGATAATACATCAAGAAAAAAATATAGAATATGAAAAAATAGTTACATATAAGTGTGCAGAAGCCAAAGTAGCAGAGCTTTCGAGTCGGCCTCTGCCATATAAGGGCAATGATTTTACAAATTATGTGAAATTAAGTTTAAAATAATAAAAAAAAGTCAAATGAAAGCAAGTATATACTACTAAGATATTTTAAGCTATAAGCTTATATAATCTTAAGGGCACATTACAATTTGTTATAATTATTTTATAAAGGAAATATATGCTTGCTTCAACAACAAATGTATTTTTTTTGTATTCTTTCTTGAAGTTCCAGATCCCTAATTGTTTTATATTAAGTGGTATTTCTTCCGATACAATCCCTTGCGAACCTAACACAGTAAAACACATATGTAGAAATCTGCCGACAGTGTATTGGCAACAGCACTTGTACTGGCTTGTTTTTAAGATGTAATACCTCTCTACCGCGATTTTATAACGGTTTATAGATTTTCGTGCACAAAGGATTGTATTATTATTGTATTGCCGTTCTCGGTCAGATCATAGATAAGAGAGTGGAATGGTTAGGAAACCCGGCAAACTTCAAAAGGGCTAACAAAGGCGCTGCGATTTAGGTTGGAAGGGGTAAGACAAAAGATTGTGCACGATCAGTTCATTAGGGTTCCCTGAACGACTGAACTCACACGTTTCTATTGGCTGATTGATTAACATGTTGGAATTTCTATTGTGTTTTGTGCACGGTAGTGGTTGAAAAAAGCTAACAAAGACATAACAAAGGTCCCTGAGTTTCCTAACCATTCCACTCTATTTTAAAACTATGGTCAGATCCACCATCTTGGATCTGACCGAGAAGACCCTGGGGACGAGGTTGGTGGATTGGCTAACAAACAGATAACGAGCTCGAGTGAAATGCTACGCAGTATTTTCCTTTAAGACTGTCCATACACAGTTTGTTAGTAATTTTTGCATATTTTCTTTGATTTTAATCATCCCACGTGTTCGAGGTTCATATGAAAATCGCTGAAAGTGAATTTTACACGCCACGACTGCTAATATAAAGGCTTCTCGCTGTGACCTCTTTAACAAAGGATTCCTCGTTGGCTTCTCTTGTGAGATAAACCAACATGGCTGCCACGTCTGTGTTATTTGAATCTACGGGGATTCACTGAATGCCAAAAATCAGAGTGCGAACCTTTGTCAAATCAAATTCGATATTTATTAATCTGTGGATGAATTGACATGATGCAGTCTACATAAAATAATAAGAGTAGAGGGCGAACATTTGCCAAATGAAGTGCAATTGTTGGAAACAATGTGCGACTGCTGTAACCACTGAGACAACGAGAACCATTCACATCGGTTGAACCGGCAATAAGTGTCGAGTACAAAACGATAGCATTTCCACTTGCTCGAGCTTTGATCCGTAAAATGCAAATTTGAAGTCTGTTTTCAATGAAGAAAATGGTGTTATGATTTATAAGTTGGCATGGAATGTTTTGTTTTCATTCTGCAGTGACTTGTTCTCGTTCGTTACAGTAGTTGCACACTAAGTGCTTCGCTTAAAGTAAATATCAATTTTAAATATTGAAATTAAATTCCATCGTCATAAAGCCCTGGCACAAATCCAAGTATCGGTGATTGGTCTTTACAGCAATGATAAATACGTCAACTATAACGACCGCTCTGATTGGCTATGAACTGTATTTATTCAAAAGAATGTGTAATGAGCTTTTCCGTTATTATAAACGATATTTTATGATACGCAATAAACTCATTTTCCATGGCTTTGCTCTTTTAGAAACACTCGGGATGTTGAGAGGCATTGAAAGACTCGGGGAAATGAGTTTTATTTCTTAACATGTACCAGTGGTCACTTTGATTCTAGAGATTTGTATCCCTTTGGAGCAGCCAATTTAGAGGAAGCACACGTAATTAATTTAAATTTGATACAAGAAACGACGTGTAACGTATGTGTTAACAGAGCACTCCTTAAATTTCGAAAGCTCCACCCTTGCAGGCGTTCTGTAAATAGTGTTGACTATTTCACAATGAGACTGCGAGCTCGAGGTTAACAATAGTGTCTCTATGGACTATCGGCTGATAGTTGATGTTCTTAAAATATAACAAATATAAGCACGAAGAACGAAGTCTTAATGCTAGAATCCAACGGGCGACTACCGCCTCAGTGATAGTGGTAAAGTGGCAGACCAAAGAAAGCTCGCGAAAGTGTTGTGGTAAACTATAACGGCTGATAGTTGGCGAGGGGCACAGTCCCGAGTCGACTATCAAAGTTGATAGAAATCAAGAGCGAGCCAGTCTAATTGTTTTAGCAAAACAAAGCCACTGTTCTATCAACTTCGCGATGGAGAAAACTGAGAAAAACTCGCAAAAAGTGATTTTTGTCTGCAGCGCGTGGCCGGTGCCTGGCTAACCAATCAGATGGAGTAGTATGAGACATGGGGGTTCTGGGCCACTTTCTTGTAGAACTGTTGAGGGCAGTCATACTTCGTGCCATTCAGACTTCGTCTTCATGCCCCTCATATTTCATGCCCTCGACAGTTCTACAAGAAAGTGATCCATAACCCCCCATGTCTCATACTACATTAAAGCTTTAATAGGACCGGCCGGACTCCATGATCGTATACATTCATCTTTACTCCACATGTTATACCATTTAGACAATAGCTCGAATGAGACATAGGGCTACCCTAGGAGATGGAGTGCGAAAAGTGTGGGAGAGTGTTTCAGAGGAGTTGGAATCTGAAACGCCATCGAGAGAATCGCAAGACCCCATGTGTTAGGACTCCAAAGCGTTTTATATGTGAGAATTGTGGAGGAGAGCTAAGCTGCTACTTTGCTTTGTGGAGACATAAGAAGAAGAACTGTCCTACCTACCACCCTAATCCTATCATTAACAAAAATTAGACGCGCTGGTACTCCATATGATATATACCATTTAGACAATAACTCCACTATAATATACGAACCAATATGGATGAATACATAGAGCAGTTGCTTGCGGAAGAACAGCAACCACATCTTACCTTGAAGCGAACCCCACGGGCTATCGGCAAATATCTGCATGGGTGGCAGATGGATGTTCCCGAGGGCCACGAACTAGGTGTCGATCCAAGGGCCTTTCTAGAAGACGCGCGCCATGAGATTCGTCAGAAATTGGTGGAAGAAATCCAAGACCTACATGGTGTGAAGTTTCAACTTGCTCTGAAGGTGCAGCTCAGGAAGGACCATCCAGACGGTAGCCAAGAGTTTACTGACCCTACGATGCGCCATAAACAGGAGGTTGTCATGCAGACCCACGAGATTCGTGAGACCTTAGACAGTGCTATCCCAATGATTCTAGAGGCCCTCGAGAAGTGCACGCATAGAGGCTCTGGATGGGTTGTTGACCGCATCATCCTGCTCTGGCTAAACATCGCTCGCTATCAACGTCTGAGAGGTGGATCCTACATCCTACTACCAGAAGCAGTGAGAAACAAGAAGGCAGTGATTAATGTCAAAAACAAGGATGACCAATGCCTACGATGGGCCTTACGGTCTGCTATATTTCCTGCAGACGACCATGTTGACAGGCCCGCCAAGTACCCCACACAAGATGGTCTTGATTTCACAGGTATCGACGCCCCCACACCAATCTCCCAGATACGGAAGGTTGAAAGACATAATGGCCTAGCCATCAACGTATTTGGCTGGGACAATGGTGTCACCATTCACGCATGCACCAAGCAACCTTTAGACATACCTAGGATTAATCTTCTACTGTTCGAGAAGGAAGGTAAATTCCACTACACCTGGATCAAGGACTTGAACAAACTGATGTATTACCATTCCAAGCACAGAGAGCGTAAATACTTCTGCGACAGGTGCCTGACAACCCCCTACTCCCGAGAAGACCTCCTGGAAGCCCATAAGCCTGAGTGTCAAGGTATAGGGAAAACCGCAGTGAGAGTGGAAATGCCTGAAGAGGGTAAGAACAAGCTCTCCTTTCAAAACCATCACAGACGTCTTCCAGCTCCGTACGTCATCTACGCTGACTTTGAGTCGTTGACAATGAAGATCGCAGGACCAGAGCTAGATCCCACAAAGAGCAACACTCAGAAAACGCAGCATCATGAGGCTTGTGGCTTTGGCTACGTCGTGGTGCGATGTGATTGTCATACGGAGCCTCCAGTCGTCTACAGAGGTCTGTATGCTGCAGAAAGGTTCCTGGAGGCAATGCAACAAAAAGAATTGGAAATCAAGGCAGTTTTGACCAACCCCAAAGCAATATGGATGACCCCAAAGGATAAGTTGACCCACAATACAACTACCATCTGCCATGTGTGTGAGAAGCCACTCTACAAGGACTCAGTCCGCGACCATTGCCACATCACGGGTAAGTACAGAGGCGCAGCTCACAATGCCTGTAACCTCAAGCTGCGGTTGGGCCCCAAAACCACAATCATTCCAGTCGTATTCCACAACTTGCGGGGTTACGACTCACATCTCATAATGCAGGCTATTTCCAAGATGGAGGGAGAGATCACATGTATCCCCAATAACACAGAGAAGTACATATCATTCTCCCTAGGACAGCTGCGATTCATCGATAGCGCTATGTTCCTCTTGGCATCCCTAGACAAGCTGGTGACAGCCAACCAGCCAGAAGCCTTCCAGATTACTGCTCAGTATGAGCCTAGTGTAGGGCGGCAACACCTCCTTTTGCGAAAAGGCATCAGATACCCGTATGAGTATATGGATAGCTGGAATCGGTTTGCAGAGCCGCTCCCACCACAAGCCGACTTATACAGCTAGCTATTAGTTGAAGGCATTTCCGAGGAGGACTATGCCCACGCTCAAAAGGTCTGGAGCACCTTTGACTGCAAAGATATGGGAGACTACCACGACCTATATCTCCGAACTGATGTGCTTCTTCTTGCAGACGTCTTTGAGACCTTTCGGAAGACATGCCTACATCAGTACGGCTTAGACCCTGCACACTACTACACCAGCCCTGGCCTCTTGGGATGCGCTCTTGAAGACTACAGGTGTGGAGCTCAAGCTGCTCGTGGACTATGACCAGCATCTCTTCATAGAGAAAGGTCTTCGCGGAGGTATATCTATGGTATCCAAGAGACATGCCAAGGCCAACAATCCTCTGGTTGAGTGCTACGACCAATCCAAGCCCACAACATATATACAGTATTTAGATGCCAACAACCTATATGGATGGGCGATGAGTCAGCCACTGCCCACAGGTGGCTTTGAATGGGTAGAGGACCTCCAAGAACTATCCAAGACTATAACAGACCCTACGTCATTTGCAAGCATTGCTAGCCCTCAAGGCTACATACTGGAAGTGGATCTCGAATACCCCCCAGAACTGCACAACGCGCATAATGCCTATCCACTAGCACCAGAGCGCATGAAGATCCCAAAGGAGTGGATGTCAGAGTATCAATGCAACCTAAAAGGGACATCAATAGAGGTCGAAAAGTTGGTGCCAAACCTCCGCGATAAAGAGCGATATGTACTCCACTACCGCAATCTACAGCTCTACCTATCCCTAGGCATGCGATTGAAAAAGGTACGCCGAGCACTACGATTCGACCAAAGTCCAGGGATGGAGCCTTATATCACGATGAACACCGAGCTACGGAAGAAGGCAACCAATGACTACGAAAAGGACCTGTACAAGTTGATGAACAACAGCGTCTTCGGCAAAACCATGGAGAACTTGCGCAAGCGTGTCAATATGTCAATCTAGTGCGTGCCAGCGAAGAGGACAAACTTAGGCGCCTGATTGCCAGCCCAGCCTTCGCACAGGCAAATATCTTCGACGATGATCTGACAGCCCTACAAATGCATAAGAGTCGACTGACATTGAACCGCCCAGTCTACGTGGGGATGAGCATTCTTGACCTCTCAAAGCATCTGATGTACGACTTCTACTACAACCAGTTGCTTGGACAGTATGGAGACCGATGCCAGCTGATCTATACAGACACGGACAGTCTACTCCTTGAGATCCAGACAGACGATGCGTATGCCGCTACCCACAAAGATCTCTATGACACATCTGACTACCCTAAGGAGCATCCACTACGTAGCATGGCAAACAAGAAAGTCCTTGGAAAGATGAAGGACGAGTGTGCCGGGCGTCCAATCGCCGAGTATGTAGGCCTTCGACCTAAGATGTATTCCATCCTAGAGGCCGGCGGAAAAAGCATTAGAAAGACTAAAGGCATCCGGAAGGCAGTTGTGAAGAAGCATATCCGCCACGAGCAGTACAAGGAGTCGCTATTCGCTAAGAAAACCTTCCGACATGGGATGGATGTACTGCGCTCGGAGGGCCACCACATCTATGGGCAGCACCTGAATAAGGTATCACTATCACCATTCGACTCCAAGCGATGGATTGCAGAAAATGGAGTGGATACGTTTGCATATGGATACAAAGACACCCTTCCAGAGGAGGTAAACTTCGATGACCTCATTGATGAGCTATTAGCCTAAGCTAATGCCTAGGATCCCCTTTGGAGGTAGTTCTGTGTCTGGTGGCACCACCTGCAGTTCTTCCCGGACAAAGCCACGCTTATTAGCTGGGATGGAATCCAAATAGTACAGCACCGGCTGGTCCTTTGAGATCACACTACGCGAGATGCCATATGTCTCCAGGCTCCATATAGGGTCGGTCGCACGTCTCTGAGATCCTTCTTCCAACTCACCAGGCGCGTATAGGTATCGTACATGTACAGAATATGGTAGGCGCTTTTCTCCTAATCCAACAGTCCGCGAATATGTAGGTACTTTCATATTCACTTGCTTGTCCTCCGGATGGGCAGTTCCTGCAACGGCTTTCGAAGGCTCCTTTCCTGTCAGTCGAGTCACCTCGTTATTCATGGCCGCAAGGACCTCTGGAAGCCGCAACACCCATTCTCTATATAGACCGCGCATCTGATCCCTCCGAAGCAAGCACCATGTCCTGTGCATATTGATATCCAAACAATCTCTCAGCCAGTGTCCTGTTTGCTCGCTCAACGAAGCCCTGCGCCCTGTGATTGCCTGCCTCACCTCGTTGGACCTTCGTACCATGTCGTTCTAAAGTTTCAGACATATGTCCCATGAACTCTCTACCAGGATCGACTTGTAACGTTTTTGGCCATGTTAATGGACTACGCTTGTAGATTCGCTCAAAGGCCGCAGCCACTTCACCACTATCTTTCGAGGCCAAAGGCTCAGCCTCTTTATATCGAGAAGCCACGTCTATCACCACCAAAGCATATTTATATAGCTTTCGTCCACGTCCAGGTCGATCATGTGGTAGGAAAAGCAAATCAGCTTGGTGAACCTCGTTTGGTTTTGATACGGCCCAATGTGGTCGTGGAACATGGCGTGGTGGTGGAAGGTATATCTGCCATATAGCTTGCTTTTCCAGCCACGTCCAAGCAACATCTTCGGAGACACCAGTTGCAGTGGCAAGATGTCCAATCGCCGCGAGACCTTTCCAGTAGCCTCGAGGACTGTAGTAGGTATTCGCAAGTCGAATAGATAGCTTAGCCTCCATCGTATAACATACAACTACGCTATACGCCAAGCTTCAACAAGCAGAAAAAAGGTAGTTTTTTTATTTATTTCCTGAGAAATGCTATAACCATCGACTAGCAGCATAGCCAGTGGCGAGCATCCCACCAACTACGAACACCAACTCACCTGTCTTCTGCGCACTCGAAGGTCGGTAGTAGTCGGAGAAGCGAGGCTCCTTCAAAGACATGCGGTGTATCCCTACGTGGACCGTATTGTATAGCACAAGAGCGCGGTCCGTATTGGATAGATCCTCAGAAGCATAGTGTTGCATACTTTCCTGCTCTTGGACCCAGTCAGCTAGTTTTTCTCGTTGTTCTTCGAAGGCAGCCACATCAGCTTGATATTTCTCAAGGGCTCTGTCGTGTCTTTCACTCTATACAGCAAGCGCATCTGAATCATCTCCAGAAATGTATTTTGCGAGGTAGCTTGAGCCAGTGCTTGCTCCAGCAAAAAGAACCGCTGAAAGGGCCGCTATTCCAAGTGAAACTAATGCCATCGTAAACGCGGGGTTTACAAAGTTCGTCTCTATGAAACTGGTATAATCTTTTGGTCCTCGAGATATTGCTTGGCGGCAACACTACCAGCCAACACAGCCGTCCACTTCACGTAATTCAAGACGGAAGACGAAGGATCGCTAAGCATAGGCTCCTTGGCCAACTTCTTTGCGATGAACCCAATGCCAGTGGCGAGTCCAGTCAATATAGCAGCGTCAGATACCGTTTTCATCAACTTATTTTCTACCATTACGTTATGACCGATGATTGAGAGGCTTCAAATGGTGCAGTTGTAAAGCAACACGTTACTCCATGACAGGCAACGCCCTCTCTGGGGTCTCTTCGCATCTTGTTGCTTGTCCTCCGGACATACTTGGAGCGGGGGGTGTCGTATCGTTGCCAGTAGCTTTGCCCTTATACTGATAGTACATTCCTATCAATGCAATGCCTACGCCAATAGCTGAGAGTGTAGTGTTGGCAGACAAGTTCTCGTACCAGCTTCTGTCGTCCCGACGATTGCTGTTGGCTTCCGTAGGGGAGTGCATGTCCTGCGGACGTATGTGGGCCTCCTCCAACTCGCGCTCCTTCTCTCGGGAAAGTGCCTCTCTAGCGCGGCGATTGCTTTCTGCCAGTGCTTTTCCAGCAGCGATGCGCTTTGGATCTTTTACCTTTTTCTCAGGCACAGTCTTCGGTGGGTCTGCAGTTATCCGATCTGGTTGTTCCATCGTTGCTATCAACAGTTTGCGACATATTGGTAGTCGGCAAGTCTTTAATAGGTAGATCACTTGGTGTGCTTGGTGGATCACTAGGACTAACTACATGGTCAGCTACATGGAACAAGGCACTAGCTAGAGCCACAAAGCGACCTGCTTTAAGAGACAACAAGCCGGCCACAGCAGATATCTCGTTGCGGACTAGGTGGTCTTCTTGTAGGTCTTTGAGAAGTGCTTGTTCGTTGTCTAGTCGAACTACGTACGCGACTGCGCGGGTTGCTAGACGTAGTGCTCCGTCTACTAAGCAGCCTGTTATTTGCTTTGCTACTACGGCCTGGTATCTACTATGTAAACGTTTTACATCCTTCTCAGACAGTTTAGATATGTCTGCTAGAGAGAAATTCTGCCTTAGATATTCTTTTGTTGTACCCATTGCAGCTAAAATTAAAAGTGCTTCCCGACAATCTTCGACCCTCTCCGATTTGGTTGGATGTTCCAGTACGATCGGAGGACAAACAACAGCGCACCCATCTAGTAGTTCTTTGATATCGTCGTCCATGGTATACTACAATATTGTTATAGGTGCAGGCAACTCTAATACAACTGCAAAGGGATGACGGAGACAGAAGCATATGCGAGTAAACTTGTGGGCCTTGAGCTCCGAGGTCAACATCTTTTTTCTCATCTGCCTCTAACCCTCCGCCGTAGTCCTCAAATAGGACCTTGGCATCCAGAGCTGACGCCGTATGAAAGGCCACAACCATGGCTACATTTTCGCGGACAGGTTTGCAGATACTTGTCAATTGTTGGGAGAGCACCCAAACAGAAATACCAATGTGGCGAGCAGAAAAGGCCAGTTCCACGAGTTTGTTAGTTCGTCGCTTGACGTCCTTCGAGGCAGCACAATCATCGAGGATGAGTAGGGTATTGGTACCTGCCCAAAAGGTGGCACAAACATGCAGTGCGGCGTCGATAGCATCTTGCTTGGGTGAGATAACAAAGAAGTGGGGATCTCGATGGGCGAATCCACGATAGGTTTTGTTGTGGGCATATGTGGGGCATACGAGTACTATATAGTCGAACTTGCCACGAAATGCTCCACGAAGCTGCTCTATGAGAAAAGCTGTTTTTCCACAGTTGGTGGGTCCTACTATACTACGAGGGCATTGAATGGAATGTGTTCTACCAAGGCGTCCATCTAACGGCTACGGTATGTTTGCTTTGCAAACACGCAAACTGCTAATATGTTATATTCTGTAGGGCTCCATTCAATACCGTGAGTTGAGCATCAGCCAGTACAAAGATATGCATATTTAAGGTTCCACTGTCTCCACTCCTATGAATACGGATCTGGATGTCTTTTCCAGTACCTGTTTGGCCCAAGCCATCGCCGTGGATAACTGGATCCTTTGCTGTACGACAGTCAACGATAATGGTAAATTTGTTATTGTGGAACTTGGTAGGGGTCATAGCCGTTTCTCCCAGTTGCGGAGCAAACCATCCCTTGGCAGCCTCCCAGAAGTCTGGTGGTAGCATACCTCCTGGGAAGAGACTATTTGGAATTTCATTGACATCTATCTCGACCTTTGTGATACCTGGATTGGCAAATGCCTCGCTGTCCCGGGTACCTGCGGTGTGTGGTGCCACGAAGAGGAGAAGTAGTCCAGCAAAGGATCGTCGTGGGACGGGTACGTTCTGAGACACTAGAGTGTCAGATACCGTTTTGATAGGTACAGTCTTGGAAGTGAAAAGCGTGGTTGAACAGGAAGACAGCGCCTGTGGTATATGCATGCTGTGCTTGCCTGCATGGCGAGAGTTTCGTCCTCAATGACCACATACTCCAGCTGGATGTTGTTGAGCTTGTATGTGCCTATCTTGGTGCTGTCTGATCCCACCACTACGTCGACAGCAGGTGCTAGAGTCAACTCAAACGAAATAGTGTCACTTAGGGCATGGGGATACAGAACTCCATGTTGTGTCAGAATGTCCACGTCCAGTGGGATTCGATATTTCGATCCATATGCGGCCAGGAGCGCATTTTCTCCAGCATTCGAAGTGCCTGCATCACCAGCCTTCGAGCGTAGTTTGTTTGTATTCTCTGATTGGATCGGATACCTTGTTCAACCCGATCTTCTCGCTCTGGAGTAGAAAGATAGAGATCGGAATAGGACTGTAGGAGATCTGGCCGAGCAATGTTTTCTATTGTCTCATCTCCCATTGTGAAAATTCGACACGAGACCAGACAGCGTCCGACATTGGCCACCACTCGGTTGTTGACGTGTCCACCAGACAACACAAGGTCAGCCAAGAGTGCGAGGCTACCTGGGACCAGAACGATGTTTTCTCCTAGTGTTGGTATTTCCACATAGTCTCTCTCCTGGGTTGGCAGATGATGGTGTGAAAGTGCGTCTATATAGAATGCGTCGAGCTTTCAAACCGAGAGGCTCTCTGCGTGTTTGTGCGGAAACTAACTTCGACGATATCATGTTGGAGATAGCGAAGCTATAACAAAGTTATCATATATATACGTACGTATATACTTAAGTTCAATATGGAAGGCGGTGAGGTAGACTTCGAACCTACGTCCGAAGAAGGTTGGACTGATGTGAATGAGCTTTCTGACGAAGAATGGAAGGCGCTTCGACCACGTGGAAAGGATACCCAAAGTACTTGGTGGGGTAGGATGAAGGCCAGAATAGGAGAGAGATCGAATTACTTCCGGGATAAAATGTGGGATAATCGGGCTAAATGGGGAAACAGCTCACATGAGTATATCGAATTGGTCGATCGAGAGATCAATGATCTCGCAGGACCAAGCAGTGGAACTGCGGAAACGGCATTCAATGAAGGAGTCGATCAGAGTAATGAGGCCTGGAACCGCATTCTTGATGAGTTCCCAAAAGTCGACAATACCAAGTTCACTGCTACCTTGGATGAGTACGATCGGGTAACGGTGCGACTCAACCGTGCAAATGCCGCATCCCACTTTCTGTTTGACGCCGAAGACAATCTCAATGGAGAATTACCTAAAACGCTCGTAGATGCTCTTGGACCCATTAAGGAAGACATTATTAGTGAAGAAAATGTTGAGATTAACAAACTTAAGAAACAAAAAGCTGAGAATGCAAAAGCTACGGCTTCCTTCAAGGACGGGACGCTAGAACACAAGGCGGCAAAGGAATACCAACAAAAGAATGCGATAAAAATAGATGCTAAGATACAGGAACACGAGCGAAATATCGAAGACATCGAAGAGCGTATGTCGCTGCAGGATCGCGTAAAATCCGTCTTCAAGAAGTATGGTTTCACAATGCTTGGAGTCTGTGGTGGTTGTTGCAGGTGCAGTGATTAATACTGTTGTCTCCATGCTGTCAAATAGCCTGGCTAGCGTAGCAAGTGATGTTGGCAATGGGTTAAAAGCAATAGGAAAAAAGTTGGGACAAACACTACCTGGGATGGTTGGGGCGATTGCTAGCTTCATATTTTGTACGGCTGGCGAAGTTGTAGGATTCTTAGCGAAGAATGCTTGGTTGCTTATTGTTGGAGTGGTTATATTCGTAATAGAGCAATATACGTCGGGACGACGGCGTCGCTAACGAAACAACAACCATGCGGCTCCAGCTGCAGCAATCGATACAACTGCCAGATTGGTCTCGTGTTGTGTTGCTTGTAGAGCAGGCTTTGGCACATGCTTCGCAACGACAGGCTTTGCCAGTGCCTTTGGCACGTGTACGTGCTTGGCAACCGCAGGCTCCACAACATGCAAAGCAGCCGCATGTGGAATATTTTTCTTTGATACTGGGCCTTCCATATGTGCTGGTGGTGGTTTTTTTTCATCGAGGTTGATATGGTCGTTTATTCCGAAGCGGATGCCGGATGTGCTCGCCCGTTGCAGTTTGTTGTTACAACCCAATATACTCTCCGTGTTGATAATCATGTGACTGGGTATTAACAGACAACTCTTGGCAACTGCTAGATCGAGACGAACGCGCGTGGCCTGAAGAGCTCCTTGATATCGCACTAGACTATCGAACTTCGTTTCCATGAGGACCTCTTCCAACTTTTTACCACAATCAGTTTGGACGTTGATGGATATGGCTGACAGTCCTACGATCGGGCTGCGAAAGGAAGCCTGAGCTCCTAAGACACAATACACGTAAGCCATTACAGATGGGTTGATTCGGGCTAGCCTGGCCTTCGTCAATCCATGCCCCAGCTGCGGGACGAACCAATTGTACTGCTTTTTGACCACATCGTTGCGAATGAACTTTAACGGAAACTCATAAACTGTGCGTTCCTCCTCAGGAAACTTGAACGAACCGCCGGGCCACTTCGCTGAGTATGATGTGTTGTGCGCCCACTTCTCTTGACCATTCACCATTTTTCCATGAGCATATATATATATACATTTCCTAACCCGCCATTTGCCCCTCGTCGCAGGACGAAGTTAACTTGTCGTATATGACAGAGTTCCACGGGGCGTTGTTGTCTTTCTGAAAGATAGAGTCTTTGGGGAGGGGGGCTCCCAACTCAAACAGCAATCGCCTGATTGTGTAATACACATGGAAGCGATAGAAACTACGGATGTTATCGATGATTGGTGCAGCATCCGATAGATGATCATCGAATGATACACCACAGCCTGCCGTTGCGCACCAAAGGACAAAGCATAGCTGTTGGAGCGAGTGCTTCATTTGCTTGTTTTGCACTGTGGAAAACTTGATCCAGCTCTTGGAAGATATCTCGCGGCGTCAACGAGGACTGATCCTTTGCTACGTAGATCTTTAGAGTTCGTAGGAGGGGAGCTACGTCTTTGGTGTCGTTCCCCCATACCACAGCTGGAACCAGATATTTTTCTTTTGTCAAGACCATGGAGTATGGGAACCCTCCAACCATCCCTCGTAACGCATCGTCTATCCTGGTCTGCACATAAGTTGGGATGTGGGGGCTATCGATGTGCCACACGTCCCTTGCGCCAGAACCGTCATCGAAGGAAATCCTAGTTTTGTAGGTCGACTCGTCCTGTATATCAGAGGCATTTGTCTCAGCAGAGAATTTCGCATAGTCAGCGAAGGGGTACTTCTTCTGGAAAGCTGCGAAAGCCTTTGCATTGCGAGCTGCCACCTTCTTGTTGAACTTAGTAAGAATATCGGTCTTTTGTTTTGCTGTGAGGGCGAATTGTTGTGGTGGTGGTGGTGGCGGGACGAACCCATTCCATTCATCATCTGTATTTACCTGTACGAATGCGGCATCGTATTGAAGCTATCGCAAGTATATACGTATACGTATACAGTTGATACCTTTAATATCAAACTTGAAGTTTAATATGGTAATCATCGCGCAGAATTCTATTGTTCTCGGCGACATGTACTTACGGCCGAGAGGTTAAAGTGAGGACGGAATAATTATAACATTGCTAATTAATTCTGCGGGAGAGCGATTGTTATTGGCTTTTGACAAATCGGTTTGGGAATACTCTACTCCCACATCACATGAAGCACATGTCAATCACTGTCAACTGCTCGCTTCATGGGAATACTGGACTCCCAAAGCTCGTTAAAGAAGGTCATCACACTAACTAATGTTGTTATATGAGAAGCCCATTTGTCATTACCGCCCCTGAAGTTCAAAAGCAAAGCCTTTCGTCTGTTCGATCTTGTTATTTCCTTGGTGGGCCAATTACACAGATTCAGACATAAACTTATCGATTCGAAGTTTAAGATACCTTGTCTTTGTAAATTTTGGGTTAAATCCATGATTCGAATCGCCGCTTAGTTTATCTCTGAGAAATTAAAGAATCGTGTTGGTTTACTTTTTTCCTATGAATCGTATAAAACGGAGAAAGTTATAACTTTGAGATCGCCGGTGCGATGCTTTTAGCTATGGTTCGCGTTTCATTTCAAAACAATATAATTAGTAGGTAGTTCAATAGGTCTGTGCTAATAGATTTTCACACTTTTACGGATTTCAGAGCTGTATTGTGTCAATTCAATGGTTAATTAGGTGGCGTATGTGCTATTGTTCATGGGGGAGGAGCTTAGAAGTCCAGTGAGGCCCCGCGGGAATGTTCAAAATCCAAATTTAGCAAGCGAATCTGAGTTGCCAACATATCTCCTAGAAATGTTGATTTCGATAATACTAATAGCCGTCGGATTCGTACAAGAAAACGGCTGCGAGTTAGTAATATATCAAACTAACTTTTCCATACGAAACCTAATAAAAAGAAGTATTATTGAACGTGAAAATTGACTCCAAAGTGAATCAAGCGTCATTTTCCACTGTAAAAACTTCAAAAATATCCCAAATTAAAGTCAAAACCGATAATACTTCCACTCACTCGAATAAGTTGATTGAGGGTGGAAACTGTTTATTGATATCTCTTCTACAAAAGCCAGTGGAAACCTAAACTTTAAAATAGATAGTTTTTCAATAAATGAGTAAAATCATAACCTACTTCGTGCGTTTGAGTACATTTTCTCTATTGTTTGGCTTACTATTCATTGCGTAGCTTTTGAATTTAGCGCTGCTTGCTCTGAGAAATGTCCCGGATGTGTCGCGGCATTCTGCGCGATGTCTTAAATGTCACCTATACCTCTGCTGACGGTCTACTTCGATAAACCTCTTCTTATCCAGAATATTTCGCTAGTCGAGATCACTTTTGAGAACAGTTGGTGGAACCTAGTAGAGGATGGTTCGTTCTGGTGGTTTACAGGGGGAGATGGTAACGCACCGGAAGTGAGAAACGAATACAGTATTGCTGCAGGGCATCATGATATGACAAGCATTCAACCATACTTCAAACCCGCAATCGATGCTGGCATTGTAAAATTCATGCAAACCCCGACGAGTAAGGATTGGACTCTTAGAGGTAAAGAAACCAATTCGGCTCAGCAGACCTCTCTGCACTCTACTGTGTATAAAAGATAAAGAAGATTGGAGGGGCGTATCACTAAAAGTAGGTAATCATGAACTGGTGCTCCATGATATCCACACAGTGTATGTCCACTGCGATGCGGTGGATTCCGGCTTCTCACTTCTCAAGGGAAAGCGATCAAACGTTCTAGCTAGCTTAGAAATCCGTGGTGAGAGATTTGCAAAAGCAACCTATGCTTCACTACTCGCACTAACTATCAAAGCTCTAGGGACAATGCGAAACAGCCTTCTCCTGACGGTTCATGACGAAAAAGGCAACGTGGTAGACTTCCGTGGTCGACCCATTCGCTACGTATTGAAGATCGAGTAAAGCATATATTTATAGCAAAGCTATAGTTCATATATACGATGGCAAGCGATTCGATTCAAACAATTCCAACGGCACCAATCTATCCCCTGCTCTCTGGATAGAGCTTTCGACTGCAAAAGGTGTGTGGTACGCTTACCGAGCTCGAACAGCAGGCAAAGCACTACGAAGTTGTTCGCAAAAAGTATGCTCGAGCCCGAGCTCTGAAACTAGACAGGAGAACTCGTCTGCGGAATGTTTGGGCTACATTTTTGTAACGCGCTATAGATGCTACATCGCCTAGACGTTTCGAAGTCGAAGCAATGCTTGCGAACGACGTAGAGCCTGCATACTCTACTATCATAGACAAGATTTCTAAGGGGAGGTCTAATATATTAGTCACATTCTTAACGCCACCCTGGAGAGTTGATGGCTGCATTTCTGCGAGAAGTTCTTCAATGTACTCATCCATATTGTTCGGTATATTGTCATTGGAGCTAGTCTAAATGGTATAACATGTGGAGTAAAAATGAATGTATACGATCATGGAGTTCTGCCGGTCCTATTAAAGCTTTAATGTAGTATGAGACATGGGGGATTATGGATCACTCAGTTTCTTGTAGAACTGTTGAAGGCATGAAATATGAGGGGCATGAAGACGAAGTCTGAATGGCACGAAGTATGAGTGCCCTCAACAGTTCTACAAGAAAGTGGTCCAGAACCCCCATGTCTCATACTACTAATGGCGAGTTATCCAATAAACTGGGTTATGCTATTAAAGCGCGATAGCAAGTTTGGAGTATCCTGCAAATGATAATTATCAAAGTTTGAGTTTTAAGAACTTGCATACATGTGCGCGTTGTTGGTAGTACCGTTGATGATAGTAGTATAGTGTGGTAGACTGCATGTGATAATTTAGGGGGGACTCCTTATATGTCACTGACGGGATGCTCGTCGTACCTTTTAGGGTTTAAAATGCTTTTAGTTTGGTACCACTTAGGGTGTTCCATTTGAAACTTGTATAATTATCGTGGTACCTTTTAGAGTATTCAAAGTAAGCTGGGAAAGTATACTTTCAAAAACATGTACAAGTGGAAAGTTTATCGCCGACCATACACGCTACAATTTTGACGCATGCGCTTATAGGCGAATGCTTGCGACGTCATTGTTTACATTTTTGCTTCATTAGCATATATTAAACTTGAAGCTACAAACAGACAGACTACATCAGTTGAAAGAAATTTTTAAACTTAGTAATCACCAAAAATCGTAGATTGATATGTTAAATATTTACGGAGAAAAAGACTAAAATGGGCTGGGTTCAAGAGTCGCCGACAGCCATACATTCTTTGTACATTTTGAGATATTTAAACGCTCATTCCATATTTATTATATCACTCAAATTTTCGGTGATTGTCAAGTGTGACAATCTCTTTCGATTTATGGACGGTTTGTTTGTATGTTCGTCGCTTGAAGTTTGATGTATGCTAATGAGGAAAAAACGTAAACAAAGATTCGCCAATACCACGCTCACGACACAAAGCCCTTTTGGAGGAAACAGTCACGTGATCCCATGGGAAACCAGTGTGTTAAAACCGTTTGAAATGAAATTTAAATTAAGTCCAACTCTCTCCAACATGTTTTAATATCTTTCAACAATATTTTCAGGCTATTTCATACGGTTTTAAGATCGGCTTCAACAAATGTACCGATGTTGAAACCGATTATTAACTGGGATTTAGATGATGTTGGGCCAACAGTTTTTTTCTTGAGCGAAATGTTTGATCGAAACAAACGTTCATCTACCAAAAAATACTGGCCCCATATCTTTTCAAACTCGTGAATAATTAATGTGGCCAACAGCTAATCGGGTCATCCCATTTTGGATATCAGGTTTGATCAGGTCAAACCCGATATCCAAATACGACGTGACACGATGTGTTCGTAATCTAAATGCCACTTGAAATTTACTAAAGTAACAGGGATTGCATCAGAGATTGCATATTCTAACTGTAGCTTTACACGAGTAGTAAAAGGAAATATTATTCAGCATACAGAGTATGACTCGAACCACCGACCTCATGAATAGGACGTTTGCATGATGGTGTCACATACTACAACTACCAGAACTCTGCGCGGATTCTTGTTCCTTTAATTTGGACCATTGTCTTGGAATTCTCAAAGGAGTTGATAAATTTGAATGAGAAAGAGAATTTGAAAAGGATTCTAGTAGTTGTAGTAAAATGACGCCATAATGAATATGTCCTATTCCCGCTGCTTTTGTCCTCTGACCCACTACACTACAGGAACGCTTTTGAAATGAACCAGATAAAATAACAATATGCCTTGTGACAATAACTGTATGCAGCGAAACACCAGACACAAATCCCGCTAATGATCTATGAATACAGGTATTGTTGGAAAACTCGATCTTCCTCTTTCATCAGGGGACTCCAAAACACATCGAAACAATAAAAGCACTCGGTCTAAGTGGCTTCCTGCTTTAATTTATCTCGATGTTTGGATCCCCTAGTCTCGTTTTGGAAATAGGATGTCCGACATGGGGTGCTAGATAGTTTAACATTGTTGGTCCAACATGGGGTGATAAACGGTTTAACATTGTTGGTCCAACATGGGGGGGGGGGGGGGGGGGGGGGTGGGGAGGGTCTACATGTCAGTTGTCAGTTAAAATTTTCGCCATTTGTCAGTTGTCAGTTAGCCCTAGTTAATCATTACTAGAGAAAATTTACAATGTTTGACCCACAAAAACCAAATTTGTCAGTTGTCAGTAAAAAAATCGTCATTTGTCATTTGTCAGTTATTTTTAAGGCCGTTTGTCAGTAGTCAGTTAACCCCATTCAGACCCTCCAACAGTGCTGACCCATGTTGTACAACATTCAAATATTTAGCCCGGCCTAAAAAAACGTGCCCTCGACTGTATAAATGGCGATGGGAGATTGAAACGAGGCAGTTATGCAGTCGGTTCTAGAAGAATAAATCACAACGAGGTCTATCTTTTACTATATTCCTTATTTATTTCCTTCCCCAGGTTTACTCTAGCCATTATTATATTTTCGAGTCATTCTGTAATTAACTATCATGAAATATTGTTTTTACTTATAAAGAAAAGGAAATCAAACGAAAAGCAAACGATTCCCTTGTCCACTATTTAGTTATCAAGTGACACATGGTCGTCCGTCCTATAATGATTCACTTGAAGGCAGCTGTCGCGTTGTTGATGGGGCGACTTATGAACTTGTCTGACTTCATGTAAGCAGCAACAGCAGGAAAGGCCTGGATACAAGTAGATATGATAACAATGAGGTGATTGGGGGGGGGGGGGGGGGGAAGAGATAATCATTTATGTAAATTATTAAATTGAAGCAAAAACTACTTGCTAGTTACCCTGGTCCCAGAGGCTTTCGAGAACGGAGCCACGAAGCGATGATCAGCGAGCCGCGAAGCGGTGAGAAGGGAAGAGAGAAGAAAGCCTCTGGTAGCCTGCGACCGTTTCTCACTATCATGCTAACGATAGGTGCCAATCAACATCACTAGATCAATTAACGAGGAACCAATCACAACACACTAGACAATAGCCAATCAGAGAACGCTATAAGGTAATTAAATATTCCTCCAATCAGGAGGAAGGGACATATCTTGTCCCTAGTTCAAAACTATTGGCGCGGTACGATCAGTCAACGGTCGCGGGCTACCAGAGGCTTTCTTCTCTCTTCCCTTATCACCGCTTCGCGGCTCCGTTCTTTTCTCTCCAACAGAAGCCTCTGGGACCAGGTAGTACTAAAATATGAAGATCTCGAAAGCGCGGTTTACACAATACTGACGCATTTTGGCCACGACAATAAATATTAGTGTGTGTGCCAAAATGTTTTCGTCGTACCCATATTATTGCCGGGTAAATGGAAATATTCCGAGTACGCGTGCCCGATAATCTGAGGGTGCCAATCTCAGCCCACCTGTTTGGAGTACCGTGCCAAAGCGCTTGTTGTGCCTAAAAGGTTTCATGTTTACAAATAAAACGACTATGGGTTGGACTAGATCTCAGATTATAGCTATGATCAGAGGTCTCGATTCTTGGTTGAAGAAAATGAAGAGGGATCGGAATAGCCTGCATAGCCGACGGCGTCGGGGCCGAGAGTACGTTTTTGAATGGGCGCCATCTTGGCCGAGCTGCGTAATGCGATCTGGGTACGAGCCAATATTTTGTCATAGCGGGAACCGCGGTATTTCTTTTTTTTTCTCCCTACCCCCTATCCGCTATGACAAAATAGTGGGTCCGCTATGACAAAATAGTGGCTCGCATCCAATCGCATTACGCAGCTCGGCCAAGATGGCGGCCATACAAAAAGTACTCCCGGCCGCTACACCGACACCGCCAGCTACGCAGGCTACGATCGGAACTGCTTTATGATATAAGAAATACAAGTATATGGTAAGTAGCCACTCTATTTTTTTATAAGATTATTAACAGGAACATTTACAATGCTCCACCGTGAGCCCGATATATTTAGTGAGGATGTAAGAGTTGTAACCACTTCATGTATTATTTTATTTTATACTTTTTTAGCCACACGGCCCATCTGAAAACCAACTACGTTGACCGTCGATTACCGTGTATGCATATGATAAAATACAATACTGGCTCTGCTTAACATGACAGATAAATAGTTTGCAGAGTTCTTGTCGTCTCATAGCTAATGTAGGAACTTTTAAAAGGCATTAGGTATTAACACCGTTTCATTAACTAAAGTTATACAGTGACAAAGCAAAGTGCTTTTTTTTGGACACTCGAGTTGGCACTCGAGTTTATTTTTTAAATCATATTTTGGCAATCGAGGTTTTAGTAAAACTAAAACTAGGTACTAGCAGCCCTTGGATCAATCCTGGTTTCTGGGAAACCCCCACCCCTCCCCCACACTTCACCCTAACCTTTACTGGTTAATCATTAATAGAACGATGCATATCCAAGGGACCCCACCCCTACCCCACACTTCACCCTAACCTTTACTTGTTAATCATTAATAGAACGATGGATATCCAAGGACCCCCACCCCTCCCCCACACTTCACCCTCACCTTTAATGGTTAATCATTAATAGAACGATGCATATCCAAGGGAGGGGTGAGTGGGTAGTTTCCCAGAAACCGGGATTGGGCCCAGCCCTTCTGGTGTTATTGGTCCAGTTCTATTATACAAGCTCCCCACCTCCCTTTGTCAGGTACTAGCAGTCCTTCTGGTGCTACTGGAGTGGTTCTATTACTAGCACTGAGCTCTTCTGATGCTATTGGTGTGTTTCTATGAGACAAGTTCCCCACCCCACTTCTCGGTATTTTAACTCTAACTTATTAGGGGTGGTGAATGGTGTAACAAAAAAAACCGGAGGGTCTCGCAAAAAAGTCTGTGAAGTCTCGACATCTCGCATTTTATAGGTCGGGTCTCGTAGTCTCCATTTTTCTCATTTTATTTTGCCCGTTTCGGAGTCTCGGATTTCTTTTGGAGAGGTCTCGGATTTGTTTGGAGAGGGTCTCGGAGTCCCGCCTTTTTACTCTTTTTATTAGCTTTTATTGGAGTTGCGGCTTTTTGGCGACCTATGCATGTGTTTTATAAGGTACGCGAACGACAGTTAATTGATTAAATGGTGAATTCCTCACCTGGCGTGATGAAAGATACTGGTTCGTCATAAAAACTACAATAAAAACAGTCTCGGGCTCGGATTTGGAAAACGGACCAGCTCGGGCTCGGATCAGTTTTGAAATCTCAAAGTCTCGGGCTCGGATTTTGAAAACGCAAGTCTCGCAAAGTCCCGGATCGATTTACCATTCGCCACCCCTCTTATTGCTCGATTGGCTAGGTTATCTTTGTTATTCATACGGCCGTATCTCCGATAAAGATCGGTTCAACAATAGGGAACTACTCATTATAAATGCAACGATTGTATCTGTAAACAACCTGGTGTTGTATATTCAATTCCACTCACTCCTTTATCAAGGCAAGACCCAAGGTTGTGCTCTCAAGCAGACAGTTCAATGACCCGGTACGAGAGCTCAAACATGATGCTTCCACTTACTCCCTCTTTGAGACCGTCTCATCATTATGGGACACAATTTTTTTAAACCATAGTCCAACTGCGCATCTTTAGCGCCGAAACAACTATTATAGGGTTTTCACCACAATTCTAGAACATTCTTTTCTAAACCAATGCATTGTATGATTCAGTGCTTTGTTTAATTTACAAACCTGCCAAGGGCGTTTTACTTTTTCTAAAGGTCAAAGAATTGCTTTCTCGTAGGAATAGCTTCGGTGAGAAAACTCGCCAATCGAGCAATAAGGCGATTAAATACCTCTAACGTCGACATTAATATAAGCCCAACACACCCTCGGGTCCATTGTCAGTATTTAACTGTAACTTCTGGTTCTATTGGTGTGGTTCTGTTATACAAGTTCCCCACTCCTCCCCCCTCTACAGGTGCCAGCAGCCCTTCATGTGTCGTGAAACAGCTGTAAAAGTAAAAGCTAACTGATTCACTCACTGATTCACTGACTGACTGATTAATTAACAAGTAAGGATACATGGTACATTACTCACCTCAACACGATCAAGGAAAGCCTGTAACAGGATTGAATATAGTATTTTGTTAGCACAGATTGAACAAATGCCCGCCACGGTCCTATCTTGGATTTTTGGTTTGGGGAGGGGGAGTTTCGAGTGGGCAATGGTTGCAAGATTTCTATGCCAGTGTGGTAGCCTAGACGTTTTGTCAGGAAGAATGACAGTACGAAAGTTTTCATGCGATTCGTGTCATGACAAAATAAGCGTACCTTCAATTTGATTTAAACATTGCCAAAAACGGTTCCAGGCAGTAATCAACACCCAATGCATATTCTCTCGTACATGTAACATTGTTTTACCATTTTGTAGAGTATGCGAAATTGCAGAAGTGAAACAACAAGAAACTGTTCCAAAAATATATAATTAATGAAACATACCTTGTGACACCTAATAATATTGTAATTATTGTGAAGTATTATTACCGTTATCGTTGAAGTGAGACTGAAAGTTTCAAGTCACGTTAGAATTTTGCATTCATCCCACTGTCAATCAAACAAGTACGCCAAGATATAATTAAGTCTAGATGTTACGCGTTTGAAAGCTTTGTAAGAGACTAGACTACATTTTGATTGACGGTCGGCTAAATGCAATTTTCCAACGCGATTTGAAACTTCTTGAGTCGTACTTCAATCCCAGGTAAACGACGAGTTCTCAACCACTTAGAGTTAGGATTCACAGGTAAACAAGTTCCCAGTATTTCTGGGCTGTCCTTCTAGATGGTATGATCTAAGCTTTAAGAAGGGAATTGCTGACCCGCTGATCAAACCCCTCGCTTTATTGCCGCTTAAGTCGGCAGTAATCCTACTGGTAACCGAAAAATCAAAACCACTCTATATTAGCAAAGGAGGTGCTCCTTTGTAGCATACTTCACAACAGTATCGTTTTAGTAACAAAACGTTAAAACTTCTAACATATCTAACACATAGAGCCTTTGAAATAGCATAATCACATGTCACTGATTGCATTGTCGATAACGATTCTCACTATTTAATTTGTTACATTGAAATACTATGACGCACCTTTAGGTTGTTATGGGGCTCCAGGAGAGAAGCCTCAAAGACACGATGCTGGTCAAGCAGCTCGTACATGATAAAGTCCACGTAGGTCAACTGTCAGAGAATAAATATCAGCCTAAGGGTTTCCACAGTGACTGGAAGTGTAATGTAACGAGGAAACATTGTTGCACAAACATTTGTGAATTTCAGTGTTTCTTTGTTTGCGCACGTGCACGAAATATTTGTTGTGAAAGCAATATTTGTTTCTGAGAAAGAAAATGTTGCTTCTGCACCAAATGTTTCCCCATTTGCTCGCCGAAGCAACAATGTTCACTAGATCCCTGGACAGCGCTACATGCGTTGCGCATGCGCAAACATCATAGCATGATTACGGCACATGCGCCGGTATTTGTTTCTCGTAAATTGTTGTTTTGATAATGCCATAATTTTATTATTACTTCAAACCACTACATAACAAATAATAAATCAAGTTACATAACACGTGAAAGAGAAAATTTACAATACGGAAAAAATCCTAGCAAAAGAAAAAACAAAATACAATTACAATAAATACAAAGAATCAGGGAATATCTATTTTACATTTTTTTTTACAATGTACTAATTATTTATTTAACATTTCTAATTTGAGTAATAACATTTCACAGAAGAGAAAATATGCACATTTAAGACAGACATATCAACGTCGTATTTTCTTTGTCACTAGCTTGTGTCTCAAGAGGCTTAAAATACATCGAAAAAACAAGGCTTCCATTTTTTGTGCAGCATTGAATAAATACATTTTGGCGACAATTAGGCTGTAATTTATGTCAAAACAATATCGTCTTACCGACTGATATCCGTAAATTATATCATTTTCTAGTAGTGTCACTTTATTTTCATTTTTAAGTTTCCACCATATCTCGAATTATTTCCAAAATATATTTACAAACTTGCAGTCAACAAAGAGATGAAATAGGTCTTGTATCTCAGAGCACAAGCATCTGTTATTTTGTCTCCGTATAACGTAGCCTTTGTATATTGTGGTTGATTTTGAACTGAAACATATTGAGACTAATGTCCTTAGTGACATCAAATCGAAATTTATAAATGAAAGTAACTTGATTTGGCGAAAACCCGCCTTTATTATTCTTTTTCTCCGCGGTGGGAGCTACAAATTTCAAAGATATAAGAAGTTCTCTGGTAGAGTTACTGGTGGAGTGATGTAATGGTGTAATTTTTCTTTTAACAAGCGGCTGTGATCTCAAACTTTCTTTCCAATTTCGTGGAACTGTATTTATTAAAGCGTATTGAATACGCTATAATGTTGTTTTAATTTTATACTTGGCTATAAAACCTTGGATGTGATTCCGGCTTTATGCCAGTTATAATAAAACACTGATATTTTTCAACTATAATATTTTTATTATTCCAGATGATCTCGTTGCGAGGGTTAATAACAGTCTCTTTAATGTTTGACGTTATTTCTTGCCAGAAACCTAGGATTTCTCTATAGAATAAGGTTGTAGTTTCTAGTCTTGCCAATTGTACCTCAAAATCACAGTTGAATATCAATGTTTGACCAACTCTTCTTAGCATATCAAATGGAATAATTATCCAACATGCCTTATCGTCGGACATATAAGCCTTTTCACCCAATTGACGTTTAGTGCTTTGTTTATTATTTCAAAGTCTAGCATGCCTAGTCCTCGTTTATCTTTTTTGCCAATCATTGTTGTTTTCATTATCTTAGGAGGTTTTCCATTCCAAAGTGAATGCCAAGATCGTTTCATTTACCTTTTTAATAAACCCTTTCTGATGGTAGTATCGAAGCGATGTAGGTCAGTTGGGATAACGCTAAGGTTTTTGTTATGTTAATTTTATCGTAAAGTGTTACATGTCTGCGTTTCTATGTGTCCAATAATCTTTTCATTAATTCTAGCTTAGAATTAAGATTATATTCATCTAATACTTATATATCATATGAAAAGTATACTCCTCGAGCATGTACATGTATAGGTTGGTCACACCAATGGATTCCTAGTGGCTTATGTGTATTATTCTTACTTTTACCTAACCATGCACAGACCTTCTGACTTTGTCAGGTTAATGTCTAAGCCGGAGCATTTCCTGTATTTTTCTAGTAGCTCAAAGTTGTATCGTCAGCGTATTGGGTTAATTTGAAAGTAGTTCTATTTATAGTAATGCCTAATATAATCTCTTCATTTCGAATACTATTTCCAAGGATTTCAGCGGTAAGTATGAATAATATAACCTGATAGTGGACAACAACCCTGTCGTAATCCTCGTTCTTCCAAGAAACATTATCAGCTGGCTCGTCATTTGCGCAGGCATAGATACACCTTATAATACACTCAGGTAACTAGAATTTGGATAATGCTAGAAACACTTTATTCATAGCTCCCTACGTATACGGGGCATATTATGCATGAGTGTAGCTATGAATAAAGTGTTGCTAGCATAGTTACTGTTGCTATATCCCACAAGCTGTTGACTTTAACCAGAGAAGATTACATGGCGAGAAAGGCTGAGTTTGGCAATAATCTTCGTAACATTCTGAATAATTTATCGATTTCCTACCTTTTGCCTAATTCTTCAATCTTTGTGAAGAAATCAAGTTTGTGTCTTCATTTCGTTCAGGAGAGCTTGTGGGACAAGTTGCGTTCTGATTGCTCTGAACTATTTTTTTATTTGACAGGTGTGGAACTATGAATTAGCTGAAGTGAATGCAATACTTAAAAAAATCAAACTTGATAGTAATAACTCTTAAATGGGTAAAGTACGCACCATTCAATAGGGATCTACATGTACTACACCCTAACGCATCACCTACCTTATCTCCTGCTATGTAATTCTTCTCTCCAAGAAAATCAGCAAATGATTTGATTGCACTCTGGATATTCTTAACATAAGAAGGTCTTCCCTTCTCCTGAACAAAACAAGACATAAAATACATTAAATTTATATACGGTAAAATAGCCGTTTTTATACTAGAGACGCATTATGCATCTAGACGTATTTCAGCAAAGAAAACTTAGTGCGCCTTCTTAGTTCTTAGTATAAAAACGGGCACAAGATGCATTATACGATGGTAACCCGTCCAAAACTACGCACTATCGAACTTAGTTTGTCCAGTCGCATAATGCATCTTGTGTCCGTTTTTATACAAGAGAGCATTGTGCATCTAGACGTATTTTAGCAAAGAAAACTTAGTGCGCCTTCTTAGTTCTTAGTATAAAAACGGGCACAAGATGCATTATACGATGGTAACCCGTCCAAAACTACGCACTATCGAACTTAGTTTGTCCAGTCGCATAATGCATCTTGTGTCCGTTTTTATACTAGACGAAATAAGAAGACACAAACTTTTCTTTGCCCAAAAGAACAACAACAAGCTATAAAGTAGAACCCATTCCATAAATATGGCGGGATTTATCATCAAGTTCGTCTCATACTTCGTCCCGCCTTTATACTGGTCGCACTAAGTTGTCTTTGCCCGAATACGTCTAGACGCATTATGCTCTCTGATATAAAAATGGCCAACCCTCTTATATGTCCTGGGCTTATACGCCTTCCTAAGGTTTGAAGGAGCTCATAACCAGGAGGTGGAGGTGCTGGAGGAGGAGGTGGTGGTGGAGGAAGAGATCGATGACGTGGAGGGGAAGGAGATGGAGGAGGAAGGAGGTGATGATGGAAGTGGAGGTGAAGGGGAGAAGGTGGTGGGGGAGCTTCTGCTACTGCTACTACTCCTATTATTATGGCGCGTTCTTTTGGAACTTATTCCGTAAAAGGAATCCACCAACAAAACAATAAGCAATTATTAGACGAGGTTGAGTAAAATATCGTGATTTGTTAGTGGCGAGCAATCAATTATTTGCCGATGCCGAAGCCAGAGACAAATAATTGATTGAGAGACACTAACACATTACGATATTTTGCGATAACAGAGTCCAATAATTGTTTTATCATTCACGGCATTCAGAGCAACTTTAGTCGCTTTTTTGTGTTTTCGCTGTTTTTACTTTCTATCAAACATGCCAAGTCATTTACCGACAGCTCAGGAAAGCGAGTCATGTTGACAAATGCAATGTTACTGCGCATGAGCAGACCATTATTTGCAGCAAAACGGCTTTGCACCGTAATGCGCATGAGCAGACCACTATTTGTAAGCAGTTATTTGCAGTTCTCTCGGCCAATCAAAACGACGGAAAAATAATTTGAATGATAATGTTGCTTATTTTTGAAGGTACATATATTCTGATGAATATCTGCAGTATTTCAAGATACATGTATTCTGATGAATATCTGCAGTATTTCAAGGTACATGTATTCTGATGAATATCTGCAGTATTTCAAGGTACATGTATTCTGATGAATATCTGCAGTATTTCAAGGTACATGTATTCTGATTTCGGAATAGCCGGAATGTCCCAAAGGAACGTGACCTTATTATGATTGTTGTTGTTGTCGTCAACTTGCCGAAAAATCCAGCATTCATAGTCTAAACAGATGATCCTGGAAATTAAAGAGGCTATGTCATGGTACTGCGCATGTATCGAGTAATCGCTCGGTTGGTGGCTGTTAATTGGATACAAACAGTTACAATTCCCTCCCTCGATGCTTGACTGAAAGGATTTTCAATATTTTCCCTGGAAACTGTTTATATACACTGTTTGTTAGTCATTTTTGCATATTTGCTTTGATTTTAAGCATCCCACATGGCCGAGAGGTTCGTTAGTTGATATCAAAATCGGTGGAAATAGCTGTTTCCGGCCCGGAATTCGAATGTAACGTATATTAGCGTGACACAGCCCCTTTAATATCCATGGATCCTATATAATAGTACATATACAATGTAACCAGAAAATAACCTGTCAGTTTGTGCCGGAAAACAATAAAGAAATAACTACCTGCATTGGAAAACACAGGGTTATATAGTTACTGTTCCTCGTCTCTCTCTGCACTATATCAGAGATTGCAACAAGCGTACTTTAATTACTATTGCTGCCAGAACCTGTTGATTAGCTGCACTATTATTAATATCAATTTGCTGCCAGAATTGTTATCTACCAGTAACTTTACAAGGACATCAAATGTATTAATATATTGGCTCTACATTAATTGAAGCTAAGGAAACGATGGAAATAGAAACCAGCGAACCCTTAACATTCCCGACTTCTAGTTCGCTCCTCTACCTACTACACTATAGGACACGTTTGTTGAAATGTTACCCATGTTACTGAGAGGTCCTAATCCTCTATAGGGGGTCCTAATCCCCCAGGTTACTGAAAGGTCCTAATCCTCTCTAGTGGGTCCTAATCCACCAGGTTACTGAGAGGTCCTAATCCTCTTTATGGAGTCCTAATCTCCCAGGTTACTGAAAGGTTATTTAAAACCTCCAAGGGGGTCCTAATCCCCCGGGCTGCTAAGAGGTCCTAATCCTCTCTAGGGGGTCCTAATCCCCCGGGCTGCTGAGAGGTCCCAATCCCCCATGTTACTGAGATCGTAATCCTCTCTAGGGGTCACAATCCCCGGATCAGGAAGTGATATTAGTCTATGGGGTAGAGGGTGACCTACATGTATGGGAGCACTTCATCCAGAATCCATATTTATTTAACTTAATATTTAACAATATTGATACAAGTCATAAAACTATTATCATGCGCTCAAGTAGGAATTATTGTATACATTTTCTTTGTGAATGTTCTGAGGTTCAACTTAACCATACTTAACACTTAATCATAACTACAAAATGATGTGGTTGCTGATGTACGTGTAAATATTTAGCTATTGCCAAGAGAGGATAACTAGTTATCCTCTCTTGCTATTACATATTGTATAATTTACAAAAGGTATCTAAATGTACAAATGTAATAAAACGTTATTGTAATTATTGTATCTTACCGAGAGAATAAACCAGCGAATGGGGAGGGAGGGAGGACATTTCTGTTCCGAGGACAGCACAGGGGCAGTAGCTTGATGAAGGAACAGCACATTTGCTCGGGTAGGCATGACATGTGATTGAACGGTTTATTAAGCACGTGCAAGCTTGTATGTGATTGGTTAAGACATACATGTGTACGAGGAATGTGTGCAAAACAGCAAGTGACCTTTGGCCGCCGAAGTAAACTGGGTTAAGTACACTGGTTTATAGTCTCGTTAACATAGCTCATAACTAAACTGGTTTATGGTTAACTTTAATTATAAGCATACGCAGCGATAAATTTCATGTCGATCTGTGCCAACCAAATGAAGATATCCGTATTTGCCGAGCTACCAGCCAGTGTTGAGTCCACCAAAGTCTCGCCAGAAGCAGCCATCTTTCCCCGTGACTCGCCAAAGTGGTGCCAAAACCTGCGACGCGCTGCTCGCTCCAGAGACGCGCTGCTATCTTTGTTATGAACAACTACTGTAGCGGAGAGGCGAGGGTATCCCAAATGCTTGATGATTTAGCATGGAAACCCCTTACAGAGATTAGGAAAGCAAACAGGATTATCTTATTATATAAAGTCATCAACAACTTAAGCGCCATCAAGGCACTTATGCCGTCCACAAGGGCTACTCGTGACTCAGGAGATGCGTGTGTTCACTTGTGTGGTTTCCCTGTGTATGGATGCTTACTTTATTATTATTATTATCTATTATTATCTATTATTTATTTCCTTCTACTTTTGCTACTTCGATTAATAATTTATTATATGTTTCTTGATCGGCCCTGACCGCCACCTCGGTGTAAAGCATCTTAGATATTTACTTCCTATTTCATAGTTTACACTAATACTGGAAGGTGCATAAAAGGATAAAACAATAAAAAATACAGCCTTATAACAACAACAAAGTGCAGGTGCAACAATGGAGGTGATAAATATATAAATAAACATGCAAATAAATAATCATATAAATAATGATTGCTGAAGTAAAGTCAGCTTATAAGCGCCTAAGATATGGAGGCGTCTTCATTGTCTTGATCGCAGGTCCAATAGCAACATAAAATAGAGGTAACGATGGAGCATTAATCACGTGCTCAGGTAATTTGTTCCATACGCGGATTGCACGAACGTAAAATGAATAGCTAAAAGCAAGAACATTGCACTGTAGCTGACAATAATACAAGTTATTATGTCTAGGGTTTGGGATAATATTGGGAGGGAAGCCAATCCCCACCAAGCCATTACGGATCTTATAAAACATTGCGGCCTGTTGGGCAAGTCTTCAAGAGTATCCCAACCCAGTGTGTTAACAAGTTCGGACGTACCGGTGTAGTGATCATAGCCGTTGCTGCAAACAAAGCGAGTAGCATTTTTCTGAACTTGTTCAATCTTATTTACGTCAGAGTCAGTGTAAGGGTTCCAAGCCTCAGAAGCATATTTAAGTTTGGGTCTAACTAAAGTTTCGTAAGCTCCCTTCTTATCAGATTTGGTACATGGTTTCAGGGTTCTGCGAACAATACCTAGTGTTTTGTTAGATTTAGATGTGATTTTGGAGCAGTGAGTGTTCCAGCGAAGATCATGGGTCTGTGTGACTCCGAGGTAGTCATGAGATGGTGACGGAGATAGAGCCTTGCCATTTATATGACAGGTAAACTTGCTATATTCACGCTTATTGGTTATGTTCAACAGGTGACACTTTGCAGTATTAAATTCCATCGACCAATCCATACAACATATAGCATATCTGAGTAATAAACAGAAACAGGAACACAGGAAGTCCAAACTGTGAAATTTTAAATCTAGCTTTTCTTTAGTTGTAGAGCAGGGGGTTTAAAATTCACCCAAATTCGTTGCAACTGAATACAGACGCAGCCAAGACACAGATTTAGACACCAGGTTTCATTTCATTCAAGTTTCATTCATTTTATTACGGTGTATTTAAAGAAAAGCTAGATTTAAAAATTCCCAAACGAACCTTATAAACTAGCCACAAGCAGAGCTTGGGCTTCCTGTGTTGTCACCACTTTGGCAAGTCACGGGGAAAGATTGCTGCTTCTGGCGAGATTTTGGTGGACTCAAAAGTGGTTGGTAGCTCGGCAAATACAGATTTCTTCATTTGGTTGGCACAGATCGACTGGAAATTTACCGCTGTGTATGCTGATGAGGATATAAAGTAAAATCCATGTGATTTTCGTGAAAAAATTGACCCAAACGTAAGTGCCTTGCAACCCGAGATTTCGAGTTCGTTCCCTTCCTTCCAATTCTTCAATAAGTATGTAGGGTAAGGGATTTAAAATTCGCCAAAATTCGCTGAAACTGCATACACTGAGACATGGCCAAGACACAGATTATAAACACCAGGTATGTTTTATTCATTTTATTACAGTATATTTATATAAAAGCTAGATTTAAAAATTCCCGTACAAACCCTTATCAAATTGACATAAACAGAGCTTGGGCTTCCTGTGATTGTACGATTCGAAAAAAAGGGATCTCATGTAGCCTGCGTGCAGACATTCTCTCTTTTTGCAGGGAGAGAGAACGTCTGCAGGCAGGCTAGATCTCATGCAGTCAGTACTTTGTTTAATGTACAAACCTCTCAAGGGCCTTGTGACATCGACTTCAGAACCAGTTCTAGAAAAACTAATTCCGAATTTCACCTGGTGGCCATCTTGGATTCAAAACGAGGCAATCCTTTGTTACCCTCGTAGCGAGGGATAGTCAAAGCGACGCTAACCTGGCAAAAACAAAGGATTGCCTCGCTTTGAATCCAAGGTGGCCACCAGGTGAAAAGAGTGAATTGTTAATCTTGATAATAGTTTTTTTTTCATTGAGCTTTTTATCGATCTCGCTGCTTTCAGCATCCAGGGCAATGCCTAAGATATGCTGCATTTGTAAAACCAGAAGTCGCAGCCGTTTTTATAGCCTTTCCAAGTTCGATGAAGCCTCTTTTAAAAGCTGTTTCGATGTTACGGAGTTACGGGACGCTCGGGAGCACGCCGCAAGGGAGCACGGCAGACTTGCCTGTTTTGTTTCACTCACGATCTCTTCCAACAATGCGACTTTCCGCCGACAATAATTAATGTTGGCGCTCACGAGGGACGTAGTGCCGAGAACCATTTAAATGTTCCACAGGTCTAGTTCCCCGAAATCGATCAGTTGATTCGCTACCAGTCGAAGTGTTGATAAACATTTTCAAACATTTAAAGTGCCTATGAATCCAAAATTAAGTTGATCTCATTTGAAAATCCTTTCAAAATTAGTTAGAGTGGCGTTTTCCGTTTCTCAATATCTCATCTCGTTCCAGAGATATTCAGTTTTTTAAAATATGCAAATGAGATGACGTCATTACCTTGACAGAGCCTGGAGACAAATCACAAAATGAAGAATATCTTTGAAAATATTAGGTAAAAGCAACACGTATAGTACTAATGAAAGTACACATCGCTATGGAAATTATGACGTTGCCATGGAAACATTCTTGGCTCCAGGCTTCTTCCATGAGGAAATAGTTCCTTAATTCTCCTTTGTTAAACACAATTTACTGCTGTGAGCGCATCAAATGATTTGGAACAACATAGGTATTGTATGCGGGTGGTTTAAAGCAAATCATGTTCTATAATAGAAACAAAAAAATTATCTTCAAGGTGAAAAGGAGCCTGGGGCCGAAGCGGCCTCGTGCTTTCATATGTCCTCGGTGTTTGGATCCCCTGGTGAAACACTAGCTCTCATTTTTTGATCTGTTACATCAAGACTAGGTGATAGGGGAATTACAATTCGCTACAAATCATTTTTAGACTCTTAAGGTGGTATCACAAATTATCAGATGGGTTCTTCGGGCAAAATTTTAAATGTAGGCTAAAAATATAAGCCATATACAAATGTAGCGCAAGGTATTTTGAATTTTGGAGTTTTAAGTGGAATAAGGGTTCGATGGAGGTGTTATGAATAAGCACCTTTGATTCGACGTTGGGCAGACTATCGGTGAGAACATTCAGTCTCCCTCAGTGGAATGTTGAGCTGTAACAGTTTGTAGAAAACCCTGATATAATACCGTTATGACCGGGAATCGTTTATAACCAATCCTTGATATAACGAACCTATTTTCCGGTCCCTTGCACTTCGTTTTTACGGGGTTCGACTATAAAAATAAGTAAAATACACACCTTTCTAGAGTTGTAATGTTCTTATATGCCGGCCTTTCCACTTTTCAGTCCCCGTTGTATGAAGCAGTACTTATTCCTTCTCCAAAGTTTCTTTCCCCGCAAACATCCATAAATCCTTGATTTGCCCTTCTCGATTACTTTTAGTTGAGCGCTATAGTTAAGCTTCTGTGTTTTTAGTGGCCATCATTTATCCGTAGCTAGCAAAACCTTCAAATATCACGAGTGTAGTACGTCTTTCATCGTCGACAACATTGTCAGGCAAATAGTGAGTATCCTCGAAACACAAATGTCTTTTCTCGTTTCCTTGCTTAACATAATATTCGCAAGTGTTAAAAATAGTTAGCGAGGTTTTCCCTGCGACCACGTGTCCGTGAATTTGTCAGAACTAGTGTGGGGTCGGGATATTAATTTGTCGCGTCAACAATTCCGCTACACCTCCCAGTGGTAATCAATTATGCTCCGTGGCTCCAGGAACGACAGCGCCAACGCCACGGATTTGGGAAAGTAGCATTCAAAATGGCTGCTATGAGAAAGTTTAGCTGAGTTTGTTTGGGCTTCGCTTCGCGTGTAGCTGTGGTATTTCCGTTTTATATGCATACAAAGGTAAGATAATTATCGTACTGTGTGATACATAAGTTTGAGCTCGATTCAACGCGAATATCTTGGTAAAATTTGTTAATTTGTGGAGTTTGTTGTAATTGCTGGAATCGATTTTCGAGATTAACTCTGCCCCTTTCCACTAATTATGAAGGAGGGATTTTTTTTATTCAACTTTATTTTTACAATTTCATAAATTACACTGATATAAATACAGAAACTACGCTTGGGCTCCCTGTGAATTAAGTACAACTAGATATACAGTGTAGATTATTAAATAACATGTTTGACATATACCAACAAAACTAGGAATAGCTTAGACTTATCTAAGATTATCATATTTCAAAAAATATTACCATTATTAATATAAATCAACGGTGAACTTATTTCAATTTATCTATATATAATCATTTAAAGTTATCCACTTGTCTTCCAGTGTATTTGTAGAAGAATATTATTAACCTAAATAGCCAAATTAATATGTATACTATGGTAATAATTAAGACAAACTCAATCGTAACGGTTATAATTTGAACACAGGCAATGACACGGCAACTCAAACGTGTTCGCTACTTTGGCCACTGCGCGCCAATTTTGTAATTTCTAATGTCTCTTTAATTTGTATCAACTCTTAATGTTGTTACATTATATTCTTTTACTGTATTTTATGTAAACAGTGCGAAATAAAACTTTATATTATCATCATTTTCATAAACAAGAATCGTCACGATCTACGTAAAAATTAACTTCATCAAACGAAAAGGAACGTATCACTCAGTCAAATCTTCCCTCGCGCCCATTTTGCACACAGCCCTTCAATTGCAATACGTCCATTTACCTTTAGAAATTGAATTACTTACATAATTACTTTGTCCGCCATAGCAGAGCCTCACAAACCCATTTCGTAAGTCCATCAGCTAAAAGAATCATAACATTTAACTCAATTAAGTTGTAACTATGACTTGCTTCTGTTAGAAAAAACACAAGTTACATATGGTAGTCAGAATGATAGTAATGCATGTTGAGTAAGGGAGGTTGCTGCACATCAATTAATTACCTGGATTAAATGAAGTTTCTTTATAAATGAAGTGTGAATCAATTTAGTTACACCAACTAGTATACATGCATAAGCCTGGCCATAATTATTAAAACCTTAGAACATAATGATCTTTTATATAATTAACAAATCAAATAGTTTTATGGTTGTCAACATAAGGATACTCGGTATATTAAGTTAATAAAACCTTATGTTCCAGTATATCTATAATTAGAATAACCCAGCCACCATCTATTGGCAAACTCGTAATCTGATTGGCTAGCCAGGCGCCTTCTATTGGCAAACTCGTAATCTGATTGGCTAGCCAGGCGCCATCTATTGGCAAACTCGTCATCTGATTGGCTAGCCAGACCTGTCAGTTGAAAGAACGGTGGCTTGGTTATGCTAAAACAATTAGACTGGCTCGCTCTTGGTTTCTATCGACTTTGATAGCTGACTCAGAGCTCCTAGCTAACTATTTAACAATTAGACCCGCAGCCCGAATGGGCTACGAGTCAATAGCTTTTAACTCGTAGCCCATGAGGGCGAGAGGTCTAATTGTTTTAGTATAAACTAACTAGTCGGACAGTAGAAAGTAATAGAAAGAAACAAATTGAAGTTGAAAAATGTTATTATTTCGTGAAAATACGTGCGGTTTTTCTCAACTATGGGCTATCACAAATAGACCTATAGTAGGGTAGCCAATCAGAATGCAGGATTTGTAATAGTCCACTAGTTGGTTTATACTAACAGCCATTATAGTTCACCACAAAATTTTAGCACGCGCTCATTGGCCAAAAGCGATCACATCTGATTGGCTAAGCTACTCACTATCTACTGTTACAGAGAGTGAGTAGCGAAAAAGCAGGTATTCAAAAACAAAACAATGGCTGCCAAGTCAAAATGTCAAAGAACCCTCTTGTTTCAGTTTAAGATAGAACTACTAGTTGGTTTCTACTAAAACAGTTACACTGCTCGCTCTCAGCTCTATGGCTGACTACGTCCCTCGTCAACTAGCAGGCGTTATATTTCACCACAAAATTTTGGCGCGTGCTCATAGGCCAAGAGCGATCTCGTGACGTGAAGGTTGTCGTCCGCGGCGGCAAACTGTCAGGCGTTAAAGTTCACCACAAATGTTGGCGCGCGCTCATTGGCCAAAAGCGATCACTTGACGTGATAGTTGTCGTCCGCGGATGCAAACTATCAGGCGTTATAGTTCACCACAAAATTTTGGCGCGCGCTCATTGGCTAAAAGCGATCACGTGACATGGTTGTTGTCGTCCGCGGAGGCAAACTATCAGGCGTTATAGTTCACCACAAAATTTTGGCGCGGGCTCATTGGCCAAGACCGATCACGTGACGTGATAGTTGTCGTCCGCGGAGGCAAACTATCAGGCGATAGTGCCCGCTGAGAGCTGAAGACAATTTTGTGATGAACAATAACGACAAATAGACTGTGTTTGTCTCGGAACTATCGGCTGATAGTTTCCCTTGGAAATTTGATGTTCTTAAAACTAGCATATATATTTGTTTTAAGAACATCAAATTTCCGCGGGCAACTATCAGCCGATAGTTACTCGACGGACACAGTCTATTTGTATAATAGTGCCCGCTGAGCACGAAAGACAATTTTGTGTTTAACAATAACGCAAATAGACTGTGTCTGTCTCGGACCTATCGGCTGATAGTATCCCTTGGAAATTTGATGTTCTTAAAACGCTTATATTGGTTTTAAGAACATCAAATTTCCACGGGCAACTATAAGCCGATAGTTCCTCGACGGACACAGTCTATTTGTATAATAGTTCCTCGACGGACACAGTCTATTTGTATAATAGTTCCTCGACGGACACAGTCTATTTGTATAATAGTGCCCGCTGAGAGAGGAATACAATTATAATTATTGTTGCACGACTTTCACAAGCTAGGTAAACTGATTTTCTTTACAACATTTATCCTTACATTTGTTCTAAAAGCTGGGTAGCTTATCTAGGGAACTTATGTAAAATAGCTATTACATGATAATACACTAAAAGGGATGCACATATAACACACATTCAAGGTATGCAAAGAACAAAATAGATACAGTGACATATATACACACTCAGATACATGCAGCAAGTACAACTAAATATACTAAAACTAGGAATTAAACAGTTTTGTAATGTTCAAGTTAAAAGAAACATCAAGTATGCCATTTGATATCCATTCTAGTCTAATTAATTCGATTAAACGCATTTAGCCATTTAGTACCAAACAATTACACGACTTACAATATACACATGGCCTGCAAGATAGCTGCCTACTACATGTAACAGAGCCCTTGAGTTAACAACAACATACTTTATTTATACCAGAAGATTGTACAATTAAGAAACTAAGGAAAAATTATGACTAGTGACTATACAAGGTAAGTCAACCTATTATCGGCCAATTTACTTTGAATCCTTTCAGTCGTATAACAAAGAGGGCTATTGCCAATGTTTTTCTTCCTTCGTGATTTTTAATTGTTGTGACTAAGTTTGCATAACCGAATTCCTTTCGAATTTCAATATTCTCCCTGAAAATCGACATAAGAACCAATTTGACGAAAAACGTATTATCGGCCAGATTAATCTATTATCGGCCAAGTAATACATATTATCGGACACTCGATGTTTGTTCCCTTTGTGACCACAGGATTGAGGCTAGAGTTATTCAGCGACTATTTAGGCCTGGTAAACGTACTTCATTTCGGGCACGAGGGCAGGAATAAGCGTTGTTGTCGCGTTGTTGCATTTAGTTGTTTTATAGCTTCTACACTAGCTGTGCTATAAATTGTGTCCCGAGTTTTCACATTCTTATAATAAACCGTTTCTTTGCGATCACCTTTCCTTTTTCCACTATAAATTTGATTGCTTAACACTTTGAGCAAAAAGAAATTCCTGCCATACACTGCCAGCGTGCACGCCAGTTTAATAATTGTCATGTTACATCCTCTGGCCGGCCGATAATAGATATGTGGAGTTACGTTGGCTGTTGAGAATTTACTATCTCGTCAGCGGAAAATCGGCACAGGATGCGATAAAGTATATTCATGTGATAAAGGTTGGCCGATAAAGTATTCTGGTGGAGTAATGTGCTGCTTTCGGGTTTGATCTTATTCAATTTTTGGGAATCGCATGGTCGCTGCAATGAAGTTTCTGCATGCGGAAGGAGCCCCATTTCTGCAACAGGTAAACAGAAAGTCTTTTATTTCACTGAATTTTGAGAGTCAAGAAACAAGACGAAAGGCTTAGTATCGACATAATGTGAACAGTCTCGGACTGGCTTTAAAACGTTTTTGTGCCTCCTCTAGGGAGGGATTGATTTGTGTCCATGGCGCTGCATGGAATAGTAACCGTGCAAGTTTCACGAGAACGAGGCTGGCGTTGACTTAAGCGAGATGGAGGCCAGTTCTAACAGCAGTGAGAATATGAGAACTATTCGAACAACCGAAAGCGGCCGAGTGCTTCCTGTGCCGCTTTCGATTGTTCAAATAGCTATTACGATGGAAACGGTTGACCGACGGGTCGCCATTTCTTTTCGTTTCCAAAGAAGCCACAGCTAAGAAATCAATGGTGTAAAATCTCATCAAATGCCAGCATGGCAAAGACGGATTCCTCGATCCTGACAAAATCCACTGTTATTTGCTCGGAGCATTTTACTGAAAAAGAAGATATTCGCAAAACTCTGATAACCATCAGAGTTGGGACTTGGTGAAAGGTATGTCATTTGTGAACACTCTCAAAGTGCAAGTATCATGTGAAAAAAATAAAAATATATATTGTACTATTGTGTTTGTTTCTCACAAAAAGGTATTAATCTTGCAAATTTTGTAACATTTCTGACATTTAATCACTAGTTTTGGTTACTTTTCATGGATCCTGTGACGTCACAAGATGAATCAACTCCCTCCCTAGAGAAAACTACTACAATAGAATCCTGTAGGTTTTCTTTGTGACATCACAAGTCAAGATGAATCAATCCGGCAATTCGGGTAGCGTTTATTCTAGTTTAATTTCTGCTCCTGCCTCTCAAAGAAAACTAAGTTAGACAACTGAAGTATATCAGAAATAGAATTTGGGGCAAAAAGAGATCATGTTGTTTTATGGCGCTACTTGCACTTTAAGCTCCATCTTGCTTGGGTAGGACTATTGTGGCCGATAATATAGGTTGACTTACCTTGTGGTACAATGTGTATATTACACAGAATAACTTTATAACCAGTTAATCTAAGCTGGGTAACATAACAATAATATTACTTAAAATAATATGATTAATGATGTGTGTATATACCTGATTTTCTAGCATGTTCACAATGGCTCTCTCCTTTTCTGTTTTCCCACACAAGTCATGCTTCCTTGCAATATGCTGCAGAATCTGAAAATAAGGGACCGGTCATTAATATTTGTTGGGCGGAAGGGTGGAGGAGAAGTGGGGAGTCCTGAAATATAAATGGGGAGAAAGATTTGTTTTAACTGTAAATATTAATTAGTATTGCTGACTTACAGCATTGCTCTGTGTTATCTTGATATCTCCGTCAATATAATATGGAAGCTGAAAATATAATGGAATAAATAAATAAAGGTAAGTGATCCTATTATCGGACAGCACCAAGACAGCATAAGTAAGAGAGGGAATCTCCAACTGTACACGCGCTTGTGCAATGATAATGTCTAATAAAATATATATTTAGTAACCGGAAGCAGCTGAAGCAAGTGCGCAACAACAATCCTATGGCGGCAAAATATTTTCGCGCCACTTGACTGTTGTCGCGCTCTCGCGCACTTTGTTCAGCTGCTTCCGGTTACTACAAATAGATTTTAATTAAGCACTCGAAAATAGCATAAAATTTCTTCTTAGCGGAATCATACCAACGACCGAACGTTTCGTAGTGTTTCGTTTCACTTCTTCCCTTTCTAGATTATAAACGAAGTACAGAAGATTTTCCTAGCCCGAAGAGGACATGCCGCTTTCACGTAGCATAAAGTTTTCTTTACAATTAAGACGAGATTCCCAACTGAAATATAGAAAACGGCTCGAGGTATGACCGCTAATCGGGCCGCTAATACGGAGGTGTGGTATTCGTTTTATATTTGTGGCATGATTCTCTCGGCGTGTTGTTCGAGTGAGGACCGAAGTAAGTGGCCCGGTGAATGCCTATCCCGATCACCGGAGAAAATAGTGTTTTAATTTGCCACTAAAGATTGCAGAAGTTTGGGTAAAATAGCCTGCAGTTATGAAAAAGAGTATCTCAATAACTCCCCCAGTTTAGTGCTGAGTCATAATTGGCACCCCTCCGTGGGAAGGCCATATGTTTAATTCAGTATTTCTCAAACTCATTAATATTTCATGAACCACTAACTACTTATATACTGATAAACTACAAGTAAGAAGTGAAGAAGTAAAGAAAACGTGTGCCTCCACTGACTGTTCGAACAATATATCAAACGATCAGAGCGATTTAGAAATGAATCGTTCGATCGATTTCATTATTTCCGCCATCTTGTTTTGATTGAGATACAAACAATGTGACGTCATTTTGGCCGTGCGATTTGAAGACCATTTTTAGGAGCAAAGTAGGGTGAGTTTCACGGCTTGTAAAATAATCAATGTTTTCTCCAAACTTTTAAAACTTTGGAAACATGTTTTTAAATCGCTAAATATTAGAAGTATGCAAACACATATTTCGCTTCAAATGCACTTTAAGACATCCTTCTTCTTTGCCAGGGATTCAAGGGAACAACTTGCGCAACGAGTTGTTTAGACTGAAATACAGCCACCTCCTCAGCTCGCTCCCAAACAATCTGAAACAATACCCAACAACACCCAAACAATACTGAGATCGTTTTGATCTCAGTAAGATATCACAGATCCCGTATTTAGTTTTATAGGATCACAGACTGTGGTAAACATAAATTTGCCTCGCTGTTGGCTTTGTCTTCCCCGCCGCTGCTTGCACATCCCGCACAGTCTCCCTTTCTTGTCGTCCTTGTGGCTTAATTATGCACAAAGACAAAGCTTTGCGATTCTAGAAAGTTTTGCGTGCGTTCGCTGATTACTTTATAAGTAATTTAAGAAAGACCATTTTATGTTCAAATATGCATCCTTTCCGTTTCGGAACAAACTACAAACGTTGTATTGGCCCGTGTGAATATATGCTGATTTTGTGGATGCCTGCCGGCTGTCAATCAGCACACTGAATCAGTGGAACGGTTTTTTTCTGAAGCTGGTCTACAGTCTCTCGCCCTTTTCCCTTCCTCCCCAATCCCCCACTGCTCTTTTCCCCCAAGAGAGCCTGTTCACAGGCTCTTTTACTCCCGGTCTGACGAAGGGCTAGCGCTCGAAACGACGACGGTTAGCATACCTCAATCGACTTCAGTTGATTATACCAGTGATTATCTTCCCCGCCAACACTAGTTTTTACAGGGACTAGTTACCCATGGTAGTTTTAGATGTGTAATCGCCATGTATTCGCATGTCACACGAGATATTCAACTTAACAATTTAGGCTTATTTGTGCTTTAAATTGTTTTCAGTTTACGGCTATAATATCCACCAAATGGCTACTATTATTATTATTTATTATAAATTTACTACATACAACGTTGATTTGGAATAGAGACTTCATGTAAACCAAGATATTCCATGTCTTCAATTGAACTTAGCCAGCCCGCATAAAATAGTCCTTAAATTCGAATAGGCCACGACACCTCCTGTTATAAGAATTGACTCTTCGAGAGTCGTATGTCACCGCTACAACAAGTGAATTATTTGTGCACGAGACCGAAAACAGTAAATATAGTGCCGGATATTCAGAGTTTGAGTATAGCCAATCAGAGCGCGAGAAAAGCACGTACTATTTACTTGTGTGGTAATTATTATACCCATTTATAATATCAAAGAGAACAAAACCGCCTAGATATAATAGCTATGATTTAGCTTCTTGATATACATGTATTTCATGTTATATCCAAAACACACAGTAAATGATTCTTTAAATAAATAAAAATTACATAAACATACATTTGGAAAATCAAGTTCCAGTGTTGGCTTTTCTTTCAACCAATCCTCACGGCTATAATCAGGTGCTGTAATGGAACATATATATGTTAAGAATTAGTAATGTAGATATTTAATACATTTTATAGAAAGAACAGCTGAAATTAAGCTGCCAAGAGAAGCAGACAAAGTAAAAAACTGCCAAATGTACTGGCTTTAATAGGCCTTTTGCAGAAAACAATCACGTGCTGATATAATACTTCGTTAACGAATGAATGGAGCATGGGAAAGGCGTTGCCATGGTGGTGTAGGGCAAGCTTTCGTTAAAACCGCTGTTTTTGAAAGATCGACAAACGATTGGAGGTGGAAAATAGAATTTACAAAATACACTACTGATCTCGTACAAGTGCCTTTCAATATCTGAATTAAGATTTTTTTGCCACCCAGTACAACCACGTGATTGCACTCCTGCAAAAGGCCCATTTAAGGTAGAACCTAAGATAATCAAATTTATAATTACAAGTCAGAATATATGTGCTCACATACCAGGGCCACATGAGTACCGCTTGTCTTCAAAGTCTTCACCAACATACTCCAACAACAATCTGATAGGCTGAGCAAGCTGATTGAAAGAATAAAATGAGAGTAACAGACTGTCAAATAATGTATTAATACTATACTATCAACAAACACTTTCACAAGTACACCTTGTGGTAACTGAGTGAGCAGTAAACTATACACATACGACCGTCTTACCCACTATCTAATGCATGTTGATTTTCCTTGCACCAAAAGCCCAGAAAATATCGGGGTTTTCACATGGTAAATTTAAAGCCCAGAAAATAGTCCAAGCTTTCCTGTAGTCCATTCGGCTGGGCTAATCCCAGGTACTTAGAAAAATAATGCTGGCTATTCCAGGAAAGCACAGAATTTGAGATGTCTTTAATTAGTAGTAAGTATAAACGCAGAAAACTAATAATTAATAATAATAATTATATCAATTATTGTCAAAATAGTAGAGCATGGATTTTCTAGGTTATTCTAGAAAACGACTACCGGTACAAATTATCAAGAAACCAGATTTTTCTAGAATATTTTAGAATGTTAAAGTATAACTATGCAAATTGTTAAGAAAACCTGGAAGAGGATTTAAATCAGGCTGTGTAACAGACAACAAACAGTGGTAGTATAAGCTGAAAAATCTCAGCCTGTCCAAGTTAGATCTGGGCTAGTACTACAGCTGGGAACTGTTCTCTGACCTTTGATTTTCTTATTATACATGTACATCAATGACATTAATTTTGTATAGGAAATCATATGGTTTCAAGTGCAATTCAGGATATAACTTTGAACGATGAGTTTTCAAAGAACAGTGTCAATTTGAGCTCTTTGAAAACTCACAAGTTCGAATTTATCCCTAATTGCATGAGAATACAATATGATTTCATTTTAGTGATATACTCTACAAATTTACTTTGGAAATATTGTAACAATTAAAGCACTGTTTATGAAGAAATACTACAGCATCTGAAATGTTAATGTTTAGTACTGTCAAATGAATTTACATGGTAATTAAACGTGTTTTTGCTGTAACCACAGCACAGCATAGTCAACTTTAATTATTCGGAAATGTTCGGAAGCACTTCTGAAATTTACGGGAAATCATCAGAAAAAATCCCTTTACTAAAACAAGACTGTGAACAACTTTGTGTACTTCGATTTCATGCTGGAGCTTTTATTTTCGATTTGTAGATTGTCAAATTCCTGATTTGGAGTGCAATTTCACTGAAACAGTGCAATTTGGGATTTTATAAATCAGAATCGAGAAATTTTGTTGAGTATATGATTAATTTAGTAATATCAAATCCTGTATCCCAAATACAGCATATTATTGGATCAAATTATTTCACTGCTGGCAAAGCAAATTGTACTTTTGATAGTACTGCCATATGGCACTACATTTTGTATCTACTGGTCATGCATGGTTACAAAAGTTTGCTTTGAGGGTTTCAGTCTCACTATAAATTTAAAGAGCAATTAAGGCCCTGAAATATTTATAGACATAATTTTATGATCCTATTGAACTGCATTGAGCATGTTCACTTAACAATTAAAAAATTCATCAAAATTCTCCTTTCTTTTCATAAGTTAACTATAGTTAACATTATTTCATTTACATTATTTCATTTCAGTACAAAGGACTAAAATGACACAAACATAACTACAGAAAAAAAGATTTCTCCTCAGATTCTAAATTTTCTTACATTAACTGTCACAATGCAATTGTTTCACATCAAATATAGGGTTTCAATTTTGCACTTAAACCTCACTTTCTGTCTCCCAACTTGCCCAGTACCAAGCCATTCATTCCATAAGCACTTCACTACAAGCTAAATTCAACCACTCCGACCACAAAGCATGCTGGGAAACCCAATCGGCATCATGGCCCTCCCCTCATCTTGATTCTTCAAAATATATACATGTAGAAGTCTGAAGCCAGTTCGACCTACATGTAAATAGCTTCATACTGGAATCAATGGCAAGCAAATGCTGTCCAATATAATATTCCAAAAATGCTATGGTACATGTATGTAGGTAGCTCCGATCCAGACCTCCATTTATAAAGTCCACAGCAAAGTCACTTGTCTGAACAATATTTGCCCATCCAAGCAAGAAATGAAGCATATTTCCAAGCAAAATCACCTTGCACAGACTCAGTTCTTTGAGAAAGTGTTGATTGAAACCTTGATCAGACTTAATGATGTCCTCCAGCACTCTATAAATAGCCCAGTTTATGGTTCATGCACAGTTGTACATACCGTATCCTTTGTTTATTTTGTGGGCCACGTACGTGCACCAGATCGGGTTAGACAATCAGGGCTGTCAATAAGGGATGTAACCTGTAACACCTGTTATGGGTGAGCTCACTAAATGTTACGGGTGATGGTCGCTATGTTCAATTCAATTTACTCACAAAGTAAAGCAAATGTTATGGTTTCAGTATCATAAGGAACTGCATGGTGCTTTAAAAGTTATTGACAGCCCTGGACAATGGTGGCCTGCCAGTTGAAACAAAAGACTTGAACATGTAAACTGGTCTATAGGGGAAAGCCTTTAAAAAGCCTTAAATTCTGAGTGACGGAGATGGTGAGAAGTTTGTTCAAGGGAACATATATAACAACCAACAATGAGTTCAAAATGGCTGACTCAAAACTTTGAGCCCCCAGTATAAAAGGTCAGTTGAAAATTCCATGGTAACAATGACTCCAGTTTTTAGGGAGGGAGGAGGGTTAATTCCTTACAGTCTAAATACTTAGATAAAAATCAGTTAAAAGGCCTTTAAATTGGTATTATATAATAATTACCTTAGGTCAACTTGAAAATGGAATGACTAGATTGTTTTACTTATTTACGTATTTTGGACTTTTAAAAGTATTTCTGGGTGCAAATATTTTTCATAGCTGCACCACATTCATTTTTAAAATTAAAATACTTGTCAGCTTCAACATACCATAACATTCCAGTTATAAACCCAGGGCTTATACAACATCATTATAATGTGGTATATATATATAGAGAGAGAGGAGTTCCCATTGTTATTTGCATGCTGAATAATTAGCTGTGTAAACATGGTGGAAAATACAGTGGTTGCTTCTGGTGTCAAATATTTTGCCTAACATTATATTCTATGTTTAAAACATCTGTGACAAACGTTTTGTGTTTATAAAATTGCAAGGCTGTAATCATCCTTAACCATTAAATGAGTCAGTGTTTTAAAATTATATTGCCCACATATTTGTTGTTATGCACTTGTCATTGGATTTCCCAAGGGGGTGACCCTGGGCAATGTGATACACTAATGTTAATTTCCAGCAAAGTCCCCAGTACAAGTGGGGCAAGGCAAGCCACCAACAGGAGTTAACCCATGCAACAAATGTGTTAAACTGACGGATCACATATACTGTACGCAATGTCAGCCGAGGTATCGGTTGACATGTCGACCAATATAATCTTGGCCAAGGGTTGGCCGGCATGTCGGTTGATGGTTGGCCAAGGGTATGCTGATAGCTGGCCGAGGGTTGTTGAGAGTCGACTGCTACTCTGCTGACACTTGACATGTATTCTGTATATTGGCCGACATGGTTGATGATGCACCATGCAACAGTCAGCCGATTGATCACCAATACTCTATCGATAGTTTACCGACAGTCGGCCGAGGTATCAGTGACTGTGACATTTTCAGCCAACGTATAATTATGTACTTCAAAGGTCATAGAGGCCACAACTATTAATGCTTTCATACAAAACTAACCTTTAATTGTAAACTTAAGAATATAGCATAAACTAGTATAGCAGCTCTTTATTGATCCCAGCCATGCACCTCTGCATATAAATACTCCGACTGGAGTGCGCACAGTATATATTATAATTAATAATTAATTCGTGAAAGTAGTGACTCCAATATTTTCCAATTTTATTTTATGTTGAATAATGGGAGCTGGTGTAGGTTTTAAGTATCGACTATTTCATTGGGATAGTTCGACCTATACATGTGGGCCATTCCATATGAAATGAAAAAATATTGTGAATTTCAAAATTCAAGATATCATTAAAAGATTGGTATCTATTGATAGCTAATACATTGGGCTGTAAGAAACTGGAAAAAAAATTGTGACTTAAGGCCACGCCCACTATGTGGCGCAACTTTACTTCTAAGGCTTTGCAAAGTGAAAATTAAAGAGGTCTGAAGCATATATAACAAAAGTGGTATAATAAAAGAAATAGAAATAAGGCAAACTGTGTTTTGTGATGTATACATAGTGTTGGCCTATATCTATCATAAAACCCAATAAAATAAAATAAAAAGTTGATTCCTCTTGAGATATGAGGCAACAAAAATCTGTTGCGGACATTACATTCATCTGCATAAAAAATCATTATTTGTTTAAATTATTCATACATTTTGAAATTATTTAATGTGATGCTTGTGATGCTCTATTAATTCAGTATGAAGATGATTTCGGCAAAAAAATAATAATTGGAAAAGCTTTTCGTTTGCTTGGAATTGCGTTGCAGACATTACGTTGCGGACATTACACTTTTCATATTCGCTTCAATTAGTGGATATTTTGATGTGAATTTCAACAAAACAAGTTTCTGGAAACACTTTCAATTTATTCATGGTGAAATGATGACAATAAAAGCATTCAAATAGATATTGTGATAAACAAATCTCAAACTATTTGTCTATCTTTGAAGAACAAATGTTTCTTGCAACCATAGCTAATCATGTACAAGGCAAATCTATTACTAGATATTGCATATTGTGATACAGTTAAAATCTAAATGTCTTTATAATAGGCCTTTTGCATCAATTGATCACGTGACGATTTTCCCATAGCAACGCCTTGTGTGGAGGGCAAGCCATTCTAAAATTCCTTGACAACAGAGAGAGCGTGAGAGACGCCAGCGTGAAACCTCAATACTAGAAGTTCTACCAGTTCCTTTGTTATTCGTTTTCAGCCCAAATTTATCAGAAATATTTAGCTTTAAATATTAAAGTTCAGTGTTAGAGGATTTTAAGTGCCGTAAGACGATCAGAAATAGCTTTCTGAAGCCAAAACCGAACCAGACTCTGCGAGTTACTCGCAACATGAGACAACAGCTGGCGCCGGTAAGAAGCTGACTTCGGGAATGTACTTTTCTTCCACGCTTTAAATCGTCTTTATGTTCTAGAAAAACTATGTGATGACAGGAGAATGATGTATCTGAACGCGTTACAGGCTACAGAGATATTATAAACTGATGTACGAATTATAGGTTGTTGAGTAGCTGCATGGTTTTCCTATGTGACAGCTAGGTTCTCTTTTTTTTTCAAATCACCAGCAACACTAGAGTCTGTAATCTTGAAATAAAGCCCCTCGTTACTTCGTATTTTGGTGATCCACTGAGACCTTAATCCCATGTCTTTACCGGGGAATTTTTGCGATGAAAGGAAAGTCCATCGTTATAGCGTGAATCACCACTGCATAATTATTTGTGGCACACAACAGTGGTAGCGCGTTCCAGTTTATACAACACCAGCGTCTCCTAGCATTTCCTCGGCTATGGTAGAGTATCAAATAGATACATTTCCTGTCATCAGATATTTTTTCTAGAACATAAAAACGATTTAAAGCGTGGAAGAAAAGTACATTCCCGAAGTCAGCTCAGTTCTTACCGTCTGTTGAGGCCGCCATCATGTTGCGAGTATTAAACTCGCAGAGTTTTGGCTTCAGAAAGCTATTTCTGATCGTCTTACGGCTCTTAAAATCCTCTAACACTGAACTTTAAGATTTAAAGCTAAATAGTTATGATAAATTAGAGTTGAAAACGAATAACAAAGGAACCGGCAGAACGTTTAGTATTGAGGTTTCACGTTCGCGTCTCCCACGCTCTCTCTGTTGTCAAGGAAAGTTAGAATGGCTTGCCCTCCACACAAGGCGTTGCTATGGGAAAATCGTCACATGATCAATTGATGCAAAAGGCCTATTAAAGCCAATGTCTGATTAAACAATCAGGGCTAGTATCAACGGATACAAATCAATGTATACTGAACAAAACAAAAAGCACCAGATGTACAAATACAAAAACGTGCTGTGAATGCATGTCTACTGTTACAATACAGAGTTCACCTAAAGTTTTCTCATAGTGCAACCCCATTCAGTTGCACTGTCTACAGAAGTGGGTTTATCTTGTTGCATTAAAGAGCTTCTCAATTTCTTGTTGTTGAGGTACACTAGCTAAAAGGCCCAACATTCTCAAGCGTAACTGGGCCCAAAAAAATGCAAGATAGATGCACTTCATCAAAATCATCCCTCTTCGGCCAGTTGAACCTTTTAGCACCGACACTGTGCAAAAACTTAAACTTGACCAACTGGTTTGTCATGCTGATGGCTCTGCCAAGATAATATTTGTTCATATAATCCACAGCATAGTACTCTTCCATCCTGACAGCTGGCATTGGAATGGCTTGTAGGCACCCCCTGTGTTCACTGAAGATTATGCTTTTCCTGAATTCTGAAAAGCAGGCTTCTTCTACCATTGGACCAAGACCTGCCAAACATCTGGCATAAAGGCAGGTATAATCACCACAGGCCTGTTTATTCAGTTGCTGAGGGATGTCTTCTTTTTTGTTGCAAGAAAAGACCCACTCATCCAGGTTGCACGTAGTATCCACTTCCTTTAGAATGGTGGCCATTTTCATCAAAGCCTAAGTCTCAACTGTGGGTTTGACAAAGTCACCTGCCCTGCTATCTAAGACGATAGACAATTTCTTCTGTGGAAACAGAGCCAGGAGAAACCAATTAATGTTTGGAGTTGACTGGATTGCATGGTACGAGTAGCAGATCTTGTTCGAATAGAAACTTTTGCCGCAGGGACTTGGCTAACACGCTTGGCTCTCCTTTTTCAAAATTCCCCCAAGCGAGCGGTATGACTTTCACGTTCTTGTCAGAGCTGGCACATGACTTTATCAGAGTCAGATACTTGTCAATCACAAAATTGCAGAGCCAATTTTCTTGGGGGTTAGAAGATTTGCCTGCCAGGCTCTTGATGTCGTTCATGTCAATGAGACCATCTCCACTGAAAGAAATTAGGCCATCTATAATAATTATTGCATTACTTGAGATGCAATATAGTGTGGGAGGGAAAAGGATGCTGCCTGCTGGAACAAATGAAGGAGCTCTTGGACTTGACAAGATAAGATACTGTTTGTAGGGTTGATGTTGTTATCATCATTGTTAGTACTTTGATCTTCCAATCCATCACTATTGTTGACATTGTCATCATCATCGTCGTCATCATCATCGTCGCCATCATCATAATCATCATCACAGCTTTCAGCACTAATAACGACCTCCTCATTACTTTTATATGACTCAGTATCAGAATCATCTGAATCAAAGGGAAAAACAGTAACTTCACTCTCAACCAAAGCCTGGTTAGAGTAGAGACAACATTCAACAAAGCCGTTTTCTTGTGGCTCGATGCAGTGGAACCTTGAAATTCCTGGAATGGGAGCAGCTTCATTGAAACATTTCTTGAGGCCAAGTGTAGCAGACATTTCACTGATTTCTTGTTTTTCTACAAGTGAGACAGTCACAGATGAATTGAGCTTTCTGACGACTTCATGGAAGGATCTTGCATCCACGACAACAGCCACTTTTCTTGCTGCCACAGCATTCCACACAAGACGTTTAACTGTGCCAACAATCCTGTCTACAACTCCCTTCCCATGTGAGGTGGTGAAGTAGTTCCACTGGATGTGGACTATCTTGTCAAGTTAAATGTGAAGAAAACTCACAATGTATTTGTTCTTAAACTGAGAACTTGGACCATCAGAAAAAACAAAAACCTTTTTAACCTCAGCATGCTTTTCCTTGACAAATTTATCAAGAACAATAGACATCATTACTGAAACAGATGTCTTATCATGAGACATTTCATCAGACACAATGACATGTGACTCACAGACACGGTCACCCGAGGAATCCCTCGTCCAGATAGCAATTGTGAAGAGGGTAACCTGCTCCTGGTTCCAGTGAGCAGACTGGATCTCGTCTTGGTGCTTACACAAGTAGTTCTCTGCAAAATCTACTTGAACTACAGCCTCCTCCTTGTCTAGTTTTTCTAGCCTCTGTTCAAAGTACCTTGACTGCTGTCGCTTGATAAAGACGTGCCTTAAAAATGAAGGCATATCTGAATGAAGTAAGGCCAGCACATCTCTGATAGTGCCTTCTTTACAGACCTTTTTCATCTTCTTAACCACTTTCTTCCTGTGTAAAGCTTTCTTCCCTACTGGAACTCTTACTTCAACTCTCTCCCACTGATACCATAACGTTGTATCATCAAGGGAAACATCGCATTGCTCTGCAATAGCATCCAGCCACTTAGGGCAGCTACTACATTTACCAAACATACACATCTCTGAGTCAGGGTCACATACAAAGTTATTAACAAAGTCCCCAGAATAGTTTGGAAAATCAGTTATCTCTTTACTGAGACAGTCACAAATCAACCGAATATTCTCATGATATTGACAAAGGCATACATTCTGCGGCATATCAGACGAAAATAGAACATTCACTGGGCGAAGAGAACTGAACTTGCTCAGTCCAATCTTAATATCTGGGTTTTCTTTCATGAAAAGAGCATGAGCCTCTTTCAATGAGCACATCAGATGCCTCTTCTGGAAGTGTAATTTCTTTCCACTTTGCCACCTGGTAACAAAATCTTTCTTTCCAGGAGCTTGTCGCGAAATAGAATCTTGCAAGTAAAAACTTGTAACTTTTGAAACTGTTGCAGCTGGAAGGCTCTTTCTGCTCGCTGTACTGGCTTTCTTCTTTTTAGGAGTATGAATTCCTGTGGCAGAAGCTAACTTCGCAATAACTGCTTTTCTTTTCCTTGGGCTTCTTGGAAGATGGGGCTTAACTTTACCCACTGCTTTTCCAAGTGCTTGAGGTGTATGGTACACAGCTTTTTCTTCACCATCAGCTTTCTTCATTTTCTCTGCTTCCTTAGAGTTCAGTCTAAATCTCGTTACTCTCTCCCTATTGAGCTCTCGATCTCTTCCTAGCAACCTCTGCTGAACTTTGAGTATTTGGCTTGCTTCTAACAAGTTTCTTTCGTTCTAGGTCCTTGTTTTTATAAACATTATACTTTTCAAAATCTTCTTTCAGCTTTTTTCTGAATATGCGTGACCTCTCAGCGCTTGTTTTTGGCATTTTGAAATGTGCACTTCAATCTTTACAGAGAATTTGAGGAAGGAATATATAACTTGTCAGTGGAATAAATCACTCTGGGCATACTCAACTTTTCTTCTGAGCATGCTCAATAAGTTATTTATAACTGCTGACCCAAGTAATGCAGAAAAGTTTGCAATCATTTAAGCTGTATTATCATTCACTTTTACATGAAGTTAATATATAACAAAACCTATTCTAAAGGCATTTACTAGCAATGAAGTGCAAAAACTGTGTCACTGAATAAATTATACCTTTTTTTTCCACTTCAGAGACACAAAGCATTGATTTTAACATGAAATTGTAACAATTCTGCAAAGATCCCAAAAATGTATTGTCCGCAACGTTTTTTTTTGTGTAATGTCCGCAACAGATGTTTTTGCTTATAACTTTCATATTATTAAGAAACTATTTTACTTTTTTTTCAACAACTCACAACTCACAGGAAATGGAGTTTGAAAAACATTAGTCAACATGTGGTTGTTTTTGCTGTAATGTCCGCAACAGACTTTTGAAACTTAATTATGCAAAAAGTATAACAGGTAGGAATGTTTTTTTTGATAGATAAAGAAAGAGCTCACTCAATCTTGTTGTTAAGTAGTGTAAGTTTCATCAGCTCAACTGATTTATCTAAAAAGTTAGACAGGGTTATATATCAATTTCCATGCTCTGCCTGTAATGTCCGCAACGTGGAATGGGCCATGTGTATATGTCGCGAACTTCAGTTTTTGACCCATTTATCAGTATGAATCATTTGCTGCTTAGCTAAGTAGCGTGGCTATAACTTCCTCTCATATATTAATGGACCTATTGTTGCTACCCTATTCCTGAGATTCAAGGCAAAATCTCCCCATCAGATTTAAAAACATTGGTACCCTGTCCCAGACCAAAAAGGTGGAATATAGCGATTTATATACGTAATCGATGTATAAAAGACACTAAAAAACACAAAGGTATAATTATATAATCGTTGTATTTGACGGGGTTTCACGAGTCACCAAGAGAGATTTAATTGTATAAAGAGACATTCTATACTGCAACAGAAAGGAATATTCCTACTTAAACTGAATTATATTCAATACAGTAAATGTTCCAGATAAAACAATTCCAAACGAGTCACTGTTTATTTGAGTGAATTAAAACAGTATGCAGAATAGTTTAATCATAACATCTGATCACCGATACCCCACCGACATATGACCGACACCTTACTGATATACTACCAACCCACTATCGGCCAACACATAAACAGATGGAGGGAGAATCGACCGACCTGCGACCGACAGCCGACCAATTCCCCTGCGAAATGAAGCTGAGAATTCCTAGGAATTCCTAGGAATTTGTTCCTAGGAATTCCTAGGAATTCCTAGGAATAGAGGTGTTAATTTTCACGGTAATTGGAACATGGAATTCCTAGGAATTCCTAGGAATTCCAAGCTTTGGTTGAGTTTGGAATAGCTGGGAATAAAATTCCTAGGAATTCCTAGGAATTCTTAGGAATTCTTAGGAATTCTTAAGATCAATAACTACAGGCCTGAGCATGCAACCTTTGAATTCAAGGAATATCTGGGAATTTTTATGAATTTCTTGGAATATCTGGGAATTCCTAGGAATTTTGCTTGGAATACCTGGGAATTCCTAGGAATTTGTTGTATGTACTTAACTTTGAATTGAAAAAACATTAAAAGGTAGAATTTTGCCAAACCGAAGGGTAAACATATAGGTTAGGGTCTGGCAGTAAACTAACAGATATCAATAATGAGTCAATGCTTATTTCTTGCCATTCTATCTTTTAGTTTAATTATTAAACTTATAAAGGTTGTGCAGTCTATACAGAGTTACATGTATTAACAAGACTGATTGTGATTTCTCTCACTACATTAATTTTTGTAGGTAATTGGCAGTGGACTTTTTCCAGTGTTCAGCTTTCTTTGAGAGTTTTTAGATTTGAAAAGCTTCTGATCTGCAACTTGAAACCCTGAAAATATAAATATAATCAATAAAATTAGAATTACACCTTCACTAGATAAAGGATTTTACATGTCCAGTGTGGCGTGACAACCGGAAATTACAAAGGAATCCCTTGTGCTTCAAATCTTGTCCAATAAATTGTTAATAATTAACTGGTTAAATTGCTTTTGGAATGAGTTTTTCAAAGTAGAAATTATTGCTCAATGCCTTGATCGCTGAGTTAAACACATTGACCAATGGTTGTCTTGAAAGCTAGGATAATTGAGGTTAAATGAGCTAGTATATGTAGGAGTAATATCTCACTACACATATGCATATACAAACAAAATTATTCAAATCGTGCTCTACACTTATACTAGCAGAGACTGTGATTAAAGCTCACATTAATCCTTCAATTCATAGCCCAAAACATGCACTTAAAGCTCTACAGATTGAGAAGTTCTCACTGCAAAGTTTTCAAGTTTAATTTATTGAGAGCGTAACTCATGGTCCGATCAATAAGTAATATAAACAAAACCGTAACACGGGAACCTAATTGATATGCATGTTCGAGAAGCATCTTACCACATTTTCATAAGCTTTAAAGAATAGTTTCTTGAAATGTATTCGAGAACATTACTTTAAAATGCACAATAATGACAAATTAGCGAACTGAACTACTAGAAAAACCGTAAACTTAATTGTTTTGTGTCAAATGCGTGTCTGACAGAACTTTCAGTTTCCTTTAACGGATTTAATTAAAGTAAAACATATACTCACCTTTTACAAAGATTTCTCCAGGAATTCATCTCATCTAGAACTGATATGCCCTGATATTACCTCAGTTGGCAGTAGTTATTATAATCTTTCCATCTAAGCATTCTCTTTCGTGAAATACTGTTGAGCGAGCTGTAAAAACCTCCAACAAACGCACGAGTGAACACAGTGAAATGAACAAGTCTCACTTCACCTAATGGCGCATAATTTGAACTTCAGCCAATCCCTGGAGGCCTGTCAACTCCTCCAGCCAATCAGGTGCAAGCTATTACGAAATATTTATCAACTTGATTCTAGTCTTCACTCGGTTGAAGTGGAAACATGGCAGAGAGTTCTTTTAAGTTTTGTTCAAATTTCTTAACAACAACAACACATTTTCGAAGATTTAGACAAATACTTTGCCTCATTTAAACACTGGGAAGGTCAAATCGGTGAGTAATAGTAAAAATAACTAGGAAAATATCGTGATATTAAGCTTTTCTTCTGTTAAGCCTCGGTCAACAAAATAATTATGACAACAAGTTTACAATAATAAATTACATGTATAAATTTTAAAATTTCTCATGAAAACGATCTCAGCTTTCCAATAAAGTATTTAGAAATATGTGAGTGCATGATCTTAGTCAATTGGTAACAATTCAAGTATCCTTATAACTTTACTCTGAAATTAATTGCTCAGAGGAAGCTTAAAGGGATTTAGGAATCTCTGTCTAGCAGGGCAGGGAAGACATGAAGTTGAACACTTCTAAATTCAATGTCTAACTTAAGAAACTTAAGAAAACCTTCATTAATTCCTAGGAACACTCAGGAATTCCAAGCCTAAAAAATAACACCTTCACAAAATAGCTTCAGTCAAGATGGAATTGTTAGGAATTCCTAGGAATTCCTAACTATTCCAAGCTTTTACACTCTTATAAACCTAATTGCTAGTAATTCCCAGAAATTCCAAACCCTGAAAGGCAGAGCTTATTTGCAAAAGTGGGAATTTCTGAGAATTCCTAGGAATTCCTAGGAATTCCTAGGAATTCCCAGAAAGCTGGGAATACATTTCGCAGGGGATGGGTCGGTCGACAGTTGGCCAATATGTCGGCCAATGTATATGTCAGCCAACCATCAACCGATACGTCGGCCGACATTGCATACAGTACGCATGATCCAACCTAACTATACAATCGAAGTTCAAACAAAACAATCATTTATTACTCTATCTCCTAAAGCCCAAGCAAAATTCTGTTCTTAAAATTGAAATAAAAAGTATCAACTAATGAAAGAAGCAGCCAGCAAATACGGTACTCTAGTTTGATACATGTAGATTGCCTGTTTTATATGCACAAAACTCACATGACATTTTCAACACCTTTGAAGGAGGCCATCTTTGAGAGAAAGTACAACTCATTAAGCAATTTCCAACCAATTTGTGATGTGCTTCATATACATACAGCTATATTTCCATGAAAATATGGCAAGCAAAGTGCCCATATTTTCTCCCACCCTGAGGCCACAAATTTGTTGCAAAGTTCTAATTCTAAATTTCCCCACCTACAGCCAGCCTTGGGGTCTCACCCCCCCGGGAAGCCAACGACAAGTGCATAAAAAAATAAAAAATAAATTTCCTCAAATTGATAAGTTAGGTTGGCTTTGAGTCGGAAATTAAATTACAAGCACACAACAGAAAAAGCTAAATGAGATTTCAGGTTTCTGAGATGTCTATAAAAGCTGCCCTCAACTTAAATAAGCAAAATCATTAGTTGGGATTCGAAATGTTTCAAAATAGAATATTTAACAACAGCTGGCTGCAGTACTAATTAATGCTCTAATTTGTGCACATCGTGGCCCTCCTGTGCAAACTTTGCAACAACGCAAGTACATTAATACAAAATAAATTATATAAGAAAAATAAAACATTGGGCTATTAAATTACGTAATTATTTATAACCTTAATACCGTAGTTTAGTTTGCACAAGTTGGTTTGTCTTGCACAACAGCAGCTACTGAGCTAGCTATTGAATAATATATTAATTCATTTATTAAGTTTAAATTTGTTATGTATGCTATAAATCTCCAGATGTTCTAGTTTTTAAAGACTTCACAAGTACTTACGCCTCTTATATCCCAGTAGCCGAGGATTGGAGCCATTCTGGACGAGAAAAAGGTAGAAAAATTATCAAGATTAGAGTGCAGCACTGATGTTCCAGACAACTGATGTCGTGGACTCGTGGGGAACAGAACACAGGTAGCCCAAGCTATTGAATTTCTCGCCCCATTCTCCGCCGGTTCCATATTTTTTTCCGGATTGGGCTACCTGTGACCCGCGGGATCAGAAGGGAAAATTGCTAAGGCATTAAAAAAAACGATTATATATTTATTAGTTATAAAAAAAAACATTTTTGGGAAAAATATTTTTAATAAGGCCAGATAAAAAAAATTACTTGTTTAGCGTCCACCCGTTTCAATTTTTCCAGGTAGGGAGGGAGGTTTTTTTTTTTTTTTTTTTTCTATGTGAAGCTTATTTTGTCTTGACTAGACATTATTCACTCACCTCGTGTTCATGACCTCGTGTTGTAGAAACAAAATGGCGTCGATGTTAAAATATTTAATGCGCCGGCGCATATTTTAAGTGGTACATGTAGGGGTCTGGGTACAAGAATTGGTATTCGCGGGCGCATTTACACTTTCTAAAGTTTTTTATGAAAAATAAAAAATAAAATAAATTAGAGGTCGGGGACATTTCTCAGGTCGGGCGGGGACGCTAAACAAGCAATTTTTTTTATCTGGCCTAATCCCGAGTTCCTAATCCCTTGGCCGAATATCTTTGTTATTATATGTCTTACGTGATACAAGTACAAGGGTAAAGTAAAAGGTTATGACTTTTAATTCAAATATTGCCAGTTTTAACTACTAAATATATTACCTCAGTTCCTGATAACGGTCTCAACCAAAAATGTAAGGGATCCACAGGGGAAAACTGCCACCAGCTATTGAAGTAGATGACTGACTGACTGACTGACTTATTTATTTATGCTTCCGACGTTACCAATAGATGACAAATAACAAAACAATGTATCAGACGCAAGTGTTCATAAAATAAATCGAAGTAATATATATGTACGGGTACAGCAGTACTCCCGCTTGCGTTTTATTGCCTAGACGGAGACGGAGACGGCTGAAATTCAGGCTATATTTATTGCCACTTGTCTCGTTGTTCTGTGCTTTTGAGGTCTCTTGCACATACATTTATATTATCCAACGCTGACATTTCTTTATATAATCAAGGGCACCCAACGAAGTTTTCGGTTAAAAAGCTGTTCGGGAGAGTAAGTTAGCCTAAAACCATAGTTAATAGAGTGGAATGGTTAGGAAACCCAGCGACCTTCTTTGTTATTATGTCTTTGTTATTATGTCTTTGTTAGCTTTTTTCAACCTTGAACGTGCACAAAAGACAATAGAAATTCCAATGTGTTAATCATTCAGCCAATAGAAACGCGTGAGTTCAGTCGTTGAGGGGACGCTAATGAACTATAACCGTGCACAATCTTTTGTCTTACCCCTTCCAACCTAAATCGCAGCGCCTTTGTTAGCCCCTTTGAAGTTTGCCGGGTTTCGTAACCAGTTCCAAGTTCAAGTTCAAGTTCAAGTTTATTCTGCACTCTGTACTATTTACAATGACTACAGTTACAATTACATTAACAATACATTTAAATGAAAATAAAGAAATGTACATATTCTATATTGAGATCGTGCGCAGTGACCAAAGTAGCGTAGCTTCCGAGTTGGACACTGCCTACGATTAAAGATACTAGATTCATTCCACTCTATTAACTATGCTAAAACTTTCGGATTTGAAAAAAATGTCCCTAGAAAATTGTTTTCTGAAATACTGGCTAGAAAATTTGTTTTAAATCCTTAAAAAATTATAGAAGAAAAGGGAGACTAAAAAGGTTTCCCCTAAAATATTCGTACGTCCCAATTCGTCTGATCAATAGAGTCCGGCAGAACAGGAAAAAAGAATCCCTAAAAAATTCGTACCTCCACAAAACTTTGCAACATGAAGTTACTTGGGCTAGAAAATTCTTCTTATGGTCTAGACTACTAACAAATTCGTAGGCCGGGAATATTTTGCCATAGTATTTTCGGTTGACACGATTTCCACCTAGAAAATCCGAACAGCTAATACTCAGCTTTCTAGAATACGTCAAAAAGACATAGTAGGCGCCTTAAAATGGCTGGATAAGCTGCAGACAACTGGTTTCAAACGAATTTCAAAAAGTACTCGTTGGGTGCCCTTGTATAATCATCCCGGCCTGTGAAGATTTTGGAAGGGAACCGATGCTTCCATCACTTTCAGCGATTTGTGACTGATTTTTTTTCACATCTGGCAATGGAGTCAGTTACATCCATGCTCGGTACTAGTACTCACCATTACTAATGTGACTGGGAATCCTACTTAAGGTAGTTGCTTCTTCCTTTGATCGAAAAAAAAAACTACGAATTTTGTCCTAATACGACTCTCGAACAGTCACACTGAAACGCTGTAAACAGCCGCTTGTTTGTCTACCGGGGGAGGCACTCAGAAGATTTTTGGGTAGAGGTGTTCCGCAGCGACCTCAAAACCCTGACCCTATCCCAGACCTAAAAATGCCGTTTCCATATCCTATTCCAGACTTGAAGCAAAAAAATCTATACCCTATCCCAGACTTGAAGCAAAAAATCTATACCCTATTCCAGATCCCGTACAGTTTTAAATTAAAATCACACTACGAAAGCCGTTGTTTTGTTTTATTAAAATATGGTATTTTAAGCTGTAGAGTGGTCGACAGAGCGCTAAGCATGGCGCCAACGACAAGTATATCAAACTCCATACCCTTTCCCAGATCAAAACCGTAAAATGGATACCCTCCTTATCCCGCGGCACATACCCGTATAGGCCATATAAGGGAGTACCCCCCCCCCCCCCCCCCCCCCCGTGGGTTTGTCTGAGTCATACTGAGTGAGCACAGGGCTAGCTATTATATTCACTCTAACTAACGCTTCCAAATCCTCGTCCACTGTTTCATGTTTAGTAGCTTTTGTAGATACACATAGTACATACATTTTTCTAACTGAATCTTTAACTGGTTACTGCTGGGACGCGGTAGATAATCTGACCAACCATGGCGAGAAAGACAGTGTTTGTAGTAGAATCTGATATGAAATATTTTGCCGAAAACCTTTATTTCTGAAACATATAGCATCCCAAAACTAAAGATGAATGTAAATTATTTTGCTGATTAAATTTGGTCCCTGCAATCAAATTGTGAGCCCTGCAATCCAGTTCACCGATTCGCCCCTATACGTACGTTTCCTTGTACTTGATCGCAACAAACGTGAGAAATTCAACATCAAACTGAATCGTTAATAAAATGCTAACAGTCTTGAAATTTTATCAATACAATCCTTTGCCACGTATCGTGAGTTATGGGGTTATCATGATGCAGCAAAAAAATGGGGCAAAATGTTTCACATCAGATTCTAGTAGATCCTCATAAAAAAAACATCGTTTTTTCCTTTTTATTCAGATTTCCCAGCATGCCCCTTCCAGCGTGAAGATTCTCAGCCGACCGAATATAATTATCCGCTATTTGTCGCCGCTATATGTGCCCTTGGAAAGTCAAATTCATAGTAAAATGTTCATAAGGGTGGATGCATGGAGAATAAGCCGGGAAGTGGAGACAATATGTTTTGCGAGATAATTTCCAAGATCTCTTTCAAATTCACGTACCATTTCCCTCTTTTTATAGTCATGTGGCATTTTGTGCACTGCTTCTTGCACTTACTCCTTCCACATTCAGTATCGACATCTGGCTCATGATGAGGGTATGGACGATGTTGAGGGTTACCACATGTAGAGGGAGAAAGATTACAGCTTGTCCACGAAATGTAACCTCTGTTGTAACCATGAAGCACATCTGACTGTTCCACCAAGTTATTTTGTCATACCGCTTGTTGTGTTGGGTATAATATGGTTAATAGCATCGCGATGTATCGCGCGAAATATGCATCGTATTCTACAAGAGGTAAATACACTGAAGTAATGTTATCCAATCCTTTACGAAGTTCTTTGCGCTTGCTTAGTGGTGCAAAGTGTGCGCCGTTATATGTATAGAATAACTTGGAAGGCCAACAGATGGTTCGAAATCGATTAAAAAAAAATACAAATGCTCTCATAGGAAGAACGCTCTTCTTCATACGTTTCGTAGCATACTCTGTGTAACCAAACCACAAATCATCATCGCTGAAGATATAGTAGAGATATTGCTTGTAACTGTCTTCAGTCACTTAAGTTAAACAAAATGTTGCGACCTTCCGATTCCAGGACAGTTGTGAGATAAAACATAGTCAATATGTGATGAAGTATAAGTATTGCAGATGTTTCCAGCTTAACACAAGAATATCACAGGAACACTGTGTGGAATTACCGAAGCATTCTGCACTCAGAAACCTTTACGAGAGACAGCCTTCAGTTTGAATAAGATACAAGAAACTTTGAGATATCTCAGCAACCGGTGAAAACGACTTGTAGCTAGATGGACTGATGTTGTGGTGGTAGCTAGTGATCCTTTGTTGTGTCCTCGAAGAACACTCGGAGATATCAAAATAAGAAACATCACAGCCAAAGCTAAAAAGCGACGAAGAAATGACGACAATTACTTTGTAATTACAGCAAACCTTCGTCATCAGTTTCATCATGATTCGTCGGATATTCGGTGAACGACGGGTTTCACTAAGCACTTGAATTATTTCGAACTCGCGATATTTCGTGCCATGTTACTATTATATTATTGATGAACTGTACAGTCATTGGTTCCTGTCACAAAGTGGCCGTTCAACCTTAGCATAATTTTAACCGTAATGTTATCAACACGAACATTCCATTCAAGAAACCACCAGTTACAAACAACAGCGGAAATACACAAGTATTTATCGCACCACGCGCATGAATACGCACACACACACAAGTAGATACTACATAGTGGATAATAATGGTAAATGACAAATAACTAAGTAGTAGTAGTATTTCTAGTAGTAGCAGCAATTCTGAATAGCCATTGTACGATGGACGCTCATTAGTCATGCATTAGTTTTTGGAATACACTAGGTCATCAGTTTAATAATTTGACATTCATGACAATACAATACAATACAACAAACTTTATTTTCAGAAGGTAACACTTTTAAAACCCGAGAGCCTGTAAGCAGGCTAGCCTCCTACGCAGGCAACTCCCGTAAAACTCTCCTGTGCGGACCGGGATTCCTGTGGTATAAGAGAAGGAAGCCCGCTCAGATGATCCTTCCACCACAGGAATCCCGGTGATTCAAATGTCTTGTTTCTTATTATTTAGGAGTTGCCTGCGGAGGAGGCTATAAGCAGGCTAAGCAGTAACCAAAGGTACTGATGTCCCAGTGGCCCTCAATTTACAATAATAAATACATTTATCTACAAAAAGTCTACGATTCTACGATTAAAATGCTAAAATTCTTATCAGACTATAAAAAGATTGTAAAAACTATTTGATACAATTTGATTGATATGCTAGTTTTAAGAGTAGTAGGTAATTGGTTCCAGTCGCGAATGGAACGTACAGTGAAGGTTCGGCCCGGGGGTTCGGCCTCCCTCGGTATTGTTTTTATATAACGGGCAACAAAGGTTTAGCTGAGCATATCTTGTGTTCCTTTGGTGTCTTTCAGAGGTTCTAGTTAGAAGGCTATTTAGATATTCAGGCGTTCTGTCATTAATCCTATTTAATATAATGGCACAACGGTTTATATATGCCTGAACAAAGAATGGGAGCCAACCCAGATTATTAAAAAGCGTCACAGAGGGGGCTCTGCGTTCTGCGCCTGAGATGACATGGGCAGCTCTTTTCTGAAGCTTCAGTACACAGTTTAGATTTTCTTTACTACAAGATGACCATACAGTACTGCCTTATAGAAAAATGGATTTAATTACTTCATTATAATGTGTTTCTTTTTGACTTAGCTTTAGAAACGGGCTTATGTGACGCAGGAGTCCGATTCGTTTGGCTAATTTCTTGCAAAGTTCCTCTGTATGATTAGTAAAACCGAGGTCATCATCGAGAACCACGCCCAGTACCTTGTGGCTATTGACATACTCGATGGGAGATCCATTCAACCGGATATCAAGGCTAGATGGATATTTTCGTTGCAGATACGTTTCCGGAGCCGTTTCCCTTTTACGACTGAGCATAGCTTTAGTTTTGTCTGTGTTGATGAACATTTTATTTTCGGCTGCCCACTGACTGAGATTGTCTAGCTATAGGGTCTTGTTCAACTCTTGGTTAAGTAATGAGGGATCGCTTGACTTTGATGTTATAGTGACGTCATCAGCGTAGACATCCCTATTTGATTCGCTGGATAAGTGCATATTATTCACGAATAGCAGGAACAAAATGGGGCCAAGAATTGACCTGTGGCACGCCCTGCTTTCGAGTAAGTCTAGAAGATGTAATTCCGGTGAGATTGACGATTTGTGTTCTGTCGGTTAAATATGACTTAAACCACTCGATCGCTTGGCCGCTTACTCCATAGATTGCCAGTTGTTGTAATAGAATGGCGTGGTTAATGACATCAAAAGCCTTCCAGACCTGAGATTCGCCTTATGATTGGTAGCTTGCTTGCCGGCTCTTCTGTAATTTTTTTCCCGTCGTTCTTTACGGATTGGGTCACCCAATCCGAAGAAAAAACGGCCGAAAAAATTACAGAAGTCCTCGCCCCATTTTGACCGCGTGCCACAGGTGACCCAATCCGGGGAAAACGACCGAAAAAATTACAGAAGAGCCGGCAAGCAGGCTATATGATTAGTAACGGTTTAACTGTTCTGGGAGCTCTAAATCCTACGGTACTTAAATGTGCGAAAGCTGATTTTGTTTAGTTCGCGGCAAGGTAATGATTACTGATAATCAACTTAAAAGTTTACTCATGCATTCACACCGATGAAACGGCGGTTTGTCTAGATGAATTACTGACTAAGAAAAACGCTTGCAATAGAACTACATGTAGTCAACTTTTCAAGACCCATCACAGTAAAGTTTATTCACGTTTAACACTTCTTTATTCAACACAGCCATTTGTGTACTGAGATAAATCACTAACTACTGAAGAAAAATGCTTGAAAAGTAAAGTTTTAAAGACTCATTGCAGTAAAGTTCATTCTCGTTTAACACTTGCAAAGCAAGCTTTGTGACCCTCTTGGTTTTTAAGCTTATGCTCCTTTCCATTTTTTCCCTTTCTTATTATTCTGTGCTTTATAAACTTGTGCAATGGATAAATAAATTAATCTGGCTTGGACTCGAAGCGGGACTCAAAATCGTATTCGGAAGTGTTCGTCATATTCGCTAGATCGCGAAAGCGCTACGCTTACGATACGATACTGCTGAGCATGAACTTCAAAAAGTTTTTCCCGCCAATTAAACTCGAATTTCACACTCTTGATGGTAGAAATGTGCCGCGACAGGAATCGAACTCGGGACCACTTGTTCAATGTGCCGAATCGATTCGCCCGGAGTCAGTTCGCCCGAGGGTCGGTATATAGCAGCTTTGATAAACAAACGAACGACGCGATTAAGAGGTTAAGTTAAATTTCCACTGGTTCTCGATTCACATGGTATAAGTTTGACTTCATTTGGTGATCTGCAATATAAATAATTTGCGAAGTAAAACTTTTTTCAAGCCGAATCATTGTTTTTTAATCTATTTGTCACGAGTAACGTGAACTAACGACAAAATGTGTGAATAAAAGCCAAGACTGACTTCCGTTTTTAACTCGTGGATGTACGCATGTGCAGAATGCGTTATTGGGGTTGTGTGATGTGGGAGAAACGAGATAATTTAACAGTTTTATCAGTGGATCGACGGCACGCCGTTGACTTCATGGTAGTGTTTCGTTCCATAGAGTCTCCCTGCATAATCATTTTCTCTACTGTTTTACAGTATTATGCAGGGAGACTATATGGAACGAAACACTACCATGAAGTATATACCCAATTTCCTTAACTGATATTAATAATATACTCGCTTAAGGTTACCGTATACCTTCGCGGGTGTCTCTCGCAAATAAAATCGCACGCGCATCATTTTAAAGGAAAGTATAGAAACCTATATATCACTGGAAAGGTTATATAATGTAGAATGCGCTGAAATGTTTTTTTTTGCACAAATATTACATTTTCAGTAAATGCTAAGGCAACAAACGCAAAAAAGACGAGTCTCACAGAAGTGAATTTATGTCCCTCCGCGTTCGCGCCTACGGACGATTCCGCTGCATAATGTCAATCAGCACATGATGGCCTGTCAAAGTGTGTGAGCGTTTTTTAATATTTTACTTTGTTCAAATGCAATTCATCTTCAAAGTTTCAATAGAATTAGTTTCTGTGTTTCATCATGGCAAGTACTCTTATAAGAAAAATAATTAAAATATCGCTAAACGCTCACACACTTTGGTTCATATGTAGCTCCTCTAACACTAGGCCAAGTTTCATCAAGATCTGACAAGTCTTCATACCCTATAAATTCACCCAAACACAGTGAATACGCATAAAAATCTATCGGCGTTTTTGGCTTCTGAAGGTTAGGAAACACATCACACCTCATCAAAGCAAACGTCAACACTTAAACCAACCAGCCAATTATATGTAAGGATCCCCGGAGCTTATGAATCAAGTCCAGAAATTCGCGGGAAATTAGTACGTGGCTCAAATTGCATAAGAAACATACATACTAGTGTCGTGTCACAAATATTCAAAAGAGCGTTGTGTTATGGCCAAAACTAGAGATAATGCGCAAAAGGGGAAAAAGAAAGGTAAATCAACGGGTTGTACCAAGAAGGGAGAGGGCCGGATATCGAAAACTAAATCGCGTCGAAAGGCAACGCCGCAAACAAGAGCGAAGGGAAAAGCGAGTGGCAGGCTCCGAACGTTGATGTTGATCCTAAACCTGCTATGTTAGCTGCGATGATTCCTTCAGTTCCCCAAAATCGACCGGCTGAACTTCACTAAAGTTCACGATTTAGAACTCCTGGATTGACCACGGCCCAGTTTGGAAACTGCGAGTCACCCAAGACATTAGAATCGGAGTCGGATGCGGACTCGCTGCTACTCTCTGAATCTTCCGTCTCTTTTCTTGTACCTGGCAAAAGTTTAAGCCTACTAGCTGAGCAGCTTTCCGTCGGAGTTGTAGCAGTACTAATAGAACTCGAAGTGGGAGTCGTCGAACATGAAGGCTGTTCGAACCACGAGCCTTTGTCGCTTTCCACGAGCATCACTTTCTTCTCCGTATTGAAACTTTGCTCCTTCTCGAGCTCATTCTCTTGAATCTTCTTGGGGCCTGACTTCTTTTTTACCTTTTATCCAAGGATTATTCTTTTCTCTTCTGGACATATCCACGATCGATATACCGGTAAATTAAACGCTATAAAATCACTGAACTCACGAGTCACGGCTCACTGTGAGTCTGAAGCTCCGGATGTAGTTTCCCGCAAAAATTCAGCGGGGTGCCTGTGGCACGTAATGGGATCAGAGGGATTTATCACGCCGAAGCGATTTATTTACTTTCCATCAAATTACGTTTTTTTCTAATATCTCGCAAACTTTTGCATGGTTTAAAAAATTTTTTTCGGAAAGACGAAGATCAATCCATCAATTTCAAAAGAATTAAAAAAATTTTTTTTTAAAGAAAACATGCCGCGAAGGTATACGGTAACCTTAATACTAGAAGTAATCATAGATTATTAAAGTGCGTTCGATATAATGTTTTTTGGCTACCTGAAATATTGTTTCAATGTTCTGGACTACACTGTTGATATAAACAGACTGACTATTGTGGGTGTAAAGTTTTGAATGTTTTCACTTATAAGTTATACAACTTGAATAACAAGGGATGCAGCTCATCAAATTGCCAAGATTGGGCTGTAACACCGACTGTGTATGCTTGTAATCGTTTTCCCACAAATTCGTTATAACGGGGTTTCGGGCTAATCTAGTCTGATTTGCATGCAGGCGCTCAAAATCGAACGATTAAGTCTCGAGGCTGCGCTGAGAAATCTACCAAGGGGGCATCACGAGAGGGTTAGGCTAATGTAGTCTGATTTACATGCAAGCGTTCAAAGACGAACGATTAAGTCTCGAGGCTGCGCAGGGAAAACTACCAAGAGCACATCACGAGAGGGTTAGGCTAATGTAGTCTGATTTACATGCAAGCGCTCAAAGACGAACGATTAAGTCTCGAGGCTGCAAAGGGACAACTACCAAGAGGACAACACGAGGGGGTTAGGCTAATGTAGTCTGATTTACATGCAAGCGCTCAAAGTCTCGAGGCTGCGCAGGGAAAACTACCAAGAGCGCATCACGAGAGGGTTAGGCTAATGTAGTCGGATTTACATGCAAGCGCTCAAAGTCTCGAGGCTGCGCAGGGAAAACTACCAAGAGCGCATCACGAGAGGGTTAGGCTAATGTAGTCTGATTTACATGCAAGCGCTCAAAATCGAACGATTCAGTCTCGAGGCTGCGCAGGGACAACTACCAAGAGGACAACACGAGAGGGTTAGGCTAATGTAGTCTGATTTACATGCAGTCTCAAGGCTGCAAAGGATAAACTACTAAGAGCGCATCACGAGAGGGTTAGGCTGTTGTCTGATTTACATGCAAGCGCTCAAAATCGAACGATTAAGTCTCGAGGCTGCGCAGGGAAAACTACCAAGAGGGCATCACGAGGGGGTTAGGCTAATGTAGTCTGATTTACATGCAAGCGCTCAAAGTCTCGAGGCTGCGCAGGGAAAACTACCAAGAGCGCATCACGAGAGGGTTAGGCTAATGTAGTCTGATTTACATGCAAGCGCTCAAAGTCTCGAGGCTGCGCAGGGAAAACTACCAAGAGCGCATCACGAGAGGGTTAGGCTAATGTAGTCTGATTTACATGCAAGCGCTCAAAATCGAACGATTAAGTCTCGAGGCTGCGCAGGGAAAACTACTAAGAGGGCATCATCCCGGGTCACACACGCAGACAAAAATCGACATCAAAATTGTTTATTCCCCATGGTTGTCCACAGGTTTTTCTCTATATAAATCGACAGATAACCGTACGTAGCTCGGTTATTATGCTAAGTTAGATTTCTCGCTCGTTTCTATCGACTGTCTAACGTTAAGTGGACTGATTTTATATGTTCGGGAAAATGAAGACAACTATTAATGACCCTCTCTCGAACGTTTTGCGCGACTCAAACGAATTCGTACTGATATGAAATAAACTGACTGAGCTTGAAAGCGTAAAAACAATAGCGATTTTTACAACAACCGCCAAATTTCTCGCAATCTAATTGCCTTATTTTCATATGCAATATTTGGACAGACAACAAAAGCCGACGTCATTTGTCAAGGAGTGCGTGCGGCTTTCGTTTGAAGCTAAAAGTGTTTTGTTGTTGTAGAATTGACATTAGTTTGTGGTTGTTGTAAAACAAATTGAAGTTATGCCCGGTTCAAACGTCGAACTTTTCATGCGCCTAACGCAATTGAAACAAAAGATAATTAGGCGGCTTCTTTTGATCTAATTAGGATCGGCGCATGAAAAGTTCGACGTTTGAACCGGGCATTAGTTTTTTGTGTCTGTCCTAATATTGACAATGATTTTCGTCATAACATGGCCAAAATAGACGCCTCGTGGGTCCACAGCTATTTTGACCATGTTACGACCAAAATCATTGTCAATATTTGGACAGACACATAAAAAACTAACTTCAATTTGTTAAATCATTTAGGCCCTGTTCATATGGAGCAAATTTGTTCTTTTAAATACTCAAAACGAAGTCAGCCGTTTACAAGAGAAACCGCAAACTTGGCTTTTTTTTTTTGGGGGGGGGAAGGAAGTGAACCTCCTCTAATCGGGGGAGAGCCATCTTTTTATCATATAAACACTTTGGCTCGCCTACCCGGGACGACTCAGGTCACACAGGGCATGCGCAAGCCGATATAACGTGTCCTTGCTCGCTCAAAACAGTTGTCTCGGGACAACTTTTCAATTCTATATATACGCTCGGTAAAGTCGTCTCGGTCGGGAGGGTGCCTAGGGTCCCCGAACCAACTTTTCTTCACATAAACAGGGCCTTAGTATTGTGTTTAGTATTCCCAGAAGGTTAACGGTCGACAGAGGGTCTTTAACGGGATTTTATTAACCTTGAAAAAGAGAAGGATCTTTGGACTTAATCCATGTGAAAGAAGTTAAGACCAGGAAACTGGAAAGACCACAATTTGATTTATTAAATTACTCTGAATGTTTTAATAAACGCTTTATTCTGTCCAATAGTGTTATAACTGTCTAACCCAATAGAAATATACTTTAGTCAATATAGATTTCTTCTCTAAAACTCTGTAATAAATAAATATATACATGCATATAAGATAAATACATTCTAAAAATATATCCATTTTTATGCATCCACCTTAACATATTTTTTGTTGCACTGTATACATGTAGCTGGCTAAATCAGGGCTTGAATGTAGAGGAAAATAACGGTGCTAGTTGTTACTATTTTTTTACTAGCAACATGGCCTGATCCACCAGCTGCGAATTGGCATGAGAATTTTTACTCGCATTTGTAAAAAAATACTCACATTTTGCGAGTGCACCAACCTAATTTCCAGTCGTGGCAGTGAACAAATATCACTTATTTACTAGCAACCATTGGAGGTTGCAGGTCCACAAAACACACCGCTTTTCCAATGTGTCAGTAGACAAGTATTGTGTTATATAATTAAATGCAATGCAATCCTGTTTGTTATTGATTCAAAAAACGTTTGAACGATGCAAACGTTTAGTGCCATCAGTTTGAAGATCATAGCCATGATTCCAACACAAATCATAATCTATTTTGTGCAGTTCTCAACTTTGAAGGCTCTTAAATACTGTAATCATATTAAAACAAAAGTTTAAAGGGTTACCCATGTACATGTACAAAACACTTACATACAGGTACTCTCAAAAAGAGTTTTGGACTGTGCTGAAAACTGAAATTGGATCATAAGAACTATTGCACAATCAGGGTGTCAGGTGTATTGCAACAATACACTTTCCAAAAATTCCTACACATTTGCATTGCAAAATAATTAACAAATGGTGGATATTTACCAAGCCGCTTCGGCGAGTGCACCAACCTTTGAGACATATTAGTATATACCACACTCTAGGTGAATAGCCAGCACCAAATAGTTATTTTATTTTCTGTCAAATGGACAAAAACTCGCGCGAGATGATCGCTGCTTTGCTCGGAGGTGAATATGAAATCATATTCACTGTTTGAGTAGCCAATCAGAGCATGCGAAAAGTGATATTCACTGGTGTGGTATGTACTAAATAGTTTTATTACTAATAATACTATTTATTACAGTTGTCTCAACATCATTTTGAGATCACGAGTGTTTTGTACTTGGGTATCCCTTTAAGCAAACATGACACATCAGGGTTTCGAGAAAGTTTACATGTAACTGGCATACTGTACTCTGTGTTTTAGCCATAAAAATATCCCTTTTTATACTCTTTTTGATTATAGCAATCCTTACTTGTTGGACATCTGGGTAAAGTAGCCAGCACAAATATCAAAGTAGAAGGTGAATTTCGCAAGCTGCTAGCTCGTACTGAACAACCTGACACATTATGTACATTTTGTACTACACACCATGGGACGGATCCAGGATTCTGTGTGTGGGAGTTCGGAAGGGACGTTCGATATATGCGAGCACCAAAATATCTGGTAATATCCTTGTTATATTTTGTAAGCGAGCGAAAGGGGGGTTTGATGTAACCCCCCAAACCCTCTGGATCCACCCCAGACACCATGGGGCAGATCCAGGGGGTAAGAAAGGGGGTTATCTGAACCCCATTTTCTAAATCAAACTCTCGAAGTTGCCATGATCGAAAAGCCCTTTCAAATCTACCTAAGCCCCCTTTCAAACCATCCCTCAGAGAAATCCTGGATGTACCCCAGGCACCAACATACATGTACAATCAATCTAGCATTCAACAAACTGACCCAACTGTGAACAAGTCTGCAAGAGAGGATCATCAAGCCAACTTGAATTCACAGTCTCTTCTTGAGCTTGTTCGACTTCTTCCTCCTTCACCTGCTCTTCAAATGACTCAAGATATTCCATGTAAAGAGTTCTTGACTTGATGAGGGTCTTATTCAGATCATGCTTTCGAAGCATTTTGTCAAAGAACATTGCAAGAGCATTGTAATCCATCTGCTTTTGCATGCAATATTCCTTGTAGAGTAGAAGCATGGCCAAACACAGAAATAACACAAAAGGATTGCCACCTCCCAAATCATAGGGCCCTGGTAGCTGGATTAAGCTGGTTTCAGGAGTAATGCAGTTCTCAAGATCACTCAGCAATGTTACAGAATCTTCTTCAGCTTCCAGACCAGAATCTGGTGACATTTCTTGATCTACCATGCTAAAGAACTTGTGATTGTCACTAAGAGTGGCTTTAACTGCAGAGTTGTATGTGTCGGAATGTGTGCCATTTGAACCAGGAGGAGAGGTGGTACTCCAGATGACTTCCATGAGTTGTAATGCATCAGTGAATGGGAATTCCCTTTTTAAGTCTAATAATAACCACCGGTAGCAAAAAAACATGTCATCTGCTCCAATATCCACAAGGTATTTATAGTACTCAGGGTCAGTTCTCTGGACAAGAAGAGACAGATGCTCAAACTTTAAAGTCACTGATTTACTGTCTAGTAGAAAGTATGACTTCATTCTGGCCATTAGAGCACAAAAACAGGTGTATGCAAGTGCCTCATCATCCATGACGACAAGAACTGGAGAAGCCAAGTCACTCATACCCTGAACATAGGACACATCAGGGTTAGCAATGGCATATGTTAATAAAATGTTGAACAATGCTTTAAGATGAGGATGATCATCTGGAACTGAAAAGTAAGGATGGCCCCTGTCTGTCCTCACAACATCCTTGAGAACCATATGACTAAGGCACTCAATATCCTGTGGGTCACGTGCCATCCAATCAGCCTTCAGATGCCAGAAAACCTGAGACTTCATGAGCAGATACCTCTCTCTCTCATCCTGCGTCAAGTCAGGTGGAAACACATGCAGTAAATGCATCCAGACTTCTTTCCTGAGGGTTGGCTCTATGCCACACTGGAATACTTGTGACAAAAATTCTTCTGTTCTGACTAGTCTGCCTTCACAATCAAGACATAACTGCCACTCAAGCTCTCTTAATGGCCCCTTTTTAGAGGAGTCAGTGAAAGCTTTGGTTATTTTCTGGAATGTTTTTTCCATCTGGTGTTTGAGAGATATGTGGAATGGGACAGTTGGTGTGATTCTGGTAGATCGTACATTGTTAGCAGGTGGGGCCTCGGCAATGTCAAGAATTGCCCATTCACCACTGTTCTCTGCATCTGAAAAAAACACATGGTAAGTGAAGGTACATGTATATCATAAAGTGTAGTGCTCATCTAGTAGACGATGTACATGTACTGTAATTATTTGATTTACATGTACATATAGGGCACATTTGATTAACCATTTTCTGGAATAAGAATAGATGGAATAGTCTCTGGAAAGCACTGGCACATTTCACTGTCTGTAAGCTACAAATGCTTGTTGACAAACATGTATGATATTCAGGATACATTTTGTACATGTATTCCAGTAGCTATAAAACCCAAACATGCATGTACACGTATTAAGCGATATCTGTATCAACCATACTGTGTTTCTTATTCCGGAATATGGTCAATCAAATGCATCCTTAGTTCCCAGGGTGATAATTTAATGTATGGACCTCAAGGGAGGTTCCCTGGGTACCAGAGGTTTATACATTGTATTGCCTTGATCCCTCTATACTGTACATTAATTTTTCCAGCAGGAGCAAAGTGATGAGAAAGGAAATAACCTCTGGTTGCATAACAGCCCTCCCCCAATCAATGTTGGTGTTTGTTATGGTCAAAGTGATGATTTATCATAACCATTACAACATTGATTGGAGAGAGGGGTTACCTTCATGTCTTAATAAATTGGCAAAAATGTTGAGAGTTGGGTATTGTTTGTCTGAGACAGCATACAAGTTGTTACTCTACCTTGTGACAAGAGTCACAAAACCTTTTGATCATGATTGTAGTCAAAGAGGCAGAGCTTTGAAGACAAGCAAACATGCAATATTATTGTCTGTCCTCTTACTGATGATGAATATCAGGCAATTAGAAAATTAAAAAGTGATCAATTGGCAGGGGTAAAAATAAACATTTCTCACCTGGACTATGTAGGGGGTCAACTCTTAATGACAGATAAGGCAGAGAGGCACTAAGAAATGCAGCATCCAGATCAAAGTCTGATGTCAATGATACAAATACATCAGGCCTTTTGCCTGTCTCTGTGGACTGTGGAAGCTGATAGGAGATCTCAAACTCCCTGAGAATTAAAAGTTGAGGTTAAAATTTGGAAGACTTGTAGTACATGTAAAAGGCAGTGCATAAACCAGTGTTATTCTAGGATTTTAATATAATGGCCCAGGGCTCCTCATACATCTTTGTTTAAAATGGTGCCTCATTAGGCTGGGAGATGTCATTTTGAAAACATACATGTACATGTGTACATGCATATGCATGCTTTCAATGGCCAAATTTATTATCCAATCAGAGTGGGTCGAGACAATGCCTATCGGCTCTGACTGATGAAGAAATGCCTTATTTAAAAATCGGAGACAAACTAATAAAAAAGGTATCACAAAGCAAAACAGTTGGTGTTGTGGTAGACGAGCACTTAAGTTGGGAGGATCACATAAATCATATATCAAAAAAGATCGTCTCAGGTCTAGGAGCTTTGAAGAGAATCAGAGCATTTGTGTCCCAAGATACACTAATCAAGGTATACGACTCTTTTAATTCAAACGCACATGGATTATTGTTGCGAGGTATGGGATACCTGCGGCAAAGTTCTCGCAGATAAACTTCAGAAATTTCAAAATAGAGCCGCTCGGCTTATTCTCAGGGCAGATTATGATACAAGTACAAACACACTTTTAAGTGTCTTGGAATGGGACAAATTAGATGAACGCAGAGCAAAACATAAAGCCATTGTAATGTTTAAGACCCAAAATAGCCTGGCGCCAGCAAGCCTATGTGATTTATTCACTACTGTTGGAAGCTCTACCCACTATAATCTAAGGGGCCGTGATACGAGACTTTGTCTTCCACAACCAAAAACAGAATTTACGAAGAAAAGTTTCTTGTATCACGGCGCCAAGACATGGAATGACCTTCCAACAGAATTACGTGAAATTAAATCACTAGGCTCTTTTAAAAACAAAAACAAAACAGTCGCCGTCCTAAATGACCAATAATGTTTTTAAAATTGATAATAGTATGTAGTAGTTTTCATAATTTTAGGATATAATATTATTAGTATATTATATATATTTTTATATTATTATTATTATTACATTGACAATTCTGTATTTTTATATATTTAATAGTAGTTAACACGGCTTCTATGTAAATCAGTTTTTCTTATCTGTTAGAATTCCGTGTATAAATATTAACAAAGTTGAAGTTGAAGTTATCCATTGGTTTATAGACAAAATGGTGGCCTGTTTCCATGAACACCCTGAACTGAACAATTAATGCAGAAGAAACCATCACAAAATGAACTTTCTGCACATTTAAAAAAAAATAGCAACATACAGGTTAATTGTTAAAGGAACCCCTGGCTGTTGGCACAAGTTACAGTTCAATTGTTGGCAACATGGTCTAAGTTGAAAATGTGTTGAAAACAACTGGATAGAATATTTTAGTTTGTGATAAAAATGTAACGCCATCTTGAATATGATTACATTTCACGGCGGTCCCTATTGTAAAAAAAACAATAGCTTATAGGGTCCACCAAAAAATGTCATGAGATCCAAGATGGCAGTGCTAGGGCCACTGGTTTCTTACAATTGTCTTGTTTTGTTTTTTAGTTTATTGTGAATAATGGTTAACACTTTTGTGAAATAGCCACTTTCAATAATTATATGTTCACTTGTCATGCACAAAGGTTTCAATATGAGGCTCCAGGGTAAATTAAAGGTTGGCACACACAAAGGGACAAGACCCAGGGACATGTCCCAGGGACAAATCCCTTGTTGTGTTCAGATGAGGGGACGTGTTGCAGGGACATTGTGATTTTAGCAGATGCAACCTTGAAATAGAGTTCGTAAGGGCTTGTGGGAGAGTAGAATGACACTTTATGATTGATTTATTTTCATTTTGTCCCAGGGACATGTTGCATGAACAGTTCACACGAGAGGACCATCAGATTTTTCCTAGTTCAGATGAGAGAACACATCCCAGGGACCTGTCCCTTCGTGTGTACCAACTTTAAATTTATTCTTTTCTCAGAGAATCAACTAAATTTAATTATATTATTATTATAGATTATTATAGATCTTCAAAAAGTGTATGTTGGGGTTTACAATATTGACCACTTGTTTAAGTTGTTTTGCATGTTGTTTTCAGGTAGGTTTAGGTATTTATGTTGGGTGTTTGGAGTAGATTTAGTGGATCAATGATTTTGAAAATTAAACAGTGGCTAGGAAAAATAATATATTGTACTGCAACTAGCACAAGGAAAGCAACTGATCAAACTTCCAAACTATTAAGGGAAAACACAATTCAATAAAAGGGATAACTTTGTTTGTGAAAACACTGAATTGAGCTGGGATTGCATCACCTAAACAACTCCATGGGAAAGCTAAGAAATATAAGAATACAACACGTTTTTCCTTCTTGACTAAACTTCTACAAAATGACTTGAGGATTACACACAGTGCAGCTGCTATATTCCCAAAAGCCCGGACGAGATAATTTACGAGCTATAAAGCCTATATTAATCCACATTGGAAATCCGTTACCTGATATTGCTATAAATAAATAATTCCATGTTGCTACACTGATCACAACACTTGACTGAGGGGAATCCAATTTACATTTTATCCATGACTATAAATACAATGTAAGTCCATGGCGGGCGGCCATCACCTTGCTTTCCGCTAATATGTATGAGGATGCTATTAAATTGAAGTACTCTATCGAGCTAGTGCCGGCCCTGTCAGAGACTTTTAATTCGGATCAAAATTAAGCTTTTAAAAATTTCGCTTCCAACAAAAGAGCACTAACTGACTAAGTGAAGGAGATTACTTTCATTGCTAGAAAAACGAGTGGTAAGGAAATAAAAAGGACAACTTTAATTAACAGAACTTATTTGATCTTCAAGTAAACATATATGTATCTTTTCGATATATAACTTGCTATTACTTTATTAGCATATTGCATAGAGCGTACGTACCCAGTAAGCTGGAAAGCTCTTGTTAAAAGCTGGTGCAAGTTGGCGAAAGACGTGATATTTGGGTCAACAGCGAAGCATCGCAGCTCTCTCCCTTTGATATCTTCGAGCTGTGAAAACGAATAAAAGCCTCCTCAAAACAAAATTATCATATTTTCTGCAAATCGCAAAGTACGATTGCCCTTTTTAACGAGCGAGTCACGTACTTGGCTTATCGCTTCTGCGGTTCGCGCAAAAATAAAAATACTCATTTCTGCTTACCTGAGCTTTGACACGAATTGCATCCCTGTCGTGTAGGGAATTCATATGGCATAGCTGGACGTAGTTAGAGGGATTTAGAGGCAATTGTTGGTGGTGTTTTAGCTGGTTTTTAGGCCTCGTGTATTCCACACTTCGCACTTCATGGAGCGATGTGGCACTACACAATGACGTCACTGCCAAACCAGCGGGCGGTATCGCGGGCTTGAAATATTCGCTGATAAGCGCATGCGGTAACACAGTAGCTGCTCGTGGCTTATAGGGGCCATAGTAATCTCGTACCCAGATCCCACGCCATGTTTTCCTATCCAAAGAACCGTGTGGCCGTGTGTAGAATGGGAGCTCTGGGTACGAGATTAGGGCCATAGTTCATTTCTTTTATAATTGGCCGTCGACACTTATAACTGTCCGTCGACACTTATAAGAGGCCGTCGACACTTATAACTGGCCGTTGACACTTATAACTGGCCGTCGACACTTATAACTGGCATCGAAAGCGGCTGTCGGTATCACGTGGTTCCAGTGTCGTCATGTTTAATAAAAATAATCACTCCGTGGTTATAGGAAAATGACTCTTCGTTTATTAGTGGTTGCTTTAGTAATTGTTTCTAGTTTGTCACGTTGCAATGGCGTGTTGTCTTCATACATTCCTGCCCTTACAATACAGAAAAATATGGCACCCGAGATGAGTTAATTGAAAATTACTTTCGTTTGGGATTGGAATACTCGGAGATTTTACTGTTTCCTCTCTGTTGTCGTGGAATAAGCCTGAGCGCGAGGCAGCTGAAAAGGATTTTACAAGCAATAGCTGTTACTCGCTTTCCACGGCCGCGGTTAGCATACCTCAATCGACTTTAGTTGATTATATACCAGTGTTTACTAGTAAAAGGCCTTTCAAGAAGAAAAAAAAACAGCGAAGTCCTCTGACAGAAGTACTTGCTGCTGTAGATGAGGAACTACAGGGTAGTGGAAATCTAATCAGTTATCGACAGATGCACCAGGGAATGTTTTTATTCTTGAAAGGCCTTTTGCTTGTAAAATCCTTTACAGCTGCCTCATAGTCAGACTTATTCTATGGCAACAGAGAAGAAACAGAAGAAAGAGCAAAATCTCCGAGTATTCCAATCCCAAACGAAAGTAATTTTCAATTAACTTATCTCGGGTGTCATATGTTTCTGTGTTTTAGAGCAAAAATATATGAAGACAACACGCCATTGCAACGTGACAAACTAGAAACAATTACAAAACTGGCAACCACTAATAAACGAAGAGCCATTTTCCTATAACCATGGAGTGATTACTTTTATTAAACATGACGACACTGGAACCACGTGATACCGACAGCCGCCTTCGATGGCCAGTTATAAGTGTCGATGGCCAGTTATAAGTGTCAACGGCCAGTTATAAGTGTCGACGCGACGGCCAGTTATAAGTGTCGATGGCCAGTTATAAGTGTCAACGGCCAGTTATAAGTGTCGACGGCCAGTTCTAAAAGAAATGAACTTTTTATGGCCCCTATAAGCCACCGTATGATACCAACAGCCGCCTTCGATGGCCAGTTATAAGTGTCGACGGCCAGTTATAAGTGTCTATAACCAGTTATAAGTGTCGACTGCCACTTATAAGTGTCAACGGCCACTTATAAATGTCTATGACCAGTTATAAGTGTCTATGGCCAGTTATAAGTGTCGACGCGTACGGCCACATATAAGTGTCGACGGCCACATATAAGTGTCGACGGCCACTTGTAAGTGTCTATGGCCACTTATAAGTGTCGACGGCCACTTATAAGTGTCTATATATGACCAGTTATAAGTACCTATGGCCAGTTATAAGTGTCGACGGCCAGTTATAAGTGTCGACGCGTACGGCCACATATAAGTGTCGACGGCCACTTGTAAGTGTCTATGGCCACTTATAAGTGTCGACGGCCACTTATAAGTGTCTATGACCAGTTATATGTACCTATGGCCAGTTATAAGTGTCGACGGCCACTTATAAGTGTCGACGGCCACTTATAAGTGTCGACGACCACTTATAAGTGTCGACGGCCACTTATAAGTGTCGATGGCCAGTTATAAGTGTCGACGGACAGTTATAATATAAGTGTCTATGACCAGTTTTTAAAGAAATGAACTTTTTATGGCCCCTTAAGCCACCGTATGAAGCACATAGATTGCGTCGCAGTTTCCTTGCCAAGTTTGTTGTTGCCAGTTTATTGAATTAATTAATGATTGTATACATAACACTGTGCACTGTTTTTATTATAACGTATTGTTTTGAGAAAATGCGTCTTAAGGGAGACTGCAGTAGTGCTTCCTGTGCCATGACTCAGCAAACAGAATTAAACAGAAACACAAAACAGTCCATTTCCTCGGCGATCATAGTATTACAAAGTTATATCATGGCACCTCGAGAAATTAGTGATTAAATATCTCCGCGAGCCTAGCTCGGGAGGATTTGTAAAAGTCCCTCCGCCGCCACAACTCCTCCCTCGGCTCGCGGCCGGAGAAATTTAATGACAAATTTAAAAGCCAGACATCTTACACTAGGGTTATTCTATATATCTCCTTGTAAACGGGTTTGATATCTTAGCGAGGGCCCGTTTCTCAGCAATACCGGTACGTAAACTATATAGTTTTTCTCGTCCTTAGAATCTCATCGGATTCATATTCGTCAGCAGTGGCCCACCCAGCCAGACTCTTGTCGTATAAACGAATGAGTTTGATCCTTTTCTGAATTTCAATGGCCTATACGGGTATGTGCCGCGGGACTAGGGTATGGGTTTTGAGCTGCAGAATGATGTCTGGGATAGGGTATCCTTTTTACGGTCTCGATCTGGGAAAGGGTATGGATTTTGATATACTTGTCGTTGGCGCCATGCTTAGCGCTCTATTGACCACATTACAGCTTAAATACCATATTAAAACAAAACAACGGCTTTCGAAGTGTAATTTTAATTTAAAACTGTTCGGTGTCTTGGATAGGGTATATATTTTTTGCCAGTTCAAGTCGGGGATAGGGTATGGTAAACGGAATTTTTAGGTCTGGAATAGGGTCAGGGTTTTGAGGTCTCGCGGCACGTCCCTACTCGAAAGTCTTCTGAGTGCCCCCCACCCCCTTTTTCAGCTCTCTGAGCGTCTCAGAAGCTCCTTTTGAATTCATCGAGGGTTTTTGAAGTTTTACATCCAGCAGAAGAGATAAGGGAGATCATTTTAGTATTGGATATGTTCTGCGATTGATCTCGCTCGGGATGGATTATTAAATTTCTGAGCAAGCAGATCTATAAGAGAGATGCATTCAACTCTCGCTTGGCTACATGCACCTCATTAACATTATGTAAACTGGCTGCCGTACTACTGGCATAGCAAAACATAACTAGAGTATGAAAACATTGGTAAGACAGTAGCGTGAAAAATTATATTTGATTCAGGCACAGCTTCTCTTGATCTTTCGTTACTACCTTTGTGCGAAATAAAGATGAATTGCACTTATTTTTATTTCTAATTTTGCTTTGCCCTTGGAATTTAAGCTATTGTATCGACAGTATCCTAGCAACTTGGGGACATATGACGTATGGTATCCAACGGAGTCCCCGTTCGCATGTAAGCATAGGACTACCCTGGTTCGACTCTCGTCGCTTCGCTCCTCGGTGTAGGCGCCTAACTTTCCCGAAGGGAAGCAGTAGAACCTCTGGTACCCAGGGAAGTATAGGACGGGACACTCTACAGCTTGCTGTACTTCAGATCCGGCCAAGAAATGCCGAGGTGGTTCTCACTTAAGATGCCTTGTCCCGTAACTGACTGCCCAAATCAGTAAGCATCATTTTCAGTTCATCTTTTTAGTGGCGGGAGTACGCCTAAGAGAAAGCTTTTGGAATTACTTATCGTTTTAAAAATGGCGAGTATGTAATCATGTGGTTTCTGTTTCTGCTTACTGCACTGTTCACCGTACATAAGAAGAGGAAGGTTTAAGTTAAAGATCTCAGTCACCGACAGACGTATTTGTTTATGCTACGCTCCTTAGAGTATAAACCTTAATAAGTACTGTTTCTGAAAACTTGGTTGTATAAGAGCAACTTGATTAATTATCGATTACCAAACTCCCCCTTACAGTTTCTACTGCCATTGTCATGTACAGTGATGAAACTGCACGAATACGACGTGAACGGTGACTCGAGCGACGCTACAAAAGTCAAAGTACTGTAGATAGAAGTATAACACGATTGTACAGCTATTTATTTGATATGTGTTAAAGATAACCCCCTTGCTTGATATACGTTCGCCGTTCACTCTTCGCCGTTTTAAAGATAATCCCCTTGTTTGATTTACATTCGCACATGAAATATTAAAAATGGAGATAACTGCTGGACCGGTGAAAATTACTGATAAATATTTAGACGCGCGTGGACTACCTGTGCTTTCTTTCCGCGCGAGAATGGTGGCGAACGAAGTGAAATAGACAATAAAATTATCTGGTTGTAAAACGAACCTGCTGAATATGTAGGTTAATATTCATTATTCTGTAGTCTATTAGTTTGGAAGACACCGGAGAAAGTTTTAAGCAAAATTTAAGCGTTTGAGTTCACCGACACCTGTTCGCCGATTTTCGCTACTGATAGCCTTGTTGCTTGAGGTGCATTTGCGAGTTACCAAGCATGTTAATACCTGGGTTATGCCAGAAGTCCATAACTAGAAGTGTCCATCTCCCACTATAGGGTTTGGCCCATCAGTTTACAGAGTAGTCTATTTATAGAAAGCTTTTCCCGCCATCTCGCAGGCAATCATATTCTTCGAAAATTTATCAGCAGCACCTGATTGGCTAATACAGCGATTTCCTTTGTTTGTAATATTGTACAGTTATTTATATATGCGACAAAATTTTGGCGGACTAGCCGAGCGAATGCTACTTGCTAGTGTAGAAACGTCTTGATAATCAGCTATTTCTTATTTATAACAGGCAAGAACTGGTGAGCACCATATGTTCAGGAAAGACCATTATAAACCAGAACATGTGGTTCCTTTGTAACCTTTTATTTTTCCGTTTCAGACTTCGTGTTTACAGCACTTGTGTGATGTATACAGAACGAAGCTAAGTTTTTGTCTTTTGTTTCATAAACACAGATTTTTGTAGTGATATTTGGCATAAATACAGCGAGTGATAAATATGACATACAAATCATGCTATTTTTGTTTATAATATGACCTAAGAAATGTACTGAAAAAGACAATCACATGTTCTCACAAGAGTAATTAAGTGCACCGAGTTCGTTTACTTTGAGTTTGAGCTCAAGTGAACATTTGGAAATCCTGTACTGAAGTAATTTGCGTTTGGCAGATAAAAGAACAGCCCGGCAAATCTCCAAGCAAGGCTTAATAATCGACTGGAACTGAATAAAAATAGCTAATATATAAACTGTGAAAAAGTCAATTTCTGGTACACTTAACACTAGCAAGAAGCGAAGTTTGATTTCAGGCAGTTCATCGAGCACAATCAAACAATGAAACAGTTGTCACTTTGCTGTTTTATTAAAGACACTAACTGTTGTACATCTCCAAGAATAAACTTCACAATCGAAAACTAGAAAGCTGAACACAACTATCACAGCTGGAAATGAATTCCAGTTGTTAAAATTAGTACAAACAAGGGTTTTTTCTTCAGACAACCAGTGAACAAGATTATTAGAAGATTTGAATCAAATGCCTCACGGCAACGGGTCATATGCGACCGAGTTTCCAAGGCCGATTTCAATGGATTAAAAACAAAACAATTAAATAAAAAATTAAAAGTAAACTTGGCTTACTTTGATTTAATTTTGTCCTTGTATAGTTGTTCCTGGCCAGATGAATGTGAATTTTCGGTTCCGTTTTCATTCATTGTCATAATTCAAACTTTTATACTCGTCGCTAGTCAACACTTGAAGACTTGAAAATCACTTTTAACTTTCTCAAATCACCCCAAGATCAATTAGCAGAGGCAATGATCAGTCTATACATTTCGTTTCATTACAATTCCAATATCTTCAATTTTAGTCGTCAAAAGCCCGACATTTGCCACCGTACTTAGCTTTGTAGTTTGTAGCACCGCTTGGCGAACTTTATGTACTGAGCTTCAAACCGGGGGGCACTGCTTGCATAATAAAGGGGAGGTATGTGAGGTATCGTCTTCAGAGCCCGACCCAGTTTGCAAAATAAAATGTAATGAAGGTGTTTTTATTAACCAGAATTTCCAATAAAATATGAAAATCAACCCGAATTGATAGTTGAATTGCTCCAAAACAAGACTTAGTTTGCCAAATTGGGCTCAAACCTTTATCCGGTACTGCCGCACATCTCATTTACGTCGTGTACATGAGTGCCCCCCCGGAGCCATGACTCTCGCATCTGACCCAATGTCCGCCATTGATTTTCCCCGCGAAATTTGAGATTAGCATTTCTAAAAATAGACTACTCTGTAAACTGATGGGCCGCTACCCCAATACCAGATGGACACTTCTGGTTATGGACTTCTGGTTATGCTTAATACATGCTAATTAGGTGTTCATATCAAAATTATTGCACACAGAAGAGGACCGTTTGGTATTGGTCATCGCTTTGGAGTAAATGCGATTTTATTTGAGAGATAACAACTTCAGTCGCATTACAAGTTTATAATATGGCTTATTTTGACCACTCCAAAATCTCTCCTACTGCAGCTCCCGCCATTACAAAGGTCACACAAGAAAAAATAGCACGAAATGGAACTTTAACAGCGATTTATTGCATTCTAACCTCGAGAAACCTCGATTTTCAAAACACCAAAACACCAGAATCTGAATTCAGCGGTAGAAAGTCAGTTCAGACATGCGTATTCAAGCTAAACCCAGTTTTCCTCTGCTTGGCTGTCCGTAAACGAATAACGCCTTGTAAAAATTCACTTCACTCGCCGGCAAAGCAAATTCGAATTTGTTCAGTCATAATCACTCCAAACAGTTACCAGTTGTAGATTAGATGTTACCAAGAGAGTATACTACTCTCTTGATGTTACTTAACTTTGATTTGAAGGTAGAAATTTTTCATAAATCATTTTATTTGTTTTAGAAGGCAAAATAGCTCCCAAAACCATGTATTTTCGAGTGATTTGACTGGGCCGATACCGGAAGTGAGTCACCGGATATCGATATGTAGGCTTTTGTACACAATGACTTTGATATGCATATTCGTATCATTCGTTACTCGGTAATTTCTAGTTAGAATAGATGGTTTGCACTCAATCCCCAGAGATTCAAATGACAAAGGGCATGGCGGCCATGTTGTTTTATAGAACAAAAGAAGCAAACGAATAATCTATTGTTAACTGTAGACCAACATGGCGGCTATGACGTCACGTGCAAAGGGTCTATAACCAAATATGTAGCTTGGTGCTTGAAACAATTTTTAATGTTTGGTTTCCATGGTAACGAAAGTTAAGGGGGCACTGTAAGAAATTTATAATGTATATTTCCCGAAATGGGGTACATAGACTTTGGAAATATATAGCATTGTCACAAATTCCTAACAATCAGTCCCGTTGATATACTTCAAGAATGTTCAGAAATACTCCTGAAAAATAATCATTCTAGTTAAACCACCCCATTTTCACTTAAAATGACTCTGAAATGTTCGAAAATTAAGGAGCACCCTTATCTCTGTTTCCATGGTAACCAAACAATCAGATATTTCAAGGACCATGATACCAACATACATGGCACATTTGGTTTGCATGGGACGTTTAACGCACGAGAAATTGATTTAAAAAAATGTTTTTCTGAACATTAGCCTCTGCACGACCCCAGGTCAGGAGCCCAAAACCAGGAGCGTCCATATCTTCCATATAGTTGTCACAGCGTTTTTACAAGTTGGGCTATTTTTAGATTATTTTCCCCGCCAATTAAAGGGTTGCACCGTGGCGGATCAAAATATGCCTCATTAGCTACTTTTGTTATACCAAACAACATGGCTGCTACGCTTTTGTGATTTTATTCCCTTAGGAATAATTGCAACTCAACAATAGCGGGAAACCTAACTTGTGAAAACGCTGTGACACAGGCCAAGTATGCGGGATATCAATGGACGCTCCTAGTTATGGGCTCGTGCCCTGGTATATTAACATGCTTGAGTTTGAAGTGCGAGCTTCAAGTGCGAGTTGGTTTTGCGAGTTATTTCTTGTTTTAGCTATCGTTCCCGTTCCCGGATACTTTTCGCCTTTTTGTCCTAAGCTAATATTGTGATTTATATGAGTGATATGACCTTGTACAGGCGGGAAAATTGTTGTAAATATTTATATAAAGTGGGGTAACCCGAGGCATGTTGTCGTGTACTTCTGAGAGAGCGTACCGCTTGGCATATATACTAGATACAGTCTCGTTGCAGATTATGCTTGCGTGTTGGGATTCCAGTCGAAAACAAAGACCCCTAAGACTCCCCAAAAACTTTTAAGGACCCCAAACACTTGAAAAGAAAGACTTCCAAGATTTCAAATGGAGAATTAAGAAAATTTGTTTGTACCTCTATTGAACTTTTCGTATTTCTCTTCGTTCCTCCAGTTTTTGGGGGACATTGCGAGTGAGCGGTTACCCAGTTCAAAATGATTGTTCGGTTTCGTGCGGATCGGAAAAGGCGCGATAGTTCGTTAGAGGTACAAACACATTTTCTTAATTCTCCACATGAAATCTTGGAGGTCTTCCTTTACAAGTTTTTGGGGTCCTAAGAGTCTTTTGGAGGTTCTTTGGGTTCTTTTTCGGTATTTGTTTTCGACATGTAGACTGACTGCGGGACCGCGGTTGCACTATTTCAATAGTAGTATCTTCAAAAGTGGCCGGGTATTCATTCTGTAATCGCTCTGCATCTTGTTTAATATACGTTTCTGTTAAATGTAATGGCATCACTTGAATATAGCAGTAAATGGCCCGATTCCTGTTGTTCTAGGCCAGCGTCGGCATTTTCACTCAGTCGCTTCATGACATGAGTAAGAATATGGGAAAGGCGACCCCAGTGATCGAATAAAACGAGTGGAAATCACATATTTCGTTATAAATTTCAGCCTCCTTCAAGATGTAGAAAATTAACACTAGCGATAATATTTGAAAAGTCACCATGCTACTCGAAAGTAAAACTGCAGATCTAGATAGATAACTACATGTATATTTCACATTTAGAACGACACATATGCACTCTAAATATTCACAAGGGATATAGCGATACTTACTGCACGTCATCCATTGTCATTAATATGCCAACCAGATATCCATTGGTTCCTGACACAAAGCGGCCTTTTGAAATCATGGTTGACATTAGCATAACAATGGTCATGTTTATCAACACGAAATATTGCTATTAGCTGAAGGAAAATTACATGTACATGTATGCTACAATAGCATAATTATCTGCTTGGACAGTGAAGTTAGAATAATATTATCAGTGCATGAATCCTACTGAAGGGCATTTATTTCTAAAAATGTTGAAAAGTATGGGTTGGTAAACCCTGCTAAAAAGAATTGTTTTCTAAAATACAAAAAAAAATCTCAATTAATATTGTAATATTTTTGAGCAAATTAAGTTCAGAGAAGCTGTTTAAGTATTTTTCTCACTTATGGTTTGACTTTCTTGGCAAGCTCTAAAGTTTAAGACACCGACAATTTGAACACATTTTATTTTGGTCATTGTACTTCGAGGTGTTTCATGAATAAACTGCAACGTTGGTGACAAATAATAAACGCGGTCAGTTTGGCTTGTGCTGGAGTTAGAGGTCTACAGAGTTCATCTCTTACATATATGTAGTTATGATATAAAATCATGTTTGCCGCGTAGCACTAGTAAGTGTAAAGAATGTGATGTAAAGTGGTAAGCTGTAGTGCTAAGTGTGCACGCCCTACGAGGGAAAGAGAAAGAAACTCTGACCCAAGTGGGACTCGAACCCAACGACCTCCAGGTTACATATCTGGCGCTCTACCAACTGAGCTATCAACTGAGCTTACCATTTTACATCACATTCTTCTTCTATTACAGCGCATCCTTTTAATCTTCTTGGCATTTTTCATCAAGTTACGACGATTTATAACTATCTATACAATACGTTTACCTAGTATGTACAGTGCCCACGATCTACCTTTCCTGCAAATATCCTCAGTTTGTTTTATTTAATGACCTTCTTCGACCAGAACTGCCAGAAGTCATTTATACCGTATTTCTGCAAGGAACCGGAAACAAATATCGTGTACAACAAAAGCGAGAAAACATAATACGAGTTCCAAAGAAAGGTACTCCCTTCCAGTTTGAACCAGAGAAAGTAGTGAAAGTGTCGCGTAATTAAATGTTTGCCCTCCCACCATTTTGAATAGCGCTATTCGACGATATTCAAGTGAGGAGGAGGATCTGCCATGCGGATTTGCCATGCGCTACCAGATTTTCCATTGTGTAGTAATTTGCTTCCCCCTCCACCCTCACAACCAAGTTAAGTACAGCCCTGCCACGTTTGATTTCCAAATGAGTCAGAATGTCAAAGTTCTTCTTTTCAATTATTTATAGGACCAAAATGATTGACTGGGAGTGCAGTAAACACAATACAACGTTGTGCATTTCAGAAGAGGGCAGAATCCGTTGCAGAAACGGTGAACATAACAACAGGTAATTCAATAAAACTCCCACTTGAAAAACGTATAAATCTTTTCACTTAAACTGGCGCGAAAAAAACAATTTCGTCAACAAAATACGTTATTAAATTATGCCAAGAACGCACGAAATCTGCACAAGACTGCAATAAATATGAGTGTATTTCGGGTAGTAACAGTTAAATGGCTTTCAAATTCTTGAGCGCGCGAGAGCGAGTTTTGGTTATTATGGAAACAAAATGTCACTTCTTAGCAGAATTTATATAATACAAACTTATTAGTCGGCGAAGCATCTTAAAGTGCCCATAACCCCCAAAAATATTTTTTACATCGATCATGTTCTGGTTCTCAACTTTGAAAGGCCGTAAAAAAAATACAGTTGAGGTTTAGCCTCCCATTTTTGCTAATAGTTAAAAGTTTCTATCAAAAAATAATAATTTTTGGGGTTATATAGGCACTTCAAATACGGCTGTTTATTTTTGCAAGTCATTCGTATTTTAGCTCGCCTAAAGGCTTGCCAAAATACTTTTAAAGGCTTGCCAAAATACGTATGACTTGTAAAAATACACAGCCGTATTAGATGGTTCGCCAATTAATAACTTCTATTTCAAAAACAAAGGGGAAAAAAACAAAGGAAAGCGACCTTAATTTGAATGTGATATAGATATCATCCTAATTTACATAAACTTTAACTTGGATTTTCTCCGCCGAAATAGGTCGTATCGCCAAAATAACTGAATTACATGACTGTATACATCTAGACGTTATTGCAGCCGTGTTTAAAATCCCAGCAGTGTTTTATCGGGTTGCGCCCTCGGATAAAATACAGCTGCTCGTTTTGTAACTGAAACTATACATAAAACATATTGGTAGAAACATACTAGTATTCTATTGCAAATCCAGTATTCTGATTGGTTCTCTACTCACTATCTATTCTGTGATAGATAGTGAGTAGCGAATGTCTATTGCCAATTTTTTTCTAAGCTATTAGAGAGAGTTGTATACAACCGCTTTATTAATTATTTTGATAGGAATGACATTTTATTTAATAATCAATATGGTTTTAGGAAAACACTCAACTTTGCTAGCTTTGTTACATTTATTACATCTACAGTTGACCAAAACATTTTACAGTAGGAAATTGTCTTCATCTTTCCAAGTCGTTTGATACTGTGCACCATTAAATTTTGTTAGTCAAACATGAGCATTATTCAGTATTCACGGATTGGCCCTTGAATGGTCAAAAGTTATTTGTCCAGTAGATTACAACAAGGTGAATACAATGGTGTACCTGTTCATCGTTCTCTATAAATGAAAGCGCACTGATACGCGAGACGAGCGCGGGGAGACCCAGGGGATGCCAGCTTGAGTGTCAGTAATCTGACTAGGGAATTAGTATCCCTTTCATGCAGGCCACCGATAGAGAGGAGCTAATTAAAACTACCGCGCGCACCACGGAAATATAGGAGTAAATATCTAATAGATATTGCTCCAGAATATATAGCAGCCTAAAGAGCCACAACATGGATAACTGAAACTATAACAAGGCCCGTTGCCAACGAGATTGCAAAGTGACAGCAGTTGCGTACATGTTAGGAACGAATAACGGAAAACTAACTTCTATAAAATGACTGAGCGCTGCATAAATCCGTATTTGTGAGGCAAGCACGATACGTCACACTCGCGGCAACACATACCAAACGTGCAAAGAAAGGAAAAACCGAACAAGAGGAAAAATTAACTTAGGAAATAAACATCACTACACAAATCCGTATTTATGAGGCAAGCATACTCACGGCAACGCATGCATACCAAAAGTGCAAAGAAAACAAAAACCGAAAAAAGGAAAAATTAACTTAGAAAATAAACGGCACTGCACAAATTCGTATTTGTGAGGCAAGCACGTACAGTATACGTATCATACTCACAGCGACACATGCCAAATGTGCAAAGAAATGAAGGTTAAAACGAACTGATGGAAAAAGCTAACCTATTAGTAACATGACCGGAATATACATGCAATACTCGGGGCAACACGTCAAAGATATCATGTATTCTACGGCAATGCTAAAGGCATAACAGCAAACGAACGAAGCTGACATAGTAGACTAAACGGCTCTGCAGAAGCAAAACTACAATAGAGCAAGCCCTAATAATATACAGAAGCAAAATTCGCGCGCGGAGAGACAAATACACATGATAAAATGAAAATACAGCGATACATAAGGTTTGTAATACCTCCAGCTCTGGTGGCTGGGCGACTGCTTGCTAGGAAGCATGCAGCTTAGTTGCCAATTGAACTCGGCCTTGCATGCGCGGATAGCGGGTTCAATTTTGGGGACTTGGTCTTCCGTCGTCGGAACAAGGAGTCAGTGAGGTGTAAGGTTTCCTGACGTGAACTGTTTAAGGGCCCATTGACATTTTTAAATCGGCCGTTGCTAGGGAAAGTTTGAAGCCTCGTAAAACCCGGAAAATTAAAGAGAGGGTAAAGTCTTGTAGTCTGAAGACGTCATCAACTCTCCAAGGATTTTTGATCTACTTGTAATTTATGAATATTTTCCGAACCTACGAGTAAAGGCGCATAAAACCAAGCATGCGTTTGCCATTACGACAAAATATGAAGATTTTACAACACTTTTCAGTCCAATTTTAAGCATTTTTGGCGAATGAAAAGTCATAACTTTGGCATTTATTGCCGGTTTCCAAAATCCATGCTCGGTTTTGTGGAGAACGTGGTCAACAACATTTTAACGGGGAAAAGTTTGGTGTTTAGTGAAAGCGCGCAAAATGTTTAGGATTTTTAGAAACCGGAAGTTAAGGAATTAATGCATGCGCAAAAGTGCCTCTTTTGTAGTCGTGAAATAGTCGCAGAACTATTGTTGCAGTAAAGTCTACGATAATTGGTCGAAAAGGATGTGCATTTTCTCTTATTTCCTCCGACAATGGCCAGTTTTGGGACTTGGCTGAATACTCCAGTCTGCAATGAGCTAGCTTGATTGTCTGCAATGAGCTTTGGACTGTGTGGCACATGCCAGGAACCCATTTCGCGGCAAACCGATGAGCCAATAGAAATCGAGCTAAAATTAGACCGAGATTCGAAAACTTTCACTTGAAGTTGATCTCGTGGCGTTCACAACAGTTTGTTTTCCGACATCAAAAATACTTTTTTTAAAGATGAAAACTGACCTGTATTTTAATTAGTGGCACAAAGGTTCAATCACAACTTTACCAGGAACCCGGAAGCATTATCTGGAGACAAAAGTGTGCATGTTTGTGGACGATTTGAGTTGAAAACCTGCCGGTCGAAAATCACTCGACTTCTTGAGTGGCCGTACTTTTCTTCGTGTTTTTAGAGGTCGTGTTCTCGCTGGAAGCAGCCATTTCAGCTTCTATATCTTTGACAACTGTAGATACTATTTACTAGATGTTCTTTCACAGGCAGCCCAGACTCGACATATATTTCCCGCCTTTTGGGTTACCTGTGGTATGTTTCATAAGCGATCTCGGAAGAGTTTACAGAATTGCTCCTTGTGAATTCTCTTTTCCGATTCCTACGAAATAAATCTTCAATAATAAAAGATTGATACTTAATAAAGTTTTGTGAGTGGTTTTGGGGTGATTTGGGGACTTCTAAAGCAGTTTATTAGGCCTCGAGGTTTTGACCGTTGGCCGCGTGTCTACCTCATAGCTACAAATATACACAAGGTATGCAGCTTCGAGCCGCTTTTCATCGATGTTACCTCACTCGCCGCCGAAATTCGACAAGAAATTCAAATCGATTTCGCCTCTGCTTTCGGCACACAAATCCAGACATGTGTAAGCACTTCTCATCCACGTTTCAGGCCAAACGACGTGAAAACGGGCTGGAAAATAAATCCCGAATTCAAAATATATCCATCGCTATGTGATCTGCAGATTGATCGGTCCACAAATCAGCGGTAGACATCGCAGGCGGTGCTTTCAAGATGCGTAAGCATGGCAACTGCATCTTGAAAGCACCGCATAAATACAGCAAGTGATAAATATCACGTACGAATCATGCTATTTTTGTTTATAATGACCTAAGAAATATACTGAAAAAGACAATCACATGTTCTCATGAGTAGAGTTTGTTTACTTTGAGTTTGAGCTCATGCGTGGGCATGGCAACTGCATCTTGAAAGCACCGCCTGCGATGTCTACCGCTGATTTGTGGACCGATCAATCTGCAGATCACATAGCGATGGATATATTTTGAATTCGGGATTTATTTTCCAGCCCGTTTTCACGTCGTTTGGCCTGAAACGTGGATGAGAAGTGCTTACACATGTCTGGATTTGTGTGCCGAAAGCAGAGGCGAAATCGATTTGAATTTCTTGTCGAATTTCGGCGGCGAGTGAGGTAACATCGATGAAAAGCGGCTCGAAGCTGCATACCTTGTGTATATTTGTAGCTATGAGGTAGACACGCGGCCAACGGTCAAAACCTCGAGGCCTAATAAACTGCTTTAGAAGTCCCCAAATCACCCCAAAACCACTCACAAAACTTCATTAAGTATCAATCTTTTATTATTGAAGATTTATTTCGTAGGAATCGGAAAAGAGAATTCACAAGGAGCAATTATGTAAACTCTTCCGAGATCGCTTATGAAACATACCACAGGTAACCCAAAAGGCGGGAAATATATGTCGAGTCTGGGCTGCCTGTGGTTCTTTCAATCTATCCACAGCGGGAAGAGCTCGGCTACATCTGATAGTCCAATCACAGGCAGCCCAGACTCGACATATATTTCCCGCCTTTTGGGTTACCTGTGGTATGTTTCATAAGCGATCTCGGAAGAGTTTACATAATTGCTCCTTGTGAATTCTCTTTTCCGATTCCTACGAAATAAATCTTCAATAATAAAAGATTGATTCTTAATGAAGTTTTGTGAGTGGATTTGGGGTGATTTGGGGACTTCTAAAGCAGTTTATTAGGCCTCGAGGTTTTGACGGTTGGCCGCGTGTCTACCTCATAGCTTTGTAGCTTTGTAGCTATGAGGTAGACACGCGGCCAAACGTCAAAACCTCGAGGTCTAATAAACTGCTTCAGAAGTCCCCAAATCACCCCAAAACAACTCACAAAACTTCATTAAGTATCAATCTTTTATTATTGAAGATTCATTTCGTAGGAATCGGAAAAGAGAATTCACAAGGAGCAATTATGTAAACTCTTCCGAGATCGCTTATGAAACGTACCACAGGTAACCCAAAAGGCGGGAAATATATGTCGAGTCTGGGCTGCCTGTGGTCCAATACAAGTTTGCATTCCCATTCATCGGCTTTCACTGTGTTGGCGGCGCCGTACGCTTGCCTTTACTTTTTTGCTCGGTACAAATTATTAATTATTTCCCTTTCTCTAGGTTCAACTTTCGAGTCCTGAACGATTCCTTCAAAATTATCGCATTGAGTTTCTTGTCAAGTATTATTTTCTTTCACACGATAAACCAAGCTTTTCATTTTCCAGCGATAAAAGGCTTGCTCCGACTTTTGAACACTTTACTCAGTTCATTCATTCATGAAAACCTTTCAGGTAAACCACGAATAAAACTTACAAACATGTATAAGTATTAAAACTATCGGGTGGCCGGTGGACACGCATAAAACTAACCTGAGAAAACAGCCGACTCATATCGCCCAAGTCGGCTGTTTTCTCAGGCTAGCATAAACCGGAAGTCAAAATAGGCATCTGCTCCTGCGAGCATAGCAACGGTGTTGCGTAGCAACGGAATATGTCAATGGGCCCTTAAGGAAGCTAGGTGGCACTCTTATTTATATTCGCTTTGAGAGGGACTGGTGCAAATATACTAGTATGATTCTACTAAAACTCTCAGTTTCTATGGCTCGTTGTCACCTATCAACCGATAGAAACTTCGAGCTCGTAGTCTAAATGTCAAATAGACAAAAGTAGTATAGGGTGCACCGAATTAGCCGGTTTTTTGAGCGGGAATACATAATTAGGAGTAGGAATAAATTATGTTTAATGATGTCATGGGTCTATTGTCTTTCCGCATGAACAAACTGCGGGGGAATTAGTCTCTTTTGCTTTCATGGACGTCACATTGATGTCACAATAGGGGAATTAGTCTCTTTTGCTTTCATGTACGTCACATTGACGTTACAGCGAGGACGTTTTTATTTCGGAGGAATCTCATTAAATGACGTTACAGCGACGTTCTATTTTTGCCGACCTTTTGTTATTCCTTTGCGGGGGAATACAATTTTTTGTGGAGGATTACATTATCTATTGTCTTTCCGCATGAACGAAGTGCGGCGCTCTCATGAATAAAGTGTGGCGCTCTCATGAATAAAGTGTGGCGCTAGGGAGGTGAATAAATTATCTATTGGCTGGGGCTCGTGCTGTGGAATCTAATGACGGGATAGACGGCGGAGGATTTCAATTTCAGCTGCACAGCAGAACCCCTACAGAACTCCTAAAATGTCTTTATTATTTTCCTTACAGCTATTACCTTCGCTATCACTCGTAACGTAATTCTGAGAACAGAATATTTATAAACCTTTACAGTAAATACACTATGACTTATAAGAGGAGGAGGGAGGAGGAGGATCGAGGAGGAGGGGGAGGAGGAGGGAGGAGGAGGTAGAGGGAGGAGGAGGAGGAGAGGAAGGAGGAGGAGGAGGAGGAGAGGAAGGAGGAGGAGGAGGAGGGAGGAGGAGGAGGCGGGCGGTGGGCGTTGAGGCTAGCTAGACTAGACTACCTAGGTCATTAATTTTCCTCTCCTCGGTAAAACACAACTGTCTGTAGCATTTGAAAGTTATCAACTCCGAGAGGACAAGGAAAACGAACTGTAAATAGGTGCTTTTGAGATTGAATAAACTTTGTTTACTTTATCTGGTGGATTTGTTTTTATTCGTATGGTAATTATAGTTCAGTTTTAGAGAAGAATTTGCATCTCAAGAGTTTTCCTCAAAACAATAGGGCTATTGTTTCTGACATACTGTACTGATGGCTCTTCAGTTATCGCTAATCCCTAAGGACAATAGCAAAGTTGCTCTTATGAGTCATAGTGGATTTACTGTAAAGGTTTATAAATATTCAGAATTACGTTACGAGTGATAACGAAAGTAATAGCTGTAAGGAAAATAATAAAGACATTTTAGGAGTTCTGTAGGGGTTATGCTGTGCAGCTGAAATTGAAATCCTCCGCCGTCTATCCCGTCATTAGATTCCACAGCACTTTATTCACGAGCCCCAGCCAATAGATAATTTATTCACTTTCCTTTTATTCATGAGAGCGCCACACTTTATTCATGAGAGCGCCGCACTTCGCTCATGCGGAAAGACAATAGATAATGTAATTCTCCACAAAAATTTGTATTCCCCCACAAAGGAAGAACAAAAGGTCGGCAAAAATAGAACGTCGCTGTAACGTCATTTAATGAGATTCCTCCGAAATAAAAACGTCCTCGCTGTAACGTCAATGTGACGTCCATGAAAACAAAAGAGACTAATTCTCCTATTGTGACGTCAATGTGACGTCCATGAAAACAAAAGAGACTAATTCCCCTATTGTGACGTCAATGTGACGTCCATGAAAACAAAATAGACTAATTCCCCTATTGTGACGTCAATGTGACGTCCATGAAAACAAAAGAGACTAATTCCCCTATTGTGACGTCAATGTGACGTCCATGAAAACAGAAGAGACTAATTCCCCTATTGTGACGTCAATGTGACGTCCATGAAAACAAAAGAGACTAATTCCCCTATTGTGACGTCAATGTGACGTCCATGAAAACAAAAGAGACTAATTCCCCTATTGTGACGTCAATGTGACGTCCATGAAAACAAAAGAGACTAATTCCCCTATTGTGACGTCAATGTGACGTCCATGAAATCAAAAGAGACTAATTCCCCCGCAGTTTGTTCATGCGGAAAGACAATAGACCCATGACGTCATTGAAAATAATTTATTCCTGCTCCTAATTATGTATTCCCGCTCAAAAAACCGGCTAATTCGGTGCGCCCTATACTACTGACAAATGACCAAACTTCTGAAGCAATAATGTACCTCGCTTGCCGAGTTGGTGAGGAAGTAAAATTTGCAAAATTATGTAAGTTAGTATGCAGCCGCCAGATTGGTGTACCTCTTAGTACAAGTAAACCTGAATTTTTCATCAAAATCATTGGGTTTGACTTCCAAACTATATTTGGATGCAACTCCAGTAAGAATTCATCAAGTTTAAAAAATAAATTGGTACGAATACTTGGATTTTCACGTCATTTTGGAAAATGGCTAAGCGGGGTTTCATAAAATTTCAAACTCCGTAACTCAAAAACATTTTTTTTAAGAAAACTTAGTATGCTGCCCCTCAAAATGTTTAAACTGAATATATTTCTAGATTTTACCATTTTGAATTGTAATGACGTCACATGAACAAGATCTATTTGTCAATTTGCATGTCGAGTGGGTGACGAATATCATCATGCAGTTATTTGTAAAGATAACGACTTTATGAGGATCAGAGAAGATTTTATCAACGACTTATGTAAAATTAATTATGGCTATTATTTCTTTTATACAAAATCTTTATTTCTGTAGTTACTATCTATGACTGATGCGTCTATCATGACGATTCCTGCTATATATATTTTACGATATTATCGTATAGTTTGTAAAATAATTAGTTATTATTTTTGTTGAGCAGTCGTAGAATGGTTATATTGTAATCCAATGTACTGATTGCGTTATATATTAGCTAAGTGTTAAATCATCATTTTATTATAATTTTTGTTGTTCTTCTTCTTCTTCTTCTTCATCTCCTTATTCTTCATCTTCTTCTTCATATTCTTCTATTACTTCTTCTTCTTATTATTATTATTAACGACAGAATTGTCGATTGGACTGTGGACTGCGGAGACCGTGTTGGACCTCATCGAAATACACATGTCCTTAATTTGGATTTCGAAGGCTTTGTACACGCAATGGCAATATGCGTGGCCCACATGCCCTTTGCAGGACCTCAATGGGTCCAGCAGCTTGTTAACGAATTAGAGGAACAGTTCAAACAATCGAACCTTCCTGGAGTTGTGCACGTAGCTGGTCATTATGGCACTATGGTAACTAAAGGCCTAACTCAAACACATACTCAGAGGGAGGTCTCACTTCAAGGTAACCGCCTCAACCTGGAATTTCTTTTCACACTCATCAGGGCTTTTCTTTTATGAGCATAAAATGCTTACGTCGACGTGATCAAATTACTAATTAAGTTACGTTAGACTTAAGAGAAAAGTGTGGGACATGTCCTGATAGTTAGACCGTACTAAGGGACGGTCGGAAATATTACCTTATTTGTACACGAGAAAAGCGTTTTTATGTTTCTAAACTGCCGATAGTTTGATGGAGGCAAAGGAACAGAACTAGGGCTTCAAACATCATTTCTTTAAGGGCCCATTGACATATTTAAATGTACCGTTGGTAAAGTTTGCACCCTCGCAAAACCCGGAAAATTATAGAGTGGGCAATAATTATTCTCAAAGTCTTGTAGTCTGATGACATCATCAAGTGACGTCATGATGACGTCATCAAAATCAGAAAATTTTTAAACTCTCCAAGGATTTTTGAGCTACTATTAATTTATGAATATTTTCCGAACCTACGAATTAAGGTGCATAAAACCGAGTATGCGTTTGCCATTACGACAAAAATTTAAGGTTTTTACAACACTTTTCAGTCCAATTTTAAACTTTTTTTGCGAATGAAAAGCCATAACTTTGCATTTATTATCGGTTTCCAAACTCCATGTTCGGTTTTGTGGAGAACGTGGTCAACAACATTTTAACGGGAAAAGGTTTGGTGTTTAGTGAAAGCGCGCAAAATGTTTTTTTGAAACTGGAACATTCTCGTTCCCAGCGCCTCCTCAACTAATCCGATTTTTCAGTTAGTTGAGGAGGCACTGGGAACGAGAATGAAACTGGAAGTGAAGAAATTAACGCATGCGCAATAGTGTCTGTTTTGTGGTCGTAAAATAGTCGCAGAACTGTTGTTGGAGTAAAGTTTACAATAATTGGTCGAACTGGATGTGCATTTTCTCCTATTTCCTCCGACAATGACCAGTTTTAGGGCTTGGCTGAATACTCCAGTCTTCAGTGAGCTAGCTTGACTGTGTGCAATGAGATGCATTGTGTGAAGCACACGCCAGGAACCCATTTCGCGGTGAACCGAAGAGACAATAGAAATCAAGTTAAAATTAGACACTTTGTTTTTCGACATAATTTTTTTTAAGCTCGAAGTTTGTATCGGCTGATAATTGACAAGGAGTGTAGCTCCGAGTCAGCTATATCAGCCATAGAAACTGAGAGCGAGTAGTCTAATTGTTTTAGTAGAAACCAACTAGTAGTACAATCTTAAACTGAAACTAGATTTTTTTACATTTTGACGACTTCGCAGCCATTCAGTAGTGTTTTACAATTTAACAGTTTTATTTGCCAACAAACAAACAAAAGTAATTAACAAAATGGCGAGGAAGCCCAAAAGGAAACCAGAAGGCTTATGTGGCATTGGGCTGCCTCTTTACAATATATGTGTATATCTCTTTGGCTAAATTAAATCTTGAACTTTGTGTTAAGGACATAGACTGCTGGATGGTGAGAAACGGATTGAAGCTAAACCAAGATAAAACTGAACTTGTCCTTATCAGTTCCAAGTACCGTCCTAGGCCTGCCCTTAAATTTATCCAAGTGGGTGCTGAAGAGATCCATCCTAAGACATCTGCACGGAACTTAGGGGTTATTGTAGATCAGTGCCTGAATTTAGATCAACATGTGAAAAAGACATGTAAAAGTTCTCATTATCATTTAAGGAATATTGGTAAAATCAGAAAATATCTTACTCAAGACAGTGCAGAAATTTTAGTCCATGCATTTATTGGCTCTAAGTTAGACAACTGTAACGCGCTACTCTATGGCCTTCCTAAGTATTTAGTACATAGACTACAACTGATTCAGAATACTGCTGCACGTATTGTCACGCTTACGAGAAGATTTAATCATATTACTCCTGCTATGTGTAAGCTCCATTGGCTGCCTGTACAATACCGTATCACTTTTAAAATGCTACTCTTAGTCTATAAAGGCCTTAATGGCCTGGCACCTAGTTATATTGTCGAACTGCTCAATTATCGCACGTGTACACGCTTGCTTCGGTCGAATTCCCAAGAGCTTCTGCACGTGCCAAAATCTAACTTAAAGACTTATGGAGACAGAGCCTTTTCAATAGCCGCTCCCAGGCTATGGAACAAACTGCCTTATGATATAAGGAGTGCAGTTTCAGTGGAGATTTTTAAAAAACAGTTAAAAACGTATTTATTCATAGAAGCTTATAAATCTTGACTCATTGTTTAGAAGTTATTAACTATATTTTAACTGTATCGGTTAGTAGTTTATTAGTTTCATTATAGTAGTTTTTTTTTTTTTTTAGAGTTTGTATTATAGTAGGTTTTAGCTGCAGATTTTTATTACTATTGTAAAGCGCTCTGGGCAATTAATGGAGCTAGCGCTATATCAAATTAAATTATTATAATTATTATTATATAAAACAAAGTGGGAATAGCGCGAAAACAAAAATAACATAATGGATAAAATCACACTAAGATAACAATTTATACCAGTATTGAGATAACACGTATATAAAGAAATTAATGAATAAATAATAAGCGATTTCAAAGAAGGGAGAAGAGATATTTATTTCAGCTTGGATTGAAACGAGGAAACGGTCATGGCATCACGAATGTCTGCGTTCAGCGAGTTAAAAAATACTGGACCCTGATAATAAACAGAAAACTGTCTAATTTTGGTTCTACATAAAGGAATATAAAAAAGTTTAGAATATCTAGTATGATAATTGTGAACTTGATAAATTCGTAGAAAAGATTTGTCAAAACTTCTAGGTAATAAATTATTTTTGAACAGGAACATGAACTTTCCTAAATTGAATAAGTAAATATCTTCAAATTTCAGAATCATATATATTTTTTTATATAGGGTCAGATGCGCACAAATGCCTCATTATTAATAACTCGCACTACGCGTTTTTGAAGCAGAACAATACGATTAAGGTTGGATGGATAGGTAGAGCCCCAGACCGTGATACAATATTGAAGATATGGATAAACTAAGAAATAGTATAAAGTACGTTATAATGCTGGCTTGGAAAGGCAAAAACTTGATTTGTATATAATTCCTATTGATTTTGAAATTTTACTAGCAAGATGGGAAATGTGAGACTTCCAAGACATATTTTCGTTCAAGATACGACCTCATTAACCTTGTCAATCCTAACATTGTTTATTTCTATCGCCAGATCAAATGTTTGCCTTCTCTGCCTTAGTCTAAAAATCATATAGTTGGATTTTTTTACATTCACCGATAATTTGCTAGCCTTAAACCAATCCGATAGCCCAGCCATTTCTGTATTGACTGCATTCGACAGACAAGATAAATCATTATGAGAAATTTTTTTTTAGTGTCATCAGCAAATAAAATATATTAAGAAGAACAGTGGACCGAGGATTGACCATAAGGAACACCACACTTAATACCATTAAACGAAGAACAGGTACCATTATATTCAACGTATTGGAATCTATTAAAGAAGTAATTCTGTATCCATTCGAGGGCCAATCCGCGGATGCCATAGTGTTGAAGTTTATCAAACAGAATCTCATGGTTGACCGTATCAAATGCCTTCGAAAGGTCTAGAAAAATCCCCACTGTGAATTTTTTTTGGTCAATAGCAGATGTAATTTTGTTGAATAAATGAAGAAGAGCCAGGGAGGTTGACTGTTTTTTTTCTAAACCCGTACTGATTATAAAACAAAATATCATGTCTGTCTAAATACTGCAATAAGCGATTATAGAAGACCCTTTCGAGCAGTTTCGAGAAGATTGGTAAAACCGAGACTGGCCTGTAATTAGGAAATAATCTATTGTCGCCAGATTTGAATAACGGGATGACACGAGCAATTTTCATTTGGTCCGGAACAATACCAGATTCGATGGACAAGTTAATAATATGAGTCAATGGTTCAGTAATTAAAGCAATAGAATCTTTTACAGACCACATCGGAATCTTGTCACAACCTGCAGCCGTCCCTGGACGAAAAGAATTCACAATTTCAATGATTTCTGTTTTGCTTTTGAAAACCGTTTTTTTTTCGCTACTCACTATCTATCACTTCGCTACTCACTGTCTATCACAGAATAGATAGTGAGTAGCTTGGCCAATCAGATTGCAGGATTGGTGATAGAACGCTAGTTGGTTTCTACTAATATAAATGAGATAGATAAACTGAATCGTTGGGAGTGATATAAGAAATGAATTCAGAAGCATCGCGCTTTTTTGTTTTGTGAAACGTTAATAAGATAACCTATTAATATCACTTCCTCAGTGTTTTAAAGTATTACCAATGCAAGTTATTTTAGTAATATTTACAAATATTTCGAGTAGTCCATTCAGTGGTGGTAAAATAATTATGAAGTAAAGTTAGGCAATTTACTGAAATTGTATTAAGTTAGCTTCTTTATTGAAGTTTTTTTTCTAATCTGACCTTTTCCTAATTCGAAGCCTGCGTTGTCATCAGTTTACGATGATTTTATGAGAAGACTAGGTCTAACCACAGGCAACCCAATCTCGTTATTTGTGTATTTATACGCGTACAAATATCGCTTGAATAGTTCATATTATAAATCCTTCCAAAACATGTATGTTAGACAAATAGATACACGACTTCACCCTACAATGTTTCAGTTGTATGTGGTTATTCATACCTCTGAGCTCTTCTAGCGATATTTGTAAGCGTATAAATAGACAAATCACGTGATTGGGCTGCCTGTGGTCTAACCAGGCGAACTGGTATGTTACCTTTTTCCAAAGACATCACCTGCCACGATTCAATTTTAGTATAAACCAACTAGTGCACTATTACAAATCCTGCATTATGATTGGCTACGCTACTATAGGTCTATTTGTGATAGCCCATAGTAGAGAAAAGCTGCACGCATTTTCACGAAATAATTTTTTTTTTCAATTTCAATTTGTTTCTTTCTGTTATTTTCTACCGTCCGAATAGTTAGTTTATACTAAAACAATTAGACCTCTCGCCTCATGGGCTACGAGTTAAATAGCCCACAAGGGCCAGAGGTCTAATTAACAATTTTTATTTTATTTTAATTTTTATTCTTCCATTGCCCATTTTGTGCAATTAAAAATAAATTTGGAGAGCGCGAACATTATTTGTTCATTTGCTGTCCCAATTCAGGTCACCTGACTCTTTTCCCTTGAGTAATCCAAGAGAAAATGTACAAATTTCTTTAATTGGAAAACAAAGCACTGAATACTCTTTAGAGCTGTCACATGATCTGAATTGGGACAACAAATGTACAAAAGCTAACTCGGTCTATTGCCGAAAAATTCATGCGACAATTTTTATGCCGATACGTTAAAGTACATGTATGCTAATTACATGCGTAATGGATGATGTGCACATCGTTGTTCGTCTTCGTAAATACTACTAAATACAGTGGCTGTGCGTTTTTTGTCTAATTTCCATTCTATAAACTATGACTTGCTAGAGGGGACTTGCCGTCTGTCATATTTTTTCTCAAAGAAACCTTGCCGTCGGCCATATTCGTACTTTTTTGAATATAAATATGCACATCAACAAACGTCACGCATGTAATTAGCAAACTTTAACGGCATAAAAAAATGTCGCACGATTTTGGCAATTATGCCGAACTTCGACACGAAAAAAATAATGTTCACGCTCTCCAAATTTATTTTTAATTGCACGAAATGGGCAACAGAAAACTAAAATTTAATATGATAAAATATAAACGGAATCGCTTTTTACAATTCGTAGGCACTTTAAGATCCCTTTTACAGTAAAGCCATGTTCTACTACTCATTAATTATCGGCATGCAGGTATGTTTGATGTAAGCAGTTTCTATTACTTGTAGGTTGGCTGGGTCAGCTTGTTGGAGCGGTGACCAAGCCCCAGGTCATGCACAGTGAATGCAATAATGGTAGGAGAACTCAAAAGAAATATAATTCTAAAACTAGTTGTAATCGTAGATTAGTAAAGTGCGTTCGTAACGTTTATGTTAGAAAAATGGGTTGCACTAAACTCATAAAATATATATTGGATTAATAGACAATATATATTGCACTCTAATTTTTTTTAAACAAATAATTGACAACGAGACACTACCCCGTACAGCTTATTTCATGGTGTTTGTGAAAGCACTTTACCTTCGTTGGAACTCATTTTACAACTACTGTATATTAGCACCACACAGTTTTTCTATCAAATGTTTTAATGTTTATTTTATCAATCAATAAAAATATTCTATCATTTATAATTAATTTGCATAGTTACATCATATAACAGGAACTGTAACAAATAATGTAAACGAGCTACAAAACTCAGTTGGTTGGTATTGTGACTGCAACGAGTTTGTGTGTTTGTGGATGTATAGTATCTAGCCACACAGCTAGATACAATGGGGGCTCTGGACCATGCTGTTTTATGCGGTTAAAAAACATTGTTTAAGGTGTTTAAAGAGTTTAAGGTGTTTAAAGTGTCTAACTGTTGCACGAGATTCTAAGATTTTGTACGCTTTTTCGCCAAGTTGTATCGAAATAAGATTCATTTCTGGACAGCTTTCTACGGTGAAACATCTTGTATATATATTTTTGTGTTCAAATGAAAGCAGTCTAGTTTCAGACATTGCAAATGTAGATTATTTGGAAGGTCACACAGGCAATACCAATCTCCAACCTCTGGAGGGCCTCTCCACATTCGTAGAGATGATACTGATCTATGTGTTTGGGTATGTGCGTCGAAACGATGTAGTATACAAAACAAAGGAGTTCTTCTATCTACTGGAGAGGTTGGTGTAGCAAAGAACGTGGTAGCAACTACCATATTGCGATAAAAAAACAATTGCTCAAACAGGGGAATATATTCCCGTAGCCACCACCCACACTGTTCGTTTCTCTATAATCCTGTCGCATAGTTGTTCGAACCATTGCAAGAAACGAGAACGATACAGGAGGTCGGGTACTACAATCTTGGCAGAAGATGCACCTAGAAACACCAGAAGCGTGTGGACGTCTCCGAAATCCCCATAGAAGAGCTACAAGATCGACTAGGAGGGTTCGAAAGTCAGCTAGAACAGCAAGGTTTTGGTCTCTGCTGCATCGACTATACCCAATTAAGACTTCTCTGGAGTACTAGATCGGAAAGCACTCGTACAGTACCTAGTGAAAACCCAAAAAAAATAAGGAACAAGGAGACCTAGTCAGCGCTATGGATGACGACACAAAAACTGTAGGCAAACACGTGCGCACCTATATGTTCGAACAACAGAAAAAGGCAAAACAATTCGTGTCAAACACTACAACAAGGTTGTTTCAAATTTCGAAGCTGCATGTGACTCCAAGAATCGTTTGGAGGTAATCTAGCAACTGTCCTAACAACTAAACACCTCCGCAAAATATTCCTACATCCAGATATGCAAGCTAGAGGGTGTACTATAATAATAACAAGAGGCTGTACCAGCCTTTACTCGGGCCATATGGAATTTCAACAAGGAATAGTTGGTACAACTTTGCAGGTTCGATTAAAAAAAGTATTTTACACTTGCAATATTTTTAGCCTGGCTTTGAGAGAAGAATAAATTACTTTAGATTCTTTTTACAAGAGTTACATATATAAATTCTTTTGAAGAAGAATTGTGATTCTTTGTCTCCAGAGAAGCCATATAATAAGAATATAATATTAGTCATGTAAAAAGAATCCTATTTTACACGGTGCCTGTGATGAGAACTTCCATGGAAAGCAGAAAGCAAATTGCAGCCATGTTTGTTACATGTGTTTGAGAAAATATACATGTGGCAACACAAGACCAGTGATAAATAGTGAACACGAATGATTAATTGAATGCAGTTTATACACATCTGAATAGCTGTAGCTAGCTATAGGGTTGATTGTGTTCTACACTAACTCCAACTATTGCTTTACACTGTATACCACACTGCAAAATGTGCTACGAATGCTCAAATGAATGATAACCACATGAAACTCACAAGTCATGTACATATAGCCACATAAGCATTGCATCCGATGATTTAATGTTACACAAAGATAATTACTTTTATATTAACATATAAGTCAATACATTCAAAATTAGTTAAAAACAAGCATTTTAAATCAGGATTATTTACACTGTCCACATCATTGCAGCAATCTTTCAGCCTTTTGTGTTACCACAGGAAGCCCAGTCCTTTCTCTTGTAAAAATATGTTGAACGCACTTTGATAATCTATGATTACTTCTAGTTTAACTCCTGTCATAGCTTTGTATAGAGTATCAAAGCACTTTTCGATCATGCCAGAGTGCGAGTTCTGCACACATATATGCTTGTATTCTATAATTTTCTAGGGATTGAAAACAAATTTTCTAGCCAGTATTTCAGAAAACAATTTTATAGGGACATTTTTTTCAAATCCGAAAGTTTTAGGCTAACTTACTCTCCCGAACAGCTTTTTAACTGAAAACTTTGTTGGGTGCCCTAATGGTTTGTGCTAGGGAGCAGGATAATTGATTCACTACTCATGCTTGTGATAATTTACATGATTGCTATCACATGGTTGTACTAGATGGCAAACAAATCTTAATTCATATATTTAAAGGCACTTGTATGAGATTGCATGGTAGTGTTATTAACAAAACCTGTTTGTAAATGCTATTTTCCACCTTCTTCCAATTCTCAACCTCCAAAGGTGGTCATGGTCCCTTGCGGGAGCTTCTAATTACGAAGTTTTACTGATAATAGGCCCTTTGCAGGACAAGAGCAAGCCAAAATTAGTAAAAAGCCCAAGTTTTAGGTTCATATCTTTAAAACTGAAGGAATGGCAATTTTTTGAAAACTCTATAATTTAGCTTACTTTAACAGAGTTTGTGAGGCTGTTTTTTGCTGACTGGCAAGACCCCCCCTGCATCTCCCCTGCTAGTTTTTGACTAGTCCCTAATGTTAAATAAAATATTGTGTGTTGATTTCATGCATGTAAACCACTTGGAAAATAACTATTTAAAGAGGGTAACACTAGGCTGTTTTCTATTGTTGGGTAGGCCAATACTAGCGCTCGTTTCGAAAAGTTTAATCCGACTCCTTACCTCTGCTGCCGAAACGATTACAGCACCACGGTATCTCGATTTCCATTGGCCGAGAAAAACGAGACGGTAAACATTTTAGGTTCATTGTAGATTTCAGATTGTAGATTTCAGAATGTCCATTTCCTATTGTTAACGGAAAAGAGAAGGCGAAGTGAAGAAAGTAAAATAAATTCCTTCTTCGAGGGTATATAAAATCAAAAGTTTCTTTAGGATAAATAAGGTAGATTTATTGAACGGTAATTTCAAGGTCTTCTGTGCGGTCCAGAAAAATAAGAAGAAACCAAAGCCGGAGTTTGAAGCCCGTTCGTATCAATCGTCGGCAAACAAAAAACTGCATGACGCGAAGCGAGGACAAAGACAAAGTGTCGAGGAGCAAGCGTCGCTTCGCACCTCGGTGGAAAAGCTTCGTGCCTAAGCTTTGCGAAGTGAGAACCCTCTGGTACGGTACCCAGGGTAGAGTTCACGCCATATCCTGCTAGATTTTCGTTCCCGAATTTATAAAAACATGTGCATATAATATTTTAAAAGGACCCTGTCAGATCGAGAACTGAGAAATCGCGTCATTTCTACTATACTTTCCGAGAGGTTAATAACAATGAATAACAACACAACCACAGTCAATTGGTATAAAAGTTATCATGTTCAGTTTAGCTACTTACATTTACAAACTGTTGTCTCAGTCCTATTAGTGTTCAGTGATCAGATCTTAGCCATCTATGTCACGAGTGGACTTGAGTGGATCTGGATATGTGATAAATTCCCGTCCAAAGCCCGTGAAACACCTCTCAGCTTTAGAAAAGACAAAAATCTTGGTATTGCACTTAAAGGAACCTTTGGTTTACACAAAAAACAGCTGATATTAAAGGTTTTGCTAAGTCAAAACTAAACTCCCACTCGCCGCCATAAAATGCTGGCGCAACGTACGTGTCACGTGACCAGTCGAAATCTGATTGGTTGACGGCGCAAAATCTCGACACAAAAAATAAAAATAAAAACTTGCGATTTCTGACTCGAGCCAGCCGAAGGCCTGGCCCGAGTAATAATGGCCATATTTATAGAGCCCCTAATACCACATTCTCAAGGCGCTTTACATATTACTGACATATCCCGTCAGTGATTTTTTCCGAACTGCTTATTACGGCGCTAATGGCTGCCACGCAGTTTACAATATTGAGTGCGTGGTTAGGGCAATGGCCAGGCTGCTGTACCGGGTGACAATCCCCTTCTCTTTTTCGAGTAGTACAACAGGTTCTTAACACGTGACCTTCAAATACTGATTAGAAGTAGCAGGAGACAAGGCCAACGGCTTATAAACGTCCCTGCCCGATGATGCGGCCGAGATTCGAACTCCCGCACTCTAGACCGTGCTCTACCAACTGAACTAACCAGTGAGGCGGTACTCGCATAGAAGTTTCGCTATACGCATGCCGCCTAGGTGAAGATCGGCTTTGTTCCAACACAGGACAGGAATTAGTAGAAGACTTACTTCGAACAGTATTCACAACAGAAGGGCTCTTTGTAGTTCACAAACCAATTGTACAATGGCAAAATCTCGCAAACGAGATCGACCGTTGTTTTATCCTAGCCGATCGCTCTACATGCAAGCACTTAATCTATGCAACATGGTATGCAAACACCCAGACAGGTCGCATAGCTGGTGTACGAAAATCCCCAACAAAAGCCAACTGCACATGCAGATGACCAATGTTGGGAAAAAGCTATACAGTGGACCATTTCCGAGCTTGGATTGCGTCGTTGTCCCATATTCCGCATGCAGACATTCTACACACTGAGAACGAAGATATTTCCATAGGACCACTACGCTGCTATACCAAAGCCGCCAACACTTCTACCATCCTCGCAGCATGGAAACATCAACACAAAAACACATTGATTGCAATCCACCACAAATCATAGCTTGGATTTGGAGAGAACAGGAAACAAATAATGCTATAGGAAAAGAGAATATTCTGTGGCCTCAAGAAGAAATATCAACAGATAGACAGATATCAACCCTATCTCAGCACACAGAGGTGCGCGCCTACTAGTCATTGCAGATGCAAAAAAGCAGAAGAATGGAGATGTAGAAAAGGAAGGAAGAGAAAGGAAGATATTGCCAAAATAGGAGAAATACTAGTTGCAAGAAAAATATACAAAGAACACGACTAGCCACTACGTTTGAAACCACTTCAGATAAACTATCCACACTACCATCTGGAACCATGCTTCGTATTCTTGGATTCCGATTCGAGTCTACCTTTGGGAAAAGGACCAGAGATGCTATACAAAATACGAGACAGGTACGAAACCATATGAAGCACAAAAGGACTCAACACTGTTCTAGATCGACTAGAGGACAGATTTGGGAGAACAATTCTTCGAGAGAAAGAGACATACTACCTAGTACAAATACAGAACAAGCCAACTCTGACCTTCCGAACACTTCCAAAGCAAACCTTCTACGACAAAGAGGGTCACCAAATCGAATGGACCCCCCTTTCCGTATTGACGACTCTAAATCACAGACGTGCCGCAGACGTGCTACAGACGTGCTACTCGTGGATCGTACGTAGTTCAACCTATTAAATATTAATTTATATACAAAACCATAGAGATAGAAAAATGATACCCAAAAAGCAACTCTCCCTCTTATATCTGGAGTTCTGTCCGCCACCGAGGTGAGGGAAAACAATCGGGATTGGTTCTTCTCGCCTATGAAAAATAAGTGTGGGAAGAACCTCAGAAACATACAGAATGAAACGGATGTTCTTCATATAGCAGACGAAGACCAAGAGCATACAGATATTCTTGATCGATTGGCTGCTATGGAAGAGGGACGGGTGGAAACCTCTTCCAACCTATCTGAAATCTCATCCCAACTCACCGATATCTCCTCCAAACTATCTACACTTTTTGATACCACGGAAAAACTCTTCTACATAGCAAAAAGTCGATTGCAGATGTCGATGAGCAAGACCGGCAGGCAGATGATGATGAAAACTCTCATGAAGATTAGGGAGACTCACAGGTGGACGACGATGTGCTCAAAGAATGAGTAAACAAGTATTGAGGACGTGAGGACAGGTAAAATGTAGCGGCTCTTACACAAGTTTTCTCGCAGAGAGATAAATCATTGGATATCCTGGACTGAAATTTGTATTTGCACATTTGGAGAGCAGTAGTTATGCCAAAAAGAGAGTATTTGACGTTCGATGAAAATACAGTGAACTATCCCAAGTTCATAGATAATTTTAAGGTCAACGTTGAAGATAGAGAAGTGACCCAAAACCAGGCTGGCTTTCCTTATACAGTTCTGCACAGACGTTGCAAAGGAGGCTATAAGTACTTGCGTAATTTTGCCACAAGATGAAGGCTATCAAAAGGCCAGACAAATTATCCACGACTCGTTTGGCCAGAACCACATAATAATTTGCGCATATGTTGACAAGGTGCGACTAAAGAAGGCGCGATAAAGGAACGCGAAAGTGAGAAACTGATGCAGTTGGCACGTGATATGGATAACTGCCAGATTAATCTTTCCCAGTTGGCTTGTGTATCCGATTTTGATGCTCAGAGTAACTTGGAAATGATCGTCGCACGATTACCAGTGTATTTACAAGTGGAGTCGGCGAAAGTGGCATACAGCCTTTTTGAAAAGAAAGAAAGAATAGAATATGTGTAGAAAGAGAAGCTTTGTAATCTTTGTCTTCGGAAGGGACATTTTGTGAATAGATACAGGAAGGGTGACACTTGTTTTAAGTTGCTGGCTGCGGCAGGCATCACCACAATCTATTGCATCCTGTTCCCCAGACAAACACAAATATCGATGCCAATGTAGCTCCAAATGAAAACTCTGTGAATGACGCTTCGAATTAATCAAGCGCAACCAATGACTCTGGCCAATGTGGTGCCACCAAAGCAGGAAGATCTAGTGTAAGTATTTGTATAATTCTATGCAGTCAGAGTGAAAGGGAAGGATTCAAGCTCATGAAATTGAAACATATGCACTCCTCGATGATGGATCCGACATTTCTCTTTGCGAGGAGAGTTTAGTCAAGAAGCTTGGAAATTGACATTACCAACGGTAAACAGGGAATACCAGGAGACATCAGGTCAAGAGGTTTAACTCATTGTGTCAGCTCTCAGAGGTGACGAGAACATAGAAATCCCTCGTGTTTGGACTGTAGACAGTTTACCAATCTCAAAACGCAGCATCCCCACTACCAAGGATTAAAGTCAGTGGAGTCAACTTCAGGGAATTGAACTTCCTAAGCTCGGCACGCACGAAGTGACTATGATAATCGGGAGTGATGTATCAGAAGCACATTTGACTCTTGAGCAACGGCATGACAAGAGACAACAGCCTTATACCGTCAAGACGTTGTTAGGATGTACTCTTATGGGACCAATGGGTAACTCAGGAGAGTCTGACTTTCAAGCCCACTTTATCAACCACGATGATGAACTTCTACACCTTAAATATCGAAAATTTGTTTCAGATGGATTTCAGTAAATCTGCCTTTGATTCAGGGGTAGCAGCGTCTTTGAAGTATAGGAAGGCTTCGGCGATCATGTAAAGTTCCACAAAGAAGGTGGATGGTCATTATCAGTTGGCTCTACCATGGCGTTACGACTCACCATGTCTTCCAAGTAATCGAATAATGTCATAGAAGCGACTGACTTCGCTCAAATGGTTCTTCCCAAAGAATCCCAGAGAGAAATACAAACAGACTATTAACGGTTACGTCGCAAAGGTTATGGAAGAAAGGTTCCGGAGGACCAATTCGAGCAGAGTGCCTTAAACGGCCCACATACAGTCGTCACGCGACAGAAGACCCATATGGTACTTACCACATCATCCAGTGTTTCATCCAAAAAACAATAGATAAGACACGCGTTGTGTTTAATTGCGCGGCGAAATTTCGAGGCACGTCTTTGAATAATCAATTTCTACAAGGTCCAGATTTAACCAGCAAGTTGACAGGGGTACTAATTAGATTCCGCCAGGAGCTCATTAATTGCCCTCATGTTTCATCAGGTGAGGGTCAAGCCGTTGTTGGCCCAATTATGACGTTACGAAGAGACCTGAGGATTACCAAATGCTTGTACACCTGTTTGGAGCTACATCTTCCCCCAGCTGTGGAAGCTCACGCCGGGCACAAATGATCGTAAAAACGGCGGGTTTTATATATATTTAAAAGTTTTCGACATAGAAGAATGAATTTTGGAAGGTGTATAAAGGAGTGTAAACAAAACATAGTCTGATAATAAGCTAATATAGTCATCGTTATGACGTCACAATGACGTCATATATCCTTTTCTAATAGGTTTCTAAATATATGTGTGTACCCTCAGAAAATAGCCAGTTCAATGTTTTTTGAAATTTTATCAATGAAATGCATTTGGCTAACACTCACAAGTCATAGTATTCTCTCTAATAATATTTTTATAGTCGACAATCTGATTTAAGCTCGAAGTATGACGTCACTAATAATGATGTCATAAAAACAGTAAATCGTCCATAACTTTGAATATGTTTATCGTAGAAAGTTCAAATTTTCGGCAAATTAATATATTTCATAAAAGCTTTCTGATGACATAATATTTTTGAAACGTGTTTTAAAGGTTAATTTTCACCAAAAAAGGAGGCAACCCTTATGACGTCACAAAACGTCACAATACAGAAACAATTGTCCCGAAAAATGTAGTCTTACTTTGTTACCAACCTGCCAACATTTCGTCAAATTTAGAGTAGAAGTAAGGAAATGGCGTCACTTTTACGTTTTATGTTACACTCAACCCCGCCGTTTTTACGGTTATTCGTGCCCGGCGTGGCTTCTGTTTACGGAAAACGGCCCAAGAGCACAAAGCAGAGAACGTCAACACTGTAAATAAGAATGGCTACGTTGGTGACTGTCTAAAATCCGTGGACACAGTGAATAATGCCACAAGACTAGTGAATAAGCTGAATAGTTTGTTGGCTAAAGGCGGTTTTCATTAAACAAAGTGGATAAGCAATGATCGAGAAGTTTTAGAGAAGATTCCGAGGAATGAACGAGCACCATCTTTGGTCGATTTGGTCTTTGGTGATTTACCAGTATAACTCGCTTTAGGAGTACGTTGGAATGTAGAGGACGATTTATTTCATTTCGATTCCGAATAATCGAGAAGAAGAATGTTACTACAAGAAGAGGAATACCCTCTGTGGTAAGTTCCATGTACGATCCGATGGGATTTGCTGCACCCCGGGGCTGCACCCTTCGCCCTCCCAGCCAAACATATCTTACAGCGTCCTTGTAAGCAGTACGATTGGGATGAGGAAATAACTCAGCAGGATCTAGACTCGTGGGAAATTGGGCTCGGTGGGCTCCCAAAGCTGGAAGACATCTCAATACGAAGGCGTTTCGAGGACTCCGGGATGAGAGAACTTCAAAGCATTCAGTTGCACCCTTTCGCTGATGCATCGAATTAAGGCTATGGAACGGCTTCATATTTACGCCTTGTAGATGTTAACGAGAATGTCTGCTATCCTCTCCTCATGGGGAAATCAAGAGTCGCGCCCTCAAAACCAGTGACAGTGCCAAGGTTGGAATTAACTGCAACGGTAGTTGCTGTGAAGCTGAATCGCCAAATTCAGGAAGAACTAGGGCTTACAGTTCACAAGGTCCAATACTGGATAGATTCATCCGTCGTCCTACAGTACAAAAATAGTGAAGATAAAAGGTTTCAGACCTTTGTTGCAAACTGGCTTGCAATAATCCATGACAACTCCAAGCCATCTCAGTGGAGATATGTAGACTCTAATCCGGCTGATTATGCGTCAAGAGGACTGAGCAGTAATGAGCTTGATCAAGTTGAGCGATGGTTGAACGGTCCAGACCTCCTGCACAAGAGTAAGGAACAATGGCCTGTTCGTCCAGAAGGGGTCAAAGAACTTCCCAATGAACATCTAGAATGGCGAAAGAACGTCCAAATTCAAGAAATCCAAAACTGCGAGCATAAAGATCCCCTCGATTCATTCTTCAAACTTTTTTAATCCTGGAAAGAACTGCAGAAAGGCGTTGCATGATTGTTACGATTTTTGCACTAACTTCGTCGTCGCAATGATATGTGGGATCTCATAACTCATCGGTGCTTTTGGAATCGAAGGGCCCTTAGCTTGACGGTCGAATAATTGCGTATTGCGACCTTGCGCATCATTGGATATGTCCAACGTCGAGCTTATTCTGAAGCGTTTGTGATACTCGAGGAAGAAGATCCTACTCATAGAACTAGTTCATCAAAGCAACAGGCTAAATCAAGTCCAACACTAGCAAAGAGGTTTAAAAGGGAACTAGGGAAAGCAAGCAAGCTTCGTAATCTGAATCCACTACTCGTCAATGGGGTAATTCGTGTCGGAGGACGAATTGAAATGGCACCCATCTCTTTCAATGCCAAGCACCCAATGATTCTTCCTACGAAACATGACATTACAGAGCGTGTAGTGCGGCACTATCATCAAAGTGAGGGTCATTCAGGACCAAGACATGTATTAACAGCAATACAGCTAAGGTTCTGGATCGTTCGAGGTCCTTCTGATGTGCGACGAATTATCGGAAGGTGCATGCATTGCAGGAACGCCCAGGCGAACAAATTATGGCGCCACTTCCAGCTGCACGAGTGACGCCATACAAGCCGCTATTCACATCGGTGGAAGTGGGTTATTTTGCTCCTTTCTTATTGAAACAAGGAAGCAGCCAAGTCAAGCGATATGGGTGTCTGTTTACATGCTAAGTTTCCGTGCAGTCATTTTTGTGTGCATTTAGAGATTTATCAGTAGGCGAGACCAATCGAAGAATGTCTACAGTGGCAATGGAACCAATTTCACTGGGGCTTATGATATGCTTAAAGAGGAATTCAAGAACCTTGACAACAATAAAGCTCAAGACCAAATGCCTTCGCAAGAACTATATTCAGTGGAATTTCAATCCCCCTAGAGCTAGCCACATGGTAGGAGTTTGGGAAAGAATTATCCGCTCTATACGACAACTGTTCGTTTTGCCAGCGATGAGTGAATGTTAGGGCATGGAGACGGTATACATTATTCACATTTAGAAATTCTAAGAGGTTAAGCAGGAGCAGAGCACTTTCTGTGTATTTCCCGTGCGTAATGGATAAGAATATTAATCTTAAAACGTTTTCGTTTCACTTGTATTTTTTGTATATGCGTTTGATAGGCACTGCCCAGGCTAATACTGAATATGAAATGTAAGGATATATTAAAGTGTAATATATCTGCTTCAGTTGCCATATAGATAAGTAGTCTGAGTTTGAAGATGGTACCGGCAGTATTTCTTGAGATCCGAGAGCAGATATAGGAAATATGGTATTTCCATGAGATTGAACTAAATTTTTAAAGTGCCTATAAGCCCTAGCCAGAAATAATATATCTGCTTGCTGCTGCTTGTAATGATCTTGATCCTTGTTTACGTACAGTCGAGCCAATATCCTTATTCAAGAAGAAGCTCCGAGACTCATTTCATCTCAAAACGTCACTTGTACTTATGACACTTCTCTCAGCCGCTATGCCTCGATACTACATACGAGACTGCGAATTGGGTCATTGTGCCTTGAACTCGCGCCTTTATAGAATAACTTGCAATCCTAGCCCGGATTGCGTGTGTAATAAAGGTACAACTGAATCAGTTTTAAAACCCTTTTTCTTATTACTTTTATTTAACGACACATCTTTTTTTGCTTGTTTAATATTATTCCTGTCATTTGCCTTTTCCTTTCTTATCTTCTCACTTCACATATTTATTATCTATGTATTAAGTTATACCACATAAGCTTCCTTGGTAAACAAATGCTCTTGGAGCAAATGTGGAGAATATATAAAATCAGAGCTGTTTCACTGTTGATACTCACTCAGTTGCTCTTTTTTACGTTACCCAACAGCACACGAACTTCAAGACGTGCAGAAGACATCAGCAGGAGACATCAGTTGGCGAAGGGGTAACCCAACACAACAAGAACTTCGAGACCTGGCAGAAAGACTGCCAGTAGAGTGGAAACGCCTAGGAATCAAATTAGGTTTAAAAGATCACAAAATAGAGAGTATCTCTACAGATAATCATAATTATAACAATCCCCAAGAAAAGGCATTTAGAATGCTCATGATTTGGCAAGAAGCAGTCTCTGACACAACATATGAAATGCTTGGAAAGGCACTCAAAGCAATAGATAAGCTAAGGCTTGCCAAGGAGTTCTGTGGGGATGCCAACGTGTAAATACCAAGCATGAACAGAGTGAAGTTTTGTCATTTCGAAATAGGCGTTTTATGGAAGACTTTTTTAGCTGTAACATGATACTGAAACTAACATAATTCTCTGAATTTTAAAGTTTCTTTAATGTCGACATAGAAACAAAGAGTAGATACACTGCAAAAAATGCATTTTTAGAATTGAGTTAGCCTTACTCTTTTTTTGAGTAAAGTAGTTATTTTACTCAATATTTTGAATAGACTTACTCATGATATGAGTAAAAATTTTAATCCGAAATACTGAGTAGAAACAACTCTTTATTTTGAGTAAGTTGATGTGTGAGTAATAATTACTCTTATATTCGAGTAATCATTACAGAGTACAGCATTATTTTACTTCTATTAAACATCTTCTTCAAAGGAATAATCCGAGTGTGTCAGTGCATAACTCCACCATTTCACTTTTTCCAAAAACTATACATGTATGTACAGGGCAAGAATAAAGGAAAAAACCTTGCCTTCGAAAATTTAATAGAACATGTATACCCTATCTCAGATCAGAATGTCAAAATCTTGACTCCATCCAGTAGCACATGCCCAACATATAGATTTTACATGAGAATACCCCCTCTGCATGCTACTCAGGATTATCTACTCAGGCTCCTGTTCAAAAATAGGACAGTTCTAAAAGAAACAGTTCTTCAAACTTCAGCGTTGGCACGGCTGACCATATTTATATCTAACTTATATTGTATAATTATATGTTTATTTATCTTAGTTGTATTACTCGTATATCTGCGAGGTATCGATGTTCCGCTTCAACCCCTAGTGATTGAATAACTCTTTTTTTTTAATTCGATTTGTAACGTAAAGGACATCGCAATACATTTTAGAGTATTTATCCAGTTCAGAAATATGTCCTGCTTTTGTTATTTGACATACATTTACTCAAATGTAGAATTGAAACAAATACATTTTATAACGGTATGGAATGCACATAAGTGATAGAAAGTAATGTTTAAGCAATATAATACGCTTTCCATGTCTTTATTCTCTTTTATAATATAGATACGATAGTACGTGCGCTCTGATTGGCTAAAAAGTCATGTTTTATCAGAGTATATAACATGGTTTGCCGTGTTTTATTGTTTTCAATTGGCGGTTTCCTTTCATCGCGAGGGTAAATCTATATTATAAAACAGATAAAGAAGCCTTAAATCCATGTTTTATACTATCAAAAAACACTCTGGTCATGGTCAGGATTTTCAATCATTTTTTGTGTTCTCCCAACGTCCCGCGTGCTTTATTTCGCCAGTAAACACACGATTGAAACTGTGTGGTCTATTGCTTAAATATAAACACGCGGGATATGTTGGGAGAACAACAACAATATATTTACCTAATATACATTTTGTTTCGACATGAATGGTAAAATTCCATCCAGAATAACTGTATAGGAAGCTAATCGAGCTGGATGGCTATTATGTAAATTGAAAAAGATATCGGTCGAAATGTTCAAACGCACAATCCGCCATATTAGTATACCGACCGCTGACCGAATCTGACTGAACAAAGAAAAACTTGAAAATCGCGAGCCGCTCTTTTTTAAAATAACGTACAGGAAAAACACGAGAGCTAAAGCTTACGCACGCACGATTAGAAGATCGTGAAGACGTTTGCCTTGCTTTTAAAGAAGAGCTAATCGCCTCGCTGGTTATAGTTCAGTTGGTAGAGCACGGTCAAGAGTGCGGGAGGTTGTGGGTTCGAATCCCGGCCGCGTCCTTGGGCAGTGACGTATAAGGCGTTGGCGTTGTCTCCTTCCTCTTCTAATCTGTACGAGGCCTAGGGGGAAGTTTAATATGTGTAATTCGATTATATCTATCGATTAAAAAGTATGTTTTAAAAATAAATTGTTAGTTTTGAAATCACATTGCCTACTTGTTAGGTACTGTTTAAAACACTCACAGCAGTGTTTTATCAAGTTTAAAAATTCGAGGGCAAAGCCCGAGAATTTTTAGACTTGATAAAACACGTGCTGTGAGTGTTTTAAACAGCTTCAAAAACGCTTCAAGAATGCAATGAAAGAAAGACGCACATCTCAAGGGAATGGTTACTTAATGAACCATTGAACCTTTGTATTCACAACGCCATGCAAAATATTCGAGTAATCACCGCCTGCAATTACGAACATCTCAAGGGAATGACATGAAAAAATTACCATACTATGTTGTTTGAAGCGGTGTTTCACAATGAAGGATTTGGTGTCGTGGTTTACCTCGATAAAGTTCTAGACTTGAGGGATTTCTCAGTGTAAGCATGTCCTGAAATTGTTAAAGCAAAAGTGCACTTGAAAACACTTGAAAACTTCGCTAAATTATCCATTAAGTCCAGGTGTATTTAGACTCGTTCTATTAATGATTTGGGATATAAAATGGTTAGGGTTTTTTCAAATTTGGGGGTTAGGTTTTAGAAGGTTTGTATGAAAATTCGACAAAATGAATTATTAATATGCTTACACTGAGAAAGCGCCAAGACTTGGAAAGCGATGTGACTGACATGACGGCAGACTCTAAATTTTTGACTCCGGCACAAACTATGTAAGTTTAATGTACGTTTTTATTATTTTACGGCTTAGAGTTTGGTTTAATAATTGGAACTAAACAGTGGCTCGGTAAACAAGTAATGCGGGTAGTTGGATAACTTCATTTAAAAAAAAATATCTGTGTATCTCGATAGTCTGCTGATATTAGTAAATTTAGTGCAAAATTTATTATCTAGGTACCTTATGTTCCGTGTACTTTTTGTTATCTTTGGGTCTTTATCAGTGAATTCTTAATTAGGATGAAACTTTATATAAAATTTCATGTTCATTGGTATTCTTTATATAAAACGTTCATCCTAATTAGCAATTCAATGAGAAAGCTGAAACATCAATAGAAATTCCATTGTCTCAATCATTAACCCCGTTTCCCCCTGGGACAGAATTCAAATCCCTCCGCGGGCCCTTTTAGTATGATGAGATTTATCAGGTATAAAGGAGCATGCACGTGACTGATTTGCTTCATCTGATTGGACAAAGTGCTCATTAATTATTCATGAGTTTATGAAAATATGTTTAAAGTATTGTCACAATTAAAATACGATTAGAAAACGTAAGAGCTTTCAGCCGATCTGGTCATGAAAAATACAAACAATTATTCTTCCAGCTGGCCCACACCGTTTAACATAGGGCCCCTAATAAGGGCAACTCGCAGATGGTCAGTGAGCTGTTTTGGCATATGCTAAAATCACGTGACCGATGCCGTCATCGTTACCCATTACCGTTGCCTGTCCAAGTTTGAACTGTCTGGCATACGGGCATGTACTTAAAATCATGTGACCAATGACGTCATTGTTACGTCACCACCACAAAGTAAATCGTCATTAGAAATGAGGGAGATATGGATATGTACTTAAAATCATGTGACCGATCACGTCATCATTACGTCATCGCCACTAAGTGGTTTGTGGGACCCAATACCATGCCTTTCCAAGTTTGAACTGTCTGGCATTAGAAATGAGGGAGATATATGTCATCGCCACGAAGTGATTTGTGGGGACCCAATAGTAGCCAATACCATGCCTGTCCATGGTTAAGTGGGCCCCTATCAAGACACAACGTAACAACATAATCTTCATCAAAGCAAGTTTATTGTGTTGTTCATTTGCCATTTAGTGCGATAAAATACCAGATGTTCTGGATGTTTGAACCTTCGTACTTCAACTGTCAAATAATTTCAAACTTTGAGCTGGGCTGCCTGTGGTACTATATTATATATTTGAAAGGCGGGAAACAGTTGTTTCAATACGCTTACCTATATGCCTCGATGAATTGACCCCAAATTCCAAGTGGCTATCAATCTCTGGGCGGGAAATCCCAGTTATTCGGAAGTCTTTTGACAAAACCTTTCATCAAAATGGAGGAATTCCCAGCTTAAAAACGACAAATCAAGATTTTTGCCGTGGACCGACGGTACAGCCTGAAACCTCGTGACCAAAAGCGTGACGTCAGCAAGACCCCCCGTGATGTAACACGATCCTCGCAGCTGGAGGGTACTGCAAAACCTATGCTATGACATGCCGCGATTTTTTTATTATTTTTACCATAACAGTGATGAATACTGTAAAAATTCGATTTAGCGCCCCGGCCCCTTCCAAGAAGCGCACCCTTTTTTATAAGCGCGCCCTTTCCAATAAGCGCCCCCTACCCCTCGATTTGTAAAATCAATTTCCAAGGTGGAGATATCCACAATGGAGAAACGGAACTGATCATGATGAAGGTTGTACTCAACTCCTAGTGTTTTCACAAAAATATCAGAATCTGCAGGGCTTAGTGATACCTTGGTGCTGAGAATTTGGGGCGGAATGGCATTCAGAACTCGAGGGGAATTTGAATTCCACTTGCGCAAATTGAAACCGCCCTTGTGGAAGAGCTCTTGAAGCTGCTGATGAAGTAGAATGGCTTCTTCCTCGGTGTCAACTGAGAGTAGTCCATCGTCGACATAGAAAGATTGTTCGACTGCCTTAGCAGCTAGAGGAAATTCTGTCTTGTTTTCCTTAGCATTGTGTAGCACTGCATTTGTGGCTGTGAAGGCAGCATTAGCTATACCAAAGGTGGTGCGTTTCATCCGGTAGTCGACAATTGGAACGGTTGGCTTCTCTCTCCACAGTAAGCGATGGTAGTCCTTGTATTCTGAAGCTAGGTTAACAGCCCGATACATTTTCGCTACATCAGTGGTAAGCGCATATGGATACTTCCTGAATCGAATAAGGACGTTATTAAGTGAAGAATGAACCGTAGGCCCAACTAGGAGGCGATCGTTCAACGAGATGCCAGTTGAAGATTTCATGGATCCGTCAAAAACTACCCTAAGTGCTGTGGTAGCCGAGCCTTTGTAGACTGCATGATGAGGTAAGTAAAACGACTTGGATGGTGGCTTGTCGAGATCTAATATGGGAAATTGTTCTACATGACGACTTGTGATGTATTCGTGGATGACATCGGCGTAATCATCAAACTGACTGGATTGATGAAGGCGTCACTCAAGGGATAGGAATCTTCTTAGTGCGCGAGGACAAGATCTAGATTCCCCTAGGGGAGAAACTGCTGCATTAAATTTCTAACAGTGAAACGCCCATCTTCATCACGCTGATAATGTTGTTCGAAGTCTTGAACGACAAATTTCTCAGTGGCTAGAGGAGTGAATTTGAGTTTGCGGCTTCTTCTTAGGTCCAGAATTTTTGTAATATTTCTTCAGAGCTCGGTAAGCCAGTTGAGACATGCAAGGGTTGTGACTTGAGTGGGCAGCCTTTTGGGCCTGTGCTTCCAAACAATACCTACCCGAAGATGGTTGTTTGTGCTCCTGGAGAACCTCTTGGTCCCAGTATCATGCCAGGCTTCAATATATCTTGGTACTCATTGATGCCGAGGAGAATGTCAATTGGCTTAGAAATATTGAATTCTGGAACTACCAAACGAAGAGATGTCAAGTATGGCCAATCACCTAATGGAACAGATACAATTGGCAGACATTTAGTTTACTTAGGTAAGACGATAGCTTGAACTGGCTTTAGTGATGAGGAGTCGTGAAGTGATTCCAAGTCAATATCGACAACTGTGCTTTGCTGATTTGGACATTGTATGCCAACAATTCCATGATGCAAATTAGTTGCTTGTGCTTTGGGAGTTTGAGGTGTTGAGACACCTTCTCTGTCACGAAGGATGTGGTAGACGCTGGATCTAAGAGGGCGCGTGCCACCATTTGGGAACCATGTGGTCCACTGATAAGGACGTTAGCCGTCACCACGAGTGCAGTAGCTTGTGTGCTTGTTTCCTGAGAGACCAGAGAAACTACAGGGTTGACAGTGCTTCCCCAGTTATCGTTAGTCTCAACACTGGTATTCGATTGCATCGTATCATTCAGCTGTACTATGGGCGGTAGTGCTGACTCATGTGACTCAGACGAGTTATCGCTATCGAAATGCAGAAGGGTGTGATGCCTTTTATCATACTTTTTGCAACGACATGCAGACGTGCACTGCTTAACCATGTGACCTCCTTTGAGGCAATTAAAACAGAAGTTTTGAGTTTGTGCAAAGTTCCGCCTATTGGAGATGGACCGGCTGCCTCCTATAGGATTGACAGTAAGCCAAGTTGTGCTTTCCACTAGCGCATGCCAAGCATTTGCTACTAATGATATGGTTGATGCATAAGTTGTAACATATTTGGGTGTCGGCGAGCTGGAAGAGAACTTTGTTCCAAATTTCTTGGAGGAGCTGAAGTTTTGTCCTTTCCTGTAAATTGGGTTGTAGGAGACCAATTCAGTAGCACTCGATCTTAAGTCCAGAAATTCAAGGAATTCCTCATACTTGGAAACATCCGTTTTGGTTTGGATGTACTTCTGCCATTCACTTCTGCTGGTCAAAGTTGAGCTTCTCTAAAGCTTTCAGCGACCGAAGGTGGCCATGGAGCTGAAATGCATCATGTAACTGCATGGCGTAACTCAGAGTTCGAACCATCTTTGACGACTGGTGCAGTAAAGCCCGTACATGAGCACGATGAATTACTTGTGGTCGGTCAAAGCGACATCGCAGTGCTGCGACTGCGTCAGGGTATGCTTCTGTGACAGCATCAATTCCTTCAATTGCATTCGTGGCTTTCTTTGTTGTGAGAGATTTGAGCAAATATTGAATACGCAGCTGATAATCCAACCTTTTAGGGTTGTGGATAGTGGCTTCACACTGCTGCCAGTATGATTTCCAGTTGGTGGGTTGACCATCAAAGGTTGGAATATCCAATTCGGGTAACTTGAATTGGATATGTAGAATATTAAAGGGTTTTACGAAGTGTATCCATCTCATCACGATGTTGACGATCACGAAGCTCGCGTTCCCTTTGACGATGCTCGAGTTCTGCCTTGTGTCGTATTCGTTCCTCCTTTTGTTGTTCTAGCAGCCTTTCCTGTTGTTGCTGTTGGTTTACTTTTTAAATTAATACGGCGGCGATTATTGATCAGAGAAATCAATTCATCTTGGCTGAGTTGATTTTCTCGTGTATGTGTAACTGCATGTGAATAATTCATTCCAATTATCTCCATCTGGATTTTCAACATCAAACGGGACAGAATCAACTTCACTCACTCAATTATCCAATGCTTTTGTGAGTTCTGATAGCTGCACTTTCAATTCGCAGAGCTCATCAATTTCTTGCGTGTCAGAATCTGCACACGCTTTTTCGACTTTGTTGACAAGATCACTCACATAAGTGTTGAGTCGTTTCCATTTACGATCCATAGATTGTTGGGTTATGTTGCCACTCGAATTCGAAGAATTAGATTTCGGACTTGGAGTACGTTCACTTAGAAGAAATAATAACTTACTAGTGAGGTGTGGTATACGATCATCGTGGTTTTCGATTTCTTCGTCGTCCTTTCCAATCGATTCATTGTCATCGGGATACACCAGTTCTCTGGCGGCCTCGTGGTAATCTTGATATTTTCGATCGAGTGCACGTAACTGTTCTGCACCCGAAATCTACCGTAGGCCTTTCTTCAGGCTTCTTGAGTAGTTGATCGATTTTTTTTACCAAGTTGGTAATCCCACCTTTGATTAAACTTGTCTTGTGAAGTCGAGAATAATCTCCTATTAGAAGCACATCAATTTCGACTAAATTCTTGCACTGACCACTTGAATATCCGGCTCGAAGGACCATGTATGGAAGCGCCGCTAGAAATAAGTACCGTAAGTAAGCCCTAAGGTACCGTATTTACTGCTTCGAAACTCCAACTAAACCCAGGGAGTGAGTAACAACTGCGCATATGCACAGTAACTAGAACTCAGAACTACTCGGACAGGAACCGGAAGTGTTAATGGCGTGTCCATGGCCTCTGCAGCTTGTCTACAAGATTATAGAGAAGACTGACACGCAAGTCGGAATTCCCAGATGAAATCAATGATGATTATTCCGCTTTGACGCAGCCACTTCTTGTCTCAATACGCTAACTACATATAGCTATCTAAGCACCATTACTGTTAAACTCCACTAGAAATTGAGTCGAGGAGGCAACAGCTACCTCAGTGTATTGGTAAGATGGCTCATTGCTCTTGAAAAAAGCATAACTGATAAGGGTGAGTCATTCTTTTTATGACAGACAAGAGGGGGTATGTATGTTTTTTCTTTGACAGGGAGGGGGGATGGAATAATTTTAATTCGGCTTCCCTACATCGTACCAGCCCCCCTAAAAGTAATAATGAACGGTGTCTTAGGCTAATGCCTTAACTCTCTAAGGGGCTAAATCGCAATCTCGTGCCAGCCTGGAGAGTCAGTCAAAAATATCAATGAAAATGGTCTGCTTTACCAAAAGCACTTTTGTCACTCTTAAAAATTTAAAAGACAAGCCGCTGATTAGATTTTCATATATGCTGTATGTAATTGCTATCATTCTACCAAAGTCTCTGATTGGACAGAGTAGATATGACCCTTACGCCAGCGCTTTCCGTGTTGGGAACTTAACTGATTAGTTGACGTTAGTTGCATCTGGTATAGCAAGCTATGTTAGCACGCACAAGATGAAAGCGGAGTGCCTATCATGTTCGGTCGAGGATGTACATGTACTATTTTGTTTTAGCAATTAAACAACTTTTATTTTTGCCAGCTGTAGTAATTGTTTGAAGAACTGCAAAATCAAACAATACAAAAACAAAAGCTTCAGACGTATTACTAGTTCGGTACTGAAACAAATTGGTCTAGTGCTGCACAGATTTACTTTCTTCCCTCTCCTATCACGCTATATTATATACCAGGTATCTTTATTTTCCTTTAATCACCTATCATACACGTTATAGTGCTCTTCAAAAACTCATGAATAATTAATGAGCACTTTGTCCAATCAGATGAAGCAAATCAGTCACGTGCATGCTCCTTTATACCTGATAAATCTCATCATACTAAAAGGGCCCGCGGAGGGATTTGAATTCTGTCCCAGGGGGAAACGGGGTTAATGATTGAGACAATGGAATTTCTATTGATGTTTCAGCTTTCTCATTGAATTGCTAATTAGGATGAACGTTTTATATAAAGAATACCAATGAACATGAAATTTTATATAAAGTTTCATCCTAATTAAGAATTCACTGATAAAGACCCAAAGATAACAAAAAGTACACGGAACATAAGGTACCTAGATAATAAATTTTGCACTAAATTTACTAATATCAGCAGACTATCGAGATACACAGATATTTTTTTTTAAATGAAGTTATCCAACTACCCGCATTACTTGTTTACCGAGCCACTGTTTAGTTCCAATTATTAAACCAAACTCTAAGCCGTAAAATAATAAAAACGTACATTAAACTTACATAGTTTGTGCCGGAGTCAAAAATTTAGAGTCTGCCGTCATGTCAGTCACATCGCTTTCCAAGTCTTGGCGCTTTCTCAGTGTAAGCATATTAATAATTCATTTTGTCGAATTTTCATACAAACCTTCTAAAACCTAACCCCCAAATTTGAAAAAACCCTAACCATTTTATATCCCAAATCATTAATAGAACGAGTCTAAATACACCTGGACTTAATGGAGAATTTAGCGAAGTTTTCAAGTGTTTTCAAGTGCACTTTTGCTTTAACAATTTCAGGACATGCTTACACTGAGAAATCCCTCAAGTCTAGAACTTTATCGAGGTAAACCACGACACCAAATCCTTCATTGTGAAACACCGCTTCAAACAACATAGTATGGTAATTTTTTCATATCATTCCCTTGAGATGTTCGTAATTGCAGGCGGTGATTACTCGAATATTTTGCATGGCGTTGTGAATACAAAGGTTCAATGGTTCATTAAGTAACCATTCCCTTGAGATGTGCGTCTTTCTTTCATTGCATTCTTGAAGCGTTTTTGAAGCTGTTTAAAACACTCACAGCACGTGTTTTATCAAGTCTAAAAATTCTCGGGCTTTGCCCTCGAATTTTTAAACTTGATAAAACACTGCTGTGAGTGTTTTAAACAGTACATAATATAACGATTAGGCCGGTATTACCTTTTTCTTCCCGCGAACGGCAGACATGACCACTCGGCCACGAGTTTGTCATGTTTAATTTACCGTTTGCTGTTTCTACGTAGTAAAGGTGAGATTTTGTGAACATGAACTCAGTGCATGGTAAACAAAATCTGACGTTTCCCATTTCCTACCAAACGCCCCGGTAGTTTATCTAATAACTAATCTGCATGAATGAATATTATTTTTAAAGAAGCTCTAATAGTGCTTAAAACGAAGTAAAACCTTTTTTTATTATCGTACAATTCCTCAAAATGACAATAATTCAAGAGAAAACTGTTTACACTGAAACTGTGAAATGTGAAAGAAATGAATCCTGATGGATGAAGCGAATATAAAGATTAAATAAAGCTGTGGCTAAATAAACTTTCGAACATTGCCGACATGTTGACATATATAGGCCCAACACTATTGGTTCCAACAACTACGTTAGACTGTTTAGCACATCAATGTTGCGCTAACATATTTGTTGGACGATTTTTTTCGATCAAACATTTCGTCCAACAATGCAAAGAAATTGTTGGTTCAACATCGTCCAACATGGAGTGCTAAAGAGTCTAACATTGTTGATCCAACATGGGGTGCTAAACACGGTCTAACATTGTTGGTCCAACATGGGGTGCTAAACGGTCTAACATTGTTGGTCCAACATGGGGTACTAAACACGGTCTAACATTGTTGGTCCAACATGGGGTGCTAAACAGTCTAACATTGTTGGTCCAACATGGGGTGCTAAACAGTCTAACATTGTTGGTCCAACATGGGGTACTAAACGGTCTAACATTGTTGGTCCAACATGGGGTACTAAACACGGTCTAACATTGTTGGTCCAACATGGGGTGCTAAACAGTCTAACATTGTTGGTCCAACATGGGGTGCTAAACAGTCTAACATTGTTGGTCCAACATGGGGTGCTAAACAGTCTAACATTGTTGGTCCAACATGGGGTGCTAAACAATCTAACATTGTTGGTCCAACATGGGGTGCTAAACAGTCTAACATTGTTGGTCCAACATGGGGTGCTAAACAATCTAACATTGTTGGTCCAACATGGGGTGCTAAACAGTCTAACATTGTTGGTACAACATGAGGTGCTAAACAGTCTAACATTGTTGGTCCAACATGGGGTGCTAAACAGTCTAACATTGTTGGTCCAACATAGGGTGCTAAACAGTCTAACATTGTTGGTCCAACATGGGGTGCTAAACTGTCTAACATTGTTGATCCAACATGGGGTGCTAAACAATCTAACATTGTTGGTCCAACATGAGGTGCTCAACAGCCTAACATTGTTGGTCCAACATGGGATGCTAAACAGTCTAACATTGTTGGTCCAACATGGGGTGCTAAACAGTCTGACATTGTTGGCACCAACATGGGGTGCTAAACAGCCTAACATTGTTGGTCCAACATGGGGTGCTAAACACGGTCTAACATTGTTGGTCCAACATGGAGTACTAAACACGGTCTAACATTGTTGGTCCAACATGGGGTGCTAAACAATCTAACATTGTTGGTCCAACATGGGGTGCTAAAGAAAGTCTAACATTGTTGGTCCAACATGGGTACTAAACACGGTCTAACATTGTTGGTCCAACATGGGGTGCTAAACAGTCTAACATTGTTGGTCCAACATGGGGTGCTGAACAGTCTAACATTGTTGGTTCAATATGGGGTGCTAAACAGTCTAACACAGTGTTGATCCAACATGGGGTACTAAACAGTCTAACATTGTTGGTCCAACATGGGGTGCTAAAGAGCCTAACATTGTTGGTCCAACATGGGGTGCTAAACACGGTCTAACATTGTTGGTCCAACATGGGATGCTAAACAGTCTAACATTGTTGGTCCAACATGGGGTGCTAAACAGTCTAACATTGTTGGTCCAACATAGGGTGCTAAACAGTCTAACATTGTTGGTCCAACATGGGGTGCTAAACTGTCTAACATTGTTGATCCAACATGGGGTGCTAAACAATCTAACATTGTTGGTCCAACATGAGGTGCTCAACAGCCTAACATTGTTGGTCCAACATGGGATGCTAAACAGTCTAACATTGTTGGTCCAACATGGGGTGCCAAACAGTCTGACATTGTTGGCACCAACATGGGGTGCTAAACAGCCTAACATTGTTGGTCCAACATGGGGTGCTAAACACGGTCTAACATTGTTGGTCCAACATGGAGTACTAAACACGGTCTAACATTGTTGGTCCAACATGGGGTGCTAAACAATCTAACATTGTTGGTCCAACATGGGGTGCTAAAGAAAGTCTAACATTGTTGGTCCAACATGGGTACTAAACACGGTCTAACATTGTTGGTCCAACATGGGGTGCTAAACAGTCTAACATTGTTGGTCCAACATGGGGTGCTGAACAGTCTAACATTGTTGGTTCAATATGGGGTGCTAAACAGTCTAACACAGTGTTGATCCAACATGGGGTACTAAACAGTCTAACATTGTTGGTCCAACATGGGGTGCTAAAGAGCCTAACATTGTTGGTCCAACATGGGGTGCTAAACACGGTCTAACATTGTTGGTCCAACATGGGATGCTAAACAGTCTAACATTGTTGGTTCAATATGGGGTGCTAAACAGTCTAACACAGTGTTGATCCAACATGGGGTACTAAACAGCCTAACATTGTTGGTCCAACATGGGGTGCTAAACAGCCTAACATTGTTGGTCCAACATGGGGTGCTAAACACGGTCTAACATTGTTGGTCCAACATGGGGTGCTAAACACGGTCTAACATTGTTGGTCCAACATGGGGTGCTAAACAATCTAACATTGTTGGTCCAACATATATGGGGTGCTAAACAGTCTAACATTGTTGGTCCAACATGGGGTGCTAAACAGTCTAACATTATTGGTTCAACATGGGGTGCTAAACAGTCTAACATTGTTGGTCCAACATGGGGTGCTAAACAGTCTAACATTGTTGGTCCAACATGGGGTGCTAAACAGTCTAACATTGTTGGTTCAACATGGGGTACTAAACAGTCTAACATTGTTGGTCCAACATGGGGTGCTAAACAGTCTAACATTGTTGGTCCAACATGGGGTGCTAAACAGTCTAACATTGTTGATCCAACATGGGGTGCTAAACAGTCTAACATTGTTGGTCCAACATGGGGTGCTAAACAGCCTAACATTGTTGGTCCAACATGGGGTGCTAAACACGGTCTAACATTGTTGGTCCAACATGGGATGCTAAACAGTCTAACATTGTTGGTTCAATATGGGGTGCTAAACAGTCTAACACAGTTTTGATCCAACATGGGGTACTAAACAGTCTAACATTGTTGGTTCAATATGGGGTGCTAAACAGTCTAACACAGTGTTGATCCAACATGGGGTACTAAACAGTCTAACATTGTTGGTTCAATATGGGGTGCTAAACAATCTAACAGTGTTGATCCAACATGGGGTACTAAACAGTCTAACATTGTTGGTCCAACATGGGGTACTAAACAGCCTAACATTGTTGGTCCAACATGGGATGCTAAACAGTCTAACATTGTTGGTCCAACATGGGTGCTAAACAGTCTGACATTGTTGGCACCAACATGGGGTGCTAAACAGCCTAACATTGTTGGTCCAACATGGGGTGCTAAACAGTCTAACATTGTTGGTACAACATGAGGTGCTAAACAGTCTAACATTGTTGGTCCAACATGGGGTGCTAAACAGTCTAACATTGTTGGTCCAACATGGGGTGCTAAACAGTCTAACATTGTTGGTCCAACATGGGGTGCTAAACTGTCTAACATTGTTGATCCAACATGGGGTGCTAAACAATCTAACATTGTTGGTCCAACATGAGGTGCTCAACAGCCTAACATTGTTGGTCCAACATGGGATGCTAAACAGTCTAACATTGTTGGTCCAACATGGGGTGCTAAACAGTCTGACATTGTTGGCACCAACATGGGGTGCTAAACAGCCTAACATTGTTGGTCCAACATGGGGTGCTAAACACGGTCTAACATTGTTGGTCCAACATGGAGTACTAAACACGGTCTAACATTGTTGGTCCAACATGGGGTGCTAAACAATCTAACATTGTTGGTTCAATTTGGGGTGCTAAACAGTCTAACACAGTGTTGATCCAACATGGGGTACTAAACAGTCTAACATTGTTGGTTCAATATGGGGTGCTAAACAGTCTAACACAGTGTTGATCCAACATGGGGTACTAAACAGCCTAACATTGTTGGTCCAACATGGGGTGCTAAACAGCCTAACATTGTTGGTCCAACATGGGGTGCTAAACACGGTCTAACATTGTTGGTCCAACATGGGGTGCTAAACAATCTAACATTGTTGGTCCAACATATATGGGGTGCTAAACAGTCTAACATTGTTGGTCCAACATGCGGTGCTAAACAGTCTAACATTGTTGGTCCAACATGGGGTGCTAAACAGTCTAACATTATTGGTTCAACATGGGGTGCTAAACAGTCTAACATTGTTGGTCCAACATGGGGTGCTAAACAGTCTAACATTGTTGGTTCAACATGGGGTACTAAACAGTCTAACATTGTTGGTCCAACATGGGGTGCTAAACAGTCTAACATTGTTGGTCCAACATGGGGTGCTAAACACGGTCTAACAGTGTTGATCCAACATGGGGTAGTAAACAGTCTAACATTGTTGGTCCAACATGGGGTGCTAAACAGTCTAACATTGTTGGTCCAACATGGGGTGCTAAACAATATATAATATAAACCAATTGTCTACAGTCTATCGGTAAAGGCTCTGTATGATCGGCTAATAAAGATAACTATGAAATTTATCAGAAAATTTGGAAAAAGAGTCGCAGTCTCTTAAATCACTCGGCAAGGCATTCCATGTTTTTGCTCCATCGTAGCAAGTTGGTCCAACATGGGGTGCTAAACAGCCTAACATTGTTGGTCCAACATGGGGTGCTAAACAGTCTAACATTGTTGGTCCAACATGGGGTGCTAAACAATCTAACATTGTTGGTCCAACATGGGCTGCTAAACAGTCTAACATTGTTGGTCCAACATGGGGTGCTAAACAGCCTAACATTGTTGGTCCAACATGGGGTGCTAAACACGGTCTAACATTGTTGGTCCAACATGGGATGCTAAACAGTCTAACATTGTTGGTTCAATATGGGGTGCTAAACAGTCTAACACAGTTTTGATCCAACATGGGGTACTAAACAGTCTAACATTGTTGGTTCAATATGGGGTGCTAAACAGTCTAACACAGTGTTGATCCAACATGGGGTACTAAACAGTCTAACATTGTTGGTTCAATATGGGGTGCTAAACAGTCTAACACAGTGTTGATCCAACATGGGGTACTAAACAGTCTAACATTGTTGGTCCAACATGGGGTACTAAACAGTCTAACATTGTTGGTCCAACATGGGGTGCTAAACAGTCTAACATTGTTGGTCCAACATGGGGTGCCAAACAGTCTAACATTGTTGGTCCAACATGGGGTGCTAAACAGTCTAACATTGTTGGTTCAACATGGGGTGCTAAACAGTCTAACATTGTTGGTCCAACATGGGGTGCTAAACACGGTCTAACATTGTTGGTTCAACATGGGGTGCTAAACAGTCTAACATTGTTGGTCCAACATGGGGTGCTAAACACGGTCTAACATTGTTGGTCCAACATGGGGTGCTAAACACGGTCTAACATTGTTGGTCCAACATGGGGTGCTAAACACGGTCTAACATTGTTGGTTCAATATGGGGTGCTAAACAGTCTAACATTGTTGGTCCAACATGGGGTGCTAAACACGGTCTAACATTGTTGGTTCAACATGGGGTGCTAAACAGTCTAACATTGTTGGTCCAACATGGGGTGCTAAACACGGTCTAACATTGTTGGTTCAACATGGGGTGCTAAACGGTCTAACATTGTTGGTCCAACATGGGGTGCTAAACACGGTCTAACATTGTTGGTCCAACATGGGTTGCTAAACACGGTCTAACATTGTTGGTCCAACATGGGTTGCTAAACAGTCTAACATTGTTGGTTCAATATGGGGTGCTAAACAGTCTAACATTGTTGGTCCAATAGTCACACGGGGTGCTAAACAGTCACAGTGTTGATCCAATATGGGTTGCTAAACAAACAGACTAATATTGTGACCAAGAATGTTGGCCAATGTTGTAACAACATGCCCATATGGACTTATGATAATCGTGCTATATATCAACTAGCTTAACAGTTGAACATATATAATTAAGATTTCAAACGTATGTTTATGTTCGATTTCATAGCAAACGGCTTTGCTTTTATAATAGTACTATTAACAGAATGAGCAGCAGTATCGGTATCACGGCAGATCCGAGCCGCAAGCGATACAACACGGACGCTTATCTAATTTTTAAAATATACGACAAATTATAAGAAAACATCGAAATGTTGATGAAAAGCGCGAAAAATAGACGTTTGCGTCATGGACATGCGCAGCGTGCACGAAAACGAGTCCGATCCCTTTGGTAGGGGAAGATCAGTGAGGCCTACTCCGGGTCCTAAAGTCGCCGTAATCGTGGGCAACTTTTGGCGATTTTAGGCGATCTTAGGAAAATTTGACATCCTTAGGCGATCTTCGGCGATCTCAGGCGATCTTAGCGATTTTAGGCGATTATACATTAAGCTGTAGCTATCTCCGCAGCTAGTAGTCGCTGTTCCACTGCCTTATTGTCCGGCAAGGTAGCTTTGTATGAATGTGAGGCCAAGAGGCTCAAACCTTGATCGTGTTTGACCCAAAATCCGAGCCCCAAAACTCTGATTGCCCCATTTTGGGCAAATAGGCCCTGTGAAATAAATTGTTCGCCTGAAAAGGAATTAAAAACAAATTATAAATTTATATTAAAATACTTTTGAAGGGGCTATGTCATGGTACTGCGCATGTATCGAGTAATCGCTCGTTTAGTGGCTGTTAATTGGATACAAACAGTTAAACTTCCCTCCTTCGATGCTTGATTGAAAGGATTTTCAATATATTCCCTGGAGACTGTTTATATACACTGTTTGTTAGTCATTAGCCGAGAGGTTCGTTCGTTCATATCAAAATCGGTGGAAATAGCTCCTTTAATGTTTAGTATACAATGGCTGGAACATCAAAAGCACACCCAAATTAAACTCAAATCCTGACCCTGGTCTGCCCAAATCAGGTCAAAACCCTGACCCTACCTGCCTAAACTGAGTTCAAAGCCTTGACCCACCCACGCGGGGCGAGTGTGAGTTCTGGATATATTCTTGTTTTTCTCCACTAATACTAAGTAAGTTGTTTAGTTTATACTTGGTTGGCATGAGTCTCCAACAGCGTAGAGCGGTTACACGACCGCATGATAAGATCGACGCTAACCGGCTCCGGGAGGAAAGAGGTATGTGCCCGGGGGGTACTCCTGTTTGTGACGTATTATGTATGTGCCGCCCGGGTGGGTCAGGGTTTTGAGCTTGGTTTGGGCAGGTAGGGTCAGGGTTTTGCCCTGATTTGGGCAGATCAGGGTCAGGATTTGAGTATAATTTGGGTTCAGTCAGGGTCGGGGTTCAGGTTTTTCTAGGCAGTTAGGGTTCATTTTTTTTAGCTACTATGTCAAAAAAAAACATTCTGTTGCCGCATTTTTATCGCCTGCCCACATGCAAGCACTGAGGTTCCCATACATCGTGACGCCGCTAATTCGTACTTCAATACTTATCTATGTACTTCATCTGCTGATTTGTTTACCCAATGACACGTCCCGACTTGAAATGTTCCGTATTTTGCATGCAATCCCGGTACGCGGTATACCAGCCGGGGTATATAATCCGACCGTGTTTTGAAAACAAATTAAAGAAGGGGCAATGTGATTACTATGACCATCTTTGTAGGATTTAAGCAATAATAGTGTCAAGGATTTCTACGTTTTCCGCATGATTCATCCTTTATGCCTTTTCCATATACTGTTGTGATTCATTTATTGTTAAGGATCTTCAACTTCGTATAATTTAGTTCGGTACAACGATACGGTTTAAATGTCCTTATTGTGTTGTGATTAGCATTAATATTTAGTTACGTATACTTTACTCTATTGATTTCAGTTTTTACGTGAATCCAGTGATATAATAATAAAGAATAATTATCAAGATCGGTGTTGCTGGTTTCGCAGTGTATTACTAAAGAACCTATCCTCAAGCGGCGTAACTGGGGCCGAACGAAATTATCCCAGCAGGGCCTCAAGTAGGCTCGGTTTTAGCCGTTGGGGTGTCGCGGGCTCACCGAAACCCCCACGGCTGGAAACCGAGCCTAGGCCTCAAGCCGCTACAGTAAAAACTCTTTCGTCATCTTCGCATATAAGTACAAACTTCAATGCATACAACATGTCCGAACCAGACAAACAAACACATCAATCCTTGTTGGGAACGAGGGAAAGGATTATGACCGAGAAGGGGAAGGAATTTCACTTAGAACTATTAGAAGTGGATCGCATTTCCGCACAGAGAAATTGGAGGAAACACTATAATAATTATAAGGTCGCAGTCCTCACAGCGGATTCTCGAAATTTCGGGACGCTCCAAATCGAAAGAGCCAGCCTCGAAACCCAATTTGAAATTGTAACGGCAGTGTACGAAAGGCTAGAGGACGCTCTAGAGTGCTTCGAAGAAAGACGCATAATTACGTACTGAGAAATTCGAAGCACTCGAGAAAGAAAACACAGAGGTGTTGAAATCAATAAACGCCAGGATGCTAGAAATAAAACGAAACGAAGAGCAAGGCGAATCTGTGATGGGGTCCGAAGACTCTAGCCGTTCCACCAGATCGAAAAAATCAGAGTATTCTAAAACATCTTCGTCATCTTCTGCCTTTATCGAGAGAAAGGCTAAATTAGCAACAAAAATGGCTAGACTGGGGACGGAGTTGGAGTTTGCCGATTTAGAGTGTCAAAAGAAAGCCGCGCTGCGTAAAAAAATGGACGATCTCAAGAAGCTCGAGATAACTAAAGGTTATGAAATCGCAAGGCCGAGTTAAACGCTCTTCTGAAGTTTGAAAGGGAAGCCGAAGCGGCGGAGTTGTCTAGCGAGAATTGCTCTGAAGATCAGTTTAAAAGCTATTTGGAAACCCAGGCAAGGTCAGTAACGCCTACCGCGAACGTGACTGTCACGCAAATATTGCTCATCCCGTAGGGAATCCCGGGAACGGTCAGATCCTGAAAATCGCGTTGCAATTGGCGACGACACCATGGCAAAAAACATCGAATTCCCGTTTGAATTTGCAGATTCAAATCCGTTCGCGCCCGGGACACAATCAACACCCGTAATTTCGCAAGTAAACCCCCAGCTAATCGATGCTCCATCGAATTTCACGTCTATCGCACCAGCCCTCCTCGTACCTAGCGTCGCCGAGTCCGCCTCCCCTGCGCCTAGTCAGCCACCCACTATCGTGCCAATGCCTAGTACTCCAGCGTCCATTGCTACCACACATAAGACAACAGCGCACATCGTATTTAACCCGGATGCTCCCACGTTCGTCGCCTCGGCGCCTTGGCTGTTAGCGTCTCATGTGTACACTACGCCTAGTTGTCCAGCGCCGATCGCCAATTAGTACACCCGCGCATTCCCCAAGTGTGCCAGAGCCAACGAAGGACGACGCTCTATCCCGGCTCGCTGATTTGTTGAGTGAGAGACGTGCACGGAATTCCTTACCACTACCGGAACCTGACACTTTACGTGGAGACCTGTTGCTGAAGTCCTTCGAGACGATCGTAGAAGGACAAACCAACAAACCGGCGCAGCGTCTCTACTACCTCCAGAAGTACACCGCGGGCGAGGCTAAGGAGGTAATATATGGGTATGTTAACCAAGACAATGCGGAAGCCTATGAAAAGGCCAAGGCCGTCCTCCGCAACCGATACGGTAACCCCTTCCTCGTCGCTGATTCATACCGAAGGAAAATAAACGATTGGCCGAAAATCCAGCACAACGACGGAATAGGTCTGCGTAAACTTTCCAATTTTCTAAATCAATCTCTCTCGGCGATGAGAACAATAAGGTATCTCAACGTTCTAAACGACCCCGTTGAGAATCAGAAAATGGTCCGAAAACTACGTATACCGAGTTATCTAGTAAATCGCTGGGGGAGGGAGGTTGATTTTGTTAAGGCTAAACATATCACGATAACGCATAATGACGGAGATCCTAGCTATCCTCCCTTTTCCGAGTTTTGCAGCTTTCTACAGAAAGAAGCGCGCATAGCTTGTAACCCGGTAATCTCGTATCGAACGCTTATAGGCGAGGAGAACAAATCCAGCTCGGATGCTAAGGAGAGAACCTGGAACAGACCTAACCCCGTGAGAGGTGCCGGAGTTAACGCAACGAATACAGCCGATGACGACACGAAGAAAGGAGCGCCCTCCTGTCCAATGTGCAAGGAAGCGCACATGCTAGAATCTTGCGCCAAATACCTCAAATTAGCGCAAGTAGAACGAAAGGTCTTTGTGATAACGATCGAAGGGTCGATGTCTTGGATGCCTAAGATGGGGCCATAAGAACAGAAAGTGTCGCAAGAAAAAGAGATATGAGGCATGCAAGGTTCCGCACCCAACGTCGCTGCACGGCGATTCATATGTTCCCCGGAGTTTAAAACGCGCGAGAAGGACGAGTCCAAATCACAGGAAAACATCAAGTCATCAACATCGCACTGTATCGAGCATGCTGGCAGTCACGAAGAGTGCCCGAATACTCTCATAGTTCCGGTCTGGCTGCACCACACCGACCACCCAGAAAAACGAGTTCTCGTCTACGCGCTGTTAGACGACCAATCAGAAGGACTCAATCTTAGAGAAACTGTCCGCAACCGGACCCAGCATGCATCTAAGGCTGTCGACGGTTTTGGCGGAGAGGGCGATAAGTTGCAAGAAGGTCAGCGATTTGATCGTCCGCGGTGTAAATGACACCGCCGAGATCGCTCTCCCAGGCGCGTACTCCCGGGATGTTATACCAGCTAGACGCAACCAAATTCCAAGACCAGGGACAGCGCGTGAATGGCCTCACCTACAGCAAATAGCAGGCGAGTTGATGCCATACAGAGAAGACATCGAGGTCGGCCTCCTTATCGGAACGAATTGCACCCGAGCGATCAAACCGCGCGAAGTAATCCCAGGCCGAGAAGACGATCCATACGCGCAGAAGACAGCGCTAGGCTGGGGTGTGGTTGGAAATGTCGATGCGAATAAGAGTAACGATGAATACAATTCGGTAAGGGAACATGTCGTTTCGCCTTCAGAACTCAGGTTAAAGAAATCATCAGCCCAGCTCAGGTATTGCGTATGTTCGAGCAAGTTTTTAGCGAGGCTATCGGTAGAGCAAACGAGAAGGCGCTATCGCGTGACAAGAAGAAATTCTTAAGTAAGCTTGAGAACGACATACGTCACAGGGAAGACGGACATTATGAGCTACCCTTACCCTTAAAGAATGACCAAGTTCAGCTGCCTAATAACAGAGTAGTAGCGGTTCGGCGCCTTGACGGTCTTAAGCGGAGACAACGCAGACACGAAATACCGCGAGCACTACCAGGACTTCATCAAAGACGTGATCGAGAAGGGCTTTGCTGAGAAAGTTCCCGAGGAAGAGATACCTGTGGATAACGGTCAAGTATGGTACATCCCACACCACGGGGTCTATCACCCCAAGAAACCGGGAAAACTTAGAGTGGTTTTCAACGCCAGCGCAGAGTTCAAGGGCGAGTCGCTCAATCAATGTCTCCTCCAAGGCCCAGATCTCACCAATAACTTAACTGGGGTACTCTGTCGTTTTCGCAAGGAACATGTGGCTTTCACATGTGATATAGAAGGCATGTTTCATCAAGTAAAGGTAGTACCCGAGCATCGAAATCTTCTCAGATTCCTCTGGTAGGATGACGGCGATACAAGCAAACGTCTCGTTGAATACCGCATGACAGTCCATCTTTTTGGAGCTGAAGCGCATCGCCGACGATAACCAGCACGAATACATTTTTACACACATTTTTATTTTTCTATTCTAATAGTGTAATTTACAATCTGACTGGCCCGCAGGTAGCTTAAAGCTAATCTAGGCGGGCCGAGTCTTATATAAGTAAATATACTAATTACAGTTTAAAAGAATAAGTTACGTTTTACAAGTAATGGGGGGAGAAAAAAAAGAGAGAAGAAGAAGGAATTATAAATTATAAAGAGACAAAAGACAAGGTGGTGACTTATGTTAATAGAACTATAAACGTTAATTTATAGAAATAACAACTGTGAAATCAGCAAATTTTATTTGAATGATTTTACTTTTGAAATAATCATGGATGTATCAATATATGTATCTTCTAATTTGAGGATATTAACTAGTATTTTTTTAAGTTCTATTTTAAATGCTTTTTTTTGGAAGATTTCTGAGATAACATGGTATCTCATTCCATAGTTTTGCTCCAATTCTAGAGAAAGCGTTTTTTTGTATTTCAAGTCTAGAGCTTTTAATATAGAAATTGTTGGATGTAGAGGAACGTGTATTATAAGAATGGATACTGGAGGTGTTTACGAACAAATTTAAAATACTTATTGGTGCTGAGTTATTTCTGACATCATACATCAAGTTAGATAGTGACTCATAGTATAAAAAGTTCACAGGCATAATATTAGCATTAATGAAAAGGGGAATTGCGTGCTCATTTCTGTCGGCAAAATACATAAAGCGGAGTGCCCGCTTTTGAAGAATTAGAAGTTTTTTCAGATAGGACTTACATGCCTGACCCCAAACTGTCAACCCATAAGTTAAGTAAGGAGCAATTAATGATCGATAAATACTCAGGAGGGTATGTACGGGCACAAAATGTCTTAGTTTCGCGATTAACCCTACTGTTTTGCTAATTTTTACAGCAATATGATCAATATGATGCTTCCAGGATAAATTATTGTCAATTAAAACTCCGAGATATTTCACATAGTATTTACATTCCAAGGGAACGTTCTTATTCTGTTCATTATTGAATATACTTATTTTAGGTTGATAGTTAAGTTTCTTTTGATAGGGACGAAATATAACAAAATTTGTTTTTTTTATGTTAAGGGTTAATTTATTTGCTGTTAGCCAATCATATAATTTCTTTAGTTCCTTGTTTACGATTAGTTCCAACGATTTAAGATTTTTGTCTGCGTAAAGTATATTAGTATCATCAGCAAAAAGATAAAAGCTGAATTTATCAGAACAGTTTTGAATATCGTTGATATAGAGTAAAAAGAGCAATGGACCTAAAACAGAACCTTGTGGTACGCCACAAGTAGTTTCCATTTTGGTAGATATGTGTGAACCAATTTGAGTTGTTTGTGTCCGACCTTGTAGGTAAGATAAAAACCATTTATTTATTATGCCACGAAAACCGTAGTGGTTGAGTTTATTGAGCAGAATGCTATGGTCAACAGTATCAAAAGCTTTTTTCAGATCTATAAAGACTCCACACGAAAATAGGCGCTTATCCATATTAGTCTGTATAGCATTAACAATATCAAGAATTGCGTGTTGAGTTGAGTGTGCTTTACGAAAGCCATATTGAGAAGAGAACAGTATATTCTTTTCCTCAATAAAAGATTCCATTCTTTTGTACATTATTTTTTCGAAAATTCTGTTAAAATTAGATAACAAAGATATAGGTCTGTAATTATTTGCGTCGGTCTCATCTTCAGCTTTGAATATCGGTATGATTGTTGACATTTTTAGTTTTGAGGGATATGCTCCTAATATAATAGATGTGTTAAGTATGTTTGATAGCACATCACTTATAGTGTTACTTGCACATTTCAATATTTGTGTAGGGCAAGAATATAGACCATGAGATTTGTTGTTTGGTATACATAAGATTTCCAATTTAACTTCTTCTGGTGTAACAGGCTCGAAAAGAAATGATGTATCGGGCTATTTTTCCTTACAGCCAGAACCTTTTCACGGGCCAGTCTTCTCACGAATTTGCAAATTATCGGGTTAGGTTGACTTCGGCGGCCATTACTCGTATTCCGTGTAGGAACCCTGTGAGCGATGTCTATATCAGCAAATGATGTATCGGCTCCTATTTCAGAGAATATGCTTAGACATATGTTCGCAGTTTCTTCGGCGGTTTCTCTTTCATTCACCTGTGGTACACCAACAATTTTAAGGTTGTATTGATAACTGTAAAGTTGCATTTCATCAATTGCTTTATCAATCCTGTTAACACTGCTTGAAAGAGTATCCAGTCTCGTCTTAAGATTCTGTACTTCATTGAGCATGGTTTCCTTGAATTGGATCAGAGTGTCATATCCGTCGCTGAGGAATTGGACATCTTCCTCATTCGGCATTCTGTTGGACGCGGCTTCATTTCTCTCCGCCATCTTGTCTTTCATCACCTGAAAATCCTTCGCTAGTTCTTTTAGTTGCTTCTTCAGCTCATCATTTTCTTTCCTTAGAGTTTTTCTGTTGTCTCCCATTGTACTAAATACGCTTAAGTATAGAGGGCAAAACTACTCGTAGTTATACTTTTAAAAGGGGCAAACTGCAGAGCAATGCAGTTTACGTCCGCACACCGTGACCGTTCGTTACTTGTCTTAATGCAAGGCGGCTCAGATCTCACCGGGAGTGAAGCCGCCGACTTCATCAAGCACGATTTCTATGTGGATGACGGGCTCAAGTCTGCGCCAACAGCACAAGAAGCGAACGAGCTCATAACCCAGACGAAGGCAATGTGCCAGAATTAGGGTGGATTCAACCTGCATAAATTCCTCAGCAATAACAAGGAGGTCATTGAAGCTCTCCCAGTCGAACAGCGTGCAAAAGGCATTCAAAACATCGATCTAACCAGTGACGTACTTCCTGTGGAAAGAGCACTAGGCGTTCAGTGGTGCGTAGAGTCCGACGAGTTTCAGTTCAGAGTTGAGTTGAAGGACCAGCCACTGACAAGACGGTCCATTCTCTCTACCGTCAGCTCAATCTTTGACCCCCTTGGAATGGTAGCGCCATTTACACTGAAGGGCAAGCAGATTCTCCAGCATTTATGTAAGGATAATATCGGATGGGACAATGAGGTACACGGAGGTGCACGGAGCTTGGGAAGGGTGGAGAAACGACCTGCAGTGCCTAGCAGAACTAAAGATCCCCCGCTGCTATAAGCCCGCCGATTTCGTAGAAATCAAATCAATCGAGTTACATAGCTTTTCCGATGCTAGTCTTAAGGGTTATGGCCAGTGCTCCTACATGAAGATGGAGAATTGTCAAGGCAAGATACACTGCTGTTTAGTGATGGCCAAGTGCCGTGTAACGCCTCTCAAACCGATAACCGTCCCAAGGTTAGAACTCGCTGCGGCCCTAGTCTCAGTCAACATAAGCGCCTTTCTCGAGAAGGAACTAAAGTATGATGATATCACAGATGTATTCTGGACGGACAGCAAGGTTGTCCTCGGCTACATTGCAAACGACGCCAGGCGGTTTTATACATATGTGGCGAACCGAGTGCATACAGCAAATTCGTGACCGTACTACACAGGCTTGGTAGAGGTACGTGGCAACCGATGACAACTCCGCCGATGACGCCTCTCGAGGGTTGCGCGCGCGAGACCTTATCGAGAACACCAGATGGTGTTCTGGCCCAAGGTTCCTGTGGGATACACTGGATCAGCAAGAGTCGCATGAAGGCATCATAGACATCGCCGCTGACGATCCCGAGGTGAAGTCGGTATCTGCGTTTAAGGTGAACGTCGAGGAGCAATTCAACCTCGTGAACCGCGTAGAGAAGTTCTCTGACTGGCATCAGGCGAAAAGGGGTGTTGCTGCTTGCATGAATTTGCAACAAAGGTTCAAGAACCGATCGAAGACAAGCGAGTGCCGAAGAGGCTCGAAGCAGACCAACTCTGCTGAAGAGGCATCCGTCAACGTCGAAGCGCTCTGTCATGCAGAAGACGAAATCGTCAAGGCTGTACAGAAGGTCCACTTCCAAGAAGAAATCAACGCACTACAGGGTGGAACCAAAGGTGAGCCCGGGTTGAGGAAGAGTAGCCCCATCTATCGACTTGACCCCTTCCTTGACGATAACGGTATCCTTAGAGTCGGCGGACGCTTGAAGAACACAGATCTAGCTTTTGGAATTAAGTATTCTGTTATACTACCCAGGAAGGACCACGTTACGGAGCTTGTCATCAGGCATTTCCACTCCAAGATAAGTCATCAAGGTCGTGCTAGAACTCACGCCGAGATAAGAGTATCAGGCTTTTGGATCATCGGTGGCGGCTCAGCAGTAGGCTATCACGTGGGCATGTCCAGATGCGCCGTCAACTACATAAAGATGAGAGGAACGCCACAACAAAAGAAGATGGCGGATCTCCCAGAGGATCGAGTCGAGGAAGCCCCTCCCTTTACGTACAGTGCTGTGGATTACTTCGGTCCATGGTACATAAAGGAATTAAGGGCGCAAAGAAATGAAGCTCTACGGAGTGTTGTTTACGTGCATGTCTTCACGTGCCATATACCTGGAGACGGCAGCGGCACTAACGACGGATTCGTTTATCAACGCCTATCGTCGCTTCGTGGGACGACATGGACCAGTGCGCCAACTGAGGTCCGATCAGGGAACCAACTTAGTTGGAGCAAGGAACGAGTTAGAAGCAGCGACCGCAGAGTTACAACATGACAAGATAAAGTAAGAGCTTCTGAAGACCGACTGCGATTGGATTCATCTTAAGATGAATGTCCCACACGCAAGCCACATGGGCGTCGTGTGGGAAAGGCAAATACGTACGGTCAGAAGTGTTCTGTCCTCTCTGTTGCACAATCACGGCAGACAACTTGACGACGAATCGCTGAGGACCCTGATGGTGGAGGCTGAAGCCATCGTCAACAGCCGTCCACTGACCACAGACGGGCTAGCATCACCAGACACTGTGGAGATACTGACGCCTAATCGCCTGCTAACGCAGAAATCCAGGGTTGTTATGCCTCCTCCTGGAAACTTCCAGCAGGCGGTCCTCTACAGCAGAAAACGGTGGCGCCGTGTCCAACACATCGCAAATGAGTTTTGGACGCGCTGGCGGAAAGACTATTTACACGCTCTGCAGGAACGGCAGAAGTGGTTTCGGCCACAGAAGAACCTCGAGGTGGAAGACATTGTCCTAATGAAGGAAGACAACTTGCCACGTATAATAACTGGCGACTTGCACGAGTCACCGAAACCCTTGCAAGTGACGACGGTTACGTGAGGCTCCGAACAACAGACCTGTCCTCTGACGGCAAGAGAAAGAGCTACATACACTACGATCGCCCGATACACAAGGTCGTACTTGTGGTGAGAAATCGGGACCAGTGAGTGAATACGTGCAGAGTGGTGAGTATCCCATCGCCCAGTACGGCGAAGGCGAGTTAGGGGATTCCCCATCGAGGAGCTATATGAAACTAACGCTGCAGCTGTAAGACTGTTATATAGGAACAGTTAGAACATTGCAGACTCTTACCGTATACTCATTGTTTTGTAAATAGGTAAATTGCAAGCAATTTAGGGGAGCCATGTAAGATATCGAGTTCTAGTCGAGTTAATAGTCTACTTAGCGATTTACGTGATTGACCTTAAATATCATGTTACACGACCGCATGGTAAGATCGACGCTAACGCTACGGGAGGAAAGAGGTATGTTATCCCTATGTTATTCAGTACTATGACCATCTTTGTAGGCCTTAAGCAATAATAGTGTCAAGGATTTCTACGTTTTCCGCATGATTCATCCTTTATGCCTTTTCCATATACTGTTGTGATTCATTTATTGTTAAGGATCTTCAACTTCGTATAATTTAGTTCGGTACAACGATACGGCTTAAATGTCCTTATTGCGTTATGATTAGCATTAATATTTAGTTACGTATACTTTACTCTATTGATTTCAGTTTTTACGTGAATCCAGTGATATAATAATAAAGAATAATTATCAAGATCGGTGTTGCTGGTTTCGCAGTGTATTACTAAAGAACCTATCATCAAGCGGCGTAACTGGGGCCGAACGAAATTATCCCAGCAGGGCTTCAAGCCGCTACACAATGTTTTACAAGATTGTGAAGGCCTCGTCGCAATATAGACTTACCAGAGAAACTCCCCCCCCCCCCTCCCCACCTAGCCTCTCTTTCGACCGCTCAAAGAGAGCCAGGTCAGGACTAGATCAACACTAGATAGGAGCCCAATTGTGCTAAAGGAGAAGTTGATTAATTCAAATTCATTGCATGCACAAATCTCACAGGTGAATTTCAAGCTATTTATTAGTCGTATAAAGAGTAACTTAGATTTTTAGTTTGTACGAACAAGTTTGTACGGCAGCCGTGAATCCGCACTGATCGATGCGGAAAAATTTCGAGAAATAATTATATATGGACTCACGGCAGGTCGTCTTACTTTTGCTGGACTTATCCTCTGCATTTGACACGGCCATCGGCCATCTTGGATAAAACAATAGTTTTGGCCCCGGTAGCCTCGCACTGGTTGGTTTCAGAACGAGTTTACGGGACGAAAACAAAGGTTTTTATTCTCCTGGGACTCAACATGGCCGCCGTGCGATAAAATTTCGTATTCGAAAATTACCGCTGAATGCAACGACTACAGACGCATGTACGCAGGCTTAGCCTCGTTCTGAAGTTAAACATTCTTAAATACCAGCGAGAAGGTGCAAAACGTGAAACTACAACAATACACAGAGTTGTGAATAATTTTCGAATACAAAACTGGACAATTGACCAGGCAATCCTCCTAGAAAGACTCCACCATCGTTATGGGCTTGGCGGCAGAGTGTTTTTTTATTTTTATTTTTTATTAAGCTTCTGACAGTGGATATATACAAGGAAAAATAACAATATAACAAACAAGAACTACTGTCAAGGAGGGGCTAAACAGGTGATAAACACCTATAATATAAGTCATCCAGATAAGACTAAATGCAAGCAAGAAACAAAACGTAACATTAAAACGCTAAGAATTAGATCAAGAAACGGCTGCAAAAAGATTTTAGAAAATTATAGAAAAGAGATATTGGTCTCTCTACACGAGGGACAGCGGAAACTAGTGACCCAAGTACAAGAATTTGAACTATCAAAATTACAATAATAATACTTTCTTTTTATTTCACACTCGTTACTTTACATTTGGGTAGTTTACAGACATATACACTTAATAATTATGATAATAGATATGGGGGGAAGAGGAAAGAAGAAATTATATAATAGGAAAGGGTGCAGGGAAGTTGAAGGAACTAAAAGTTTTCTAAGTCAACTCCCCATTAAGTGAAATAAATATGTGTAGTGTGATCTGCCTTTGCCTATAAATCCAAGTAATCATAGTCATATAGTAAATATTTTTTTAAAAAATGAAAAGAAATTAACGACTGTTAATGTCTGGTACAAAAAATACAATAACTAAGAAATGTACATTAAGCTGTATCATCTGATTAATCATAATTTCATCACAAGTAAAGTGAAAGGAGATGAAAATTTACACGTAGGCCATTAAACAGTTATGTTTTATGCGACTTTTAAATTTTGAGCGTTTGAGATCTCTTGTGCTAGTTGGTAAATTATTCCAGAGTTTAATACCAGTTGATTTAATAGAAAATTTTCCATAATTCGTTGAGACTGGTAAGACAAAGAGGTTCCTTGAAGCATGTCTAGTATTATAGTTATGTATGTTGGAGGCTGGTTTTACATAATTTTGAAAGGCTTGAGGTAACTGATTATTAATATAATCATGCATAAATAGAGCAATATGTAGGTAATTAATTTCTGATATTTGTAGGATGCCAAGGTACTTAAAAAGTGGCGGGGCATGGGATTGGAAATCTGAAAATGTCATTATTCTGATAGCTTTGTTGTTTAACGTGTTTAATCGAGATATATGTGTTTTGTAGGTATTTCCCCAAGTGCTAACACCATATTGTAAGTATGGATAAACAAGAGAATAATAGACTTGCATCAAGGTGCCTAAGTCAACATAGTGTCGTAGTTTGGATATAATACCAACATTTTTGGATACTTTCTTAGATATATAGCTTATGTGAGGCTTCCATGTTAAGTTTTGATCTATGTATACACCTAAATATTTTACATATTCAGTTTGTTTTAATACAATGTCACCTAATTGAATGTTTAAATTAGTTTTTAGTTTACGAGAAGAACAAATTAACATATATTTTGATTTGGAGATATTAAGTGATCATTTGTTGGCTTTAAGCCATTCTGCTAATTTGGAGAGCTCTTTATTTACTAGTACTTGAAGATTATTAAGATTGTTGTCTGAATAAAAGATGTTAGTGTCGTCTGCAAACAGTCTTATTGATAAAAGGTTACTACTATTATTTATGTCATTAATATAAATAAGAAACATTAGGGGGCCAAGTGTTGATCCTTGAGGAATGCCACAATAAATATCGGTATGGTTAGAATGGACATTACCAATGGCAACAAATTGTTTACGATTTGTTAAATAACTTTGAAACCAGTTTAGGGCAGTTCCTCTTATTCCATAATTGTTCAATTTTCCTAATAGGATATTGTGATTGACTGTATCGAAGGCCTTAGAGAAATCCAAGAAAACACCACAAGTATATAGGCCATTATCAATAGATTCTAGGAGATTGTCAATGATTTCAATAAGAGCTAGTGTTGTGGAGTGGTTTTTTCTGAATCCAAATTGGTATTTATACAATAAGTTGTTTTTATTAAAAAAATTGATTAATCTTGTATGCATAAGTTTCTCTAAAATTTTAGCAAAGGCTGTTAATAAAGCGATGGGCCTGTAATTAGTTGCTTCGTATGGGGAATCGGCCTTGTGTAGTGGTATGATTTTAGAGAGTTTTAAGTAGTGAGGAAAAGTTCCAGTTACAAACGAAGAATTAAAAATTGTAGTGAGTGGTTTAATTATGATGTGTTTTGCTAATTTTATTAAGTATATTGGAATATCATAAGGACCACTGGATTTGGATGTGTCTAAGTTTGACAAAAGTGTCAAAACTTCATTTTCATTAGTAGGATTAATAAAAAAACTATTTGGACCTGATAAGGGATCTAAGTAATCTCTATATGATTTTGTGCTTGGTGGAATTTTATTCGCTAAACTAAGACCAACATTACTAAAGTATTTATTAAAATGATTGGCTACATCTAAGGGATTGTTCAATTCTCTTCCATTGCAATTAATACTTTGTGGAATGTTGGATACTTTACTTTTAATCTTTGTTATTTGATTTATAATTTTCCAGATTTCCTTGGTGTTTTGACGAAGTTTACAAATTTTGTCTTTAAAATACCTTCGTTTACTTGATTCTTTTATGTGACTAAGCTTGTTGGCATAACGTTTATAAAACCTTTTTTTTATCACATCTCCTTTCAGAAAATGGGAATAATAAAGACATTGTTTATGCTTGATAGAAACAAAAATAGCAGGGGTAATCCAGGGTTTATGTGATAATTTATACTCTTGTTTAGATAATGTTTTATATGGCACATGTTTATTCACTGTAGTTAAAAAAATATCAATAAAATTTGAACAAGAGCTATTAGCATCTTTAGGATCAGTAAAAAGATTCCAATTAATTTCTTGTAAATCATTGCAAAAATATTCAGGGTCAAAATTCTTAAAATCTCTTTTGACTTTGTCCTTAGGCCTAATGTTAATTTTCATCTCCTCTATAAGCAAAAAAATTGGAAGGTGATCGGAAATATCTGCCAGACAAATCCCTGCAGTGAGGTATTTATCTAAGGCATTGGTATAAAAATGATCTATTAATGTGTTTGAGTGATTAGTAATGCGAGTTGGTTGAGTGATAATAGGAAAACAAAAATTAGAATACAACATATCCAGATATTCACTAGTAGGTTGGTGTACTTCAGATTTGATTAAATCAATATTTATATCCCCCATAACAATAATTTCTCTTTTCTCATTAGATATATATTCGAGTTTCTGAGATAGTAATTCTTGGAATTCACTAAACTGGGAATGTGGATGTCTGTAGATTACACCAATTATGGGATTTTTCTTGTTGTGCGTATTAAGAATTTCAATCCACAGGCATTCACAACCTTCAATATTTAAATCTAAATCAGAACGTAATTTAAAGTCAATTGTGTTATGAATATACATTGCAACGCCACCAGCTTGAGTTGGTGAGTTCTGTTTTATAAAGTTGTAATTTGGTAAATTAAGGTTTGATATCGAGCTATCATTGAGCTTTGTTTCACTTATTCCAATTATACTGAATTGAAATTCTACAGTTATCAAAAGATCATGCAATAGAGGTAAGTTCTTTGATAAACTCCTAATATTCGAATGTAAAATAGAGAAAGAGCTAGAACTTTTTTGGAATAATTCAGTTAATGCATTGATTTTATAATATTTTGATGCTATAAGCGGTAGATTGTTATCTGGATCTTCATTATCATTAGTGAAAGGTGAATTCGTGTAGTTAAAAGCAATGTTTGGTAATCTATCTAAATCAAATAAGGTGGTAAAAACAAATAATTTTGCAAATTCATTATCATCACACGAATAGAAAGGAAAGGACCTTGCTAAACATGACGAACAGGTACAACATTGTAGGTCATTGTGACTGAACGTAACTATACAAGTGTTTTATTCGGCATATTGTCAATATCACTAGATTATGCAGTTGTATCAGTTGTATGGTGAGCTTTGAACTGTTCAAACTCTTGTAATGAGCTAAAGTGGATTGCCTCGGTTGATCGGTCATCATTCTTTCTTAGGTGGACATTACCATTTCGTGACCAGATATATTTAAAACCTTGAGATTTTTGGAAGGTTTTGACTTCGTAGAAGAGTTGTTTGCCTTTGGCGGTGAAGCTCTCGTTTATGTAAATCCGGTTATTTTGGGTGAATCCCAGATCACAAGTGTTTTTGCCTCTTAATTCACGCCTGTTGTTATAAATGCTGTCTCTTACCTTTCTTTTAGTGAATTTGACAATAATCGGGGCGGTTTTATCTCGTTTTGCAGGTAAGCGATGACTAGTTGAAATGTCATTTACATCCAGGTCAATTTCCACTAGTTGAGCAACTCGTTGTATTATGTCATCAGTATCTTCGTCAGGATTCTGCGGAATGCCATGCACCTCTAGTAAGTCTCTCCTCAAGTATTGTTTCAAACCTTCACAATCTTCTTCGTTAGCAGCTGTCTTACTTTGTAATTCATTCACACGCTGTTTTAAAGCGGCATTCTCCTCACGAAGAAGACTGTTATCGGATTTTAGCTTGTGTATTGCCTGCAACATCTCTTCGAATTTATCACCAATAAATTCTTGACTTCGTTTAACTTCTTTCAAATCATCTTGGGTAACCTTGGAATATTGAAATAATAAATCTTGTTATACCATGGTAGCCTCGGATTCTTTTGTTCTCCGAGGCACATTTAAACCACTAATTTTCCCTGATGGCAGGGATATTTAGAAATATGCATTGTTTCGAAATTTCCCGCCGGGAAATTTCAGTCTCGATATTTCCCGCCGGGAAATTTCGAGACAATGCATATTTCTAAATTTCCCCTGCATGCGTAATGAGGGAAAATTAGAAGAGAATGCAGGCTGGAAGTGAGAAGGTCAAAAGCATGAACTCCTGCTCCCCTCTGGCACAACTAGCCCTGCGCTCCCGGATGAAAAATACTGAATCCAAACTGACCTGTCTTCATCATAACCTTCAACGTAATCCATGTGGGATCACGTATTTCAATCTGCATATTCTTCTCTTAATTTCTCAAACCCGCTTCTTCCATGTGGGATACTTAAAACCATAAACGTGACGTAATTAAAATCCATTCATGCTCTTCGAATATTTAGTCAACCGCATAATTACATTGTATTTTAGTGTTATTCTTCTCAAAAACAACACGCTTTTCCCCAGGGGAAGCCAGGATCGTTTAATCAATGGCGCTCAGTCAAGCATTAAACGAAACGTTTTCGAAAGCAACTCGACTGCGACGTCTTTAGTTTCGGCAGAGAAAACTAAACTTCTCAGAGATTTGTTCCGTTCCTCGGCGATCATGGTATAACAAACTTATACCATGGCATTTCGGGGTATTAGTGATTTAAATTGCCCCGAGAGCCGCGGGAAGATTTGTAAAAGTCCCTCGGCCGAAGCGGCCTCGGGACTTTTACAAATCTTCCCTCGGCTCTCGGGGCAATTTAAATCACTAATACCCCTCATGCCATGGTATAACCTATAATAGTTGTTTGTATTGCTCCTTCATACAATGAAACAGGTCCCAGTAATGTGATGCCAGGTAGCGTCTAAAGTTAGATAGGTTTGTTGATGTCCTTGCTTGGGAGGATAGTGCGTTCCAGAGAGGAATAGTACGGTTGAAAAAAGAATTAGAACAGGTTACCGTATTAACCCTTTTGGCAGTGTACAATGGTGTACAGTTAGCATGGTTTCAATCATATCTCACTAAGAGAACGCAGTCAATTGTTGTCAGAAATACCGTCTCTACCAGCAGGTACGGGGTACCTTGGTTTTGTGCTAGGCCCGCTTCCGCCGTGTTCACACTCAGTGTACTTTGCTCCGCTGGAGGATTTGATCAAGGCGGATGATCTCGATTGCATGATGTATGCAGATGATTTTTTTTTTTCTATGTGAAGCTTATTTTGTCTTGACTAGACATTATTCACTCACCTCGTGTTCATGACCTCGTGTTGTAGAAACAAAATGGCGTCGATGCTAAAATATTTAATGCGCCGGCGCATATTTTAAGTGGTACATGTAGGGGTCTGGGTACAAGAATTGGTGTTCGCGGGCGCATTTACACTTTCTAATGTTTTTTATGAAAAATAAAAAATAAAATAAATTCGAGGTCGGGGACATTTCTCAGGTCGGGCGGGGACGCTAAACAAGCAATTTTTTTTATCTGGCCTTAAAGATATATTTTAATCTGGTGCACCGTCAATAAGCTTGCGTGCAATCCAAGTAAAACCGAGATCGTCCATATATCTCGGTTTGTGCAGTGTGACCCGCGATACCGGGTTTATCTATAGACACTGACTTGGGCATAGCCCTTGAAAGCCACCTTAATCTGACTGCTCATATAAACAACATCTGCAAATCAGCTTCTCTTGCAATTCGCAAAAACGGAAGAATTCGCAAGTATTTGAGTCAAGGAGACTGTGAAAAGCTGGTACATGCATTTATTACTTCTCGTCTGGATTGTTGCTGCCGCAGCGAGCGAGCAAGGCAGCAGTTCTAATCTGTAAGCGGGTCCAAATCTCGATATATTTTTTTACCACAATGCATCACTTCTAAAATGCATTTCCGTGTATGCGATTCTTGTGTAACCATGAATTTGTTGAAGTCTAGACGTATAGGCGAACTCTTTACAACTCTGTGTGAACTATCAGTTTCCAAAGAGGAAGATCTTTCCTGTTATCTAGATCGGTGAGCAGCAAATAATTTTCTTCTATTGGCTTCGATAAAGTCTAGCAGCCAGTTCAAAATACAATTAGCATTTACAGTTACATTCTCAGATACAGTTGATTCCGGTGTTTAAACTTCACCGGGGAGAACAGCAGTTTGTTGTGCCCGGCGGCAATCTTAAGAAAATGTCGGGAATTGGTAGGCTCAGGGAATTTACCGGGAGATCGTTGATATGTCGGGACAAAATGAAAATAAATCGCGACAACTTTTGAGATACACACCACAGCTCAAACGGGTTCAATCGCACGATAGCCCCAAAACTACAAAATATATTCATCTAATTATAACACCTTGGCATTTTTATCACCCAGTAATCTATTTTTCCTGCCAAAGTGGTACTGTAGGCTCTCTTCTAATACACTTCCTTAACTGAGCGGAGAGGCATTCACTACCTGTTAGGTATACTAGTTGTAACTTATAAAGCTCTCAATGGTCTGGCTCTTATAAATTATTTATATAGCGTTATCAGCCAGCTCTGAGATCGTCGAGTTTGAAGAACTATTTCAAACATGAATTGGAGTCTTTTATCAGGGGTTCCAAATATTGAGAAAACAAATGAACGCCTCGAGGGTTTTATTGTTTTCGAAATATTTGGAATCCCCTGATAAAAGACGAACAATGAGCGTTTTTTTTAACAATAGCTTTTTCGGTTAGCACCCCTTGGAAACGAGCACTCATTAGCCAATCATAACATAGAAAGCAATGCTATTATTATATTTGCATTTCCCGCGCGGTCCTGGACCGGAAGTGAATCGACTGTGAATTGAACTTCGCTCACCACTTTTGTTAAAACATGCAGGCTCGGTAAGAGATCGGTTGTTGTCTGCCATCTTGAGGCATTATTACCTTGAATCTTGATCAAGCCAGAATCATACAGGAAAAAGTACATAAACAACACTACCATATTGGAACGAAGCGACGAACGTTCGGGAGGGGTTTTTCATCGGCTGCAAGATGGGTTTCTTCTTGCGGCGGGAAACAACTTGTCTGCTCAGCATATTGTTAATCTTTCGTGTTCAGTCCTCAGTGGCTGCTAAATGCAAACCGGTATGTGACCGAAAATATTGCTTCCCCGATTCAATTAAACCGTTTGACAATTTTTAAAACCATTATCAGTTCCCTAAGTTAGCGATAGCCGCTATGAATTGCGTTTAATTAATGTCTAACTGGTAAATTTTAGGAGCAAGTTAAATACGACTTCACCGAATGTGACTCGAGTGATGGTCGTTGGAGGGTAGCCGTGCCAAACGATGGGACTTGCGAAGTCGCTGAAAATCCTACAAGACAGAAAGAGTGCAGTAAGTGTACCTCCACGTTATTTAAGTTATCTCGAATATGTTCAGAAAATATTTTCTTTGACATATCCTGTTTTCATGAAGAAAGGGGTTCGGTAAGTGCATCGTATACTGAGTCAGACTCAGAGAACTCATGCATGCATGACAGCAAGGTGTGTTCTGCCTTCTGGCGAACCATTCTAGCCTAGATATATAGGTTCGTAAGTTCCAAAGAATTCGGTTATCGGCCTAAATGCTACACGTTTCTGCATTAAATCGTTTAACTGGTAACTAACAGACAATTCTTTGAAACGGGAGAGTTTTGGCCGTTGACCATCAAAGCTCAGTGAATCTCACAGCCGAACCGTTGTTCGCCTCATTTCTATTGTTCCAATTTTTTTAAGGTAAAAACAGAATAAAAAAATCCCGTGATCACTGCTTTAATATATTAACATCTATGTTTTCTTGATCGGGTCAGAAAACGAAGGTTTTCAAGTTAACGAACTTCGAAGTGAAATTCGAATATTAAACAAATACATTGTAAGGAAGTTGCATGTTTAGATTTCGTGTCGTATACAATGTATATTCACTTTACACCTGGTTGACTTGGATTTTAATTTATTCACATATTGAGAGCTTATCGTTTCCTTGGGAAAAATAATCCATCTCTGCCACTCTTGTTTATCTTCCTGTTTCAGGTAAAATAGTGATAACAAAGAGCAATTTTGCATACCAACTGTCTATCATTTAGTGTTAACACCAGTGGATCCAGTTATATACATGTAGTGTTTCAAGTTTAAAATAATTATAACCCATGAGCATGTGATACAGTACAGCGAATAATTTTTATGCTACAATGCATGGTTACAAGCCATTATAAAGAGAAATGTATAATTTAAATAATATTATGTGTAATTATATTGCTGGTCCAAGTTAATCTCCTACCCAGATCCCACCCCATGTTTCCTATCCAAAGAAAGTGGGATCTGGTAAAGTTCGACACTACGTTTGCTCTCATTGGCTACAATGAAACACAATAGCCTCATTGTAACACTTGTTTTGATTGGTTGTCCAGTTTCCTAAGATTTACGATGGAGTCGAGTGTGTTCTGAAATCTGAAGGGAAAAGAAGAATATTGCAGATAGTTCAAAACTAAGGACGCAAAGGATTATCTAAATGTGGCGAATACTTTCTACATTTCGGGAGATGAATACCTGCAAGATTTCGAGGTATTCTGATTTTGGAATAGCCGGAATACGTCTCAAAAGAACACGAGTAAGTGCCATTGTACGGAGAGATAATTGCACAAATGGATATGATATCACTGCATCAGACTTTTTGTCCGATTGTGGGAAGTCTTTATAACTTGAAAACATGATAAAATTATTGCGGTTTGGAGGCATGTGTGTGCAAGAAGAAGATAATCTTTAGTGTAAAAATGTAATGACAAGTTGAAAACGTTCTCAGTAATTATGTGTAGAGAAACAACTTGACTCTGTACTGGGTATATAAAATGCTCCCACTCATATTCAAGCATATACATTTCCAAGAAGCAGTGATGGTTCAGTGATGCATTCATTCCTTATGATATAGTCATGTATACACAAGAGTCCAACATTCCAGTTCTTGTGAAAGTCCAAATAGTGGAGAGGCCAGCTAGGCTGCAGTAATCTCCGGTACATACATTTTTGTAGCAATTACATGTAGCATTTTCGACTAAAAAAAATCAACTGCTGCAGTTTTCCTTCTTAGGCCATCCCTTTTTTATTTTCCGTTTCTCATCGTCCGACCGACCCATTTTTGTGGCTTTTTGTAGAAATAAAAAAAAAAATGGGGGGAGGGGTGGGGGTGAAGAAACCCTAGAGCAGCTCCTGGAAGCTCATGCTCGAGGGTAGGTTACGCAATAGTTTCGGCGGTGCATTTGTAATTCCATGTTTGTAGCGTATACGGACGACGACATCGATGGTTTCCTCCTCCATGTTGGTTTGTAACCTCGCCTGTGCAACCGCGCCTTATTAGTTCCAGTCTATCCGCGTATTTCTTATTACAATTTTTTTTTCTCACCCGACCGACCGACCCAATTTTTGAAAACCCCACCGATGAGAAACGAAAAAAAAAAAAGGGATGGCCTTAAGTCAAGAAATGTAAAAAAAAAAACTCTGAATTTTCTTAACAAGACCTAAAACAACCATTGGGGCTGATCAAAGTCAGGACCCAGCTAATCCAAAGATTCCTTTTGCTGGTTTTTGATTTGCCTCCCTGATCAGTGTTTGAGATGGGAACACTTTATACACATACATGTACTACTAAACACATCAGCTTTCATGAGACTCCCCTTCAAGGTTGGAATTCCAATCCCAAAGTAGTTGAGAATTATTTAATGTATTCTGCAATAAATTATTGTTACTTTTCAGGGCTCCTACAGTCCTTTTGTATATTCAGTTTCATACCTTCAATGTTAGCTCTTAATATCACCGTTATTGGTGGTGGATTGTCCATCCCTGTATTCCAAGATGGATTATAATATACCTCCTCAATACACGAGGAGTCAACTCAGTACCATACCATAAGCAACAGGATAGCAAATAACACACTGGATAAGATTCAGACAAAATCATTTCACTCTTCATTTTCTCAATTTGTGGAGAATGAAAGTCTGTTTCTTGGGATTTTGAATGCCATCGTATCAGTCTCAGGAAAAAAATACCCAGTTATAGTCACTTTACACAGATTACAGAATTGGGATAAATCCAGGGATAAATAATCATGTTATTAATGACTAATATAAAAAAAAACAGAACAAAAATACAGGTACATGTAATGTGCTGAGGGACAGCCTAAACAGGAATGAGCTTCCCTAAAGAAGGCTAAGAGTAAATTAATGTTACAGTGCAACTACTGAAACCAGGGCCACTCAGACAACAAGAACTAAACACATTGCAAAACTATTCAAAAGTATATATCCTAGCATATCCCATGCAATTTTCTTCATTATGATGACCAAATTTGCCTTTTATATTATTGGATCGAAGCTCGAGCAAGTCAAAATGCTATTGTCTTGTAATCAACTCTGATTGGCTCAAGTAACTTTGTCAGTTTTTGTTCTGCAATGTGATTGGTTCTTGTTGTCTTTAAGAGGCCCTGGTTTCAGTAGTCGCACCAGAAAGGCATGCTAATTTTGCTGATTTCAATTGAAGGGCTGTGTGCAATTTTTTTTTATAAGCATATTACATAATCAGTACAAATATATTTCCTTGTTTACATAATAAGTAAAAGTCTGAATTATTACCATTCACTGAGCCTCATCGACCACGAGAACCAGTAATTTTGTTCTAGTGTGCTGCATCTATTTAGGATGTACATGTATAACCCGGGATATAACGAATAATCTGATTCTGATGAGTGATGTCTTCTCGAATATTAGGGTTATACAGTGTCTAGGAGCGAAGATATAAGATAATAGCGAATTCAGATTTTTTTACAGGCATTTGTATAACCAACGGGCAACATTGCATGTCCGCCATAGAAACGTCTGTAAAAATCTGTAGATAAGACTAGTTTTCTGTAGATAAGACTAGTTTTCTGTAGATAAGACTAGTTTTCTGTAGATAAGACTAGTTTTCTGTAGATAAGACTAGTTTTCTGTAGATAAGACTAGTTTTCTGTAGATAAGACTAGTTTTCTGTAGATAAGACTAGTTTTCTGTAGATAAGACTAGTTTTCTGTAGATAAGACTAGTTTTCTGTAGATAAGACTAGTTTTCTGTAGATAAGACTAGTTTTCTGTAGATAAGACTAGTTTTCTGTAGATAAGACTAGTTTTCTGTAGATAAGACTAGTTTTCTGTAGATAAGACTAGTTTTCTGTAGATAAGACTAGTTTTCTGTAGATAAGACTAGTTTTCTGTAGATAAGACTAGTTTTCTGTAGATAAGACTAGTTTTCTGTAGATAAGACTAGTTTTCTGTAGATAAGACTAGTTTTCTGTAGATAAGACTAGTTTTCTGTAGATAAGACTAGTTTTCTGTAGATAAGACTAGTTTTCTGTAGATAAGACTAGTTTTCTGTAGATAAGACTAGTTTTCTGTAGATAAGACTAGTTTTCTGTAGATAAGACTAGTTTTCTGTAGATAAGACTAGTTTTCTGTAGATAAGACTAGTTTTCTGTAGATAAGACTAGTTTTCTGTAGATAAGACTAGTTTTCTGTAGATAAGACTAGTTTTCTGTAGATAAGACTAGTTTTCTGTAGATAAGACTAGTTTTCTGTAGATAAGACTAGTTTTCTGTAGATAAGACTAGTTTTCTGTAGATAAGACTAGTTTTCTGTAGATAAGACTAGTTTTCTGTAGATAAGACTAGTTTTCTGTAGATAAGACTAGTTTTCTGTAGATAAGACTAGTTTTCTGTAGATAAGACTAGTTTTGAGGTGTTCTTACAGCAGTAGAAGCAGCTTTGATAGAGAGCCAAGAAAATGACTACTTGTAAAACTGTGATATGGGTGAATACCTACTGTCCTCTTTGTCCATCAAATCATTCATGAGGAATATTAAATCATAGCACAGAATCACTAGCCCAACATGAAAATTCACTATCCCCAGGCTATCAGACACAACTTTTGTTACACCCTGCTTTTGTGCCATAAGCTACAACTCTGGCTTTAAGTTTAACATAAGTAGCCAGCAATCATCATCATAGCTGACATTGGCTATAATCACCTGTAGCCAGCTTGTAATGACACTCTGAGCAGTGTGATTGCTAAGCTTATTAGCCAAAGAAGTGTCAAAGGAGAAATTGCTTGGTGAGCTTTTAGCAACCCAGAGCAACAGAAGTATTAAAAAACTGGAAATCCTAACATGCATGTGTCTAGCCATTAATGTTTACTTGCGGGTCATTCCACAGTACTCCGTCGTTGCGGAGAAGACAAATCAGAGACATATAATCGAGTGCAGAAAAATTATAAAAGGAATAGCACAACCTTTCCACTTGTGTTAGGTAGATACCCAATAGGTTTACATAAAACACTGAGAGTATTCACTCTTGACGTTTATGGACAGACACAAGCATAAAATCTTTGGCTGTTGCAGAGAAGACTTGGAAAACACCTGCATTTTCCTCCTAAAAAATCAAGTTCAAATTTCTCTGAATTTAGTGGCATCTCAAATGCCTCTTTGATTCAAGTGAAAGAGCATTTGAAGGGCTGTGTGCAAAAAGGGTGTAAAGTGTTTCCTGATCAGATTCTAAATTCACCTTTAATTACTTTGGTTTCTAAGGGAGAATTTAGAACATGATCAAGAGTCACTTATGCCCTTTTTGCACAAAGCTCTTCATTCAATACTATATCATTCAGTGCAAAAAAACTTTTAATTTTCCTCCTTCGAATTTACTGATATCCGGTAATGATTTGTTTTGGTCCTGTTGCGGAGAAGACGTTGCGGAGAAGACAAAAAGTTTCTAATGTGAAATAACAACAAAACTCAGGTATTTGATGTTAACCACTTTAAGAAGCTGGCTAAAAGATATTATCACAGGGAAAATTTTCAAATATACATTTTCCCATAAATAAATAATAAATAAATAAAATTTTAAATATGTGACCCTCCATGCGAAAACCCGGCTTAACGAAACTGGCGTTTGAATGGATTTCAACGCATTCTCAATGCATTCTCAATGCATTGCAATGCATCGGAAATGTTTCTCAACGCGTTGTCAACTTTTCACAACGATCTGAAATAACGTTGAAATGCTTTCCTAAAGTTCTGGAACGCTTTGTCAACGTTTCACAACGATCTGATAGAACATTGAAACGCATTCGTAATGTTTGAGAATGCTTTGTCAACTTTCCACAACGATCCGATAAAACATTGAAACGCATTTGTAATGTTTGAGAACGCTTTGTCAACTTTTCACAACGATCTGATAGAACATTGAAACGCATTCGTAATGTATGAGAACGCTTTGTCAACTTTTCACAACGATCCGATAAAACGTTAAATTTTGACATCGTGTTGTGACCTTTTCAAAACGATTCCAGTCTAAATTACTTAGCGCCTCGAGGAAACGTAGATAAATCATCCATATATCATTTTAAAGCTTATAAAATTGGCTACAAGAATAAATAAAACGTTGTGAGTTCTTTGAAAATCTCGAATTATCCGCCATCCCGTTTCTCCGATCTAGTGAGATGGCTTTCAGAAGCTTTAAAATCTGTTTGCTTTGTCGCATTTCAGTGGAATCATATTACAAAACCGTGTCGGGTAATCTTAGTTCAAAAGTTATCATGCTCAAATGGCGAAAACATAACCCAAGTAGATATGCGGGAAACGCCGTCAAGAGCTCTCTTTTTAGAATTTCCCAATTTCCCGACACAATTTGCAGCTGAGATATCAATTGACATTTTGTGAAAATTTCACACACATCGAATAACTTCCTCTTGAGTAAGAGCTTTTTTAAAACTCTATTTTGGTTGAAAATCGAAAGCGTAGAAAATAGCACTTCAAAAAATCGAGCCGTCTGTCGTGCGTGAATCTGAAGCCCCGCCTCTCCAACAATTAGCGAGCTCTTAGCCAATCATATCACAGTTCAACTATCTGTCAAAATTTTCCGCCGTTGTTGATTTCTGATCAAAGCTTACACGCCGCAGCGAGAAAATGTTTATAGTTTTGTGTGACTTGAAAAAATACCTTGAGGGACAAAGCCAAGGTGAACACCTAGTGACGCCTTGAATACCAGCATAGTTACAGGAGAGAGCGATTTGCAATGTTTACTAAATAAAATACTCTCGAGTTCTTTCTATTAATTTAAATCCGTTTTCAAAGGTGCGGAAGTCACGTCTTTCAAATTGCCGCGGTGCATAATGTGTGAAGTTTTCCGCGAACTGATTTGAATATCCGATTAGCTTCGCGTAATGTTTGCCGCTTTGAAAATTCGCTATAGATAAATTAAATGTTCTGGATGATTTTGATTTTAATTCGTGAACAGTTTGCATGTTCTACAAAAAGTGCTGGAGTCTCTCTCAAATCTCTCAGATGTGAAGTTTTGGATTTGTTGACAATATTATAATTTGCCACGTGCCGCATGCCGTGACTCGTGAGATTGCACAAACAACTTCTTTTATAGCTTTATACCCAAAGTATTCTGGATATGTGACCACTTCTTGAATCTGAATATTTCTCCAGGATTCGTTGAATTTTAGTCTTTCAATAAGCACACTCGAACCAATCAAACTTCACAAAATTTGACCTTTACGGAAGCATAATATTAATTAAACACAAACTGGATTAAGGAATGTTACGAGAAGAAAACAACATAAAGAAGTTATCAGGGCTCATTTTTGGATATCTCACGCGAAGAGCCCGCGTACAAGCTGCACACAGACTTTAGGGAGAAAAAAAAACACTCTTAGTCCAAATGAAATTGGAAAAACCCTGCGGCTTATAGGCGGTCTTTTACGGTATGCTAATTACACGCCATATGTCAATCATAAACGAGACGAAGACAAGGGAGAACGAACAAAACGCCAGTGTTTGAAGCAAAGATAACTTTATTACTACAAAATAGTCCTACTACCATTTGCAAGCTACCGTTAAGCGTGAACCTTTTTTCGCGTTCGTGTATGTTTGAAACTAGATGTCTGGCGTCCCAAACCTTTGCAAATATTCGTGGGCAAACTAATTAGTTTCAACCTTGATGTTTAAAACCTTTGATATGTCTTCTACCGTCGTGCAACTCAGATTATGCCAATTAAGAGACAGTTGTCTTGCATCTCTCATAATTCTGAAAGCCAAAACTTTAACTTTAACCGACATTTATATGATTTAGCGCGTAGCGCGAAGGAAAATCTAGCTGAAAAGTTTCCAAACCTGAATCGTGAAGGCGGAACATGTCAAAGGTTGTCATTATCGCGGTTAAATTGCGAAGGTTTGTGCCGCCAGACACTTAAACGAACGCGGAAAAAGGTTCACGCTTAACGGTAGCTTGCAAATGGTAGTAATTACGCCGTGAAAAGTCGACATGTCAGTATTTATACTTGACTGTATAAGAATATCAGAGAAGTTTCTACATTGCCCTTTTGTGATATGAATGCTTAATTCTGGATTGCTTGCCAGTTCGATTATCTTATCAAAACGATTGCCGAATGAGCGCCAGTGGTGTACGTACGTTGCCAAATTTAATGTCGTACAAGTACGAAAAATGAACGCCAACGATTTGGAAATGATTTGGAACGGTTGACAAATGATTTACAACGCTTATCGAATGAATGGCAACGATTTGGTAATGATTTGGAATGCTTGCCAAATGTTCCACAACGCTTACCGAATAAACGCCAACGATTTGAAAATGATTTGAAATGGTTGCCAAATGTTTTACAACGCTTATCGAATAAATGCCAACGGTTTTGAAATGATTTGGAATGGAGTACAGATTCATTGTAATGTTTTAGAACGTTTTATGAACTCGTTGGTAACGATATCCAACGCACTGGGAATGTTATGAAATGCATTCCCAACGGTCAAAAATGCATTAAAATGGAAAACTGACATCTCGCTGATTTACTTAAGCCGGGTTTTCGCATGGAGGGTCACTAAGAAAACCATTAATGTGAAAGTTGAACTCTTCCCATTCATGTTTTTTTTGAGGAATTACATCCTTGGATTTTTCTCTGAAACCATGATCGGTTTCAGCTGTTTAACATTAGTGGAAAACCAAATTCCCATGATGTTATTTTGAGATAAAACACTCATGGTATTTTAGAAAGACATCAATGGGACTTACTTAAAAACCAACAATGTTTAATATAGGTTTTCCCACTGATGTGAAAGTTGAACTCTTCCCATTAATGTTTTTTTTGAGGAATTACATTCATGGATTTTTCTTAAAAACCAACAATGTTTAATATAGGTTTTCCCACTAATGTGAAAGTTGAACTCTTCCCATTAATGGTTTTTTGAGGAATTACATTCATGGAATTTTGTTTAAAACCCTGGTGTGGTTTTAGCTTTTCCCATGATGTTATTTTACAATAAAACATTCACAGTATTTTAGAAATAAACAGCAATGAGATTTACTATAAAACCAATAATGTATAATAGGTTTCCCATTAATGTAAAAGTTGAACACTTTAATCCATTAATGGTTTTTTGGAGACTTCCATTCATGGAATTTTGTTTAAAACCGTGATGGTTTCAGCTGCTGTTTACCAAATTCCCATGATGTTTTTTTGAAATAAAACAACATCGATACAGGAGTTTTTCCATGATATTTCACCCAACTGGGATAAGGGAAGTGAGTGATTGGTTGTGAGATCTTGGATGGAAAACTGATTAATAAAACAATGATCAGTGTTGTATGGAGATATACAATACATGTACAGAGGCCATCGTGTGGTATCATTCAATACACAGAATTGGCTTGCACCCTTATTAATTACTAATGAACAAGAAGCTGCATGTTGTTTGATTGGATAACATGCTTTTTAAAAGGCAAGAATTGCAGTGAATTATGAAAAGATTCATGTACTTTTGGGGTCAATAAAAGTTGCTTTACATGAATAATAAGGTTGGGAAGAAGTTGAAAGGTAAATAGAGTACCATGTTTCATGCGTTGGCATGGTAGCCATGTGTAATGTGATAAACATATTAATTTTATCCCACATTGATACAATGTAAGTAAACATGGTGATGGACCTACAATGTATTATGCAATTTCCCACTTGCAGTGAAGAAAAAAAAATATACAGAGCTGAATTTAAGACTGACCTGCTTATGCAGTTCAAGTAATTATCAATGTAATTTTCTCAGTCCTCATAACAACTTACTATACATGTATATCCTTCTTTCAGCTTTTACTTGTGACCCTGGGAGCTACCTTGATGTCAATAGTGTCAAACTAGAATGCAAGAAATGCCCAACAGGCCATTACAGTGTTGGTGGGGGAGTACGATTTTCTAACTGGAACAAGCTTCCTGTTGGTTTTGAGACACACTCGTCAGCTGTACAATACCGGGGTTATGGCTATGATAATGAGTTCTCAAAAGAGAAAGGAGCCAACTGCTCTAAGTAAGTATGAAAGCAACCATCCCAGCCATATATTACACAACATTGTAATATATGACTGGTTATTTTTAGAAGTCACTGTAAAGGGACACTGTGAACCCCCAAATAATAAACGTTTTTATGACAAAAGATTAATACCAGAGTATTATACATACATGTATATACATGTATATGCTTTCCAGGTATACTGGAGGAAATTTGAGACAATTTGGATGAAGGATGGCAAGGATTCTAGCCTGATTTTCAGACGGTATGAGGTCATCTGCTCACAATCCTCCCCCTCCCCGTCTGATTGAGCTTCCTATCAGATTTCGTGGTACATGTCTGAAGAAAACACGTTTCGGCACATTCTGTTTCCATAAGTTTGAAGCTGTAGAACATATCCTGCAGTGCATGAAAGTGTGTGATTCTGGTGAGCTGTAGAAGGCTACATTCTCTCTCGAGTCTCAACCTGGTCATTGCCTATAGAGATGTAGCTGTGATGGCCAAAGTCCTTATGGGAAACTAAGAATAATAATGCCTTTCTTTGTTCGGGAAATAATTCAGAAATTCAGAAAGTTTCGCATGTTTTCTCCAAAAGCCATATCAAGCCTGCATATTGTCCGCCATTTGGCTTCACCTTCAGGCTCCATTCCACATTCCACGCATACCTCAGTTCTCTAAAATGAAACCTTCACTCTGATTGGTTGAAATGAAAACAAAGGTTGTAACACAGTTTCTGCCAAAGTCCATCAGATGGGGAGGGGGAGGAAGTGAGCAGTTGACCTTGTACCATCTGAAAATCAGGCTACAAGGATTCGAGTGGATAAAAAATTATGCTTTTAAGAGAAAATTTGAGCTTGCAACTTTAAAGAAATGGTTCACTGTATATATATATAACCAAAATCAAGTTTCTGTAATAAGCTTTTTTAATCTATAATCCAATAATCTTTGCCATCCTGAGGATATTCACATGGTCTTTCTCAGGCTGTTATTTTGTAGTTTTGTTTCAAAGAAACTTGAAGGTTCAGTTTGATTGACAGTGCTGCTTTATTTATTTATTTTTGAGTCTGAAAGGCAATCAATATCTTCAGTTAAATACAATGTATGAACACATTTTGTTTCCATGGTAGATTCTGAAATTAGCCATTTTAATGTACATTGTACCGTAAGCCATGTCAAGTGAGTGTTGATAAGCATTCCCCTTTTAAGTGATTCCTCATGTGCAACAGAAACTGCAATGCAGAATCTATCGGAAATTACCTGAAATGCCATGGATATTCAACCAAGGTTTGCACAGTAGTGAAAAGTTTTTGAAAAGTCCTTGAATTGAAAACAAATTCTTAAAAGTTATTGAATTTATTCATAATTATTGGGCTTGATACATATACATGTATGTGTACTGGTAAGTGAATTTTCCCATAATAATAGTCTGTGAGAGTCTGTAAAAGAATACACAGCATTAAATATGTATAATCCTTCTGATCTTGGGAATGTGGTCAGTGTAAGGCAAGTAAGTACATTGACCAGCCATTGTATTTGTAACATTACTGTATAAATAATTTGGTAGCTCCTGTGCAGACAAACTCTATATAGGTGAATTATTTTTGTCTTGAGCCTTGAAAAATTAATTCCTTCCTTGAAACATTCTTGAAAGTAGTTCTAATTATTCCATAATTATATAATGATGTAGCTCTTAACAATGTTGAGGTTGCTCTGTGCATGCATCAGTTTGAAAAATACTGTACATAAATAATTAACTTGTTTACAGAACTGGTTGGAAGCCACTTGGTGACAGTGTAGCATCTTCTGGAGATGAATGTACTGCTCAAATGTCCTTTGCCGTAACAGTAAGTATTGCATGATGGTATATAAAGCCAGGGTGGCGCAAGCAGTAAGCGCTTCACCTCTCACCTTTGTGAGCCAGGTTTGATTCCCGTTCGCGGCACCACATGTGAGTTGAGTTTCTTGGTATCTCACCCGAGGGATTTTCTTCTGGTTTTCCTCCCTCCACAAAAGTAATAATGCAGTAAATTGCAGAGGTTTTATCAGTACTTAATGTGTTAATGTAGTACATGATACTGCTGTGGGAAGCATGATAAAAGCAGATCAATGTAGTTTTGAGTCCTAATGTTCTGATGGTAGACTGTATGCTACAGGGTTCTCGGTAGAAGTTGGTACAGGTAACCTGAGAATTTCTTAGTTAATAAGAACGCAAATGGTGGTGTTGAAGAAACTGACAACTCGTGAAGTGTGAACAAGAATAAAAGTTAACCGAAGATTGTTAGTGGTCCATGTCTTCAGAATGTTTATATTGAAGCAGTTGGCTTTGTTAGTTAATAAGAATGCAAACAGCGGTGTTGAAGAAAATGAAAACTCATGAAAAATTGTTAGTGGGCCGAGTCTTAAGAATGTTTATTTTGAAGCAGTTGGCTTTGTTAGTTAATAAGAACGCAAGTGGCAGCGTTCAGTTGAGAAAGACTTGAAACTAGAATAAAACTGAGCTGAAGATTGATAGCACAAGTCTTAGGTGTTAGCACAGGCACATTTGCTGTATTAAGTGAAATTTCACTTGTACATGTAGAAAGTGAAATTTTACTTCCCAAAAAAGTGATATTTCACTTCCCTTAGTGAAGTGATATTTAACTTTATTTTAAGTGAAATTTCACAGGGGATATATCTCCAAATCTTGTTGCAATATTTTCGAACAGTACTGTACTTTAGATTGCAGCATAATTATGATTATTAATATACCTAGACTTTGTCAAAGTCATCTGCCTTCTTTTTTTGCGACTTGGGTTAGTGTTGGATGAGGGACTTTTCATCCATGTACATGTATCATGCCAAAATTACGACAGATTTTTGGGTCTGTGAATATATTATAAGAGTAGCCAATCGAAACAGCTTTAGTGCACACCTGTCAATCATTAATTATCAAGTCTTTGTAGATTTGCGGGAAGACTACCAAAGTACGCCACACCTTGTCTAGCCACCATGTCTTGTCCTGCCTTCTAGAAACATGATATCAGTTTTTATTTTTGCACAAAACACAAATTGAATCCCTGCAAGGGAAACAAGCCGGCCACTTGTTAATTTCTCTCATGCAAAATCTCACTTTGCTCCCCTGTTACTAGGATAAAAAAATTGCTTTGTTCGTCTGAAAAAAAATTGTAGTGGCCAAGTGTGACAAGTCTAAGATATACCCTAAAATTGAATTTAAAAGGACCGTTATGCAAGGATCATCTGTCTCTGAAAATCAATAGAGATACAAAAGTACGATCAGAAGTATGGTACAAAAGGTTCCTTTGACACCAGTCTTGGAATATTAAATTTCCAAATTTTGCCTGTGATGAGGAAATCACTAATTTAGGGTATGTTTGTATGGGACTGTTCTGGAATAAGAATAGCTGGAATAGTATGTATAAACCTTCGTTTGGGAGCTGTTCTGGAATAAGAATAGCTGGAATAATATGTGTTTTACAAGCATTCATTTGGGAGCTGTTCCCATTCTGGAAAACTTGGAATCCATTCTGTGTATTCTGCTTCTGGAGGCAGATTAACAAGACAATGCTTATCAGTGCTTGGTATTAAGTTTTTATGCTGGTTGTCTGGAGGGTTGGTTTGCTTTCATGTCTTTGTTGCATGTGGTAAATGCATGTGGTTGCATGTGGTAAATGCATGTTGCATGTGGTACATGATTGTACAAAAATTACCTGCCCGGTTTAACTTTTTAGTTGGTAAATGTTGAGCCCTACTCATTCTGGAATAAGAATATTTTGGAATATACCAAATAACATGCCCTTAGTCTATTGATCAAAATGTCAGTACGTGTACTTCTAAATAGTACATTTTACTAATTCAACATGTTTCTTTCTTTTCAGCTTAAAAGAGATGGTCACGTGTCATTCAAGTATCATTTTACAGATAAACTGTACACTGTATTCAGGGTCTTTGTAAGTATTAAATCAAGATCAAATGGTACAAAAACCAGTGGTTTGAAATCCATATCTACTACAAATTGAAGGGCTGTGTGCAAAAACGGCTTAAGGTTACCGGATACCTTCAAAACGAAAAAGATGGAAAAAAAGTGTTTTCACACAGAAATGTAGTTTTAGTAGTAGTGTCTCATATACCAAAAACTCAGTTAAAATTTTTTTAATATTGACGGAGAAATACCAAAAGGAAGTTTTTAACCGGAAGTAAAAGGTTCGTTTTGATTGACAGCAGATCGATAAATACATGACAAGTGCTCACTCGCCCGTAACGACGGTGTGGGAAATCGGCACATATTAAATTCATTTCATATACCAATGTTTACGTTTATTGAGAAACGTTTTTCCACACACGATTCCACAATTCCATCGGATGTTGGCCTTAATTATATCTTACAAAAAGCAAGCAGGATGTCCTAACCCTAAACCATTAGTTTGAAAAACAAAGAAAAAAGAAAAGCAAAACGAGGCCAAACAATACAATTACAAAGCCAAACAGGAGTCCTCGCAAAACCCGACAAGCGTTCGTATTTTCACTTTCAGACAGAGTGCCGAGTGGTCCACATCTGAACATGAAGTAGAATTGATAAGAGCCAGCCGAGAGAATATTTGTTTCCAAGAAAGCTTAGATGGAAACGTAGTCTGGCGGTGACCCTGAATCGGTTGAACCACGATCTCGCTATTGCCGTGCTGTTTCAGACGCCTGCAAATCGCTGTCTCCTCTACTAACTATGCTGGCATTCAAGGCGTGATCTCTATAGGTGTTCACCTTGGCTTTGCCCCTCGAGGTCTTTTTGTCTTTCCCATTTTTCTAGCCTGGGAAACCAGCTGACTCTTACCGCTACCATTTTTCAAGTCACACAAAAGAAAAAAAAATTCTCGATGCGGCGCGTTGCTTTGATCGGAAATCAACATTGGCGGGAAATCTTGACAGATAGATAGTTGAACTGTGATGAGAAATGATTGGCCAAGAGCTCGCTAATTGTTGGAGAGGCGGGGCTTCAGATTCACGCACGACAGACGGGTATATTTTTTGAAGTGCTATTTTCTCGCTTTCGATTTTCAATCAAAATAGAGTTTTAAAAAAGCTCCCACTCAAGAGAAATTTATTCGATGTCTGCGAAATTTTCAAAAAATGTCAATTGATATCTCGGCTGCAAAACCGTGTCGGGGAATTGGGAAATTCTAAAATTAGAGCTCTTGACGACGTTTCCGGCATATCTACTCGGATTATTTTTCGCCTTTTCACGGAAAGCATGATAACTTTTGAACTAACTCGAATTTTGAAATTCCCCGACACGGTTTTGTAATACGATTCCTCTGAAATACGACGAAGCAAACAGATTTTTAAACTTTAAAATATTTTCGGAGTCGGAACTTCTGAAAGCCATCTCACTAGATCGGAGAAACGGGATGGTGGAAAATTCGAGATTTTCAAAGAACTCAAAACTTTTTATGTATTCTTGTAGCCAATTTTATAAGCTTTAAAATGATACATGAATGATTTATCTATGATGTTTTCTCGAGGCGCTACATAATTTAGACTGGAAACGCACCCTGAAGGTATCCGGTAACCTTAAGTGACTCCTGATCACATTCTAGATTCTCCCTTACAAAACAAAGAATTTGAGGTTTTTTTCAAGGTTTTTCTCGAACCTCCAAAGACAAAAAGGTTGCTTCCTTGAAGAGGTAAAGTCTGGATGGAGACATTCTAGTGCTGTTACTGGCTGGTGGGTTTATGGAAAACTTCATTTGGATGTTTTGACCATTTTCAGTTAACAGGCAGCTGTGCACTATCAAACAAGACATACAATGTAATTTCAGGTTTCTACATGTAGCTAGCAGAGCTATTTTGCTGTTAGTCGTAAACTTCATACATTGTACATGTACATTGTATGTTCGGCAATAGCTGTCTACACTGAATTCCTAAACTCTGGCTTCAGATACTTGTGTTTAAAAGGTAAATGTCTGAATTTCACAAGATTTAAGTTGCTTTGACAGCGACTGCCAGTGTTCTGAATTCAACAACATTTGGGTTAAATATTGGCACTAATTAACCTTCATTTTCCTGTACATTCTCCCATCTTGCACAGTGTCCTTCAATTTCTGGAAAATGTTATTATAGCCAAAGGTTGACAACCATAAATAATGTGTTGTATCTTTCAGTTACGTAATGACCAGTGCAGAGCATCTGCCTCGCACAAGAACAACATCTACCCCACGAACACAAATGAAAATGAGTGGGCTTTAGAAAAGGTAAAAAGTATTAAAATTGAATTTTCTTGTACTTTAATTCATGCATGTACATGCGTTTTATTACATTATTTTGTAGTTTTTGTTGAACACGAAAATTTTTATGCAGGCATCTTCCTGACTTAGGGTAGGTGTGAAATGATACATCAGAAAATGTGTCCTTTGGAAAATGTTAAGTTCTACATGTAAGTAGAGTAAGAGACTTACAATGGACATGTAGAACTTTACACATGTACATTTTCCAATGGGTCAAAACTTTCTATAAATTATGAAGTGCATACATGTATGTTATGCCATATCAAAAACCCTCTTTCTATAGGTGTTGTGATAAAAATGTAAAGATTTTTTGCTAGATGTGATGTTATTTTTGCTGTTGGCTGTCAACTTAAATTAGCCCAAAAATGGGGTGATTTCCTCTTTTGTGATGGCCTGGAATTAACTTTCAATCAAGGCACCAACCGACGACTAACCAAAAACAATTGGTTGCCAAATCATAGGTTTTGTTTCATTTTTCTCTCTCAAATGTTCATCCAGCAGTAAAAAATGCAGTTCCAGACCTTTCTTTGCATATAACATAGGGAAGACTACATGTATGAATTAACAGTAGAGAAGGAAAGACTGACATAAACCATGCTACCTCTGTTGGGAGAAAGGGCTGAAACAATATGGCACCCAGTAAATAATAAACACAGGGATTAAAGAATCACAACTGCCAAGTGTACCATGTTTTGCTACATTTCATGTGTTACCCTCAATCGATTTTTCTTAAAAGTAAAACAAAAGCTACACTTGTAGCAAAAGGTAATAAGTTACCAGCTGACGACCAGTTCCTGGTCACCAACACTACAATTTTTAGTCGCATTGGCACCCAGTTTGTCCCAATTTCATGTCTTATTTGTGTCCATCAACTTCGAGCACTGGTGTGCTAATACAGTAATTGTGATTTTGAATGTGAAATTGCTGTTAGTGTGCTAATTATGCCTTGTAATTATGTCATGAGATTCCATTGAAAGCTGGCCGTAATCTGATCACCTGGGAAGTTGTAGCCATTACATATGGTTCACATCAGAAGAGGGATCCTGTGTACATCAGTGAAATAGAAATACAAGGTACAAATGCAATGATTGGTTCCCAGATCTATAGTACATGTACATGCATATCAGTAGGGAAAATTCCAATTAATGCCTGCAATTAAATAATTTCCAGCAATGCTGTGTTACTGTACTTTAATACTGAAAACAATTTTAAGAGATGTTATTTGATGTGCAGTACAAGCAAGTCTGCACACAACATTTATTTAATATTGCTGACTGTACAATAATTTATTGTGTTTGCTTTCTTGGTGTTATTTTAGCACTATTGTCGGGTATTGTTGGTTAACAATTACTATTTTCTGTATTAGGTGTGGCATACACATCTGAGTGTCAACCATGTGAAGCTGGAAGTTTTGCAGAAAATGAGGGATCCTCTGAGTAAGTTTCAGCAGTGTTTACAATAATATTGAAGGGCCATGCGCAAAAGGGACATCAGTGACAATTTCATAAACTCAAATATTAGGAAAACCCACATTTTCTCTTCTTGCTAGTTACGAGAGCCTTTCAGAGTGAAGACGAATTTATGACAGCCCAAAACAAGCAAGTACAACATTAATGTGATCAAGCCATTTCTATAGAAAACATTATTTTGTTATTGTTTGTTATTTTGAGGGGTTGGGGGGGGGGGGGGGTTGGTTAAGAAGGCTCTTTAGAAGAGTGTGCAAGTGCTGTTAATTTGTTTTAAGTTTCGGCAGGGAAATGCTTTCTGTAGATAAAATAACTCTTGAAGAAGGATTGTTTCTCTTTCACTCAGAAACCAGGCAGGAGAGACAACACTGAAGCATCGAAGAGCGGAGATTTGTGTCTGAATAACAGACTAACATTTCAAAAGAAAACCAATCATGAATTACTTCCCTCAGTTCGTTATTGGCTCATTGCATTTTTACTTGCTCCCGTGATTGGCTTTGTACAGTAATTACTTTGGATTTGGTTGTATGACACTAAACTGAAAACGTATTGTTTGTTTTACTCTTCAGCTGCAAGATGTGTCCAGAGAACTCTTTCTCAGCTGAAGGAGCCAAGAAGTGCTCAAAGTGTAATGAGGTCACTGAATTTGCTAGTGAGTACAGATGCATTCTGTTAACTGGTCAAGGCCATGAGACCACAGCTTACAGTGTACCTATTTATCTTTGCACTGTCTAGTAATCATGTGTATATTAAGACTACATGTATGTGAAATTACTTTCATCACAAAGTCATTAGTACTCCTTTCATTTCCCTTCCCCATTCCCCACAAAAAAGTCACCAGGTGGAAATACATGTACATGTAGTTTACATGTAGTTTTACCGTAGTTGACATGTTATAAGCTGCACCCCCAACTTTGGCAACCTCACACCATCTTGAACGTAGAATGGCAACATGGACAATATTTTAGGCTCCAATATGGCAGACAATGAAGCCATGTTTTTGTGAGTTTCGAACACATTTTGAAATGTTTTTGGAAATACTCTACTATAAGCCGCAACATAAATGTACATGTACATGTACCTCTATCTTTGGGAATTAAACATATTTTTTCAACATTATGTGGAAAATTCCTGCGTGGGAAGAAGTTTGGTAAAAATGGTATCAGAGCGAGGACAGTTGTCCCAAAGATCACAAAAATGGAGTCGGTCAACAATGTCTTAGTTTCTGTCGTACCACACTGTTGTGTTCTTTTGTATGATAAGGAAATGAACATTATTTCCACCATTGACTGTAGATTGTTCTCTTCCTGTGACAAGCTGGGACACTGGCCTTGCTTTGATGCCTTTATGAATAAGGACAATAATTACATGTATATTTAATTTCATTATTACTTTGAAAATTTGTGTTCAGCTCGTGGTTCTAAGAACTGTACACTGAGGAAGGCATGCAGCCAGCAAGACTACTACCAGACCAGGACTGCATGTGACAGTGACCATAAGACACAGGTCAAGTACACCTGGATTGAACCCAAGATCTGCCGTGATGATGTCAAGGGTGCTGTACACCTTCCTGCCTCAGGAGCCAAGGAAGACTGCCCCCCCTGTAACCCAGGCATGAAACTGAATGACACTGGATGCATATTCTGCCCTGCCAATCATTATAGTGATGGCATAAAAGGTACCTGCACCGCAAGGACATGGTTAATGCTTGCAGGAAAAGGACGCTGTAGGAGCAGGGATTCATATTGTTATCAGACAGCAGACTGCTACTGCTGTTTTACTTACAAATACAATATTTCGTTTTTCAAAAAACGATATTGCTGATTGCTGGCAAAACAATATTGCTCATTTGCAAAAAAATGTCTGATAGAAAACAAAAAATGTGAAGGAGAATTTAGAATGTGATCAAGAGTCACTTATGCCCTTTTTCCGTCAAGGTCTTCAATTATTGACAAATAGTATAAAATTACAACAAAATCCCTGTAGAAGCAACCAATTTATTACACACTTGTGGCTTTTGCACTAAAATTAATTGCTGATCAAACTACTTACTACAATGTGTATATACATGTACATGTACAGTTTACTATCATAGTGACTCAAAGCACATTAAATTTTAGTTATTGAAGTATTTTGAGGGTGTCGTCTCAGGAATACATGTACATAAATGTACGTTGTCAGTAGGAATTGAAACAAGGGGCTACACAGTGAACATTTTACAGGCAGCTTATCAACAATCATTAGGTGTAAATGCCATAAATGAAGGGAAATTTGGGTAAAACAGGTGGGTACTGCCCTATTGGATGACTTTTGTAAAATAAATGGTTTTGAAAGGAAAGTACATGTGGGGCTGTACAGGTCATGTTAAATGTTTTTCTCTCCATTATACTTACCAGCTTTCATGTTATTTTAGAGTGTGCAGCATGTCCTGTGTCCACTTCACCCATATATGGCTATGACTTGAGGTGGTGGAGAAATATCCCACCTAACATGAGAGCCTCCTGCTTTTCCATCTCAGGTATGAAAAGATACTGGTATTAAATTACCCATGTGTTATGTGTTACATAATTTCGAGTTAATGTTGTTGATCACTGTTAACTTGTTTATTTTAGTGAGTGAGTTACTTAATGTTTTTAGATTAGAGAATGTACAGGAACAGCCATTGTTTTTGATATTCTCTAAAAGTTATGATTATTTCCCCTGCAGACCGAGGTTGCACTTCCAAGCAGGGCTGGCAGTTGACTGGGCAGTATATCAGTAGTGGTATTAACCATGCTGATGATGTCTACCTTGTGCTGCGACTAACCACCAAAGGCTTTGGTGCCCCTCAAGGGAAACGAGGGCAGTTCGGAATGATCAGCTTTGTGTTTGAGCTGGACTGTGAGGGTCATTGTATCTTTAAGTTTAAGCAGGTAATAATCAGCTGCTAATTAGCTGCCACTCGCTTCCCACGGTGGTTAGCACACCTTAATTGACTTTTACATGTACCGTATTTGACCGCGTACAAGCCGCACCCTGCGTATAAGCCGCACCCCCACTTTTTGGTTTCAATCTAACCTCAAGTTCAAATTGAAAACTTAAATGAAATATACCGCGTATAAGGCGCACCCCGAGTTTAGAACATCACAGCAAAAAATATTATCTGACTTTCTCTCAAAACTTCAAACAACTGATTCTTTTTATCTAAAATACAAATGGTGTTAAAATAAACTCCTCGAAACTTGGCCCGACTGTACTGCAATCACACTGGCCCGTTTCAAACGTTGTGCTATTGCCGTGTCTAATTCAAAACAAAGTTTATTCTGACACTTTAGATTTGTAACAGTTATCGCTGTAACAGTTATCGCTGCTGTGGTATCAAGTTGATTTATAGTATAAAGTGCGACTTCAGTTCGACATGTGAAATTCTACGTGACTTTTTGCTAAAGTGTAATTCAAACTATCTAAATTCACAAAGAATGTTCAAGGAAAATGCTTACCTGTTATACTATAATAATCGTTTTCATCGGTTTTATACGTGGTTTAAGATTGATATACATGGTCCAAAAAAGGCTCGGGGAAGTTTCAAAAACATTTCTATGGATGTTTGGCTTACTGAGCGCGCAAATGTGAGCCGATCGTAATATGCTAATTTACATCTCTTGTGCATTTGTTGACGTCGTGAATTGACGTAGATTCAGAATTCTCACTCGATCCTGCTCAGTTAAGCTTGGTAGAATATTCAAAACATGTCTCTGTTGAACAAGTCTTATAAAATGTTTTAAAAGTTATGTTTTTTAGATTGTTAGGATCTTAAAACTATTCTACTGTAAAGCAATTAAAACACCCGAGGTAGACGAGATTGCACCATTCTTGCGAGTCATGTCGGTTTCTGTCTCCCGGTACTGCGTAGTGTCGTGGGAAAATTTCTCTGGAACATTAAAATGTCAGAGTATCGGATTTATTGATCACAAGTCAAATCAAACAAACTCAAAGAAATAAGCATTCTGTCTTATGGAACAATGTCCTTAGACAAAAGTTTACGGATTAACACGGTTTTCCGTCTTAGGGAACAGGTCTTTAGAAGGCAGTGAAGCGTTCAGTAATAACGTGATTCATTTGATGGGAAATTTTGGCTAATTATTTTATTTTACTCGAACTTAAATCTGAAAAAGCCCGCTTATAAGCCGCACCAGGACTTCAGGGAGGAATTTTTTACTTTTTTCCAAAATGAAAACGAAAATACCCCGCGGCTTATACGCGGTCAAATACGGTAGTTGATCATACCAGTGGTTACCTTCCCCCTTCCAATGCAGATCAACACTAGTTTTTACAGGAACATGTATTGTTAAAGTTTTCCAGCATGTATAAGATGTAATTAACTCATCTGAGGACTACAGCGAGGAGGAGCAGCACAATACTTCTCTCAGTATTCCCCATAATTTTATGTGCCAATGGCAAGCCTTTTTGCTAATCATGCAATTCTGAAGCACCAGCTACTTAAATTGACAACTGACAAGAGTAGAAGTTACTAATGTATTGAACCATTCCAATTCCTCTTTAATGTGTGTGTTTCATTTGTCTACTGAAAAATGTCTGGTCAAACTGCCCTCTGTTCAACAACAGAAGGTTTTCCAATAATGAGCCAAACATGAAAAAAATGGACTTTGTAGAAAACAACAATTTGGTATGAAATCAAATTTTAATGAATAAATACTGATAATGCAAACAGATATTTCATAAAGATATTATGAATATTCACTAGCCTCAGGCTTATTAAATGTATGGTATAAGGGTTTGAGAAATGTTAACAATCATTATAAGTAATACATGTAGCATATGGCATGATGTTGATTAGTTTTACTAAACCTCCCAAGGCTTGAGGGACATTTAGTCACTAATCAACCGAGGAAGTAGGAGAGTAAAACAAGAACGCTTTTGGCTGATTCAACAAGTTCAACATGAATATGTTAATTGTTCACTTCATCTATTTGTTAGCTATTATGCACTCCAGTTGACTAAATATTCAAAGAGCATGCAAGGATTTTAATGTTTATGGTTTTAAGTATCCCACATGGAAGAAGCGGGCTTGAGAAATGAAGAGAATAACGTGCATATTGAAATAGGTCATCCCACATGGATTACATTGAAGGTTATGATGAAGACCGGTCAGTGTGGATTCAATGTTTTTAACCTGGCAGTGCAGGGCTAGTCAATTATGCCAGAGGGGAGCAGGAGTTTATGCTTTTTACCCTGATGTCCAGCCTGCATTCTCTTCTATTAAAGACCCTGTGTCCGAGCCCATGGTGCTTTGCGCCAATGTTATGATTAGTTTGTTTATCAACAGCTGCATAAATTAAAGGCCAGCTTTTAGGCGAACTAAAATGCTCTTGATTGTTTATAAGTTCATAAAATAATGAAATACACATACACTTTGGATAATGAATTTCATAATTACTACCGAATTAAAAACCCAATTGAGCCCACAAATTTCCCCCGGATGCTTTGAATATGATTTGAACAGTACTCGGCAGGAAGCCAGTTCTGCCTTTAGATTCTAATTCGGTTTATGAGTGCGACTTTTCACAACTCTACAAGCAAACCCATACTGTTGCTACCTTGTATTCATGTCTCCAGTATTGCTTAGCTGTATTTGAAGATCTCTACTTTCCTTGCGAATTATATATTTTGAGTGCAAAATGAAATGTCATACTCGCACTTGAGTCAAACTCACAGTGAAGTAACAGCTGAATTCGGCAGATTGGAGTTTGATCCGCGGTCGTAGTTTTCGTAGCAAGACTTTCTGGACGTACTGGAGTATGAAAAAAAAGGTTAAGGACATTGCTTTCTCTGCTAATAAAAATGCAAAACATATACAGATACTTAGCCGTGTGAAATTATAATTCCCATTACGAATGGTCTTGATGCCAGAAGTGGTTGCTTTGTGCTTTGTATTTCCAACGAAGCCCACCGGTCCCTTAGTGCAGCAAATCCCCGGGAAACTCACGTAGTAGTCCTTTTGAACCACAAGTGTTCTCTTGTAGACCTAGAAAAAGTAAAATGTGGACTGCTGAAGGATTATTTGTTGAATAGCTTCTCTTCGCTGTCTGACCTTTCTTCAACATTCCTCTACTCACCACTCTAGATCGGGATTTGAAGAAATATTCTACTAAAGTTTCATTTTAAAAGGTATAAAATTATATACAAAAGTTAAGAGAAAAGAAAGTCAGTTAAGCATATAGCCTATTCACTCACGGATAAGCCGCACTCGTGGATAAGCCACACCCCGAGTTTAGAAGCTTGATTCAGGGAAAAACGTTTTTTGGAAGAATATCAAACGTACATGTACATTGTATAAACCTTCATCGGACTTTCAAACTGGAGAAAACTCCAACATTGTACCTGTAATTTCAGCTCTGAAATAGTATAAACTTCATGTCTACATGTACGTACCGGTACTTAGATATACAATTTATATTTCCATAGTGTTTGTTTACCGGGATCTGTTCATTCAGGTCACCTTTTAGATTGAATTTTACATGTCAACGAAGCCAACAACGTGCTCACGTTCGTCCGTAGCTTAGTAACCTAGAAGTTAAAGAAAGAAACTGGAAGTTTTGTTTTCACTAAACGAAGTCAAAACAACATGGAGTAGTTTGCTTTTTCATCAGCTGTCTGTTGCTATCATGCCTAAAAGGATATCCGGAAGCCATCTATTGGAGAAAACTTGTTACTCAAAGAGAGGTGGAAGATCTGTTCGACAAATTTGCTGTTAAAGTGCAAAGCTGCAAAGAAGCATTGTGCCATTTAGCGTGGTATTTAATCGCTTGCAGAGGAACAAATATTCACAACATAAACGAATCTGTTTGGAGCCACCAAACTTGCAAAAGCAAGGGCCAGTGCTTACTTTCTTTTGGTTTGGTGTAGTATTTATTAGTATAGCTTAGTATTTCTTTTAAATGTTAATTTATGGAAATTTCCGGAGATGTTCTCGCAAATAAGCTGCACCCCCGATTTTAAACGAAGATTTCAGGTAAAAAGGTGCTGCTTATCCGTGAGTGAATACGGTATACCTATGAATAATTACACGATGGCCCAAACTAGGGATGGCATTCGAAAGATTCGAGGGTAACATAATAACACCAATCTTTCTGATTTTCGCACCATGGGCTCGGACACAGGGTCTTTAAGCGAACCTTTTGCATAAACATTAGGTATGATTAGTTACTAATTGTACCTAATGTTTATGCATGAGGTTCGATAAGTAGCAGTGATCAGGGCATTTAGTCAATTAGAGATTAAATGTCCCTCTTGGAACAATGAAAACTAATGTAAAATAATATAACAAATTATGTACTGTACAGCAGGTTTTTATTTGATAAAGGATTACCACATGTATAGAGGGCTAATTTAATTTTGTGAAGGACACCATCTCATCGAATGAATTTATGGAACATTTTTTCAACTGGAAGGGTTCAAAAATGAAATGCAACCCTGGGCAATGGAGTCAGCACACAAAGTAGTAACAACTTAGTATTATAATATTTATTTAATGTTGTCTCTTTCAGACGGTCGGGTACAAGGGCCAGTCAGTAATTCAGACCTGGAAAGGAAGCCACACCAAGACTAAGTACTCGTAAGCATCCCAGAGTTAGCGAGGACATAATTTAAAATAGAGAGAGTTCAGACTATAAAATGAAGTCTCGGTCTAATTGCATGCTCTTTTTTAGGAATGCACGTACATGTATACACATGATCAGATTAATTAAGATATTAGAACTTAGTTGCTTGCTGCTTTAGAATGTATATGTCAACACCTTGTAATGTCCATGGTTGTCACTAGGATTTGGCAGTAAGGTCAGGCAAAGTCAGAAACAAATGGGGAAAAATGTTTGAGACTCTGTGAGGGCGTTTATATTGCAAGTTATATATAACCCAGTGAGTGGCATCTGATCCAGTGGCTAAATTTAGTTGGGACTTGATATGAGAGTGAAGCAATATTTTTGTGTTTTTTTGGCAGGGGGGGGGGGGGGGGGGAGGGAGAGAGGGAGAGCACAAGCAAGGGGTGGGCAGTTTCTTGGGGAAGGGGTTCCCTTTATTTGACCCTCTGGTGACAACCTTCATGTCTGTAAATGTTCGTTTTTTTTTCAAAGCCACACTTGTACATGTACGTGAGTTCATTTAATATAACTTATATTCATTAAGTGTATGCTTTCATTTGTTGAACAGCTTCATTGTTACATCCCAAGAGCATGCCAGCTTCTCTTGGAGTTTCCAGAAAGTAGAATCAGAGTACAGTTTTGAGAGTGGCTCACGCAAGTATCCAAATGACAGGTAGGACAGGCCTCAAAATTAGCCTCTCACACTCGCAAAATGCAAGTAGAATACAAGTAAAATCTCATGACAACTTCGAACTGTTTCTGCAGTGTAGTAGAATTTTGCAGAACTATTTGTTGTTGCTAGTGAAAGGAAAGGAAATATCTTAGCAATATTGTAAATAGTTTCAAGCTAATCTAACCTTTTCCCTAAACATTTTTTTCAGGGTGAAGATCTACTCTATGAACATCACTAACACTATAGACGGTGGGGCAGCCATGTGTAAGGACTGCCCTGTATCCTCAAAAGAAAATATTGGGTAGGTATTGCAGCATTAAGAATGAGTTATCTCAGTCTGAAGATCGGGTGTCCCAAGCCTACTAATTTATAAACATCATCATTGTCATCATCATCAACCTCACTATCAGCCTCAGCCTCATTATCAGGGTTCTTGGTAGAATCCAGCAATCAGTGGATTTTTTCTGGCTGTTACAATAACAGTAGCCACCTGTTATTTTGCTTGAAAATACATGTACATGCAAGACTTGTATGATTTATCTTTTTTGAAGACAGCTTTTTGTGAAAATGTAGCTGCTTGTTTTCAAGTATTGGCTATCTGTCCAAATACATGTACATGTACATGTAAATATGGAGAACCTGCATCATCGGCACATGATTCTTGTTAAGGGCCTTGTACACAGAGTTGGTTTACACGAGCGTAACATAAAATTCTAATGCTACGTTTTAATATTTTTCTCAAAATCTAAACATCCTATAACCCTAGGGCTTCGTAGAATAAAACTTTAGTCCAGGTGCACAGAAAAATGAGCAAAATCTTTCCCAAATGGTTTTACATGTATTTGAAAATTGTTGTTAGAATTCTGTTGGGAAAAGATTCTCATTTTCCACCAGAGTTTTACTCCACATCACAATGAATTTTGATCATTTTAAGAAATATTTGAGAAGAAAATTTGAAGTACATGTACATGTTACATGTTGGTGTACCATTACAAGGGCTTCAGATAGGCATCAGAGGCATTAAAAGTTGCTGTCAGGTTTACTAAGATTTAGCAAAAATAATGATTTAGCAGGTAATCCCAGAAGAAGTAGGCAGCAGTATGATATCAAGTAGCTGGCAATTTGAATTACACGTACATGAATATAGTTTCAGTCTAAAGATTTTGCAAGACAAATTGGGATCCTTCTCATCATTGACAATAACCATGGACATTACCAACAACATACACATGAATGTATCCAACTCTGAACAACTTGATGAGCAGTTGTGAGTCAGAGAATACAAATTACATAGCATTGTAAGTGAAACTGTTTGTTTATCGTTCCTATTGCAGTTGTGTTTCTTGTCCTGATGGGAACTTTATTGATGAGAAGAAAAAAAAGTGTGAGCCCTGCCCAGCAAGTAAGTACATGTAGCCTTACATTTTCTGTGTTACCATAGAAACACGAGTGGAAGTTAGGAAGAATGAGAAATGGTAATAACACCATGAGCCAGAAGAGGGAGTGTTTCCACTGCTATTTCGAGTTCTTCCAATTTAGCTTCCAAAAGTGTTTATATGACTCTTTGGAAACATGGGGGAAAATGTTAAATTCCTATAGTTCCCTCGAGTCCCTGAAATATACCACAGCAACACTTTGCGGTGACAGGTCCAGGCCCACAACCTCCACCATTATTAGTATTATTAGTATTATTATTATCACCATCATATCCATAGTTACGCACTTGACTTAAGTACTTACTTAAAGTACTTATGTAAGGGACCAAGCCCCTAACATCCATCATAAGTAATATAATTATGCATGTACATGTACATGAGGCATGTTAACACAAAAGGCGCCTTAGCAAGGAACACTCATTTTGTGTTAACATGACTCATCTTGTGTGGAATTCTCGATTTCTTCAGTTTAAAGCGCTGATATTCTAGGTTTTAATGATAGTAAAATGACACTTGCTTCCATTTATAGCTTTCTATCCCATAATTTCCTTGAGATTTGGAGTTTTTCGAGATTTTCTACCTTATCACTTTTTTGCAGTTGATCAACTAAAAGTGACATTTTGGGATGTTTCTAGTGGAAATAAGCGGATAAAGCTCGCCGAAAGTTGTTCTACAGAAAAAGACGGTTCTTTTGCTGCAAACCGCATTAAAATCCATCAAGATCTCGAGAAATGGTGGCCAGTTGAAATAAACGGTGCACAAATTGAGGCATGTTAACACAAAAGGCACCTTAGCAAGGAACACTCATTTTGTGGTAACATGACTCATATATAACTGATGTGAAATACATCCAGGATGAATAAATACACTTGAATATATAACTAGACTTGCCTACATGTAGTTATTTATATAGTAAATTGTCATAAAATTAAACACTGAACTGTTTATGAGCCAGAACCACAATGAACTGACTCTGTCTCTTGACAGTTTATATAACCCTAATTATCATAACACTGGCTCTCCAGGCCCTCTCGTCCACATAGGAACTTATTTCTCTTTGCACTACCAATTCATTGCATTCCTTGTCCATTACAAGAGAAATACAAATTTCTATTTCCTGTATAAAATAAAAAAAATACAAATTTGATAAACCAAGACGTATATTCTTCCATCTGTTTCTGTAAGAGTTCACTATCACATATAGAAACATGGCTTTCAGCCAATCTGAGCGTATGTACTATCAAATCTATTTTATAAAATAAGAAATAAAAGCATGATTGTGTAAAATTCTTCTCTTCAGACACCTACCTGAATCTGACCAATCCTTATAGCCAAGCTGCATGTATTCCCTGTGGACCTGGACTAACAAGGTACAGAACATGTTCTATAATGATGTTCTATAAATATATTATGCAATCTTGCTGTCCATCTGTCCTCTTATAGATCCCAATGTGAAGAGAACAATAAAGTGGCCACTTGACAACGTACATTTGTAACTGATATTCTCTTCGTGTTTTGACGTCATCTTTGTAACTATAAGAAGACAGACCCGTGGCAAAGTGGTTAATCTACACATAATTTTTTCATACAATAATATATTATTAGCTAACTTTCCCAACAAAATAGAGCCTGCACATGAACTTTTGATGACATACAATGTACATGTATGTGCATCTGTAAAATTCTAATACATTGTAGATCATGATCACAACACAACCTGATGATCCCATTTACTGAGCATAAATCATCAGATTTTTTAAAGTAATGCTCCAGCTAAGAACAATAGCACTGAATGGCAAGGAATGTAAAAAGGTGTTAAGTTTCTATTCTTCTTTCTCGTAATTTCATTGGTTGATACTCGTAAATTCAATAGAAGACCATCGAAGTAATGCACTTTCATTAGATAACTTTTGAAGTTTAATTTCAGTTTGATCAAACTAACTGTATGTATGGTTTGATTTCAATGAAAATCAACCTTGGGGAAAGTTCTCACATTTGTGATTCATATATTGTTCTCCTTTCCTATTGGCTGGAAGGTGTTTTCTTTAAGTTTTCACAGTACAAATCACCAACAGCACACAGTTTCTTTATTTTCTGTGTAACTTTGACTGAGGACATTTCAGACAGAATTTAAGACACATTCAAGCAAAATTATCCGAGAGGACATACTCATTGCTGCAGTCTATTGAATTTTCCTATGGTTCTTTTGCAAATCATTACTTAAACAATGAACTTCAATTCACCTTGGCTCTGCTTTACATCTGAAACACCTGTTTCACTCAGCTTTTCATTAACACAGGACTAATAGTCCCTTTGAGTCATCCATTTCAAAAACCCGACTTTGTGGGCCTTCTGAATTAATTATACATGTATGTGACTTTTAGTCCAATTTTGTCTGAAACAGACTGGACAATCAAATTTTTTTTTTTGAAAGTCATGTGTCCCAGTACTGTTGCTGTTTTCATAAAAAGCACCTGCTAGATGTAATATAAAGCACCTGATACGAAGCACATACATTTGTACCATGTGATCTCATGAATCTCAATAAGAACAAGTTAAATTGACTGGTTATTTTTTCACAGTTACAAAGGCTATTGATCTAGATATCCTTACAAAGCTTGAAGAAAATAGAGACTACATGTAATCATATATGGTATTTTAGTCATCTCATCATCTCTGGCAAGCACACGAGTGGAAGTATTTTTGCTCTGATGTACATGTACATGTACATGTAGCACCATGCAAAATAAACATTTAACAGCAAAAAGTATTTGTTGTTTTCCTTTAAAATAAAATTATACATACATATAAGATTGTTTTCTCTTCTAAAAGGATTTTATTTATTTACTTACAGTGATAAAGGCTCAACATCCTGCCACTCAGATTGCAAGTTCTTCTCCAAGAGACATAATCGCCAGTTTGACTTTTCCAAACTGCAGGGGTATGTTTGACATAAACAACTGCTTACATGTAGTTACTTTCACTGCACTACATCGTGCCGTAGGTACAATGTAGCAGAAGGAACACAAGAAATTAATGACAGTATTAGTTAATGATTTAAAATGTAGTGAGGAGTGTGTGAGGATTGACTTAACACAGACGCCACATCAGATTTTAATTAAATGTCACTGCCATAATAATCAGCCAGTGATAACATCAATAATAAATATTAGAAGATTATTATTGTTTAATAATGTTATTATTAAATTTTATTAAGAGAGAAACTCAGCTTAGCCTGCTTGCCGGCTCTGTATATTTTTTGTAATGGGTTACCTGTGGTGTGCGGTCAAAACACTTGACCTAAAATAATTACAGAAGAGGGTGCAAGCAGGCTAAACTCGGCATATTCATGATTAAATTAATACATGTAAATGAGAATTGCCCTGCATGCCCATGCAGTTCCTGTAACAAAAAAAACTTCAATGGTTTGGTAACTAATCCCATGCTTTAGCTGGGATTTTACATGTACATGTAGCTATACAATGTATATACAAGCTAGATACTTGTAGGTAGATAAAAGTATGTGAGTGACTATGGACAGTGCTGATAAGCTGGCTATTAGTGGCTAAATCTATCACTGCTTGTTACTTATTAAAGTTGTAAGACCCTTACCAAAGAGACAAAGTCATGTTAAACTGTCTTGTTCAGCTGTACAGTAATTTATTTTGTACTTCAAATTGTAGCCCTGTTGCTGTCACTGGTGCTCCCTCATTCACCAGCCGCGGCTCTCGTTACTACCATGTGTTCCACCTTAGCCTGTGTGGACATCCATACCAGGAGGCTGTCTGTCACAGTAACATCAGTGTCAATACTGGCAGAAGGGTAGGAAATATGTATCATACAGCAATACATTGTATGTAACTTACATACATACGTTTACATGGATGCTTTAAGGAGTTCTGTCAGATTCATATATTTCCAATTTAATATACAAAACTGTATTAATAGTATTAAAATAGAATTAAGTAAGGAAACCGGCCTCAAATGTACCAATTAAAATATTGTTTTGTGGGCATGGCTCAAATTTGTTTTCCCCCCTAAGAGGTACCAATCAGAAAACACAAAGTTAACTGACATTAATTTTTGATCCAAGTAAAAATACCACTACATGTATGCAAAGCCAGTACAAGAGATCAACAATAATTTTATTTTCTGGCTCTGCTTTATGTTCAACTAATTTTTTTTTTTTAACAGGATGACTTTAACTTGAGTGCAAGTGTGTGCCGTTTCACCATCATACCAAACAAAGATGGAAAACTGTCTGCCCAACCCATCAAGTAAGAACTCCTACATTTTGTAATACATCAATATACATTTGTAATATCAACTAAACACTGAATCGTAATGGAACAGGTGACAATAATGCTTGTATACATATTTAGATCAGATTTTTAAATATTATTAGTTTTAATAACACATGCACGTTTTAACAAGTTTTTAGCTCCTACAGGCGTTACGTGTCTAAATAAACGATTGATTGATTTTTATATTTTTACTGATAGAATAGAAAATACACATTCAAATTAATATTTAATATGCACTCCTATGAAACAGAAGGGAAATGTCCTAGATTCGTGAATGTTTCCAATAAAGTCAGAATTTTATTATCAATATCTAGAATAATGTGCTTTGAAATAAGTTAATTCCAAATCCATGGGTAATCGTAGCCATCATCCTTTGTTAATAATTAATTTTCTCATTCACAGATTGGGAGAAGAGCTTGAAGGGATATACGAAACCAGTGAACACAGTAAGACTTCTGCTTTTGAAGATGAAGGTAATAACCCATTGTCAGTGTCATTTTTTGTTGACTGCCCAAACACAGATGCAATCCAAGCTTTTTATTGGAATCAGGGTTTCTGATAGGGTTAATTTTTTTTTGGTAAGTCGTGCGGCTTTTTAGGGCAGATTGTGCAGCAAGAATTACTATTATGCAGAATATTATGTGATTTTTCCGAGTTAAAACAAGGTTTCTGAACAAGTAAATTACTTTTTGCTATCCATGAGGCATACATGTATGTAATATAGAAGAACTATAAAGCATCTGAGTAAAAGGGTATATATTATTAATTACCTTATTTCATCATGATGTACATGTATAAGCCGCCGTTCACATATAACTATAAAGCAGCACACCTAAATGTACCTTCAGCCTGATAAATAGAAGCCTCTTCTGCTAAGTTTGTTTAAGGAGAAAGCTTGCATATAAGCCGCACCACAAAACACAGCAAGAATAATTGATATTTTGCTCTAGTTCATAAACACTCGTACTTGAAGTTGAAGCAAAACATCCTCAGGAGATTGTCATATTGCAACTTCATAATTTTAATATGCATGGGCACAGTCTTTGAATCACTCATTTACATGTATTCCCCCACCATTATAAACTAATAACATTTTCAAGGATCCTCATTCTGTTGGGAACTAGGCAAGCCAAAGTTAACAGTTATATTCATTTGTTATTTTAGAAGCAACACTGAGGAACTCATTAAAACTAGGATGTTGTGTGACATGCTTATGGTGACAGCTGGCCACCCCATGATATCCTGGATGACCTATTTAGAAATGAGAGTGAGCAACAGTTTTAGCAATAACGTGATTCAGTGTGATCAGATTTCAAAGCAAAATTATACCTGTAGAAAATGAGAGAGAAATAAATTGACATTGTGATAACTAAGTTTTCCGATTCTGCTTGTGGAGGGGCAATTCGGGATAATTCCTTTAATTCCAACAGACAGGAAGGTTTTTTGGCAAAACTATACGAGTACAAGTCTGTTCCTATAGTTCCCTTGAGTCCCTGAAATATACCACAGCAACACTTTGTGGTGATGGGTGCAGGCCCACAACCTCCACCATTATTATTATTATTATTATTATTATTATTATTATTACCACCATCATATCCATAGTTACACACTTGACTTAAGTACTTACTTAAAGTATTTGTGTAAGGGACCAAGCCCCTAACATCCATCATAAGTAATATAATAATTATTATGCATTTACATGTATATGTTAACTGATGTGAAACACATCCGGTATGAATAAATACACTTGAATATATTACTGGACTTGCCTAGTTATTTATATAGTAAATTGTCATAAAATTAAACACTGAACTGTTTGTGTGCCAGAACCACAATGAACTGACTGTCTCTTGACAGTTTACATGTATGTAACTCTAATTATCATAACACTCACTCTCCAGGTGCTCTCCAGGCCCTCTCATCCACATACATGTAGGAACTTATTTCTATTTGATTCATTGCATTCCTTGTCCGTTACAAGAGAATTACATTGTCCGCCATCTTGGTTTTTCATAAATAAATTACTGGTGCATGCCAATCCCTCAGGCATAAAATTGTGAAAGAATGCCTGGTGGTTTGATTTGCAGCAAAATCATCTCAATCGTGTATAATATATCAGGTGTTTTTCTTGGAAGGTAATTAAGCTTAATCACATTTAAATATTCTGGAAATTCTAATATAATAATTTATTATTATAGGTCCTACAAGAGGTTTACTTTTATTTCTTTCATATAATGATTTTATTTTTTCACTGATTATGCAAAAAAAATTGAATTATGCGATTGGATGCGATTTGAGACCGATTGTGCAAAATTGCACCAGCGGATAATATCAGAAGTCCTGTAGAATGAGATTTGAGTGTTTGCAGGAGTACTGCCAGTGAATATTTATTTACATTGAAGTATATTTTTGTTTTTCAGGTCTAATTAAAAACACCACTACACATTTCATTTACCACTTCCACTCTCACAGGTTAGTTACGACATACAGTGTTACTATGAAATCTTTATTATTATTAATTGATAGTATCAACCAGTGATCATGATTCCTAAGAATGTGCAATTTTTTTCATTGTTTGAAAATGTTGAGTGCATCATGTTTGATTCTATTTTGATAAAAAGCATCCTCACACAGGAGAAACTCTGATGGAATTTTTATTATAAAACAAATAGAATATAGCTTTCCTGTCTAATAAAATTATATGCATGAGGTATTGAAATATTGCTGAATGCACAAGTTCTTGTTCCACTCTTGCATCCACAGCTTTTCAAGACCTCAAAAGTTCATCATTTAAAAATAATAACCCTGGGTGAAAGATAATGTTTCTATAATTACTATAGAAACAGAAGTTGTGCATACTCTTGGCCTTGAACTTAAGGATAATTTATGTTTGATCATCAAATTAAATGAAGCTCTTTTCTGTTGTTGTGATAAAGTTATAGAAATAGTTGTGGAAGTTTGGAAGAACTCTAAATAGCTGAAGCAACACTCACATCTGTCCCACAGCCATTTCTTGTTCTCACAAACTTCCACTCTTGTTTCTATAGAACACGGAGAACCATTCATAGTTGTTACATGCTGAGCAGCATGCATCTCTACTGTTGTCTACTACATGACTTTATAGTCCTTGCTTCATGAAAGAAAGAAATGGGAAACTTCTAAACAGTGATTACACTGCAATGTCAGGGTTCTGGCTTGGGCTGCGCCTTGCTCCATTGAAAGCAATAGTTTTAGACATCTTGTCATTATGTATCTGAGGCCGTAGTGTGCATATTGCATAATGAAACCTTGAATATTCATGTATAATAGAAATCCCAAAGTGACCAATAGAATAAATGTGATACATGTCATTTGACACATTGAGTAATAGTTGCATGCTTTTAAAACAACAGCCATTTCTTGTGTTCCCTTCCAGAGCAACCACTGCCTGTAAGGATGGCCGTGAAGTGTTAGTGACCCTCAAATGTGACCCAACAGCTCCCGACAAGGTCAGCTGATTCTACTAGTTAATTATCTGCAGTAATTTATCACCATTTTCATACAATGTACAACGTTGTATTACACCTGTGTGCATGTAGTCTTCACTAGACTAGTAGGTAACCACTGATGGCAGAAGAACAGTTTCCTACCTGGAACTATGTATACATGTACATTGTAAACAATGTATCTGTCAAGTGGCTGAAGTACTCATAAGTGTGGCTAGCAAGTTTTCAACCAGAAACAGAAAGTTTAAAACGTTCTTTTCTCAATGAATCCTATAGCTAGTAGACCACTTCTGGCATTTGTAGCACTGCACTTAAAGGATCTGTGTCATGGTGAGGGACACACCTTTATGATCCGGGCCAGAACAAAGTTATTTTCAGTTATTTTCTACAAACTTACGACCCTAGCACACGTGTGGGATGGATGAAATCAAAGTGAATGTGCAAAAATGATTATTAAACTGTGCGTAGATCTAGTCTTCAAGGAACATATTACATATCCTTTCAATCAAGCATTTAGGGAGGGGACTTTTAAGTGTTTGAAGCCAATTAACAGCCACCAATAGAACATTGAATCCAACCATGCACAAAACCATGACACAGTGCCGTTAACAGCACTTGTATTTTTGACATTCTACCTATATTGTGTGTATTCCAGGGTCTGGGGGAATAAGGCTATCCACCAGATAAACCCTTATTCAGTGGATAAGTGTTAACCAAAGTAGCTTATTTTATCCACTGGATAGGAATTTATCCAGCGGATGGTGTTATCCACCCTTTGAACAACTGGAAACAGAAGTCTTTTCAGCTCATGCAGCTGGAATCCTTTCACATATCTCAATCCCTCAAATTCTGCTCAATAAATGTACATAATTATGTCATGTGTGTGAGTCATTGGTTGTTGGCCTTTACAGATCTGGTTAGTCCATTAGAACTGTTAACATTGAACATAGTTATTAATCTATCTACATGTACTTATTGTATCAGGGGGTCCTTCAACTTCCTTCCCATTGTCCTGATGGTACCTGTGATGGATGCAGGTAATGTCTGATTTTCATTACATGTACATGTGCGTTACCAGCTTCTGATTGGGTTAATGGCATCCCTGTTGTGTGTGATGTCACAACATCACTGCTCCTTCTTACCAGAATGAGATGTGATCTCCCCAGGATACAGCATGGAATTGTCTGGGTTTATTTTTGACCCAGTAATGTGAGAGCCTAGGGACTAGGCTGGTGTGCAACATTGAAACCCATTAGAAAAGTGATGTTTCATTTGGCATAACTAGTCTCAGTCACATGTAAAAATTGTTTTATGAATGAAAGTGTTGGCACAATTGTAGTCAGCCATTGAAAGAGTACTTGACAGGTATGCCATTCATTAACTTATTGTTACTGTCTTCAAGAATAAGTGAGTTTAATATTTTCATGGACGAGCTGGAATGAGCACTCAATGGAGGCATCTTTTCTACTGCTACCAAGGGTGTAGCCAGGTTGTAATATAGTTGTAGGCCCACACAATCAGTCAGACTGCTCCTAAGGGGATGTGGGGTGTGCTGCCTTGGGAATGTTTTAGATTAATTTTAGGCTCAAATGCCTTCTGCACTTTTAGGTAATGTTTTTAGCTTTTTGAACGTCTAAATATTTCAGGGACTTTTCACTTTGTCTATTCTTGTCTCTTGCATATTGTAATAAATATGCTAAGAAATAGGTACATGTACAAGTAGGCCTTATATAGGCTGGCTACACCCCTGGCTACATGTAAACAGTTTTTTTTTAACAAATTCCAAATCATTATAGCTGATCTGTGACAATACAAATCTTGCCTATTGGGCTGCCATGCACCTGTCAAAACCTGGATTATCATGTCTGCTCCAACAATACCCTAACACTAAAACAGTAACAACACATTCACTAACATAACAGAAGTGCTCTGTCTTAACAGTGCAGTTCGATCAGAAGCGAGTTTACAAGCAGTAAAACCCCAAGATTTATATTGCCAATCTTTTATTTGTACAGATCCAATGCATATACACATATAGTTAAAATTGTATGAAGTATTTAAAAGATTGTTGACCGAAAACCTATTGACTTTTGGTGCAACCTCTCAACTTAAACCAAGCTGATATTTTTACATAATTTATTTATTATATTATTAATAATTATATAGGTTTGAGTTCTTGTGGAGAACCAAGTATGCATGCCCAGAGTGTTCTGTAGCTGATTACAAGAAAGTCAGGTCAGCCTGTGAGGTTAGTGATGGTTGTGTATTTCAGAATACCTAATAGAGTTGTCACCAGGATTTGGGGTAAGGTCGGCGAAATCAGGAATGAGAACATATTTGGGGTAAGGTCAGGAAAATGTCAGAAAACAAATGGGGGAAAATATTTGAGACTCCGAGGGTGTGCATGTTTGTATTGTAACTCAGTGAGGGATATCCAGTGGCTTAAATATGTGAGAGTGAAGGGAGAGGGGGAGAGGGGCAGTTGCTTTGAGAAGGAGGACCATTGGTCCCTCCCCCCTATTTGACCCTCTGGCAACCAACAACTCTGCCAAAGGAAAGAGAAAACAGCAGGGCCTTTATTGATAACTAAACCACATTAGTCATGCTGATTTCTGTCTTTGTCTTTCTCTCTTAGCATGGAACCAAGAAAACTTCATACATGTGGAAAGAACCCAGGTACAGTGTACGTCCATCGTTTATCCTCAAATAAAAAGGAAATAATTCATTAAAGCAGCAGGGTTCTTGGTAGAAACTGTCTGTCGCTGGATTTCTGCATGCTGGCTGTTAGGATGAAACTAATAATATGATCAGCTAAAACTCGATTAAGGTATGCTATAACCTAACTTTGTTATGATGAAAGTAGCTCCCTGTTCTTTTGCTGTTCGTTAGCCTGAGAAAAACCACCATCTCTACTGCTCCCCCACTGCAGGTGGTTGTCTTCTCAGCTAATGATTTGTCTTTTTGTGAAGATATATTTTATGAAAATGAAGCTGCTTGTTGCCGGTTATTGGCCGCCTTTCCAAATAAATACTGGGAACTCAGATGGCAAAATGGAATTGTTGTCTCCCAAGCACAGGACAAGTTGTGACAGGTTGTGGGAAAGTTGAACAAATTTATGATCTGTATCTCAAAGCAGTATGTATGTAAACTGAGTGTTTGTTTATTCTGTTGACATGCTAATCTCAGGTAGCCCAAACCGATTAGCAGTATGTTGAAAAGATGCACTACTGAACTTGGAATCTTCTGTTTCACCAGGATTTGCCGTGATGGTGTAAGGCTACCAAAAGAAAAGACCGAGAAATGCAGCATTCTGGATCAGACTGTTGGCTCTGCCATGAAAGACTTCAAGGTTTGTGTTATGCAATGCTTAAACAATATGAATGGGGATCTTACAGCTAATTGAAAACTCAACAAATGTAAAAACTAACTATATAATGGCTTGAAAGAGCACACCAAAAATAAGCAAGTTTGCCGAAGTTAAGAGGCTATCTATTTTCCTTACGGAGTTGTAAATTGCAAAGATAAAAAAAATACAGAGAAATGTATGGTGACCAATCGTGCACATTTGTCTGTTTGTGGAACTTTGTTCACTCGTAACTTTGTCAGTAGCTAAAATATCTGCTCAAAACTTTGCACAGTTGGTAATTTTAATACGCTTTCCAGCCATGTCATTAGTTTTTGTCTGTGAGTTTTAAAGAATTTTCAAATTACCTGCAATAACCCCATTGCTTGATGGTAATCAACGAACAATGTGTGGTATGACTCACTGGTTAGCTCAGTTGGTAGAGCACGGTATAGAGTGCGGGAGGTCACGGGTTCGAATCCCGGCCGCGTCCTTGGGCAGGGACGTTTAAGTCGTCCTTCCTCTTCTAATCTATACGAGGGGACGTGAAAGAACCTGTTGTGTTATTTCGAGATTGTCTCCCGACACAACAGCCTGGTATTCTGAGGTACTAACAATCACTCATGATTGTAAACTGCATGCAGCACATTGCGCCACAATAGCAGTCCGTATCACGAAAATAACCTTGTGAAACGCATTTGAATATATCCATATAGAATTTGCGCTATATAAATGAATACTGTTACCTTTATGTAATGATAAAGAATGAGTGGCCGATCTTTATCCGATTCACAAACTCGAGCTGAGTCTAGATGTAGAGTCATGTTTTCAGTTATTTTGGCGATACAACTTATTTTGGCCGAGAAAATCGAAGCCAAAGTTTATGTAAATCAGGACGAAATCTGTATCAGCTTTAAAGATCACTTATCGGTCGGTGATTTCCTTTGTTTTTGCTTCATCATACTTTTATGAAAGAATACACATTATAGTTGTGTTATCAAATACATACGACTTTACTGCTATGGCGACCGACCATTGGTTCTTAATGAAGTGACCAACATAAAATGTGCTTCCAGATTGGAGAGAGAGAATATGGCATGAAACAAGTGATGCCACTGATGCCCATGTCTTTGTTTTCAGGAATTTAAATACTTCTTTCCTTTTCACATGCTTGAGGTAGACGTTACCGTAATGTTTAGTAATACAGCCTTTGTCTTACAGATCGGTATTGGTGTGGTAGCGCTGTTTACAGTTCTTCTCGTGTGTTCCGTCTTATTCCTGTTCTGCAAGAATAGAAGGTGAGTAATCCAGCCACGCATCCCCCTCCCCCTCCCCCTGGCTTCTCCTGCCCCTTTCTACACCTCGTAGGATTTATTTTAGTATCACCTCATCCCAATTCTAATCGTCAGTGGCTGTCCATTGTTAGTATAACCAAGCCACCGGCTATCGGCAAACTCACAATCTGATTGGCTACACAGTCGTCATCTATCGATTGATGACAATTTTAAAGAACAAGTGACTACAGACAAAATGAATTAGAAAACTGCTTATTTTCCAACGTTTTTCTTAGGTTTACTTCTATATACAAATGCAGATCGACAGCTAAGTTGGAAATGGAGCCCATTACGAGGAGCGTCCAACTTCCCCATTGGTTCTGTTCCCAGTAGATGTGGCTATGTTTAGAATTGCATTTCACGCGAAATAAACTAAGGCCGTGTTGTCTTAGCCAACCAGATAGCTATACGTCACTTCTCATTATTTTTCATTATCATTATATATATTATCATTATATATATATTAATTTGGCCGTTTACGTTAACAAATACATTGGATAATCGATTTTTGATAAGAAAAAACTCCAAAATATTGCCGTTTCTTTTGTCCCCAAGCTTTTTCAAGTTTCCGTTATTGTTGCTGTTTTTTTTTTTCACTGTAAACAGGCCCTTTGAAAGTACGGTAAATATTAATTACCGTATTTGTGTCTAGAAGGCTGCGAAAATCGTTAAGGCGTTTCTTAATTCTTGTTTTCCAGGTTGAACTACAAGTACCATCGTCTTGTTCAGAATGCCAGTGGTTCCCATGGTGAACTGCCTCAGGTTGAGAGGTGTGCCGTGGAGGAGGATGAGGAGGATGAAGAGGAGGAGGAGGTAAGACAGGGCTAGAAACAGTCTATAGAGAGTAGGTAAGACGAGAGTAGGTAAGACAGGGCTAGAAACAGTCTATAGAGAGGAGGTAAGACAGGGCTAGAAATAGTCTATAGAGAGGAGGTAAGACAGGGCTAGAAACAGTCTATAGAGAGTAGGTAAGACAGGGCTAGAAATAGTCTATAGAGAGGAGGTAAGACAGGGCTAGAAACAGTCTATAGAGAGGAGGTAAGACAGGGCTAGAAACAGTCTATAGAGAGGAGGTAAGACAGGGCTAGAAACAGTCTATAGAGAGGAGGTAAGACAGGGCTAGAAACAGTCTATAGAGAGTAGGTAAGACACGGCTAGAAACAGTCTATAGAGAGGAGGTAAGACAGGGCTAGAAACAGTCTATAGAGAGGAGGTAAGACAGGGCTAGAAACAGTCTATAGAGAGGAGGTAAGACAGGGCTAGAAACAGTCTATAGAGAGGAAGTAAGACAGGGCTAGAAACAGTCTATAGAGAGGAGGTAAGACAGGGCTAGAAACAGTCTATAGAGAGGAGGTAAGACAGGGCTAGAAACAGTCTATAGAGAGGAGGTAAGACAGGGCTAGAAACAGTCTATAGAGAGGAGGTAAGACAGGGCTAGAAACAGTCTATAGAGAGGAGGTAAGACAGGGCTAGAAACAGTCTATAGAGAGGAGGTAAGACAGGGCTAGAAACAGTCTATAGAGAGGAGGTAAGACACGGCTAGAAACAGTCTATAGAGAGTAGGTAAGACAGGGCTAGAAACAGTCTATAGAGAGGAGGTAAGACAGGGCTAGAAACAGTCTATAGAGAGGAGGTAAGACAGGGCTAGAAACAGTCTATAGAGAGGAGGTAAGACAGGGCTAGAAACAGTCTATAGAGAGGAGGTAAGACAGGGCTAGAAACAGTCTATAGAGAGTAGGTAAGACAGGGCTAGAAACAGTCTATAGAGAGGAGGTAAGACAGGGCTAGAAACAGTCTATAGAGAGGAGGTAAGACAGGGCTAGAAACAGTCTATAGAGAGGAGGTAAGACAGGGCAAGAAACAGTCTATAGAGAGGAGGTAAGACAGGGCTAGAAACAGTCTATAGAGAGTAGGCAAGACAGGGCTAGAAACAGTCTATAGAGAGGAGGTAAGACAGGGCTAGAAACAGTCTATAGAGAGGAGGTAAGACAGGGCTAGAAACAGTCTATAGAGAGTAGGTAAGACAGGGCTAGAAACAGTCTATAGAGAGTAGGCAAGACAGGGCTAGAAACAGTCTATAGAGAGGAGGTAAGACAGGGCTAAAAACAGTCTATAGAGAGGAGGTAAGACACGGCTAGAAACAGTCTATAGAGAGGAGGTAAGACAGGGCTAGAAACAGTCTATAGAGAGTAGGTAAGACAGGGCTAGAAACAGTTTATAGAGAGGAGGTAAGACAGGGCTAGAAACAGTCTATAGAGAGGAGGTAAGACAGGGCTAGAAACAGTCTATAGAGAGGAGGTAAGACACGGCTAGAAACAGTCTATAGAGAGGAGGTAAGACAGGGCTAGAAACAGTCTATAGAGAGGAGGTAAGACAGGGCTAGAAACAGTCTATAGAGAGTAGGTAAGACAGGGCTAGAAACAGTCTATAGAGAGTAGGTAAGACAGGGCTAGAAACAGTCTATAGAGAGTAGGTAAGACAGGGCTAGAAACAGTCTATAGAGAGTAGGTAAGACAGGGCTAGAAACAGTCTATAGAGAGGAGGTAAGACAGGGCTAGAAACAGTCTATAGAGAGGAGGTAAGACAGGGCTAGAAACAGTCTATAGAGAGGAGGTAAGACAGGGCTAGAAACAGTCTATAGAGAGGAGGTAAGACAGGGCTAGAAACAGTCTATAGAGAGGAGGTAAGACAGGGCTAGAAACAGTCTATAGAATAAGTAGAAAAAAGGAGGGGGAGAAAAGGAGAAAAAACACTTGCAGTTGTTTGAGCCCTTGATGTGCAACGACGCGGGAATCAGACCATATTGCAAGTGAACAATAGTGACAATTAGTAACATTTGCTAGTAGTAGTATCCTTTCAAATCCTGGACTAGAAATAGACACATTCGAAAAATAGCGTCCAATTTAACTAACTATTTAGGATTGCCTAGCCTCACATACACGTCAAAACGCTTTATGTGGCAACGTCAGTTCAGTCAGTCCATTACGATTTGTATTTCAATTGGACGACATTTTCTGAATGGGTCCATACTGTGACGAGCTTTGTTATCTGATAAAGCTGTAATTTTCCATATATAACGCACGCCCTCATTCGTTGATTTAGGGTCACATGACAGGTAACAAAAAGTGTTACCCACTAAAGTAGATGAGCTGGCAACATTTTTCAAAACTACGACGTCAGAGGGTAACAATGTATTTCAACCCGCTAGTGCACGTAATCAGGGCGTGCATTTTTACTCGAAAATATGGACTATAATTCTTAGGCTATGTAACAAATCACTCAATGAACGGACCCTCGGGAAGCCAGTGAGTTTTGTTTCCCTCGAATATCGATGTTTTTCTCTTGGGAAACATTGAGATCTCGGGAAGCAAAACTCACTGTTACTCGGGTTCAATGATGATACTCCCTTACAGGTGCACTTCAGGCAGGGTGCCAAAGAACGTGGTAAGAAAATCCTAAAGAGCATCAGGGATTTCACTTCTGGCAACAAGAAAAAGGTTTGTGTAGCTGTTGTTAGGGTGATATGTCACAATCCTAACTTGATCCGAGGCTAACCTGAATTAATAAGCATGTTGTAAACCGCGGACTGGACTCAGCAATACGGATTTTTGTTCTCAAACTCCGTAGGAATATCGTCGTTTTGATTTGGGACGATTAAAATTCCCAACCAAGGGAGCACGGCAGACTTGTCTGTTTTGTTTCACTCGCGATCTCTTCCAGGTTTAGCCGCCATCTTGAAATTCTACAATGCGACTTTCCGCTGACAATAATTAATTCGGAGCTCGCTCGGCACTACGTCCCTCGTGAGCGCCAACATTATTATTGTCAGCGGAAAGTCGCATTGTGGAAGAGATCGTGAGTGAAACAAAACAGGCAAGTCTGCCGTTCTCCCTTGTCCCAACAGAAGGCTTTAGAAACACACGTTCGAATAACTTTAGAAGTACAACCCTTGGATTCAAGTTGGAATTGGCAAGTTGCATGATGGCGTCATTTTACTGCAACTACCAGAATCTTTTCAAATCTTTTTCTTATTCAATTTTTTAAACTCCGTTGAGAATACCAAGACAATGATCCAAATTAGAGGAACAAAAGGTTCCTCTAAAGAATTCTGGTACTTGTAGTATGTGACGTCATCATGCATAGCACTTATTGCCCACTTTAGAAACGAGTTGGTTAATGGGGTGAGTTCGGTTTCGTAAAGGTGATTGAAATCGTTACTGGCACAGTTAATTGCAGAATACAAAGAAACTTGACAAATATTGCAATTCACTGTCCCCAGTAACTATCCCAAGCACCATTGCGAAACCGAGCTCGCCCCATTCCCCTACTCCTTTCTAAAGTGGGCAATTCTGATACTTTGAACAGGGACTGTTGCAACCCGGCATAGGCATAGGTGACGTTTGGCGATAGCTAGGCATTTCTTAACTCCGAGACACACGGGACGATTTAAAGTAAGCAAGATAATTGTAGAAGCCGTAAAAAATATTACATATAATTTGTATTATTGTGAGATAGAAAGACTGAAATTCCAAGGTCGTAGGTACTTTAAAATGACTGATTTCAGTCTTACATTTGCAGAGCGGCAGCGTAATAGTAACCAGCATAGCCCTTTATCACCGGCGACCATCTGGGAATAAAACCATTGTTCACGACGGCCAGCCTCGGTTCAACTCGTTTGATAGCGAGGCTGGATGGGCATGCACAATGGTTGTTGAAGATGGCCGCCACGTGATTATTCAGGAATATATCAAATCCTGTGTTCCACAAGGCCTATTGCATTGCATGTCCACAGCATGTTTACTTAGTGCGTGCTTGCTTTTCTTCAGGAGAAAGTAACGTTTGATGACGAAGACGATGACGAATACTTCGAGTCTGTACAGCTGGAGGCGGCGAAGGAACCACTACGCGTACATTGAATGGCTAATAACCCTGACTGACTGACATCGTAGCCCGTATTGTATTACTCTGTCCCAGCCATGGCAGTTTTAGCCGTACAACTCTCGATCATTGTCACCACAGTAGTAAAGATGATCTTGAGATATTCTGCTTTTTTCACCGTTTTACAACCGATTTCAGTGTTACATGCATAGGCGGGGTTTTTCAGACAATCATTTGGCATACTCATTCGACATAATAATTCCACGGAAATTTCCGACGCTTCTTGTTGGCAGTGCATGTTAGCGAAGTCTGTCGAGTAATCGAATGTGAAAAAGCATCTAAGTTATTCGATTCAGTACCTCAAAACCATGATAAACAGTGAGCCTGGTTACAAAGCATGTCGAATGATTGTGTCGAATGACTACGTCGAATGATTGCTCTATGCACGTAACACTGAAATCGGTTGCGAAAACTAAGCATGTCGTTGCTTGCTCTGCTTCTATAGTTCCTCTAGCCAGAGCGCTAACTTAAAACTCGAGCCCGGTGTACACGGTAAACGTTTTGGGCTCACGCGGGCACACGTCCCCGGGATTTACACGTCAAAAATAATAAGGGATGTCGTGCCAAAAAAAAAGAAATTGAAGTGAGTGCCGTACCGTGCCGTGCCCACAATGACTATCGTGTAAACCGGTCTTTGGTTCAGTACATAACATGAGCCGGTTTGCACGTTCTGTTCACTTCCAGTGCTGTTGGTTCAACGTAACTTATGCTCCCATAGTAAACATGGGCATCAACGCTGAGCGCGATGGTCACGGAAATTTCGGTATATACTTCATGGTAGTGTTTCGTTCCATATAGAGCCCTGCATAATCATTTTATCTACTGTTTTACAGTATTATGCAGGGAGACTATATGGAACGAAACACTACCATAAAGTATATACCGAAATTTCTGCAGTTTTCGCCCTTTTCTGGCTTTCCTTACCAAATATGTGCAAGAAATACTAAGGTAAGTTACGTCAACATTTCGACAAAAGCTTTGGTTTTGAGAACTTTATTTTGGCCAGCTGACACGTTCACTCCATCGTGGCATGCCAACTATGATCTTTCCCACAAATTTACCCATGATGCTGTGCCAGCTCGTGACGGACACCGCCTGCCTGGACGGGGATGGATTCATGTCAAAAATATAGATGATTGTAGGCTAGTTTGTCTATTCGGGGTAATCTGCTGTTCCGTTCCTTCCCTTCAAGTCTGTAGTGGAGTAGTAAAAACGAAGAACAGTCGAGTTCATTCAAGTTGTGTGTTCTCAATCCGCAATATACTCCATTCCATCAGAGTGACATATTCTGCTGTTATCATTCGAAACAATGTTTTATTGGCTTGTATTCTAATTACTTCGTGAACCGAATACAAATCATTTAATACCTAACTTTCCAGACAATGAAGATCACAACAATATCAGAAAGGGGCATCTCGTTTATTAGCCGATTGAAAAAAATGCCTACAAATAGTTAAAGGGGCTATGTCATGGTACTGCGCATGTATCGAGTAATCGCTCGTTTAGTGGCTGTTAATTGGATACAAACAGTTAAACTTCCCTACCTCAATGCTTGATTGAAAGGAGTTTCAATATATTCCCTGGAGACTTGTTTATATACACTGTTTGTTAGTCATTTTTGCATATTTGCTTTCATTTTAAGCATCCCACATGGCCGAGAGTTTCGTTAGTTCATATCAAAATAGGTGGAAATAGCTCTTTCCGGTCCGGAAAAACGAATGTAAAGTCTTACCGTGACACAGCCCCTTTAATGTATGAAAAATAAAGTTTAGTTTATGAATGGCCTTCGGCCTTCGGTGGCCACTCAATTACTCTCTGTTCTTATATACTAGTCCTAATTAACTGACACAGCACCTAAACACAAACAGTTCATTCCTTAAAGACCCTGTGTCCGAGCCCATGGTGCTTTGCACCAATGTTATGATTAGTTTGTTTATCAACGGCCGCATAAATTAAAGGCCAGCTTTTAGGCGAACTAAAATGCACTCGATTGTTTATAAGTTTCATAAAAGAAGTACACATACACTTTGGATAGCGAATTTCATAATTTCTACCGGATTAAAAACCCAATCGAGACCACGAATGTCCCCCGGATGCTTCGAATATGATTTTAAGTACTCGGCAGGAAGCCAGTTCTGTCTTTACTAGATTCTAATTCGGTTTACGAGTGCGACTTTTCACAACTCTACAAGCAAACACATACTCTTGCTACCTTGTTTTCATGTCTCCAGTATTGCTTAGCTGTATTTGAAGATCTCTACTTTCCTTGCGAATGATAAATTTTGAGTGCAAAATTAAATGAAATGTCGTACTCGCACTCGAGTCAAACTCACAGCGAAGTAACAGCTGAACTCGGCAGATTGGAGTTTGACCCGCGATCGTAGTTTTGGTATCAAGACTTTATGGATGTACTGTAGGATGAAAAAAAAAGTTAAGGGCATTGCTTTCTCTGCTAATAAAAATGCAAAACATATACAGATAATTCGTAACACCTCAGTGGAGCTTAGCCGTGCGAAATTATAATTGCGAATGGTCTTTATGCCAGAAGTGGTTGTTTTGTGCTTTGTATTTCCAACGAAGCCCGCCGTCCCTTAGTGCAGCAAATCCCCGGGAAACTCACGTAGTAGTCCTTTTGGGCCACAAGTGTCCTCTTGTAGACCTAGAGAAAGTAAAATGTGGACTGCTGAAGGATTATGTCGCTTCGCCTCGCTGTCTCGGTCCTTTTTCCGGCATTCCTCTACTCGCCACTCTAGACCGGTATTCGAAGAAATATTCGAACTAAAGTTTCATTTAAAAAAGTATATATACAAAAGTTAAGATAAAAGAAAGTCAGTTAAGCATATATACCTATTAATAATTACACGATGGCCCAAACTAGGGATGGTTTCGAAAGATTCTAGATTCTCATAACAACAATGATCTTTCTGATTTTCGTAGCCTACGGAAATGATTTGCGCGCGCAAAGCACCATGGGCTTGGACACAGGGCCTTTAATGTTCGATGTTATATAACCATACATTGCATTAAGATGCAAGAAACGAATTTAGAGACCGGAACTAAATATATTTATTAAGGCCTGTTCGGACTGCCGTTGGCATGTTTGCGTTTAAACTACAGGGCCGGGTTGTTCAAAGCCCGATTAGTGTTAATCCTGGATTAACTCTGCACAGAACCTATTGGTTGTCATGGAAATTAACCCTGGATTAGCAATAATCGGGCTTTGAACAACCCGGCCCAGGTGTGGTGGACCAAATGACTAAGACAAGGCAGCCATGTTGGTTGATCTCACAAGAGATAGCTATTAAACGAGGCATCTTCCGTTAACGTCAACCAAGATATGATGTTACATAAAAGTAATACTTCATTATCAAGAAGCATTATGGTCTAGACGGGAATTGAAACGTGAGGACAAAAGCTTTGTTGTCAATACAGCGTTACGTGATGTATTTGTGAAACAGGTTATTAGTAGACGAAATCGAAACACGTGTATCGTATTATTATTGTTAGTTGGGAAACAATAAGAAAGCTCGTTCATGAACTCATCGCTTAGTGATTATAACTACAGACTCTTCCCTTTCGTTTCTCGATTGAAAGTGCGCAATAAGTACTCGAGACGTATTGATTTCCGTGTCGTAAAAGGGGCTATGTCATGGTACTGCGCATGTATCAAGTAATCGCTCGGTTGGTGGCTTTAATTGGATACAAACAGTTAAACTTCCCTCCTTCAATGCTTGATTGAAAGGATTTTCAATATTTTCCCTGGAGACTGTTTATATACACAGTTTGTTTTTGGTCATTTTGCATATTTGTTTTGATTTTAAGCATCCCACGTGGCCGAGAGATTCGGTAGTTCATATCAAAAACGGTGGAAATAGCTGTTTCGATTACGGCCCGGAACGCGAAGCTTAAGTTACCGTGACACAGCCCCTTAAAGAGACAAAGCCCACACGGCATATTTAATTATTTGACACTTGATATGTTAAAAGGAAAATCTCGGAACGAACGATTTTCTACGTATTTCGTTTTCAAAAGTGTACTCTAATTCAGCTTCGTACTTGTAAAGAACCATGCATTGTGCATTTAGTTTAGACTGAAGACGAAAAACATGCTTTCCCTATTTAAAAATAACTCTTCAACCAAGCCTTCCTGCTTCAGGCTTCAAAGTTTGTGCTATTTTCATCCTTGCTGACATAGTTACAAGAGGATGAAGAAAAAACTATTGTACGAGTGCTCTGGGGAGTTCATTGGTTAACGTGAAGTTTACGAACAATGGTATAGTGTGCATACTTAACTAATACTCCATCACACCAGCGCTTAAACAGTGCTGTTTAAGTCTTGTTTAATCATGGTTTAATTAAACAAGTTTAAAATACTATCTGTTACCACCGTACTTGTTGGCGTTAAACTAGTTTTCTTCTAACCTCTTTAACACATTCAAGATAGCGACTTAGTTTAATCAGACTGGTTTGGTTGTTTTGAATGGGTATAAGACAAGTAGTAATATGCCTATAAGCCCTTGGACAGAAATCATGGATTTGGACGCAGTAAACCATATTTGGGCGATTTATGGTCGTAGTTGAAACTGAATAGACCATTTCAGCTTGCCTGTTTGTTGCCCCATTTCAGGCCACGTGATAGTTCTCCAGAGGATTCAGTACGTTGTTTTCCAATTATATAAAAAAATAACTCTTGGGATACAGAAAACACAAAGGCATTACTCAAGGGAACAATCACGTGGTCTGAAATGGACAACAAACAGGCAAGCTGGAGGGTCTATTGAGTAGTGACAGTTATTTTGCAGGCGTCAGACATTTGATACTTACAATCTGAGAGAAATATCTTTAATATTTGGAGCTGACAAAAACAGGAAAAATAACTGAAATTTGATTCCTTGATAAACTAAAATGGCAGACGTTAATGATTATTTTTCCTATGTCGGCCATGACTTTTAAATCCAAGATAACTAGCTAGAGCTTATAGGCACTTAACAAACATGGCAGTTTGAAAGATGCTCAAATGATGTGCGCACAGAAAAGTACATTTATTTTATACAGCTGCAAATATGATTCGGTGCGAAACAAGAGTACAATGCAGCTGTACTCAACAACACTGCTATCGACCAATCGGCACACTGTGACGTCATTTGTACTCTATAACGGCTCTCGGTCAATCAGAGCACACAGTGACGTCATTTGTACTCAATTAAACTGCTCGACCAATCGGCGAGCGTTTCGCACAGTTTATTGTATAATAAGTTTAAAGAATGTACAAGAGCAGATTTCGTATGAGTTACCGTAACTGTACTGTAACTTTATGTACCGTAACTCTGTAATTTGAATTAGAAAGTCAAAAAGAATATGAAACCATTTCCAGTCGCGGCATGCCGTACAGTAACCGTGCCGTAATTTCTCAGCATGCCGTACAGTAACCGTGGCGAAGTCAGTGCCGTAGTTTGTCCCACTCGTACGAAATCCACTCTAGTTAGCGTTTGCCATTATAAAATGTTGCAATAATAACGTGTGTGAATCAACTTAAAAGTAATTCGATAGCAATAAATAAATGAGCAGTCTGTATTCTCTTTGAACAAAATAAACTAACACAAGAACTACCTAATGTTTCCTAATTTTATTTTCATTGTAAGACAACTGAGTTGGATATTGTTGTCAACGAGGATAACAAATCAGAATATCAGTGTAATAACCTCGTGGCATTCAAAGTGTTGGTTTTGAATGTGTTCATACCTCTGTCCATCTTGTACCTAGCTCAACGCTGATTGGCTGTTTGAGCGACCCGATTCAGTGTTCATTGCTCTCTTATCACAGGAAAATAAAAATAAAAACTGCCGGTTTTCCCGCGGTGACAGTTTCAGAACGAGTTTAGAGGCTGATTGGCGTCCGATATCCAATCTTGTTCGCAGAGCCCACGTTCCTTTTGGTTAGCGCCAATTTGGTCACCGATGGCCGAAAAACTGGCGGGCTCTGGGAAAATATCTATTTGGAGATGGAATACCTGTTTGAAACTTACAATGTTAGTAGTATTGAGTTGCGGCCGTGTTGTGTCGGTAGATACAGTCCAGGATCTCTCGGTAGAACCGATACAACACGGACGCGAATTCTGTAAGTAACTTTTTACAAAATGAGAGGTCTTGTTGTATCGATTAGATACAGATCCGGGCCGCTTCGGACTCGAATTTTGTAAATTGCTTCTAAAACGCAAACAAATGCAATATAACCAAAATAAGTCGATCTGGTAAAAGTCGTTAGTTGACTAATCGTGCCGCGCCAATAGATTAAAAAAAAACTAGAATCTGACCCTCGTTCCTGATTGGAGGAATTTTTAAATATATAAACAAGAAACCTGATTGGTTCCACCACGTTAAAGAACTCCTCGGCGATTGGTTAATAGTGTAATTGCGTTCGACGAAGGAAAACGCAACCTAATCTGGTGACGGGTTCCCTGTGTGTGACGTTTGCCTACGGTAACCAAAGAAAGGTTCAGTTCGTGGATGTATTACACAATGCCTCGATGTCATGAACGGCATGGACGTGGTTAGGGCATGGACGTTAGTGTGGGGCATTTAGAACAAACACATTTTCATCAATAGAAGTACACTTTTTAATCAAACGTTTCCAGTCGGCTAGATCTACATAGAGCGCAATTTCTGTTGAATTTCCCGGAAATTTCAACAAGGTCTTTTGATTAGAAGTATCATGAAATACCTCAGTCAAACCTCCAGGTAAGTGAAACTCAGTTTTATAGTCGTGACATAATGAGTATTTTAGTCAAGGTCCGAAATGAGCTCGTACGGGAATTCGAGGTACTAACTGACTGTACAGTTGCAACTATTAAAGCTGTAAGCTTGTTTTATACTTTGTTTATAAGTGAACTCCTGTGTATTTCATTACTGTTTTTCCTGACTTTATAAAAGCATAAAAGTAATGGGTGGACGTTAAGGGGGGATGGGGGGAGGGGGTCTGACCTTAACGTCCGTTGTGCGTTAAGCGGGGCATTTCGACCTTATATTAAGATTTCGACCGTACAAATTTGAATTTGCTTTCGCGAGTAAAGTGATTTTTTACAAGGCGTTACTGGTTTAGGAACTACCTGGGTTTAGCTTGAATACTTACCGCTGAATTCAGATAGAAGAATAAATTTGCAGTATTCTGGTGTATAGAACATTGAGGTTTCTCAAGTTTAGAGTGGTACAAATCACTGTTAAAGTTCTATTTCGTCATGATTTCGTACTATTTTTCTTGTGTGACTTTTGGTATGGCGGGAGCTGCAGTAGGAGAGAATTTCTCAAGCATGTTAAGGCCTGGTTCAGGGGTCAAATTTTGGGTAAAAAATGTTTTCCTTATTTCAACACAGCCGAGTATGGTAAGTAGGCCAAGTTTCTCACGATAATAGGTATCGCCATTCTTGGCAACCTTAAGTGGTTTGTGTGTAGTAAAACGTGTCACGTGGTCTGTCACGTGACTTAGAACACGAAATCGGTAAATCAAAAATGCGGCTCCCAGTTTAAAACAGCTAGGATGACGAATGGATATGTTCAGTTAAGGTTGAAGCCTTTTACCTAAATCAACTTAGAAAAGATGACTACGATGTTTCGTTAACGAGTAATTAAGGCGAACATATGCAAAATAGGTCACATGACTTTTTGTACCCTTAATATCTCCTTATCTTTACATGATAGTCATGTTTTCTAAATGTGATCGGAAACACTGTGGGAGGAGTAATGTTTTAACAGGGTTACTTTATATTTATATGTTATCGTCGCAGCCGCATTTCACTTAAACGATTTTATATAATTATGACGTCACCGATCACGTGATACGACAACTATCCATTTAATAAATTTAAGGAAGTTGATATTAGTATTATGATGTAATTAGATTTTGTTTAAACTGTTATTTCTGTCAGAAAACGTTTTTTAACTTACATCTATTTTCAGTTAAATGAACCAGGCCTTAACATGCTTGAGTTGGAGCGTTCAAACGAAAGCAGAGAATTCTCCTTCGTATAGTTCTGGTATCAACAGGTAAGTCACATTATAAACTTGTAATGCGACTGAAGTTGTTCTCTCTCTCAAATAAAATCGCATTTACTTCAAAGCGATGACCAATAGCAAATGTTCTCTTCTGTGTGCAATGATTTTGATATGACTTAATAATTCTTGTCCTAAGTAAACTTTAAGAGCCATGCTCCTGTGAAAATTTGTTTTTGATTAGGGCATCAGGGCTAGCGTGCCGATATTAAAAGTTATACTTTAATATTGATACCTATAAAAGTGTACAGCTGCATCACTTTGCATGGCAAATGATTGTTTATGATTCAAGCTCATAAGTGAGACCAGTGAAAATCCCATTCAAACAAATCTTTTTGAGAGACGAAAAATTATGTAAATTTCTCCTGCTTTTAATAGGATACATATGTGTACCTCTCACAAAAGAGTTGCTGCAACAAAAACAGTGATAGAAGGAAACCATTTGCAGTTGATGGCATCCCTGTACATTTGTGCAGTCCCTGGCCTCTGCCTTGCCTCTCCCCCTCCATGTAGGATTTTTTTTTCTGTGTTGCTGGTTGTGCATGAATATTTTTTTTGATAATTTTCCCTCGTATGGATTTTTTTTTGGGGAATTCCCCCACCCCCCCATAACTTTTCTAATGGTCCGTCCCTTAAAAAATACTAAAGCGCAAGAGAACAAAAGACAACGTAATCACATACCAGAACTTCGCGACTATAAATAGACACACCATCTACTGTGTTAGGGGCCAACATGCATAGGGGTACAGGAACACTCCTGTGTAATATACTCCTGCTTGAACCAGATAAAACGGTGGTATCTAATTTGTGGAGATTTCTTTATTGTGTATTTCAGCAAGAGAGGAAACGTCAATCAGTCCGACGTTGGTAAATTGATCGTAAGGACAGGTGAAGCAAATTTTAGAAGTCTTCGACGTTGACCATCCAAATATAACAATTTCATTCTCCAGAGATCACACCAAATGTTCCTTAACATCACGAAACCTCTTGTAACATCCTTCGTACATTTAATCTTACTTCTAATGAATTTCAGAGGTGCTCTTGCGTTAGATTATTGGACAGTCGAAGAGCATGCTATGTTCAAACATCAGTATTCCGTTGTGTCGGCAAAAGACTGGCTCGACTGCATACTCACTTGTAGTGCAGATCCTCGCTGTGTCTCGTATAACTACGAATACAGTGCCACGAAAGGCGGTAAATGCGAGTTAAATGAATGTGGTACAGATCCTGATGTACCGATCAAGACGACACTCGCGTACATGCGTGGTTACTTATTCCAGCAGCTGAGATCTGCTCAGGTGAGAGGCTTAGCAAGAAGCAAGCGCAGTTTAATAACCAAACTCGGATAATATGGAGAGCTTTGCCTCCATATGAAAACGGGTTGGTGTGCTTCTGGCGTTGCTTTGTTGCAATCTGTGATTGAAACAAAATTTAGATATTTGAAGTAAAAGTATAAGGTGTAAGTTATTCTGAAGTTGACAGTATATGGACGGGTTTCAAATGTCTGCCCTAATGTGATTTCCACGTGTACTCTGAACTAGAAACTACATTTTTAAAAGCAGCCAAAAAAGTACATTTCCAGGCCTTTATTCCTTGGAAAACCTAGCAAGGAGGTGTAGGAGCGAGTGTTGGTCAGAAAATAGTTGCCTGAAAGTTTACATCAGTAGGAACGCAAAGTTTTTTTCTTGGACGTCTTCCTGTAACCAAGTAGATAAACATTCTGAAAAGAGAATCATAATGAAGACCTTTTTTCTGATGCAATCGATTAATTGTTTTAAAGTATGAGCCGGATATTGTAAAAGATAGTCAAGACAACTTACTTTTTTTGTAGGACAGAAAACAGTGCCAGTTGAAAAAGCGAAAACATAACAAAGACAAAGGTAAGATGGGAAAAAATGCCCGGGGGGAGGACTCCCCATAAAAATAGACGGGGGTGCTCGACCTATCTTTTAGGGGTTAAAATCGTTAGCAGTGCTATCTCTTAGGGGTCTTCCAAAGGTCTGCTATCTTTTAGGGGTCTCCGAGACCCAAAATGTTTGTGGCCGAGAAAAAATAGCGCTGGATCCTCGAGCATGAGACCCCACAAGTTGAATCGGTATTTACGGCTTCGATATAGAGTTTGATCCATCCGAATATTAAAGACGAGGTTATGGGGCAGAGCTTTGTCTCTTATTTCCTTTAGTTTGCACAAATTTGTCTTTTGGAGTGCTATCTTTTAGGGGTAATTTTTTTGTGAGCCACGCCCATATTGCTATCTTTTAGGGTGTATTTCATTTCTCACGTCGAGCACCCCCGTCTATTTTTATGGGGAGTCCCCCCCCCCCCCCGGGAAAAAATGTCTTCTCTCTTATTTGAATAAAATCAATACTAACAGACTGGAGCAACAATGTTACATACACAGTACTACAACCTTAGCAATGAGGTCAACGATCATCATAGAACGATCTTCGGCGCTAGCGATGTCACTAATTAAATAAGGGATACTGTATCTTTTATACATAATTTTTTAAAGACTTCAATAAAGAGACCTTCGTCACAAACATATATTAATTGGCTAACTTCAAGATAAGCCGCCTGAGGCGTAATGCAAATATCTTAAATAAACACAGGCAGAATTAGTGTATCTCGACATGAAAATGCAAAACAATTATGGATTAATAAGAGACGAGTAGTACCGGAGTGTCATGTCGTTTGCCGGCTCTTCGGTAATTGTCTAAGTCCAAAAAAAAATCCGGATTGGGCTACCTATGACTGACGGCAAGCATGTTATGTCGTGTAGTGTCATTATGAAGAAGTACGTTCCCTGCAATCACATTATTATTGACGTTACTTGCAAATGTACAGGTTCCAAGAAAGGATGGAAGTATTTCAACGACTTCTGCTACATATAATAAGAAGTACAGCACCCTGGAAAGATGCCAATAGATGGTGTGAGGAAACCGTGCCTTGATCCACAGCTAAGGAGAAAACGAGTTCATTGATTGGATTGGTTTGAACAACAGCAAGGAACAGGTGTGGTCTGGTGATACTGTGTTTTCATTTACAAACTGGGCCAGCGGCCAGCCAAATGGTCCTAGCAACAAGCCGCAACACTGTGTTCATGTTCGTCCCTGGTACGGAAAATGGGACGATAGTAACTGTTCTTCAACGTATGCTTTCGTGTGTAAGTCTGTTATATAGGCTAGGTGAATATTAATGCTCCTTGTAAACTCCAACCGATCTTAAAAGGAAAATATTTGGAAAATCGTTTCTTCTGTCAAATCACTTATTACAATGTTGCAGATCAGTTAGTTGAGATGCAGTTTCGTCAGGTGATGACGTTGTTACCACTCTGCTAATATTACAACAGCCTGCCCCGACTTCCATTCAACCACTCTCTCGATTAACCAGTCTACTCGTGTTGTTTGATTTGCTGCTTTGTCTAGCAATCTGATTTAATGGTTACCTAACATTAGGATCATTTAAAAGAGGGGAATAAGTATAGCTTGTGCAAGATACCAACCGACTCGTTAATACGACCTGGACCGCGAGACGAGATAACGTATTCACAATTAACATAAAAACAGATTGAACGTAGAGTTCACTAAGCTGCGTGGGCATTAGGGCAGGCTTTAATTTTTAGCTCTTTTAATACCTTGATTGCTTGATTTTAAAGTATTAACATACCAAATAAACGACAAATCATTTTCGCCACCTCAAGTGTATTATTACCCGCGTTTACTTTATAAAGAAAATATAACCCATTTTATCCCTGTTGTCTTAGAGATATATTTTGGAAGTGTTTGAGGAACTTGAAACAGCCTCCTTTTCGTGCTACTATTTCCACAAGTATTTTTCTATTCCGGTCGGAAACGTCTCGTGTAGCAGCTCTTCTACAGCACGCGGAAGGAAATCATATTTTATTTTTCAGTTGGATCAGCATCTGTTTGGCGTCTCCATTTCTTTTCCTGTAGAAAACGGAACGGAAATCATACTTCTACTTCTTAAATTGGTTCCTACATTTTTAATTGCAAACGCAGTTTGAGAAGATGGACAGTTTCTGACACCCGGAGAAGGCTTTGTATCCCGCAGTTAGAGTGGAATGCAAATTCTCGGAACGAGACACCAATACAATAACTTGAAGCAGATGGTACGGAGCACATAACAGATTGGTAGAAGGCTCTACGGTAGAAGGTAATAAAAACCAATATGCTTTTGGAAACGTACCGCAAAATACGCCCAGAGTTGGGAGGTTTTGGTATAGAGATGCTCGCTCCAGTTACTCTGAACTCTCTGTCCGCGGTAATAGCGACAGTTCTAAACGCACTGGTCATTCTTGCCATCTGGAAAACACCTCTACACACACCATCCAGAATTCTACTTTGTCATCGCCTTGTCAGACTTCTGTACAGGAGCAGTCGTGATGCCAATCAACTCTATACTGATTTCCGAGGCGTTGAAAGATCGGATCGATGTGTACTGCGTTCTGTGGGGTATCTTTGGTGTTCTTGGAATAGGTATTGGTACCATGTCTTTATTGACGCTGAGCGTAATAAGCGTGGATCGGTATCTAGCCGTTAGACTCAAAACAGCATATCGCACAGTTGTAACTAAGAGACGTGTTCGTAACGTACTGATAGCTGCATTGGTAGGCGAGGGTATTGCCCTTTTGCTCTCAGCAATCTATGTCCTCATGAAATACGATTTCTTAATTTCAATTTTGTGTGCAGTGATGTTGTTTTTTCTCCTGAACATAATTGTATCCTACTCAATGTCCGTTGCATGCCGTAAGAAAGATAACAACTCAAGTAGCAAACAATCCTAACCAATCAACGCATGAAGAAGTAGGAAGCGGATTTAACGTTTCAAAGTACAGAAAGTCTATATACCATGATATTAATTCTCGTCGTTACCTTCTGTTCTTATATTCCATTGCTTTCTGTCATTCTTCTGTTGAGCCAATCTACAGTTTTGCCGATCGTTAATAGAATGGCTTTAGTTATTGCTCTGACACATTCAATCCTTTGCTGTATCTTTGGCGCATGAAGGACCTACGTGAAGCAGTCAAAGTGTCGGTAGACAACTAAAAGGACAAACAGTATAACTTTGAATTCATTCAACTTCATATTAGTTGCAGTGAAATTAGCAAATTTCCTCTGGCTTTCCGTGGTGTGGACTCTTATTTACCACGATTTACGTCATCACATGGTCAACATTTGTTGTGCTGACTCACGAGGTGCACACCACGGAAAAACAACAATATTAGAAAACGTACAAGGAAGTTTCGTTACCGCAAAGCGTGACAGCTTTGAAAGAGCCAGCATTGTCTATAACTTTCTTGCGACAGCACCGTTGTCTGGACTCTCATTTACCACCGCACATCGACCAATCAGATCGCGGGATTACCGGCAATTGTGGTAAAAATAAGGATACTATATATTAGTATATACAAACTCAGTAAACATGGTAGATGGAGCAATCTGCTTGGTTCACTTTCATATTGAGCACTATCACTTCCCAACTCGCATGGGATAATGTCCGCCTTTTTCAGTTTCTGTTGTTTAGCAGCAGAATATTCTGAGAATTCAGGACAATGCTATTTCATAAGAAATAGGAAATGTGGTCTAGACCCTACACCATGTATTCGATCCAAATCACCATTGAACAGACTGCTAATCTTCAATAATATTCCAAAACTTGAATTTCTCGCTGACACAATCTTGTCAACGCATGGCCTGATTTCGGGTGGCTCACTGACGATTTTGCTTCGTACAATATTTTAATTTTTGATTGATCGAGATTTAAAGGTTTATCAAAGCCCTCGTTTCCGTAACGCTTAACGAGCGATGATAAATCCGATAGAATATGGTCACACCCACTCAGCCAATCAGCGCCCAGCATTTTACCGCACTATATTCCATACAATGTTTTAATGAAGCAAGTTGAGTGGGCCTTGAAGCACAGGGAAATTGCCTCTATATTGTGGAGCATAAGGCTCTAATAGATCACACAAATACTGAGGAGCAGTAGCATTCATCACCTTATAAGTAAAAAGTAACAACTTAAATTATATTCGCTGCTCTATAGGCAGCAAGTGCAATTCTATGAGAAGTGAGGTAACGTGGTCTGACTTGCGAGACAAGGTAACAAGCCTAGCCGCTGAATTTAGGACATATTGCAGGCGCTGTAATAATTTCTTAGGAATACTATAGAGCAAAGAATTACCGCTTGTCAAGCTTTGACGTGACAAATGCGTGAACTAAAATCTTGGCTATATCTACACTTATACTTTCTAATGCGTGATATGTTCCTAATAGCGTACAAATCAGATTTGCAAATTTGTATAATATGCTTGTCCAGTGAAAGAGTCGTGTCGAATATAACTCCAATGTTCCTCGCAGAATTCGAGAGCCAAACAGATGCAGCAGCGACTTCAATACCGTCCAAGATTGGAGCAGGACGATGCTTAGCGTGGAATAGCAACATCTCCGTCTTATAACGCAACATCCATTTATCAATATCCCGCACACGGGCTTCCAGCTTAAATCATGCATGGTCAAGATCACCCGTAAAAGATGATTTAAAAGTTACGTAGACTTGAGTGTCGTTAGCGTAGCGGTGGAACGGTACTCCATGATGCCTCATTATATCACCCAACGGCGCTGTATAAAGCAGATACAGTATTGGGTCCAGTACAGAGCGTGAGGAACTCCGCAGTCCAAGGGATGACTGGAAGAGCGCGTATTGCCAATCGAGACGAATTGCATACGTCCACTGAGATAGGCCTTGAACCAAGCGTGAGCCTTGCCTTCAATGCTAATCGATTAGCGAGTCTTACGAGTAATATTTGGTGATCAGCCGATAGATCCAACAACGGACACACTGATCCTGATCAATCGCTTGTAGAATGTAAAGTAATAACTCGTAAAGTAATAACTCCCTTCTTTAAAGTGCACCTAACGTTTATTTTGTTATCATAAATATCGATTCTACATCAAGCTTTGAGTACTTCTGTGAAAAAGTTTTGGTTTACAGAGAATACTCTATGTTCTACGTTTGTTTGAAATCGTGAAAATGTTACCTTTCCTGACCCATGTCCGCGTAAGTAAAAGCCTGGGTCGATCACGGGGTGACGTCATCTCATTAATGCATTATTCTCCATGGCGTCTTTATATCACAACAACATCGATTTATAGATAATATACACTGTTTGCGAGTTGTTAGTAAAGAGAAAAGTCATTTTAGACAACATGTTAAGTATTTCTTCAAATTATTGCAAAGTCGAATTAATTATATGACGTCTACCCAGGGATCAACCCAGGCTTTTACTTACGCGGTCGTGGGTCAGGAAAGGTCACATTTTCACGATTTCAAATAAGCGTAGAACATAGAGTATTCTCTGTAAACCAAAACTTTCTTCACAGAAATACTCAAAACTTGATGTAGAATCGATATCGATGATAACAAAATAAACGTTAGGCGCACTTTAACGGCCAGAAATGATGATAACATGCTATTGTATATACTGTTTAATGAGAACTGATACATCATCAAAGCTGTCCAAGGACATCAAGGGAGAATTAGCAATATCAGCACACAGCTGGAGCATGTTGATAGATTTCAGTTTTCAATAACAAATCTCTTTCTTCTCATAACTAGTCTTCATGAGGGAGAGAGTACACGATCAGAAATCCATGGATATGCCACAGGAAAGTACCTAGCGATGTCCTCATCCGCCCTGGTGATGACTAGATCCAGCGTATTACCATTTCTATCGGTGGGGCCAGTAAAATGTTGCTTCAAATTATGCATGAGTCATTTGAAAGCCCCGCACCCCCCCCCCCCCCCCCCCCCCCCCTCCCCCTTCGGGCTTTACCGGGGCAAAGCGGGGACTTTCACATGTAATTCACACCGTTTGAGCGCCCTGGTAGGCGGGAGATACACTTCCTTTCACAGCTTTGCATCGCGCGCAGCGCCGACATAAGCGGAGGAGTCACTTCTGGTCAGCAGTTGTTTTTCACTTCTGGCCAGCGGAGCGGTTTGTTTTCACTTCTGGTCAGCGGTTGATTTTCACGCCACGAGCCAACACGAGCGAACAATCACTCTTTGTAGAGCTGAGCTGTAGAATAACTAAAATTTAAAACTGATCTGAACGACTGAACCATGCTTTGCAAAGTCTGGAGAGACAAGTTGAAGAAGGCAGTTGTTGCCAAAACAATGGAGGAGCTATTAATAAAAGGTGGGCAAGTTTTGTTATTTATAAAACTCGAGTCATTTGAATATATGTTCAGCTAGGCGGTCTCAAGCATTTAGATTGTTGTAGCAAAATGCATATAATATGGGACAGCAGTGAAGTGTGGTCATGAAACCCTGTTAGTTATACTAAAAGTCACTAAATAAAAACTATTAAACAGTAGCAATTATTTTATTTCATGGATATAGTATTTGCGCTCTATTGTTGAAAATATATGTCATAGCAGGTACAACGTGTGCAGTGTTTCAATGTGCAGGCTTGCGTTTTTTTACCTATTAGGCTGTCAAAAGAGAACAGAGAATTGTAAGAAGGAACTTGTATAAACTGCAAAAAACGTGAAATAAATTGTTGCTCGTTTATCATTCGTATTCTTGTGTATTCACTATAAATTCAAGAGCGAGGGAGTTCACATTTCACTTTTTCCTCAGGGACCAGGGAGTTCACCTCTTACATTGTCCCCAGGGGCTGAGGCGTTCACTGACTTTCACTTGACAAAAAAGTGAATGCCCCGGTACTGCCCGAAGGGGGGGGGGGGGGGGGGGGGGGTGCGGGGCTTTCAAATGACTCATGCATTATTTAAACATCCAGCAGCTTAATAAATTGCCGGGCAGGAGAGTTAAGTTTATCGTTGACGTAGAAATTAAAGTCACCAACCAGAAGACGAGGGCCTGAAACTGTAACTAGTTTCTCTAGCAGGCGCGGGAACTCATCAAATAATGCCCCATTTGAGTTAGACGAAGGCGGGCGATATACAATAACAATACGTAGCATTGTTGATCAATGATTAATCACTAAGTCAGTAAACTTAAAGTACTTGTTAAACTTTAGGATTTTGTTGTACGGTAGATCTACTCCGCCGCCTCTTAATCCTCTCAGTATGCTGTAAAATTCGTAGCCAGTTGGGCAAACGTCTTCAAGAATGAAGAGTTTAGAAGTCATTTACAGAATGAGCGATGGTGTTATATCGGATCTATAGAACCTCGCCTGCGGCTCATCATACCGATACAACGGTCGCTCACTCCATCTGTAAATAGTACATACAGAGGCCATCGCATGATATCATTTTGTATCAAGATTATATATGATTTCAGACAAAAATTGCAGGATGTGTTCTATTTGCAATTAATTATATCCATGTTGAAATCTAAACTCATCCATGTATTTTGTATTTTGTTCTCTTAAGTCCAGAAACAAAATGTGTTTATATTGGGCATTCGTAATCAGCCGCGCTTTGCGCATTCCCTAAGGACCTCCCCTTGGAATATATAAGCATGTAATCACATTACGAATTCACTTGACCTTACCAGTTTACATTACTCACTTTGTTCTGCTACCGTGAGTTCAATGGGAGACGAAGATCAAACTGTTACAAAGAAGGACCTATCTGACTTTAGAGATTGTGGTTGGACAACTTGCTTCCCACATACGCTTACTGTCGAATATACCAAAACTCAGGAGGTTGCTTTTGAGGCTTTAACCACTTCTAAACAGTCAAATTTAACCGCGAGGTTACCGAGAAGCTCCAAGCGCTTTGACTACAGTTGGTTTCACAACGAGCGAGCCAAGACGTTATTACTACTCTCCAAGAAGTTTTGGACCTCCTAGAGGAGAGGAACCGAAAAATACGAATCGCTGACAACTCTGACGCGGGATGGCTTACAGTCAAACATTACGAGGCCAGTCCGGTTTCGCTCGGCGAAGAGGACGATAAAAAGATTCGCGCCGCGGAAAAAGAAGCTCTGAGGGACCAAGAAAGGCAACGCCGAAAACGCTATGCTGAAAAACCTGCATTTAGAAGTCAGCGAAATTTTTAACAGTCAAGTTTTACCACCTAGACTTTCTCAAAGTCCTTCTTAGCCCCCCGCACGAAGGACTTTTCCCACTTGCAGCGCGCCAAATTTACCGGTTCATTTTTCAACCGGAGGCGTGGCTTATGACGTTCTAAGATTTGCCCAATCACAAAGCGTCAATTCTTCAGGCATTGTATGTTGACGTGTCAAGTCAGTCGATCGTGGATGTAGCCTCCTTTGCAGGCGTCCTTAGTGTCGGACGCCTGCAAAGGAGGCTACCGTGGATGTGGTATTTACAATTTGATTGTACTCAGAAAGAGTTTGTCAAAGGCGCGAAATGTAAGCTCCGCCCCTGAAACGTGTTTTCGTGCTAAAACATAATCCCCCGATTCAATTTCCTGCAAGTGAAACAAGTCGAACTCGCCTCTCCCTTCGATTGACCCAGTAATCGCTTACCCAGTGACTCAGCGAGTTCGACTTGGAGCAAGTCTATATACCACCCAGCAGTTCGGCCAATCTGCCAGCAGAGGCGTCTGCAGATATTGTGACTCAGCATCCTATTGGTGGAGGGACTGTCCCGGTACGGCTTGGAAAGTTCCACGTGGGCTTTTCAACTTCAACCTTGCCCCCGTCCGGCACAGGTCGTTCCTGAGTTTTCCTTCTGCAAGTCACTGAAGTCCAACGTTGCTGGTGCTTTGGACGTCCATTCAGTTGATTCAATTTCATCCACATCTATTCAAGATTGTAGTTTAGAAGCGGAGTTTGGAGAGCTGTTGAGCTGAGATAAGTGTCAGGTTGATGAACAGTTAATTTTAGCTCATAACTTGTATGAATACGAACAAGGGCTCACAACATTAATACTTAAAGATTCCTCAGCAGTCCCTAGAATGGCTTGGTTTGGTTTCTCTTATTTCCTCTCGTAACGCCTCGCAAGGTCGCTTCCGTTACCGGTAAAATTGTTTCTTTGGCGCCTGGTGTTGGCAATATTACTTTTCTCATGTCCAAATTTCTGCAGTCTTTCGTTAACTGGCATGACAATTGGGATATTGCATTGGACTTCATGTCCTATCAGTTCTTTGTTGAATGTGTACGTGAGATAGATTTTTGGATTGAGAACTGCAATCGTATCACCTTAATGGGCGCGCACTCACCCAGTACACAGCACCAGTGACTTTAGTTTATTCCGACGCTAGTGGTGTGTCCTGCGGGGGATGTATTTCGCGTGTCGATTCAGAAGAATTTGATATATTTTATCAAGCGTTTTCTTCTCAAGAGGTTAATTTAGATAGCAATGCCAAAGAGCTCCTAGCCATTCTCTATGGCCTCAGACCATACAAGTCGTTTATTTCTGGAAAAACCGTCAAAGTATTTCAGTACGGACAACAAAAACGCTGCTACCATTTCTGCTAGAGGCAGTAATACAATGCGTTTACCGCATTCTTTGGCAATTGATATTTTTAATTTCTGTTCAGTCAATAACGTGTCTTTGGAAGTAGAGTGGATACCTCGTTCCCTTAATGAGAATGCCGACTCGATTAGTCGTATTGTAGATTATGATGATTGGGCACTTTCTAACGCCTTCTTTTTGCATATAAACCAACGTTTTGGTCCTTTTCAAGTGGACCGGTTCGCTTCATTGCCTACGGCTAAATGTAAGCGTTTCTATTCCTAGTTCTGGTGTCCCGGATGTGAAGGCGTTGATGCGTTTTCCACTTCCTGGGCAGGTGTCAACAATCTCCTAGTTCCACCTCTGTACCTGGTCGAGCGTGCCATATCTCACCTCGAGATTTGTCACGCTTTTGGCGTACTCATTGTTCCTAAGTGGGAATCATTCAGTTTTTGGCCTTTTCTTTACCTATTTGGCGTTCCTAGGTTATCGGTTCGCACATTGTGGAATTTTCTGATGCCAGAGGCATTTTTGACTCTTCGTATCTTAACTTTCAAACTATTTTTGGACATTCATCTTTTCGTTCACCTGTTTTAGCCGTAAGCTTAGAAATGATATTTTCTTGTATTCACGCTGCATAGGGTGAAACGACGTAATCGCTGCATAGCTAATTTGAAATGTGTTACCGCTGTATAGCGGAGGGAAATGTTATTGCTGCATAGCGAATTAGAAATGTGTTTATATCTCATACTGGCATGGAGATCAACATTATTGCTGCATTGTAAAAAAAATAACGTGTTGTTGTTTTTTAAGCTAATATAATTTTGTAACCGCTATAGAGTGATCTTTGCATGCATTTAAGTTTATTAAATAAATGGTGTATAATACACGTACTATTTGTTTAATAATCAATCTTCTCACTTACATCTTTTGATTTATATTTTACAAATCCTAGGTCTGACGGGGCCTTCTCCCAGTTGCAGGATCCCAGTTTGAAAGCGCTTGCGTCAACAATCCCAGCCTTCTTAGGCCATTCCAGGGCATCCAATACCCTCAAGAGTTACCATGGATACTTTAACAAGTGAAAATCTTGGTCGGGTCGTTTCCCAGAAATTAGTTATTTTCCTGCCACTGACACCCATGTTGCTGTTCTTATCATTAGTACAGTCAGGATCTTCGTTGTCAACTGTCCAGCAATGTTTCTACAGTTTAAGTTTTTTTCCATAATGCGTATGCAGTAAATAATCCTTGCGAAAGTAAATTCTTGCGCTGCGTTTTTGAAGGATGCAAGCTAAGACTAAGCCTAGACCTTTAAATAGACAGCCTGTTTTGCCAAAACATCTTGCCAAGTTAGTGCATAATTTTGCTTCAGAAAGTGCAACTTTATCTGATATTCGCGACGTAAGCTTTTGTCTTCTAGCGTTCGCGTGTTTTCTTCGTTTTGATGAGGTTAGTCGTCTTCGATGGTGTGACATTTCGTTACACGATAGTCATTTTTCAGTTCATATTAATAAAAGCAAAAATGATCAATTAGGCAAAGGATGCACGCGTATAATGGCCAAGACAGGTAATCCCACTTGCCCGTGTTCCATGCTAAGTAGGCATGCCGAGTTAACTAAACGGAGTTTTTCTTCTTCTGAATATATTTACCAGAAACTTTCTTATGGTAAAATTAAAGGCTATTCACTTCGGTCTGGTACCCAACTTTCTTACTCCAGAGCCAGAGAGGTAATAGTTTCTAAATTTCAAGCCATCGGAGTCCCCTCTGGTTCTATTGGTCTACATTCTCTTAGGATAGGTGGTGCGTCTGCGGCCGTTAACAACGGCGTTCCCGAAGATCTCATTAAGGTTACCGGATACCTTCGCGGGTCTCTCTCGTTAATAATTTTTGCACGCGCGTTGTTTTAAAGAAAACTATAGAAACCTATATACCTCTGTAAAGCTTATGAAGTGTAGAATACGCTGAATGGATTTGTTTAAAAAAATATTTTATTGTAAAGCAATGCTAAGCCAACAAACGCAAAACTGACAAGGTTTATAAAAGTGAATTAGCAGCCTTCGGGTTAACGCATAAGAACAATTCAACTGCATAATGTTAATCAGCATATGACAGCCTAAAAAAGGGTGTGAGCATTTGTAAATACTTTACTTCATTCAAATGCAATTCATTCCTAAAGTTTTAGTCTTCAATAATGTCCGAGTCACATCACACGGGATACTCTACGAGGAAAAATACTTTGAATATTGCTAAACGCTCACACCCTTTTCTTTGTCAGTAACTTATCTGTCTTTTGGCCGAGTTTTATCAAAATCTGGCAAGTCTGCATACCCTATTAATTCGTTCAAAGAGAGGGGATACGAAGAAAAACCTAGTCGGAGGTTTGGCGTGTAAAGTTTTGTGAACATTTCACACCTCATCAAGGCAAACGTCAACACTTCGAACCAACTAGCCAATGACTACGCAAGGACCCCTGGAGCTTCAAAGCAGTAGTGAAATTCGCGGGAAATTATAGACTCCGATGTGAATTAATCGCTGCTCGCGTCCTCAGTCTCTTCAAATAACTTGCTGGTTCCTGGTAAGCCAAACAACAGTTTAAGCCTGCTGGCGCTGCTTATATTTGGAGTTGACACTGAAGTCGCTGCCTTTCGCACGTTCTTCGAACCACGAGCCTTTGTCGCTGTCCGCGAGCTCAATCCGGCTCGTTTTACCGAATTCCTCCTTAGCGCCGGTTTCCTTTCTTTTTCGGTCCAGGGTTCGCTTTATGTTTTACTCAAGGACTCTGCTTTTCTCTTTTCGATTTCCCCATACAAACGATTGATAAAAGACTCTAAATGCACGTTTGTTATTTCGAAGAAGGGAAGCTACAACAACAGTATGCAAATTACGGTACTCCGATAACAGCTCCCGCTAAAAGTCCACGGGGTGCCCGTGGCACGTAAAGTGTTACAACGACTTGGTGATTTATTTAGTTTCCTTCTAAATACGTTTTTTCTAAATATCTCGCAAGCTTTTATAGCAGGTGGAGGTCTGACACAGCTAAAGATTTATATTGTCGTATGAATCTTCGTAACCAGCTTCTCGTTACTATGTCCTTAGGCTTATAAGCGATTTGCGCTTTAGCTCTACCTTTTCCCAGTGCTTCGTTAGCTTGACGTAACTGGTATGCGTCTCTCCTATACACCGTGTCTGTTATGTAGAATATACAATATAAACGTTTTCTGCGCGAAGGAACGCAATGATAGAGCGCTTTGCGCATTCCCTAAGGACCTCCCCTTGGAATATATAAGCATGTAATCACATTACGAATTCACTTGACCTTACCAGTTTACATTACTCACTTTCTTCTGCTGCCGGGCCTAATTTTATTCAGTATTACAATGCATAATTACTATAGAATGTACTTTAGCTACTAGAAACTTGTACAACATAGATATTAATCTTGAAACTTGTAAATTATGTATCATCTCTATTAATCGTCTCCAATAAAAGTAACTGGTATGCGTCTCTCCTATTCACCATGTCTGTTATGTAGAATATACAATATAAACGTTTTCTGTGTGAAGGAACGCAGTGATAGAGCACAGAATTAAAGTTAAAAATAATGCGATCACGGACACAAAAGGATGCGACTCACATCTGATTGGATTAAAGTAGTGCGATTAAAGTTTGCTATGTAATCGCATTACGTTAAACCAATCACATTGCAGGAAACCCCAGATATTTCGAAATAGTTATGAGTGTAATTCCCTCAACGTACAGCGATTAGATGGGGAATGTCACGCCAATCAGTGCATCATTCAATCTTCAGAAAACAAAAAGACTGGGTTAATTTACCCGATGGTACTGTCTTGACCTTTTCCTTCCTATATTTACTGCTGGTAAACAAGCCATAATTTAATTAACCACATTACTGTTTGTAAAATATATCATATATCCCCTTCCATTTACTAATAGATACATGGTTGTCTTTTCCCCCCGCTATCTACTAAACAAAGGACGAAAGCTAGTAATTCAACCTTTATTTGAAGTACTAGGCCTTATGCATGATGATGTCACGTGATCACCACCAAGCCTCACTTTGGCACAACATTCCTCTCAACACAAAAGTGAGGCTTGGTGGTGATCACGTGACATCAACATGCATAAGGCCTATTCAAACTAAGTTTAATAAGCTGATACAAATAAAATACTACTTTTCGCGTGTTGATCATTCTGAAACAGGTGCAGGTTTGTCAGGCCAAGATTCCTTAGTATCAACTTAAGAACTAACTGCAAGCATGGAACTTCATATACGATAACTTAATTCCTTTTCCTCGGAACCAGATAAAACGGTGGTATCTAGTTTGTGGAGATTTCTTTAATGTGTAGTTCAACAAGAGAGGAAACAGATATCAATCAGTCCGACGTTGTTAAATTGATCGCCAGGACAGGTGAAGCACTAATTTAATAACCAAACTCGGATAATATGGAAAGCTTTGCCTCCATATGAAAAGGATTTGGGATGCTTCTGGCTTTCCTTTGTTTCAATCTGTGATTGAAACAAAACTGAGATTTCAAGTAAAAGTATAAGGTGTAAGTTATTCTGAAGTTGACAGTGTATGGACGGTTTTCAAATGTCTGCCTTAATGTGATGCCCACGTACTCGGAACCAGAAACTACAATTATTAAAGCAATAAAAAAAAAATACATTTCCGCGCCTTTATTCCTTGGAAAAACTAGTAAGAAGGTGTAAGAGTGTCGGTCAGAAAACAGTTACCCGTAAAAATATTATAAAGCTGGAACATACATCGGTAGAAAACGCAATATTTAAATATATTTTTTCTCGGACGTCTTCCTGTAACCAAAGTAGATAAACGTTTTTCTCATGCAATCGATTGAATTGGTTACAAGTATAATCCGGATATTGTAAAAGATAAAGTGTCAGGAGAACTTCCCTTTTTGCAGAATAGAAAACAGTGCCAGATGAAAAACCGAAAAAATAACAAAGAGAAAGGTAAGATGGAGAAAATTGTCTTCTCTCTTATTAGTATAAAATCAATTCTAACTGACTGGAGCAATAGTGTTACAGTAATCAACTTATCAATGAAGTCAACGATCATTTATAGAGCGATCTTCGCTGGTAATGTCACTAATTAATATACAAGGCATGTTCTAGTCTTTAAAGACTTCGATAAATAATTCTTCATCACAAACCCGGCTCTCACATTGGCCAACTTAAAGATAATTTAAGCCGCCTGAGGCGTAATGCAAATACATTAAATAAACACAGGACTAGTGTAGTTCGACCTGCCAACGGAAAACAATTTTGGATTAATAAGTGGCGAGCGTTGAAAGAGTCATGTCGTGTGGTGTCATGATGAAAAAATACACAAATGTATAATTTTCCCTGCAGTCACATTATTTTTATTATTATAATAATTATTATACGTGCAAATGTACAGGTTGCAAGAAAGGAAGGGAGTATTTCAATGACTTCTGCTATATATAGATATGAAGAAGTACAACAACCTTCAGTTGGGAACATGCCAAGAGATGGTGTGAGTCTTTAGGAGGAAACCTTGCTTCTGTCCACAGCCAAGTAGAAAACGAATTCATCTGGTCCGATGGTCAGTAAAGGAGGGCAACCATGCATTGCTTGGATTGGTTTGAACAACATCACGGAACGAGCGTGGTCTGATGATACTGTGTTTTCATTTACAAACTGGGCCAGTGCTCAGCCAAATGGTCCTAGCAACAAGCAGCACTGTGTTCATGTTCGTCACTGGTACGGAAAATGGGGCGATAGCAACTGTTCTACAATGTATGCTTTCGTGTGTAAATCTGTTATGTATGAACAGGCGCCTTGGCAACTCCAACCGATCTTAAAAGGAAAATATTTGGAAAATCGTTTCTTCTGTCAAATTACATGTTGCCAAAATTAGGGATGCAAAATGATAGGAGTCTAGTATGTGTTGAGATGAGTTTCGTCAGGTGATGAAGTTTTGGGAGTTTAAGAAACCAGGACGTCGACGGCGACGGCAGTGACGACGGGATGTAGAAATGTGTTTCTCCCGAAATTTGTTTTTTACTACACTGTAAAAAAATACTAGTTAAAATAACCATTAATTTTGGTTGCGACTATTTTAAAGGTTTGTTTTGACCATTTTATAAATGGTCAAAATCACAACTATATATAAAAGTTATAACAACCTTTATTCTAGTTTAGGTTAATTTCACCTTTTCTTTATTGGTTATCACAAGTTGTAACTATTTTGATTGGTCGTAACAATTACAATAGGTTGAAATAACTATTACTTTTGGTTGTAGCTATTGATAATTGTTACACTGAGAAACACGAACTATAAACAAGAGTAATAACAACCTATATACTGGATTAATTTCACAATTTCTTTATTGGTTGTCACAAGTATATTGACTATGGCTTATAATGTATCAAACTGCCGTTACAATAAAGGTAGTGTCCAATGCATAAACCTATGATATATAAAACGTTCATTCAGTACAAGGCCTCTACACTGTTATTTTCGTGGAGTTATCTTTACTCCATGCACTAAGGGTGTTAAAATAACTATATATATAGTGACTGGAGTAACATTTTTGGAGTTATTTTCACTCCATAATAAAGGAGTTCGTTTAACTCCCACATGGAAGTTGAACTTTACTATACTCTCTATTGAATTTAACTCAAGTTATTACAATGCTTGAACATTTAACTCCAAGTTAGGAGTTATAGGAGTTGTTTTTACTCTTGTGGTTTCAGAGCCGATAGCGGTAAAATAACTCCCACTTTGGAATACAATTTAAGGAGTTAAAATCACTTAACCGAAGGAGTTGAATTAACTCTTCCTTGGAGTTTATAACCAAAAGCTCTTTGAAACCACGTATATAGGCATGAAGTCTAATGTCATGAGTTAATTCCTATGCCGTAGAATGCAGCGAATGGGTAAAACATAAAACAGAGCGGTACGGACATTTTCTCAGATGCGGATAACTATTTAAATAGTCTCTACTATGTGAGGAAGTTAGCCTGTAAATTAAATGAAAAATAATACTATAGTACTAAATAATATTATGAAAATATCCCGGAAGATCAATCGATCTAGTCCGCAGTTGTTCCACGAGTACGAGTGTCCGTGTCTCCAGAGACTGGTAACTACAATATTGTAAATCGGTATATCAGGTTTCGGCGGCGTGGAGGAAGAACTTCAACGGTTTCACGATGAAGCAGCTCAATGGCTTTACAGATAAGAGTTTTGAAACCAAGCTAAGAACTCATCAAGACGTCATTTGGATATAATCTCCTTTTTTGCCCTTAATTATTTTTCAAGCATAGAGTTCCCTTCACGCCGAATAAAAGAGTGATTTACTTTTTGACGTTCGCATTCTCTATGAAACGTAAAATGTATGATTTTCATACACGTTGTGTTTTTTACAGAGGACGTCCAGTCAAAATATAGGTGACTGCTTGCAGCTATTGTATTTTGTAATTAAGGCTGTTGTTTCTGTTATGCCGTCGTCCTAGAGGTTGCCGTCGTGGTTTCTTAAACTGCCCCTATAATTACAACAATCTGCCCCTCTGGTGATATTCACTTCATCCAATATTATACTGTATTATGCTGTTTGTCCGCATTAAGCAGCCATGCATTAAGTACCCCTGTGACTCTTATTGGAATTTAACCAGTACAATTCGTACAGCAAGATCAGTATATTTAATCGCATGGTCTGTTCATAGTGGTGTTTGGATAGGGCTAGGGGAAATATGGACTAACGTACAAACATCAATTCCTGATCGCAAAACCATTTTTTGTATTATAAGCTAGAGACTAAGGGCATAGAGTACCAAACTTGGTTTAGTGACATAAATAACGATAAAAGAAAAGATCCCCACCAAAGTAATAAATTAAGGACTTTCCGCAGATTCAAGTCCAACTATAATTGTGAAGACTACCTTATACAGGTCACCAATACCAATCACAGAATAGCATTGGCAAAGCTGAGGCTAAGTAATCACAAATTCGCAATTGAAACTGGGCGTTACTCGAAACCTTATCAAATAACTGAAGAAAGAATTTGCCCTATTTGTACAAATGGCGTCGAAGATGAAGAACATTTTGTGATAAAATGTTCAGCATACCGCAATATAAGGAAAAACCCTTTCGATTATTTGGAGGATTATATGAAATTCAAAATAAACAGAATGACGCCTAATGAGGTATTTTTACTTTCATAAAGTAATCCTCCAAGCAAGGATAGAGCTGTGCAAAAACAAATTGCCAAATTTATCTATGAATGTGTAAAAGAAAGAAAGAAAAGGACAACTATCACAACTTCATAACACTCTGTGATTAATTTATATTTCTTGATATAGCTTGTCTCTTACGTAAATTTATTTGAGTTACTGCCAATGTACACATTAGTATAAGGCTCCAAATAAAATCATATGTCTGTCTGTCTGTGCGGCCATGAGGTTCAGCCCATGACCCTGTTTGACCCCGAAAGGGAGCTCCAAAACCCTGATTGCCCTACTGTTTGTAAAAACGAACCCTGACCCTGACTGCTCAAATTAGGTCCAAACCCTGATCCACGATGCGGTGAGTGATATTATATTACAAACAATTTTGACTGAATATCATGAGCGGTATTTATGCCAAATATCATGGGAAAACCCATACTATTATTTGTTTATAATGTAACCTAAGAAATTTACATAAAAAGGCAGATTTTCTTTCACGTGCAATGAGTGTGTTTACTTATTTGCCGCTCCAACGAATAAAATTGAAAATGCTGAAAGTAAACTACGCTTGCATTGCAGTTAATTTAGCTTATTACAAAGGAATACGAACAGCGAATCGAAACCTCAAAGAAAATACTTTCTAGCGAACATCGAAGTTTCAATTTCAGTTCATCGGCATGGCTTTGAAGTTAGGCCAATTTCAAGTACATTGTAACCCAAGCTTGGAGTAAGTTTAACACCTGGGCTATCTATGATTATACAGGTCACCTGATCCAGGAATAAAAATATAAGAAACTGTTATTTGCCTAAATGTGAATATTAACCGCCAGAAAGGTCCAAAGCTCTTCCTAAGACTCGTATCTGGCTCAAACTGAAACAGACATCGACTTGAAAGACCTGTAAGTGGAAGATACTCTATACGTTTGCTTGTACCTCTTTCCAGTCTTATTTTTATTTATTAGTAATTTTTATTTTAAAAGATTTTGGAACAAAAATGTCAGGACAAATAGTAAACGATTATCTCTTAAAGGACTATTGAACGAGAAGATGAAGTATACATCCGTTCTTGTAGGAACTCGTGTTCTCAGTTGACTGGAAGAGGATTGAACCTGTATTCAATTACCGGTGGCCGTTTAACGCCCTCTGTGGTTATATTTTAGTTGGAGATTTGGCAAGACAGCGTAGAATTGATTTGGCAAGAATACTTTCAAAGGATCTTTCAAAGGATCTTTCAAACAAAAGAAAAACTAATACAACTTATGCGGCAATGGCAGTATCATAGTGTATATGTTTGTCCTAAGTTACAAAAAGTTATAAGAACTTGCTAAAACGGCAATATTGTTTTCGAACCCTTCAGTTGTTAGAGATGTATTTTTCATAAATGAATGGCAAAATATGATCCCACCTTTTATATTTCTTAAAACGATGAAGCGACAAATGCTTAACAGCCCAAACCTTGGCTCGGTGTATTTTTATGTGTAAAAAATACATAAACTGACTTGTTCACGTAAAATATCCTGAGACAGCACCTAAAAAAATAATAAGGCCAAATGAATGAGAACGAAGATCTCCATATTTTAACTAGACTGCTGACAATTCTATTAAAAACAAAACAAAAAGTGTTCTCTTGAGAGCTGGTTGGAAACCGCAAATAACGTAGCTTTAACGCGGCTACTTTTTTTGATTCGATTCTTACTCAGTTTGCCGAGGCAAAAAGCGTCACCAGAGAAGAGGCTGCTACCGCCATTCTAGATTCTAAAATTCCAGATTGTCCTCATTCGATTTCATTTGAACTAGCGGTATATTTATCCCGTTTCTACCTGAAGCGGGTAAACACCGTACGTTATTGTATCTAAGTGATTATCCTGCCTTTAGTAACTCCATCAGACACTAAACAATCTGTCGAATATCCTGATATCCCGCATTGAACATTAATTGGAATGTTTTAATTATTTTTGCCATCGGCTTGGGTAAATAATTGAAATATAGAAATAAATTATTCCTCTCGAGAAATTTCTAGAACCATTTCTAACAATTTTGTCAGACTAAAACAAGAAGTTCTAATTCCGTTATTATAACAGGTTTAGCCCCTGTACTGTCGCAATTTGTAATAATCGTCGCATTTTTAATACCTGTCACATTTTGTAATAAACTCATCGTAATATGTAACATGTCGCATTTTGTAATAAAGGTTGTCGCAATTTGTAATAATCGAGCTGTCGCAATTTGTAATAACTGGAGCTGTCGCAATTTGTAATAACCACCGTCGCAATTCGTAACAAACTTCGTCGAAGATTAATGTGTGGACCATGGGTTGTTGTTGACACGCGTTATTGTTTGTTGGCAACCGAAGAAACAGCGTGAACCTCCATATAGTGAACATTATTATAGTACGTCATCTCCATCTTGTGACTACTGCAACATGAACCCACATATAGTGACCACTTGAACAGTACTACACCTCAGTACAGTGACCACTGCTGAGCACTACAGCACTAAGAGCAGGTAAGGGTGCTGTGACAGTATGACTGTCAACAGTGACACTATCCTAGGTAAGGGTGCTGTGACAGTATGACTGTTGTGACGGCATGACTGTCAACAGTGACAGTATCCAAGGTTTAATAAGGGTGCCTTGACTCTGTGGAATTAGATAATGTGGTAGAAGCAAATGTTGCGGGCTGCAATTACCAGGGGGTCATTGATTATGACCAGAAGCCCGTGATTTTGTTATATCGCTAGAAAGGGTATTAAAAAATGTCAGCAACAATTCAATGTGGTCAGGGCATTTTATTTTGTTATTACAATAGAGTGGTTATTAGGATTCCGTGTCAGCAATGTTAAATAGCCGGCTATTCCCATCAGTCTAAACAGGCCTGTAGTCAGTAATAAGCACACTAAGGCAAGTGAATCAGTTTAAAATGTCCTTACTGTGGAGTGTTAAAATTGGAGTCTGGTTATGCTAAATATAGCAAACGTACGCTGTGCAAACCACTGCTTTCATGTGAACTAAGATAATAGGTCCACATGTGTAATAATAATATGTAATTACTTCCATAAATGCCCAGTAGCGCTTTACAGAACAATTATATGCTTTACCAAAAAATTGCTATTACAGTATATCTTATACTTATTGTATAATCTATTATAACGTTAATAATAAAAACTAACCCAGTAATATGAGATATAAAAGCACTAACCTAGCATGAAAAGTACATCATCGATCTACAAGAACTGATCATATTATATACTCCATGCAGAAAAGATGAGTTTTCAGCCTCGATTTAAAGGTGTCGAGGGACGCAGATAGCCTAATGTCCTTAGGTAAGGAGTTCCATAGGACCGGAGCTGAGCTGGAGAAGGCCCTATAGCCATAGGATTTAAGATTATACATGGCAATGACTAATTGCTTGGCAGATTCTGATCTCAGGTTACGTCGAGGTACATGAATATTGATGAGTTTATTTTAATATATTAAAATATAGGACTGCCCTAGACCGTTTACAGCCATGTAAGTAATTAAAAGTACCTTGTAAACAATTCTTTGCTCTACAGGTAGCCAGTGTAACTTAAACAGAACTGGTGATATATGATCACACTTGCGAGATACTACTACAACCCTTGCTGCTGCATTTTTAACCCTCTGCACACGCTTAACAAGATATTTGGGTAAACCGACTGAGTTGCAAATATCTAGCCTAGAACTAACTAAGGCATACTAATCTTGCATGTGGCTCCCTGTGGTCATGTGTGGGCTACCTGTACGTTTCCTTGCGTGGATATGTTGGATAACCTCGTTCTGGCGCACATATGCGCAGGTATTTATGGCAATTATCTCGGCCGGGAAACTGGTATCCACACGTACACGATGCTGGCATTTACCAAAATGGCCGCTCGCATTGTTTCTGTTTTGCTCGCGATCGGTAAGTTTCCGACATTCCAATGCGATGATGTTTAAAAGGTTCGCAAGTAGAATTGAGCAAAGCCTGAGGAAAGTGTGTAGTACATCTGGAGCACTGACAAAGTCCAATATCGTCTGTTTTGCACCTTGAACATTCAACTCGGCTATTATTTATTTGTGCTGGACTATCCAGTAAAAAAACAGAGTGATCTGCACGGTGTGATCTGCGATCGAAAAATATTCTGTTGGCTTGCTCGCTGCATTGAATTGTGCTGATCGCTTTGCCGATGCCAAAACTGCAAACGATCAAGATGTTATAAACCATACCGGAAGAGAAATATATGGATATTTCAGTGTGAGTTGTGAAGAAGCTTTTTAAACACTATACATGTGTGCATCGTGGTGGTTTCATCGGTAATAAGTTCATGTCCTAGATACACCAATATGTTACTGACGTTCTATGACCGAAACATAATAGAACGTAATTAACCTATTGTTGTATCTAGGACATGAACTTATTACCGTTTCATCGTGGTTATACCTGCATTCAGTGTATATAACCACACTTGGATATGTCAAGGAACTTAAATATCAAAACAAGGTGAGGGAAATTTAAAGTACTCTTTATTGCTGTGTACCCTAATATGATCAGAAATTATTCTGCAATAACAATGCATATGGACACTCAATATTCTGCAGCCAGCCTTGGTCTCACTTGAAGAATAATTTGAATCCTCTGAAGGAACTGGTGTAGTTTACAAACATTCACATATATTTTATGTTCTATACTGGAGTGTAATCACTGACGCTTAGTCAGTATTGTGACATCTGAATAGGGTTGATTGTGTTCTATACTAACTCCTATGTACTATTTCAAACACAAATTGGAGTGGTATTTCAAATATCGAGAAAACAATTGAAACCTGCGTAGTTCACATACTAAAAAATATGTTGAACGCAGTTTAATAATCTATGATTACTTCTAGTCCTACTGATATTTCTCAAGTGATAAAAAACAGACTTGCATACATGAGTCACATGCTGTTCCATGGATAAGACAGCAGTGTTTCGAGCATGCATGAAGAGACGGGCGGATCACATCATCACATACAGATATGCAGTCCAGTGATGGAGAAGGACGATGACGTGCATTTAAAACCAGAAGTTCCGTCTTGTCTCCGTTCAACGTCAGTTTGTTCCATGTCACCCATTTATCTAAGTCACGTACACAAGCCTTAATTTTAGATGTCTTGAAAGTAACATAGAGCTGAGTATCGTCAGCATACAGATGATAAGCAACCCCTGACGCCTAAGGAGATCTCCCAGTGGTGCAGTGAATAGCGAGAAGTTTATAGGGCCAAAAATACTCCCCTAAGGCACTCCGGAACAAAGGGGACGATTGGTAGATTGACCGCCAGGAACATGAACAGTCAGTGTCTGGTCAGTGAGATATGACCTGAACCAGTCATGGGCCTTGCCAATGATACCATAACGGAAAGACAACCGAGCCAGTAAATTTAAAATTCCATGGTCCACGGTGTCGAAGGCAGCTGACAAATCGAGCACTAAAAGGATCACAGACTTATGACTATCAATAGATCGTAAAATGTCATTATGGACTTTCACCATTGCGGTTTCAGTACTACGACCCTTCTTATACGCAGACTGGAAAAGCTCATCCAAGCTGTTATCGGTGACATGGTGAAAAGTTTGAACTGCTACCACCTTCTCTATGTATACTTCGAAATGAACTTGAGGTTGGAAACGGGGCGAAAGCTGCTAAACTCATCAGTAGTACAGGATGTCTTCTTTAGACGAGGATCCAAGGCAGCAGACTTCAGGTTCTCTGATACAACAGCATTCTCCAGTGATGTGTTCACCATTCTAGTTATTACGGGAAGGAGATCGTCCAAACATTCCTTAAGAACCCTGGCTTGCTGGTATTGGGTCTAAAATACACGACTTTGAGGCAGGTTTTTGTATGAGCCCAGCCAGTTTATCAGCAGTAACCGGTGTAAACGAGTCGAGCTTAGCTTCACAAGCCAATAGACTCGAATTAGGCGGTGGATTGACGAGTCTCGAGTATTTCACTGACAATTCGTCTCCGCCTCGGATGACGCTTATTTTATTATCGAAGAAATCGTTTATATCTTTGCAACGCAGACACGCAGCAAAAATAAGCAGACCTGATAATCAAATTAAATGAAAACACGCATACTTTGGAGGTAGTGTCAAGTTTGGAGGTAGTGTCAGGTACCGCTTAGTCCAGGGCCTAAGCGGCTGCCATAAAATGTCTCTTTAACATAACAATTACTTTATAACACTAAGTGACATGTTTGGCGATACATAATGCACTATCCCAGTTTCACGCTGAGTTTTCTGATCCTACAGTTTTCGCCAGAAAATGGCAAGGATAGTGAACCATCCGTAACTATTGAACCGTAGTTTGAGCTAGACATTCGCCCATTTCGGCCAGTGACACTATGCGCTTATTTCTATAATGATAATAATAATAATAATAATAATAATAACACATTTTTAATAATAATAATAATAATTCGGGCTCTGCAGTGGGAAGGACTGGGGTTTTGCCCCGGGGGGGGGGGGGGGTACTCCTGTTTGTGACGTATTATGTATGTGCCGCCCGGGTGGGTCAGGGTTTTGAGCTCCGTTTGGGCAGGTAGGGTCAGGGTTTTGGCCTGATTTGGGCAGATCAGGGTCAGGATTTGAGTATAATTTGGTTGCAGTCAGGGTCGGGGTTCAGTATTTTTTTAGGCAGTTAGGTTTTTTTTTAGCTACTATGTCAAAAAAAGACATTCTGTTGCCGCATTTTGATCGCCTGCCCACATGCAAGCACTGAGGTTCCCGTACTTCAGTACTTATCTATGTACTTCATCTGCTGATTTGTTTACCCAATGCCACGTCCCGACTTGAAATGTTCCGTATTTTGTATGCAATCCCGGTACGCGGTATACCGGCCGGGATATATATCCGACCTTGTTTTGAAAACAATTTAAAGAAGGGGCATTCAGGTTTTTTTTTTTCCCAAAAAGGGGGCAATCAGGGTTTTGGAGCTCGGATTCGGTCAAACAGGGTCAGGGTTTGAGCCTCTTGGCCTCACATACATACCCATTTTTCATGTAAGTACCCCCCCCCCCCCGGGGGTTTTGCGCATTTCGTACATAGCAAGTATCCAAAAAACCGTCCCAACCCAAGCAATAGCAACATACATGTTTCTATTTGTCTTTTGGTTCTCTTCGATGTCCCCGGTCTCTTCTTGGAGTTTTTTCAAGATATTGGTGTCTCCTACAACAGCATCCAATGTTTCTAAAGAGATATTCAAAGATTGTTAGAGTTGTTTCTCCATTCTTTCCAAGCGATCTACTAACTCTTATGCGATTTGTTCGAGAAGAGCATAGAAATCTACAACCAATGGTATTGGAGTTGCTGTATTTTGGATTGGTACAACGGCTGCTTGGTCTTCCTTCCACATCCTTCGCAACCGAGACACCCCAGTGCCTTAGTCTTTTGCTACTTCTTTTTGCGGCTTTTTCCTCGAAGGTTTTGGATCTCGAGAATTTCGTCTTCGGAGAGATTTCGTTTTGGTGGGATTTGGGACATCCTATATCTTGCAAATGTAGAACGTTCCAATGGAACTGGTACCGACCCGAGTCCAAAAAGATTCGGAGATACCCGGGTACCAGATCCGTTCCAGATCCAAAAAGATTCGGAGATACCCGGGTACCAGATCGGTTCCAGATCCAGAATCCTCGGAGATACCCGTGGCTCCAGATTCGACCCGAGTCCAGCACTTGGAAAGGACTTGGGGCGACTTGCAAGTACCTAGACAAGTACCTAGGCGCGACTTGCGAGAACCTGTCTAGGTACTTGTCTAAGTACTTGTCTAGGTACTTGCCCAAGTTCTTTCTCCCCTTTTTTCTTTGTCTATCGTATGGCTGCATTTCTTCTATCGGAATCTCCAATCCACTGTGGTAGTTGCTGGAAGCTTTGGAGTCCTTCCTTCTTGTACTTGGGTTGGGAGGCGACAAGATGCTAGAATCGTCGTAGAGTTTGGTGGTTTGTAGTAGCATCGAAGTGGAGATATGTCGAATCCATCCACTTCTGCAGAAAGGATACTCGCAACAAAGATGGGGCAACAACGAAATTCAAATCAGAGGCAGCCCAATCTATAGCTTTCTCCCAATCTATAGTATCCTTGTACCTCTTCCATATAGGATAGGACGTGTTTTCCACATTGTTCATCGCCCAGAATGCCGCGACATACATCCGGGACATTTTTACGGGCAAGAGCGCTGAGTTCAAAAGCTATGCAATGATCTTCACGCGATCAATAGAGAAAATGGGCTAGAACTCTTGAAGGGGGCTACGGATTCGCTCATTTTTCCGGAAACAAAAGTTGGTAGCAGGACAAGATGCACGTTTTTTTTGTAGAAGAGATGTCAATTAAGAATTTGCGACTAAGAATAAATTCTTAGAGTGAATAAAAGTTTTATCGGTTTTGACTTCGAAATCGTTTTTTTTTTAATGTTCTTAGAGTGGACCAAGGACTTTGAGGCTGGTTTTCTCATCAAAGAATGACGATATTACACCAACATGCACGGGAAAAGTTAGTTTGGTATCTTGGTATCAATTGTCACATGAGTTTTGTAAGTTCAATTGGAAAAGTGAGTGACCTGAAAAACTAACAGAACAACGTAGAAAGCGCTCTCGCATCATAAACAAATGTTCTAGCAGATGTTTTAAACCTTCAGCTTTAAAATGAGGTATTTCTCGTGTTTCTGTGTGCAGTAGAAGTCAACAAACAAAAATAAATAATCTAGTCGTTGTCTTTACTCAGAACCGGCAAAGTGAGAAAGATTAGCGGCACTGCCGTTTTGATTTCAAACCGATATGAAAAACTAACAGAACAACGTAAAACGCGCTCTCGCATCATAAACAAACGTTCTAGCATATGTTTTAAACCTTCAGCTTTAAAATGAGGTATTTCTCGTGTTTCTGTGTGCAGTAGAAGTCAACAAACAAAAATAAAGAATCTAGTTGTTGTATTTACTCAGAACCGGCAAAGTGAGAAAGATTAGCGGCACTGCCGTTTTGATTTCAAACCGACATGAAAAACTAACAGAACAACGTAAAAAGCGCTCTCGCATCATAAACAAATGTTCTAGCAGATGTTTTAAATCTTCAGCTTTAAAATGAGGTATTTCTCGTGTTTCTGTGTGCAGTAGAAGTCAACAAACAAAAATAAATAATCTAGTTGTTGTTGTCTTTACTCAGAACTGGCAAAGTGAGAAAGATTAGCGGCACTGCCGTTTTGATTTCAAACCGACATGAGAAACTAACAGAACAACGTAAAAAGCGCTCTCGCATCATACAAAACTTATAGGCAGATGTTTTAGACCTTCAGCTTTAAAATGAGGTATTTCTCGTGTTTCTGTGTGCAGTAGAAGTCAACAAACAAAAATAAAGAATCTAGCTGTTGTCTTTACACAGAACCGGCAAAGTGAGAAATATTAGCGGCACTGGCGCCGTTTTGATTTCAAACCAAAACGCTTGAACCGACGTGAAAAACTAACAGAACAACGTAAAAAGCGCTCTCGCATCATACAAAACTTATTAGCAGATGTTTTAGACCTTCAACTTTAAAATGAGATCCTTCTCGTGTTTCTGTGTGCAGTTACCCTGGTTTGCAGTGGAAGTCAACAAAACAAAAACAAAGAATCTAGCTGTTGTATTTACTGGTAGAACCGGCTAATTTCTTGATAAAGAAAGTCGAAGTCTTAAAAATGAAAACTACCGTAGCCTTTAAAGAGGCTGTGTCACGGTAAGATTTTACATTCATTTTTCCGGGCCGGAAAGAGCTATTTCCATCGATTTTGATATGAACTGACGAACCTCTCGGCCATGTGGGATGCTTAAAATGAAAGCAAATTGATATGCAAAAATGACTAACAAATAGTGTATATAAACAGTCTCCAGGGAAAATATTGAAACTCCTTTCAATCAAGCATTGAGGGAGGGAAGTTTAACTGTTTGTATCCAATTAACAGCCACTATTATTAAAACGAGCGATTACTCGATACATGCGCAGTACCATGCACGCTTTTCTAGTGCGGACTTCATTTTCACGGGTATGTGCTTCTTAAAGTTTGTGACACTTTTCATCTATCGATATAACAAGATTAGGATAATTACCAACTGGTCGTTAGATAATGACGTCTCCTTAACGAGTGTAGGGATTTCATTAGTCCAATAACGGAGAGCGAACCACAGTGATTGACATTTGCTTAAGTAATGGTCCGCGCAAGAGGTAGGCATATGTTATGCATGGCATGTAAAAAGGTACTAATTGTGGTATTGTTTCAATCTTCCACCTCATTGGCTTAGACATTAAAATCTATCTAAACTTGAAGAAGAATATTATTTTTTCTCATTTTGTAAACAGATTTGAATTGCATCTAGTGAAAACTCTCATAACTTTCAATATGACGAACTTTCAATATGGGGAACATTTTTAAATTGAACGTTTCCTTGGTTATTGTTTTGCACTCTTCTGATTGGACAAAATGTTTTCACACAAAAGAACTGTACCTTTAAAATGCATTTCAGTGGAATTAATTTGAGAAATTTATGATTCAAGGGTTGATGAGTTGTCAGTATGAAAAACAGAAAATACTAAAGTGGGGAAGCAAATTGCATCTGAACAATAGAATAGTGCCTACCTCTTGCGCGGACTGTTACTTAATGTGAAGTAGGTTATTCCCACACCGATTATCAATAGCCAATCACAATCGTCTTATTGAATAATTAATTGTATTATTCGTAATTATTCCGACCTCGCTTAAACCTAACAGCCGTAAGTACATGTCGCCAAAAACAATACCATTCTGCGCGATGTTCGTATCCAGAATCGTGCCCCTCCCATCTCCTGCTTCCCCTTGTCGCAGATAGCCATCGGACAGAAGACATTCCTCGAGTTCGGGTGTAGAAAGAATTCCAGCAAAGTCTTGGGTGACGTCGATGCCATACATATCGAATCCTATTTGTTGGAGTCTAGAAACAAAATCTGGCATCTTTGGAAGAAAGAGTTCCAAAGGTATCTGGGAGACTCCAATTTTGCAACCAAGACTGCATGGGGTCCTTCCTTGTTCGTTGCTATCCAATTTGCTTTGGTGGGTCTATTCGGCTCTATATTGGAAATAGTTTCTCCAATCCTATCCTTGGAAGGATATAGAACCGTATGAACTATCTTCGTTTGGACAAAGATAGCACCACCACCTACTAGTCCCTGCTTCGTTTCTCGTACTATTTTCTGGATATTTTGGATAGCAACTTTTGCAGATCCAAGTTCCCCCAACGTACAATATGTTTTCCCTCTATAGGATACTACGTCTTCTTTCCGAATGTATCCATAGACATAGAAATCATCGACAAAGATATCCGATACTGGAAGCAAGTCCATAGGACCTTTGTACTTCTCAAAATATCAGTTGTACTTGGGATATATCTGGAACATGGTTGCTGTCGAACGTATTCTCGAAGAGGATGTGTTTTGCTATGGACTTTTCGGAGCGAATACCAATTTGGCGAAATGTCGTGTGGATTGCGGTTTCTCGAGAGCTTTCCATACTTCTATATATATATATTTCGCGAATGTCAAGATGGATCGTACTTGGCGCAGAAAAATCTACAAAATGTTTGGGACGTGTGGAAACTACAGATTCCCGTCCCCTTTTTGAGAACAGGGACACAAAAATCTAAGAGAATAAGTTTCCCATTTTCTACATTTTGTGCCAAGATACTTGACCATGATGGAAAAGAGAAAAAAGATGTTGTAGAAGCTGGGACCAGCCCGATATGCCTATTTTTAGGGATTCGCCAAATCATTCGCGAAAAAGAACCTTGGGGCTCTAATTAGTTCTACATGCTGCAAAAATGCATCTGGATCTGATCCAAATTCGTGACCTTCTGGAATTTCCATCTGCCATCCCGCAAATAGTCTCCAACAGCACTTGGTGTTGGTTCAAATCTTAATCCCAGTTGCAGCTCTTATATGTCTCTTGGATATGTGTTTGGGCTGCCAAATATGGGATCAAACTCTTCTAATATGGCTCCTCGTGTTGGTAATTTGCGTGGCTTAATTTTTGGTGGATGTTTATATTTAGTTGGAATTAACGGAGTTGGTAATCGGCTTTGAACTTGGTGAGAAATGTACATGTGTTGATCAATCAGTCTCCGTTTTTTTCCTTATATATATAGTGGATTTTATATCTTCAAATAGACGTTTATCATCTCGCGGCACAATAAGGGTGGAGGATGTCACGTGCTTGGCGGCTCCCATTGTATTAGTAGTAAGAATACTAGCGGTTCTGCATCACTTTTCACTCTTGTGCTGGTTTGGTTACTAGAAATTTTACATTTAAATTGCAGAGCAGTGAAGAAAGTATTAGATTTAGGTATCCATGTTAAACTTCCAAATTTCTACTTCTTTATTTCATCTTAAATGATCTTTCCGTTAGCATGCTTTTAAATATTTTAAAAAGAGAACGTTAAGGTTTCATAGGTTTGTAATTTTACAGTTTTTTTTCTATCGTTCGTTTACAGAAAAGGATTTAAGTGAGCGGCCTTTCTTCAACATTACCTATCAAATTGTAGAGTTTATAATTTATTTTACCTGTTCAAATGATGTGATAGTTTAAAAGGCAGCATCCAAGGAGATCAACATGAAGTAACTTATCTTGTGTAATTTAAGCGATTTGCGTCTGCCTCACAATTTAACAGAAGTTCTCACCAACGTTTCCATTTCTCAGACTACTTTAGCGATGGAAAAATGGTCCCAGTTCTATTGTTAACTATCATCTCTATGTTATGATGGCAACACGCCGTGACGGAGGAGTGTGTGACAGCATACAGTGATGATGGACGAGTTCTTCATGGTCACGTCATCACACATTCCACTCAGCACAACATTTTGGAATGCAGCGATCAATGTGACCTTCACATGAACTGTCATAGTATCAACTTTTACCACAATAGAGCCTTATGCCAGTTGAACAACGCTACCCACTTGTCACACCCAGAGGACATGACCAGTGTACCTGATGGGTGTTATCTGATCTACTTTCACCATCCATACATTTGCAGTGATGAGCTCTGTTTCAGTAACACGTATAACGGTTCCTGTGCTCTTAAATTAGACGGCATGAACTACTGGTGTAACTGTAAGTATAAGTGTATATTATACTGAAATATTCTTCATGGGAAATAACAGTTTTTGTCAAAAGACATTATTAATAATGAAACTCTCTTAATTCCTTACATCTATTTCTTAAAAGGTATTCAGTGAAAAAACAGGTTTACTTCTGAATATAAACCTTGATCTTTAAGGAAAATCATATCTCTGCTATCCTTACATGTAAACCTTATTGGGATGGTATTCGACAAGTTCCTATAATAGTAACTCTTTAAATACCAGTTGAAGACATTTAAAACGTTTCATTCGAGTGTACATTTCAGCTGTTTGTCCACCATTTTCCTCAGTCACACAAAAACAAATGTTACTTTCGAACTTCGAAATTAGGGAATTAAGCAAATCAGTGCATGCCATTGTGAAAATGGCAGCCATGGTGAGGTTGTGTGCTATGCTGAGATAACTCTACTTAACTGATCAATTCACACTATTTAATGAATATGTAAATACATTGTTGCAACTTAATTACATCATAGATGCATGGTGTAAAGATCAGCTACTTGGAATGCAGAATGGCGACATAGCAGACTCTCAAATCAATGCCAGCTCTAGTAGGCAAAGTGGGTACCAGGCATCGGAAGGTCGCTTACACAACAGAAAGAGAAATTCGACATACAGGGGTGCGTGGGTGGCAGAGAGAAACCTAGTCGGAGAGTACCTACACGTAGACGTTGGTAGAATGATGCTGATAGGAAGGTGGCGACACAGGGAAATCAGTGGTATCAAGCGAGGGTAACAAGCTACATCATTTCCTATAGTAACGACGGTAACAAGTGGATTGACTACAAGCAGGCAGGAAGTGTTAAGGTAATGGGTTGGTAATGGTAATTATGTGATGTAAAGGTGATGTTTTTTGAGACATTTTATCAATCTATTTAGGTAACTATCAAACTACCTATCTCCATCGTCATCAGTCTTTATCTCGATCTGCGACTACAGCTTCATCTGAAACAATCTCAAACTCAATTTTAATCTCAACATCAAACTCAAACTTAATCTCAACCTCAATCTCAATCTTATTCTCAACTTAAACATCAACATTAACATTAACATCAACATCAATATCAACCTCATCATCAACCTCAATCACAACCTCAATCACAAACACAATAACCACACCACAACCTCAATTTCATCATGCAATCTCAAGCACAATCACAGTCTTAATCTCTACATCTTTCCATAGTTAATAGAGTGGAATGGTTAGGAAACCCGGCAAACTTCAAAAGGGCTAACAAAGGCGCTGCGATTTATGTTGGAAGGGGTAAGACAAAAGATTGTGCACGATCATAGTTCATTAGCGTTCCCTGAACGACTGAACTCACACGTTTCTATTGGCTGATTGATTAACATGTTGGAATTTCTATTGTGTTTTGTGCACGGTAGTGGTTGAAAAAAGCGAACAAAGACATATAACAAAGAAGGTCCCTGAGTTTCCTAACCATTCCACTCTATTAACTATGATCTTTCCAAATGGCAATCTCAAACACAGTACCAAACACAATCACAATCACTCTCATTTTCATTTTCACTCTCTCTCATTCTCTCTAATCGCCGGGCCTCAACCTCAATCACAATCACGTACAATCTCAACAGTTGTCTCCATCGCGCTCTCATTACGAATTCATCAAATCAGAAAATATGGACAGGATGGGATGCGATACCACCACCAGCACGTTAATTTTTTTTCTCTTTTTTTGGCACTTCGCAGATAAGCTTCAATCTTTCGGTAACTATATAATTATATTAAAAATATTTAAATATCTGTGCCCGTGATTTTATAATTGGCAAGTGACTGTGTGAAACTAGGTATGTGTGATGATGTTTCTCTAGAACAATCTAGATTTGCCTTAGAGATATCTAGAAGATCGATTGATTATATCTTAGAAGGTTCCAGAACTTATCAAAATGCTCCTTCAAGCTCAAGGAGTTTTCTCGAAATGAAGTTTCTAGAAATGCATTTTTAATAATCAGGATATATAGAGGATATTACATGGCCGCTTGGAGATACGGATTTTATCTTCGAGTGTTGATGAAATATCTTACGAGTGAGTGCAGCGAACGAGTAAGGTATTTCATCAACACGAGAAGATAAAATTAGTATCTCCAAGCGGCCATGTCATGTTCTGTATAATATATAATTATCGATGAAATACCAGTTTCAATGTCTTCCAGCTTTGAAAGCCAGTCATATTTTCAAAAGTGATATCTTTAACGTGTGAATATATCATTTAATATCTCTTCACGTGTGAAGATATCACCTTTTAGAAAGAAATATATACTGGTATCAGGGGTGGATCCAGGGTAGTTTATGTGATTTCCGTAAACTACTCAACTTTTTTCAAACCTCTAATTATTAAAGAAAAGTCTAACAAAAATGAGTAATCTCGTCGATTCCTAACCGATTCCTGTCAGAGTAAACTACTCAGTCCAAACCCTGGATCCACCCCTGGGTATTTCATCGATAATTATATATTAAAAATATATTTTACGTATGTTACTAAATATACTTGTTTTAGAACTGTATGAAGGTAGCTATATTATTCAGTGTAAACCGAGCTATCATCCTGAGCCTTTGTTGTGAACAGAAAGCCGTTCAAGACAGGTGTCTTCATTTTAGCAAAACTAGGAAGCTTTAGGCGACATTATGCATCAGCTTTACTATAACCGAATACACTAAACTTGATCATACATCACCAGCAAAAAACACCACTAAGAGATGAGAGGCCTTTCAAGCCTTGCTTTCATCAGTGGTTTTTCAATAACTCAATAATGCCAATAACTCAACAGAAATTCTTCATATTGCTCTAAAACTAAAAAGAATAACTAGTTTTAATGTGATATCTCATGTAGTAGTATTAGTTTCCCTCTACAGATTAATCTTCCAAATTATGCAAATTACGAGGCGGACATTATGAAAGTTGTCAATAATTCGTGATACATGTTTATAAAATGGGGTAAGGACAAGTGCAATCAAGAAAATCACGAGAACTAAGAACTCTTGACTACGCTTGCATGCATGTAGTCCGATTTCTCAACCACAGTTTGCGATACTGGAAAACATTTGTTCTGCATTTTTGATCCAAAAGCCGTCAGCTGTTTTGATATAATAGCACGGAGATTTAAAGAAAATAAATTTACGGTAGTTTACACAATGGTATGTGCTCTTATACTTTTTATTTAGCACGTTTTACGTCATCGCATGGTCAAACTTTTTGTGGATTTCGCTACGCGCTAGCCGAGTGAATCCACAACAAATTTTGGCTACGAGATGTCGAAAAACGTGATAAAGATGAGGACATACCACGTTAAACTATCGTAAATTTGATTGTTACAACAACAAACTAAAAATCGTGAGGCGAACAGGGAAAAATGCTGGGAGAAAAGTGATTCTAGTGCGCTATCACGCAATTGATCTTGCACGAGCGATCACGTAACCTACCGTGGTATCCTCATATTTCCAGTGGCAATCATGATCCAATCATAAAACGAGAAATTTGACAGTTGTAAAATTAAAAAACCTTTGTAGGAAATGGCAAATAGCTCTGCTGAATCACCAATCACCTATCACCAATACAACAAAAGTTTCCTTTGGCCAGCCACAATAAAAAAGTTAGTTTGCAACCAGAGGAGGATTCCATAGTATCCCAGACCTATTTGCGCGCCTAGTATTTCCAAGATGGCCGTGCTAGACCGGACATCCGTGATGTATTTGTTTATAACAGAACAGATCACTCCGTGACCACTCTATACGGTAAGATAAGCTTTTGTATTATTCTCAAATCATTATTAATGCTGCTGGCTGTTTATTGGGTAACATTCAATATAAATATCATACTAAAAAGCGTGTTATTGTGGAAGGTCATGGTTCGTCTCATATTGTTGGCTTTCGACCCCTTCAACAATACTGCCTGTTGTAAAATTTTAAAACGAGTATTTTAATTTATTTTGGCATATCCTAACGGTTTAAGCTATTCAATAATCATTTACCTAAAAGTTCTCCAAAGTTCGCCATCTTTTGTACCTTTTCTGGGACCTTTAGATTGTGGTAATTTTGTTGGCAAGTCAACGCGCGAAATTAAGACATTGCGTTAGTTTACAAAATGTTGCGCGAAACATGTAAAAATTCAAACGCCCACCTCACTAAATACTCATTTCCATTTCCGCAGCCGCTAAAACCTAGGATCTGGGAAGTTCCCAAATAATATTTAAAAGGACAATCAACGAAAATAGTGTCAAATATTTTAATTGAGCGTAGTTTTTGTCTTGAATAGCGTATGATGCATTCTGGCTTCGAGATGAATTCACTGTAAAGTCAAAATGTGTTGTGCATTAAATTTATGATAAAAAACGTTTTGACTGCCACTGAATTAATGCATGTTTTACAGAGAATCCTTTATTATTAGTTCTGCTTTGTTTTTGTTTTTCAAATCGTTGCCTTTATTTAGGCTTCATGTTACTACTTTAGCTGACATTGCACTCATAGCCGGTGAATTCTGGTTCTACTCACCACACGGACAAAATCCTAACTCGAAAAGGAAGACTGAATGAAAACTTCTTTATTGGATCAAGTTGTTTCAATTTTAATTTACTGCTAGGTGTTTCCGTGTGTGTTTAAAATAAGTTAACTACAAATAAAAACATTACACCAGATTTTAATGTCCGTGAATCGTGCTATTGCATTACAATTTAATACATGTACACTGATGTAAAACACCTCTGCCTGACAAAAAAGTCAATAAACTATTGAATGCATTCAGAAGTCTTACCTTAATATCGCAACTTCAACTTCATTTGAAACGAACAAGAACAAGACTGTCTATAAAGTCTGAAAACATTGTGGGGCGGCCTCGTGGAATAGTACTGGCTATTCAAACAATGCCTAACCCTGTAACAATACAATACAATTACCTAAAACAATGCAATTCTTTATCAGTGCAGTCCAAATGGGGTCCAATAAAATGCAAGGTTTTGAGAGGTCAAGGGCTGCTGAACATTGTCCACACTTTTCTTTGCCATCGACAGAAACTCTTCAATAAAACTCAAATAGACAGCTCTACAACAGAGTTTGATACACGAAAGTGATGGCAGACATAAAGAAAATATCTCTGACGAAATACAGGTTATATAGATCAGTTGACACTCCTTAAAATTAGTTTATCTTTGCCGTTTTCTCGTCCTGGAGCATTCCTTCACGACGCCTGACGGATCGATATGCGATGTGCATAGGCTGCTCGGTGAAAGCAGGTGATGACGTCACGCAAAAAAACGATAACATAAGGCAAAACGCAATGCATGGAATCCTCCTCTGGTTTATAACAGCAATCGGTGGAATAATAATATGGTGGAATAATAATATGTGGATGATGGGTTGAGCGGCTGGTGAGGAGGGAGAGAGCACAAGTGAAAACCATTTAGGTTATAACCTTAACTATTTCCTAAGCTTTGTTTTAATTGTGATAACACTGGGTGTATAGACCTTATAATACTATGACAGCCCTTGCTATAAACGTAGCTTATTTTGTGACGTAGATACCACCATGCTGACATAACTACAAAGAACTAACTCGCATCATGCATAAACCAACATAATTAATGGTAGAATCGCATAGCCAAAGCTGAATCGCACGGTGCATTTGCGAAATCAGACGCTGATTGGCTGAGACGGAGTGGTGATTCAGAGTGGAATCACCACTGTAGAATTTATAACTTAGCAAAATATCAACAAAAGTACTAAATCTTCAAGTAATTCATCGGACTATGCGATTCAAGGAAAATCACATGCCTGACCCGGTAATTCCTCGTTAAATTGCACTCGAAAAACCGATATCGCCCTCGTCGAAACGACTCGGGCGATATCGGTTTTCTCGTGCAATTTAACGTGGAATTACCTCGTCAGGCATGTGATTTTCCTATAATATCATGACATCATATATAAATTAGCATAATGGTAATTATCATGACATATTCCTCCTTAGAAGGAATGCACTAAAGCAACTAATAACAATAACATAATTTTAACGATTGTCAAGGTTTAATGGTTAATGTTCAGTGTTCGACTGTATCATTTCATCAAGTCAGTACTGGTTAGCATCCTAATAGTACTACTCGGCCATACCTAGTTCTTTGCACAACTTCAGACTTATCCTCAGCCTTGCCTTCACTTGTAACTTGCTGCTGCTGCACTTGTCCCTCCTCTCTTTTCCCACTTGAGTTTTGAGAATTTTTTGTATGGCAAAACAGGGAATTCAAATTAAGTACGCGAATAGCACCATTTCCAAAGTCACAGACGTACAGTTTCTTGTCGAGAAAGACGATTCCAGCGGGGCTTCTAAACTTAGAGTCCTTTCCTTTACCATTGAAATGCCCTGCGTGCATCTACGCCACCCGCAATAAGAGTGACATCACAAGGACAATGCATATCAATCATATAGATGGCATGCTGTTGTCGGTCGGTGACAAACAATTTACTGTACGTTTCCGAGGTGTTACTTTACCTTGAACGCTTTCGTCGAGGACTGCTACTTCTGCTATAGACACTCGGGATAGAAACAATCAATCTAATGTTAGTTGATAAATAAAGGAAAAAGTCCAAAAGGTGAAGCACATAATCTCTGAACCTGAAGAGACTTACCTGCATTTATCTGGCCGTTTTCTTTTCTTGCCCATATATGTTACGAATTATTGATTGTCAACCGAAAGACCAGATTTTTGTATGCTGAAGAACACGACAGAGCAACTGACTGAAACAACTCCTTCGTGTGCAATGCAAAGCTGTCCGAAGTTTACCACCGACATATCACGAGCTTCAGCCAAAGCACAATAGGGAACGTGCTGGTGTCGACTGGTGACGACAGAGGTGTAACGCAATTCAATACGTTGTCACTGGCCATAGCCTGTATGCGCCCAGAGGGCCACCAATAAATAAACAAATAAATAAATAAAAAGATATACGGATTCCGGATTCCATAAGGGCTGGATTCCATAAGTGGCTGGATTCTGGATTCCGTTATAGTGGATTCCGGATTCCATTGCTATGGATAGTGGATTCCGGATTCCAGATTCAAAATCTCGTGGATTCCGGATTACCTTACATGAGGCGAACAATAGCTTCCTTCTCAATCTGTGCATATCCTTGTTGAGATTTCTGTTAATTATAAATAAGGATTTGAATGCATATGAGATAGCTAGGTTGACCTTCTGGTAGCAACCAGCTCCTAGACCTGACTGAGATCTATGCATCAAGCTTTTTTACAGCATATGATGTAGAAGCGGAGTACTAGTTTAGATGTCATGACTTTCTTTGTTACTCTCAGTGCATTCTCTTGCTTCTCTTCCCAGTGCCATCAGGGTACATCCCTTTTTGACAATACTCTGAGTGGATTTGTGAGGAAACTCATATTTTTGCACTTATGACAGGTTTTGCCGAATGCAGGGCACTGTCTTGGTTCATGGTTTGTTCCACATCTCTTACATGGCGGCGGTCCTTTGCTTGCAGCGTGTTTGTTCTCCGGTGGATTGTCACGCTTGTAATGTGTTTGTCGGGCTTTCACGCGCTCTCCTTTCTGTTTACAAAAATCTACAGCCTTTAATTGTCTCCTCACTCATCGATTTTATATGGTTCTTAGAAAGCTCTGCTGCTCTGCCAATATCGATCGCTTTTTGCAGATTTAGATCTGTTTCCCGTGGTATATAACTTCTCCTTTAGTGAAGTGCTTGATAGTTATATATTTGGTGCGAGCTCTGTCACATATTGATGGATGTTTTCGAATTCGATCACTTTCTGCACACATGTAAATAGGTTGTAGCGCTAATAGGTTATGTTGCGATGTTGAGTCTAGGATTGCAATATGCCTCGAATTTATCAAGCAATACCTGAATTTTCGGCCCTCTGCGCGGTCAGCGAGAACGTATTATAAATTTCAAGTGCTCAGTCCTCTCCGATAACATGGAGGGAAATGGCGACTTGCTGTTTCTGAGGGAAGCTTTCATATAAAACTCGAACCGTTGCTTCCATTCCTCCAGTTTCCTGCAACATTTCCCTCGAAACTCAGGGTTAAGGGCGGTCGGGGGCTTAAACTGGCTCATTTTGGGATTAATGCCTCGGTTCTCGGGATTTAACTCTAGCTTTATGCATAAGGTCTTTATCATGTAACTGTTGTCGTATTTGTATATTTCAGGTCTTCTCAGCGGACACCGATTTTGTAATCACTCAGTAACTTGGATCTCTTCACATAGGAGTGAGGGTTTCTACATGGAAGAACAGGATTGCAACGAGTTCGAGTTGAACTGTACGGGCGTTCCTAGTTTCATCGGTTCTTTCTCCAATTATGCCAATTATTTTTAGCAGTGTTTAAGAAACAATACAATGCATTACAATACAATACATAGTAATGATTAATTATGTTACTGAGAAAAGCAAGATAAAAGTAAAAAAAAAGCGGTCATCAGCAGCGAAATCCCTCGTGGCGTAGTGGTGAGGGATTAGTGACGATTAGTGCTTGGTTTAAAATTAGGGCTAGGGTTTGTTTCGATTCTTCCCAGACGCTAAATATTTTTATATAGTTGAGGTTGGCGTACTTGTGAGTATTTTCGTTCTAAAAAATTCTTAAGTGTCGCTTTAGTTTGTACTTTCAGGGAACCCTACAAATTCGGGTTTCTTACACCGCGGTAAAATACCCGTTTCATCAATTAAGGGTTAGAGTCCAGCGTGCGTATTTTATTGACAAATACATGCACGAGTTGACTGTACGATGAACGAAAAATAATTAATACTGCACGAGGTCGAACTAAGGCAGAATGCAGTATGAAGAAATTTCGAGTTTATCGGACAGTTAGCAAAATTTTCAAAACAGGAATATCACTCCTCTTTTCACTTAGTGTCTGTGAGCCTAACAGTTCTTCTAACGCATTCAGCAAAGTCAGAATCAAACCCGACGGTGAAAACTGCACATTTGCAGGTTTAGAAAAAATGTAAACTACATGGATGGATATAAACAGATTTCGCGACAGCATCCAGGGGCGGATCTAGGATTTCTCACTTAGGGGGCGTGAATCTCAGGGGGTCAAGGGGCATGCATCCCTCGGAAATTTGTGAAACCTACGGTCTCTGGAGCGGCATTTCCTGTATTTTGTGTCCACTTTGGAGCAAAATACAAACTGTTCTTTAGAAATATATAGGGCATTGATCCTCCAAGGAAGGGAATTTTCGTCTGCATGCTCCAAAATTCGGACCAACATTTGTAAGTTCAATTCCACAAAAAAAAATGGGGGGGGGGGGGGGGAGGGGAGGGGGGCGTCCGCCCACGCCTGGATCTGCCACTCAGTGGCATCTGCCGCAAAACGTACCTAATGGAAAGGCTTTTCAGCATTCAATTATGATGCTCAAAGAGTCCAAATAAAATTAGGGGGAATTTTTCAAAATTTAGTCCTCTTATTTGATGCGTCCTGCATTTTGAGGCGAAAGTTAAAGTAAAGAGAATAGAACAACACGAGAACGAGATGTAAGCCCGTTCTTATTGGTTGAGCCGTGTAGGCTACATGTATGAGGACTGTGGCGAAGAATTTGAAACCAACCAGCAACTTCATATAATTTTTGTTGAGGAAACATTCGTGAATTTCAGTGTTCCCAAAAATGTTTCCTCGTTTCCCCGCGCGCGAAACATACGTAGCTGAAGCAACATTTGCTACCGTAACAACCACCATGCTAAATTCCAATCGATCTGGGGTTTAGCCGGGTCCTGACTTTGATCAGCTCCTATGGTTGTTCAGGTCCCGATAAAATTAGGCGACAACTCTAGGTATGTAGAATACAGCGCGAAAGTAGTGTTTAGCTTCGTGAAAAATTTAAGGAATGGTATCTGGATTTGCTTGTTGCATTCTTCGCCAACCTTATTCATCATAAAAGATATGTAGAAAAAAATATTGTAATACAGGCTAGCAAGCTAATAGAAGCCCATAGTTAAGAGTTTTGGTGGCATAAAATCTTATCCCAAAGCGTCCTTAAATATTTCTATCTTGTTCTACTGACTACTGTTTCTCCTGCTTTGCTATTTTGTTTTCTTTGGAAATCATTCTGAATTTCCGGGAACATCCTAGCTGGCAGTACCATGGGTGCCAGAGGTTCTACTGCCCTCTCTAAGCCAAAGTTTAGGATCGACGAGAAGGCTTCTCGTACGGATCCTAAACTTTGGCTTAGAGAGGGCAGTAGAGCCTCTGGCACCCAGTGTAAGCTGGCAGCGGTAAATTCAAATTACAGAGCAAGTAAATAATCAGCTTCTCCTGTTAAAATGCTAAAATTTAAGGGTTTAAAATCCAACAAGCCATCAAAAAGTGAACAGAGGGAATATAGTTGTTTATTAAAGACATTATGCGGTATTTTATAACTGTTTACAACCTCGGTAGCCCTTACTATGAAGGTCGTTTTTTGTGTTTGATTTGAATTTCGCGCGATAAGTAATCAGTAGAGATCACTCAATAGCGTAGTGGACAAGACAGGGGATTAGAAGTTCAAGGAGATTTCATGAGTACGATGGTTCAATAGTGATACTTCGTGTTGATAAACATTACAATTATTATGCTAACGTACACTCATGATTTCAAAAGGCAGCTTTGTGTCAGGAACCAATGGATGTCTGGTTGGCACATTAATGACTATGGATGACGTGCAGTAAGTATCGCTATACACGATGTTGTTATTTCCATCTCTGTCTTAACTTTTCCTTATGTAAATAATAATCATATTCATAATCATAATCATAATATACTTATGTTATGTAGTAGCGGCGTGTAAAAAACATTATAAGCAGCATTAAGCCGGGTAATCACATCTACCCCCTAGCATAACAGAGTAATAAACTCATCGGCACAGTACTCGCTAAGAAATACCAAGGTATCTAAATTGTTTAACTTATATCAAATAGTACTATTTATTCATATAATCAGTAGCTTGGTATTAAGTGTAATCAGCCTATAATTCAGTATATGTATACACTGCAAGAGGCGTGAATTTACTAATTATTATAATATTATTATTATTACTTACATTAAAGAGGGTAATGGCCCTCGTGTAAAGCCATACCAATGATGTAATCCCTGTTACTTAGTTAACATTCAAAGTGTCATTAATAGTTTTGTTTAAGACAAATTGCTCACTGTTCAAAGACTTTAGATGTAGTCTTTAACTGGCGTATCGAAACGTACACACGTAACATAATACAGTCCTGTGACACACTAAAAATCTAATGAATAAATAATGATGTTCGATGTATTGCGTCAAAATTTATCGTTTTTAAAAGTACAGAAAACAACCAACTTTATTCCACTTTTTGGGTCTAGTTGAAGCGGCAGCAGTTGAAAAACACACGAGTGAAAATTAATCCCAAATTGCACGAGAAAACCGTATTATTACTTATTAATAATATACATGAAAAACATTGTCAGGAAGTGACAAAGTAATTTATTCAGTCAATAAACCATAATAGCCACACTTTCAAATTCATTCAAATTGTTCGAGTGTTCTCAGAAGTCGAAAGGAAATGTTTCATTGCTTTCCAAAGAAATTTGCATCGTATTTCCTTTTTTCGGCACTATGTTTCCTTTTTTCTGCACTGTGTTTCCTTGAAATTGCATTGCCATCAACCAATCAGAATTGAGCATTTTTGCCATGTATATTATTACAAAGAAAAGCACATCAGAGCCGAGGTTTTAATTTGGATAGTGCTTTGTTTAAATCTAGAGTGACCACGGCTGACTGATGAATATGCACGTCATTCAAATAGAGAGAAATTATCATAATAACAAGGGGGTACAAGGGATAACTAATTTCTGTAAAAATTGTGTGTAGGTTGTTACAGAAACTGGTTGTGCATTGTACCTCCTAGCCAGATTTTCAGACGGTATGAGGTCCTCCGCTCACTTCCTCCCCCTGGTCATTATGATAATTTTTACACTTTTGAATGCACGTGCCTATTCCATTAGACAGCCGTGGCAGCTCTAGGTGTAAACAAAGCACTTTTCAAAACCTCTGCTCGGATGTGCTTCACTTTAAAACATCATATCTCTAATTGAAGGCATTTTCAGGGATAGGATTTGGCGTATTATTATTACGAAATATTGAATTTAATGCTCAAAAACGTTTACAAAATTTATAGAAAACATGAAATTTGTAGATTATGAGGTTTTTGCCATATTTCTACTTTTTATTCTCTCGAAAGAACTATTCATAACTTTGTTCCTGTTTTTGCTAGCACAATTTTATTTGGCATCGATATTTAGTAAGTTATGGGGAGTACTTTTAACCAGCTTGGATTTTATTCACTGCTATTGACATAAAGCTACGGTTCTTTCAACTTTGACAACGTAAATAAGGTGATAAATGCATTTTCTTCGCCAACTTTCGCCCATTATTTAGAGATTTTGATCAAATTTGCACTGTGTATATGTGTCATCAGTTTGAACAGTTTGCAGTTGTTTGAACAAAATCGTTCGACTAGATTTCGAGTAATGGCTCAAAATGTCAAAAAGTGGGGTTGACTTACGTCAAAGTTACGTCATTACTACGTGTGATCGGGTTAGTATTTTAACATTACCAGTTGTATCAATAAATGTTGTACTGTTTGTGAAAATCTGAGCAGAATCAGGAAAACATCTTAAAAAGTTATGACATATTGTTTAAATTCGCAAAGTGGCTTCGGAGTTTCGATCGAGGACCAAAGTGTATTATTGTGAAAAATCCAAGGTTTTTAATATCGCTTTTAAAATAATCACTTTTTTGGATATGTAAACTGCATTACCTACTTGTAGCGCAACCTCGGATACGCAGGGGCAGTGAGTTTGGGACGAACAAACAAGGGGCGAAGGGGGAGGGGAAGAAACACAGGCTCCTAATGGAGACCCCGTGGATAACAATCCTTTATTGTATCTCGGAATACGTATGTACAATTAAAGGAACGATGAGGGTCCTGCATTTCTGTTCCGGGCCAGAATGAAATTATTTTTATTGATTTCCAAATAAAATGACGACCCTAGCACACGTGTGGGACTGTTGAAATCAAAGAAAATATGCAAAAATTACAAACAAATTCTGAGTACGTCTCGTCTTCAGGGACACTATTGCATATCCTTTCAACCAGGCATCGAGGGAGGGGCGTGACTGTTTGTAGCCAATTAGCATGGATTCCATTCATGCGCCATGACACAGCTCCTACAAAAGGGAAAATAATTCAATGTCACCTTGCACCAAAGTATATTATAATTGTAAAAAATTCCAAGGTTTGTAATATCAATTTTTGGATATTTGAACAACCTACTTATAGCGTTGAAACATGCACTGATATTTGTCCTCGGATATTATCTGTTCCGAAAAGCGAACAGTTTTAATTACGAGAGCAAAGCTCGAGTTATATCAAGTTCCGGGGACCAGATATTATGTCAAAGGACAATTACAAATATCAATTCATATATGAAAGCCACAAAGTAGGTTATTGTTGATATGTCTTTTTATAATATAGATACGATAGTACGCGCGCTCTGATTGGCTAAAAAGCCATGTTTTATCAGAGTTTATAACATGGTTTACCGTTGTTTATTGTTTTCGACTGGCGGTTTCCTTTCATCGCACACATAAATCTATATTATAAAACAGATAAAGAAGCCTTAAATCCATGTTTTATACTATCATAAAACAGTCTGGTCATTTGAGAACACTCGACAAATGTTGAAAGCACGCGCCTTCGGCTTGTGCTTTAACATTTTTCTCATGTTCTCAAATGCCCATCGTGTTTTATGATAGTATTAAACATCGCCAAGGCTTCTTTATTTGTTAAATAATCCGTGAGATATGTTCTAATACGGGTGACCTTGCGCGTGCCACGCTCAGAGAAGGCTTAATCGTTGATGACTGTTTTCAGTCTGATCACGTGCGCGAGTCCTGCACCAATCAATATTTGATGGATTATAGATACCAATATATCTATAACGTACTAGGACGTACTAAGAATAAAACTTTTAGAGTGAAACACGAGTCTTGTTGTCAATGAAGGGCTCGCGTCTTTTCTAATTGGAAACGTCATGTATTTATTTATAAGAATCTAATGGAACCAAATAAGTTGATAAAGTTCATATAGCTGCTGTGTTTTAGTCTGAGTAAGAAAGAGGCCGATTATATTTTTATTGCCTTTTCTCGAGGAAAATGCTAATATGTAGACAATAGAACCATTTAAACGAGAGGAAGTTCGCTGCGGCTTATCTATGCCGATGTTTACCTAAGCCGCGAACACGAAATCGTATAAATGGGCCAAAAAGCTTAGATAAGACGCGGCTAACTTCCCCTCGTTTAAATGGCCCTAATATGTCATTAGTACTCATAACATCAGAAAAAGCTGTCGACATAGTGAGTTTGGTTGATAGCCGCACTTGCATGGCAGCTTCCCTTGATGTCATATTTATTACGTTTTGTACTCCCGGAGTCAATAAACTTTCTCGATCCATTGGGTTTACCGAGAGCAGGAAGTTCTACATTTGAATATATGCTGTAAAAAAAAATCAAGTTTTATCATGCAAGTTACCTCGAGTCAACAACCCAATGAAACGGAGACAGAAGAGGACTTTTGGATACAGTCAAAATAAATAATAGATGAACATGAATGAGTTTGCTTTCACAATGCCAAAATAGTCTAGCTTTGCGGTTCAAATGTCATGCGTCCAGCATTGGGTGATTTAAAAAAAAATCCTTTATATTTACTATATCTCCATTCTTTTGCATGTGTAATAAGAGACATTATTGCAAAGTTGAGGGAAACTGTCAATCTGAATAATCTCAGCAAATATATAGAACTGCATATAGTGGTTTATCGTTTCCTTATTTGGCAGAATCACACAAGTGACGTCATATATTAATCATCACGACCACATCAGCTCCGCTGTGAAGCACATCGTGAATATATATAAATGTTATTATTATTATTGCAGAAATTCTCTCTCCTCACAATACTTGACCATCTTATATGTTTCGTCTTTTGGTTTTCCTATTTTCCTCCATGTTTACGATTGTTGTTAGGAATCGCAGCCGGCCACTTTTAGAGCAAAACAAGTTACTGTTAAGTTCCTTTCTCAGAGTACATGATTCATTCAAATGGACTGCTAGTTCTCCGCATTATTGGCCACATCCTATCGATAACCTATACATACAGCACAGCATGCTGTTATTACGACTCACATCTTAGGGAAATTACCAGATGCCTGATTTAAGTATTATTTCACCGTATAAACAGTCACCAAAACGTTGTTTAGTGCTAACTTAAGACATCTTAAATTTTGTGTTATTTAACTGAAGTGGCCTGGGGTCGAGTGTGTGTTCTGACTAGTTCGGATTTCTGTGTAACGGAACTCGTCAGTAAACCTCGATAAAAGGTTACTACATTGGCGACGAGGTAGTCAGTTAGTTTATCCAGATTCGAGTAGAATGGCTACTTACGGTACTGTAGGTAAGTTCAAGGAGTCGGAAGAAACATGGACCCAATATGTGGAGCGTTTAGAGCAATATTTCGTAGCCAACGACGTGAAAGCCGAAGCGAAGCAACGAGCGATTCTCCTTAGTGTTTGTGGCGCCAAACCGTATGCCCTAATACGAGACCTACTACAACCCAACAAACCAGCAGAAGAGAGCTTCAAAAAGATCATAGAAGAGCTGGGAAAGCACTATTCACCGAAGCCAAGCAGAACGGTTTAAATTTCACAACAGAAGTCAAGGAGAGGACGAGACGGTTGCCGTGTTTGTCGCGGGACTACGAAAACTAACCGAACATTGTAAATTTGGAGACTCAATGGAGGATATGCTTAGAGACCGTCTAGTTTGCGGAATAAGGGATGAGAAAATCCAGAGAAGGCTGTTGGCAGAGCCGGGGTTGACATTAAAAAGAGCCGTAGAACTTAGTTTAGCACTTGAGTCAGCCACCAGACACGTGGTTGAAATGAACAAGCAACCCGAGACACCGAACAATCTTCATCGAGTAGTCTCCAGAAATCAAGCCAGCCAAGCATACGTATGCTATCGTTGTGGGGGGAAGCACGAAGCTTCCTCGTGTAGATTTAAAGAAATCAGATGTTTCAAGTGTGACAGGAAAGGACACTTGGCGAAAATGTGCAAGGACAGGTCGAACGGAGGCCAAAACAAGAACAACAACAAGGCTGACAAGGAGAGCAGCCAAGCGACGAATCAACTCAACGAACCAAGTGACGGAGATGTTTACACGATGTACCATGTGAACGAAGAGAAGGTAAAAGCGTATGAACTAGACATTGAACTTTGCGGAGGACCAGTTAAAATGGAAATTGACACGGGCGCGACAAGGACCATAATTAATGAAGTGACATTCAACAAGTTACGCGACAAGTTGAAACCCCTCCAAACAACGACGGCGGTGCTAATCACATATACAGGAGAGAACATACCCATCAAAGGGACGGCACTTGTCCCCATTAAGTATGAGGAGCAACTCCATGAATTGCTAGCCATGGTGGTTGAGACCAAAGGCCCAAATTTGCTTGGAAGAGATTGGCTTAAAAAGGTCAAGATTAACTGGAACACTGTTTTTAAAGTCACTGAGAGAAACACTCGTCTAACCCAAGTGCTGGACAGCCATCAGGAAGTTTTTGGAGAGGGTCTAGGCACTCTTAATGGTCCCAAAGCCAAGATTTATGTTGAAACAAACACAGAGCCCAAGTACATGAAAGCCCGGTCAGTGCCATACGCCCTCAAGGCCAAGTTAGAACAGGAGTTGGAGCGACTGCAAGGCGAAGGCATAATATCTCCTGTTGAATTCAGTGAATGGGCTGCCCCAATTGTTCCTGTCGTCAAGTCCAATGGATCAGTACGCATATGTGGAGACTATAAATGCACGGTTAATCAGACATCTAAACTGGATAATTATCCAATTCCCAAGACCGAAGACCTACTTGCAACACTAGATGGAGGAAACAAATTCACAAAGCTTGACATGTCACAGGCATATCAACAATTGCCACTGGAAGAGGGTTCTAAGAAATATACAACCATCAATACACACAAGGGACTCTATACGTACAATAGACTACCCTTCGGGGTTTCTTCAGCACCCGGAATATTTCAGCGCACTATGGATAATTTGTTGCAAGGGATACCTCATGTTGTGGTACGCATCGACGATATATTGGTGAGTGGTAAAGATGACTTGGAGCACTTGGCCAAGCATGCAGCCAGAAGTTACATATTGTGGATATGTAATCAATGGACAGGGCATCAAACATGTCTTGGGCAAGGTTGACGCCATCAAGGATGCTCCTGAGCCTAAGGATGTGAGCCAACTGCGAGCATTTCTAGGAATGTTAAATTACTACCATAAATTCTTACCAGACATTGCCACAGTTTTGGAGCCACTCCATGAACTTCTTAGACAAGGAGTAAAGTGGGAATGGAAAAAGGAACAACGAGCAGCATTTCAACGAGCAAAGGAACTTCTGCAATCAGCCCAACTACTAGTGCACTTTGACCCAGAGAAAGAGCTTATCCTCGCACGTGATGCCTCCAATTATGGAGTGGGCGCTGTTCTATCACACCGGATGGAAGATGGGAGTGAACTGCCCATCGGGTACGTCTCTAGATCTCTCAATGCAGCAGAAAGGAACTATTCAACGCTGGAGAAGGAGACACTGGCAATCATATACGGTGTTAAAAAATTTCACCAATTCCTTTATGGACACCCATTCATAATTAAGACGGATCACAAACCATTAGAAGGGTTGCTGAATGAAAAGAAAGGAATTCCCTGTCAAGCAGCACCACGAATTCAACGATGGGCCCTCACCTTAGCAGCATATGAGTACAAAATCGCATACGAGGCAGGCTCAACCAATGGAAATGCTGATGCCTTGAGCAGGCTCCCATTGCACACTATGCCAGAGACTGTGCCACTACCAGGTGAGACTATCTTATTAATGGCAAACTTAGAAGAGACACCTGTATGTAGCAGTCAGATTAGAGATTGGACCGCAAGGGACCCAATCATCTCACAAGCAGTACAGTTCACTTTGGCAGGTTGGCCTACAGAGTGTACTTCTGATGAGTTCAAGCCATACTTCCAAAGGAAGACAGAGTTGAGTGTGGAAGAAGGGTGTTTGTTATGGGGTCCAGAGTAGTCCCACCCCAGGGAAGGTCAAAGGTACTAACTGAACTACATGAGGCCCACCCGGGAGTCTCACGCATGAAGGCTCTTGCACGCAGTTACGTTTGGTGGCCAGGGATGGACCAGGAAATCGAGCAGGAGGTTAAGACCTGTGAGGCATGTCAACGGCATCAGGTAGCCCCAGCGGAGGCCCCCCTGCATCTCTGGGAGTGGCCCGGACAACCGTGGTCCAGACTCCACATAGATTATGCGGGGCCCTACATGGGAGAAATGTTTCTTATTGTAGTGGACTCCTACTCTAAGTGGATGGAGGTGCACGTAATGAAATCTACCACATCAACTGCGACCATCGAGAAGCTGAGAGAGATATTTGCTACGCACGGATTTCCAGAGACGGTAGTGAGTGACAACGGTACAAATGTTACAAGTGCTGAATTTGCTGAATTCATGAAGTGAAATGGCATCAAACACATTAGAGTTTCCCCCTACCACCCTGCTTCTAAATGGCCAAGCAGAACGAGCTGTGCGCATATTTAAAGAAGCATTTGTGAAGATGAAATCTGGAAGTGTGCAAACGAAGTTGTCCCGATTCCTTCTGAGTTACCGTACAACACCCCACACAACAACGGGAGTTCCACCTGCACAGTTACTCATGAAGAGGAAACCACGTGTTCTGCTCGATCTGTTACAACCGGATATCAGAGAGAGGGTCAGGACCAAACAGTCTCAGCAAAAGACAAGACATGATTATCATGCCCGAGAGAGAGAACTACCATTGGAGGAAGCTGTCTATGCTAGAGATTTCAGACAGAAGAAAGCATGGGTACCAGGAACCATCATCAAGAAGTCAGGCCCTGTGTCCGCTGAGGTACAGCTAGAAGATGGGACAGTCATCCGACGTCATCAAGACCACCTACGCCGCCGTACAGATTCAGGCCAAAGTAAACTGGATATTGACATACCGGATACCATGCTACAAGGACCAATGGCACTGACACCGGAGGAGCAGCCAGGTCATCTGAAACAAGCTGAAGAGTTTACAAGAAGATGCTCTGGACGCAAGCGGGAGACACCTGCATATTTAAGGGACTATGAACTTTGAACTGTGTTTATGTTCATTTAGTTTACATTGTTATATTGTTAATACTGTTTATCGACTTAGTGGGGAGGAATAAAGTGGCCTGGGGTCGACTGTGTGTTCTGACTAGTTCTGATTTCTGTGTAACGGAACTCGTGTTAAACCTCGATAAAAGGTTACTACATTAACGATACTTCTCTATTTCTAATTTTCTCTCATCGATCTTGTCAAAAACTGACTCAGGGACAACTTTCCATATTTTTCTCTGTAAACCACAATCAACTGTTTACATTGTGAATAAACTCGTCCCGGGTAGAAGGGTTGTCCCTGGCCCAGGGATATCTCGTCTCGGCGAGAAGGGTGTCCCTTCTTCCCGCGACAACTTTCCGACATCAATACGCCATATAAACACTTTGTCCCGTCTCACCGGGACAACTCGGGGCGATCACACAGAGCACGCGCACTGTGATGCGATTCTTGGAATCAAAAATGTGTCGGCGAGGTTAGCTTTTCATATAAACGCTCGGTAAAGTTGTCCCTGCTAAAGGGGTAACCCTTCTACCCGGGATCATGTAACAAGGCCCGTCTACCTCTTTTGCATCTTGCGTGAAAATAAAACTTGAATTATCTGGCCAGCATTAACCCTAAACACAATGTCTTTAAGAAATTCAGTAAATAGGACATACAACAACATTTTATGAATAAAGCTGGTAAAATAGCATGTAGCTATGTAGCTATTAATCTCAAGGTGTTATTTGTTCTAAGAAAATTGGAAAATGGTGTTAGAAACATGATCCATTGTCATAGAAAACTAACACAAGTTTAGGGAAGTGCTTCGGCTCCAAGAAATTGCTTCGGTTCCAAGAAATTACTTTGAAGGCAGTTACCTTTTAAATAGACCTGAGTTCGCGGTTAATTCCGACATTTTGAAAGGGGTGCAAACATAGCGCGAAATACAGTGTTTGTATGGGAATCCAATGCCAAATAATTTAATTTCCGTGAAATCGAATTTCTGAAATATTCACTGTCTGCAAACTTAAGATATACCGGGTAAAAGATTAACTGATCAAAATTTGAGGGATGTAGCTGTGTTGGGAAGCGTGCAATCGTGCTTTCAGTTTTCCAAACTACATTAGAGAAGCAGGAGTAGCAATTAAACTAGAACAAACGCTACCCGAATTGCGGGATTGATTCATCTTGTGATGTCACAATGGAAACCTACGGGATTTTATTGTAGTAGTTTTCTCTTGGGAGGAGACAATCTTTATTTATCCACGGTATAAAAACATCAGTTGTACACGAAAGGTGTACCATTGCAATAGTAAAATATGTACATTAAAAATTAAAAATGTAATAATATATTAAAACTGTTTTACATGTTTGCCGTGTGGGAGTTCGATTTAGCACACAGGGTATCAATTTCCCTTTTGAAGTGCTTTATATGTTCAGACACTCTTAGGTCATGTGGGAGATTATTCCATAAGAATGCCCCACTGTAGCCGAAGCTACGTTTTAGGTAGTTAGTCCTCGGTTTAGGTATAAATAATTTACTTTCAGAATCTCTTAGATCATAGTTACTATTACGAGTTGTAAAGAGATCCTGAAGGTAACCTGGGGTGAGCTTATGCATGGTTTTGTACATCACCATTGCTTTTTGTTTTTTTCGATGTGTAGATACGTTGTCCCAGCCAAGCATATCAATCAGTAGACTTGAACTCGTGTCATAGCTTGATCGAGTAATTACTCTGGCTGCCCGGTTTTGCAGTTTTTGCAGTTTATCATTTAACTGTTGACTTAAGCCATCCCAAACTGAACCACAGTAAACAAAATGCGGCTCAATCAGGGCTTTATATATTTTTACTGCAGTATCTCTGCATATGAAAGGCATTGCACGCTTAAGTGCGCCAATGCCAGAGGATATCTTTTTTGATATTTCGTCTATATGCTTCCGCCAGGACAATGTATCATCTATATAAATCCCCAGAGATTTGGTGTAGTTCACTTTTTTTATTTCTTTACCCTCTATACGAACGTCGATGGTACATTCGCTTTGAGTTTGTAGTGTTTGGCGAGACCCAATAACCATAAACTCAGTTTTAGCGATGTTGAGACTTAGCTTATTTGCTTTGAGCCAGATATTTACATTTTTTAGTTCCTCATTGATTTTTGTTTCAAGATCTCTCTGGCTTGATGCGGCAAAACTAATATTAGTATCATCGGCGTACATTCTTGGTAATCCCTCGTTTAGGCAGTTTGGCAGGTCATTAATATAAATCAAAAAGAGTAATGGTCCAATTATCGAACCATGCGGGACTCCACAAGTTATCGGGCTTTCACTAGACATGTGGCCGTTCACATTACATTTTTGACTTCTATTTGATAGATAAGAGTCAAACCATGCCAGGGCAATTCGGTCAATTCCATATTTCGTTAGTTTTTGCATTATAATTTGGTGATTAATAGTGTCAAAGGCCTTTTTTAAATCGATAAATATTACACCATTAAGGAAACCTTTGTCAATATTTACACACCAATTATTAGTGGCTTCAAGCAGAGCAGTGAGAGTGCTGTGGAGTGACCGGAAGCCTGACTGGCAATTTGTTAGTAGGTTGTTGTTGTTAAGATATTTGTATAATTGGTCGTAGATAATTTTTTCGAATATTTTAGCAACAATTGGTATCACGGATATCGGTTGGTAGTTGTTAAGATCTGATTTAGTACCTTTCTTAAAAACGGGTGATACCCTAGCCAGTTTCCAGTCAGTAGGAAAGATTCCAGATACTATCGATTCATTAAAAATACACGTCAAAGACGGTGCGACAATGTCAGCGGCGATTTTTAGAAGTTTACATGGAATTTTATCCAGACCCGTTGCTTTCCTACCGTTTATTTTGTTTAATAGTTTGCGGACTTTGTGAATTTCGATTTGTTGGAAAGAGAATGACCTAGCAGTGGTTTTTAGATAGGTAAGAGGGTCAACGTCTATTCCAGGGATCTCGCGCGCTAGGTCCTCGCCAATGTGGATGAAATGCCGGTTAAAAACCTCAGCAATGTCAGCAGAAGAACTGAGAGTTGGTCTCCTATTTTGATTTCAGAGACATTGGTTGATTTGCTTTGTCGACTTTGCAGGTCATTAATTAATTTCAAGTTTTTCTTGGTCATTTTATTGGCTTCAAGATTGTTAGTGAAATACTTGCGTTTTTCTTGCTGAATGGAGTTGTTGGCGTCATTTCGAGCTACTTTATACTGTTCCCAAATCGTATGGTCGTTTGTTGACGCTAGTTTTCTTTTTAAAAAGTCCCTTTTGTGCATTTTTCTTATTAATTCATTTGTAATCCACGGGGATTTTTTGTTTCGGATTCTTTTTGTCCTAAGTGGCGCATGTTTATCAATAACACTCATTAGAGCGTGTTTCCATACACGCCACATTTCATTTGGGTTATTGTAAGTAGAAACGATATTCCATTCTTTTTGCTTTAGATCGAGTAGAAAATTGTTAAAATGCTTAAGCTGCCTCGCCTGAATGGTCTTATGAACACCAGAGCGTACATAACTGATTTTACGAGTTAGATAGATGAGGGAGTGATCGCTGATACCAAGTTGGAGAACACCCGAATTTGAGACCTTTTCCGGATAGTTTGTTAAACATAGGTCTATTAGAGTTCTCGAGGTTTCGGTTATTCTTGTTGGCTCGTGATCATCTGACTCAATCCGTAAATATCCATGATATTCAAAAGAAGGGAGTTGATTCATCTTATGACGTCACATAAAGTAATCAAAATTAGGGATTAAATGCCATAATGTTACTAAATTTGCAAGATTAACTCTTTATCGTCTGATCGTGTGTGAGCTCAATTGGTGAAATTCTGAGTGCTAACTCAACCCTCCCCTCAGTTTAAGTTTGGCTAGCCCCACACAGCGGTCAAACGTCTGCGCATACGTCAAACGTCTGCGCATACGTCGAAAGTCTTGCAACAACAACATATTCCAAAACAAATTCAAAGCGAGCCGGCGGCCGTCATTGTTCACACACCCGTTTTCAAACCTTGAGAACTTTTTTGGTAAATTACGAAAAAAAATGAAAAATCGCGCGGCCGCCCACCAGACTGACCGTAATACGCACGCGCAGACGTTCGACCGCTGTGTGGGCTAGGCGCAAATTTTACCTTAAAACATATTACAGTGAACTTCTACCCCCAAAAGTTAAGACAAATACGTGAAAGTTAAGCTTTTTATTTTCACAGTCGACGGAAATTGAACAAACTTCAAACTGTGAGTTTACAAGTTATGACTCGGATCGCCCTCCGGAGAGGGCAAATTGTTTTTTGGGCCCCAGTTCAGATCTATGAGCAACTTTACCATGAGGCCTTGCGCGCCCAATCCAAGATGGCGGACAAAGATGGCGGACTTGGGGAAAGGAAATTGTTTTCGGGGTGGTGCTAAGGTGGTGCTAGTAACATTTTGACAACTGGGTTGACGTAATTCAAGAAACCACGTGATGTTGCCATAATAAAGGGAGGAGTGGGTCAGTAAGAAATAATATGCAGTGGGTGGCTGGCGGCAACTTGTAGTTCATGTTTCATTTTCGCGGAAGATACGAATTCGGCACCGGCTTTTGCGCGGGATCGTGGGATTTTCAGTATTCTTTAATACTATTGAACCTGGATTTTTCTAACCGCTGGAGCCGAATAAGGGTTTGAAAAATCTCGACAACTAAACAGTGCAATTTTGTTCGGGTTGCGAGGCCTAGTTTAATACATTTTGTGCGTTTTTACGGACATCAACCGAAAAGTTGAAAGGTGAGAATTTAAGTTTTTTTATAATTAGTAGACCTTGCAATCTTTAATTACTTATGATTCTTTTCCCGATTGTGCAAAGCAATTATTCTCTTGCTGAGAGAGAACAAGGCGATCAAGCTTAATCACTATAAATACCCTAAGTGCTATTATTTCGGTAAAACAAAGTGAATGTTAAAAAACTAATTTCCTTACGCAAGGAACAAAGGAACAAAGTATATTTTATAAACATTTTGTCGTATAAATTCATAAGAAAATATTATAATATTTTTAATTTGTTTTAATATATTTAAATATAATTAAAAAAGTATAGCACTCCCTGATGACAATCCCCCCCCCCCCCCCTAGTTCTATCCATCCATACTTATGAAGCCTTTTTTTACTTTTCCAATACTTTATGCAGTTATAAAAAAACATATTCATATATATGTATGTATTTGTGATATGTGGACCAGGTAGAGAAAGAGCCGGTATGGTACTAATTGGAATTTTGGGTGACTTTAACAATTGCATGCACTTATTAAATCATAAACCCTACCCCACATGTATACTGATTTGTTTCAGTTCAACCCTTTGACTTAGTTGAAGTCTCGTATTTCTTTACAGTAACAATAAATACAATAAAATGTACTTCTTTAATTATTAACCACACATGCTTGCATGAACTCATTTTTGTGCCAACCAACAAGAGGATGTATATTAATAAGTGACATGACCTCATGACTTCCTTCATAAATAAGCTACCCCATGGAGCTTTTGAACTTTTCTAGTTGTGATGTTGGAAGTAAAAGGTAAATTAGTTGGATTTTAAGGAATAAAAAACCCTAGCTGTAATACTGGTAATTTTTGTAATTGTCAGAAAACATAACTTATTATAAAACACAGTATTTTTCAAGTGTTAGAAGCCCACACGTATGTTGCCCATTTATATATAATCAGTTATAAATACTAGAACACACTTAACATGCATTTTAAATTTAAAAGTTGTGTTAAATAATAATGATCAATTCATTGGTAATCAAAACCTTTAAACACGTGCAGCCATATGTAAATGTGAAAGTGTTTTATCAGCAAATAAAAATGTACATGCATGCTTTTATATAACAAGTGTGCTAGTATATATATAATTTTAAATAACTGGCAACATACAATTTGTGGTCTGCTTCTAAACACTTAAAAAATACTGTTAGGTTTTCTGACAAAACAATTGTGACAAAATTGCAACCCAAGAATTACAGGGTTCTTTTTATTCCTTTAGGCTGCATCATTATGTATACCACAGGGGGAGGGGGGGGGGAGGGGGGCAGCTGATTTTTAAGGGGATCCCAAAGTTTTTAACAGAAGGAAGGGGGATCTTAAAATTCATTAATGAAAGGTCTTGGGGGGATATATGTTAATTGTTTTTAAATGTTTGTCAAATAAAGACCTACACTTAAAATGGTAGGTGTATAGAATGGCTAAATGCACTAAACTGAAATGTAAAAACTTTCCCGTCTTCCCTAAAAACATTTTTCTTAGGGTTGCATGCAGCTAGGCTGCCTGATGTAAGGAATTAATTAATGTTTTATATCAAAGAACAATACATTCTTGTGTAGTTTGGAATACCTGCAGCAACAAATACTTTTTACAATAATTTACACCAAAGTACGGGTAGTAATAACAGTATTTTATGGTTTATTCTTAGATTTTCTACATAGTATCAAACTGAGTTTCACGACCCAACATCAGAGTTCTGTAAAATTATGCTTGTAATAATGCTGGTTTGCATATGGAAATGGCCAGGGGGGTTGTATTTTTTTTTTGAAAGGATAGAGGGGGTTACTATGAATAAATCACCTGCACCCCTGTGGTATACTTAATGAACACAGCCTTAGTCCAACTAATTTACATGCTGTATATTTACTTCAAATATCACAACTGAAAAGTTCAAAAGCTCCACAGGGTAGCTTATTTATAAAGAGATGATGAAGTCAATTGCATCCTCTTGTTGACCAGGCACAAATAATCAGTTCAGTGTTGGATAATAAAGAAGTACATTTTGTTGTATTTTTTGCAAATGTTGTTACTGTAAAGAAATACTAAGGAAAGAGGTGGAACTGACCAAATCAGTATACTTAGGGAGTTAGGAAGGGGTTAAGTCTTTAACACATAACCTGCATAACCCTACCCTCCTCTCTCCCCAACCCATCTCCACCAACCCTTATAATTATTCCTAAAGCACACTCAAAATATATTCATAAGTCTAAAATTTACAAGTACTCCACCTCAAATATTTTGATTGAAAATGACTATACCAAAAAATTTAAAGAAACTCATATTCCCTGAAGAAATTTTAAATTATAGATTAGTACCCTTGCCTTTCTCTACCTGGTCCAACTGTAACAAATACATAAATATATATGAATGTTGTTTTACAACTGCACCATGAATTGGGAAAGTGAAAAAAGGCTTCATAAGTATGGATGGGTAGAACTAGGGGGGGGGGGGGGGGGGGAATGGTCCTCAGGGAGTGCTATACTTTTTAAAATTATATTTAAATATATTATACAAATTAAAAATAATATAATTTTTTTCTTATGAATTTATACGACAAAATGTTTATAAAATATACTTTGTTCCTTGTTCCTTGCGTAGGGAAATTAGTTTTTTAACATTCACTTTGTTTTACCGAAATAATAGCACTTAGGGTATTTATTAAGCTTGATCGCCTTGTTCTCTCTCAGCAAGAGAATAATTGCTTTGCACAATCGGGAAAAGAATCATAAGTAATTAAAGATTGCAAGGTCTAATAATTTTTAATAAGGAAACTTAAAATTCTCACCTTTCAACTTGCAGCTCAGTTTCGGTTGATGTCCGGAAAAACGCACAAAATGTGTCAAACTAGGTATCGCAACCCGAACAAAATTGCACTGTTCAGGAAACAAGAGTTGTCGAGATTTTTCAAACCCTTATTCGGCTCCAGCGGTTAGAAAAATCCAGGTTCAATAGTATTAAAGAATACTGAAAATCCCACGATCCCGCGCAAAAGCCGGTGCCGAATTCGTAATCTTCCGCGAAAATGAAACATGAACTACAAGTTGCCGCCAGCCACCCACTGCATATTATTTCTTACTGACCCACTCCTCCCTTTATTATGGCAACATCACGTGGTTTCTTGAATTACGTCAACCCAGTTGTCAAAATTTTACTAGCACCACCTTAGCACCACCCCGAAAACAATTTCCTTTCCCCAAGTCCGCCATCTTTGTCCGCCATCTTGGATTGGGCGCGCAAGGCCTCATGGTAAAGTTGCTCATGGATCTGAACTGGGGCCCAAAAAAAAAATTTGCCCGGAGAGGTACTTTAAGAATAATCCATCATGCAAACCTTTTATAGATTTTATCAGAAAAACCCTGTTTGATCGATTGGCCACAGGCGCAGTTTCCCTTTTGGGGAAAGTTGGAGAAGTGACGCCGCCACATTTAGTTCTCCCTCTAACTGTTGAACTGATGAAGCCGAGTTTATGCCAGATGCGTGTTTTTTGAACTTATGGGTGAAAGACATGCCATTCAAACTTGATACTCCTACGAATCTGCCACGTTATGTCAGCAAAGACACCTACCAGACTATCCTGGATGACTAATCGGGCTATAACCATGTTCTTTTGGAAGAGCAAAGTAAGATATTTTTTGGTATACAATGTGGAGGATGGATTTTTCCTCTACAATACCTTACCATTTGGCTGGAAAATATCTCCATATATATATCACGCCACTGGACTGATGGCGTCCAATTTTCTCAGAACGATTGGCGTCCCATGCTCACTATATATCGATGACCGCCATAACGGACAGCTGCAAGTTGCACTCGACCAGGAAGCGCTGGGTCCATTAATGATACAGATAAGCGCAATGAAGAGGCAGCCAGATCAGCAATCTTTCTCGTAACCCATTATTTAGTTGGGTTAGGGTATTTTCTCGCATTAAAGAAGTCTATTCTAATACTCCGGAAGGTGGTACCCTACTTGGGTTTTCTGTCTGTTCTACAAGGGAAGTGTTTGACCTCTTACCAGAAAAAAGAAATAAATTCCTTGACCTGCTGCAGGAACTGTTAGCAAAGAAGGTAGTCTCCGTCAAGAGCCTCCAGAGACTGGCAGGAACGGTGTGCTTCCTTCGCTATTGTGGTGCCGGCCGCGCTGTTATTTACAAGGGAAATGTATCGGGCTATTGGTAAAGGTCTTCGCTGTGCTAAACCTGTACGGATGTACAAGGCTCTTGAGGAAGAAATTTCGCATTGGCTATTCCTGGAGTGGCATCAAACGAAATCCCCAGCCGGTTATCTGCCTAGTAGAGGGAATAGAACATTACATGTCTATGACGAGACGGTTGGACATCGAGGTAACGACGGGCTACCTGTTTCGACCAACGACACCTCAGGGAGGCATCCTGAACGCCCCTTTCTCGTCATCCACAGCTCTTGGGGATAAGGGATGAGGGTTTGGATGTGAGATTGGGGTTTGAAGAGCCCATAAATGGCCTCTCTGAGAGAAGGGGAGTCTAGTTCAGTAGTTTTTTGTAAGACACATCAAAGTGAGGTGTCGCGAAAATCACATGTTTTTCCCATCCTTAATACAATGAGCGTGAGTGGCGAGTGTTATGTAATAGTATACTATTCTTAACGCCTCGCAAACGAAGCGCGAAGCATAAACACACGTACACCAAATATGGTTAAATAAACATAGTGAGCACATAATTATGGACTTGTGATTCCCCGGGGATGGTTATAAGTACCGTCGGACCGTCCTTCTCCATTCAGTCTTCATAGCAGCGCGAGAGGAGAGAGGATAGTGGATCGACGGCCCACCCTCCCAACCCTTTAGAATTTCGTGCTGTGCGACTCTCGTAACTATTCCACATCTCTCTCCGCTTACGCTCAATCACCCCATGTTTTTCCCATCCTTAATACAATGAGCGTGAGTGGCGAGTGTTGTGTAATAGTATACTGTCTACTTCGTTTGCATCCTCTGGTAACTGAATAAAATTAAACAACACCTTGACCGATTGGATCAGCTCTAAACACGAACTCTCCAAGAAATTCAGTAAATAGACATACAACAAATTGTACGAATAACGAAAAAATAGCTGGTAAATTAGCTTAATTGTTTTGCTATGTGAAAAAATATTTCAAGAGGTGTTCTTTTTTCTAAGAAAATTGGAAGGTCGTGATGCAAACATGACCAATTCTTAAAGAAAATTAAAACAAGTTTTGGGCAGTTTTTCGGTAGCAAGTATAAAGTAATTTTCAACAAGGCAGGTTGGTGGTTCAATATCAGTTATTCAATTCATTTGAAATTATCACTAAAAAGGAAAGCATATTCCACATACTGGCAAATGATGAAATTATACTTTCTAATCTTAGCGGGATGCGTTAAAGTTTGGCATGTTATTTGTGATCACTATTGTTTATTTAAGCATTTCGTAAACATATAGTCCAGATGATCGATAAAGATATTTGCATTACACAAGAACCACTGAATGCTAACTAAACTTGGCAAAGCTGATCAAGCCACAAACAGATGAAGATCCTAGCTATTATAATCTCATAAATCTACATACAGGGTACGAAGTTAGGATACAAACGAACCGAAGCTTGCAGTAAGTTTATACCATTTGTTCTGGGCTTACACAGATCGCGTGAGAAATGTAATCTATAATTAACCAATCAAATCTATTTAATATTTAAAAATAACTTATGTTTGGCTGGGTTCAAAATATATACTGATCTATCTGACGAATATTCTGCATCCCACTTTGGGTAATCTCAAAATATATACGCCGTTCTTTCTTACACTTTGCTGCCTTACTAACATCTTTCATAGGAAATTATCAGAAGAGGCATTTGCACTGAAAGTTATAAGATTTGGGCATAAGCATGAGGATAAACTGCACCTCGTATGCATCCTCCGCGAACTAAAATTAACACGATTGGGTAAGCTCTAAATACAATCTCAAACTTCAAGAAATTCAGGAAATAGACATACAAACACACTATATCAGTTAAATAAAGCTGATAAAATAGCTTGCAGACTACTTGAAATTTGTTTTCAAGAGGTGTTTTTCCATAAGAAAATTGCAAAGTGGTGTTAGAAACATGACTTTAATTGTCATCTGAGGAAATTAACACAAGTTTTGGGAAGTTTTTCGGCGGCAGGTAAGCATAATTTTCAACAAAGGAGGTTGTTGGTTTAACATTAATTATTCAATTCATTTGAAGTTACCCTTAAAAGGAAAACATATTCCACACCCAGGCAGATGATTAAGGCCAAGTAAAAAAAGAAATAGTTTCTCGTCCGACCTTTTTCAAAAAAGGAGGCGGGCGGTTCTTACTATTTACTATTTTTACTATTTTTACTATTTATTATTTTTGGTAGGTTTAAAGAATCCATAGCTCACAAAAATCTCTATAGAAGGTCCAGAAACAAATATAGTCAATATACAAACTTTTGCTGCACACAAAAGAGCATTAACTGATTTAGTTTACAAGTTTTAAATATAAAAGGAAAACTGTTTGAAAAGAAATAATCAATGTTCAAATTCTTGAAACTCCAATTGGCCTATGTTGCTTCTAACTGAAAGCTTCAAATTGAATAAAACTTAAACTAAAGAAGGAAACACAGTCTAAGTTTTGGTTTTGAACAGAATGTATCAGAGAGCTTTGTTATTCCCTGTCACTAAGCGTCTTTTTGAGTGAATGCTCTAGTGATCTTTCGCTTAGGGGTCATGCCACTTCTTTCGCAGCCAGCGCAAAGGGGCAAACAGTCAGGGGAGGTCTTAAGGTTGATTTCACTGCCGCAGTAAAAGCAGAGTGGATCATCGTGGACAGCGTAATAAGGTAGCTCAATCGTTGACTGGCACGTGAGTTTGTCATTCACAAATACAATGTCAAAGATGTTGCCCTCGCCACGGTCATCTATCTCCTGGAAACAGGAACCGCACGAGTAGGACAGCCTTTCGAGTTCTTGCTCCAGCTGGTGCTTTCTTTCCCCCTTCAGGACGTTGGCTGTGTAACAAACTCGCCACTTCAAACACTCCTCACACTACAGATCGTGCAAACCATGGCTTCAAAACTTCCTTTGAAGTTCGAATACTAACACACACAAAGACTGACATTTTCTAAGCTTCCACGAGCATTGGGCTATTCCATTAAAAATCCGCACCCCCCCTATCGAGGAATCATATTTTTACCAAAAACGCAAACCCCCTGAAGAAATTGGAAAATGTGCTATAAGGCCCTGAAGAAATCCACCAAAAATGGCCCGATTATGTCGACCCCCTGAAGAATTCCATGCTCTGATCGGGTTTAACCCCTGAAGAATTCAATATTTTGGGGGTGAACCCCTAAAGAATTCCACAAAATTTGTTGGTAGACCCCTGAAGAAATCCAAAGAAATCCAAGTTCCTCGATAGGGGGGGTAATTTTTTTTAATGGAATAGCCCATTCACCACAAAGGAGACAAGAAAGTGAATCACGCATTCGAATCAAGTACAGTACGAGTTCAAATTATTTTATTGCACAATAGTCAATAAGAATTACAATTTCTCACATTACATGAGCCAGACAGATAGACAGATTGTGTTACAAATGTGTTGAATAGATAGTGTTTCATTTTTAGTTCAGACGATCGATATAAATAGAAGTGAGCAGTAAATTTTTCCAAGGACAAAACGCAGTTATAAAGGTTTATATTAAAATAGCAAATAGTAAAAAATAGGAAGCGGCTGCCAAAAAGGAAGCGGGCGGGGACGAGAAACTATATTTGTTTTTTACTTGGCCTAAGGTATTCTTCTAGTTAGCGCGATTTTCTGAAGATATTTAAACATTCTTGTAAACGTATAGTGCAGGTGATCATAAAGTCTTCAACATCGAAAAAGGCATTTACATTACACAAGAACGACTGGATGCTAACTAAGCTTCATTAAATCAAATCACAAACCGGTGAAGATCCTATTGTTATCTCATAAAACTATATACTGAGGGTACGAAGTTAGGACACAAAGGAACCCATGCTCGTGGAAGGAAAGGCCATTAGCCTCGCTACAGCGTGACCCTACCACAGGTAATAGATTCTCAATTACATAGCATCCTTAAGGTTACCGTATACCTTCGCGGGTGTCTCTCGCAAATAAAATCGCACGCGCATCATTTTAAAGTAAAGTATAGAAACCTATATATCACTGGAAAGGTTATATAATGTAGAATGCGCTGAAATGTTTTTTTTTGCACAAATATTACATTTTCAGTAAATGCTAAGGCAACAAACGCAAAAAAGACGAGTCTCACAGAAGTGAATTTATGTCCCTCCGCATTCGCGCCTACGGACGATTTCGCTGTATAATGTCAATCAGCACATGATGGCCTGTCAAAGTGTGTGAGCGTTTTTTAATATATTACTTTGTTCAAATGCAATTCATCTTCAAAGTTTCAATCGAAATAGTTTCTGTGTTTCATCACGGCAAGTACTCTTATAAGAAAAATAATTAAAATATCGCTAAACGCTCACACCCTTTGGTTCATATGTAGCTCCTCTAACACTAGACCAAGTTTCATCAAGATCTGACAAGTCTTCATACCCTATAAATTCACCCAAAGACAGTGAAAACGCATAAAAATCTATCGGCGTTTTTGGCTTCTGAAGGTTAGGAAACACATCACACCTCATCAAAGCAAACATCAACACTTAAACCAACCAGCCAATTATATGTAAGGATCCCCGAAGCTTATGAATCAAGTCCAGAAATTCGCGGGAAATTAGAACGTGGCTCAAATTGCATGAGAGACATATATACTAGTGTCGTGTCACAAATATTCAAAAGAGCGTTGTGTTATGGCCAAAACTAGAGATAATACACAAAAGGGGAAAAAGAAAGGTAAATCAACGGGTTGTACCAAGAAGGGAGAGGGCCGGATATCAAAAACTAAATCGCGTTGAAAGGCAACGCCGCAAACAAGAGCGAAGGGAAAAGCGAGTGGCAGGCAACCTCGTGCTCCGAACGTTGATGTTGATCCTAAACCTGCTATGTTAGCTGCGATGATTCCTTCAGTTCCGCAAAATCGACCGGCTGAACTTCGCTCAAGTTCACGATATAGAACTCCTGGATTGACCACGGCCCAGGTTGGAAACTGCGAGTCACCCAAGACATCAGTTAGAATCGGAGTCGGATGCGGACTCGCTGCTACTCTCTGAATCTTCCGTCTCTTTTCTTGTACCTGGCAAAAGTTTAAGCCTACTAGTTGAGCAGCTTTCCGTCGGAGTTGTAGCAGTACTAATAGAACTCGAAGTGGGAGTCGTCGAACATGAAGGCTGTTCGAACCACGAGCCGCATCACTTTCTTCTCCGTATTGAAACTTTGCTCCTTCTCGAGCTCATTCTCTTGAATCTTCTTGGGGCCTGTCTTCTTTTTTTACCTTTTATCCAAGGATTATTCTTTTCTCTTCTGGACATATCCACGATCGATATACCGGTAAATTAAACGCTATAAAATCACTGAACTCACGAGTCACGGCTCACTGTGAGTCTGAACTCTGAAGCTCCGGATGTAGTTTCCCGCAATAATTCAGCGGGGTGCCTGTGGCACGTAATGGGATCAGAGGGATTTATAACGCCTAAGCGATTTATTTACTTTCCTTCAAATTACGTTTTTTTTTCTAATATCTCTCAAACTTTTGCATGTTTAAAAATTTTTTTTCGGGAAGATGAAGATCAATCCATCAATTTTTTTTTTTTTTTTTTTAAGAAAACATGCCGCGAAGGTATACGGTAACCTTAAATTAAAGGGCTTTAAAATTGCTAGTATTAACATTAACAGTTTGCTAAAGCACATTGATGAAATGCGTTTTATCCTATTGAATTCGCCTTTGGATTTGTTGGCTATAAATGAATCTAAATTAGACGATTCTATATCTGATGATGAAATAAGTATTGTAGGATACAACATAATTCGTAAGAACCGTAATAGATCAGGAGGTGGTGTTGTTCTTTATATTCGCGAATCTCTGTCCTACTCAGACAGAAATGATATAATACCAACCCGCCACGAGATGGTCTGTGCCGAAATTAGCCGCCCCCAAATGATAGTTAGTCTTTACTTGTAAGCACATGGAGTAGGCCACCAAATTCTGACATGGACCTATTCGATGAGTGTGACCGTTTCTTTCAAAATGTGACTCTGAAAATAAGGAACTCCTAATAATTGGAGATTTAAATTGTGATTACATGAAGACCATAGCCATAGCCGTCGGCTGCAGTTCTTATGTTCAATGTACCAACTAGAACAATTAATCAATTAGCCAACCAGAGTAACTAAATCATCGGCTACCTTAATTGATTTACTTCTTACAAATAAGAAAAACAAATCTACTTCGGGTGTTATTCACCTTGGTATTTCGGATCATAGCTTAATATATACAGTTCGCAAATACACAATGCCGAAAAGTAGACCGGTCATTAAAGAAGTGCGAAACTTTAAACATTTTGTCGAAGATGACTTTATTGCAGATTTAGGTCAAGTACCCTGGGATATGGTACAAGAATTTGATGATCCAAATGAATCTTGGCGAGTCTGGAAATCAGCCTTCAATAGAGGTAATCGGCTAACGCTGTTTCCACCCAATTCAGATCATGTGATGTAAACAGATGCTACTCTGGGGAATTATTCCTTTTTCATTCTAATAATATTGCAGTCATGCCTATCTGAATATAATTAATTTTCAAATAGTCAATTCTCCAGCATCGAGTAATGTGTGTTTACATCACATGATCTGAATTGGGTGGCAACAGAGTTAGCCGATTACCTCTATGAGATCTTAGATAAACACGCTCCTATTCGACAACAACGAGTCAGAGAAAATCACCTTCCTTGGATTTCATCTCATCATAAAACAACTGATGAGAGATAGAGACTATCACAAAAAGCATGCAGTCAAATATGGTTCACAGTATTACTGGGAACTTTACCAGTCAGTCAGAAATAGGGTTAATGTCGAAATGCGAAAAGCTAAATCAAATAATTTCCGCGATAAAATCGAAGACTGCTCAAACTCCTCAAATCCTAAGAGAACTTGGAAATTAATAAATTTCCTTCTGGGCAATAGTAATAAATCGAGAAGCGTTAATGAACTTTCTGTTAATGATACCATAATTTCGGACCCAAAACTTATCTCTGAGTCTTTTAATGATTATTTGTAATATATTGGACCAAAGTTGGCAACAGAATCAACCAGGGCAACATGATAACTGCAATCAGACATATGATAACTGCAATTAGAGATATGATAACTACAATCAGACATATGATAACTGCAATCAGAAATATGATAACTACAATCAGACATATGATACCTGCAATCAGACATATGATAACTACAATCAGACATATGATAACTGCAATCAGACATATGATAACTGCAATCAGACATATGATAACTGCAATCAGACATATGATAACTGCAATCAGACATTTGATAACTGCAATCAGACATATGATAACTATGTAGACCCTACCAACACGATCTTCAAGTTTTCTCCAATTCTAGTAAACAACGTCATGTTGACACTAAAGAATTTAAAAACCTCAAAGGCTACTGGTCTCGACAACCATTACGCACGCGGTCCTGTCAAAGGCCTGTCAATCAAACTGGGGACCAAAAGCCAGGCTTGGGATTGGTCGGAAGTTTAGGGGGGTCCCGCCAGGTTCGGCAGGGGTTGGAAAGGAGACCAAAGCCAGGCCTGGGATTGGTCGGAAGTTTAGGGTGGTCCCGCCAGGGGTGGAGGGGGGTTTTGTCGGGAGAGAACAAACCCAGGCTCGGGATTGGCGGCCGGAAAAGACCCGGGACGTATAAGAAAGTGAAACACCTTTGTAAATTTCAGTGTGAACGATGCCCCCTACGTGCTTTTGTGGGTGTTACGCTAAAGCCGTCAAAGGATTAGTGGGGACGCCAGAGTGTGTTTACAAGTGTGGACAAACAGCGGATTACAAGTCGAAACCCCCGGTGCTGCCGTGCAGCTTTTATTTTACGGAGCAAGACCTGCCTTTGGTGAAAGAGGCCATCCCGGTCGGAACATTGTACAACACGTTTCCCAAGTGTGGCCACAATTTGTGGATGAAAGTGGGGGTCAGCCGAAGCGTGAACAATCCGAACCGCGTGTTCTTCACGTGCACGGCTCCGTCGCCCAACCCGAAGTGTGAGTTTCCGCTGGGATTTATGTGGGCCGGCCCTCCGGCACAACCTATTGGACCCCCACCCCCTAAGAAAGCCCACTACTACGCGTCGACATGGACGTCACAGGCCCCCCAAGAAAAACCACCCGTCGCTTGGATCAATCCCAACGCCGCTACGCCTCTTACGGATCCCCCCGTGGAGAGTCTACAGTGTCCCCCGAGGGGTCCCCCGGCGGGTCCCCCGGCGGGGCCCCCGGCGGGGAATGTGTGGAACCCGGCAGAGACGTCCTCCGGACCCCCCACTGGTACAACGGCCGAGGGTCCCCCGCCCTCCCCACCCCCTATAAACATCCCGACAACGAGCCGATCCCCTCAGGCTCGCTACCAGCCCCACGCGAGCTATTGTTATTGAACCAAGAAGACCTAGATTTGGGGGACATGCCGGACAACCGGGATTTACCCGCCCTAAAAGCCGGGTGGGCTTTGCACAAAACGCTCTACGTCATGACGTGCATCCGGGAATGCATGCGAGAACGTGGCCGTCACTGCGAGGCGTGTCACTACAGTCAACAGAGTCAACAGGACGAACGTTACCATTCCTGTTTATGGTCTTTTTCCGAGGAAAGCTTTACCGAGCGCGTGGCGAAGGCCCGGTCTTCTATTACCCTAGAGGCTCTACGGGCTACGGGCTACCGGGCTTTGCAGAGTTTGCACCTCTCGGGGATTATTGCTCCCCTTACGTATACCGTGTTTGAACAGTTGCAAAAACTAAAGGAGGCCGAGATTTACGAGGTCTACAAACGGTATTATTTTGAAGAAACCGAAGACCCCCTCATTACGTACAAGAACCGAATTTGGCATGCGTTAGGCCAGGCTTTGATTTACGAAGACAATCCCCAGGACTATGTGGAAATTGGAGTGTTAACCCTTGTGGCTTTATTTGATTCAACCACTATGTAATTGGAGACAATAAAAGAGACTTTTGTTTGAGTAAAAACAACTTTGTTTTCATTATTTAAAATTAAAATACAAGTGTGGGTGGGACATTTCATCCTCACCAAGTAAGCAACAAAATATTACAAGTGTATTTGAAAATAATAAATAATAATCACAGGTATCCTTTCAACCAAAATATAAAAATATAAAAATATAAAAAACCTATATACATATGTACAGGCCCCTTGAGGGCCCATCCGAACGAGAATGAATACTTTGAGAAAATGTGAGCCTTCGCTCTACTATTTTACGAAAAGTGGGCAATCGCCCTACTATTTTATGAAAAAGATAGGCAATCGCCCTAATATTTGGAAAGAGGTGAGCAATCGCTCTAATATTTTTTTGTGAAAATGGTGAGACTACTATTTAGTGAAAATGTGAAAAACTATAAATAAAAAATAAGGAGCAAAGATCATCCCGTGGCGTAAATTTTACTTAATAGACTATCTCGTAATGTTGTCTGTAACGTTCAATAATAGGCAAACATACAATCCCAAAAGTGTGACCATGTCTAAAAAGAATTAGGCTTCCAGCCTTTACATAAAAATTGTGGACAATTCTTGATTGGCAAACATAACAGCGTGGTGACACATCTCTATTGATGAATTTTGAGATTCTCGCAATAAAACAAGAAGAGCACAGGGTCCCTCCACAGCAGGGCATAGGAGGTAGTTGATGGTCTGGTAAATCTGTGCAGTTTAAACACTAAAGAAAAAATAATAATTATTTTTAGGGTTCACTATGAAAATAAAATTGACGCCACGGGATGAGCGTAACAATGGCGTAAACTTTTTCATCGAGGATAAACCATGCCGTAATGGAGGCTGTAATTCTTATTAATAGGTAATTTGACGAGCCCAAACGTGGTGCCATGTCTAAAAACAATAATTGTCCCCGCTCTGACATAAAATTGGTGTCGAATGCGTGACTCGCAATAAAAACATCGGGGTATGGCATCTTTCCTTAAAAAAAATTTCATCATTCCTACAAAGCATGTTGAACACATCGTTTCCCAGCAACAAGGGAGAGGTGGTAGTTGGTGTTGCGGGTGAAGGCCACATTTTAAACACTAAAAAAAAAGAAAAAGAAGAAAAAAGAAAAAATGGTTTACGTCTCGATATGAAAGTAAAGTTTACGCCACGGTACGCGGCCCCACCCCTCGTCAAATACCTCAGCAAAAACAGGGTGGTGCGGACAACGTTTGTAGATTATTCCCACGCCACAATGGCGCATACAAAGAGTCTTATTGCAATGGCATATAGTACACCAGCTAAAATAAAATTCCGTCAATGGCTCTATAAACATAACTGAATTAATGGGAGCGATTCCCCAAAAGCGACGGTTGTGTGGAATTTCCTGGTAGGAGTTATCCCAACAATAAACTGATTGAAACTCCCATGTGTCAAGGCATGTGATCAGCAATAAGGTTGGGTAAAACATTTGTTTGTGCTTCTCTTCCCTCTTCTCCACCCGTTGCTGCCAGCAAACGTAGCGGCCTATCTTGGCCAAGATTTCTGTGGGAAGGCCTAAAGGCCTTAAGTAGATCGTGAGGCAGAGGAAGTGCTTATCCTTTAGGTCTGTGGGGGTATGGGTAAAAGTCTGTTCGGAAAAACAAACCAAAAAATATTTAAAAAATAAGAAATAAAAAACGAATAATGTTTTAGAGAAATTAGTTCGCTAGAGGCGCTCTTACCAGAGCGGAGATCCCCCGGGGGGACTCGAGAAAATCCTATAAAAATTAACCAAAACTTCTGTCCAACGGGGAAATTTTTGCCAATAAAATGAACGGCTCTGTGAAGCAGAAGCCGAACGCTAACACTGTCTTTTAGGGGGAAAGGAGAACATCAACAACTTACTTGGGCCAGGTTCAATTGCTGTACGCCGCTTGTATTCTAGAAAAACAAAAGAAAAATTAGTGGGGCTATTCCAAGACAAAAAGAAACTCCGCAGAGAAAGTACCTCTCTCGGTCGGATGGGCCCACGGTAAGCCATAGTATCGTTGTCTGTTTGTCTGTAGAAATAAAAAGGAAAAACAAAAGAAGAAAAGATTAGTAAAACTCCAGGTTGAATTTCAAGAGAGAATTTTGCGTAAAATTCACCTTGTTCTTGTCGCTGTTGTTGTCTTGTTGTTTTGGCTGAGGAAATAAAAAGGAAAGAAACAAAAAAGAAAACATTAGTCAAGCCTCAGGTTGAATTCCAAGAGAAAATTTTGTGTAAACTTACCGGTTGAGTGGCTTGGTTCAACTGCGCCGAAGATAGTTTGGGGCCAGCATTTATGTGGCAAAGGCTGGGCTGTGATTGGTGCCCTAAGCTCGGCCTACGATTGGTTCGCTAAGCGGAGCGAGCGCTGTGATTGGCGGGTAGTTCAATCCGGCTTGGGTTCGAATTCAAGTTCAGTGGATTTTGGGTTTTTGAATCGCCAAGGGCACCCCCAAAACAGTCCTGAAATGTTCAAAAATTTTTTGTGGCATTAGCTCTCAAGGGCTTCTACATTCCCCCCTGTTTTTTTCGTCTTCGGCGGCCCGGGAAAGGGTTCCTTTTACTGCCGAAACCTCATACACGCTGAATCAGGAATCGAGAGCCGCGCGCCTTTGCCTCGTGCTAGTTCATTCACGAGAATCTAAACTGGGATAAACCGGTTAGACTAGTTTTCCACCAATCAGGAGCCGCGCGTCTTTGCCTCACAAAATCTCATTCACGAGAGGCTCCTAAACTGGGATAAACCGGTTGGACTAGTTTTTGTTTACCTAGCTGGGCGCGTTTGTCGAGGGGATTTAGGTTTTTGGATTTAGGAGCTTAGAAAAGACGTTTAGAGAACGCAAAGTGATTACGGCTTAAAGAAGGAAGGAAGAAGGGTTCCCCCCGGGGTAGGGCGAGACAATTTTAAAGAACAAGGGGTAGGGGTAGGGTTTTTTCAGAGGATTCTTAGACCCCAGGTATTCAAGTCGAACCAAAAGCGGATCGAATTCCACCACTCACAAGCCGTGCTCCTTCTAGAGGAACCAATCACCGGCCGAGAAAAAGGCACCAATCAGAGAACAATGAAAAAAATATATAAGGAAGCGATGCATTTTGATTTGGGTTAGTGTGAGCACGATGGACTCTTGGAATTATCTAGATGAAGAAGGCAACCCAGTCATCACTACCCTCGAAGAAGAGGCCCCGCCGCCTCATCCCTCCCCGGGGGGAGACCCGATGGGAGACCCAGAGGACGAGCTCACGTACGAAGAAATAAACCCCTACAACGCGGATGATTTGTACGCCTTCCTGGAGGATGTGAATTTCCCCCCGGGGGTAGACTATCCTTTCTCCTCGCAAGAACCATTTACATTCCCCGAGATGGAGACTCTAGAAGACGACATCACCGAGGAGGAAGTAGAAAGACTCGTCGCTGCGCTGAACCTCCCCGCCGTGCTTCCAGAATTGACGGACCAAGACCTGGAAAGTTTATTTCGCGAGACAGAGAACAACGAGGAGGAGGACAACGAGGACGAGTTTGATCCGGAGAAATGTCTCTACGACATGTTTCCCGACGGCAAACGAGTGAGTGAGCAGCAGGGAGGTGGGAAAAAGAAGAAAATCAGCGCCGCCGATGCCGTGGAGGAGGAGGAAGAGGAGGAGTAGGAGGAGGAAGTCTTTGAACTCTTACAAACCCGGTCCAGAGCGTGCAGAAAATTCAAGACGACCTGTAAGGACTACGAACTACGAATAAGGACGCGATCCCGCGCGACTCTGCCCGAGGTAAGGATTGACTACACTATTTTGGCATGACGTCACATCGCGCGCGCGAGGTGGCGCATAGCGTTAAATCTCCTGTTGCAAGAGGCAGGGGTTCAAGCGCCAAGCGCACGGGGTTCGAGTCCCCGTGAGGAAATCCAAATTTTTCTTTTTTTCTTTTTCTTCTTGATCTTCTCTAGCCGGACTACACTTTTTTATTTATTATTTTTAATTTTTAATTTTTTAATATAATTTTTTTTAATTTTTAATTTTTAATTTTTTTTAATTTTTAATTTTTTAATTTATTTATGTATTATTTATTTATTTTATTTTATTTATTTATTTTATGTATTATTTTTTGATGGACAGGCCCTTCAAGACGTCACGGTTGCTATAGAGAGGGTCCTGGAGACCACCCTAGGGGAGGCCGGTCCGCAAGACAGAGTACGCCTGACCCTAAACGCTCCGCATCTGGACTACCCATTGGCTTTTCCCTACCTGATGAGGTCCACCCTCACCCCCGCCCTAATCATGGCCAGAATTGGGGAGATCACCCAATCCAATCAAGAATTCATTATGAGGGGCCCTTCCACATCCATGTGTTTCACGTGAAAATACCCAGTGCGGGAAGAGGGCGTGTGGCCCGTTGCTGTACGACCGACTTGGCGAAATTAAAAAAAATAAAACGAAGCATTGTGAGGATACACAATTATGATGAATTATGCATGACCAGAGGTTTGGTCACGGCCCTGGCCCTGGAGCAGCAACATCCTTATTACCACCAAATAAGACGAGGGAGACCCAGACAACGGACTCTAGCCTTGGAGCTCCACCGCCAGGCAGGCGTCCCTGTTCAACCGTGTGGGATCCCGGAGCTCAAGCGATTCCAAGCCTATTTGGCAGATCAAGGGGTAGAAGTCAATCTGGTTTCCCGAGAGCACATGAACGGTATTATTTACTCGGGCCACCTCCCTGAGGCCCGCTACCGCGTGTACCTCTACCAAACCGAGAACAACCACTATGACGTCATCACCAACATGAGGGGGCTCCTGAACGCCAAACACTTCTGCCCCCTCTGCCAGAAGACCTACAACAACCCTAGACAACACGTTTGTGACACGACCTGTTGCTGTTGTGGGGTCAAAGACTGCTCTCCCCTCGCCCCTGGGGAGAGATGGTCTTGGAGAAAATGCGACCAGTGCCGGCGGTGGTTCAAGAGTGGGGCCTGCTTCGACAACCACCGCCGTCCCCTCCCCCGCCGGACGGGGCAAGGGAATCTCTACACCAGAACATAGAGTTCGTGCGAACGGTACACACGTTGTGTCCAGTGTGGGGTGACGATGGACCATCTGGCTCGAGGCCGAACCGGAGTCCACGTGTGCGGAGAATACCGTTGCCGGAGTTGCAAAGCTATTGTCCCCCCGGACCACTTGTGCTACATTCAAGTGGCGGACCAACAAGTCGAGCGCCTAGCCCCAGAAGGAGGTGGTGGGGGAGGAGAAGAAGAAGAAGAAGAAGAAGAAGATGAAGATGCCTACGCGGCCCTCCTGGCGGAAGAAGAGGAGACAGAGAGAGCTGCCGCGGAAGACGAGGGAGACAAGTTCCGGTACCTGTTCTTTGATTTCGAAGCCATGCCCCTGGAAGCGCAGCACGTGGTCAACTGCGGGGGTTTCCAAAGTGTGCGATCTCTGTGTGACGTCAGACTTACCCACCTGTACTCAATGCGGTCCACGGAAAGTAGAGTTCCGAGGCCCCACGGCCCTCCCCCAATTCTGCGACTGGCTCTTCTCGGGGGATCACAAAAACTACGTGTGCCTGGCCCACAACGCCATGGGGTACGACTCGTACCCCATCCTGGAGTATCTCTTCAAGAATGCCATAAAACCGAAAGTGCTCTTCCGAGGTGGCAAAGCTATGGTGGTGACCATCCCCGAGTACAAGTTGGTTATCAAGGATTCCCTCCTCTTCATCCCGCTGGCCCTCAAACAATTTCCCGTCACGTTCGGGTTCCTCAACAAGCTGGATTTTCCTATCTTTTTTAACAAACCAGAACATCAGCAGTACGTGGGGCCAATACCAGACCTACATTACTACGAACCGGATTCGCTGAGTCCGCAAGGCAAACAAGAACTGGTGGCCTGGCATGCGACCGAACGGGCCCGCGGCGGGGTCTTCGACTTCCAGAAAGAGTTGGCCCTCTATTGCCATCGGGATGTGGCCATCTTGCAACGGGCCTGTTTGGCGTTCCGGACAATAATGATGAAAGCGGCGGGGATAGACCCCTTTACCAAGACCGTAACCCTCGCCTCCCTATGTAACCTAGTGTTCCGCAAGAAATTCCTCAGACCTAACACCATTGCGGTCTTGCCACGGCTTGGCTACCGGCCCAAGGACGTGCAGTCGGCGTTGGCGCTCCAATGGTTGGCCCACGTGGAGCGGAAGGACGGAATTCAGATCCAGCACGCGGGAAATTTGGGAGAGAAGCACGTGGACCCCTACAAACTGGACGGGTACCACGCGGCCACCCACACGGCCTACGAAATAAATGGCTGTTTCTGGCACGGCTGCGACCGTTGCACCCCTCAAGATAGAGTGCATCCCCTGCTCCACTGCACAATGAGAACGTTGGCCGACCGGACCCGGGACAAAATGTTGTACCTGAAACAGCAAGGGTACCACGTGGTCCAGATTAGGGAGTGCGAAATTCGTGCGGCCATGGTCTTCGACTTCCAGAAAGAGTTGGCCCTCTATTGCCATCGGGATGTGGCCATCTTGCAACGGGCCTGTTTGGCGTTCCGGACAATAATGATGAAAGCGGCGGGGATAGACCCCTTTACCAAGACCGTAACCCTCGCCTCCCTATGTAACCTAGTGTTCCGCAAGAAATTCCTCAGACCTAACACCATTGCGGTCTTGCCACGGCTTGGCTACCGGCCCAAGGACGTGCAGTCGGCGTTGGCGCTCCAATGGTTGGCCCACGTGGAGCGGAAGGACGGAATTCAGATCCAGCACGCGGGAAATTTGGGAGAGAAGCACGTGGACCCCTACAAACTGGACGGGTACCACGCGGCCACCCACACGGCCTACGAAATAAATGGCTGTTTCTGGCACGGCTGCGACCGTTGCACCCCTCAAGATAGAGTGCATCCCCTGCTCCACTGCACAATGAGAACGTTGGCCGACCGGACCCGGGACAAAATGTTGTACCTGAAACAGCAAGGGTACCACGTGGTCCAGATTAGGGAGTGCGAAATTCGTGCGGCCATGGCCTTGGACCCGACCATCGTTGCTCTAGCACCCATCCCTCAAGCCCAGCTTCCCCTCGACCCCAAGAAAGCGTTCTTTGGAGGGCGGACCAACGGGATCAAGACTTACTGGGAAGCGACCGAGGGAGAATGGGGGAGAGAATGGATGGAGGCGCTGGATGTGTGCTCCCTATACCCCTGGGTGCAAAAAACGCAACGGTTCCCGCTGGGCCATCCAGACATCCTCACAAAAGATCTAGACCCTACCCTCCCGTACGAGGGGTTAATCCACCTGAAGATCTTGCCGCCACGCCGCCTATTTTTCCCAGTTCTCCCGACGCACGTGGGGGAGAAACTGCTGTTTACCCTCTGTCGAACCTGCGCCGAAGACAAGAACCAGGTCCCCTGCACACACGGCGACGAGGCCCGGGCTTTGACAGGCACTTGGGTGAGCCACGAACTTCACGAGGCCCTACGCCAAGGCTACCGGGTCCTGGAAATGTTCCGGGTATGGCATTATCCCGAGTCGGAACAGTACGATCCCGCCACCGGGACCCAGGGGTTGTTCACGGACTACGTGAACACTTTCCTCAAGATTAAACAAGAGGCGAGCGGGTGGCCGCCCGGGTGTAACACCGACGCCGAGAAAGCCTCTTTTATAGAGAATTACCGGAGGGCCACGGGGATCTTACTGGAGTGGGACAAGATCGAGTTCAACGCGGGGATGCGGGCCCTGGCGAAATGGATGCTCAACACTTTGTGGGGCAAGTTCGGCCAGAAGGAGAACCCTCGGCAGACGGAGTACGTCACCGACTTGGACCGCTACTTTGAGCTCATGATGAGCGACGAGAAGGAAGTCCAGGACATTCTGTTCGTCCACGAAGACATGGTGCAAGTGCATTACCACGCCACCCCACAGCACATTGACTCCAACCCCCACACCAACGTTGTATTTGCCGCCTACACCACAGCCCATGCACGCCTGAAATTGTATTCGTACCTCCACCTCTTGAAGGAACGCATCGTCTACCACGATACGGACAGTATCTATTTCACGCAGAAAGTAGGCCAAGTGACGCCCCCGATTGGCCGATTTCTAGGCGACATGACAAACGAACTTAAAGAAGGGGAACATATTGTCCGTTTTGCCTGTACCGGGCCCAAGAGTTACGGGTATGAAACGAGTCAAGGCCGCACAGTCTGCAAAGTGAAAGGACTACGCCTCAACGTGAGAAATCGGGCGATCGTGAACCTCGAGACCATGGTGGCCATGGTGCAAGGTCAAGGGGAACCCACACGGACGGTGGTGACGCCGCACGCCATCCACCGCAACACCCAAGACAGGACGTTGCACACCCGCCCAGAGACCAAGACCTTCAAGGTGGTCTACGACAAGAGGGTTCTCCACGGCTACCAGAGCTACCCTTACGGCTACTAAAGAAAACAAAGAGACTCTAGAAGAATTTTTTTATTGTAATAAATGGTTCAGTTCCTTTGAGCTGTGATACCAAAGTCTCAGTATTTATTTAGAGGAACTCCATCTTGTAAGGCTGGAGTCTTGGATGCTTGCGCAGGAATCCTTCCCAAATACAAATATCATAGACCAACTCCACATAGAATCCATAATAGGTTCCTTCGCAGTCGCTCAGCACATACTGCTTCCTTTCGCCTTCGCTCAGGTAATCTTCCATCCAGTTACCAAACGTAGAATAGCATAGGTGGCACTCGCCCACAATGACATCGCCGCCGCCTTCCTCAGCTCAATAGAAAGTAATATCTAGACCCATGACGTTCACAGCTTGAAGAGCAACGAGTAATGATAGAGAATTGTGTCTGTATTTTTTTCTTTAAGTATTTTTCTTCAGGTGTTTGACGTTCCAACGGCTGATACTCTTGCCTTTGCGCTTGCCCGAAGTGGTCGTCGTTCGGATCGTTGTTTCGGTACGGCCATCTTTCGATTTTCGGCTTGTGATCTTGCGGACCGTTTGCGTCCCCCCTGTCTGGGCTTTCTTTTTCTTTTGCGCCTTATACTTTTTCTGTATTTGCTTTACCGCCCGGGCGGTCCTGCTGGGTTTTTTACCCACCACGGTGTGGCGGGCCATCCTCTTCCGGGCCATCCTCTTCCCTGCGGTTGCGTGGGCGACACGGCGTTGCCAGGGGGCTTGTCCCATCCCCGCGGGTCTCATTAGGGTTCGTGCCATGGCGTTAATGAAGGGGGATTTAAAAAGGACGCCAATTTAAAGGCGGTTTTTGGGCGGAGCCTGTGCCAAAAGAGAGGCGACGGCTGCCCCCACGGGGGAAGGCTTTGTAGGGGGTCCTGGAGAACGGTGTTTCCTCTCGGCGGGGTGGGAGATCTTTGTAAGGGGTGGGTAGTAGTAGGGGTTCTTCTGGAGTCGCGGCGGTTCGTTTAGGCCGGGGCGTGTACTCTTTCTTCTTGGAGATGAGATCCCGGGGGTGGCGGACGAGATCTTTAGGAATTTTTTCTTCCGCTAGAAATTGCATGAAATCACGGTAGCCGGGCGACGTGCGGGTGGAAGAAGGATGCACCGCTTCTTTAATCAGATCGGCGATTTGACTGCCCGGCAGGGTTTGCCCGTAGAGTTTCACTTCCCCTTGCGCATTCCAGGTAATTTTCTGGGCTCCTTTCAACTTCAACAGATTGACCAGCACCGACGCTAAAGGTTTGCTGGAAGGGGGTACGCGGCGCAAAGCGCCCCTTTGGCTCTGGGTTAACACTTTGGCCGCCACGGCCATGAAGGGACTAGGCTCAATGGTTTCGCGACGCCGGACGTATTTTTGGAGTAAATCTTGAAACTGGTCGGCGCTTGCCGGTTTCTCTGGGGTCTCTAGGACCTGCGCCATGGCCGTTTGGTACTGACTGAGCACTTTAACCCCTTTGGTCGTGTCCACACGAAGCTGTTGTTCCAACCACCGCATGGACTCTTCCGGCACCAAGACCATGCGCATAGGGTTTTTCCCCTCGGCCTCTTTCATCGCTTTTTTCGTTTGTGTCGCTTCACTGACCATCGCGTCACCGAAATTCCTACTGGGGCTGCTGGAGGGTGGTGTGGGGCCCGCTTCCTTTTCCCTGTCTGGGATTTCTTCTTGGGCGGCCGCGTCTTATACTTTCTTCGGATTTGCTTTGCCGCCCGCACGGTCCTGCTGACTTTTTTTCCCGGTACGGTTTGGTGTTCCCTTTTTCGAAGACGGGCTAGAAATAACTGCCACCGGGCCGGGTCAATGCCCGTGGGCACCGGTAAGTTGCGGATTTCTTTACCCATTCAGGACCAGATATAAGGCTGACTCAGTTCTTGGGCGTATTCTTCCGGGGAAGGGTATTTTGTCGTGGGGTAGCCAGGGGCAAAATAACCTCCGGCTTGCTCCAGCTCTTTCTTGACCCTTAAACTTAACCCTCTACGGAACAACGACCCCTCCGGCGCAACGAACCCTCCGGCTTGCTCTAGAGCTTTCTTGACTCCGTAGCCTACCCCTCCACTGATGGCGCCAGCGGCCACGGCTTTGCCAGCAAGAACGGCGGCGGCAATGAGGGCGGCGGTCGTGAAAATGAACCCTCCTCGCTGGCCCACGGCCTTTTTAAGCTTGGCTTTCTGCAACGCTGTCGAGGAGGAGAGCAGAATCCTTTTCCTCACGGCCGGCGACAGGGCCTTGTTGGCTATTTTTCGAAGTTTCGCCTTGATGGGGGCAAAAAATTTCTTCGCACGGGCGCCTATCGGAAAAGTTCCGAGCAAGGCGTTGTGCACCACTTCGCTGACGGCGTTGATTTGATGTTGGCTCGCGGCCCGGATAAGTTTCTTTTTCTGACCGAGATCCGCTTTGGCAAATTGACGGAGGAATGTGGCGCTGCGTTGAAGCAAGGGGGAGGCCATCACCACAACTGAACGGATTCCCTGGGGGGCTTAGCCTATAAAGTTATTCCAATCCACTTTGTTCCCCTTCGCCACTCAGGACCTTGAAAAAGGGGGGATGGAAGGTTCTTTTGCTGTTGGGTTTCTTCCACACCGCCCCACGAAGTGATTGGGATGGGGTGCGGCCCTTTGTTTTTTTCACTCTTTTAGTCTTCTTCTTGGAGCCTCCTAGTTGTTGTATCGTTTTGGCAGCCCTGGTTAAAAAACGGGTTTTTCTTCGTTGTCGGTACAGCACGTTGGTGATGCTGCCCAGTGCGTCCACCTTACGGATTGCCTTGGGTGTTAACAATGTCTTTTTCACTAATGGCCACGTCATTTTCAGTGCCGCCCAAAGTCCTGCCCCTTTTTGATCCTCCTCCAGCACGTAGACGTGATGCTGTTTTCCCTCCTCGGAGAAAATGTTCGTGCGCAATCGGATTTGGGGTGGGGTCCGGGGGTGCAGGTCGAAGAGGAGGTAGCCAAAGGGGCGTTGGGTAGCGTCCTGGTAGGCCCTCATCACTGCCGGTACTTGCCCCGGAAAGGTCTGCTCGGCCAATTTCCGGACTTGCAACGAATCCCGAGCGTTTTTAAAAGCCACCAGGTAGTGGGCGTTGATGGAAATGGTGCGCGCGTACTTGCCTGGGGGGAAAATGTTCTGGGTCAGGTACAGCACGGAAATGTTGTGGTGGTGCGAGCCTTTGGTGAACAGGTCCACCACCCGCTCGTCCTTGGAGCCTTCTTTCATCAAATCGTCCAGGATCAAGAGGCCTGGCTTGCCGCGAAAGGGGGCGTACGGGTCGTCGGGAAGCCCCTCCACAAATTTCACCCCCAATTGTTTTTGCATGGCTATGAAACGGGGTTGCCAGGCGCTGCCATAGCAGTACACGATCGTGAGGGGTGGTTGGATGAAATGGGATTTCGCATGGTGCAGGAGTCTTTCGGTGAACACCGTTTTACCCGATTGACTCTGACCCGTGATCAAGATATTGCAGGGCGCTTGGAAACGGACATCCATTGCACCTCACACCCTTCCCAAGAATATCAAGACATGGAGGTGGGGAACTTGTTTTATTTTATTTTTTTAGTGTCTCTCAAACTGATAACACATTGATCGTGAAGGTCTTGCTGCTGCTGCCACCGCGCCACACTCCGGCGCTGGTACTGGCGCTGCCAGGCTTGGAGGGCCCGGTCCCTGGTTGTCTTGGTCTTCCACTGCTGGAGGTTCTGCAGGACCTCCGCCAGGGTCCGGCCGTGGGCTCGGCAATAACTGCCGCACACGTTGGACTTGTTCCCTTGCAACATCACGTTGTTTTCCCTATGCTGGGCGTTCCCCTGCCTCACGTACTCTTGCAACCCGTAATAAGAGGCGGGAAAGCCATAACTGTCGAAGAATTCATTCAGGCCTTGGCGCGGAAAATAAAAGGCCAACCAATGGGTGCCTGGTCCGTCGGCGTTGTCGGTATTGAGAATGAACGAGGCGGGGCGGGTCACGCGGCGGGGCCGTAGGTCCATGGGAAACACGCCTCGAAACGAGGCGCGGAGCCACCAATTGTGACGGGCCAAGACCGCCAATTGCGACGTGTAGGTGGTCATCTTACAACTTTTTCACTTCTCGGCTGCTGTTGATTTCGTACGCGGCGTCAAACTCGCAGTTCACGTACACGGATAGGGTCTCGGTGACGCCTGCCTCAAACTGAAGCCGGATGCCCACCGTCCCGTACTGTTGTATGTTCATGTGCGAGGCGCTGCCACTGCCGTCTGGGGTGAAGTCAAAACACAGGATGGCGTAGCCCTTGTCCCAATCGGTCCGGGTAACATCAATCCCATGGTTGGCGCTCATGGCGCCTTGGGCCAGGAACAAGGTATTGTAACCGTCCAGGGTTTTCCCGGTCGCAAATTCGAGGCGGGAGAAGGGGGTGGGTGTGCCATCGATCGTGACCGTCGCGCGGGTCATCCCAAACCTTTGGAAATTGAAGGGGTTCTTTTTCAGAGCTCCCAAACTGTTCGCACTCCCCATCAAGGTAATGCGCATGCGTCGGGGGATGCGTCCGCCCAGGAAATCCGTTTTCTCAAAGGTAGTGTCCCCCAGGGAAATGGTGAACATCCGTTCTTCTTCGCTGTTGTAAGGGTAGAGGACGGGCTGGGACACGAGTTTCACTTCGACGCTCTTCATGAAGTCCTTGTTGCAGACACTGACGCGGCGGAAGAAAGTGACCCGCTTCAGCACGATTTTGGCGGCGGCCGCTTCCGCCGCACCACTGTCCCCCATGAGGGCGAAGGCGTTGCTGGCGGGGGTGAGGCGGAATTCTAGGGGCACTCCGTTGAGGAGCAGTTTGTTGGTGAAGGCTGCGTCAATGTAAAACATCCCGGTCAGTTCCACCACTTTGCTGTCCCCAGTGTATCCCGCCCGCGTAGTCAACCCTACGTTGTCCCCGGCGATGTCGAAAGCATCCATGGAACCGGCCACGTCTTTGTAGTACAGCCCCGAGGTCAGGTAGGATTTCTTGGCGTCTGGAGTATAGTTGAGCAGGGTGCTGAGGTAGGCTTTGTAGGGGTAGGTTTTGGTGCTCATGGTCATTCATTCCCCGTTCAAGGCCATATCTATTTGCGACCAGAGGGAATGAAACCAATTGTTGACGGGTCCCAGCTTCAAATCGGTGGTCAAATTCTCGCCGTTGGCTTTCACGAGGTTGGCCGTCACCTTGAAGTAACTTCTAGGCAGCACGGTGTAATAGGGACTGGCCGGGAGGTAAAATTCCACGGGCGACCCGGGCAAGAGGGCCGATTTGGGAGCGTGCTCCGACCAATAGCCTCGTTCTTCAACCGCTTGGGCCAATTCCTTGCCGAAAAAATCCAAATGGATGTTGTAGCCGCCCAACATGTTGGGCAGAGGCGGTTTGCCCATGCCTGCGACCGTAGTCATGGTGTTCAATAATCAACGTCAAAGATATCTCTCGCAACACGTGCACGCTTGACGGTCGTTGAAGGAATGAGAGGGAAAGTCTGTTTTTTCTTTCTTTTATTCTTGTTGGCCGCGGGCCGTGCCACGGGCCGTGCCGGCTTCTTCGTCTTTTTCCTTTTCGGCGCCACCCCGGCTATCTTTTCTAGGCCTTGGATCAACTTTTTACTGGTTTTCTTGCCGAGCACACGGGCCGCCCCTTGACTCGTGTCCTTCACGATTTGCTTCACCACCCTCTTGCCAAATTTCTTTTTCAGATGAGCGAGAATCTTTTGTCCTCCTTTTTTAGCCACCGCCCCCGCGACGGTACCGGCCAGCGCTTTGCCCGCCATGGCGGCCAAAGGGGCTAGCGCTAAGGGCAAGAGCCCACCCTTTTGATTCTTGACCGGGCCGTAACCGCCGAGTTCATTCCAACGGATAGGGATGAGTCCCCCACCGCCTTGCTGCCCCCGACCCCCCTGGAAGACAGGAATGGAGGTGGGCGTGGGCGGGGAGCGCATGGAACACAGGTATCGAAGACCCTCCGCCAACCACGTCCCCCATAGATGGCACCGATGCCATAGTCCCCGTAGACGGTCCATAATTCATCCTTTCCTTTTCAGAGCACGCTTCACAAATTCCAATGTCGCCACCACGGTCGCTGCGGAGGTGAATGAGATGCGTTGGCCGGACTCATCGGTTATAAGGATTTCCAGCGTGTCAAACACCGTTTTGGCGAGCGGAAAGTACCGCATGACCGGAAAGTCTCGTTCCACCACCTCGTTGTACGGGACCTGGGCCGCCACGACCCTCAGCAAGGGCGCTTTCACATCCCCCACGATATGCGGCTCAATCAGATCGCAGTACACGTACAAACTGCGCACGGGTTGGTGTTTAAAATCGCGGTTGAGCAGGTAGGGTTTGGTCGTTGAGAATTTCAGGCCGGAATAATAGGTGGACCAACACTCGGGCTGGTACCCCATCAGGGGTCGTAGATTCTTGACTATGTTCTCGGTCTGCGAAAAGTATTGGGGCGTGTGCCCGTCGCCAAACCCCAACAGCTTGGCCATCCAAGGGCTCATGACAAGATGCACGTCCGCCTGGACGAGTCGAAGGGTCAGCCTTAAGGACCCTTTGGGGAGGTTGGGGAGCCAATTCCATACCACAGGAGGGGAGAAGTTCGGAAGGGCCACTACGACAGCTTTGGCGTTCGTGTAATTCCCTGTCGGTAACACAAAGGTGGATTTGATCTTGTGATGCTTGTACCGTTGACTTGATTTTGACATTTGTTTGTTTGACAAAATAAGGCCAAAAGCTTCTCATTCCCTCTTTAAACCCCCCTGCAATTGCAAATTATAGGTATGAAGTTAAAATATCCAAAAGTTTCAAAGAATTTCATTCAAAACACTGCATTTTTCTGTTCAATGGCAATGCACTCGGAGGATCTCCTGGCGCGGTTACTCAGTCCCCATACAAACTTTTGTAATTCAGACACGCTCTGAAGAAAATTGTAATTACGGCAAGCTGACCTAACAATTCTACAAGTAGGAAGGTATTTTTTCGCGTAGCAAACGGATCATCGAAGCGGCCGCCATATTGGCCGAGCGTGATTGAGACCTGGGATAGAATGACAAATGGAGGGGGGAGGGGGAGAAGCAGAAAGGAAAGACAGAATCAAAGGTAAGTTAAGAACAAATATCATTTGTGAATTTTAACCCAATAGGATGACTTTTCCCGGATGATGTTTGATCGGACTTCTGTTCGGCACTCCGAATACGGTGCAAACTACTGTTAAAAAACATGGCGTCGTACGTCATGAGCACGTGGTGTGAGAGCAAAATAATTATTTTTCTTTATCTCGAAATTAATTTAAACCACATCAATTTTTATTCCTACATTTAATTAAAAAATGTAAAGTTCCCAGTAATACTGTGAACCATATTTGACTGCATGCTTTTTGTGATAGTCTCTATCTCTCATCAGTTGTTTTATGATGATATGAAATCCAAGGAAGGGGATTTTCTCTTACTCGTTGTTGTTAGCCTGCGTTTCATCCGAACAAAACCTTGTTATTGTCGTCTGCGAACCAGCGACGGAAAGCTTGTTCTAGACCCCCAGCAGCGTACCGTGATTTGAGTACGCGTTCTGATTGGCTTTTAAAAATGCTTTTTCTCACACGCCTTCTGACTGGCTATTTTGAAATGACTAGGATCGTCACGCCATGCGATAGCTCCAACAGCTGGTTACATCAGCACGACATTCCATTCCCCATTTGTCTAGACCAATTACAGCGTAAATGTACAAATTAAATAACAACGACTCGCTTTTGTCGGAATTTTACACGAGCTCACTAGTTCAGCCTAAAAATAAATGAGTTCTTCCAAAATATTTGTTATTTCTTGATAAAAGCTAAGAACAGAATATATACGAAGCTATTTAATAATAACAATAATATAATAATAATAATAACTCGACTTTATTACCAAAAACTGAACTTAATTACATGTACTATAGTATTTTATAGACTAAGAAATGATGGTAAAAGTTACTCAGAATAGCAGAGCTAATCTAGCTGAGTAACTAACATGATACAATTATAAATAATAAATGGTCGTGGAAATAATAGATATTAAAACAATCGCAGGAATTTATCAATCATTTGGTAATTAAGTACATACAAAAAAAGAAGAAAAAAAAGAAAGGGAAAGGGCAAATCAGATGGGTGGTACCATATTTCATTCAAGAATAATTTTATTATAGGTGTAAACTGAAATGTCAAATTATATATCTGATCATGAGAACTGAGACCCCGTTCTCACGTATCCGCTTCCGTAGCACCCTCGTACCGTTTCAGGTAATTAGACCAAAGTGTTCTATTCTCTTGAGGACGGAGAACAATACAAAAATGACACGAAAACGGACACGTGGGGAGGAGGTCTAAGTGTAAGACTGGATGAGATCAGATTTAATCTTCTTTTTAAATTATTTGAACCGATTCTACATCCATATTTTTAAGTTTAGCCTCTATATTTCCACTAACGATTTCCTGCCAGACGAGTGTTCTGGCGCGAGTGGTTCTTGGATTCTGGGGAGACTAACAGGTGACAGGCTGGTGACAGTTGAATGGCAAGTCAGAAGACGTGTAAGAAATGAGCATTTTTAAAAGCCAATCAGAACGTGTGCTCAAATCACGGTACGCTGCTGGGGTCTAGAACACGGTTTGTGTCGCTGCTTCGCAGCCGGACTATACCAGAGAAAAGTCCGGATGTGACGCAGGCTAGTTGTTGTCGAATAGGAGCGTGTTTACTTTAACCCCTATTTTAAAGGGACTATGTCATGGTACTGCGCATGTATCGAGTAATCGTTCGGTTGGTGGCTTTAATTGGATACAAACAGTTAAACTTCCCTCCTTCAATGCTTGATTGAATGGATTTTCAATATATTCCCTGGAGACTGTTTATATACACTGTTTGTTGGTCATTTATGCATATTTGTTTTGATTTTAAGCATCCCACATGGCCGAGAGGTTCGGTAGGTCATATCGAAAACGGTGGACGGAAATAGCTGTTTCGATTCCGGTCCGGAACGCGAAGCCTATTACCGTGACACAGCCTTTAATATTCATTTCGCCATTTCAATACATTTGTAATCCGTAATTTCTCTTCTTTCCCGGTTCTTTGAGTCCGATCAAAAATCACCCGGCAAAAGGCATCCTATACTGGGTTTAAATTCACAAATGATCTTCGTTCAAATCTTCCCTTTGATTCTGTTGTCGGTTCTTGTAGAATAATTAGGTCAGCTTGCCGTAATTATAATTTTCTTCAGAGCGCTTTGAAGAAGCCTGTCCGAATTACAAAGGATTGTATGGGGACTGAGTTAACCGCGCCAGGAAATATTGCATACCTTTCAAAATGGCGGCGAAAACTTCGAGGTGGTCTATTCTCGCCAGTTTGTAAAAACTATGACATTTACGAATAAACTATTAAAGACAAATCGGAAATGCATTGTTGTATTTTGTCTACTCATTTACCGTTAAAATCAGAATGTAAAGATAGTGTAATTGAATACAGAACAAGGCGAGTTGGACTATTATTATTAAATGTGTCATGTTGAATCGGGTTTCCATTGGCATTGAGCACACAGCCTGATATATCTAGATGTTTTTTTCTCGGAAAAATATCTATATTATAAACAAGTAATCGCATGGGACCTCGAAAATTAAGGATTAATCACTTGTGTTTTAAAACTTTTCACCAAATTGCCCTCGTCGCTTGCAACATCGGGCAATTTGGTGAAAAGTTTGAAAACACAAGTGATTAATCCCTAACTTTCTCGGCCCAATGCAATATTATATATACAAATGCCTTTTTTTCATGGGTAATTACCAGAAGTGCCAGTTGCAAAGTTATGTTTGGATAAACAGTCTACTTCGTTTGCATCTTCTGATAACTGAATAAAATTAAACAACACCTTGACCGATTGGGTCAGCTCTAAACACAATCTCTCCAAGAAATTCAGTAAATGTACATACAACAAATTGTATGAATAACGAAAAAATAGCTCGTAAATCTATTTCAAGAGGTGTTCTTTCTTCTAAGAAAATTGGAAGGTTGTGATGCAAACATGACCTATTGTTAAAGGAAATGAAAACACGTTTTGGGCAGGTTTTCGGTAGCAAGTAAGTAATTTTCAACAAGGCAGGTTGGTGGTTCAACATCAACTATTCGATTCATTTGAAATTATCACTAAAAAGGAAAGCATATTCCACATACTGGCAAATGATTAAATTATACTTTCTAATCTTAGCAGGATGCGTTAAAGTTTGGCATGTTATTTGTGATCACTATTGTTTATTTAAGCATTTTGTAAACATATAGTCCAGATGATCGATAAAGATATTTGCATTTCACAAGAACCACTGGATGCTAACTAAACTTGGCAAAACTGATCAAGCCACAAACAGATGAAGATCCTAGCTATTATAATCTCATAAATCTACATACACGGTACGAAGTTAGGACACAAACGAACCGACGCTTGCAGTAAGTTTATACCATTTGTTCTGGGCTTACACATATCGCGTAGGAAATGTTAGACAGTACAAAGTTAATGTCTACATATGAGCATTTGTCTCGGAAAAGATCAGTTAATATCTCATCCTCTATCTTTATACTCATCAGGCTAAAACATAGCAGCTATGTGAACTTAAAAACGTTTATAGGTGGAGATTACTCTGTTTTGTACAAAAGCATTATAAATTGATTGCAGTTTAATTGAGGTATATTATTTTTTCCAATGCCGCCAAGATAAAAATGTTAAAATCGTTCCTTCTGGTTCCTGAGAGGGATATGACTTTTTTTATCTCCTTTAATTTACAACCAGGAATCTATAATTAACCAATCAAAAATATGTATTTAAAAATAATTTATGTTTGGCTGGCTTCAAAATATATACTGATCTACCTGACGAATATTCTGCATCCCACTTTGGGTAATCTCAAAATATATACGTCGTTCTTTCTTATACTTGGTTAGAATACTCTTTGCTGCCTTACTAACGTCTTTCTTAGGAAATTGTCAGAAGAGGTATTTGCACTGAAAGTTACAAGATTTGGGCATAGCATGATGATAAACTGTCCACCTCGTTTGCACCTCCGCGAACTAAAATTAACACGATTGGGTAAGCTCTAAACACAATCTCAAGCTTCAAGAAAATTCAGGAAATAGCCATACAGAAACACTATATAAATAAAGCTGGTAAAATAGCTTGCAGATTACTTGAAATTATGTTTTCAAGAGGTGTTTTTCATAAGAAAATTGCAAAGTGGTGTTAGAAACATGACCTTAATTGTCATCTGAGGAAATTAACACAAGTTTTGGGAAGTTTTTCGGCGGCAGGTAAGCATAATTTTCAACAAAGGAGGTTGTTGGTTTAACATTAATTATTCAATTCATTTGAAGTTATCCCTAAAAAGGAAAACATATTCCACACCCAGGCAGATGATTAAGGTATTCTTCTAGTTAGCGGGATGCGTTAGAATTTGGCATGCTAATTGCGATCAATATTTTCTGAAGATATTTAAGCATTCTTGTAAACGTATAGTGCAGGTGATCATAAAGTCTTCAACATCGAAAAAGGCATTTACATTACACAAGAACGACTGGATGCTAACTAATTAATAAGCTTCATAAAATCAAACGACAAACCGGTGATGATGTTATTGTTATCTCATAAAACTATATACTGAGGATACGAAATTAGGGCACAAAGGAACCCATGCTTGCAGTAAGTTTACAATCAGTTCTGGGGTCAGTACACATACCGCGTTCTACGCTGTTGTTGACATGACGCTCTCGACTTGAGGAGAAATGAATGCGGAATAAAATAAGCGAGATGTTTCACAGCGGCAATCGTTGTTCGAGTTTGTCGCTGTTTCGCAAAAGTAAAAGTTTTGAATTTTCGGTAACAGGCATGATCTATATATGCAGATCCCTTTTTTATGTATTTGGAAAACTTGTTGTGATTAAACTTGATCAGAGAAAAGGTCCAATCATGCAATAGAAACGTTACCGTCTAAACGAAAACCGAATCTTTTTTTCCACAGGGCAAAGAGATGTCGAAGAAAGATTAAAAGTGCAGCCGTTTACTCTAGTATTTATTATTTTTCTTTTTGTTTTTCTTTAATTTTAATAGATTAACTCAGTTTATTATAAATATATCCCTTTTCAGTATTCGCTATGCATGTAGTGCGCAGATAGTTTTTAAAATATATTTAAACAAATAAAAGATGCTTTTCCTTGTTCTATAACAATTAAATAAATGTTCAAACTTCGTGCACAGTACAAAATCCAGACATGTGATTGGCTAATGATAGTGCATTATTTAAGGGTTAGAGACTGATGTGAGTGCATATCAAACAACGAGTGTCGATATAGAGGTCTGGGACCTAGAAACCGCCATTCTGAATGTCCTGGCAGCTCTTCCAAATATGGATATGTTATTTTCCTAATATGGAAGAGGCCGCGGGAAATTGAAAACGACACTTTTGCTCGCTATTTTATTGATATGCTTTATCGGCAGATATAGGCACGCGCTGAATGTACGATGATCGCAAAATAATGAAGACTGCATGAGGCCGAAGGCCGAACTGATGCAGTATGAAGAAATTTTAAATCCATCGTACAGTCAGCAAGTGACTATATTTGCCAATAAAGCATTATCCGCCGATATACCAGCTGCCGGTCATGACTACTGAATTCTGATTGGCATACGAGCAGGGTATTTTTTCGTAATCAAGAGCCTGATTACTAGAAGTTGGTTGCTTAGCAACAGGTTTTTCGCTGGTCAAAGTTTGTAGAGAATTTGCACTTCTGCTCCAAAAAGCAAACAAATAAGAATTTTAATTTACAACCATTTCATGACAACAGAAAGTTAATAGGTAGGTCAACTAATCTGTTAAATGTTATTTTACAAATTTTTAAAGGATCATTGCCAGAAATCTATTCCATTGTGGGCTATGTGAAAACTATTTTAAGAGGTGTTCTTTCTTCTAAGAAAATTGGAAGATTGTGATGCAAACATGACCTATTGTTAAAGGAAGTTTTGGACAGTTTTTTCGGTAGCAAGTTAAGTAATTTTCAACAAGGCAGGTTGGTGGTTCAACATCAATTATGCAATTCATTTGAAATTATCACTAAAAAGGAAAGCATATTCCACATACTGGCAAATGATTAAATTATACTTTCTAATCTTAGCGGGATGCGTTAAATTTTGGCATCTTAATTTCGATCACTATTGTTGATTTAAGCAATTTTGTAAACATATAGTCCAGACGATCGATAACAATATTTGCATTACACAAAAACGACTGGATGCTAACTAAACGTGGCAAAACTGATCAAGCCACAAACAGATCCTAGCTATTGTAATCTCATTAATCTACATACAGGGTACGAAGTTAGGATACAAACGAACCGAAGCTTGCAGTAAGTTTATACCATTTGTTCTGGGCTTACACAGATCGCGTGAGAAATGTAATCTATAATTAACCAAACAAATTTATTTATTTAAAAATAATTTATGTTTGGCTGGGTTCAAAATATATACTAATCTATCTGACGAATATTTTGGGTCCCACAGTTTGGGTAATCTCAAACTATATACGGCGTTCTTTCTTATACTTGGTTAGAATACTCTTTGCTGCCTTACTAACGTCTTTCTTAGGAAATTGTCAGAAGAGGGATTTGCACTGAAAGTTACAAGATTTGGGCATAGCATGATGATAAACTGTCCACCTCGTTTGCACCTCCGCGAACTAAAATTAACACGATTGGGTAAGCTCTAAACACAATCTCAAGCTTCAAGAAAATTCAGGAAATAGCCATACAGAAACACTATATAAATAAAGCTGGTAAAATAGCTTGCAGATTACTTGAAATTTGTTTTCAAGAGGTGTTTTTCATAAGAACTTGCAAAGTGGTGTTAGAAACATGACCTTAACTGTTATCTGAGGAAATTAACACAAGTTTTGGGAAGTTTTTCGGCGGCAGGTAAGCATAATTTTCAACAAAGGAGGTTGTTGGTTTAACATTAATTATTCAATTCATTTGAAGTTATCCCTAAAAAGAAAAACATATTCCACACCCAAGCTTATGATTAAGGTATTCTTCTATAGTTAGCGCGATTTTCTGAAGATATTTAAGCATTCTTGTAAACGTATAGTGCAGGTGATCATAAAGTCTTCAACATCGAAAAAGGCATTTACATTACACAAGAACGACTGGATGCTAACTAAGCTTCATAAAATCAAATCACAAACCGGTGAAGATCCTATTGTTATCTCATAAAACTATATACTGAGGATACGAAGTTAGGGCACAAAAGAAGCCATAGTCGTGGAAGGAAAGGCCATTAGCCTCACCACAGCGTGACCCTACCACAGGTAATAGATTCTCCATTGCATAGCATCTTTAAATTAAAGGGCTTTAAAATTGCTAGTATTAACATTAAGAGTTTGCTAAAGCGCATTGATGAAATGCGTTTTATCCTATTGAATTCGCCTTTGGATTTGTTGGCTATAAATGAATCTAAATTAGACGATTCTATACCTGATGATGAAATAAGTATGGTAGGATACAACATAATTCGTAAGAACCGTAATAGATCAGAAGGTGGTGGTGTTCTTTATATTCGTGAATCTCTGTCCTACTCAGACAGAAATGATATAATACCAACCCGCCTCAAGATGGTCTGTGCCGAAATTAGCCGCCCCCAAATAATAGTTAGTCTTTACTTGTAAGCACATGGTATAGGCCACCAAATTCTGACATGGACCTATTCGATGAGTGTGACCGTTTCTTTCAAAATGTGACTCTGAAAATAAGGAACTCCTAATAATTGGAGATTTAAATTGTGATTACATGAAGACCATAGCCATAGCCTTCGGCTGCAGTTCTTATGTTCAATGTACCAACTAGACCAATTAATCAATGAGCCAACCTGAGTAACTAAATCATCGGCTACCTTAATTGATTTAATTCTTACAAATAAGAAAGAAAATATATCTTCTTCGGGTGTTATTCACCTTGGTATTTCGGATGATAGTTTAATATATACAGTTCGCAAATGCACAATGCCGAAAAGTAGACCGGTCATTAAAGAAGTGCGAAACTTTAAACATTTTGTCGAAGAGGACTTTATTGCAGATTTAGGTCAAGTACCCTGGCATATGGTACAAAATTTGATGATCCAAATGAATCTTGGCGAGCCTGGAAATCAGCCTTCAATTAGATCTCAGATAAACACGCTCCTATTCGACAACAACGAGTAAGAGAAAATCACCTTCCTTGGATTTCATCTCATATAAAACAACTGATGAGAGATAGAGACTATCATAAAAAAACATGCAGTCAAATATGTTTCTCAGTATCACTGGGAACTTTACCAGTCAGTCAGAAATAGGGTTAATGTCGAAATGCGAAAAGCTAAATCAAATTATTTCCGCGATAAAATCGAAAACTGCTCAAACTCCTCAAATCCTAAGAGAACTTGGAAATTAATAAATTTCCTTCTGGGCAAGAGAAATAAATCGAGATGCGTTAACGAACTTTCTGTCGGGCTCAAAACTTATCTATGAGTCTTTTAATGATAACTTTGTAAATATTGGACCAAAGTTGGCATCAGAATCAACCAGGGCAACATATGATAACTACAATCAGACATATGATAACTGCAATCAGACATATGATAACTGCAATCAGACATATTATAACTGCAATTAGAGATATGATAACTGCAATCAGACATATGATAACTATGTAGACCCTACCAACACGATCTTCAAGTTTTCTCCAATTCTAGTAAACAACGTCATGTTGACGCTAAAGAATTTAAAAACCTCAAAGGCTACTGTTCTCGACAACGTATCAGCAAAATTTATCAAGATGGCCTCAGTAATCATAGCACCATCGTTAACCTTTATTTTTAACCTCTCTCTTTCAACGGGCGTTTTGGTTGATGAATGGAAATATGCTCGTGTAACTCCAATCTTTAAATGAGTTACGAATAAACTAGTTACCAGGCTCCTACAGGCTAATCGAGAGCAATATGGCGGATGAAAAATTAATTCACGAAATGACAATATAAACAAACTAAAACCCTACCCTGAACCATAAGAAACCCTAACCGGTCAGTAAACAATATCTTATCCACCTAGAGCTAGGGTTCTCAAGAAAAACTTCTCAAGAAAATGTCGAGGCAAAAGAATTGAGATTTTCTGGAACTCGCGGAATCGCTCCAACAATTCCGGAGAGAAATAAAGAAATTACCTGATGTTGGGTCACGTTGATAGCTCTGTAAATAGTACATATCAATTTAAAATAACTATTAGTTTTTATTATAAGTAATTTGAATAATACCAACTGAATAACCTATAAATATTACTTTTTACCTCTCCTTGTAAATACATTTTTAAGACTGAATATAACTTAGTATAGTTCTAATTAGTTGTAATAGTTTTAACATATTGTAAATATTTCACGCCCCTCGTGGAAACCAGCAGAGTACGTTCTGTTGTTGGGGCCAGCGTGCCTAAATAAAGCCGTATGTATGTATGTGTGTATGTATGTAAGTTTACAATCCGTTCTGGGGTCAGTACACATATCGCGTGAGAAATTCAGACAGTACTAAGTGATGTTTACATACGAGCATTTGCCTCGAGAAAGACCAGTTAAAATATAATCCTCTATCTTTATACTAAGCCGAGTAAAACGCGGCAGCTATATGAACTTGAAGATGTTAGAAATTTCTTATCTACAGAGAAAACATTTGTTTGTTGTTCACTTTTTACGCTGTTGTTGACATGGCGCTCTCGACTTGAGGAGAAATGAATGCGGAATAAAATAAGCGAGATGTTTCACAACGGCAATCGTTGTTCGAGTTTGTCGCTGTTTCGTAAAAGTATAAGTTTTGAATTTTCGGTAACAGGCATGATCTATATATGCAGATCCCTTTTTTATGTATTTGGAAAACTTGTTGTGATAAAACTTGATCAGAGAAAAGGTCCAAGGATGTAACAGAAACGTTACCTACTAAACGAAAACCGATTCTTTTTTTCCCACAGAGCAAAGAGATGTCGAAGAAAGATTAAAAGTGCAGCAGTTTACTCTAGTATTTTGATTATTTTTCTTTTAGTTTTTCTTTATTTGTAATAGGTTAACTCAGTTTATTTAAAAATGTTATATTTTATAACTATATCCCTTATTAGCGACCGTGTTTCTTCATTGTAACCTGGCTTTCGAATTATGAAGAGGAATTCCAATTAAGTTCCATTGAGAAATTATGCATATACATGTAGTATTCTGTATGCATGTAGTGCTCAGATAGTTTTCAAAATATATTTAAACAAATAAAAGATGGTTCTCCTTGTTCTTTAACAATTAAATAAATGTTCAAACTTCGTGCACAGTACAAAATCCAGACATGTGATTGGCTAATGATAGTGCATTATTTAAGGTTAGAGACTGATGTGAGTGCTTTATCGGCAGATATAGGCACGCGCTGACTGTACGATGAACGCAAAATAATGAAGACTGCATGAGACCGAAGGCCGAATGCAGTATGAAGAAATTTTGAGTTCATCGTACAGTCAGCAAGTGACTATATTTGCCGATAAAGCACAAATATAAAGTCTCTAAACCTTTGAATACAAACTGAGTGCACTGTCAGCAGTGAGTTTCAACTATTTATGTCAGTTGTCAATAACAATTCCATAAAGAAGTCAAAGGACTTTTAATGTCCAACTAAGTAGAGAACTAAATGTATAATAATTTACTTTGGCGTTCGGTCAGTGAAAACAAAGAGAAAGCGAAGCCGTCTTGCGAGCTCAATTGAATCAGTATGATTGTATACTGATTTTAACTTGAAAACGTTTCTATTGGAGCCACGTATTTAAATATCAAGTATTTAGCCGGCTTATCTCCTAGACAGTCTACTTTCTTTTATTAATAGTTTCTTTCATTCGGAAATGCGGACTAACCTGCAGATTCCAGTGAATTGAAATCTTGAAACCGGCCTCCATGTGCTCGGCTCCGGTGCAAACATTTTCCAAATCAAACATTTTGGGTTTTCGAACCATCCACTGAATTCTCGCTTCATGTTCTCCTCTTATTTACAGAGTAAGGTCTCGGAAATAAAATCCATTTCTTCAGTAAGCCTACTAGTGTGTTGTAGAAGCTTTTGTTCACTCGGACACATGCTGACTTGTTGTACTTCCAGCGCTTGCAAATCAGCCATTTCCAAGGAACGATTATGCAAATGTTTGCCTCAAAATATATACCTTTTGTCACACAGGAGATAGAATTCAATCCTGCCGTTACGTAGGCTTGGTTTCCAGCCGTGGGGGTTTCGGTGAGCCCGCGATCCTCTCCCCACTCACGGCTGGGCGCGCGAGCTGAGCGGGCATTGTTGGTTTTTAGCCAATCAAAAACTTCCCACTAAAATCTAGTCGCTGAATGTATTTGCATAATTTATATTGTAAGCTTTTCAAAGCCGGACCAGAAGCTTTTTTTTATGCGTTCAAATTTGCTTTGGAAAAGTTTGGTTTCGAATAATTCAAGGATTCACACAAGGAAGCAGTAAGAGAGTTTTGGGTGAAGACACTTTGTCAGTACGCACCGGGTTTGGAAAGTAACTTGGGAATCGAAACCGTCGCTTGTTACCAAGCTCGAAGGTCGCGAAACCCGTAATGTTCAGTCATTTCTTTGCCTATGCAAGACCTGGTAGTCATTCTTACTTAAAACAAATTTAGTGCTGCCTTTATCGGAGAAGAAAAGACGGACGACTCCATATTAAAAGAGTTATAAGAGAGGAAATCACGTCTGACTCAGGCCACGAGGGGGACGTAAGATGACTTGTTGTGTTATTTCGAGAAAGAGTAGGGGATTGTCTCCCAACACAACAGTCTGGTGTTCTGAAGTACTAATAATCGCTCATGATTGTAAACTGCACGGCAGCACATTACGCCACAATATAGCAGTCCGTATCACAAAATAATCTTGTGAAGCGTATTTGCATATACTCATATAGACCTTTACTCTCTTTTTTAGATATTCCAAAAGGATACGAGTAATAAGAATACGAGCCCTAATAATATTAATAATAACAGCATCTTGTTTTGTGTCTCATAACATCTAATTTCTCATTTTCTTTAAATATTTTGTCTCATCAATAACTGAGATTTGAAGGGGAGGCACTAATTGATTTCTATATCTCATTTGCTTACGCCTGCAAATAAAGTTGAGGTAAACTAATTATTGTCCATTCAATGCGGTTCGCACGACATAAGACAGACGGCTCAGGTTGTGTTAATCCATATTCCATCGAAATAACAAATCGGTTTAGTTTCTAAACGATGTGTATCTATCTTGAATTAGTATACACATACTAGTATTCTATTGCAAATCCAGCGATCTGATTGAATCGGTTTTAATAATAATAGGCCATATTTAAAATAATATATCTCTATTTTATAAACAAGCTAGTAATCGCATGGGACCTCGAAAATTAAGGATGAATCACTTGTGACCAAATTGCCCTCGTCGCTTGCAACATCGGGCAATTTGGTGAAAAGTTTGAAAACACAATTGTTGAATCCTGAATTTTCTCGGCCCAATGCAATATTATATATACAAATATCTTTTTTTCATGGGTAACTACCAGAAGAGGCAGTTGCAAAGTTATGTTTAGATAAACTGTCTACTCGTTTGCATCCTCTGATAACTGAATAAAATTAAACAACACCTTCACCGATTGGATCAGCTCTAAACACAATCTCTCCAAGAAATTCAGTAAATGGACATACAACAAATTGTACTGATGAATAACGAAAAAATAGCTGGTAAATTAGCTTAATTGGTTTGCTATGTGAAAATCTATTTTAAGAGGTGTTCTTTCTTCTAAGAAAATTGGAAGATTGTGATGCAAACATGACCTATTGTTAAAGGAAATTAAAACAAGTTTTGGACAGTTTTTTCGGTAGCAATTAAGTAAGTAATTTTCAACAAGGCAGGTTGGTGGTTCAATATCAATTATTCAATTCATTTGAAATCTGGCAAATAATTAAATTATACTTTCTACAATCTTAGCGGGATGCGTTAAAGTTTGGCATATTAATTTCGATCACTATTGTTTATTTAAGCATTTTTGTAAACATATAGTCCAGATGATTGATAACAATATTTGCATTACACAAAAACGACTGGATGCTAACTAAACGTGGCAAAACTGATCAAGCCACAAACAGATCCTAGCTATTGTAATCTCATTAATCTACATACAGGGTACGAAGTTAGGACACAAACGAACCGAAGCTTGCAGTAAGTTTATACCATTTGTTCTGGGCTTACACAGATCGCGTGAGAAATGTAATCTATAATTAACCAATCAAATCTATTCATTTAAAAATAATTTATGTTTGGCTGGGTTCAAAATATATACTGATCTATCTGACGAATATTCTGGGTCCCACAGTTTGGGTAATCTCAAAATATATACGACGTTCTTTCTTATACTTGGTTAGAATACTCTTTGCTGCCTTACTAACGTCTTTCTTAGGAAATTGTCAGAAGAGGCATTTGCACTGAAAGTTACAAGAGTTGGGCATAGCATGAGGATAAACAGTTAAAAATTAACACGATTGGGTAAGCTCTAAAGCACAATCTCAAACTTCAATAAATTCAGGAAATAGACATACAGTAACACTATATAAATAAAGCTGTTAAAATAGCTTGCAGACTACTTGAAATTTGTTTTCAAGAGGTGTTTTTCATAAGAACTTGCAAAGTGGTGTTAGAAACATGACCTTAATTGTCATCTGAGGAAATTAACACAAGTTTTGGGAAGTTTTTCGGCGGCAGGTAAGTATAATTTTCAACAAAGGAGGTTGTTGGTTTATCATTAATTATTCAATTCATTTGAAGTTATCCCTAAAAAGGAAAACATATTCCACACGCAAGCTTATCATTAAGGTATTCTTCTAGTTAGCGCGATTTTCTGAAGATATTTAAGCATTCTTGTAAACGTATAGTGCAGGTGATCATAAAGTCTTCAACATCGAAAAAGGCATTTACATTACACAAGAACGACTGGATGCTAACTAAGCTTCATAAAATCAAATCACAAACCGGATCCTATTGTTATCTCATAAAACTATATACTGAGGATACGAAGTTAGGACACAAAAGAAGCCATACTCGTGGAAGGAAAGGCCATTAGCCTCACTACAGCGTGACCCTACCACAGGTAATAGATTCTCCATTGCATAGCATCCTTAAATTAAAGGGCTTTAAAATTGCTAGTATTAACATTAAGAGTTTGCTAAAGCACATTGATGAAATGCGTTTTATCCTATTGAATTCGCCTTTGGATTTGTTGGCTATAAATGAATCTAAATTAGACGATTCTATACCTGATGATGAAATAAGTATTGTAGGATACAACATAATTCGTAAGAACCGTAATAGATCAGAAGAGATTCGTGAATCTCTGTCCTACTCAGACAGAAATGATATAATACCAACCCGCCTCAAGATGGTCTGGGCCGAAATTAGCCGCCCCCAAATGATAGTAAGTCTTTACTTGTAAGCACATGGTATAGGCCACCAAATTCTGACATGGACCTATTCGATGAGTGTGACCGTTTCTTTCAAAATGTGACTCTGAAAATAAGGAACTCCTATTAATTGGAGATTTAAATTGTGATTACATGAAGGTGCCGCACGATGACCATACCCGTCGGCTGCAGTTCTTATGTTCAATGTACCAACTAAACCAATTAATCAATGAGCCAACCAGAGTAACTAAATCATCGGCTACCTTAATTGATTTAATTCTTACAAATAAGAAAGAAAATATATCTTCTTCGGGTGTTATTCACCTTGGTATTTCGGATCATAGTTTAATATATACAGTTCTCAAATACACAATGCCGAAAAGTAGACCGGTCATTAAAGAAGTGCGAAACTTTAAACATTTTGTCGAAGAGGACTTTATTGCAGATTTAGGTCAAGTACCCTGGGATATGGTACAAAATTTGATTATCCAAATGAATCTTGGCGAGCCTGAAAATCAGCCTTCAATTAGATCTTAGATAAACACGCTCCTATTCGACAACAACGAGTAAGAGAAAATCCCCTTCCTTGGCTTTCATCTCATATAAAACAATTGATGAGAGATAGAGACTATCACAAAAAACGTGCAGTCAAATATGGTTCACAGTATCACTGGGAACTCTACCAGTCAGTCAGAAATAGGGTTAATGTTGAAATTCGAAAAGCTAAATCAAATTATTTCCGCGATAAAATCGAAAACTGCTCAAACTCCTCAAATCCTAAGAGAACTTGGAAATTAACAAATTTCCTTCTGGGCAAGAGTAATAAATCGAGAAGAGTTAACGAACTTTCTGTCGGGCCCAAAACCTATCTCTGCCGTCTTTTAATTATAACTTTGTAAATATTGGACCAAAGTTGGCATCAGAATCAACCAGGGCAGCATATGATAACTAAAATCAGACATATGATAACTGCAATCAGACATATGATAACTATGTAGACCCTACCAACACGATCTTCATGTTTTCTCCAATTCTAGTAAACAACGTCATGTTGACGCTAAAGAATTTAAAAACCTCAAAAGCTACTGTTCTCGACAACGTATCGGCAAAATTTCTCAAGATGGCCTCAGTAATCATAGCACCATCGTTAACCTTTATTTTTGACCTCTCTCTTTCAATGGGCGTTTTTGTTGATGAATGGAAATATGCTCGTGTAACTCCAATCTTTAAATGAGTTACGAATAAACTAGTTAACAGGCTCTTACAGGCTAATCGAGAGCAATATGGCGAATGAAAGTTCAGAGACGAGCTCCTAAATACAGGAATGGCTCACTTAATTAATTCACGAAATGACAATATAAACTAACTAAAACTCTACCCTGAACCATAAGAAACCCTAACCGGTCAGTAAACAATATCTTACCCACCTAGAGCTAGGGTTCTCATTATGCAAATGTTCGCCTCAAAATTATTGGAAATGGCTGATTTGCAAGCGTTGCAAGTACAAACAAGTCATGTCGGCTTTGGAAGCTTCTAAAACCACAGGTAGCCCAAGCTCTGTAAGTGGAAATATTTAGTAACATTTGTATGGGATTTTTTTAGTCTTGGATTTTCAAAACTAATGTTGAATAAAAAGCGACAATACTTACAACAACAACAACAATTTACCCTATTACTTACATATAGTATTTATACAGAGACTAGAAATTGGAATATTTAAAGTACTGGCACCCTGAAATAATTAGAAAGGTAAAAATGCTGAATTAAATTACTAGGTCGCAGAAATAAAAAAACACACATACATACACACAGAAAATTCTTACAATTTGCAATTTCAGCGTTTTTCGGAGAGTTTTGACCCCAGCAGTTCTGTACACTATACCAACGAAAGGTAGCAGACGAACTGAAGGATTTGAACGAGTCAAACTCTCGCCAAGTGCTTTTATACCCCGAAAATCCCAAATAATCGCATCGGACATTGAGCCCTCGGTACGTAAGCGGTTTCTAAAATAAGTGCTCTAAAATGTCCTCAGATTTTACACTACAAAGAATGTATGAAGCATAAATCAATTTTCACCATTTCAAGCAAATGTAATCTTCATTCCAAATTTGCCGGACCGTTTTCTAGTTATCTCCTTAATTCCGGTTTATGTTAACATAAACAACACATGAATGCTTTTTCCTTTGCCCGTTGACAGAACGACCCCATATATTTACTGTTAATTATTACGAAAATACGCTTACATGAAGAAATGATATTTTCCCGGAGGGCCAGTTTACTTACCTGACGGGGATCAATACGATCAATACATATGCAGATCGCGGCCGCGCGCGGTCTGGGTACCACATTAAAAAAAGTTGTAGGCGTTCCTAGCTTCCTATGAGAGAGTGGTGCGGAGGTAACGAATGACAGTAACACTGAGGGAGGGGAGGTACAGCATGTCCTCTGGCTGGGGATCTGTATTGATCGTATCAGTCTACAAAGGAGTTCGAAGAACTACATCTCCCTGTCAGGTGAGTAAACTGACCCTCCGGGGAAATATCATTTCTTCTTCACTCCTTCTCCGACTGATACTCACAATACATATGCAGACTTCGTAGCGTTACTGACATAAGTACTCTTGGTATAAGGTGATACCTCATAAAGAATCAACAATGTCACCATATTTACTGTTAGAAACTTGTAACTTAACCAAATATAATTGGAACTCTAACAACACCATGTGTAATTTTAACGATTCTATATTATTCAAGCTGTAACAACCTGTAATCATCTGGTTGTAATAAACAAAACCAACAATAAACAGGCCTAGCCTTGACAAGTCATTGTAAATCTCAAACGACTATATGCATAAATATATACATACATAAGGTGTTCAGATGGACCCTACATTCAGGACTGTCGATCGTAGCAAAGTCCCCCTTGTTAGAGGGTCTATGATAAAACTGTTCGAATGTCTCTGCTGAGGACCAGTCAGCCGCCTCAAGTATGGTTTCCAGTGGTAAGCCTGCTTCTGCAGCAGAAGTGGTGGAGGCACTCCGGGTTGAGTGACCGGTGAAGCGTTGATCAATCCCTGCCAGCTGCAAGGTCTTTCTAAGCCATCTAGAAAGCGTCTGGCTTGTGATTGTCCCGTAAGGTCGAATATATGAAATCAGTAGCCGAGATGATTTCCTCACTGCTTCCATTCTGGCTTGGTATGCCTCCAGGGCCTTAATTACACAAATGCTCTGGTCATTATTATAAGCTGGAAGATATATTCTCCGAGGAGGATGTCCCGGTCTAGAGGTCTTCACATGAGATAATAGAAGAAATTCCCAAGAGCTAGTTTTCTTAGACATTGAGTTCAGATCTAGCTTAACTAGTTCATGGGCGCGGGCTGCTGATGTCAGAGCTAAAAGGGTGACCAGCTTCAGCGTGAGCTGTTTAAGAGTTAAACTACTCATAGGCTCCATGGTCGAAAGGTATAGCAATAAGGGCTTAACATTCCAAGTAGAGCCGAGGCGCGGTGTTGGGGGCTTCAAACGAAAAATCCCCTTCATAAAACGTGAAACGACTGGGAGTTCCCCAAGGAGAGACTGTCCAACTGGGACATGAGCTTGTAAGATTGCTGATTTGTAGACCACAATCGTCCTATATTCTAGGTCACGCTGCACAGCTATTTCAGATAGGAAGGTCAGGACCTTCTCTACCGGGGCTGAGACTGGACAAAGACCACGGGTGAGACACCACTGTGACCAGGCCCTCCAAGGTCCCTGGTAGCGTTTCTGAGTTGATTTGGACCATGATGCCAGAAGTATCTTAATTACTTCTGGTGGGAAACCCACTGCTTTGTAGGATCGCCCGATATCGGCCATACAGTCAGGTTGAGCGAGTGCCAAAGTGGATGCACTGTCCCTGGCTCGAAGGGTAGATATAGAAGTGACTTCTCCTTGGGAAGTCGAAATGGGGTCTTTGTCAGCATCAGGCGAATCTCTGGATACCAGGACTGGCTCGGCCAGTCGGGGGCTACCAACAGGGCTGTCGCTCTGTCGGACCGGATCTTCTGAAGTACACGATACAGGAGTACTACTGGAGGGTGCACGTGAATGAAACCCTTCCAGCGGCTCCAGTCCTGCTGGAAGGCATCCACTGCCAATGCCCCTGGGTCCGGGTGACGCGACACATAGTTCGGCACCTGATGGTTGAGGCGCGAAGCAAATATATAGGCGAGTAATTTCTCTGAAGATCCGGCTGTTGAGAGTCCATTCTGTGCGAATGTTGAATTCTCTCGACGCAGTGTCCGCTTCGACATTCAACACACCCGGTATGTGTCGGGCCGTTACCCAAGCGCCTTTGATCAACAGAAGAGACCAGATCTCCAGTGCTAGGAGAGACAATGAAGGGGAACGTGTTCCTCCCCTCCTGTTGACGTAAGCCACTGCTGTGGTGTTGTCCATCTCTAGGAGAATGTGATGTGGGGCAGTTGCCATTTGTCCTAGAAAGGATTGAAGTGCCAGCAATGCTGCCTTCAGTTCCAGACAGTTTATGTGTTGTTGTGCCTCCAAGACACCCCAACGTCCCCCTGCCACTGTCCCGTCGCAAGTCGCCCCCCAACCCTGTAATGATGTATCGGTCCTGATGGAGAGATCGAACGGGGGTGAGGTGAGAGCCTGTCTGTTGAATGTGTGAAGTGTCGGAGACAACCACCATTCCAGTTCTTTCCGCGACGGCCGAGACAGTTCTATCTTTGTTCTCTGTTTCCACCCTATGTTGTGGATTGTATGCGCTTGAAGACGCTGCAGAGAGCGATAATGAAGAGGTTAGGCCCACAGACCCGTCTGGGCTGCGTGGCTTATGCGGCCTAACAATCTTGACAGCTCCCCCAACGACGTCTCCTGTGACCTGATTAGTTTGCGGCAACAGTTCACAATCTTCAGGATCTTTTCCTCGGGCAGAGAAATAGTCATTTGATCCGTATTTAGCACTGCTCCCAGGAACACTAATTGATTGGTTGGGGCCGGTGAGCACTTTTCCGGCTTCCCAATAAATCCCAGACTGGATAGCATATCCAGGACACGTTGGAATATTGTCCTCAGCGTCTGTTCTTGTTGGTGAATGATCAATAGATCGTCTAGGTAGATCACTGTCCGCAGTCCCTTGGAACGGAGCCGTGCTACTATCGGGCACATAACCTTTGTGAACACACGCGGAGCTGTCGTGAGACCGAAGGGTAGACATTGAAACTCGAACAGTGTCCCTTCGAACAGAAACCGAAGGTACTTTCTGGACTCCGCATGGACTGGAATTGAATAGTATGCATCTTTGAGATCTAGTTTCATCATGAAGTCTTTCAAGCGGAGGAGAGACCGAGCCGTATGAATTCCCTCCATTTTGAACTTTTCTTTCACAAGAAACCTGTTTAGGGCCTTCAGGTTGATGACTGGTCGAAACTCCCCAGTCCCTTGACGCTTTGCCACTAAGAATATTGCTGACACGAATTGCTGCGGATGTGGTTCCACCACTCTGACAGCTCCCTTTAATATCAGAGACTGAATCGCCTCCATTAAGAGACATTTCGGTTGGCCCTTCCGGGCCACAGTTGCTCGTGCCCGCCACTGTCGTGGGGGTCTCACAAACGGGATTCTGTAACCCGATATTGTGTTCAATGTCCACTTGTCCGTTGTTAACATTTTCCAGTTTGGTAAGAAATGTTTTAGCCGACCAGCGTTGCCACTGGCCGAGTGAGGAACTGAGGGTAGGCTTGAGGGAAGGTTTGGTAAATAGTCAACTGCTGGTAGATCGACTAGTATCTGTCGATGTTCTTGGCGCTGTATTTGACTTGGTATACTTGTTTCCAGGGCCCCCTGATCTGTTTGGGTTGGACCATTTCCTTTTCCTGTCGGAGAAGTTAGACCGACCCCGCCCCCTAGCGTGGGTGGGGCTCCGAAAGGACTGCAAACGGTTGACAAAGGGGCGTGTTTCCCTTGGTTGGCTTATGAGCTTCGTATTTGAAGCACTATGGTCATGCTCAGACCGCATTTTCTCATGAAATTAGTGGGGAAAGAGATGCTTGTCGGTTGGAATCCCCTCCCGAATGGTTCTCTTACCAATCTCTGTGAGGTAGTCAGAAAAACGGCGTTGCCGCCAGTTATTAAGCCTTGCGTTAGCGTTTCCCAGCATAACGAGGGCGTCCTCTAGCATATCTTTAACCACATCAGGGTCTGGTCCTCCCTCGTCATCACTGCCCTCAGTCTGGGGTGTATCCAGTGTAGTCAAGGCTGCCAATATTGGCCTAGCGACAGATATATAGGCGGCTTGTTTCTCAGCAAGACCTTCGTCAAACGCCAATGTCTCCTTGGTTTTCAAGTATCCATGGCGTTTCCGTAATTCTTCTTTCATACCAGCCTCCATAGTTGGCGCGACTAAGAAGCAGTCAGTACCTTTAATTGCTGGTATGACTCAATTAACTCCTTCCACTTGTCCTTGACCAAAGGCTTTGCAAAAGCCTTGGTAGTTAAGTCCAGAAGTTCTGGTGAAATCTCCGCGGGTTTCTCCATTGAGAAGAACCGATCGCCTCTTGTGGATCCCACAAAAGGCTCCTCTGCCGCTGGCTGTGGTACAGCGGGTGTTTCTGGGCTGTTAGTCCCAGAACTTGATGCAGTGGTTGCAGTTACTAGGCCGCCAGATGCGAAAAAAATCGCCATCACTGCCGGCAAAGATCTCGCGACTGAGTCTGCAATTATCTTTTCGATGGTCGGTTGATCGTGTGGTACAGCTCCCGCCGATAGGATCGGGGCTGACTCACTGATGTTGTCCTAGAAGACAATACAAAAGGCGGTCAATGACTCATGCCTTATCTCTTGTGACTGAATCCGTCGATAAACATCCGGTTAAATCGATGGAACACACAGCCATCCTGCTCCTAAAATACTTCCTCTGTTGTCTTGTTGGCCATTCCCGGAGAGAAAACGATGTATTTCGATGTAAAGTACGCTGAAAATAGCTTTAACAAAAAGTTGTGGTTGACCGAAGCACGCCACGAAAGAAAGAGGAAGCTAGGAACGCCTACAACGTTTTTTAATGTGGTACCCAGACCGCGCGCGGCCGCGATCTGCATATGTATTGTGAGTATCAGTCGGAGAAGGAGTGAAGAAGAATTGAAAGCTTAAGGTTACCGGATACCTTCAAATGGAAAAAGATGGAATTTTTTTTTTTTCGCACAGAAATGTAGTTTTAGTAGTAGTGTCTCATATACCAAAAACTCCGTTGAATAAAAATTAATGTTGACGGAGAAATACCAAAAGGAAGTTTTTGACCGGAAGTAAAAGGTTCCGTTTGATTGACAGCAGATCAATAAACACATGACAAGTGCTCACTCGCCCGTAACGACGGTGTGAAGAAAGCTGGCGCATATAATATTAAATTTATTTCATATACCAATGTTTACGTTTAATTGAGAAACGTTTTTCCACACATGATTCCATAATTCCATCGGTTGTTGGCCTTATGCCTTCAAAAAAGCAAGCAGGATGCCCTTAGCTTGGAAAACAGAGAAAAAAGAAAAGCAAAACAAGGCCAAACAATGCATACATAGGAGTCCTCGTAAAACCCGACAAGGGTTCGTATTTTCACTTTCAGACAGTGCCGAGTGGCCCACATCTGAACATGAAGAATTGATAGGAGCCAGCCGAGAAAATATTTGTTTTCAAGAAAGCTTAGATGGAAACGTAAAGTCTGACGGTGACTCTGACTCGCTTGAAACCAACACCACGATCTTAGCTCGCTATTGCCGTGCTGTTTCAGCCGCCTGCAAATCGCTGCTCCTCTACTAACTATGCTGGCATTCAAGGCGTCTCTAGGTGTTCACCTTGGCTTTGTGTCTCCAGGTCTCTTTTGTCTTTCCCATTTTTCAAGTCACACAAGAAAACTAGTAGCCTGAATTTCAGCCGTCTCCTCTGCTTCGTTCCTGAAATTCAGGCTAGAAAACTAGAACCAGCTATATTAAAATTTTCTCGATGCGGCGCAAAGCTTTCATCGGAAATCGACATTGGCGGGAAATCTTGACAGATAGCTGAACTGTGATGAGAAATGATTGGCCAAGAGCTCGCTAATTGTTGGAGAGGCGGGGCTTCAGATTCACGCACGACAGACGGCTAGATTTTCTAAAATGCTATTTTCTACGCTTTCGATTTTCAACCAAAATAGAGTTTTAAAAAAGCTCCCACTCAAGAGGAATTTAGTCGATTTGTTTGAAATTTTCACAAAATGTCAATTGATATCTCCGCTACAAAAGTATGTCGGGGAATTGGAAAATTCTAAAAAGAGAGCTCTTGACGGCGTTTTCCGCAAATCTACTCTGATGATTTTTCGCCTTTTCACGGAGAGCATGATAACTTTTGAACTAAATCGAATTTTGAAATTCCCCGACACTCTTTTGTAATACGATTCCTCTGAAATGCAACAAAGCAAACAGATTTTTAAACTTTAAAATATTTTCGGAGTCGGAGCTTCTGAAAGCCATCTCACTAGATCCGAGAAACGGGATCGCGGAAAATTCGAGATTTTCAAAGAACTCAAAACTTTTTATGTATTCTTGTAGCCAATTTTATAACCTTTAAAATGATACATGGATGATTTATCTACGATGTTTCTTCGAGGCGCTACATAATTTAGACTGGAAACGCACCCTGAAGGTATCCGGTAACCTTAAGCTCCATACCTCAATGCCTTTCATAGATATTCCATTTTCCGCGGCGGATTCTTGTATTAGAAGAGCCCAGTAGCTGGTAACTTGTATTAGAAGAGCCCAGTAGCTGGTAACTGAAAATTCAGGCCTTTAGGTTTGTAATTTATTTTGTCCTTTTGGACTCAGTAAAAATGCTCAAAATCGCACAATTACGAAACTGCCCATCGCTGTGTAAGCAAGCTTCCAGTTGAATAATCCACGTCTACAAAGTTCCATCGAAATCCCTTCAAAATGAAGCAAATTCGCCTGTGTTTGGTATCAATGTCTTCCTTGATTCACCGTCTATATATTCCTGCATAGAGCTCTTTGATAGCTGTTAAACTGTCCATTCAGTCAGCAGTTAAATATATTTTACTTCCGGTAAAATTTTCGCGCGAAACCAAAATAACTCACAATTTATATCTCACTCAGGAGAATATAAAAACGCTCTTTTTCCAAATGTCCGATGTACCTAATATTTGAAACTGTGAAAGATATAAGTATCGTATTAATGTTGTGAGTCAAAAGCGATAAAATAAGATATCAATAAGATAAAAATGTGATAAAATAAGCGTATTCACAGGGAGACGACTGACGTACCGCAGACTCGTCATGACCGGCATAGTTGGCGATGTGCCTTCGCCACTGCATCAGTGAACATCAAACAATAAAACAAATAACGTCAACATTAATTATGTTTCAGTCCCAAAACTACCACGGCAAGGTGGTAAATACCCACGGCAAACGTGTGTGAACACTCACGGCAAACGTGTGTGAACACCCACGGCAAGGCAAACGTGTGTGAACACCCACGGCAAGGCAAAAGTGTGTGAACACCCACGGCAAAAGTGTGTGAACACCCACCGCAAAAGTGTGTGAACACCCACGGCAAAAGTATGTGAACACCCACGGCAGAAGTGTGTGAACACCCACAGCAAATGTTTCACGGCGGAAGTGGCTTTCACGGCGAAAGTGGGTTTCACGGCGGAAGTGAGTTTCGCGGCGGAAGTGAGCCGAAACTAGCCTCCAGTCCTATCTACTCTGCCTAAAAGTCAAGATGGCGGAAGAAAGAGATTGCAACGAGTGTTTGTCATCGTCAACAGCTTTCTGAGCGAAAGGGAAGAAAATAGTTATATTATATTAAAACTGTTATCCTAAAAATAATTTTTGATTGCGTGCTGAATTGTAGTGATTTTACTACTCCATGTACAAACAAGTAATATCTCCTTTGGCATTTAAGCAATTTGAAACGTGCATCACAATTTGAACCGCAATACATACGAACGTTTTTCTTTCTTAGGTTTGTCTATTGATGCGACAATGGTTCAACTCGCGTTTACAACTATCCTTGTGTTACTTTGGAGACCAGTCGTGACGAAGGAGTGCGTGACAGCATACAGTGATGATGGGCGTGTCATTCATGGTCACGTTATTACACATTCCACTCAGCACAACTTTTTGGAATGCAGTGATAAATGTGACCTTCACATGAACTGTCACAGTATCAACTTTTACCACAATAGAGCCTTATGCGAGTTGAACAACGCTACCCACTTGTCTCACCCAGAGAACATGACCAGCGTACCTGATGGGCATTATCTCATCTACTTTCTCCATCCATACGTTTGCAGTGATCAGCTTTGTGACAAAGATAACTTTTCTTGTGTTATGAGGTCAGACGGCATCAACTACTGGTGCAATCGTAAGTAGCAATTTATATACATACAGTTATTTCAAAAAAGGTTGCCCAGGAAAACGGAAAACGACCAGCGATAATCCCAGACCGAAATGGATTGTGGTTGTAACTGAAAGTCTGGAGAATTCGTTTGTTTTTGGCGTCAAAAATATTAGACGAATATTAATGTTAAAACCACTGGACTTCAAACTGATAGTTTTAGAAAGAGTGAAATATAGCTGCTAAACTGTTTGCTATCACATTTACTTATATGTTCGGTTGTTCGAAGCTAACCCGAGATTCAACTGTACGACTACAATTACAGATTTAGCGCTATCCCTGCTGGCAGAGCTCACTTCCTTCCCAAAACGAAGAGAAAGAGAAAGAAAGAGAAGGACGAAAGAGAACTTTGCCGGTGTCAACAATGGACAAACAAAACAAGTTTTGAAACCGGTTTTTACAGGACATAGGTAAACAAACACGTCGTTTTCACTATTTGAGCCAACGTTAGTTGATTGCCGTCGACATGTTTGTTAGGTAACTCTAACGCATGCGCGACAAAGAAAACGTCCAATACACCGGCAAAGTTATCTCTCTTTCCCCTTTCTCTTTCCCTCTCTCTTCCCCCCTCTCTCTTTCCCCCCTCTTTTCTCCTCTCTCTTTCCCCCTCCCTCTCTCTTTTCCCTGACCCCCTCCCTCTCTCTTTCCCCTGACCCCCTCCCTCTCTCTTTCCCCTGACCCCCTCCCTCTCTGTTTCCCCCTCTCTCCACTTATTTGACACATTAATAAAACCTATCCTTGTGCCAGCGAAATTTCGGGCCTTGGTGGGAAATACAATGAAATACGCGACCCAATTGAATAAATGCATGTGAAATTTTGTAAGCAACTTTTGGGAGTTAGCAAAAGAGCCGTAAACAAAGCCTGCCGCTCAGAGCTCGGCCGCCTCCCCCTCATAACTGAGATAACTGATATAAAGTAATAACTTACTAAGCCCGAATTGTGTCATTACACGAAAACAGACTCGCGAAGCTGGCATATTTAGACATGCTTAAACATCCTGACGCTAAATGTTGGTAGGCGTGTGTCCAAGACATCGATAGATGGATGCTAAGTAACAATCTGAAACTTAATGACGATAAAACGGAGATAATCGTTTTTCACGCTAAGGCATCGCCCAGATCCGTCTCTGGATACCATTCAAATGGTGGACGTACCTGTCTGCTCCTCCTTAGGGGTGGACCATTAGAAATCCTGGGAGGGGGGGTGGACAGTCCCCAAAAAAAATTGTGCAAGGCTAAATGTCCCCAAAAAATATTCCTGCAAGCACTAAGGCACAAAATTTTTTTTTTGCAAAGGAACATAACTGATGCATTGTTCAGTTTTTGTTTTGAAAAAAAAATTGCAATTCAGTTTTACCAAATATAGTTCTAAAGATTACCCACACAGTCTGTGTAACTAATTTTCAGGTATTTCCAGATGAAAACAACCTCCCCAACCTTCATAAAAATAGTTTAGTCACTGTTGTCATGGTAATATCAACTGGCGTTAATCACTGAAGACTCAAATTATTCTCTGATGCCATTAGTTTTTGCAACCGCGTTTAACGTCAGGTTTCATTGAGTAAACTTCAACTGATGTGCACATTCTCAAAGATTACTGAGTCTGTGCCAGTAATTTCGAACACATGGAAATATTTTCATGTATTGTCTTGTGCAAAACATCATGGACAATGAAATATTGGGGTATGCATTTTTGATTTGGCCTGAATAGAGCCAAGCAATGAAAGACCGGGACTATATGCATTCTAAGGCGATCAAATTAAAGGTTTCTGGAAAACCCGAATAGCGAATAGCGAATAGCGAATAGCGAATACCGAATAGTGCGAATAGTCGCGAATAGTCGCGAATAGTGGCGAATAGTAAATATAAGTTAAAGATTAATACTTACAGAACGTAAGTCCTTCAACGAGTACGAACCTAGACGAACCTGACGAGAGAATCACACTGTCAACACTCGCCATTTTGTTTTCCTCATGTAACTCAGTTCCATGGATGGGTTACCTGTGGCACTCGAAAGCGAGGCTGATCACGGCGCATGAAGAAGCTTTGCCGAAATGTTGAAGAAAATAATAAAACAGCAAACGTTTTCTCCATACGTCATCGTGCACCTGACAGACCTAGTTGGGTTCCCTGTGGCCTCCGGTTTAGGTCAGCGATCACCAAAGACCGCCTGGGAATGCTTCGAGTTTGTAGATATTTCTTTTTATAATATTTTTTTTCGGATAGCGTGTTTTCAGTTTTCCATACATTTCTCTGTAAATTTTCCCGCGGACTTTGACTCGTTGTTACAGACAAATGTATGGTAAACTGAAAACACGATTGCACGCTTTCCAGCGCAGCTACATCCATCAATTTTTAATAAGTTTTAAAGTAGTCTTTTACCAGACAGTGAATATTTCAGAAATTCGATATTACTGATTTTTTTTGTCACCGGATTCACATACAAACACTGTATTTCGCGCCATGTTTGCACCCCTTTAAAAATGTCGGAATCTGAACCGCAAACTCTCTGAATTTCTATAACGGGACCTGAAACAACCATAGGGGCTGATGAAAGCCAGGACCCGGCTAATCCATAGATGAAATTGGAATTTAGCGTGTTGGTTTTTGTGGAGGGAGGAAAACCGGAGGACCCGGAGAAAAATCCTCGGAGCAACTGGTCTATTAAATTGAGGAATTCTAATAGACCCTTTCAGCTTGCCTGTTGTTGCCCCATTTCAGACCACGTGATATTTCTCCAGAGGATTCAGTACTTTGTTTTCCAATTATAGAAATTGGTACATTTCCTCTTGGGATACAGAACTGAAACAAAAGCGCATTTAATGCGTACTCAAGGGAAAGGGAAAGGTCACGTGGTCTGAAATGGGCAACAAACAGGCAAGCTGAAAGGGTACGCTATCCGAAAAAAAATCGGCGCAAAAAAGAAGAAAGAACTAAAAAGAAATAGCTACAGCACGAGGAATTCCAAGGCGGTCTTTGGTGAAACCCAACTACGTCTATCAGGTGCACGATGACATATGTAGAAAACGTTTGCTGTTTTATAATGTTCTCCAACATTTCGGCAAAGCTGCCCTCCAACGATATCGATTGGCCTCGCTTTCGAGTGCCACAGGTAACCCATCCACGGAACTGAGTTACATGAGGAAAACAAAATGGCGAGTGTTGACAGTGTGATTCTCTCGTCAGGTTCGTCTAGGTTCGTACTCGTTGAAGGACTTACGTTCTGTAAGTATTAATCTTTAACTTATATTTACTATTCGCCACTATTCGCCACTATTCGCGACTATTCGCGCAATTCGGTATTCGCTATTCGGGTTTTCCAGAAACCCCAAATTAAATTCCTCGACACATCACTGGGCTCGTTACAAAAAACTGCGGCTCAAAGTAAATAAACAAGTCAAGGAATGTAAAGCAAATTACTATAAAGATCTGATTAGACAAAACAAAGGAAATTCAGGTGCTCTTTGGAAAACTGTAAATTAATGATTGACTTGCAGTAATACATTTGTAAGATCTAATGATGGCTCCCAGCCGACCTTTATCCAATCTGATGGAAAACAGTTAACAGAGCCAACGTCCATCGCTTGTGCTCTTAACAACCACTTCACATCGATCGGACCTTTGTTAGCAGCAAAGTTTCAATCTCAAACCCTGACCCTGTTCGACCCAAAATCCGAGCTCCAAAACCCTGATTGCCCCCTTTTTGGGGAAAAAACCCTGATTGCCCCTTCTTTAAATAAAAAACAAATAGGCCCTGTGAAATAAATTGTTCACCTGAAAAGGAATTAAACTCAAATCCTGACCCTGATCTGCCCAAATTAGGTCAAAACCCTGACCCTACCTGCCCAAACTGAGCTCAAAACCCTGACCCACCCCCGCGGTACATACATAATACGTTACAAACAGGAGTATCCCCTCCCCCCCGGGTATTCTACCTGCTGTAAGTAAGATTCTTGAAAGGGCTGTACATCATCTCTCGAAAGAGAAAATCCTCTCACCTAATCAGTTTGGTTTCCGCCCGAGGTTAACTACTGAAATTGGCTTAGCGCACTTCACTGACGACATTCTACAACACATGGACAGTGGCAAGGTGACTGGTGCAGTATTCTTAGACCTGTCCAAGGCTTTTTCGACTGTGGACCACAACCTTTTGCTGACAAAGCTCAAGGCCATTGGTGCTTGCAGTGAAGTTGTAATTTGGTTTACCTCTTACCTTGATAACCGACACCAGATAACTGCAATAGGCGACGCGACTGTTAGTCCTTTTCGTACTCAGTGCGAGTTGGCGTGCCATAGGAGTATTCTCGGTCCTCTCTTGTTCTTGGTTTACGTCAATGACCTTCCTATTATTGTAGATCATTGCCAAGTGACCATGTACGCTGATGAGACCGTGATATACTGTAGCCGTCCTTCTAACAATGGCATCGAACATTGCTTAAATCGTGACTTGGCAAAATTGGCCTCTTGGTTTCGTATAAATCGCCTGACTTTGAATACTTCTAAATCTAAGTTTATCTTAATAGGTAGTCCACATAAACTGAAATCTTGCTCTAGCATCGATGTCATTAGTAGACAACGTCGGTGCCCCTCGAACGCTCTGACAATATCAAGTACCTCGGGAGTATAATTAATAAGCATATGACTTCGGCATGACCAGGTAGAGGCCTTATATATTAAAGTAAACCAAAGGCTTGGTCTGGTCAAGCGTATCAGGCCGACTTATTGCCCCTCGAGACACGCCTTACTTTGTTTAATAGTTTAGTACACGGTGGGCATAAATGACCTTGAAATCGCTCACATTGAGCGTGCCAAAAATGTATAAACTAGCAAAACAAATTTAATTCGACCTCAAATTTAACGAAATGTTGGTAGGTTAATATTAATATGAAATTACGTTTTCAAATTCAATCGGATTTGTATATTGACGTTGTGTGACGTCATGATGAACGACTCCTTTTAAGGTCAAATTCTTCGTTACGTATACGTTACGTATGCAACAAAGCATGCTATCACAACAACATAAATATTTATTTTTGAATGCCGCAATTTTGAAGTCTCCACGATAAATATTTGCAGAGTTATTAAGAACTTATAATAATAATAATAATAATACAAACACTAATGAACTTGTGGCCCTCTATCTAAAAATACACTAAAATCTAATTACATATAATACTAGAGATAAAAGATAAAACTATATACACATATTAAATTGCAAAAGTAAGTAGTCTATAATATCCAAACCTATGAAATCACACTATATAAATCAACTTATGGATAAAAATGTTCAAACGATAATTGCTCATTAAAAAATCTACCGCGAAGAGCACGCTTAAAGGATTTAAGACACGCTTGTTTTTTCAGGTTAGCTGGTAGACTATTCCACAACTGTATGGCTGTCACTAGGAAAGATCTACCACCTTCTGTTACTCTATTATACTTTGGACAAATAAAATTATAATTAGAAAATCTAGTGTTTCTTGTGTGTAATGAACTATTTAGCCTAAGTGATTCTACTAAATAATCCGGAACTGCCAGTTGTGTCCTTTTAAAAAGTATGGAACATTGAGCGATCTTAGTTTCATTATAGAATGGTAACCAGTGTAAACGATTAAACAAAGGCACAGAGGATGCCCGTGGCTCGGCGTCTAACATTACTCTTGCTGCTCTTTTCTGTAAACGAAGAATCCTTAGAAGAGAGTCTTTGGGACATGACATTTGCCAGACAACACTAGCATAACTAAAAACTGGTTTGATCATTGCGTTATAATACAAAATTCTTTGCTCTAAAGGTAAACAAGATTTAATCTTATTTAGCACCCCTATTCTTTGAGACAGTTTTTTACACAGTCTGTCAATATGATTTGTAAATGAAAGAGCACTGTCAATGTCTAAACCGAGCAGCCGCACCGAATCAACTTGCTCTAAAGTCTTTAAGTCCATGGGTATGACTTAAATTATACTTTCTACATTGAAGAAATATAAAAATGACCATATTGAGCTTATTCGGTGTACAATAAGCACATTTATTCGTTAAAACCCGAAAAATACTCACATGTTTATTTTCTAAGAGCGTTTTCAAAAATATATGACGTCATAATGACGTATACTCTTGTTCACGGTGAATGTTAAAGCAATTCCTCTCAAAAATTGGAAATTCTAAAAACATACGATTGTGGGTACAGATGTATTCTTTAAGTTGCTAGATTTTCATGAACAACTATTCTAAACTCTAAAAGATGAATTAAGAAGTTATTTTGTAAGTGGTTTTACGTTGAATATTTCCCGACAAATTTTGGCGGGAAAAGTACAAAAAAAATAACATTTAATAACTTTTCTCCCTCTTAACTAATCGAACTCGGGTTTTCGATTTCTTTGTTATCAAGATGATGAGAATTCAGAAATATGTAATTTAATGATTTTGAAAATATAGCAACGTGAGCGATTTGAGGGTAATTTGTGCCCACCGTGGTATGTCCACGTTTTGACTACGCTGATGCAATATGGGGTGACAAATACAACTCAACCCTCATGGACGACATTCACATGTATAAATAAGGAGAAAGATCGATTTTAGACTTCCAAGAATCAAGCTTAATAGACCAGTTCGCGGTAAATTCCGACATTTTGAAAGGGCGCGAAATACAGTGTTTGTATGGGAATCGATGGGAATCGATGCAACATAAGATCCATAAAATCGAATTTCTGAAATATTCATTCAGATACAAACTTAAGATACCAGGTAAAAGATTAACATATCGAAATTTGAGGGATGTAGCTGTGCTGTGAAGCGTACAATCGTGTTTTCAGTTTTCCATACATTGTCTGTAAATTTTCACGCGGAATTTGACTCATTTTTATAACATTAATAACATTATTATTATATGATATTATGGTTGTATTCACAGGCTATAAATATGTACTAATTAATTCGACAATTTCATCCTCAAACCCTATTGAAGTCAAAGGCATACAAAGGTTATTCCAAAATGCCAAATTTGCAAGAATATGTTAGGGAACAGTCTAATGCTATGGTTTAAGTTGCATATATTACAGCATGGCTTAAATTTATTATCACTAGGTCTATTATATACATTTACACATTGATTTAATTTAAACTCAAGGTTAAACTGGTATTTTCTTTGTTATGTGAATTATATTAGAATGGGTTCTATACATACTTCAGTTTACGATAATCATAAACTTAGACCTATTATGAACATTTAAGCGTTGTACCTATAGAGTGTGCACCGAAAAAAATAATCCTGCAGAGCTATCGCCTTAAAAAAAACATTCTTGCAGAACTCACACTGCTAAAAAAATATCGTGCACAAAAAGTTTTCCACCCCCCCTCCCAGGATTTCTAATGGTCCACCCCTTATTTGCTAGGAATATTGGAGTTGTGATGGACAATACACTAACATTAGACAAGCAGATTACTCAAATGTGTAAATCTGCCTTTTATTCTATAAGGAACATTTCTAGAATTAGGAAGTTCCTAAGTTTGAACACCACTAAGATTCTTGTGCACGCTTTTTTAACATCTAAGCTTGATCAGTGCAATTCGTTGTTATATGGCCTACCTAAGCATTTAATTCAGCGCCTGCAACATGTTCTGAACGCTGCAGCTTGGCTTGTCACACTTTCTCGTAAGTCCGATCATGTAACACCACTTTTAGTTGAGCTGCATTGGCTGCCTATTGAGCAGCGCATTGAGTTTAAGATCCTGCTCTTCACTTACAAGGCAGTTAAATATTGCGCCTACTTATCTTAAGGAACGTTTGGAGCCATACATACCGCAGCGCTGCCTTCGCTCTGCAAACAAGATGCTTTTAAGGGAGCCGTCTTATAGTTTACAGACATACGGTCACCGTGCTTTTTCAGTGTGTGTGCGCCGCGTCTATGGAATGCGTTGCCGTTAGAACTGAAACGTAGCCCCTCAGTTTCTAGTTTTAAGAAACATCTGAAGACATTTCTTTTTAAGAAAGCTTATTGCTGAATTTTCATTTTCTTTTTCATAGCCAAATGTTTTTATATTAATGTATTTATCAATTTTTTATCAATCACCATTTCTTAACTTACAAATTTTAGCATCAATTTTTAGGCGACCATTGCGCATGCGTAATGTAGCCTTATATAGTACTGAAGTTGGGGACTATATATATATCTGTCTGTCTGTCTATCTATCTATCTATGTCCCGGCATCAACCGAAAAGTTGACAATTTAACTCAGGGGGTAGTGTTGAGTCAGATTAGGAAAGCTGTAGAATAAAGATCTTTGTCTATTCAATTATTCTTTTGTTAATATATTCGACAACAGAACATTAGTTTTATTGCAAGTAAAAGGTTTTGGTGTGTGTGTGTGTTGACTCTTCGTTGTTTCTCAAATAAAAAGAGTATTTTAACGAAAAGCCCGAGGGACCCCGGCCGTGTGCTAAAACGTAATAACTAAATCATGGGATATGACTTGACAACGCGGTCTTCGGCGCCTTCCTTCGGTGAGACTTAGCGGAAGAATAATCGGTTAGAATTTTGTCCTGCTTTTCTTTCATGTTTGAGCTCTTGTCAAACTTACATTTGCATACATATCTACGGTCAAGAGACGCAAAGCTCGGCACACTAAAGTATTTGAGAGCTGTTTTGAACAGAGTCTTCTGTCTCTCCAGTCGGGCCGACAGTTTCACTGTGGTATTGCCAGGCGTAAAAGCAAACTTGAAAAGCTTATAAAGAAATACAAAGAAATATAAATTTTAAGGAATAAAAGGTAATATATACAAAACTGTTGTCAAATTCTGTGAACGAGACAAGCATAATTGCTGAACCAAGAGCTGACATCCAAGTGAAGTGAACTGACGAATTGCGAAGGTACGTGTCCAAACTGAATCAATATGGGAAATAGTCTTCTGTACTATAGCAATATTGGAATGCAATGTATTTAAGACCTAGAGAGTATCGTGAATGTTTTAAGTGCAAGTTTTGGAGTACTATGTTGTTATTGTTTTCCATACGAGTGAAGTTGAAAAGTGCAGCTCCTCTCAAAGTGGAACTCGAATCGAAATGAACTAAGATTTTTCACCGTGAAATCGACATGTGAAATCTCTCAACCTCATATATAAACGGACAAAACTTTGCCGCGAAAGTTTTTGCAAGAGCTAGCCTAGCCTCCTACGCAGGCATCTCTAATTTTTGAAGAAATCAGATTATGGTCTCCCTGTGGCAGGCAGGTGAAGAAAAGAGAGGGAGATTGGAGCAGAGGTAACCCAATTCATGATTTTTTTAAATCTGATGGAGATGCCTGCGGAGGAGGCTAGAGCTAGCCGGTTAATCGGAATATTTCTATTGATGTTTTCTTGGACCTGTCAAAAGCCTTCGATACAGTTAACCATGAAATTTGTACTTGAAAAACTGCTCTATTATGGCATTGAGGGGTCTGAACATGAATGGTTTCATAGCTACTTAAGCAATAGAAAACAATTTGTTAGTATAGATGGAATGAACTCTGATCTTCTGCCTGTTACCTGTGGTGTTCCTCAAGCTCGACTCTAGGTCCCATATTATTTCTATTATATGTTAATGATGCGCAGTTTATAATGAAATCAATACATCTTCGACTTTATGCTGACGATATGAATATTCTTCATCATCATAAAAATATGAATTCATTATTATGAATGGATACTACAGACTGAGCATTAATTTAGACAAAACAAAAAAAAATGATTTTCACCTCAAAACAAAAATCAAGACATCTACACAATGTGCCCCATCAATTATTATTTTCAAACAACGTTATTAACAAATCGACTAGTACTACATTTCTTGGTATAAAAATAGATGAGGATTTACATATTGATGATATTTCGAGAAAAATTGCAAAATCTATTGGAGTACTCTATAAAGCAAGACACTATTTAGACATCAATTCCTTGAGAGATCTTTATTACAGCCTTATATCCTTATATTTCGTACTGTACATTGACATGGGGTAGTAACTACCAATCAAAATTGAAACCTATTCATATTCTCCAAAAGCGTGCAATTAGAGCCATTTCATTTGCTGATCCAAGAACACCAAGTAAGCCTTTATTCGATAGATTGGGTGTATTAAATGTTTATGAGGTTGTACGTTTTCAGTTAGGAGAATTAGTCTACAAACATGTTAATCATCTAATCCTTGATATATTTATTATATATTTTCTTCCAATCACTCATAGATATGATACCCGTTCAAAAACTAATAACAATCTGTCCCTCCCAAAACCAAAATTGAACTATGGTAAATTTAATGTTAAATTCGCTTCTGTAAAAGTTTGGAATGATCTCCCACAAGATATAAAGAATAGTGCATCACTTCCTATTTTTAATTCAAAATTTAAGAAATATCTGTTTTCCTCCTAAGTATAGCTCTTTTTCTCTACTTACCATAGTGCCTGATATTTTTTTTCTTCAATTATAATTAAATTAATTAAATATGAAAAACTCTGAATTTCTAACGAGACCTGAAACAACCATGGGGGCTGATCAAAGCCAGGTCCCGGCTAATCCACAGATCGAATTGGAATTTAGCGTGTTGGTTTTTGCGGAGGGAGGAAAACCGGTGAACCCGGAGAAAAACCCTCAGAGCAAGGGCGAGATACCAACGAACTCAACTCACATATGGCGCCGCGTCCGGGATTCGAACCTGGGCCACAGAGATGAGAGGCGAAGCGCTTAACCACTGCGCCACCCGAGCTCCCCTCTCTTTATCTTCCGCTATCTTTGACATAAAATCTTTTTTCCCCCTTCTTTTTTACATAGGGGTGCAAGGGGCATTTGTTAACCGCTTTTGAGGTTGTTAGCCCTTGCATCCACCACCTATTTAAATTAATGTATTGTATATTGTGCTGTGTGTGTGGAAAAAATAAAACCTTTGAAACCTTTGAAACCTATTTCTAGTAAATAAGTTGATCGTTAAACAGACAAACGGCCTGGGCAACACATCGAAGTGTGAATAAAGTTTGAAGTAAACACGCCAGCGAGCCTTTAGTTTTAATAGTAGCTGATCGTTAACAGAGAAATACCCTGCGAGCAGAGCCTTATTTTCTTTGGTTTTCTAATCTCCTTCCACGGAGAGCGAAGTGGAAAGAGATTAGAAGACCAAAGAAAATAAGGCTCTGCTCACAGGGTAACAGAGAAACGACACTTTGCCGTAAGGGAAACACATTGAAGTGTCAATACCGCGAATAAAGTTTGAAGTAAACATGCCAGTGAGGGAAAGGGAAACACATCGAGCACTCTGTATGTAGCAGTTGAATAATAGAAGTTAAAGGGTAGGCTTGTGAATCAAAAATAGAAGGGGAGGAGTTACCAATAGAAATGAAATAATTGAAGTTAGAGGGTGGGCTATATTGAATCAAAAATATAATGCGAGGGGTAGACCAAATAGTACTTGAAAAATATATGGCCTATAGTGATTACACAATAGAACAGCAGGAGTACCCTATTGTAATTAAATAATAGAAGGGTATACCATAGGAATTCAAAAACAATGGGGTGTGGCCTATAGTAATTAAATAATAGACCAGCAGGGGTACCCTATAGTATCCTATAGTACCCTATAGTAATAAAATAAAAGAAGGGGAGGGGTAGACTATGGTGATTCAAAATTAGAACAGGAGGGATGGCCTATAGTAATTAAATACTTGACGTTAGAGCTAGGGTGGGCTAGTAAATCAAAAATAGAAGGGGAAAGTGGCCAATAGATATTAAATAATTGAAGTGGACAGGTAGGCTATATTGAATCAAAAATATTTTATAACGAGAGGGGTAGACCATAGTAATTCTAAACTCAATGGGGTGTGGTCTATAATAATTAAATAATACAACAGGAGGCCAGGGGTACCCTTTAATAAAATTAAACAAGGGGAGGTTACCAAAATTTATATTCTCAAAAAAATATAAAAATGGTCGCCGATGTCCGATGCGGACCTATTTTAACATTAGTGTTATTTTAGATTATAGTTATATATATTCATTTATTTAGCCAAACATTGTAAAGCGCTCTTGGACATTTTGGAAATAGCGCTATATAAATATTTAAAATTTATTATTATTATTATTATTATTGTTATTAGTTAAAGTTAAAATTTTCTTATATGTGTGGGAATCCCAGCAATACGTGACATTGAAGGCCCGTTTATACGACAGAAAAAAAATATAACTGAATTAAAACAATTATAATTATAAATATTTAAAACACAGAATAGAGAATATTGAAATACAAGAATGGTGGTCAAGTCTTTTCGACGATGAGTCCCGATCGGTAGGAAAAAACAAATTAAAGTCAGTCCATTTACTTGTATTTATATGGCTTTCACGTAAGAAAGTTTGTAACTTATGACGCTACCGTATTTAAATAAAAAAAAGTGAATATCTCTCTCTAGTTCTCTCTCTGTCTCTCGGAGTTAAATCGTCAACCCGAGGGTCAACTGTACAGATTTAGCAATATCCTAGGCGATAAATTAAGTTACCCTCGCTTGGAACAACCGGGCCTTGAAGTCATAGCGCGGTTTTTAATTAAGTGTCGAAAAGTAATTAAATTGATTGGTTCAAGGAAAACTAATCACTTGCTCCTGTGATTTTTCGATCAGCATTTGGTTTTACGACACTCTAAACGCTCTAAATACATCGCTGTACTATTCAATTTTTCACATTAATTTATTGTTGCATCATTCAATATTTATGTTATATTCACATTACGTCATAGGTACATGGTGTGAAAGTCGGCCACTTGGAATGCAGAATAGGGACATTGCAAACTCTCAAATCACTGCTAGTTCCGAGCTCGGTTCTGCTTATAGGGCAAACCAAGGTCGCTTACATGAAAAGAAAATAGGTTCCAACGGTGGTGTTTGGACGGCAGGAACTCAACAAGTTGGAGAATACCTTCAAGTAGACCTTGGTAGAATGCTGCTAATAGGAAAGGTGGCGACACAAGGTGATCCGCATTTTAACGAGTGGGTTACTAACTACGCTATTTCGTATAGCAGCGACGGCAAGACGTGGACTGACTACAAGCAATCAGGCAGTGTTAAGGTAACGCTTAGGCACCAATGTCCCTATATGTTCGAAGAACTGTGATAATACAAATATATCTAAAAATACAGTGTATGCCCAAATCTCTTTTTCATTGACATCTACCTGATCCACATCTACCCTATTCTTTCCATCTGTTAAATGTTTTAGTGCATGTGGTCTGGGTGTGTATCAAGTTACATTTTCCCGTATCACCGATTGCAGTTACTTGAATGATATTAGCATTTCTATCGTTGGCGCAATTTCCTTTGATCCTAATTGATCCGAGTACATGTTTCCTCAGCGGTAATCATGCACTCAACAGTACATAAACCGTTTCCCCACCCACAATTCCCTCTTTTGCTCTGACGAAGGGCAAGTGCTCGAAACGTCAGCTGCTACTCGCTCACCACGGCGGTTAGCATACCTTTCGACTTTTAGTTGATCATACCAGTGTTTATCTTCCCAGCCGACGCAGATCAACACTAGTTTTTACAGAAACTAGTCACCCATCGTAACTTGATGTTATAGTTTACAGCGAATGAGAAACGTCAACACGCAGCAAAACATCTAAGCAGAAATGATGCGGTATTAAGCTCCTCCTCTTTTTACGCATGTGGAACTCGAAATTTGAAATTCAAAATTGCAGAGCGGTGAAGAAAGCAAGCGAGAATATCAGTTAGAATGCTAGATTTTATGGTTTAAAATAAATAAGTAAATTAACAGAGAGAAGATAGCTGTGCATTGATGATTGCCAATATTTATTTGTTTAATTTGAATTTCGCGCGATAGCAATGTGGAGCACTCAAGCGGCGCATCACGCGAATGTTCACTACACAAAGACTGACTGACTATAAAGGGCTCAATCTCGGTTTCTGGGAAACTACCCTGCACCCACCCCTCCCTTGGATATGCATCGTTCTATTAATGATTAACCATTAAAGGTGAGGGTGAAGTGTGGGGGAGGGGTGGGGGTGTCCCAGAAACCGTGATTGATCCCGACAAAGGTGGCCCTGCCATGGCCCTTTTATTCCGGAATTTCCTGTTTAAATCAGTAAACATATTCAGCGAAGAATGAACTATTCGGTATTTCTGTTTGTATTACGTTTTAGGTGTTTTCTGCAAACACTGACCAAAATACAGTTGTTACCAATACATTGCCAGAAATGTTCGTTGCTCGATATGTCAGGATTGTGGTTCAGTCTTGGAAGGCAAGGATCTCCATTAGAGCTGAGCTGTACGGATGTAAACTGGCGTGAATATGTATCTGGAAAGGTATGCATGCAATTCGCAATAACATAACTCTAGTCATTAGCGATAGTTCGTGTTTATAAATATATAATTATTACAATTATGCTAATGTGCCAACCATGATTTCAAAAGGTCACTTTGTGACAGGTGGTTGGCACATTAATAGTAATAGATGACAGGTGGCATGAAACATCACGATACGACGACGATCTCTAACCATTGTTCTACATGTACTTTAGTTGAAAGACGCACAAACATCCATTCTAACTACATTCGAGTTTGCATGTATACTTAAAGTACCTATATGCCCTAGCCAGTTATCTTTGAGTTAAACTGAGTCAAACTGGGAAACAAAATGACCGACATAAGAAAAATATTAATTTTAGTCTGCCAATTTCGTTTATTAAGGAATCGAATTTCAATGACGTCATTCAAGGGATAACCTATATATATTTCCTTTTGCTCTGTTTTTATGTCAGCTCAACTTATTAAACGATCATTCTCTAAGATTGTAAGTATCGAATGTCTGACACCTGAAAAACAACTGTACAAATGAAGAAATTCAATGTTATGTCTCAATTCATTTTCAACTCATTTGCATAACGTCCCTTAAATGACGTCATTTCAAAGATTTGTAATGCTTTTTATAGCAATACTACGACCATAACTGATCGCCCAAAAATGGTTGAAAAAGATTGAAAACACTTTACTCCGCCCACTGAATAAATGATCTCTGGCTAGGGCTTACAGGCACTTTAAGGTATTCGTAATCTTGGTTTCAGAGGCTCGAAGAAATAAGAGGCGAGAGAGAGGAGGAGAGAGAAAAAGGGAGAGGAAAAAGAAGAGTGTTATATATCTGTTGAGAATCTCACTTTCATGAGAACACCTCATCCGTGATTGGATAATCTACTCATTACCAGGCGCAACCGTGAGTGCTGGATGTAACAGTATTTTTCATTGGCTTACCAATGGCCCAGCAAAACCGGTTTGACGTGTTTTCTTGATTTGAAACTGAGCTTAGATTCTCACGGGTAACACCAGAGGCTCTTCTTATTCTTCTCTGCTCTTCTCTCTCGCCTCTTCCATTTCCATTTCTTCTCCTCTCTGACTCCCAGGGTAATTTTAATTACATTAAAAGGCATTCCCAACGAACACCAATTAATTTGATTATTCACACAGGACTAGGATGAGAGCTGAGCTGTACAGATGCCATTGTTGGACGTTTCATCAACAACAGACATTTATATTACAGACTGCAGAAAACACAATCGTGTCGGTAGAATAGGAATGTCATGCCTTAGGAATATGAAGGAATGAGTTTTTTTGAATAACAAGACAATTCAAACTTAAAAATATGGAGAGTTGACATGACATAAGGCTTGCTAACAGAGTATAAACATATACAATCTTACATGGAGTTATTATGAAATAGTACACTAGTACATATAAGGGAATGTTCATTTTTTATCAGGAAGTGGGGAGGGGGCTAGTGGAATTTTGTACTTTTTGGCTTGGACAAAATGACATGGTCCACTTCGCTACATGTTTTACATGTCCCACCTCTCCTTGTAATGTTTTTTTGTGGTTATGATATCTCAGAATTTCTGCCCAACATTTCAATGTCTTTTCTTTCAAAAGCAGGGCCGTAGCCAGACCGGACGAAAATGTAGACGAGGCATGCAAGACTTACGAACGCCGTGACTAGGGGGGGGAGGGGGGGGGGGGAGTTGTTTGAAAATCTAGGTTCTCAGAAATGGAACTTCCTGCATTATACTTCTATTGTTTTTGTACTGCACTTTCTAAAGGTTAGGGTGTTTTCTATTGTTGGGTAGGCCAATACTGCATGTCGCTCGTTTCGAGAAGTTCCACACGACCCTAATATGGATCCCACTGATATATCGAAAGCATAAGGAAACACATAAGCAGACTAATTACAACTCAAACGAAACGGGTATTGAACGGGTGACTGAATACATCTGAGGAATTTAAAACAAAATGTACCATTGTGTGCATAATTAGAAAGCTGTGCTGAACTGCACCTCATAACAATCTCCGAGGCTGGTGACAGTTGAATGGTCAGTCGGAAAACGCGTAAGAATGAGCATTTTAAAAGCCAATTAGAATCGACTACATATATCCTGGTACTTCGTTGGGGATCTAGAAGAAGCTTTCTGTCAATATTTCGCAGACGGACGGCTTAACTAGGGTTCAGTTCGGATGTGACGCAGGCTAATAAAATTGTTCTAGCAAAAACGTGAATACTTCTTTCGAGAAGTAAGCGGAAAGTCGAAAAATGGCAAAAATCTCAAAACCTCAAAATCTACAAATTTTAGGGTTTCTAAAAAAAATTCTTAATCTTATTTATATTCTTAGAAATCTCAGAACATTTGCCTCGGTGCTGTGGCTTGTTGTGGGAAACACAAAATGAATAGGCAAAAGGACTTATCATTCTTGTTGCTTACTATTGTAGCTTCGTTTATTGGGCGACTTCAAGCGAAGGTCAGCTTTGTGAGCCGGTTAATTCACCGAAGAATCGGGGTTCTACGGATCATGTGTCTTTGCAGTCTTTGCCGAATTCAGCTAACCGCAGTCCGTTCACTTTTATTAGAACTAAAAATGTTCTATATAGTACTCACGCAAATGATCGAAATTAAGGTTATGACTTTTCACTTACCAGTTTCTTGGGTCATACATGTTGTTCCAGTCCATTTCAAACTTTGAAACTAGTGACTAACACGGTCGAATCGATGAAGAAAGCGATTCAAATTACATCTCGAATGAAGCCCTCGAACTTCACGTGTTGACACCGCTTGTAAAAGGATTATAACAATTCTATGCTGTGATTGGATGAGTAGACGAACCATCGCCAACTATTCCGGTCATGACAATTCTGCGGCACGTCAGCGTTTTTTCCTGTGAATACACTAATTTTTTTCATACCAGAGGCTTTTGACACTGTCAATACTCATGTGATACTTAAAATCTTTTTTTATGTCAGTTGTAAATGTTAAGAACGTTGGACATTTGGAAAAATAGTGATTTAAGCTCCTGAGCTGAGGGAGATAAAAATCATGCGGTTGTTACGGTTCTCGCGCGAAAATTTTACCGGAAGTGAATTGTTCGCAGGTTTAACTGCTGACCAAATCTACCGTTTTTACAGCTATCCCACAATTAACTGCATCCTAAGATAGCTGAGTTTTCGGTGTAAAGTTTGATACCAAATATGTGAATCTTCGAGCGGACCGGATACAACTACAACGGATGGAACATCGTGTTGGATTTTAGTTCGATTTGTAGCGACTTTACAGGCGTACCGGATAGGGAAATCTTCATGAATGTATAATTTTGGATTACGAACAAGAACCAGATCTAGTATGTGAATCCAGTTCGGCAAATTGAGTAACCGATTTTGGTATAGAGATATGAACTTGTCAACTTTGGGTTTAGCGTGTTTTTGCCCGTCCATAACAAGGGTTGAGTGGCGACTTTCTTCGTAGTAGAGCATAGTGGAAAGGAAACGCATAACACTAGCAATTGTTCTACATTTTTGCAACAATCAGATGAGTTTGGCTTGTATTCAAGTCTGGACTGCTAGTCCGGCAAGGTGAGAATATTTATTATGTTCGCTTGTATTTGCAAAATTGTGAAGTACAAATACATTCTTTGTCATGGAGCCATTTATGGTAGAAACCGCTTATGTACCGCGGGCGCAATGGCCGTGATTGTTGGCGATGCACCTCCAAAACATCAAGGGTGAACGATTTTTCACATGGTAACTGACGGTGCACTTAAAGGTTCGATGTGAACGGCTGCTAATTCTAAGTAACTCTGGGACATCCTATGTAAACACACCTGATCGGCCAAAAACGTCCCGCTGAAAAGTGGGAATCTTTATGATGCCAATCCGCTGTCACAATACCCGAGGGTCACCTTAAGAACCTCCCTGGTGAAAACAACGAAGAACAAAACCTCAGACCGCGGCACATCATATACAGACTCCGGCCTACACCGTGAGCCACGAACTATACTTGTGCGTTACTATTGGCACCAAATAAGTACCACAATATGTCATCTTAATCATAACATTAGAAAATGTGGAGCTCCCTTCAACGGTATGGATATAACCCAGTTACACGGTACACGGTACATATCGCGCAAATTGTCTCGCGCAAACAGATGTCGACAGTTCAGTTGCATGACTCATGTTACTCGACCTTATTTTTCGTGCAACTCATAGAAAGTTATTGCTGAAAGTAGAAACCAGATCAAATTCCCGTGCACGTTGCAATTTTGAGAAAAAGGTTACGCGACTTTTCGTGCAATTTGCAATTTTGAAACAAAAGTTACGCGACTTTTCGTGCAACTTGCAATTTTGAAACAAAAGTTACGCGACTTTTTGTACAACTTGCAATTTTGAAACAAAAGTTACGCGACTTTTTGTGCAACTTGCAATTTTGAAACAAACGTTACGCGAGGGGATGTAACGCGCTATTTAAACTATTCGTGAACTTTTTGTGAGACAAATTGCAAGGAAATTACACAGTGTAAACGGCACCTTTACGGAATTGTCATTATTTTTTCCAAAGGACTGCGGCAGCACGTGCGCGCCAGTGAGACTGAATCGACAAACATAAATATTATTTCCTCATTCTTTTCATGTATGTGTTCGTGTATTTGTTCATATTTTAAAAAGCAATTCATGGGCCTTTTTTGTGCACTTGGGATTAATTGAAACGGATGTTTTTCAAAGAGCTCAAATTTCGTAGCCCTACGGGTTTACACAATTATGATACCCTTTAAAAAATAATCCCAAATTGAATACGTAATCGTATGACTACCTGTATGAGTAAAACAATGTTGTATTATATGATATGAATTAATTTGGAGTCCGAAAGGGGCCGAACCTCAGCTGTGCGTAGAATAGACACAATGTTCAGTATTATTGCTATTATAACTGCAATTAATTTTGTCATCTTGTCAAATCGATAAAAACAGTTTTAAAAATGATTTAAGGTTTTCACCCTAGTGCCCATCTATAAGTAATAAATACTCTGATTTGTGTATCTTTTAATTCAATTGGAAACGCAGCTTGAGTAGAGCAATTAAAGTAGATAACAATTGTTAAAAGCAATACCACATCAATAGTTTTTGGCAGATGTAACCAAGTGCCTTGGTTGAACGATCTGTTCTATAAAGAGTTCGCAATAATGCTTTGGAAAGTTTGTCGAGAGAAACGTACAATATTGGAATATTCTACTGTTGCAACTGATTTACCAGTAATACTGAGCTCGCTGTCTGCACTAGTAGCGTCAGTTGTGAACGCTCTTGTCATTCTTGCGATCTGGAAAACACCTTCTCTACACACACCATCCAGAATTCTACTTTGCAATCTCGCCTTGACTGACCTCTGTACAGGAGCAATTATACAGCCATTGAACTCCATACTGATGTCGGGATCTTTAAACGATTGGTTTGAAGTGTCCTGTATATTGTGGGCTATCGTTATTATCCTTGGATACGGTCTCGGAGGCATGACTTTGGTAACTCTGGCCTGGATTAGTGTGGATCGATATCTGGCCATTAGATTGAAGACAGCATATCGCACGGTTGTAACGAAGAAACGTGTTCGTAACTCATTGATAGTTGCATTTATGATCGAAGGTATTGTTCTCTTGTTCGCAGCCATCTATATTTTTAGCAATAACGCAAATTTCATAACTCAAGTTATGGGTGTGATGATGTTTATGTTTATTTCTATCATAACTGTATGCTATTCCTTGGCTTTACATGCCTTACGAAAGATATCCACACAAGTACTAGGTAATAATCAAAACGTGTCATCAAACAACAATGAAGAAAGCAGCTTTAACGTTTCAAAGTACAGAAAGTCTTTGTATACTATGATGTTAATACTGGCTTTTACCCTGCTTTCCTATATTCCTATGGTGGGTGTCGCTCTTGTGGCCAAGCCGAAAATAACAGCTGTGCTGGTTTCTAGAAGAATAGTTGAAGGGATTGCACTAATGAATTCAGCCGTGAATCCTTTGCTTTATCTGTGGCGTATGAAAGATCTTCGTAAAGCTGTGAAGGACAGAATTATAAAAAGCAGCTGAAAACGAGGCAATATTTGAAGATACAATTGAAATTTTATATTCTCTTGAGCTTGTATTAATAAGACTTTAGGAATGCATTTTAGTACTATTAACAATTTAGTATTCTAACAGGAGACGACCGACTGATTAATTGATTGACTGTTCTGAAATGATATTCAAATTTAGATTCTCAAAAGGTGCTGGTTCTTCTCTGTTTAATACATTATGATATTTTGAAGTGGTAATTTATAAATAGTTTTCTCTGTTTTTACAGAGGTTGGATCTTGCTGGAAATATCAATAGAAACAAAAGTTATCTGTGTTATATAGAGTGCAACAAACAAGATGCGCACATTAATTCAAGCCTGGTTTTACTAGCGACAAATATAAGCACAAGCAATAAACGAAGACCCTAGCAGTGCCGCTATTTTCGTCGCCCAGCTTCGATAAGCCCTCATGGTTGTTCTGGGCTCCCTGACCTAATTTCTCTTTCAATATCTCTTTTCTTGTTAGTATACTATTGTATATGATTAATTAACCTAAAGGGTCAAATGAAGTTGTTGTTGTTGTTGTTTCATTAACGTAACGGTACTACAGGTGTGAGATAAGAACAAGCGCCGCTTAATGAATGATCAATGCATTACTTTGTGTATGTTGCTTTGTGCCGCTAGTAAAAACCAGGCTTAAAGGAGCACTGTGTCACGATTCTGATTGGTTGTTATAGACAATGGCAAAATCACGCTATGTCACGCGCCGCTGCAAATTTCCCTTTCGATTGAAATAAATAAAATGTTGCTTTATAAAAATATAACATCAAACCTAACCATATAATACTGAAGTATAGATTTAAACCAATTTCGGCTCGAGATATCGTGCAAATATGCCGATGCAAGCGGTTCTACTTCTGTCACATCTTTTGATTTCTTGTCCGCCTGATACATTTTCAAAACTTTGGGCATGAATACTAATCGTGACACTGCTCCTTTAAGAAGTAACTATTGGAGAGGTTTAAGTCAGTAGCCATTAACATAACTATAGTAGTCTTAGCCTGAATCAGATGATTTAGTAATTAAGGTGTGATTTGTAGGCCGCATCGCATCATAGTTAATAGAGGGAATGGTTATGAAACCCAGCGACCTTCTTTGTAATAGATCTTTGCTCGCTTTTTTCAACCGTGACCGTACACAAACACAATAGGTATTGGAATTTGTTAATCAATCAACCAATAGAAACGTGTGGGTTCAGTCGTTCAGGGGACGTTAATGAACTATGACCGTGCACAATGCCTTGTCCCTTCCAACCTAAATCGCAGCGCCTTTGTTAGCCCCTTTGAAGTTTGCCGGGTTTCCTAACTATTCCCCTCTATTAACTATGATCGCATGAAAGCAAGTGTTATTCAGGAATAATGGCACGAGCTGAGGTTTTAAAAGTTTTCGTTACTGCACGAGCCTTTAGGTTTATTTAAATTTCGGGTTAGATTTTGAAGTAATGTCACATAATAGACTGCCCGTGGTTGAGTGCACGTCCCGATAGAAAACTTTCCGAAGACGTTACGGCAAAATGCTCGTTCGAGGAACATACGTACAATCAAATCTCCCATGCGGCTTGGAAAAATTTAGTCTGCGTCGCATCCGAACTCAACTCCGGTCAACTGCTCTTGTTCTAGCAAAGAATCTCTATTTCAAACTGATATCAATTGTACATATATCAAAAGCCATGCAATCAGAATCGATTATAAATAATCCTGCAACTATGCTACGAAGACGGTCTTAACCAGGGTTTAGAGGCTTCGATATCTGTAATATAATTATACAGCATTACGATTTTATTATAATAACAAACAAGTATATACTTTGTCTACAAACAACATATCCCAGCTGCTTTTTGATCTTGGATCTTGATCAAAAATACTGAATTAAAGGCGAACTGAACCATAAATCAATCCAACGACTATTTAATTCAATTCGATTCAATTAATTCATGTTTTTCAAGTTTCAAGTGTCATTTTATTTTACACTTATTCTAGAATAATAATAATAATAATAATAATAATAGGCCATACTTATATAGCGCCATATACCACAGTCTCATGGCGCTTTACATATGACTGACATATCCCGTCAGTGAAATTTTTCGGACTGCAGGGATAAGAGACAATATAAGACCAGTTATAGGAGATAGATAGGTATAGTAAGTAACAAAAGGACAAAAGTAATTAGTGCGCATGACCAAAGTATAAGAGACAATATAAGACCAGTTATAGAAGATAGATAGGTGTAGTAAGTAACAAAAGGAAAAAAAGTGATTAGTGCACAGTGACCAAAGTATAAGAGACAATATAAGACCAGTTATAGAAGATAGATAGGTATAGTAAGTAACAAAAGGAAAAAAAGTGATTAGTGCACAGTGACCAAAGTATAAGAGACAATATAAGACCAGTTATAGAAGATAGATAGGTATAGTAAGTAACAAAAGGAAAAAAGTAATTAGTGCGCATGACCAAAGTATAAGAGTAGTATGGGAGGGATGGAATTACCCCCTTTTTTAGGGCGCTATGCTAATTTTTAGGGCGCTATGCTAATTTTTAAGGCGCTCTCATTAATTCAATGACGTCACGGTTCTATTGTCTTAGACTCATGAATAAAGTGCGGTGGTTTCTCATTATCTATTGTCTTAGACTCATGAATAAAGTGGTGAGCTCATGAATAAAGTGGTGCGCTCATGAATAAAGTGGTGAGCTATGTTAATTTTTAAGGCGCGCTCATGAATATCTATTGTTCCTTTGGATGAGGTCATCGATCTATTCGGCCATGTTTGGGCAAAGCCTATTGTTTGGAGCAGCTATAAAACCAGGAGCAATCGGCCCTGAATACATTCGAAGTTGAATGAAAAAAAGTAATAAATATCCCGCAATATCTAAACCCCTTTGTAGCGTAAATAGTAAGAACAAACTACTCGTGATAGGCTCTAAACTGTCTTTATTATTTTCCTTTACAGTTAATAACTCAAAAGATAATTGTATACAAAATCCACTGTGAGAAATGTTGCTATTGTCCTTAGGGATTAACGATAACTGAAGAGCCTATTGTTTGGAGGAAAACTCTTGTGATGCAAATTCGTCTCTAAAACTGAACTATAATTACCATACGAATATAAACAAACCATCAGTAATTAAACAAAGTTTATTCAATCTCAAAAACACCAATTTAAAAAACAGTTCGTTTTCCTTATCCTCGCGGAGTTGATAACTTTCTTATTTCTCAGTTCTTGGGTTGATATAATGTACCGTGTTACAAGATTACACTGATTTATGTTTCATTGATATTTTTCTTGTTGACAAATGCTACAGACAGTTGTGTTTTTACCGAGGAGAGGAAAATTAATGACCTAGGTAGTCTGGTCTAGTCTAAAACTATACTTCAGCTATCATTTTCTAGTCTAGTCTAGAAATTGAAATTAAAACGAGGACAAGAGGAAGAATATTTTAAGAGACGTTTATTAATAGAAATCGACTTAATAAAACTTATTTCTAAAAGGTACGAATGTATTATTCATCGCGGAATCACTCTGTTCCGGAATAGGTTGTTTTTGGAATTGTTTATTCAACAAGAATTTTCGGTGGTGAATTGCAGCCTCGGTCGCTTCTTTCCATCCATAATCTTCCGTGTTCATCAAGTTTTGTTTTGTTTTCAAGATTTTTTGGAAATCAGGATCTTTTCTTAAGCTGTGAATCCATTTCATATCTTCGAACAACACTTCTCTTAGGTCTTTTCTATAGGTAGGAACCAAAGCGTTACTGGCTTTGATTTCAGCAACTTCATGACTATCCCCATCGTGTTCATACTTTTGAACCAACGCTTCCCAATCTTCCTGGTGCCGTTCTTTAGCTTCGTTACGAATTCTTTCCCAAACATCCTCTTCTCCGTCATAACTATCATCTGTGGAGTCCGTGCTCTCCTGAGAATCAGAGCTTTGATAAGAATCTTCAGTCATTTCATCATCTGAGTTGGAACGATTAGCAGCCATCGTTTATATCTTTACTCTTCAAGGATCGGGAGTATAATGTCAGACCCTTAAAAGTTTCCAACTTTATAGAAAACGAATTGGCGTGGTCACTACGTTTAACAAATGTCGATTAGCTGATTTAGCTAAGGTCTCTCAGTTAGACCAACATTATAAGTAGGATTCCTAACCAACATATTTTCTATTATCAACAACTGGATTTACATTCCTCGACAAAAACTTTCTTTTTTGAAGTTTTGCTTCTTGTAAATAGGGTTTTCGTTCTTGAGTTGATAACCTATGGACTTGTGCCAAGTGGTTGGATAATTTAACAAGATACTTTGATGCACAATTCGGTACAGGGCAGTTTTTTAAAGTCCGATTTTCCATGTTCACTCGTTGAAAGTTAGTATCAAATAGCACAAATCTACTTGATCGTCCCTTTTATCTCCTTTCGTCCCTTTTGTCACCTCTTGTCCCGCTTTTTTCGTTTCGAAATAAAAAAATAAAAAAATAAAAAAAGAGGGATAAAAAAAGAAAAAAGCGGGACAAAAGGAGACAAAAGGGATGAAAGGGATAATTTTTATTTCAAAACGAAAAAAAGCGGGACAAAAGGAGACACACGGGACGAGAGGGTCTACTGACAAGAGACGTGTTCACATTCAGATATAGGTATCTCCGTTTATCCCTTTCGTCCCTTTTGTCTCCTTTTGTCCCGCTTTTTTTTTTTCGTTTTATGCTTCTTTTTTTATTTCCAAACGAAAAAAAGCGGGACAAAAGGAGACACACGGGACGAGAGGGCCTACTGACAAGAGATGTGTTCACATTCGGATATAGGTATCTCCGTTTATCCCTCTCGTCCCGTGTGTCTCCTTTTGTCCCGCTTTTTTTCCGTTTTGAAATAAAAAAAAGAAGCATAAAACGAAAAAAAAAAAAGAAAAGCGGGACAAAAGGAGACACACGGGACGAGAGGGTCTACTGACAAGAGATGTGTTCACATTCAGATATAGGTATCTCCGTTTATCCCTTTCATCCCTTTTGTCTCCTTTTGTCCCGCTTTTTTCTTTTTTTATCCCTCTTTTTTTTTATCTTTTTTTATTTTATTTCAAAACGAAAAAAGCGGGACAAGAGGTGACAAAAGGGACGAAAGGAGATAAAAGGGACGATCAAGTAGATTTGTGCTATTTGATACTAACTTTCAACGAGTGAACATGGAAAATCGGACTTTAAAAAACTGCCCTGTACCGAATTGTGCATCAAAGTATCTTGTTAAATTATCCAACCACTTGGCACAAGTCCATAGGTTATCAACTCAAGAACGAAAACCCTATTTACAAGAAGCAAAACTTCAAAAAAGAAAGTTTTTGTCGAGGAATGTAAATCCAGTTGTTGATAATAGAAAATATGTTGGTTAGGAATCCTACTTATAATGTTGGTCTAACTGAGAGACCTTAGCTAAATCAGCTAATCGACATTTGTTAAACGTAGTGACCACGCCAATTCGTTTTCTATAAAGTTGGAAACTTTTAAGGGTCTGACATTATACTCCCGATCCTTGAAGAGTAAAGATATAAACGATGGCTGCTAATCGTTCCAACTCAGATGATGAAATGACTGAAGATTCTTATCAAAGCTCTGATTCTCAGGAGAGCACGGACTCCACAGATGATAGTTATGACGGAGAAGAGGATGTTTGGGAAAGAATTCGTAACGAAGCTAAAGAACGGCACCAGGAAGATTGGGAAGCGTTGGTTCAAAAGTATGAACACGATGGGGATAGTCATGAAGTTGCTGAAATCAAAGCCAGTAACGCTTTGGTTCCTACCTATAGAAAAGACCTAAGAGAAGTGTTGTTCGAAGATATGAAATGGATTCACAGCTTAAGAAAAGATCCTGATTTCCAAAAAATCTTGAAAACAAAACAAAACTTGATGAACACGGAAGATTATGGATGGAAAGAAGCGACCGAGGCTGCAATTCACCACCGAAAATTCTTGTTGAATAAACAATTCCAAAAACAACCTATTCCGGAACAGAGTGATTCCGCGATGAATAATACATTCGTACCTTTTAGAAATAAGTTTTATTAAGTCGATTTCTATTAATAAACGTCTCTTAAAATATTCTTCCTCTTGTCCTCGTTTTAATTTCAATTTCTAGACTAGACTAGAAAATGATAGCTGAAGTATAGTTTTAGACTAGACCAGACTACCTAGGTCATTAATTTTCCTCTCCTCGGTAAAAACACAACTGTCTGTAGCATTTGTCAACAAGAAAAATATCAATGAAACATAAATCAGTGTAATCTTGTAACACGGTACATTATATCAACCCAAGAACTGAGAAATAAGAAAGTTATCAACTCCGCGAGGATAAGGAAAACGAACTGTTTTTAAAATTGGTGTTTTTGAGATTGAATAAACTTTGTTTAATTACTGATGGTTTGTTTATATTCGTATGGTAATTATAGTTCAGTTTTAGAGACGAATTTGCATCACAAGAGTTTTCCTCCAAACAATAGGCTCTTCAGTTATCGTTAATCCCTAAGGACAATAGCAACATTTCTCACAGTGGATTTTGTATACAATTATCTTTTGAGTTATTAACTGTAAAGGAAAATAATAAAGACAGTTTAGAGCCTATCACGAGTAGTTTGTTCTTACTATTTACGCTACAAAGGGGTTTAGATATTGCGAGATATTTATTACTTTTTTTCATTCAACTTCGAATGTATTCAGGGCCGATTGCTCCTGGTTTTATAGCTGCTCCAAACAATAGGTTTTGCCCAAACATGGCCGAATAGATCGATGACCTCATCCAAAGGAACAATAGATATTCATGAGCGCGCCTTAAAAATTAACACAGCTCACACTTTATTCATGAGCGCACCACTTTATTCATGAGCTCACCACTTTATTCATGAGTCTAAGACAATAGATAATGAGAAACCACCGCACTTTATTCATGAGTCTAAGACAATAGAACCGTGACGTCATTGAATTAATGAGAGCGCCTTAAAAATTAGCATAGCGCCCTAAAAATTAGCATAGCGCCCTAAAAAAGGGGGTAATTCCATCCCTCCTATACTACTTATAAGAGACAATATAAGACCAGTTATAGAAGATAGATAGGTATAGTAAGTAACGAAAGGAAAAAAAGTAATTAGTGCACAGTGACCAAAGTATAAGAGACAATATAAGACCAGTTACAGAAGATAGATAGGTATAGTAAGTAAGAAAAGGAAAAAAGTAATTAGTGCGCATGACCAAAGTATAAGAGACAATATAAGACCAGTTATAGAAGATAGATAGGTATAGTAAGTAACAAAAGGAAAAAGTAATTAGTGCGCAGTGACCAAAGTATAAGAGACAATATAAGACCAGTTATAGAAGATCAGTAGGTATGGTAAGTAACAAAAGGAAAAAAGTAATTAGTGCACAGTGACCAAAGTAGCCGTAACGCTTTCGAGTTGGTCACTGACTGTCATCACATGACTATTACTAGTGTATTTTACATTTCTGTACAAGGATTGGTGATGAGGAGTCTAATAGAAAACAATTATATGCTTGTTGATATTATAGACCCCTTCAGAATGTAACATACTATAGTGAAAATCAGCTTGTAATAACATATTATATTGTCTTAAATAAGGATGAGAAATTATGTAGTAACTAGATTGGTAAGTAATGATCCGATGTGGATATATAGTACCCTTTTCTGTAAAGTTCATTTAACATATAGATCGGTGAGTAATGATGATGGATAAGTAGTGCCCTTTTCTTTAACATATAGATTGGAAAGTACTAATGATGGATATATTTAGTGCCATTTTCTGTAATGTTCATTTCTAAAACTCATTAATATTCAATTAGAGCAAGAGCCAATCTGGTGCGATAGATTATACCACGTGATGACCTCTATAAACGACAATACAAAACCATTGATTATCGAATAACTCTTGGTTATTCAACTGGAACACTTATAGCACTACATTACGTCACCAGTTCTATAAGTGTTCCACTTAAATAACCTAAAGTGTTGTAAGTGTTCCAGTTCGATAACCTATAGTGTTCTAGTTTAATAATCAAAAGTTTTGTAAGTGTTCTAGTTCAGTAGGCATTCATCAGCCCCGGACTCCCCTGTAATATTCAACTCCCAACTTTTAACCTTTAGCCCTTTTCTGTAATGTTAATTTAACATATAGATTGGTAAGCAATAATGATTAAACCAAAATAAACTAGGTTGAACCAAAATAAACTACCTTGATCCAAAATAAACTAGGTTGAACACAAAATAAACTAGGTTCGACAAAAAATAAAGTAGTTTGGAAAAAAAAAAAAATGGGTTGAAATATAACTAGGTACTAGTTTGGACAAGTTTAATCTTAAGCATTTTTGAAACTGCAACAGATATATAGTGCAGATATATAATAGATTAATAATCTGAAAAGATCGGGAAAATGTAGCTGCTGTGCTGGGAATAGCGAAATATTTCACTGTAATAGTTACCTCATTACAATTGTATTTATTATCTGGGTCCAATTCAATAAAACGTTTACTGTACTTTACAAGTCTGACCATTGTTTCATCGATTCTATATCAAATAAATAGGTGAACAGTAAACTATTTCTTGATTTGAGTATCGCGTCTATGAGATATAGAGGTTTCTATTTCTAATATGCTAATGATGTGATAATAATAATAATAATATAATAAATTTAATGTAATAAATGTATATAGCGCATATACATAAATGTTCTGTTTGCTTTACAATAATATAAATTAATAAATATAGCTTAATAATGAGCATTACAATGGATAAATAATTAAACGTTGTGTCTAATAATTTAACTACATAATGAAAGGAAAGCAGTAGATCTGTAACTAATTACTGGCTAGTTCACATTATAAAAGATATGAGTTAAGCTTAGATTTAAAGTGCCCCTAAACCCTTTTGCAATTTTTATATATATGAAACTTTGAAAGGTTTTGAGTACTTCTGGGAAGAAATTTTTGGCTTACAGAGAATACTCTAGGCTTGTTTGAAATGGTGAAAATGTGACCTCTCCTGACCCATTACCGTGTAAGAAAAAGCCTGGGTCGATTCTGGATTCTACGTCACCTCATTAATGCATTATTGTCCATGACGCCTTTCTATCACAACAGCATCGATATATAGAGAATATACACAGTCTGTGAGATTTTAGTAAAGAAAACAGCTATTTTAGACAAAATGCTAAATATTTATTCAAGTTATTGCAAAGTCGAATGAATTGGATGACGTAAGATAGGGAATCGACCCAGTCTTTTTCTTACAAGGTCATGGGTCAGGAAAGGTCAAATTTTCACCATTTCAAACAAGCATAGAACATAGTGTATTCTCTGTAAGCCACACATTTCTTCGCAGAAGTATTCAAAGCCTTTCAAAGTTTCATATATATAAACATTGCAAAAGGGTTTAGGGGCACTTTAAAGATATTTACATTAGAGCTTGATCTAATTTCTATAGGTAAGTTGTTCCATAGTTCAGGTGACGATATTGAAAAAGCGCGATGATCGTAGGTGTTAAGCCTTGACATAGGGCGTGTCAGGCGTAGCGTATCTGATGATGAACGGGGCATTATTTTAGGTTTATAAATGTGTAGCAAACTTCTTAAAGTGCCTATCACCCTTTTGAAATTTTGATAGCTTATGAACCACCGAAAAGTTTTGAGTACTTCTGTGAAGAAAGTTTTGGCTTAAAGTGAATACTTTATGTTCTACGCTTGTTTGAAATCGTGTAAATTTGACCTTTCCTGACCCATGACCGCGTAAGTAAAAGCCTGGGTCGAAACCTGGGTAGACGTCATCTCATTAATGCATTATTCTCCATGGCGCCTTTTTATCACAACAACATCGATTAATAGAAAATATACACAGTTTTTGAGTTGTTAGTAAAGAAAATAGTCATTTTAGTCAACATGTTAAGTATTTCTTCAAATGATTGCAAAGCCGAATTAATGATATGACGTCAAGATGACGTCTAGCCAGGTTTCGACCCAGGCTTTTACTTACGCGGTCATGGGTCAGGAAAGGTCACATTTACACGATTTCACGATTTCACTTTAAACCAAAACTTTCTTCACAGAAGTACTCAAAACTTTTCGGAGGTTCATAAGCTATCAAAATTGCAAAAGGGTGATAGGCACTTTAAGTAGACAGGAACCTGATCATTTAAAGCCTTAAAAGTAAGTAGAAGGAGTTTAAATACGATGCGCTTATCTACGGGTAGCTATTGGCCATTGAAATGTACAAAGTGAACAATAATCAAGCGCCTAAATATTTAATTAATAAATGTTCTAAAGTTGTGACGCCATATAATATAAGAGGTTCGACAACAAATTACAATTGCCTCTCCCAAAAACAAACTATGGCGAAAAACGTTTCGGCTACAAAGGAGCTTTTGTCTGGAATGCGTTACTTGAAGAGATACGACTTTCCAAATCAATTACTAATTTTAGAAATAAGCTGAACAAATTACCCCACTGCATCTTTGATGTCCTGTAAATTGAGCATTTTATCCTTTTTATATCGTCATTTTATATCATAATATATTCTATATTTAAATATTGTAATATTTTGATACACGGCTTTTATGGAAAACAGTGTTGTATTAGACTGATAGAACTACCGTACGCGTGTTGAAATAAAATATTTACTTACTTACTTACTCGCCAGTGTAATTCCCTTTAAGCACGCGTGATATGATCATGTTTACGCGTGTACGATATAATGCGAGCAGCAGCATTTTGTACATATTGTAGTTTTTGAATTAGCTGTTTTTGGCACGCCATATATATAACAGGGAGTTGTAATTACCTAGCATAGTATAGTAATGAATGCATAGATGAGAACTTTTGAGTGACAAAAATTGTCTTATTCTAGCAATATTCCCTAACTGATAAAAAGCAGACCTACAGATAGAGTTAACCTGGAGAGACACAGACAGAGTGTCATAGAAAATAACTCCAATGTTTCTGGCATAATTAGAAGGGAAAATAGTGTCATTACCAACAGCGAGAGATGATAAGGGAGCGCATGGGCGATGACGAGAGCGTAATACTAAAAGTTCATATTTATCATAAAGTTTATTGTAATTGTAATTATATTTTAGATCAGCCATGTAAACCTCTGTAATTCAGTTTGCGCTGTGAGTAAGGTTATATTAATAAACGAGTCATCCATTGTTTCAATACGGCGCCTAGGAGACGAGTTGATCATCGGCATCATTACAAACGAAGGTAGAATATAGAGTGTCGTCAGCATATAAATGAAATGGCATATTGTGCTTGCGTAGGATGTCTCCAAGTGATACAGTGCACATAATTCTATAGGTAAAGGATGGGACCCAGGACGGAGCAGTGGCACACCATAATGTAGATCCCGATTAGAATAGAAGAGTTTCTCAGGTATGCAGTGCAGCAGGCGATCAATAGTACTGAAGAGGGACTTATGGTCAGATCTATTTTCAGCGGTAAGGGTCGAATAGTATAATTCATCTTCGTGGCATGGATTAAGATCCTCACAAGTTGGCATTGTTCCACATAAAGTTCTCCGTCGATATATAGCTGGGATTTACGCCAACGTCTCTCTAATCTGCGGCGCACGGTCTTTCCTGCTGCTAATTTGTCAGTAAACCAGGGGGCTTTGAGGTGAAGATCCTTTTACGCAGGGGTGCAAGAGTATCGACAAGGAATAATGGTTCAGTGATATTGTTCGCATAATTCTGCTAGGCCAGTTGCAGGCGAGGAAGATAATGAGGAATTAGCGAGATCGCGACGAACTGTTCCGGGATCCACAAAACGAAGTTAGCGGTAAAGTTTTGCAGACGTTGGAAATTGAGGCTTGTTTTGAGATAATTACTTTGAAGCACATAGTGGTCAGAGATGGCAGGATCCTGCATAGAGTAGTTTAGAACAACATGTTCATCTGACCTTAATTATGATGAGACTTAGCGTGTTGAGTTAAATTGAACGAGGTCAATAAATCCATAAACTACACAGCAAGTATGTCTGATAAGGGGTCTTTACAATACATTATTACATGATTGACACATTATATTTTCTATTGTTATTCGATAAATTTATTTCACTAACATCCCAGTGAATATCAATTATATCAAGCACGTCGGGGAGAGGTACCCGTAGTTTACTTGGAGATACGGCAAAGAATTCAAATAGTTCGGTATACTCTTCGAATAACATTGACGGATAAAGTCTATTCGTTCTGGTCGATCGCAGATGACGTATTCTAACCGGGATTGACAGTTCGATATAGCCAGCTCGTTCCTTAGCTAGTTTCTCGTTCGTTTTCTCTGTATTTGGAGATACGGTTCTCCTTTAGGGTTTGGAAGAAGGAAGTATCCAACATCGGGTTGTAATTGTGCCGTAGTATTCTTAACTGATCCTTAGAGCTGTAATCAAGGTGTTGAACAATGTACAGTATGGAAATGTTGTTCCAAGATTGCTGTAAGTTATTGAACCGGTCTAGAGCAATTATATATTGTCCATATATTCAGACCAGGATTCGCGAAAATGTCTACTAGGTAGATCAGTAGTAACATCAACAGATGGATCGTTGCCTAAGGAGGCCTAATTTATTATACAAAGACGTGCTGGCAGAGATATTTTTTCTTCTTCTACAGAACCATGTTATATTTAGGCCTTATACATGTATCAGTGATTTTATCAATAATTTTTTTATTCACTGACATTTTGTTGGCTCCTGTGACATCACATAATTAGCATATTGGAAAAAGAAACCTCTCTAATTCATAAACGCAGAACTCAAATCAAGAATTTTTTCTACTATTCAACTTCTTTTAGTTTCAGCTCAAGTGAAAATGTGAAAATCCTGTAAGTAATTTGCGCTTGGCAGATAAAAGAACAGCCCGGCAAATCTCCAAGCAAGGCTTAATAATCGACTGGAGCTGAGAGAAAATAGCTATAACCCGTGAAAAAAGTTAATTTCTGGTACACTTCGCAAAAAGCGAAGTTTGATTTCAGGCAGTTCATCAAACACAATCAAACAATGAAACAGTTGTTACTTTGCTGTTTTATTAAAGACACTAACTGTTATACATCTCCAAGAATAAATCGAAAACTAGAAAACTGAACGCAACTATCGCAGCTGGAAATGAAATTCCAGTTCTTAAAATTAGTACAAGCAAGAGTTTTTTCTTCAGGCAACTTGAACAAGATTTGAATCAACTGCCTCACGCGGCAACGGGTCACATGCGACCGAGTTTCCAAGGATTTCAATGGATTAAAAACAAAACAATTAAATAAAAAAATAAAAGTAAACTTGGCTTACTTTGATGTGATTTTGTCCTTGTATAATGTCAGTTGTTCCTGGCCAGTTGTTTCAGCGAGATGAATGTGAATTTTCGGTTCCGTTTTCATTCATTGTCATTGATTCAAACTTTTATACTTGCATGTCGCTAGTCAACTGGTCACTTGAAGACTTGTAAATCACTTTGAACTTTCTCAAATCACCCCAATATCCATTAGTAGAGGCACATATGATCAGTATATACATTTCTTTTCATTTCAATTCCAAAATCTTCAATTTTAGTCGTCAAAAGCCCGACATTTGCCAAAGTAACTTTGTAGTTTGTAGCACCGCTTGGCGACCTGTACATGTACGTACTTCAAACCGGGGGGCACCGCTTGCATAATAAAGGAGAGGTATGTGAGGTGTCGTCTTCAGAGCCCGACCCAGTTTGCAAAATAAAATGTAGTGAAGGTGTTTTTATATACCTGAATTTCCATGAACTTTATGAAAATCAACCCGAATTGATAGTTGATTTGCTCCAAAACAAGACTTGGTTTGACAAATTGGGCTCAAATCTGTACCCGGTACCGCTGTACATCTCATTTACGTCGTGTACATGAGTGCCCCCCCCCCCCCCCCCGGAGTCCTACCTCCCGATGGGCCGCTATCCCAATACCAGACACTTCTGGTTATGGACTTCTGATATAACGTATCAATTTGAAACTTGACTATCAATTGCAAATTCTCCCAACTAACGTTACCATTAACGTTATCTTTTCAATCTGGATATTGCTAAACATCAGTTAAAACCCCGGGTTCACTGGAGAAACTTCCCGAAAATACTATGATCAAGTATGTTACACGCATACACCTATTTCAAAAATAAAAAGGTTGTCCCGCAAACTGATGGCAAACGACAAGACCGCAATGGATTGTGGTTGTAGCTGACTGACGTCTGGTGAATTTGTTTGTTTTAATATTTATCATCTCATGCAAGTCGATTTTCGAATTACACCGTCGTTTTACTGGAGAGTTTCTGTCTGAGAATGTCGCTTGTCATTCATCTTTCTACCGGGACAACCTTTCTTGAGGTGTATATTAACACATGGGGAGGGGTCAGGCATCGTATATAGTGTACGATCCAAGTGTACGGTACAAACAATGTGTCCAGTGGCCATTAAATCACGAATTCGTTCGATCTTCTCAAAAGCTTAGACTATTTTTCGAAAATTTAACGTACTCGTTCCATTTAAGTTAACTCCTAGCCTCGTGCCCAGGCCGTTCGTTTACGCGCGGCTGGTATTGTGACGTAAAAATCAACCGTGAGTCGAGTGTAGTGTGTCCAAAACAGCTAATGTAGTGGAGAGTGCGTGAGGAGTAAAAGCATGCATGCAGGCCCCCACCAGCTGTAAGCTGTAATACTCAGCCTGCTCTAACAAATAAAATATTTATTTATTTATTATTTACGTCACTGCTTTGGTTTTGCTCCACTCCAAGAAGTCTGACCAAAACCTCTTGAAACCGTAATCGAGAGGTCTATGGAAGATTTTGAGAGGTTTATGGAGTATATACGTAGGTACTTTAACGTAGATCAATAACAGACTGATTCACAAATACATCTATTTCACTTTGTGACAGTTAACCCCGAAGCCCTGGATTGCCAGGCTTCTTACTCGGGAGTCAAAACGGCCGCCATTTTGAAAAAAATACCGGCTGAGTAGAAGCCTGGGGCTCCCAGAATATTTGAGTGTATAACCCTCTTCAAGGTGTAGTCTCCTGCTAACTACAGGATAGGGCATTTGCTCAGTATAGCATTTAGCCGTTGCACACGAGCTGATGAACATGTACTCCATTTTTGTTTAATTTAGGGTCAATTGTTTTGCTTTTAGCCAACATTCGATTCTAGTTAGATCATCTTTTAGTTTCGATTCGATAACCAGGTGCAGTACAAGACATTTCTAAACTAGTAACAGAATCGGAACCCGTAGCTTTATTTGAAAATGTTCAGATGAGAACGTTTGTAGTATCTGAGGGTTAATCGGGTAAAGAAATAAAGGAGTAGTATCTGAAGAACTAATGTTATTTTCTTATAGATTTGGCCAATACTAGCAAAATGAGTATGTATGTAATTTGATATCTCAACTGTATCATGTCTGTATTATCATTTGTTTTAGCTCTTTTATAGAAGTTGACTGATTATTGTTACGTGCCAATAAAGGGTTATAGGTTTCCATGTCATTTTTATGTCACCATTATTTTGACATAAACTATTATTAAAGTAATTATTGTCAACTTTAGTCAAGAAGTTGTTTACTTCGTTTCTTCGGTTTTTTGTAAGTCGCTCAATAGGCAGAGAAGTTTGTTTTGAACGATTTCTTCTTCAATGAGTGAGCCGGTCTCTTTTGTGCATCTCTTTCTTTGCGAACGGGCCGTGAGGTCCGAAAAGAGAAAAAAAATGCTGCTTTACTTTATATGGACCGACCCTCAGCCGGTAAATAGCGAAATACAGTGTTTGTATGGGAATCGATGGGAATCCGATGCCAAATAAAATCCGTAAAATCGAATTTCTGAAATATTCTTCACATAAAAACTTAAAGTGCCTATCACCCTTTTGCAATTTTGATAGCTTATGAACCTCCGAAAGGTTTTGAGTACTTCTGTGAAGAAATTTTTAGTTTAAAGTGAATACTTTATGTTCTACGCTTGTTTGAAATCGTGTAAATGTGACCTTTCCTGACCCATGACCGCGTAAGTAAAAGCCTGGGTCGAAACCTGGGTAGACGTCATCTCATTAATGCATTATTCTCCATGGCGCATTTTTATCACAACAACATCGATGCATAGAAAATATACACAGTTTTTGAGTTGTTAATAAAGAAAAAAGTCATTTTAGTCAACATGTTAAGTATTTCTTCAAATGATTGCAAAGCCGAATTAATGATATGACGTCAAGATGACGTCTACCCAGGTTTCGACCCAGGCTTTTACTTACGCGGTCATGGGTCAGGAAAGGTCACATTTACACGATTTCAAACAAGCGTAGAACATAAAGTATTCACTTTAAACCAAAACTTTCTTCACAGAAGTACTCAAAACCTTTCGGAGGTTCATAAGCTATCAAAATTGCAAAAGGGTGATAGGCACTTTAAGATACCAGGTAAAAGATTAACCTATCGAAATTTGAGGGATGTAGAGCGTGCAATCGTGTTTTCAATTTTCCATACATTGTCTGTAAAAACGAGTCAATGTCGGAATTTACCGCGAACTGGTCTATTGAACTCTAAACTGTGTGATTACCTATGATTAGAAGGATTATTCTACTGATTGGTATGAATTGTAGGAACAATTGAATTAATTACTAATTAGCTCCTAACCACCCTAAACCCTAATTAGGATTAGGGTTAAGTTTGGGGTTCATATAGACCCATTCGAAAAATGGCGTCCAATTTAATTAACTATTGTTTAGGACTGACTAGTCTCGCTTACAAGTTCAAAAGCTTTTGTGTGGACTGACTAGCTTCGTGTTCACGTTACCAGGACAATAGCTTTTTAAATTGGACGCCATTTTTCGAATGGGTCTATAAAGGCGGGACGAAGTATGAAATGAACGGTAAATCGCGCCATAATACGAGATGGAATGGTTCTACCTGTTGTTCTTCTTTTGGGCAAAGAAAACTTAGTGCGTCTTCTTAGTTCGACTAAAGTATAAAAACGAGCATAAGATGCACTACACGAATGGTCGAACTAAATTCAACAGTGCGTCGTTTTGAACGCACTACCGGAACTTAGTTCGTCCAGTGGCGTAATGAGTGTTGTGCCCGTTTTTATACTTAACGAACAAAGAATACGCATCGGCTACGTTTTCTTTTCCCAAATACGTTTAGACGTATTCTGCGTCTGTGCGTCTGTAGTATAAAAACGGCCAATGTGGACAAATAAGCTTGACCTTCTATTCTTCTATTCTTCATCGCCCTCGTACAAAACAGTCTTGAGTGCGCGTCCTTTGTTGGAAACGCGTCATGTTGGCGCGAGCAGCACGTGTAGCACACTGGAACTGAAAACGTTTCACTCAAATGCAGTTTCGTCTATTTGCTGAGGCTTTCGTTATCGAATGTGTGACAGAAATAGAACATTGTCAATGCTAGGGTACATTTGCGTCAGAATCTCAGGACAAAAATTGATGTTGAGAACTTTGTGAGAAAGCGTAATTTGGCGTTACACTTTTCGCACTGGTGTCATGCTTAACTGCAGTGTTCTTAGGCAATCAGAATCGATAGTTATGTGTTTATTATATGACATTTTTTTGTATTTTTAGATGATTTTTTTTCACTTCCGCTTAACGGTTGATATTACTTCCGGAAAGCGCGCGCGTGAACTCAATTTCCCGCTCTTTTCAATTTCTCGGAAAAAGAACCAAAAATCAAATTCAACCAAAACTCAATTTTAATGCATCATGCAGTTTACTTGATTTTTCTTTTACAAATTCAAGGATAACTAAGAACAAAGCTTTACAGCATACTTAGTAACAGACTGGGCAAAGTTCTAGGACATTGAACATCATTATTTGGGCAAATCATTTGCAATCAAACCTTAAATATTTCGGGGAAATACGGCAAAAACTCAACGAGTTTTACGTCAATTTTACACGACTTGGAAAAGTTCTCTAATTCTAAAGTCCGGCATCTGTCAGTGCCATGGAAAAGTCACTGTGCATGGAGATATTCCACTAGGATTTCTAGTCTTCCTCATCGCTCTCGATGACATAACGACGACGTTTTCTCTTATCGTCTTGGATAAAATTTACTGGCCTGTGGAATATCTGAAAATTACTGCCAACCACGCTTTGCACGCCATTGAAGAACGAAGACTGATCCGAGGTGACCGAATTGTTGGCTCCCACTCTGGTTTCGGATCTAGCAAATGATGACTGATTCAAAGCGGACATTTGCTGCACATCTGGGCTTCTGTTGATGTCTTGAACTCTACTCAGGACGAGCGACATTTGCCTTTGATGTTTTTCGCTGGCCGATTTATAAGACTGTAAGCTTTCGGTGCTTTTGTGGCCACTCAGCTGTGCAACGAAATTCTCCGGGATCTCGGCATCTAGTAATATCGAGATTGAGGTTTTACGGACTGAGTGATTGCTGACTTTTGCTCCAGCTCCCTGTTGAAGACCAGCATTCTTCGCCGCTGTGGATAGGAACTTTCCGATCTGATTTTTGCCTAGGGGAGTTTTCATGTGCCAGATTTCATCTGTTGCCGCTCGGTTGTGCTTGATGGCCAGAAAAAAGGCGCTTGTGCAGTGAGGTGCATTCATTTCTACAGGACGGTGACTTTTGAAGGTTTTGTAGAAGCTCACAGGGCACCGCTGGTTGTTGGTCGCATAAACCTTTGGCTGGAAGGCTCTCTGGTGGCCTTGTTCCTGTCCAGTTCTTGTCTTTGTCCCTCTTTCTGCTAACCAAACAAGCACTTCTTCGCCATCGGGTGCTTTCTGTAATTCCACATCGCCCCAGCAAAGTTTACGACTTTCGTCTCTTGCTCGGAAGCCAAAATGCATAGAAACAAACCACCAAATGGTTCTTTGCAGGACTTCTGGACCTTTGTCACCAAATTCTCCGGAGTTAAACAACTTATCTTCTTCCTCGTCAGTGAGTGCGCGGGTGGCTTGTGGCTTGTTTCCTTTGCCGTTGTTTACGAGGGATTTGCGTTTGGCCGCGAGGACCTTCCTTGACTGTGCGAACTCCTTGTCTTTAAGCACGTTTCCTGGATATTTGTTCTCTTCCAAGTGCCTCTGGATGCTCCGCTGGAAGCTGCTGAGGGTACTCGGTGTCGTCTCTTTTACGAACATTAATAAAGAACTTGCAAAGCAATTTGTCAAGTGCCGGTGAAGGTAGGCTCTCAATTTCTGTTTCACCTTTATCAATACTCTGTAGGTACTTCTGTAGTATGTTAAGGTCAGACCTTGTTTTTTTGACAGTGTTATTGGTTAGTTAAAAAGGCCTCTATTTCTTCTTGGCTGCTTTGAAGCCGTTCTCCCTCTACTTGTTGTTGTTGTTCACAAACAGTTGCAGTTTCCTCGCTTACTTCGCCAGGATAATAAAATTCACTTTCAGAATGTTCGTCTTCACTCATTTTAGAGCTCCTCTGTCGGCCTTGTGTTTCTTGTATTCGGTGTTGAATTAAAAATGCGTAATATTTGTTTTTCTTTATATTGCGAACCGGCGTTTTCTCGATGTATCAACACAAATTTGAAACTGGCGCCGGCAGGACATTATTTGCAGTCTTACATCAAGTACTATCCCCCGGTCCGAATACGCAAAAAGACGGACCGTGGTCCGAATACGCAAAAAGACGGAACGCGCGTCGACCAATCAGAATGCAGGAAACCACAAAGCCATATAATAATATATGTTATTAAAGTTTGAATTTTGGTAATTTTCCCGCCAAAAATTGGCGGGAAATAAATAGCATTTTTTTTTAGTATAACAGCTCATAATTGAAGCCCTATTTTTTGTATACGTCATTATGACGTCATAAAATAAACATTACGATAAAAGAGTAATGTGATTTTATGTCAAGGAAGTGTCACATGATAGTATGCAGGATAGGGTAGGGATAGATAGATAGTGTAATTATGTTACCAATCAGAGTAAAGGGGCGTTACCATCTATAGGTTAAGAGCATGTTCCGCCATACAGGCGGCCCTTCCTACTCTGACCAGCTTTGCGCCAACATCATTTCTAGATACCTAAGGCGTAAATGAGAGCTACCAGACTAAGCACTCTGCCAGCGAATATTTTGAATCGTCATCATAACTAAACTAAACTCAAGAAGTACAGGCCCCTGTTTTGTCTCTCGTATTAACGGCTAAAATTATCATCAAGGTAAGAACTGAATTACGGGGTTACTATTTCTTTAACCGTCGTATTACACGTTTAGGAACACAAGACTGACATACGACAATTATGTAGGTCTCATTCATAAAAACAATCAGCACCAAACAAAATAAGGAAACGAGTATCACTGCATAACATATGACCTCCCAACTGTTCTATCCGGAATATTCACAAAGATTCAGATCGAGCATAATGTTGGGTGATGTTGTATAATATTCTTTGCTCATTTAACCTGTAAAGGGAAAGTAATTCGGCATGTTTACGGCCGCTAGATCCAGGTGGTAGCAAACTACCTATATATGATCTAATCATCACTTCTGATTATTAAAAGCTGTATACAGAACTCTTAAAACGTTGAGAAAACCCCGGCATAAGCCTACATTACCTGCTAGTACTGTGATAACTAGAGACACGGAAAAACCATGGGTGGGTGGTACTTCGCTTGGGTTATACAGAAACTTGCAGAGTCAGCATTGAGTTACATTTCTATTTCGAATCCTATATTGCAACAAGAAGCTGCATGTAGCTTTCACTCGGACCGGGTGTACAACAGTTCGGTTTTCTTAAAACAAATCTGATTTTGTTTTCAAAATTGAAACCCGGTTTGTTGGTTTGTTGAAGCTGTTTGCATTTATGAATATCTCGGCGGTTTCATCAGTCTGGCTACATGGGTCCTACATGCATGCAAGTTCCGTGCGACATCTCCGAAGTTCTTGATCATTTCGTTGATGTACCTAGAAGAACTATTTCAAACACGAGTCTTTTATCAGGGGTCTAAGTATTGAGAAAACAAATATTTGGAATCCCCTGATGAGAGACGAACTGAATGAGTTTTAAAATGTCGTCTCGTGCGAATGGCTAAATCGAAAATCTACATGCGCTTCTTTTCAAACATCATTAGCAAGTATTGTTTACCGTTTGACTGTTGCATATAGTTATTCCATAGATGGCTCATTATTCATTTTTGCTGGTAGTGACTTCAACTAGTGTACTCAGTAGTGTAATGGTCAAGAGTTAGTAAAGCAGTCGGAAGGGTTGAGGTTAGAACTCCAGTAGAGGCACACTTATTCTTTCTATGTCGTTCTTTACTTCTTCTCTCCTTACTTGTAGTTTATCAGCAGTTGTTATAGTGGTTTATGAATGTAATGTTTAATAAACGAGCAACAGTGTTTGATCAGAATTAGAAACGCAATGGCGCAGCCAGAGGTTTTGTATAACTGATAAAACACAGCTGCGAGTTTGTTGAACGGCTTCAGAAACATCGATGTATAGTCATGTAATTCAATTATTTTGGCGATATGACCTATTTCGGCAGAGACAATCGAAGTTAAAGTTTATGTAAATGAGGACCGCAGAACATCGAAGCAAAAGTTTGTGCAAATCAGATTACAGATCACTTATCGCACATTGATTTCTTTATTTTCCCTCATGAATTATTAATGAGCTTGATAATATCAAACAGACTTATTATCAACACAAAAAAGTCAGTTAGATGAGACGTGTGTACTAATATCATTAAAATAAATAAGGAAAAGCAGTGGCCTGCAGAACCCTGTAGAACGGAAACTTGTGGAACAGAAACTTGTGGAACAGAACCCTGTGGAACAGAAACTTGTGGAACAGAACCCTGTGGAACAGAAGCGTGTGGAACAGAACCTGTGGAACGCCGGCATCAATGTTCCGCCAACTGGAACTTTGCATGCCCTTGAATAACTACTCTCTGTTTTCTTTGAATTAGATATATTTGAAACCAACTTAAAAGAGGAACTTTAACTCCGACTACGGTTTGAGGTAGCTTTAACAGTTGAATCTTAGAACTTCCAAATAAAGTTTACTTATTATATTTACCAGTTTTGTGTCTTTCTATTGTTCGATGCGTTTTAAAGACGCTAGCTATAGTTGAAGTTATAGTTGCGTAGCTTCCTCGTGTAGAGACATTTTAACTCGAGAAGATGTTTTCCAATATCTTCAGAGTCACACATGAGCTCATGCAATAATCTGATTATCAGGTGTGTTAAGGATTCGATTTTCCCCTTACCGTCAGTATGCCTTGTTTAATCCAGTTTCTGTCCACCTGTATTCCGAATTCGAGCTATTTCGAGCTATTTCGTTGCTGCGCCTCTATGGCCCACTCTAATTTTACTTTTCTTCGCTATTTGTAATAGTAATATAGCATGGTTTGAAGTGGTATTTGTCATAAATACCAAGTGAAAGATTTCAAAATTCCTTGTAATTTTGAAATCTCACGAGTGGTATTTATGACAAATAGACCATTTCTCAGGTATGCGCACGCAATATTGGCTTTTTGAATAATAGTCGCCAATTTTTTAACAATAGCCGATAATTTGAATAACAAAGGCTGACGCATCAGAACGAGTCTAACAAAAGCTAACAAAACTCACGGCCCCCCAAGAAATACTTCATGTAGGCAGCTTGGATTTAGTATTGGTTGAAATAATAGGGAGGGTTATAGGAAACCACTACGTGATTGCCCACGTGAAGTATTTACCGGCCCGTCAAGCCTGTTGCGTGCGCATACTTGAGAAAATGGTCTATACACGTACAAACCATGCTATTAAATGTTTATAATACGTCGAGCTAATAAATTTTCTTGGGCAATCCCCTCACTACTTGATCGCGCTCTGTCAAAACCAACGAAATCATGCTCATACCGAAAAGGCATAACAATAAAAAAGATCTGAAAGAATAGAAAACTTACACACATTTATGTGGTCCATATCATTGTATTTTTTTAAAGTTCGTCATCAAGTTAAGGAGTGTTTCTGTGTTCTTGTGTGATTCCTTACTGGGGATCTCGCCGTGCTAGCGCTGGGCGTGGGGATTTTCTGATGAAACTTCGATTTGTTCGAGGACCCGAAAACTAAACTGTGCTCGAGTTTTTCACAAAGAATTTGCACCAGGTGTCTTAACAACATGATGCTACACTTTTGTAAATTGTAAGTTCTGCATTATTTGCTTGTTTTGAGCTTGCTTTTCCAATATTTTCCCTTCACACTTTCGGGTAAAACATGTCCGTCATTTTTCAAGACAAGATCAGAAAAGATACTGGGTGCATGTTTTCCAAATATGGCAAGAGCTACCATATTTGGGTTTGTAATACCTACATGTAGGTCAAGCATGTAGGTATTCCAAATAGATTACGCTGAAATACCACTGCTCTCAACCAATCAAATGACATAACTTACTTAGCTTGTATTATAACAGCTGTAAATAGCGTTCCCCTTCTTGATCTTCAATGACATTATAACGATCTTGAACCATCGAATCAACGATTGGCTCGAAGGACAACTGTGTTGCCGAATGTATCCACTCTCGTTCTAAGTAATGTATAAATGCACGATTATGGTGTACGAGTGGGCTTCCTGTCGCGATGCAGGGGGGCTTGAATCAAGATATCGCAGTAAACACACGGTCGGGTTTATCTATTGTTCAATCCACGCGTTTTCCCGGTTAAATCGGGCCATCCGATCCTACAGTGGCGACGAGGTTCATCCAAAAAGGTGTTAAAATAGATTTGTACACATCTTAGCGAAATATGATGGCAGAAGGGGAGAAAAATGTTATTGGAAATTCGACTGCTATGGAGACCCAGCGACCCTCGGCATTCGAAGGACTCGGTAGTTCGTTTGAATTGTTCGCAGACGTACAAGGACTACTCATCACAGAGGAATCCTACAAGAATAAACAGAGAAGACGAGCATAACTACTCCACTACGCCGACCCAATGACGGATGTCGACGCCGTTGACAACTACAAAGCCGCCATAGATTCCCTAAATATACACTTCAAACCTCAGATGAATTCAGCCTACGCTAGACATGCTTCTCAGCGCAAACCAATCTGGGAGAAAAGGAAACCGTTCTACAGTTCAATACCCGTTTAAAAGAGCAGCGCTAAGATTGTTCCTACGGAGACAACACGGACAACCACATCAGAGAGATGAAGTGCTACAAAAATGCAAGCCAGTTCGACCCTGGAGTTCGTCGGAATACTTAAATATAAGCCTCAGGCTAGGGAGATCCGGTAACGGCTTCCTGTATCTTCGACGTAAAATAAACCATTTACTATTTTTATTTATTAGTTATTATTACGTCTGAAATTACTAGAGAAAGGTCAGGAACTCACTCTCAAGCGTACCTTACAATTGGCACAAAAGTGTGAGAAAGTAGAAGCCCATATGACAGCGATAACTTTACCAAAACAAAAGGAAACAGAGACAGATGCCGCTAAAGTCAACCGAGGACGAACGCAGGAAAAAGGGATGGAAACACCAGTAGAAAAGATATACAAGTAGTAAATGCAGGTTCAGCCTCTAAGGATAATTTCGAAAAAGGATATCCAAGACAAAGCAGAAGAATGGCAACATCAGATTGAATTTCGTAGACGAATCATGCAGAAGATTGAAATCAATATGCATTCCACATAGCTGACAAAGGCGGTGAAGCAACCATAGAAGTTTGTGTAGGCGGGATAAATTTGAATATGCTCGTCGATTCGGAAACAACCTCACTTTGACTATTGCAGTGCGGTGTGGGATAAGATAGGCTTAGGATTAGCAGTAGAATTGCAAAAACTACAAAACCGAGCTGCAAGAATAATAGCAAGGCTGATTACTCAATTAGATCATCGCAGATTCGTAGAGAACTGGATTGGGATTCCTTAGCAGAACGACGGTTTAAAGCTAAGCTATCATGACCATCGATCCTATCTTTGTGAATTATTCTCAAAAGTATCCAACCACACTTCATATAATTTGCGGACGTCCAAAACAGATCTCTTCATTCCCAGACTAAAGACTGAGGCACTCAAGAAAAGCTATGGTTACGATGGGGCTAAGATATTGAACTTACTACCAAAATCACTCAAAGAGACAGAGAGTATAAAAGATTTCAAAAAAGAGCTCAATCATATTGATCTCTGTGGCTTGTTAAAGCGAGATTATTTTTATATTTATGAACCTGTAACTAACTTTTGTATTTATAGATTTTTTATAATATTTATATATACGGCTCTCGTGGAAACCAGGATTGTTTTTTATATATGTTATATATATGCCTGATGAGTATCCGTATTCAGTATAATAGAAAAAAAACGTGAGATTGGTTGAGGTCAAAGAAGATCCAGTATGACTCAAGGGTAGTACAAGGAAGGAAACACATGTACCCATATGCTTCAACCCCAATGTGAAAACTGGAAAGGAAGAGACTTCGTAGTAATCAAAGGGCACCCCTGCATCGAAACAAGACTGCAACAGACCTGGCTGTACTTAAGATTGGTGTCGACATCGCAGCAGTCTCGAGCAATGAGCAGACGCTACACAGGCAATAACCATAAGTATTCAAAGGGTAGAGAAGTTGAACAGGAGACAAGTGACACTGCACATTGTTCCTGCAGTTAAACTCGTCGCACACCATTCAACCTTAGAGAGAAAATGGGGGACAAAATCAAGGAGCTCGTTGGGATGGACATCATTGGGGCAGTCGATGGTCTAACCCCATGAGAAAACCCAGTGGTTATCGTCCCTAAGCCGAATGGGGAAATACGACCTTGCATCGATTGAGTCGTGCAAATGCAGCTATAATACGTAGAACACACCCAATTCCCACTGTTGACGAGATACTCCAAGGCTTCCATGGTTCTAAACTGTTTTCCAAGCTAGATCTGAAGTGGGGATATTGCCAACTGGAATTGAGCCCTGAATCTCGGGAAATAAAGACGTTCGCGACACACGCAGGACTGTATCGGTACAAACGCCTTCTGTTTGGAGTAAGTTCTGCAAGTGAACATCACCAGCATGAAATGTCAACCTAGCTTGCCGATATATATGGGACTGAAAACATATCCGACAACAATGTGGTACACGGGAAGGATTAAGAAGAACATGCCCGAAACAAGGGAGTCAGTGAACGTAACAGCACTGCGAAGTTCTCTGGGACTTGCAACCTACACTTTCAGAGCAACTGAGGCGACTGTCAAAAAAGAATGAACCCTTTGTCTTCGGTACAGAATAGAGCCTCCTTCAAAGCACTAAAAGAAAGCATGGCTCAATCTGCGACACTGGCTTTTTTGACAAGACAGCCGCGCTCACCAAGGTAATAGCGGACGCCAGCCCGGCAGGAATTGGGGCGTTATTGCCACAGGGACAGAACGGTTACCGAGTACAAGCTGAGGCTTAATAGAATGCAAACGGCGCTATTCTCAAACGGAAAAAATGGAAAAGAAGGTGCTTGATCTCCTATTGGCCTGCAAGAAATTCCACCCAAACATTTTGGTATGAAGTTCGATATGGTCCAAGTACAAAAACAGGTGCATTGCGGACCTTTTATCGCGCCAGATTGAGGATAAAATGGTGCATAACCATGCTCATGGCGCTGAGGAGCATGTACGTTTTGTAGCGTCGAGTGCCGCACATATGGCAATGACAACAAGACACATTGAGTAGGCATCCTTACGAGACGAGGAATTCAAGGAAGTGAAACAAGAAAGACTGGCCGATTTGAAAATTGCAAACCATATGGGCCGATAGCCGAAGAGTTGTGTCATTGGCCATTTGGTGCTGAGAGGAAGACGAATAGTACTACCTACCAAGCTACGAGCTCAAGCAGTAGCTTAGCTCATGAAGAATACCTAGGAGTAGGGGGCACCAAACAAAACCTGGGAAGCAATGTATGGCCGCCTGGCATGGACAGAGCTGCGGTCTGAAGAGCATGTCACGGTTAATTGTCAATTGGTGGCGCAGTCAGATCCTCCAGAACCCCTTAAATTAACAATACTCCCAGAAGATCCTCCCAGGACCTGGCCGCAGAATTACTCAGTCCATTTATTTTAGTATACTCAATTTTAGTTGTCATAGACTACTACAATCGCTGCTATGAGTATGCGATCCTGAAATCCACAGTCACAGAGAAGGTAATAAATGCCCTCGAGAAGATATTCAGCCGTCATGGACTACCCATCACACGTTAGTCTGTCAGTGGTCCACAAAGACGTTCCTTATATGACGGTACAATGGAAAAGCGCAATACGTGCGAAGCGGAAGGCCATGGCAAAATATCTGAAGAACAAAACACAAGAGAACTGAAAACATAAACGGAGATGTCGCAACGAGGCCACAAGGCAAAGGAGACTGGCGATCAAGGAGTTTTGGAGAAAGAAGTCTGATGACTTGAAGGCTAAGCCTAGGGAGTTTTTCAGAACTTTCAAACCGTTTTTAAGTGATAAGGGCAATACAAGAGACGCAGAAATTAATTTGAATGTTGATGGAAGTATGATTAGGGATCAAAGTAAGGTTTCTGAGATACTTGCGGATTATTTTGCTACAATTGCTGACGGGATCGGAGGTAAAGATGCTGAACTCTCTCTTGTGGATGACTTTAGTAATCACCCTAGTGTGCAGCTAATAGTAGAGAAATCCAAGAGTTCGTCTGAAGCTTTCAATTTCCAGCCGGTTAATAAGGTGCAAGTGAAATGTGCGCTCGAATCACTTGACACGAACAAGGCAACTGGTTGCGATGGTATCCCTGCTAAAGTATTGAAGATTGGAGCGAGGGAACTAGCTTTGCCTCTCTCCACACTCTTTAATGCATGTATAGGAGAGGGTGAGTGGCCAAGCGATTGGAAGAGAGGGGACTGGACACCAGTATTTAAAAGGGACGATAGATATACCAAAGAAAACTACAGGCCTGTCACTGTCCTTCCCTGTGTAAACAAGGTGTTTGAACGACTGCTTGGAAAACAAGTTACAACTAAGTTTGATAACTGTCTTGGAGATTGCTTGTCCGCCTATCGCAAGTATTATAGTTGCGAAACAACACTCATTGGCTTAGTGGAGGACTGGAAACTAGCTAAGGACAATCATTCATCAGTTGGTATACTTATCCACGGACATGTCTAAAGCGTTTGATTGCCTTCATCCACCACTCCTTTTAAGCAAGCTGAAAGCCTATGGTTTTCAAGACTGTGCTATTGATATTTTACATAGCTACCTGTGTGCTCGTCTCAGTAGAGTACGCGTCGGATCTTCTACAAGTTCCTGGAAGCATGTGGACCGTGGCTGCCCTCAGAGGTCTGTCTTAGGACCACTATTTTGGAACATTTTTCAGAACGATCTTATTTATAGTGTAGAATCCAGTTTATCTATGTACGCGGACGATCACCAGATTTATGAAAAGGGGAAAGATTTGCAGACCGTAGTTTCGAAAGTTCAGGACAGTGTAGTCAGTGTTTACTATTTTGTAATTAATTATCTCAACCATACAATTTAAAATATATAATTTAGGTTTTGAAATTGGGACGACGGGATTTCCTGGGCATTTCTCTCTCCGGCCCATCCGAAGGGGCTAGAATCGGAGTCGGAATGGCTTGCATATTGCTAAAGACGTAAAATCATAAGGCAAATCAAATCATCCAAGCATAACCCAATCCGTGTTCCAATCTGCTTTTATAGTATTTCAGAATTTTTTGTTTTCAGAGTGACAAATTGAAGTGATTTATCAAACGTGCATTCACTTGTATACTAATAACATTATTACAGTCATGAACAGACAATATTTAGCTTATTTGTTTAATCAATATTAATCTAAATCACGAATTGAATCGAATTCTTAATTACAAGGAAGTGTTACTCTCTTGAAATAAAGTTAATTTTATTTTCCAATCAATGTACATGCATGAAATCAACGCAACCAATATTTTATTAAACGTTAGGACTGGCCAAAAATTACCGGGGTGGGTGGGTGGGGGGTGGATGAATGCGAATACTTCGAATACTTTGACTCTTCATCATAACACGTCCACTAAACTCAAGAAGTACAGGCCCCAGTTTGTCTCTCGTATTAACGGCTATTGTCATCAAGGTAAGAACTGTATTACTGGGTTAATATTTCTTTAACGTCGTATTACACGTTTAGAAACATAAGGCAGTGTCATACGACAATTCTAATAAGGTCTCTTTCATAAACACAATCAGCACCAAACAATATCACCGTGTGGCATCGGGTTTTCGAATTCTGAATTCTCGCAGTCTGCGAGAGAACGAGCATGACTGCATATAAACATAATTAAACATGTCACCTCCCAACTGTTCTATCCGGAAGATTCGCAAACATTCAGCACTGTTAGATCAAGCATTGTTTGCTGCTATGTAGCACTCCTTCGATTATTATTAAATGGTGTCTTGTAGGAACAGCAACAACGAAACTTATGAATTTTATGTCGGTACAGTAAAGTAAGTTTGCTGCCAGAATGGTAAGACATTGTTACCTAATCATCACTACTTATTATTAAAAGCTGTATACAGAAGTCTGAAAACGTTGTGAAATCACCGGCCTAGCTAAGCCTAAATTACCTGCTAGTGTTGTGATAACTAGAGCGTTAAACAGAGACCGATGAGCTCAGAGTCGGCACAGCGAGACATTTCTATAATCACTTTCCCAATGACATTCAATTAATTCCTTTAGAACTAATTCATTCTAGTCGAGATCTTATTGATAAAGGTCAAACACTATATTCCTTAGCTCCTGTATTATTCCTCCGTCTATCATCACGCTCATGACTCTGTAATCACCATGTTTGTAATTTCACACCACAGCGTCAGATTCCATACTTTTGAATTTTTAACGGGCAATTGCTGTGAGTTCGATTTCCGAACTAATCGAACTGAATACATGGATTAAGTTCGATTTAGTTCGATTCAGTTCAGTTGATGTGTTCAAAATCGAACATAATCGAACATAATTTAAGTTCGATTTAGTTCGGAGTATTTGAATTTAACGAGAAGTCCTATGTATTTGATTTTGTTTGATTCAATGAAAAACAATTCTGTGAGTTGGATTTTGTTCGATCACCGAACAGTATCGGGTAATTTTGTTACGCTCTCTTGAATCCTGTGACAAACCTCGCAAGTTCGATTCTAAATTGGTTCGATTACTAGCCTGCAATGCAGGCGTTCAACCGCGATATATTTTAACAAGGGAGAATGGGGCGAGTTAGATTACGTTCGAGAAGTTACGCCGGCTACCCTGGTTCCAGAGGTTTCTCCGTTTCTTAGAGAGCCTCACCTCTAAGGACATGACTACCTTGCTTGACTTCATTGATGACAATGCTTTCACTCAACACGTCTCAGAACCAACTCGTCCATCTTCAAAAAAGGTACTTGACCTTGTTATTTCATCAAAACCCACTCTTGTATCTAATGTGCAAGTTGTCCCCGGCATGAGTGACCATGACATTCAGTGTGCTATTTGACATAAACATCAAGACCAAACGTACACCCAAACCACCTCATAAAGTGTACCTGTATAAGCGCATGGATCTAGATGGTCTACGTAAAGCTGCCAAGAATATTAGCTCAGAATTCTCCAACTCAGTTCCAAACTCCAGATCAGTGAATGATAACTGGATGTTCTTTAAACATAAACTTCTGGATGCAATAAATGCATACGTGCCTCACAAAACGACTAAGGTTAAATCCCAACTACCCTGGATGTCCAGGCCCTTAAAGAGGGAAATGCGCAAACGGGATAGACTGTTCAAGAAAGCCAAACAAAGTAGGGATACAAGTAACTGGTCCGCATACAGAAAGCAGCGCAACAAGGTTGTAAATCTGCTGAAATCATCATACAATGACTATCTTTGTAATACTATTGGAAATAGCTTAGTATCAGATCCTAAGCGTTTCTGGAGCCATGTGAAGTTATCCCGAACTGAAAACATTGAAATTCCTACTTTAAGAACTAATGGAAACCCGCTTCACATCTCTGACAAAGACAAAGCAGAAGCCCTCAATAACCACTTTAAATCAGTGTTTACTCCTGATGATGGCTCAGTCCCTGATAAAGGCCCATTCACCTTATCCTAATATTCTGGACATCACGTTCAATGTATCAGGTGTAAAGAAATTGTTATCTGAACTAAAGGTTAATAAATCCGGGGGTCCCGACCTGATACCAGCAAAAATCTTGCGAGAGCTTGCGGGGGAAATTTGTGATGTACTCACCGTAATTTTCCAGCAAAGCTACGATACTGGTGTTATCCCATCCGATTGGTCTATACAGCCCTTGTTACAGCGGTTTACAAAAAGGACTCTAAAACCAACCCTGCAAATTATAGGCCCATCTCACTTACCTGTCTCTGCTGTAAGGTGATGGAACACATAGTCCTCAGTCATTTAAATAAACACCTTGCTAACAATAACATTATCATGAATCATCAGCATGGCTTTAGGAAACATCTCTCGTGTACAACACAGCTAATATCAGCTATTCATGACTGGGCTACAGGGCTAAACAACCATAGTCAGGTTGACACAATCTTACTGGACTCTAGTAAGGCTTTCAATAAGGTGTCACACCGTAAGTTAGCTGCTAAGGTCGAGCATTATGGTATCAATGGGCACATGCTTGGTTGGATTAATGCTTTCCTCCAAAATCGTTCACAAACCGTTTCGGTGAACGGATCTCATTCTGATGTTGCTAGTGTTACCTCCGGTGTTCCACAAAGGTCTGTCCTCGGTCCGACCCTGTTTCTGTTGTATATTAACGATATTGCTGATAATATTAGCTCCAACATCAGGTTATTTTCTGACGATACGATTATCTACCGGCAGATTAAATCTGAATTAGATTGCGAGATCTTGCAGGACGACCTAAACACACTAGCAAAATGGTGTATGCATGGATTGGTCGATGGAATTTAATACTGCCAAGTGTCACCTGTTGAACATAACCAATAAGCGTGAATATAGCAAGTTTACCTATCATGTAAATGGCAAGGCTCTATCTCCGTCACCATCTCATGACTACCTCGGAGTCACACAGACCCATGATCTTCGCTGGAACACTCACTGCTCCAAAATCGCATCTAAATCTAAGAAAACACTAGTTATTGTTCGCAGAACCCTGAAACCCTGTACCAAATCTGTTAAGAAGCAAGCTTACGAAACTTTAGTTACACCCAAACTTGAATATGCTTCCGAGGCTTGGAACCCTTACACTGACCCTGACGTAAATAAGATTGAACAAGTTCAGAAAAATGCTGCTCGCTTTGTTTGCAGCAACTACCAGGCTTCTGTCTTACTTGTAGTTTATCAGCAGTTGTTATAGTGGTTTATGAATGTAATGTTTAATAAACGAGCAACAGTGTTTGATCAGAATTAGAAACACAATGGCGCAGCCAGAGGTTTTATATAACTGATAAAACACAGCTGCGAGTTTGTTGAACGGCTTCAGAAACATCGATGTATATATATGTCATGTAATTTAATTATTTTGGCGATATGACCTATTTCGGCAGAGACAATCGAAGTTAAAGTTTATGTAAATGAGGACCGTATCTATTTCACATAACCACTCATTAAACATTTATTTATTGTGTTTTTACTTCATGAATTATTAATGAGGGTTTGAAATGATAGTCCTAGGATTGGAAATTGCATCAAACACTAGTGCGTTTGGAACTGGTGTTCCATTGGATGCCAAGAATCATCCACCTGAACCCGATGAAACCCTTGTTCGCAGCTTCGATCAAGACACATGCATGTGACCAAATACAGTCCTTCCATTGGATGAATATATCATTGATTATTCATGAGTTGGAGAAATTCATTTCTAAAACTTTAATTCCGACATTTGCCGGTTGATAAAATAAATAAAAGTAATGTACATGCACTCAACTAGAACACAAGAAGCCTCGATAAATTCATAGAAATGTTGCTCTCTTGACTTATTTTGGTTGTATTGCGTTTCCATAGTTATGTTTTAGAAGTAATTTACAAAATGAGCGGCGGTGTTGTATCGGTAGTTATTAAATTTATTAATAATTCATGAAGCAAAAACAAAGTAAATCACCCAGCGATAAGTGATCTGTAAATCTGATACAGATTTCGTCCTGATTTACATAAACTTCGTCTTCGATTTTCTCGGCCAAAATAAGTCGTATCGCCAAAATAACTGAAAACATGACTATATACATCTAGACGTTTGATAAGTCATATACAGAATTCGTGTCCGTGCTTTATCGGATTTACAAACTTTCGCTTAAAGCACGCGCGGCTACCCATTCTGTATCTATCACATACATATCTGTATCAACACGGCCGCTCATGTTGTAAATAGTACCAAGAGAGCCATAAGCTTCGGCCGATGGCTGGGGCAACTTCATCGGAGCAGCAGAACATTGAAGCAAAAGTTTGTGCAAATCAGATTACAGATCACTTATCGCACATTGATTTCTTTATTTTCCGTCATGAATTATTAATGAGTTTGATAATATCAAACAGACTTATTATCAACACAAAAAAGTCAGTTAGATGAGACGTGTGTACTAATATCATTAAAATAAATAAGGAAAAGCAGTGGCCTGCAGAACCCTGTAGAACAGAAACTTGTGGAACAGAAACTTGTGGAACAGAACCCTGTGGAACAGAAACTTGTGGAACAGAACCCTGTGGAACAGAACCTGTGGAACGCCGGCATCAATGTTCCGCCAACTGGAACTTTGCATGCCCTTTAATAACTACTCTCTGTTTTCTTTGAATTAGATATATTTGAAACCAACTTAAAAGAGGAACTTTAACTCCGACTACGGTTTGAGGTAGCTTTAACAGTTGAATCTTAGAACTTCCAAATAAAGTTTACTTATTATATTTACCAGTTTTGTGTCTTTCTATTGTTCGATGCGTTTTAAAGACGCTAGCTATAGTTGAAGTTATAGTTGCGTAGCTTCCTCGCGTAGGGACATTTTAACTCGAGAAGATGTTTTCCAATATCTTCAGAGTCACACATGAGCTCATGCAATAATCTGATTATCAGGTGTGTTAAGGATTCGATTTTCCCCTTACCGTCAGTATGCCTTGTTTAATCCAGTTTCTGTCCACCTGTATTCCGAATTCGAGCTATTTCGAGCTATTTCGTTGCTGCGCCTCTATGGCCCACTCTAATTTTACTTTTCTTCGCTATTTGTAATAGCAATATAGCATGGTTTGAAGTGGTATTTGTCATAAATACCAAGTGAAAGATTTCAAAATTCCTTGTAATTTTGAAATCTCACGAGTGGTATTTATGACAAATAGACCATATGCGCACGCAATATTGGCCCGCCAAATCGCTTTTTAAACAATAGTCGCCAATTTTTGAACAATAGCCGATAATTTGAATAACAAAGGCTGACGCATCAGAACGAGTCTATCAAAAGCTAACAAAACTCACGGCCCGCCAAGAAATACTTCATGTAGGCAGCTTGGATTTAGTATTGGTTGAAATAATAGGGAGGGTAATAGGAAACCACTACGTGATTGCCCACGTGAAGTATTTACCGGCCCGTCAAGCCTGTTGCGTGCGCATACTTGAGAAAATGGTCTATACATGTACAAACCATGCTATTAAATGTTTATAATACGTCGAGCTAAGAAATTTTCTTGGGCAATCCCCTCACTGCTTGATAGTGCTCTGTCAAAACCAACGAAATCATGCTCATACCGAAAAGGCATAACAATAAAAAAGATCTGAAAGAATAGAAAACTAACACACATTTATGTGGTCCATATCATTGTATTTTTTTAAAGTTCGTCATCAAGTTAAGGAGTGTTTCAGTGTTCTTGTGTGATTCCTTACTGGGGACTGATCTCGCCGTGCTGGGCGTGGGGATTTTCTGATGAAACTTCGATTTGTTCGAGGACCCGAAAACTAAACTGTGCTTGAGTTTTTCACAAAGAATTTGCACCAGGTGTCTTAACAACATGATGCTACACTTTTGTAAATTGTAAGTTCTGCATTATTTGCTTGTTTTGAGCTTGCTTTTCCAATATTTTCCCTTCACACTTTCGGGTAAAACATGTCCGCCATTTTTCAAGACAAGATCAGAAAAGACACTGGGTGCATGTTTTCCAAATATGGCAAGAGCTACCATATTTGGGTGTGTAATACCTACATGTAGGTCAAGCATGTAGGTATTCCAAATAGATTACGCTGAAATACCACTGCTCTCAATTGCAACCAATCAAATGACATAAATTACTTAGCTTGTATTATAACAGCATAACGATCTAGAACCATCGAATCAACGATTGGCTCGAAGGGCAACTATGTTGCCGAATGTATCCACTCTCGTTCTAAGTAATGTATAAATGCACGATTATGGAGTGTACGAGTGGGCTTCCTGTCGCGATGCAGGGGGGCTTGAATCAAGATATCGGAGTAAACACACGGTCGGGTTTATCTATTGTTCAATCCACGCGTTTTCCCGGTTAAATCGGGCCATCCGATCCTACAGTGGCGACGAGGTTCATCCAAAAAGGTGTTAAAATAGATTTGTACACATCTTAGCGAAATATGATGGCAGAAGGGGAGAAAAATGTTATTGGAAATTCGACTGCTATGGAGACCCAGCGACTCTCGGCATTCGAAGGACTCGGTAGTTCGTTTGAATTGTTCGCAGACGTACAAGGACTACTCATCACAGAGGAATCCTACAAGAATAAACAGAGAAGACGAGCATAACTACTCCACTACGCCGACCCAATGACGGATGTCGACGCCGTTGACAACTACAAAGCCGCCATAGATTCTCAGCGCAAACCAATCTGGGAGAAAAGGAAACCGTTCTACAGTTCAATATCCGTTAAAAAGAGCAGCGCTAAGATTGTTCCTACGGAGACAACACGGACAACCACATTAGAGAGATTAAGTACTACAAAAATGCAAGCCAGTTCGACCCTGGAGTTCGTCGGAATACTTAAATATAAGCCTCTGGCTAGGGAGATCCGGTAACGGCTTCCTGTATCTTCGACGTAAAATAAACCATTTACTATTTTTATTTATTAGTTATTATTACATCTGAAATTACTAGAGAAAGGTCAGGAACTCACTCTCAAGCGTACCTTACAATTGGCACAAAAGTGTGAGAAAGTAGAAGCCCATATGACAGCGATAACTTTACCAAAACAAAAGGAAACAGAGACAGATGCCGCTAAAGTCAACCGAGGACGAACGCAGGAAAAAGGGATGGAAACACCAGTAGAAAAGATATACAAGTAGCAAATGCAGGTTCAGCCTCTAAGGATAATTTCGAAAAAGGATATCCAAGACAAAGCAGAAGAATGGCAACATCAGATTGAATTTCGTAGACGAATCATGCAGAAGATTGAAATCAATATGCATTCCACATAGCTGACAAAGGCGGTGAAGCAACCATAGAAGTTTGTGTAGGCGGGATAAATTTGAATATGCTCGTCGATTCGGAAACAACCTCACTTTGACTATTGCAGTGCGGTGTGGGATAAGATAGGCTTAGGATTAGCAGTAGAATTGCAAAAACTACAAAACCGAGCTGCAAGAATAATAGCAAGGCTGATTACTCAATTAGATCATCGCAGATTCGTAGAGAACTGGATTGGGATTACTTAGCAGAACGACGGTTTAAAGCTAAGCTATCATGACCATCGATCCTATCTTTGTGAATTATTTTCAAAAGTATCCAACCACAATTCATATAATTTGCGGACGTCCAAAACAGATCTCTTCATTCCCAGACTAAAGACTGAGGCACTCAAGAAAAGCTATGGTTACGATGGGGCTAAGATATGGAACTTACTACCAAAATCACTCAAAGAGACAGAGAGTATAAAAGATTTCAAAAAGAGCTCAATCATATTGATCTCTGTGGCCTGTTTAAAGCGAGATTATTTTTTATATTTATGAACCTGTAACTAACTTTTGTATTTATAGATTTTTTTAAATATTTGTATATACGGCTCTCGTGGAAACCAGGATTGTTTTTTATATATGTTATATATATGCCTGATGAGTATCCGTATTCAATATAATAGGGAAAAAACGTGAGATTGGTTGAGGTCAAAGAAGATCCAGTATGACTCAAGGGTAGTACAAGGAAGGAAACACATGTACCCATATGCTTCAACCCCAATGTGAAAACTGGAAAGGAAGAGACTTCGTAGTAATCAAAGGGCACCCCTGCATCGAAACAAGACTGCAACAGACCTGGCTGTACTTAAGATTGGTGTCGACATCACAGCAGTCTCGAGCAATGAGCAGACGCTACACAGGCAATAACCATAAGTATTCAAAGGGTAGAGAAGTTGAACAGGAGACAAGTGACACTGCACATTGTTCCTGCAGTTAAACCCGTCGCACACCATTCAACCTTAGAGAGAAAATGGGGGACAAAATCAAGGAGCTCGTTGGGATGGACATCATTGGGGCAGTCGATGGTCTAACCCCATGAGAAAACCCAGTGGTTATCGTCCCTAAGCCGAATGGGGAAATACGACTTTGCATCGATTGAGTCGTGCAAATGCAGCTATAATACGTAGAACACACCCAATTCCCACTGTTGACGAGATCCTCCAAGGCTTCCATGGTTCTAAACTGTTTTCCAAGCTAGATCTGAAGTGGGGATACTGCCAACTGGAATTGAGTCCTGAATCTCGGGAAATAAAGACGTTCGCGACACACGCAGGACTGTATCGGTACAAACGCCTTCTGTTTGGAGTAAGTTCTGCAAGTGAACATCACCAGCATGAAATGTCAACCTTGCTTGCCGATATTTATGGGACTGAAAACATATCCGACAACAATGTGGTACACGGGAAGGATTAAGAAGAACATGCTCGAAGCAAGGGAGTCAGTGAACGTAACAGCACTGCGAAGTTTTCTGGGACTTGCAACCTACACTTTCAGAGCAACTGAGGCGACTGTCAAAAAAGAATGAACCCTTTGTCTTCGGTACAGAATAGAGCCTCCTTCAAAGCACTAAAAGAAAGCATGGCTCAATCTGCGACACTGGCTTTTTTGACAAGACAGCCGCGCTCACCAAGGTAATAGCGGACGCCAGCCCGGCAGGAATTGGGGCGTTATTGCCACAGGGACAGAACGGTTACCGAGTACAAGCTGAGGCTTAATAGAATGCAAACGGCGCTATTCTCAAACGGAACAAAATGGAAAAGAAGGTGCTTGATCTCCTATTGGCCTGCAAGAAATTCCACCCAAACATTTTGGTATGAAGTTCGATATGGTCCAAGTACAAAAACAGGTGCATTGCGGACCTTTTATCGCGCCAGATTGAGGATAAAATGGTGCATAACCATGCTCATGGCGCTGAGGAGCATGTACGTTTTGTAGCGTCGAGTGCCGCACATATGGCAATGACAACAAGACACATTGAGTAGGCATCTTTACGAGACGAGGAATTCAAGGAAGTGAAACAAGAAAGACTGGCCGATTTGAAAATTGCAAACCATATGGGCCGATAGCCGAAGAGTTGTGTCATTGGCCATTTGGTGCTGAGAGGAAGACGAATAGTACTACCTGCCAAGCTACGAGCTCAAGCAGTAGCTTAGCTCATGAAGAATACCTAGGAGTAGGGGGCACCAAACAAAACCTGGGGAGCAATGTATGGCCGCCTGGCATGGACAGAGCTGCGGTCTGAAGAGCATGTCACGGTTAATTGTCAATTGGTGGCGCAGTCAGATCCTCCAGAACCCCTTAAATTAACAATACTCCCAGAAGATCCTCCCAAGTTCTGGCCGCAGAATTACTCAGTCCATTTATTTTAGTATACTCAATTTTAGTTGTCATAGACTACTACAATCGCTGCTATGAGTATGCGATCCTGAAATCCACAGTCACAGAGAAGGTAATAAATGCTCTCGAGGAGATATTCAGCCGTCATGGACTACCCATCACACGTTAGTCTGACAGTGGTCCACAATTCAAGTCTACTTCAGAGCCTACTTCGAACGGAATGGCGTTGTCCAAGTGAGAGTGGGACCCAGGTGAATGGAGAAGTAGAAAGACAAAACAGGTCCATGGACAAGCGCATTAAGATAGCTCAGGTTGAAGGCATCGACTGGAGGAAGGAACTCAGGACATATGTGCTCAAGTACCGAGGAACAGATCACGTCATGGCGGACAAGATCCCCGCCGAACTGCTGTTCAATCGCAAGATTCGGGAGAAGCTACCAGACCTAAACATGAGTCACCCTTATCACAATACCAATAATAATAGCATTTATTTAAAACGGTAGTGGCGATACTGCAGCATTCAAAGCTGATGCGGCCGTGATAATACAAAAGGAACGATAAGAAATCTAGCCAACCTTATTGATTATGTAAATTAAAGATGTTGATGGAAAAAGAGACTATTGCATTATAATATATTGAAATGGTACTAACTGACTAACTAGTTGAGTGACTAACTAATTGACTAAAAACTTAATTGGATGAATAAGTGAGTAGTTGCGTAAATGGATAGGCGGATGTCTAATAAATAAGTAAACACTTGGATGAGTAAACATGAATAAGCATGCATGAAACATAATTCAAAAACTCATGCATAATTAATGAGCATTTTGTCCAATCAGATGAAGCAAATCAGTCACGTGCATACCTTATACCTGATAAAATCTCATCATTTTAAAAGGCCCGCGGAGGGATTTGAATTCTATCCCAGGGGGAAACGGGGTTAACGATTGAGACAATGGAATTTCTATTGATGTTCCAGCTTTCTCATTGAATTGCTAATTAGGATGAACGTTTTATATAAAGAATACCAATGAACATGAAAGTTTATATAAAGTTTCATCCTAATTAAGAATTCACTGATAAAGACCCAAAGATAGCAAAAAGTACACGGAACATAAGGTACCTAGATAAGATATTTTGCACTAAATTTACTAATATCAGCAGACTACCGAGATACACAGATAATATTTTTAAAATGAAGTTATCCAACTACCATTACTTGTTTACCGAGCCACTGTTTAGTTCCAATTATTAAACCAAACTGAAAGCTGTAAAATAAAAAAAACGTGCATGAACCTTACATATTTTGTGCCGGAGTCAAAAATTTAGAGTCTGCCGTCATGTCAGTCACATCGCTTTCCAAGTTTTGAACTTTATCGAGGTAAACCACGACATCAAATCCTTCAAGTGCAGGTTCTTCTGGCATGCGAAACGCCGCTTCAAACAACATAGTATGGTAATTTCTTCATGTCATTCCCTTGAGATGTTCGTAATTGCAGGCGGTGATTACTCGAATATTTTGCATGGCGTTGTGAATACAAAGGTTCAATGGTTCATTAAGTAACCATTCCCTTGAGATGTGCGTCTTTCTTTCATTGCATTCCTAAAGCGTTTTTGAAGCCGTTTAAAACACTCACAGCATGTGTTTTAAACAGTACTTCAAACATATTAGTGGTATGAGAATTTAGAAGTGTTGATCCTAATATTTGGTTGCAGTGACTAATGACTTAGGCCTGGTTCAAACGTCGAACTTTTCATGCACCGAACTCAATTGAACAAAAGATAATTAGGCGGCTTCTTTTGATCTAATTAGGAACGGCGCATGAAAAGTTCGACGTTTGAACCGGGCCTTAGATGCGCGCGATAGAGATGCAGGACAGCAGGGTAAGGTCAATACTAATTAATGGCGTTAGGCGAAGCCCTCTGAGGTCAAAGTAGGCGACCAAGTCATGCTTAAGAACAACAGAACAGACACGTTCTCCACAAACTTTGACTCCACTCCACACGCCATCGTCAGCAAGACTGGAAGCGAGGTGGTAGTTCGATCTCCTACCGGCGCCCGTTTTTCTAGGAAGACTGCACACGTTAAGAAATACATAACTGAAGCGGACCAGCCGAATGTAGTGGGACGGACCTTGAGGAGGCGAGAGCGACAGAACTCCAATCATCGCCAACTGTGAACATAACCCCGACTATGCAGAGTGAAGACAAGGCAACAGCAGAGGGGCTTAAATCCAAGATCCGATACTGTGGACCGAAAAAGCCTCAAGACCACAACGACAAAACTGAGTGTCACAGAGATTCGAGGACTATGCTGCCAAGTGGGAAACATTAGAACATTGATTGAGCATTAGAACAATATTTATCGTTAGGACCTTCACGTTGAATGCGATTGTTAGTTCATTATCACCACATGTATAATTACGCTACTACTGATTTGCTATTATGACCTGCCATACCTGTAAATGTCCAACTGGCAACATTGTACAAAAAGGGAAGAGATGTAGTGCATGAATGGGCTCCCTGCATGTGGCGATGAAGGGGGTCTTGAATCAAGATGGCAGAATAAATACACGTTCGAGTTTATCTGTTGTTCAATTCACGAGTTTCCCCGGTTAAATCTGGAAAGCCGAGAGTATTCAAACCCACACATTCTTACTCTAGTAACATTCGTTGATCTCTAGTTTATTCAGTGGTATTGTCATATATAATAATAACACTAATAATAAAATAAATTTATATTGCGCAAATTCCATATGTATATGGCATTATTTGTCATATCACAAAGTTCATCTAAATATATCCGTGATTACACAGTTCTAGAGCTCCCTCGATGAGTTTTCTAGCTCTTCGGGCAAATGTAAAGATTAAATATTGTTGAACTAAAAAAAAAACGATTACATTGCGTTACTTATTTCCTGGTCACTTAATACTCTATAATTATGGAAAAATCCAATATCAATAGTATTGAAAAACCATGGACAAAAACATGATAAAACCAAGGAAATTCGGATTTCAATGGTATTTTCATACTATGTAAATATACAATAAGCTTGGAAATTCCAATTTACATCATTTTAAATAGTATGTAAATACCATAGAAATCCGAATGTCCATATTCAAGGGTATTCGAGTAAGGAACATTGTTGTATTGGGGCACAGACTTCCCAGTCTGTATCCGGTTGGATTCCCTGTGGTCCGATTTGAACGGCTGATTCTAACGTTTACAATTAGACGAGTTATCCCATCTCCAAATTGACTTTTTTTCCCGTAATGTGTAATAAGTATTTGCTAGTAAGGAGTTTCCTCAAGCGTTATCAACGCCCGTCAATAAAGACGACTATCTTGTTCAGATACTTTTCCTTAAAATTTATGCAAATGATCTCAACACCATACAATTATATTGAATAGGCCCTTTGCAGGCCCTTTACCCTGTCAATCAAAATAAATTGGCGCTAGAACAACCTGGATGCCAGAAATGGAAAGCTAACATTAGTAAAAAGCTAAAGTTTTAGGTTCATATCTTTAAAAATGAAGGAATGGCAACTTGAGGCTGATTCCAAACTTTGTAAAATTTAGAGTTTTTAAAAATGTGTCATTCCTTCAGTTTTAAAGATATGTTGTTCTAGCACCAATTTCTTTTGATTGACAGGCTAACATGTTCATCTGACCAGGTCTTGCAAAGGGCCTATTAAACGCCTCGCGTAACCCACTTTCCTTGTATGACGTCACAGAACTATCCGCGAGCCACCCAATGAGTACATTTAATTGTATTTGCTCACGCAACTATAAAGGAGATATGGGAGCGTTTAACCTTTACAGCTCGTCGCTCACTCACTAGCTCCTTAACTACTACGTAAACTTTGTGTTATGCAAATTAGAGGTAAACGTTCACCAACGTGACGCAATATTTCTCGCTGCTTTCCTCTTCTATATACTAATAGAACCTAGAACTCTATTTCAACAAAAGTTAAATTAATAATCAACAAGCCGAGAACGAAAGGCCTCTAGTTTTAATGAATATAATCTTATTATTATCTTTCTTCTTGATTTCAGAATGAAGATCATTTGTGCAGGCTTCCCAAAAACCGGCACTAAATCTCTTGCCAAAGCCCTGAGACTCCTTGGTTACAAGGTGTACGACTTTGAAGAACACATGTCTTATCATCTTGATGTCTGGTATGAGTTTTTCAAGAACAATAAACCCATTGATTTCAGGACATTGTATGAAGACATCGACGCAGTAACTGATATACCGTCTTGCTATTTCTTTGATGAGATTTTGGAAGCATTTCCTGACAGCAAAGTCATCTTAAATATCAGAGACAGTGATGAGGTGTGGGTCGCCAGCTTGGTTCGGTATCGATCCCTACTTGGCTCCTTGAAGTTGTTACAGGCAATGTATTGGCTAACACCAACTGGGAGGAAACATGCCACCACTATTTTGGGCTTAAAAAATTTCGGCTTTGGCACTCCAAAACTGTCTGCAACACACATTATGAGAAAGAGATATAATTCCCACAACGCACTTGTTACAGCTACTGTTCCAAAAGACAAGCTTCTTGTCTTGAACCTAAAGGAAGGTTGGGCTCCGCTGTGTAAGTTCCTTGACGTCGAGGTACCTGATTGTCCATTTCCACGGGAAAATGTTTCAGGTTCAAAACTTAAAGATGAGGGTTTTTACCAATCACGCGGGCTAAAGCAGATGAAAAAGGAGTTGATAGAAAGGGCTGAAGTATTTTGTGGCCTGCTATTTTTAGGCCTTGTTTTGTATTTAGCGATCTACGTTACCGAATAGTGCTCCTTAAGCATGATCTTTGCCCCAAAAAGGTACCACCGAAACAGCAGGCTTCCGACTCTACAAATGTCAAACCTCTATTGATTAACGGGACCGATAAACGCAAGCAGTTGAATTACCACTAAGTGTAAGCATCTCTCTCTGTCCGCGTGTTTTCTTCTTTTTTGTTCGTAGGGCCTTGGAACCAGGATTAAGGCTGCGCTGTGTACGTTTCTTGACATCGAGGTGCCTGATTGTCCATTTCCACGCGAAACCTTTTCAAGCCCGGCGTTTAAATATATTATTTGGAATAAAGCAGATGAAAAACCAGGTTATAGAAAGGGCTGAAGTCTTTTGTGGCTATTTTGAGACCAAGCAGGTCTTGTATCTAGGGTATTTGACGGCATAATTACGTTAATTACTTTTGACATTCTGTTCGAGTTCTCGATCATCAGGCTTTTGTTTCGGTACCACTCTGGGCAATGATCAAGGTTAAACACCGCTTATTAAATAAGGTGTTGAGATATTTTAAGAGGGTATACGGACTCATGAATCGTGAAGTTGTAATGTTGTTTTAGGCATTAGTTTTAATGTAGGGCTCGTGACGTAGCGTGACTTCGTGAGAAGAACAGGTAACCGAAGGTTTGGTCAAGGCTTGATCGCGTCATAACAGTTTGTATGGGTCTAATAATAACTTTATTCAAATACTAAAGAAGAATAAAGAAATTATACAATGTGCTACATGATGTTACTAATGTAAGTAAATTATGTTATTAATGTTTTATGAACTACTTTATTACCATAAAATGAGACCTAAATAAATTTAAAATTGGAATAACTAATTTTACAAATCCAAGGTAATAATAACTTAAAAGTTGATCGAGATGGATGGCTTATATAAATTGACAATGTATATAAGGGCGAAGGTAGCAAATTATTTTGAAAAGCTTACAAAATGAGGTGTATGTCTGTTAAGTTACACATATAACGAATGTAATAAGTAGAAAATATAGAACAAACTAACAAAAACGTGGGGGTTTCAGGCCAGTTCGAATAGAATATCTTTTTGGCACATTGAGTCTCAAATATTGTGAATTTAACAATTGTACGGTAAACTTTAATTTGAAATAGTTAATCTGAAATGTTTAAGTTACCGAAACACAATGGAATCTTGTCAATGACATAGCTAAATGAAATGTAACTCATGGACCACATTTGTTTAAATAATTTACGATTAAAAGTATTGATTCATGTTGGAGTTTGTTTGACTGGTTTATGAATATGCAGATTAAGAACAGTTTTATCACATGTGTTTCAAATCAGTTCTCAAACACTAGTGATTTTCAACTGGTGTTTTGGGTTTCCAAAGTCATCTACCTGACCTAATACGAGATCCTGGTTGGCTGATTATGTCATGAATTATTAATGAGTTTGAGAATGTAGTGTCACGGCACTACACAATGCTTCCAAAACTGAAGGAAAACTCCCGTTTAAAAATTCCCTGAAGTCCAAATAACCACAGCAGCTCACACAGGATAGTCTTCTGAGCAATCTACATTCATTTGAATCTATCAAAATTGTTTTGGAGTCCATAAACCTGATAGACCGAAAGGATCACTCAAGGTTCCTGGGAAAAACGTCTCTTATCGTAAGAATGAGACTCGTTTATAGTATCTCTCAAGGTTTCAGTTGAACGAGACACGTTTCATAAAAACGTGTCTCGATTGCCCTCAATTTTCGAAAACGTGTCTCGATTATGAAAACGTGTCTCTATTTTGAAAATCAAGGTTTCAGTTCGTGTCTCGATTTGGAAATCCCGTGTCTCGATTTGGAAAACGTGTCTCGATTTTTGAAAACGTGTCTCGATCCGAGGATCAGTTGAGGTATAGGGCCACTTGGTAAAATACCAGGTATTCTAAGGTTAAAATACCAGGTACCGTGATAACCTGATGAGGTTTACTTAAAATGCCAGATGATATGCCAGATGCCGGATAGAAATGCCAGATGAAATGCCAGATAGAATGCCAGATAGAAATGCCAGGTAGAAATGCCAGATAGATAGAAATGATAGATAGAAATGCCAGATAGAATGCCAGATGAAATGCCAGATAGAAATGCCAGATAGATGCCATTACGTCACTTGGTAGGATGCGGATATGACGTCACTTGGTAGCGGGATGCTGCGGGATTACAGCAGATGTGACGTCACTTGGTAGCGGGATGCTGCTGGATTACAGCGCGCAACAGGTAACCCAAATGAAGAAACTAAGTTCGAAAAAATCTTGGAGAACAAGAAAAAGTACATAATCCGCCGCAGAAATTTTGTTAGTCTTGCATCGGCTGTCATTCAGCCGAATGGCAAACAAGCCACAGTGGAAAAGCTCTATACAAGATTAGGATTCCAGTGTGTAGTCCATTTCACAACTCATGATCATCGGTAAACTGCGTGCACCCGTTAGCGCCGTAAAATTCACTGACTAGATGTTTGGCGCTATATATAAATGTTTCATTGTTAAGATTGTTAGCCTGTAAGTTTGTTACGATTCTAGTTTTAATCAGATTGCCTGCGAGACCGGTTATTGCTTTACAGATATTATTTCAGTGTTTTACTGTCAATACGACCATGGATCATAAAAAGACTGGATTGGGCACGCGCTGACGTGATGGCCGCAACCAAGTGGAAAATCGTGACGTCACATGTAAACAAACATTTTCGTAATTTCTCGGCGCGCGCGATTTCGCGAGTAGCTTGGAAAATAAACATCGAAGAGAAAAAGATTAAGCCCTGAAGGATCGAGATCGGAGAAAACTTCGAGGGGTGCTCAAACGGCTTGTTTTCGGAGGAGAAAACGCAGCTAAAGGAGAATGAATTTAATACGAAGTTGCCAATAGCTGTCGTTCTAGCAATTCCGAAAGTGAAAGTAAAATATTAGTGTTTAGAGTGCAGAAAGGTCTATCATACTAAATGTTGGTTCATGATAAGACACGTAGGAAGCTATATGGAGCTATTAATATCAAACCGCCATAAGTGAAAACACGAGTATTCTCTCTATTCATTCTATCGCGTGACTGTGTACGAACTCGTTTGAAAGGTCCTTGTTGATGAAGTTGATAAAAGCCGAAGGGGAATAACGACGACATTCGTTATAACCATAACTCCCACAAACAACCGTAGGGTCTAATCATGCAAAGTCGGGACCTGGCTAAATCACCGAGAATTGGAATTTAGCGTGTCGTTTTTGTGGATGGAGGAAAACCGGAGAACGCAAAGAAAAATCCTCGGAGCAAGGACAATCGATACCAACAAATTAATAATAATAATAATAATAAAGACTTTATTTATGGAGGGTAACACATAATAGCGCAGAACACTAATAAACTTGTGGCCCTAAAAAACTAACCCAGTACAACCACATGATTGCATTCCTCCAAAAGGCCTATAATTGGATTAGAAAAGTGGGAGGTATTCTATAAGTTCCCCACCCACAGTCACACCCCTTCCCCATACTATTTTCCCAGCACATTCAGTGATTTTTAGATTGTGTCCAAAATCTAAGATTTTTTGGGGAAAAAATGTCTATTGTTTGAGGCCTTTCATTTTGTTCTGAAACCCAAATGGGTATATTTAATAAGTATCCCAAAGGAGAAAGCTTGGTAACATGTTTTTGCTGGGTTTATGAAGGCAATACTATGTTATACTGTTAGTATACTTTGTATTATGACCTCTGGGTACAGTATATTAAATTAGATGATAATACTTGTGGTTTGTACAAATCATAACTTATATTCCATTCTAGCTAGCTGCATGGATGATATATGCTATTTAAATCTGTATATCTGAAGTGAACTAAGATACACATGAACAGTGAAAACAATAAAACATTTTTTATTGAACTCTCAGACTTACTGTACATAAAATTATAGTTCATGTACTGTACAACATAGTAACCTTGACAATAAACCTATCAAAATTATCTTATAGTCAGATGTAATATAACTGAAAATAAATTATTAGAAATGAAGATTTGGGACTCAGTTAGAATTAGCATAGATCTGAACCATCAAGTTTCATTGAAAATTATCACTCTAGCTCAGACTACCGGTATTAAACATGCCTAATTTACATAGCAGAAACCTTGCTTATCGACTCTTCTGACATGGTGCAGGACTCGATTGACAGTAATGCTTGTCCACTTGCCCAGGACAACTAAAAAGTTGAACCGGGCAGGTAATTTTTGTACCTGGACAACCACTGATCTCAAGGCAACCAGCCTAAAATCTAATGTTGAGCACTGTGCTGGCCATGTTGCTTAACTGACTCCCAGGAGGATAAAAAATATTTGTTTTTGCTAGTCTAAAGTTGTTGTGAAACTGCACAATACTTCAGGCATTAACCAACAAAGATATTTTTAAATAATTGTGCAGTATTTTTTTCCAAAAATAAAACCTTGTTCACATGCTAACGAATAGTTCTCTGGGAGACTGCTTGCACTATTGGTTACAAAGTATGTATACAGTGTTACTGTAATACAACCCTTGTATTCTAGCTTATTTTTTGGGGATTTTTTTCATGAGGAGTAAATCTCGAAATGTTAATGCCATCTCTATGGGGGATTATGAAATGGGCCGCGTCAGGCAAAAAGGGCCCGGAAGACATAATATGTAAATGTATTTTGAAATTGTACCGTGTTTTTTATACTTGTGGTGCAATTGCAATATGCATCGCGAGCGCCACATTGTGCTACTAACAAGTAGTGTTGATTTCATGAAATTGGTAAGTGAAATCGAAGACGAAATTTACGATAATTTTACACAAGGGTTTGATCACAATTTAAGCTGTCGCAAATCAATCCCTATCATCAGACGATTGTTTTAAGGTGTAACTTGTACTATTGCTAAAATCATATTATGAGCTACGGGGAGCAGAACGACTGCAGAAAAGACATTTTTTTGCCAAAAAGTGATCATCTGGTTCATCTTATTTATTTTTTACTCTTTAATGCCAGCAGGTATAAATGAATGTCATACATCAAAATCATCCCCTATGACAGGATTCCTAATTTTTGTGGTCATATTTGTAATCGGGCCCTTGCATCAAAATCACGTAAATTTCACCCCTAATTTTTGTCGTCAATTTCATGAAACTGACATTTATTGTTATGAATGAAATGTAGCGCACCTCGTCAAGATTACAATACAATCTTCAACCTGTTATTAGGAACACTGTTGTAGGAATTATTTAACTCGAATGTCGTCCGGGCCCTTTTTGCCTGACGCGGCCCAAATGTCTTGAGAACTTTTATAATTTCTCATCTCGCCCCTCTTCCTCCATAAATAATGAATGGTCCATATAAAGTTTTGAATCATGGAGTCATGATATGAAAAAAAAACATTCAACGGGCTTTGTTTTTATATATAATGTCTGATGAAGGACGATTCGATTGTGAAGTTTTCAGCCAAATATTGCTATGATATCATTGTCTTGTTCAATGCTTGTAATACTTCTTAATTTTGTATTTAGGTGTTTATACAGTTGTACTGTTATTACCGTAATTGCAATGTACCGTTGTTGGTATAAGGATTAAAGTTATTATTATTAGTACCCTGTAAAATCTGCATGTACTGATGTAGACTACTTCTTTTAACACATGCATGTACATGTAATATGGAACATAAGGAAGAGTTATGAATGTTTGGCAATTAAGTTCCACTGGTTATTATAAGTAAACCATCATTTGATATAGAACTGTGAATACATATTAAGAATAGTTGTAGATAGAAGGCTAATTTCAGATGAAGGAACATTGTGAATAGTAAACTGAATTTCAATGGAAGACCACAAGGAGGTAATCTCGATCTGCAGTAGATTCACTTGGGCATCCCTGGTGCCTTAAACTTTCTCTCAACCATCTTGACATATGTCTAAGTGGATAAAATTAAGTGACATTTACATTTCGTTCCGCATAACAACCTTGACATAAGCTACACCACTATCCTCAAAAGTCACCAAGTTGGTACATAATTTGCCGCTTCAAATTACAACCCTAACTCGTAAAACTATGTCTAAGCCACAATTTGATGCAAATACAATCAAGTAAAGGAGAATTTGAACAACGACAACGTGAAAAACTAACAAATATTTGTGTCCCAAAATTCACAACATTCTTCCAAATTTGGCCCTAAAAAGGCCCGTTTTGGGGATGCGATTTTCTCCAAAACAGAATAAAATGAAAGTAAACAACAACAAGATAGGCTTACCTTGAAGTTTCTCGTGTGGCTTAGGCGGGTTGGAATTGTCGTAAAATAACGGAAAAAGAAAATATTGTTACTTAAAAGTGAGAAGAGCACTAAAACACGACCAAAAGAACAGAAGTAAAGGCAAAGAAACAGCGAAAAACATTACCTACGCCACTCTTCACGTCACGATTTTCCACTATGATTGAGCCATGTTGAAGTAGAGTATCAGCCAATCAGCAAACCGGAAACACCCCACGTGACCTGTAGTTTCCAATCCAGTCTTTTTATGATCCATGATGCGACTGAATTCCTCGACAGCGGGTACGGGTGATCACGAGAATTTAACTGCGTAAAAGTCAAAGTCCAATCTTTCCCGCTCGCTCCCCAAAGTACTATTTAACTGCCTTTCACTTGTGATACCTTAATTATTAACAACGTACCACAAATAAAATATAGATAAAACATAAACTACCACCGATTTTTATGTTAATACTTAGGGTTAAGCAAACATCTCCTATTTTGCATTAACTGGGGCACCGTGTCACATCTGAACTAAGAAAGAATCTGTTAAATTTGCCTAGAAAGTTGAACCACGTATGCACTCGGGAGTCGGGAATGAGACATTAGTAGCTCTCAGCTATAGAAGCTGCAGAGTCATTTACTTAGATACGTTACAAGAATGACGTTATATTTATTTTCAATTTTTTATGTTTCTTTTTCCCGCCACTATCACCATTTTTTAACATCCTGTACAGTCTTTATGACTAAAAATATTCATAAATATGAGTGATATGAGATGAGTACAAGCTATGATTCCATCGTATATTAAAATCACATATGTGTTAGCCTGCTTTGCTGGCTCTTTGGATTTGTGGCTTCCGTAAAGAGAGAAGGGAACTGAAAGCCTGCCATTTCTTTCTTTCTTTGAGACTATGCAACAATGCATTTATGACGCACGAAATAACAGTACAATTTCAAGTACCCACCCGGGAAGGAGGGCGAGGTAGAGATTTCCAGAACTCTGACATTGAAAACATAGATAGGTCTCATGAGGTTGAATACTACTCAGCAGTCCATCAGTATCGTTTGGCTCTAATACTCACTCACTCAGCCCTTGCACCAAAAGCCCGGTAAAAAGCCCGGAAAGTCCGGAACAGCCCGGATTTACCGGGCTTTCCGGACTATTCACCGTGCTTTTTGCATTAGACTTGCGCGGACAAAGCCCGGAAATCCCGTTTTTTTCCTGCCTTTCACAGAAAGCCTGGAAAAAAATTCCGGCCAAGTCTGGAAAGCCAAGAAAACCCGGTAAAAAATCCAGACTTTCCCGGTAATGTCTGATTCATCAGGGAAGCCAAAAGCACGGACAAATCCCGGAAAACTCGTTTTTCCGGCCTTTCACAGAAAGCACGGAAACAAATTCCCGGAAAGTACGGAAAATATCATGCCGATTCTGGGGTGAAAATCAGACTTTCCCGGTTACATGTAAATGTCTGATTTAATACATGAGAAGACACATGCACCAAACCTAGTTCTCCGTATTTTCTTTCTGCATTTTCAGTTTCACGGAAAAACGAAAGAAATCTGTGAACTAAATTATTTAGTGCGAAAATCCATTGCATTAGAAAAGCTGGCAAACATTCTAGACTTTCCCAGTAATTGTTTCATTGATCTAAAGATATACGAAATACGGGTAAAGTTTTTTAATAATAGATTATTATTAAAGACTCCGCCGACTCACTCAGTCATGGAAGAAAAAAGGCCTGAATCATCAGGCGTACTTACCCTCCAAAGGCTCTATCACCACCCAAGGCGTTTTTCTTGACAAGCATTTAGGTTGCCAATATAAAAGCTTTCTTCTAGTGATACCAAGAAAAACATTGAAGATATTTTCGTATATAAATCTTCTTCCAGAAACGAACTGTTGTCCTTCACGATTACAACACGTTGCCGCCATATTGATTTGGAGGGAGATGCGTTTCGTGGGCAGCGGATGCCCTTCTCGTGCTCAGCTGTCAAACTCTGTATCAAACTGACTATAATCGTACTCTGATTGGTGCATGTTTCAGAGGCGGGAAAACAAACGCGTGTTTTTTTTAGCGCGAGCGCGCATTTACTTCCAGTATCGGTAATGCAGTTAGTTCACTTGGAGAAAGATAAAGAAAGATGGACGTTCTCGTAGTGTTTTGTCTGTGGAATCCTAACAAAATGCGAGCTTATAATTCTCCAGCGGTCCTTCAGGGTTCCAAAGATCAGTACTACATTAACCACGGTAAGTGTACAATTTGTCAATTGTCATTTTGCCTCTCACTCATTTCTCGGCGATAGTGTTTTTAAGAGAAGATAATTTGAACAAAACCGCGTATATATTGTGTGCCAAAAACTAACAGGCTAAAGACGAAGATTAGAGTGTTAATCCAAAGCGAAAAATGGAATTCAAATTAGTCTGCGGGTTAGTTTTTGGCGCTTTTTGCAAATAACACATACGCGACAGTATATCATCTGTAAGAGATTTAGTGAAACCATGTTAAATTTAAAGCACTGTTCGGTCAATAATTTTATTGCTGCTGCGTGCAATTACAAAGATGCAAACCTGATAACAAAGCACAAATGGCATGTCAGCTGGCTTCAATGATCAAGTCCACCATCCCAAAACTGGCGAGAGTTTATATGAATGCAAACATTACCGCGGTAAACGTGCAACTGTCCCAGTGAAAGATTCAAAGGGAATCGATTATCTAAGATCGTATACTACTCTTAATTTGTGTTTTCCCCTCTCTGCTGCCTAATCTTTATTGAGTACTCACGTTAGCAATTGTTCATCATTAACCTACAATCACAGAAATGCGAATTCTGCCGCTCATTGGAAGAATAATAGCAACTTATCATATGACCCGTACGGCCCCGCGCTAGGGTTGTCCACATTATGCTCGAAATTTTCACTATTATGGTAATTCTTTATGCTAAAAAAATCTTACTATTATGCTCAAAAAGTCTCACTATTATGCTCAATTATGCTAAATTTTTTATTCGGATTAATTAATTAATTAATACAAATTAACTAATTAATTGATGCATTCATTACCTGCATAATTAGGACGGTTTCCAGAATATTAAACAATTATTCACCAACACTGAGGTGAATAATTGTTTTAGTATATACCACACTCCAGGGCCGGGTTGTTCAAAGCCCGATTAGTGTTAATCCTGGATTAACTCTGCACAGAACCTATTGGTTGTCATGGAAATTAACCCTGGTTTAGCACTAATCGGACTTTGAACAACCCGGCCCAGGTGAATAGCTGGCACCAAATAGTTATTTTGTTTTCTGTCAAATGGACAAAAGCTCGCGCGAGATGATCGCTGCTTTGCTCGGAGGTGAATATGAAATCATATTCACTGTTTGTGTAGCCAATCAGAGTGCGCGAAAAGTGATATTCACTGGTGTGGTATATACTAAATGTAATTATTTCTTGTTATTCTGGATCGTGATGGAGCTTTCAATGTAGTCTTCCAGCCTAGTCCCTAGGCCTTCTGGCTTGGTATTTTGTCTGAGTGGGTTAATGGGATCCCTGTAGTTTGTAATGGCTTGTGACGTCACCAACTGTCAAACCAGAAGGCCTAGCAGAATTCGCCCAGCTGGGCCCAAACATTCGCAAAAATGGGCCCAAGATGGCGAGCACTCTTGATGACAAGGGGGAAGATAGTTTAAAGACTTGCATGCATCAGCAGGGCTGTCCACATTATGCCAGCATAATGTGGACAACCCTACCCCGCGCGCGCTTTCCTTTCAAAACCATTTACAAAAGTCCCGTGGTGAGGGCCGGACATGTATCGCGTGAGCGGGCCGGAAAAAGCCGTCCGGCCCTGCACAATTTTTTCTTGCTGTTTTGCGGTTTGATCTACAAAATAATATGGTCATATGATAAAAAACCTATTGACTGAGTTAGGTCGGGCCGGAGGGGAAAATATTTGGCTCTCGGTCATTTTGTACGACTGCGCTCGGTCCGTACGTCATAACCTCGAGCCAAATAGTTTCCAGTCCGGCCCTCCCATCAGTCAATATAAGTACCTATTACTCGTTCCAGCAGAAAAGCTTAAATTTTACTTGCAAATAAAGCTGGGGGAAACTCTGCGAAACCAAATAACATTTCCCTAGAATTTTAAACCCTGGAAAATTGTGGATTTCCTAGAATTCGGAAATCCGGGAAAGCACGGAAAATTATCGGGATAGCTAGGGATTTTCCGGGCTTTCCCGGATTTCCAGGTTTCCTTATATTCCGTGCTTTCCCGGAACAACCCAGATTTTTTCGGGCTTTCCGCGGAATTTTACTCGCGCGGAAAGCCCGGATGGATGCCGGGAAAGCCCAGAATAATTTCCGGGCATTTTTCGCGGAAAACCCCGGATTTTCCAGGTTTTCTTAAATTCCGTGGTCTCCCGGAATATCTCGGATTTTTCCGGGCTTTCCGCGGAATTTTACTCGTGCGGAAAGCCCGAATTGGCTCCGGGAAAGCACGGAATATTTTCCGGGCTTTTTCCGCGGAATACCGCGGAATTTCCGGGCTTTTGGTGCAACGGTGAGTATAAATTTGCTTTATCTCATTTCTTTTTCTGAACATCTGTTGCAGCTGGTTCTGTTACATTTCAAAACATAGATAGGTATTCCTGATCTCATGAGGTTGAATACTATACTCAGCAGTCCATCAGTATCGTTTGGCTCTTGAGTATAAATTTGCTGTCTCATTTCTTTTTCTGAACTTCTGTTGCAGCTGGTTCTGTTACCTGCTGCTGTATTGATCAGTTTACTCTAATTTGTATTTGACACTGTAGTTCTAATTTGTAATTTGGAAATGGAACATTGTTAAATGTTAAAATACTGTACTTACAAATATTTTAAGCTTTCAAGACAATGCAGTTTATCTGAGCAAATACGGAACAACAACAACAACATTTTATTGTACTTCTTGGTTACATGTGTAAACTAAATGAATGAATGACCAAAGCAACAAAAAATTGAGTACAAGACACCTGTAATAACCATAGGGGGCTAGTTTAGACACGTGACCATTAAAAATAAAATATTTTTAGAAGAATTGTGATTCTGTCTCCAGAGAAGCCATATAATAAAAATATTATATTAGTTATGTAAAAATTATCCTATTTTAGAGTGCCTGGGATGATAACTACCATGGAAAACAGAAAGCAAATTGCTTTATAACAGTAGCTACATATGTTTGAGACAATATATATGTAGCAACACAAGACCAGTTATAATATAGTGAACACGAATGGTTAATTCTGTCCTGCCCTGCTGAGACTTACAACTCTTTATCAAACAAGTTTGATTTAATTCACATGGTTTCGCATGGTTTTCAGGGAAGAATAGGCTGACGTCATTGTTTACATTTTTGCCTCATTAGCATAAATTAAACTTCAAGCTACAAACAAACAGAGTACATCAGTTGAAAGAGAATTTTAAACTTAGTAATCACCGAAAATGTAAGATTGATATGTTAAATATTTACAGAGAAATTGACTTTTCAAAACTGTAAAATTGGCTGGGGGGCAAAAGTTGCTGACAGCCATACATTCTTTGTAAATTTTGCTATTTTTAAATACTTTTCCTCAAAATAAATTTATTTTATCATTCTAAAATTTTCGGTGATTATCAAGTGTGTCAATCTCTTTCGATTTATGGACTCTGTTTGTTTATATGTACGTCGCTTGAAGTTTGATGTATGCTAATAAGGAAAAAATGTAAACGAGGATTCGCCTGTACAAGAGGCCAAGTAAAACCTCAACAACAAGTCTTTAAAATAACACATGCAATGTTCCTTTGAACTTCCTTCCAGTGATTTACATGTAGCATTCAGTTTTGCACTGTATCAGTAGCTTTGCATATTTACTGGCAGCTACTACACCAGGGGTCAACCCCCAGGTACAATGGGGATTTGCACAAATACCCAATCAAACTCGTTGTATCATATCCCCTGGTATGGGGCACAGCAATTAGTAAAAATTCATACAAGGTTCCTGATCTATGAACCAAAGTGAGCTTTTCCTCCTCACCGATGGGCAACAAACAATTAATTCTGACAGGTTCCCATGGATCCACCCCTGGGGGAAGCTGCTAATACATGCATTATTTACCCATCCATATACTACAACAAAAGAATTTAAGGCAGCAGTCATGATTATGTATGTAATCTACTAGATTTAGCCTGTATATTAATATATAAAATGTACAAAGTGGCAACAAGGGAACTAGTACTACTACTACTAACAGAGGAGAATGTCAATATATTTAGCATCATGGTATTGCTAACTGGGGACAAACTCATTTACTCTATGTATACAACTATATTCACTACACTTGAGGGTGGTCACTACCAGAGATTTGGTTGCATTCTCAGTGTCGGCCTACAATTTAACATTCTGATCCAAGAAGACATGAAGGTCTAACCATTTGCAGATGTCAGAGCAAAGGCAGTACCAGTTCTCCCACTTATTTGAAGGTCCCACCAGGATTTGAACCCACTACCTCCTGCAGAACAGACTGACACTTAACCACTGAGCTTACTGGAATGCAGTTTAAGCAAACTGGAGGCTACCATCTTTCTGTTATAGGCCCAAACTTAGTTCAGATAAAATTAATCCAATTGTAATAAAATTATAAATACATATATAGATGATGTAACTTTGAAATTTAGAATAAATTATTAGTTCTTTAAATAAGGTAGACTGCATGAGTCCATTTCAGAAATAAACATGCGATTTCCACTCGGTTTTTTGGATTATTGGAGTCATCTGTCTTCACACCAAATAATTAATTGCAGTTGTAGATCTTCCGGATCCGTATTCCTATTTTACCGAAAGAACTGATAAATTGGGCCAATTTCTGGAGCCCATTTTCTAGTCTATTAGAAGCCATTTAAACATTAAGAGGAAATAAGAAATATCAACACTGCAACCTGGTATTAAAAAAATGTGTTTACTTACCAAACATGTCAGATACATAAATTTGGACGTGGACGCAATCTCAGACTCCTTTCGTATATAAAATCGTGAGAATTTTCCATGCAAATGGCCCGTAAAACTCCTGTCTGCCCTAGAAAAACTGAACATCTTGGTATTTCAGTCCAAGAAGCCTTTGGTTTCAGCAAAAATGGCCCAATAACTAGGTGATTTGCCATAACAAGGCATAAGTCCTTTGTAGCCGCCATCTTGGATTTTTCAGAGAGAAACCTGTCCCGCGTGTTTATCCCGTGGGGAATCCATTCTGATTGGTTGACGGGCCCGGAAGTCGACACAGAACATAATAATAAAAATAATAATAATAATAATAATATATACATTTATATAGCGCCATATACACTACCTGTCCTATGGCGCTTTACAATCATAATATAAATCGATACGATGACTATAGAATACTAAAACTTGTTAGAAAAAGTTAAAAAATGGATTACTAATATTTAAAAAACTAAAAACTATATTACGAATACGTTGCTTTAAAAAGATAAGTCTTCAAACGTGATTTAAAAATATTAACGGAACTGCTAAGCCTAATCTCAGTTGGAAGAGCATTCCATAACCTTGGGGCGGCCACCGAGAAGGCTCTATCCCCATAGCTCTTGAGATTAGACTTAGGAATTGTAAGTAGGCACTGATTGGACGATCTTAAACTACGACTAGGATTATAGTGATGAAGTAAGTCACTTATATAAATAGGAGCCAAATTGTTCAGTGCCTTATAGGTTAAAAGTAAAATTTTAAAAATAACACGTTGTTCTATGGGAAGCCAGTGGAGCTGTCTGAGTAATGGCGTAGTGCGAGCGAACTTAGAATTTCGAGTAACTAGGCGAGCAGCGCAATTCTGGACAGATTGTAGTCTCTGAGTGAGATATTTCGGCAAGCCGTACAGCAAAGCATTGCAATTATCTAATCTGCACGTGACAAAAGCATGCACTAATGTTTCAGTACTGTCATCTGACAAATACTCCCTAATCTTAGTTATCTTCCTAAAATGATAGAAAGAAGACTTACACACAGCACTAACATGCTTCTCTAAAGACAAGCTATTATCAAACACTACCCCAATGTTCCTGGCAGAGAGTGAGGGCTGGACTAAATGGTCGCTAACTGAAATTGCATTAAGACATGGACGAGGGCGGTGCTTAGAGCTTATAATAAGGAGTTCTGTCTTATCTCTGTTTAGTTTTAACCTATTGGATATCATCCATTTATCTATATCGCTAACACAGGCTTCAACCCGAGTAACAGCTGATGCTTGGTCTTCGCCACTTAGGGAATCGAAGGACAAATACAACTGAGTGTCGTCCGCATAAAAATGAAACCCCATGTTGTGTTGCCTTACGATGTCCCCAAGTGGCGAAGTATATAACAGATAAAGAATGGGGCCCAGCACGGAACCCTGAGGCACTCCACATGATAAAGGACGGCTCGTGGACTTATCATCTCTAATGTTGACAAATTGATATCGATCGCTAAGATAAGAGCTAAACCAAGTATGGGCCAATCCCGTAACTCCAAAACGATAAGTCAACCTATTTAGTAATATCCCGTGGTCAACGGTATCAAACGCAGCAGATAAGTCTAAAAGGAGTAATATAACAGTCCGATGATTATCTAGGGCCTCCAGAATGTCATTATTTACTCTAACAAGGGCGGTCTCTGTACTATGTAAATGTTTATAGGCAGATTGAAAAACCTCGTCAAGATCGTTCTCGAAAATATAGTCAATCGTCTGCAACGCAACGACCTTTTCGGTGAGCTTTGACATAAACACAAGGTTAGAGATCGGCCTAAAATTAGAAAATTCTTCAAAATCAAGATGTAATTTCTTTAACTTAGGGTTCAGTAGAGCTAATTTAAAACTATCAGGCATCGTAGCAGTGTCAATAGAGAGGTTGATGATCTTGGCCATGATGGGTAAAAGAACAGGTATGCACTCCTTGAGGACAGAGGCAGGCAGTGGGTCCAGGGAACACGACTTTACTTTAGTGGCCTCGATAACAGCAGACACTTGCTCTGGTGAGACGTTCTTGAAGCTGGATAACACACAGCTACACGAAGAGGAAACGCCAGAGAACATGGGCGAACTGTTAGACTCGGCTTCGAGAGATTTACGTAGAATAGTAATTTTATCACTGAAAAAGTCAGCAAATTTGTTTGCTAAATCCTTATCGGAACTGGAGGTGGGATAGAGAACTTCAGACTTGGTGTGAAGCAGTTTATCAACAGTGTTGAACAGAATCCGCTGATCGTGTTTATTGCTCTCGATGATGGATGAGTAGTAGAGAACCTTAGATGACCTGATGAGGGCGTTGACAACATCACATTGCACCACATAGCTCTGATGGTCACTTGCCAGGTGCGAAGAGCGCCAACGACGCTCAAGGGCTCTCCGTTTTCTCTTCTCGGATGCAATATCTTCTGTAAACCATGGCGATAAGGGGCGAATTGTAATAGATCTTGTCTTGAGAGGGGCATGAATATCCAGCAGTGACGCCAATGTTTCGTTGTATTGCCCAACTAGGTCGCCAAATTCGTCAGCAGTATCAATAATTAAACTAGAACTCTCGAGATCTCGGAGAAAATGAGAAAAATCAATGGATCTTGTCTTACGGAAAGTAATTTCTTTCTTTTCAAGTACAGGTTTCGAGAGACGGAGATCACAATGCACAGCATAATGATCCGATAGGGCAGGGTTGTACACATGGCAGTCAGTAACAAGGTCCTCATTTGCCTTGGATATGACCAGATCCAGAATATGTCCACCACGGTGAGTAGGCTCAGTGACATGTTGACTCAGATCGAAGGAGTTCAGAATATACAGAAAACGCCTGGCATCAACATTGTCCGCCTGGTCAATTTGGAAATTGAAGTCACCAACAATTATTAAATGTTCAGGTACGAGGGCTAGCTGCTCAAGATAAATACTAAATTCGTCCATGAATAAATTAACAGTCAGTCCATTGACAGGGGACGGCGGTGGGCGATAAATGACGACAAGTCTAGTATTATCATTCTGAGACGAACGTAAACTCACATAAATTACTTCAAAGCTCCTAAAAACTGCACCAATATCATGCTTTTTCATCTTGAAGTGATTCTTGAAAAGAAGCGCAACCCCACCACCACGAGAGCCAGTCCTTGGGAGATGATGGAGTCGAAATCCGTCAGGACAGATATCGCGACAATAAAAATCGTCGCTCTCGTCACCTTGAAGCCACGTTTCTGTAATAGCCTCTCAGCTTTAGACAAGACAAGACAAGACAAGACAAGACAATTTATTTCACACTGATTCGAAAACGTAAATAACAGGAGTAGCATGAAAAAAATACAATGGATTGAGGTCATTAGTTTAGAAATAAGGATAATACAATGTCTGTGTGCAGTAGCCAAAGTAGCGCAAGGCTTTCGAGTTGGCTGCTGTAATTAGGAAAGTTACAAGCTGAGCTCAGTTACAAATTACAATGAAATAGATGACTAAATAATTTATAGTAATTAGCATGCATATATTGATCATATTTACAGCTAGGAAGAAAAAGGTTTGATGTTAAAATTAATATATAGTACGATATTAACAACTTATAAAGAGACGAAGAAGGAAAAAAAAAAGAAAAAAAAAGACGATTGCCATAAAAATAAGAAATTCAGGAATTCAGTGATAGTTGAGAATTAAGTTTGACGATTCAAGAGATAAGTTTTGAATTGTTTTTTGAAAGAATTAGCTGATAGGTCTTTTAGATCAGGAGGGATGCTTTCCCATAATTTGGATGCTAAGTATTTGAAAGTGAATTTGCCATAATTTGTTCTTATACTAGGCCTAAGTAAATTGTTTCTAGATGAGTATCTCGTATTATGAGAATGGATACTTGATACAGGGATGAGGAATTCAGTAAATATAGAAGGGATACTAATTGAGTGGTTTATTATCTTATGTATAAATATAGATGTCTTTAGTTTGACGATATTTTCAATTTTGAGGATTCCAAGAAGATTGAAATATGGGTCCAGATTCTCTTTCCCTTTAGTAAAGAATATACTTCTTATGCAGTTGTTTTGTTTGACAGAGAGTTTTTTTAAACTAGTTTTGTAAGTATTACCCCAGCTCATGATGCCATAGTTTAGATATGGATAGATAAGTGTATAATAAAGTTGTTTTAAAATATGCAAATCAAGATAGTACCTTAGTTTATAAATGATTCCAATATTCTTAGCTATTTTGTTATTAACATGAGTAATCTGACTATGCCAGTTAATATGTTCGTCTATGAAGATACCTAAATATTTAATGTAGGGTTTACGTTTGATATTGGGAATATTAATTTCTATATTTTTTCTATGGGCAGAGGTTATAATCATATAATTTGTTTTTTTAAAGTTAACAGAAAGTTTATTAGTAGCACAGTAATTAAAGACATGTTTCAGTTCATGATTTATAACCGTTTCTAGGTCAGTAGGATTGTCACATGAAAAAAAGATGTTAGTGTCATCTGCAAAGATTCTGAATGATAACTTATTAGAAGAATTTGGCATGTCATTTATATATAGTAAGAACATAAGTGGACCTAAGGTTGATCCTTGTGGTACACCACATATAACGTTTTCAGCACTCGATTCAGTATTCCCAATTTTAACATACTGTTTTCTATTTTGAAGATAACTGCAAAACCAATCCAGAGCTATTCCTCTGATGCCATACTTTTCAAGTTTTTTTAACAATATGTTATGATTAACAGTATCAAATGCTTTTGAGAAGTCGAGGAATAAGCCACAAGTAATGAGTTTATTATCTATTGATGTTTTTAGATTATCAGTTAATTCCATTATAGCTTGTTCAGTAGAATGGCCTTTTCTAAAACCAAATTGATACTCAAAAAGAATGTTATGCTTTTCTAGAAAAGACATTAACTGGTTGTATACTAATCGTTCTAAAACTTTACTAAAGGGAGATAAGATTGCTATTGGTCTATAATTTCCAGGATCGGTAGCAATGCCATTCTTGTAGATGGGAGTTATCCTAGAGACTTTAAGTATGTCAGGGACAATGCTAGTTGAAATTGATTCATTAAAGATGTAAGTAAATGGTTTTGAGAGTGGTTGACATGCTATCTTTATCATTTTATTAGGAATGTCTAAAGATGCTTTATTGATATTCAGCTGTGAAAATAGACGACTGACATCTGTTTCTGAGACAGGTGACATAAAAAAGCTTGAAGATGGTGTATTATTTATGAATTTTGTAGGGTTATCATTAGTTTTTTCAATAAGGCCAGCTAGAGTTGGACCAATGTTAATAAAGTGATGGTTGAATTGTTCGGCAATATGTTGCTCGTTGGTAAATGTTATATCGTTCCTGATGAGTCTGGTTGGGTAGCTCTGACCTTTAGTTTTCCTTTTGATTAGTGAGCCTATGAGTTTCCAGGTACTTTTTAAGTTGTCTTTGCACATTTGGAAGTGTTTAATATAGT